>OX453289.1:24167388-25464684 GCA_949710015.1 Crataerina pallida | reverse complement strand
TACCACCTACACGGACTACGACGAATCAAAAAGTTCATAAGAATTTCTTCCTTTTTTTGTGTTTGAAACAGCCTCTAATTCAACGCTAAATGATTTCTAAGAATTCTACCATAAAAGGACTTGTTGCTGAAGATTGTCTGCGTTCAATTCGTGTTCTGAAGTAAATGAAGAAAGAAAACCGATTAGGAATCGATTGTTAAAAAACACATACACACATTAATGGCAAGGCGGATGTATACGCTACATCTACACAAGTATTACACAATGTATTGTAATTGAATTCGAGAAATGAGGGACCAGAAAAAAAGTAAGAAAAGTCCGTGAGACATTATGTATCCTTAAGTGATGTTGGTGCAGTTGTGATTAAGTGGATCTGTTTGAATGTATGTGTATGTGTCTGCATGTGTTTGTTTATATGTTTGTGTCGATGGAATGTTAATTGTTTGTGTTTTTTTTTTTTGGTTTGTTCTTTTTATTTATATTTTTTCTCTTTTATGCGTATCGGCAGTATGTGTGTGTGCGTGTATGCGAGTGCGTTTGTGTCTGCACTTGTAGTGTGCGTGATGTGGCATCGGTGGCCGTTATTTGTAACCTTCTCGATTTGATTTTCCTTGAAATTTGATACCATTTCACCAACTTGAGTTACAACCGGTCTGTGTACGCGTATCATTTGTGTACTTGTGTGTGTTTGTCTACCGATCATTTACAATCACTTAACAAAACGGCACAGATTTTATGTAAATAAATAAAAATTAGTAAAAAATTAAATTTTGGCTTAAGCCAAATAATAAATATCCTCCACATTTACCTATAAAGAGTAGGCGTGGCAGGTATCTGATTACCCTCTCTAATAGTGTACGTGTTAAGTATCAACTGGCAAATCAAGGTTAATGCTTTATAATGTTTTTTTTTCAATTGTGGGCGTATATGTTGTTCGACCACGCCTATTTTTGTTACATTCATAGATAGGATAACTATACATAAATATGAATATGTACATTTTTTTTGTACATTTTTGTCAATTGTAGGCATGGCTCTAGAGTGATTTTGCTTAAATTTTAATAGCGACCTTATTACAAAAATTTAAATTTTAAACCGGGAGAGTAACAACAATAGGCGGACATGTCTAGATTGTCTTAAATTTTGCTCCAGAAAATATGTACTTTGTACGAGTGTTGAAGATGGAATAACAAATTTAGTATACGCACCATCTTAGGTGTAGGGTATAAAAATCATCCCTTAAGTTTACAAACAAATTGATTTTATAAACCGTACATACGAGTATAATACTTTGGATGGCTATGATCACTTCCATCGTTGATCGTTGAAAGTAGTTACAGAGCTTGCGTGTGTGTGTGTGTGTTAATCAATAAATACACCATAATATTGTTCGTAGCTCCGAGGGCTAAGGAATTGTTTTATTTGCTTGAGGTGAGTAAGAAGACGGCCAAATGGAAGAGAGAGGACACTTGATTCGTTTTGGTGGTGGTTGCTTACACATGTGCTGCCAATATGTTCCCACGGTTCAGGAACACAAATACATACTTTCCTTTAGCTTTGTTCATACAAATAAAAAGGACCTGCTCTAATGGTTCAAGAACCCTTCAGTGTGGGGATTTCAATTAATAATGAAAATATGACACAAATTATGGCAGCACCTTCGGGCAAAGGGATCCCTACATAAAGCCCGAATGCAGACAAAAGTCTTCCTCAGGTATTTTTGTATGTTTTGTGTTTATCATTGTCTGCTTAAATTAAATTTGTGTCACATTTTTTTATGTAGCCTTTTATGTGCGATATTTCACACACAGGATTATACGATCGCACACATCGTCGGATATTTACCGTTGCTATGACAAGTTTTGTATAACATCCTGTAGCATTCACGGCAATAAGGTTGCTTGTGTAGTATCTTTCATATGTAAGGATTTTCTGGGAATATATTCGATTTTCAAAACTTACTGTGTTGTTGGATTTTTTTATTTGGATTGTAAAGTTCGAGCTTCTACGCAAGATAATAAAGCTGATAACTCAGTTACTGCAAACAATTTGTTGCCTATGAAAATAATTTTATTATTATATCTTCCACATATGATAAGTACACCTTCCTGTACTAAGTTTATAATGTCACCCTACAAAGTATAAACGAGTATATTCATTGATCAGCATCAAAAACTGAATCGTTCTAAACACGTATATGTCTGTTGTTGCAACTCTCACGATTGTATATTTTGAGATATTGAACTGAAATTGTATGCAAGTAGTTCTGGTTTCTATACGCTATTTAAAATGGGTAAAATCTATCAAAAGCCACGCTCACAATTGACAAAAATTTATTTATCTGCCACAAAAATAAAAAATTTAAAGTTGAAAATTGGTGCATTGTACATATTTATAATTATCATATGCACCAAAGTGCTAAAAATTGGCGTGATCGGATAGCAGGCACGCCCATAATAAAAAATCTATATATCTGCCATAAAAATTGACCTAGAACTTGAAATTCAGTTAACGTATCTACAGTTATCCCATTCATCGGTGTGCCAAAAATGGGCATGGTTGAACACATGCGTCCATAATTTACAAAGAACCATACTCAACGTAAAACTGGACTTGCAAGCTGCTGCGTAACACTATTAGAATCATATACCTGCCACGCCCCCTATTGTAGATGTGCAGGGTATTTAACATTCAGCCTAATCAAATTAGATTCCTTACTTGTTATATATTAATATCTTTCATTTGCTCCAAATGATATTGACTCAAAAAAAAGGGATTTCCTCTGAATGGAATGTTTTAACATCCGTTATTTTTGTTACGTATAGTACTTTCTATGGTAAAGCTTCAAAGCATCAATATTGAAAGCCTTAGACGTACAACACATTCAAAATGATGTATTAACCTGGAAATTGCTAATGCAGCCTTTCCCAATTGCATGTGTATGTGTGTGTGTGTGTGTGTAATTTCGTTTCCTAAAAAGTTATGGTAAGTGTGTGTAAATTCATAGACCGAAAATAACTGTAACAGAAGAAGATTTTTAGATCAAAAATAACGATTATATGCAAGTATGAATGGATTATTTTCAAAGTAACTTAAGTTCATTTTAACAAAATCATCAAAAGTTGAAAAATTTTGAAAAAATATTGCTATCAAAAAAGTTAAATTGAAAAGCTTGAGAAAATAAACCGTATATTCATATGTAGTTAAATAATAATGATTGAACTTCATGCTTCAAGAATCAATTGGAGGCGTGTTGGAAACAAAAAAGTATGTATATATACATATATTTCTGATCAACATCAAAATCTGAATCAATCTATACGTTCATGAGTTTGTGTGCACAAAATCAGTTTATTGCCACGCCCACAATTGTTAAAAATCACAGTCATAAACGTTGAGATGTCAGAGTAAAATCTTAGAGCTTAAAATTTATCAAAGTATGAAAAATAGGCTCTGTTAAAGGTACGCCTACAATACTTTGCTGCATTTTTCCATCTTTGAGATGCAATATAATCTTTATTTTATATCTCTTTTTTTGCCACGTCCACTGGTAACATTTATGCGACTATTTAAATATAGCTTTTTATACCCTCCACCTTAGTGATGAGGGTATACTAAGTTTGTTCTTCTGTTTGAAACATCCAGAAGTAGGCGTCAGTATATATATTCTTGATCAGCATCAAAAACTGAGTCAATTTAAACATGTATGTCCGTATGTCCGTCTGTGATTGACATTTTCACGGGCGTAAATTTTGAGTTATTTATTAAGCTGGCATTTTGTAAAGGAACTCTTAGATTTTACACTATTTAAAATGGGCAATATCGGTCAAGAAAAAGTCTTTATCTAGCAAAAAATTGCAATTCTAAATATTTTTTAAAACAATTTGATGCAGAGTAGTTAATTGGCTTAATAATTGATTGTAACAAATTTGAAATCGATTGAACCATTTTTAGAACTCTCTTCCATGTAACGATATTTCATGCAGAGACTTATATAGCAATTGCTGATTCAACTAAATTAATGTTTATTATTTATTTTCCATCTCTGAAATTTTCATTTTCTTTTATAAAAAAATTATACCGTTGGCATTCGATACCATGGGTGGTGAGCACTTTCACTGTTAAGTATTAGTATTACCCAGTAAAGGGATGTTGAAGCAAGTAAAAAAGAAACTAAATTTGGCTTAAGCCGAATCTTAAGTACTATTCACATCAACATAAAAACGGTGGGTGTGGCAGATACATGATTACGACCCCTAAAATACATGTATGAAAAGTTTATAAGTCCTTTTTTATGTCGAGTGGGTTTTTTTTTAAATTGTGGGCATATCCGTTATTCGACCACACCCATTTTTGTTAATATAATTTATAACAAATTTTAACTCTACTGAATAGATTTTCTTCGATTGTGGGCGTGGCTTTTGATCGATTTTAACAGCAATCTGCGTGAAGAAAGTGCCTGTAAAAAATTTCATCTTAATATTGTTGCAAATGAAATGACAAACTTAGTATAGCCCCGCATCTTATGTAATGGGTATAAAAAGGCTGCAAGGAGAAGGTAACGGCACCTTACCTCGTTTGCTTCCTTAGTGTTACCGTTGTCGAAGTGATTTGGTTTCTGCTTTCGTTTCCTTATGCTCATGACTTGAGGCTCATTTGAATGGCGCTTCCTTAAAAATGTTTAACTTCCTGTTTCCGGGTTTTGTGTTCGCAGCAGCAACTTTTTGCTATTAATGTTTTTTCTCGTTTTTTCTTTTTCGTTTTTGCGTTTTCGAGGACACGGCACAAAGCCCTCCGTTTCAACCAACCCATCACACACTGAAAACTTGGTTGCCTGATGCGTTTGTGTATTGTTACTTATTGTATTAAAATAGCACAAAGAGAGGGGGGGGGGGGGAGGGTGGGCGGCGACCAAGCAACATCCTTTTTCCAGCCTCCTACTGGTGGTTCCTGTCTGTAATGTAATGTTCTGCCAACTGCCTGCACAACGTTCGTTCGTTGGTTCGTTTGGTTATTCATGGAGAAAGAGATGCAAGATGGCTTTTGTGAATTTTACGGTTACCTCCAAGGCATTTGCGTTTCTGTCAATGTAAATTGTACAAAAAATTTCTTCAACTACAACAAAAATATAACACACACGCACATAGACTGTTCCTGCTTTCTTAATATCCGAATACACGTTGTATTGTAAAGAGAACGCTTTACTTTTCAGTGAAATCCGTTAGTGTTAAACGAATGCTATAATATTCATGGACGCGGAGGTAGTGCTGGTAAGATTAGTTAGCCGGCCTTAATATCTTCCCTTTTGTTTTGCATAAAGTTGAACATCACTTCCGCTACAATGTCTTGCTTCACAATTACATATCAAAGAATCGTCATCCACGCAATTCTTCCTGTATGATAATACAACAACGACAATAACAACATCAACAATCCGTGTAGTTGTAGCAGTTGCAGGCTATGCATAATATTATATAATAACTGTTGATTAACTTTATATGTAAACCATATATTTGCCGCGAAAGAATGGAAAAAGTGATAAAAGTGTGAAAATCCTTTTATCGGTACATTCCAAAGGAATCATTCCCAGTGTCGTGCACACGGATAGAAATACAAAAGACGAAATACATTTATTTAATATCAACCAATCTTGTCTATTTAGTAGGCGTGGCAATGTTTTTCATTACGCCTTCTAATATTATGCGTTAACGTACAAGCAAAATAAAACTAAATTTGGCTTAAACCAAACCTTAAGTCTCTTATTCGATCAGGCCCTTTTTCCTAATTTCATAGGACAACTTTCGTGATAGATATATATAGTTTTTTGTTCATTGTGGGCGTGTCTGTTAACCGATCATGGCCACGTTTTTGTTGCATCAATGCAACGGGTAATTATAAATATATTTACTACTCCATAGAAAAAAAAAGATTTTTATCGATTATGGGCGTGGCTCTTGGCTTATTTTTGACCAATTCAATTAAAGAATTACAGGCACGGAGTACAAATAAGTCCTTATAAAACTTTACCTCAATATTTACAAAATTTACGATCGTGAGAGTGCCACCAACAGACGGACATACGGGCGTACATGCTTCGATGGACTCAGTTTATGCTCTCTTATGAAGAATATATATACGTTGTAGCTGAAGACCAACTTCCGCATTGTTGAATATAGAAACCTAAATGACGCCAGCAGGCCAACCCCACGTCTTCAGCAATCACTTATAATCCACTAAATATGTAAGTAAAATAATATAAATAGCAAGTGGATTAGTTTGGTAATTGGTTTGAAAGTTTGACTTCCAGATACCTTACAACACATTATTATAAATTGCAAATAAATCCCTTTAATCAATTTTTTTAACAACTTTGAGAAATCTTTATTATGTCAGACTTCCGTTTGAGATTTTGGAATTTTGATGAGAGAGCACTAAAAAGTACCGTTATAATACCTATTTACAATATATTTATAAACGTTATGGATAATCGAATGAAATACCATTTCAGATTATTAACAGTTCAACGGTGCATTAGAAGGGAATGAAAAGATGGCTGCCAGCGGTGGCGTTCGCAGTTCCCATCATTTCAGTTAATCCTTTCATTTGGTATGCGTAGCACATGGTTCAGCGTAAACCATTTTACATAATGATACAACTGAAGAAAGGCCCAACCTCTTACGAGTCATATCTGGCATACACACACACACACACCATACTTGCGTGCAATATATTATTTCAAAGTTTGAGTTGAGTTAATGCGGTACGTGGTTCAGATGGTAAACGTTTCAGTAATTCTTAGGATAAAAGCTGCTATACGAACGGAGCAGTAGTTTAGGTCAACGTGGTTTTACGCTACGCATCAAACGTAACAAAACATAACAAAATGACAATCATCGTCAAAACTCACCAACAGACGATGACAGCTAATGATTAGACAAAAAAGAAAAAAAAAATCAACTTATGTTCTATGACTTGCTTGTCGTGTATGCGTTTGTATGTTGGTGAGAAAGTAAAGGCTAACACTTTATTAGAGTTTAAATATGTTTCTATTGGCTTCAACTCAACGCGCCCATCAATCTCAACCTCAAGAACAACAACTACAACAGCAAACGGATGAACGTGCCAAGCAGTGTGCGACATACTAAAAGACATACGAACAGATATACACATAAACACAAACAATAATAATTGATATTATGGCCCAAGTGGCGGACATTGCACCTCGCGTACACTTGCTGCCGCTTTTTACACTCTCCACATAAGATATACTAAGTATACCAAGTTTGTCATTTCATTTGCAACACTCTTCATAAACGCTTCAGAAACCAGAGTCTAACTAAACCTGTACATGTCTGTGGGTCCGTACGTCCGTCTGTTAATGGCATTTACATGCTAACATTTTATGCATACACTTTCTAGTTTTTAAAACGCTATTAAAATTGGCCAAAATCTGTTAAGAGCCACGCCCACAATTGACAAAAATCTATTTATCAATCACGAAAATTGTGCTATTAAATTGGAATTTGGTGCACATAGTTATAATTACTACAAACGTGGTCGTGGTCGGATAACAAACACTCCCACAATTTACAAAAAAACTATACTCAGCGTAAAACTCATCAACAAACAACAACATGCAAGCTGATGCGTAATTTATACACTACTAGAGGGTGGAATCATGTACTTGCCACGTCCACGTTTTGTATGTAGATGTGGAGGGCATTTAAGATTTGGCTTAAGCAAAATTTGTTTAGCTTACATGTCGTTGTTGTTGTTGGTGCTGTTGTTCTTGATATTGTTGCTTCAAAGAATTCTTATAAAGGGATTGGTTCGCATGTAAAGTTTAACTTTAATGCGAGTATAATGCGGTTACTTGTTGAACGTTTCCAATCCATCCACTACGATCCTCTTGCTAAACAGTATAATATAGCGTTTATTAAGCGTACATATGCGTACGCACATTCGGTATGCAAAGTACAGCTTTATTAAGTTTGAATATGTGTGTGATGGTGTAATATTGTATGTGCGTTTGTATGCGCGAGTTGAGCACGTGAAAGAATTAAGATTTCTTGTTTACGTTATTATTATTATTATTGTTAGTATTATTATTGTTGTTGTTTTTATTGTTATTGTATTATACAGTATTTATGTTCCTGTGATCGCATTTACGTATTTGTACATGTGTGTGTGTGTTTGTGTGCTGTATCACTTCTATTCGTTTTGTCGAATATAGTTCCTGCATATGGACGTTGTTTTTTTTTTTTTTGACATTTGTGTTGGTGTGTGCTCACAATTTGTATGCAACGAGCGCTTAATAAAGTGTTTACGAGCATTTCACTTGATTTACACATGGAGTTGCCAGATGAACAAAAAATTGCCTCTATACAGTTTTTGTTTAATACATTAATCAATAATAGAGATTCAGCGTTAAATAATTTTTTTTTTACAAATTGTGGGATTTCCGGGTATACGATTACGGCCATTTTTTGTAATTGTAAAAATGTGCTTCAATTTCATAGCTCAACTCTTATAGTTGTGAAAGATTTTTGTCGATTATGGGCGTGGCATTTGACTGATTTGGCTCAAATTTAATAGCAACCTGCATACCAGATATTAGTAAAAATCGTATTGAATTTCAGCTCAACATGATTATGATGACATGTCTAGAGCGATTTGGGTTTTGAAGTTGATCAAGGCTATATATACACACATATTTTGTAGGGTCTCCGATGCCTCTTTCTGGGAATAGCAAATGCAAAGAGTTAGTTACTTAGTCCCCCTTATCACAAAGGTGGACGTTTATAATTATAAATCCGAATGAAGGCTTCAAAGACTCTACAACTATGAAGGTATTAAATCGTTTTAGGTCTATAATCGTTGTAGAGAATCCGTGCCGAATTTGTTGCTAATGTAAACATTCCAATTCCACTGTATACCCGTTTTCTGCATATGTGTACAAATGTTAGAAACATAGAATTGGAAACCCGGATCTAAAAATTTCTTCTGAAATTGTGGTTGTACTCACAGACAGAAAGACAGAGAGAGTAAGCGTACGCGCATACGCTAATGCCATACTTCCCTCATAAAAATATTTCACATTAACCATAAGTAGCGGTGTGCATAGTAATTTAATTTATTCCATCATTCAAACTGAGAAGGAATTTTTGGACAGCGTTTATATTTTGAAGCCGTCAAATAAAACATCCACTCATAAATTCGAAGAATGATATCTTCGAGAGTAGAATAGAAAAGTAATGTGTAATTACGTTCCGCCGCTTAATAATTATATTTAATATGTCATTGAAATTGGGAACACATTAACATTAACAACAACATAATTGAAATAATTGAAAACACGTAAGAAAATTTATTTGGTTTAGGTCAAATCTTAAACACCCTCCTCATCTACAACGGTGGGCGTGTCAGGTATATGATTACGGTCTTTAATAGTGCAGTTGAATATATCAAAATTTACTCCTGCTGATTAAGAATATATATGGTTTGTGGGGGATCCGAGGCTTCCTTCGATATGTTGAAAACGGATGATCAAAATGAATATACCTTCTTCCCTAACGTGGAGGGTATAAAAATAAAGTTTTTCATTTTTCACGGAAAAAAATTATATTGATTAATACATCAAGTGGTGTAAGGTATTTGATGGCCGGGCTTGACCGACTATAATATTTTTACTTGCTTTTTATATGTAGATGTGGAGAGTATTTAAAATTTGACATAAGTCAAATTAAGATTTTATATTCATTTTATGTCCAACTCGAAACTGAGAGATATCTAAATAATTCTGAGGATACTGTTTGTTTTATAAGGGTCATTGTCACAACCCAAAACGCCTATTAATTAACTGGCAAATTTAGATATAATTGCGTAGCGCACCATAAGTAAGAAGGAAGCTTAGCTGGACATATAAACCTACCCAACGAATGGATTGAGTGGGATCCCGTTTGACAGTTTCCCGAACAATTAATGAATTTGACTTAAGGTGCTTAATTTGAAAGTCCTGCCAATGCTGATCATGGATACCTTGATAAAGTGAGAGGGGCATTTTTAAATATAGGTTAAATTCTCAGTAACCAAAATTATTCAAATGAATGTTTTGAATAGTCAAAATTTTTTAACGTGTGCGTCAGACAGACAATTGTAGATTATGTCTCAACGAATGCATCCTGATAGGCGATGATATTGTCGCACCAAATCTCTTTTAAAGCAGCATCAACGGTAAACTAGAAAAATTTGACGTCTACACATGACATAATTACAATTCACTCAGCCTTGTTAACTTGACTATATTTTGGTTGGTGTCAAATATTTCAGTCATTCAAAGAATAATTCGGTTCCATCGCAACGCGTATGACTTAAGTAATTACAATATATCGATTCGATCAATGCGCCTTTCAACATGTAATTGCGCCATCTAGATAAAATAAGCAAATTATTAGTTGTGGAAAAATTTCGCAGCCTTTCAATGATGCCGCACGAAAGTTGAGTGAGGTATGATTCCTCACTAAAATGCCGCACTAATTTTCATGTTTCTTAGATAACAACCATAACGATAGTCAGAGTTTTAAAAGCTTACACACACTGTTGTTAATCGAATACAGAGGGCTTAGTATATCTAAACCAAGCTAGTAGTAAATATATATCGTAAGTATGGCAACCTCGAACGATTGCGATTTGACGCTCAAAAATTTAGAAGAAAATACTTGCTACATATATATATAGCATAAAAATATGTATGTAAATATTATTGCAATGATATGAAATGTTAAGTGCATTGGGGTTTTCTACGTAATATTATAAAGCAGACAAGAAACAAGACGAAAACTTTTACAAACACAAACTTCTCAAAAAAGTAACAAGTAAAAAAAATTTAGCTTAGATTCAGCTTAAATTCAGCAACAAGTAAAAAAAAATTCAGCTAAATCTGAAATACCCTCCACATCAACATACAAAAGAAGGGCGTGGCAAGTTTATACTAACACCCTCTAATAGTGAACGTATTACGTATCAGCTAGCAAGCCGAGTTTTATGTTTTTTTTTTTGTAAATAGGAAGCGTGTTTGTTATCCAATCACGCCCATTTATTGCACATCAATGGATGGGGTAATTATTAAAAGTATGTACCAATTTTGAACTTCATAGCTCAATTTTTGTGACAGATGAATATATTTTTGTTAATTGAGGACATGCCTGTTATTTGTCCGATCCTACCCATTTTAAATGGGGTCCCTCTTTGGGCCAATAATATGTCCTTGTACCAAATTTTATCAAAATACCCCTTGTACGCATGGGCATCTTCGGAAGGTTCATCTGCCTAACACAACCAGATTAGAAATTTTCACCGGACGCTAGAAATATATTGCTGTCCGATTTATACACTTTGTCGAAATAAAACATAGTAGGCCATTAACATGATTCACTTATACGTACTGAATGTTAAATACAATTCGTAGAATTAAAAGGAAAATTTTTTGTACAAAACGACTTTATTTGTACAATATGAAACGCATGAAAATTCACATTTAAATGTTTCTTTATATCACTAACTGTACACAATTCATTTGTTTTATTATATTTTTTCTTTTTCATTTCATTTTGTTCAAGTGAAACAATTTTACTTTATCAAAAAACATAAAGGACAATAAGTTTATTATACCCTCATATTAAATTTATCATTCCATTATCATTTCCGCGGCGCCACAGACACTAAAATGTATTTATTTTCTTAACCATAATCACAAATTGAATCAATTTAGATATGTAAGTGCGTCTATTGTTGTACACTTTATATAAAACTACTTTATAGTTTTGTATAAAAGATATTTGCAGTAGTCATTGATAGATTATTATTTTTTCATTTTTCAAAACATCTTGGATTTTTGTGTCATTGGTAGAAAAAATTCGAAGGGAGAAACACGTAAAGAAATCGTGTTTGGGGAATTTAAATTATGTATATATATATATATATATATATATTTATATTTATATATTTCCTTTTTTTAACATTACATATACTTTTTATAATTTTTTTGTTGACATAATTTCTGTAATATTTGTTTGTTCTATCAAATATATAGACTTCTATGTTAAAAATTAACATTTCTACCAGTTGCTGTTATTGCTGTCACTGCTGTACATTTACCTCCTCTTTCTGCTTACTTTTTGCAGAAGCAGAGAGTTTACAGAGTGAAAGTAAAAACACGGTTTTGTGTTGTGTTTAGAAATGATTGAGTATAGACCTCTTAATATATATGTGTAGTATAGTATACAAACAATTACTACTTTTCATTTTAATTCTTTTTAAAATATCAACATATCTTTGCTTTTACTATTATAAATTTGTGAACATTTTTGAGTAGTCGTTGAAGTGAATTTGAAGCAGAAGCATTAATTTTCTTTGGGAAAACTTTTTTTATTCAAATAAAATCTTAATTTGAATAGAATTTGTAGTTTTCCTTTTAATTCACGAAACGCTGCACATATGAATGCTATTTTTTTGAGGTTTTGTTGTGTTTCTTCTTGTTGGAAGGAATACGCCTTTATGATGGTGCCAAGTGTTCTACTACTGCTCTAAATCAAGACCTAGTAGTCATATTGGAAGGGTTCATCTCTATATTAAATTGCTTAAGAATGCCTTTTAATGCGATAGCGTTTACAGAAAAGAAAGCCGATATGGCGAATTAAATTAAAGGAAACTGATCATCTTTTATCTGAATCTCGTCTAAAATCTGCATTGGTACTTATAATATTTTTTTAAATTCATTTATTTGGCACGTTATGCCCTGTAATTTGGCAGGATCGCCCTGTTATGATTATGTAGGTGTGTTTTATTAATACTTATACACCAAGGGGCGTTACCTGTCCTTGAATGCCATCGCTAATCAGTTGCAAATCAGGCTTAACATCTGGTGCATCATTATCTACAGCCGCTTCGGCGCTGTTGGCTTGATTTACATTTTTCAGCATGATCGACAGATCTTTACTCAGACTGCATAAGTGTAAGGATTCCAGATCGTCCGCCTAATCGTTTTCACTAGCATTGTGATCGCATATGTGGGACACTTCATTGTGATGATTTATGGCCAAATGTTCATGGATACTCTTCTTATCCCTGTTGCTGAAATCACAATATATGCACGGGAAAGTTCTCATCACATCCATTTGAAATGTATAGATTTTATGCCTCGTGTTCAAATGTATCTGCAAATGAGTGGCTGCATAGAATTTCGTTTCGCCATAGATGCCATCACTAATCAGTTGTTGGCTTGATTTACATTTTTCAGCATGATCGACAGATCTTCTTCACTCAGACTGCATAAGTGTAAGGATTCCAGATCGTCCACCTAGTCGTTTTCACTAGCATTGTGATCGCATATGTAGGACGGTTCATTGGGATGATTTATGGCCAAATGTTCATGGATACTCTTCTTATCCCTGTTGCTGAAATCACAATATATGCACGGGAAAGTCCTCATCGCATCCATTTGTAATGTATAGATTTTGTGGATTGTGTTCAAATGTTTTTGCAAATGAGTGGCTGCATAGAAATTCGTTTCGCAATATATATGCCATCACTAATCAGTTGCGAATCAGGCTTAACATATGGTGCATCATTATCTATAGCCGCTTCGGCGCTGTTGGCTTGATTTATATTTTTCAGCATGATCGACAGATCTTCTTTACTCAGACAGCATAAGTGTAAGGATTCCAGATCGTCCACCTAATCGTTTTCACTAGCATTGTGATAGCATATGTAGGACAGTTCATTGGGATGATTTATGGCCTAATGTTCATGGTTCCCTGTCGCTGAATTAACAATATATGCACGGGAAAGTTCTTATCACATCCATTTGAAATGTATAGATTTTATGCCTCGTGTTCAAATGTTTCTGCAAATGAGTGGCTGCATAGAATTGCGTTTTGCAATATAGATGCCATCACTAATCAGTTGCGAATCAGGCTTAACATATGGTTCATCATTATCTACAGCCGCTTCGGCGCTGTTGACTTGATTTACATTTTTCAGCATGATCGATGCCATCACTAATCAGTTGCGATATCCCATCAGCCACACCCTCTATTTCAGTTATGGTGTTTTGCACCTTATCGCTGAAGCTAATTCTGAAGCCATACAAGAGCAAGTTACTCGAGTTCTACTAGAACGTTAAATTGTACATCGTGCACATCCGTTCGGTTTGCTCATTACATTTATTGAACTTATTAAAAATCCCTTTTATAAATTTTGGGATCATGATTTTGTACACTGTGCTACAAAAATATCAAAGCTCCTCGAATCGGTGGCTCGCTCGTCTATAGTAAAATCGAGCCAAACTCAACAGCTAAATAGCAGTAATGGAGAAGTGCAAGAAATTAATTGAAACAACATGAGGTTTATGGTTATAAAGTGATCAATCAGAGTAGTTCTATCTTTAGATTACTTTATTGATTGATAAATATATTTACAATTTTTTTGCTTATACATGGAAAAGTTTCCACTACAACCACTTTCGGGACAACGATACAAGTGGTTCAAATCGATACCTGTATGTTTGGTTGATTTACGCAAACGAACATTAACGGTATCTTCAACGCCGGCCATGAGTTTTTCCAAATCAGGCTTAACATATGGAGCATCATTATCTACAGCCGCTTCGGTGCTGTTGGCTTGATTTACATTTTTCAGCATCATTGACGGATCTTCTTTACTCAGACTGCATAAGTGTAAGGATTCCAGATCGTCCACCTAATCGTTTTCACTAGCATTGTGATCGCATATGTAGGACAGTTTATTGGGATGATTTATGGCCAAATGTTCATGGATACTCTTCTTATCCCTGTTGCTGAAATCACAATATATGCACGGAAAAGTCCTCATCACATCCATTTGAAATGTATAGATTTTATGGATTGTGTTCAAATGTTTTTGAAAATGAGTGGCTGCATAGAATTTCGTTTTGCAATATAGATGCCATCACTAATCAGTTGCGAATCAGGCTTAACATATGGTGCATCATTATCTACAGCCGCTTCGGCGCTGTTGGCTTGATTTACATTTTTCAGCATGATCGACAGATCTTCTTCACTCAGACTGCATAAGTGTAAGGATTCCAGATCGTCCACCTAATCGTTTTCACTAGCATTGTGATCGCATATGTAGGACAGTTCATTGGGATGATTTATGGCCAAATGTTCATGGATACTCTTCTTATCCCTGTTGCTGAAATCACAATATATGCACGGAAAAGTCCTCATCACATCCATTTGAAATGTATAGATTTTATGGATTGTGTTCAAATGTTTTTGCAAATGAGTGGCTGCATAGAATTTCGTTTTGCAATATAGATGCCATCACTAATCAGTTGCGAATCAGGCTTAACATATGGTGCATAATTATCTACAGCCGCTTCGGCGCTGTTGGCTTGATTTATATTTTTCAGCATGATCGACAGATCTTCTTTTCTCAGACAGCATAAGTGTAAGGATTCCAGATCGTCCACCTAATCGTTTTCACTAGCATTGTGATCGCATATGTAGGACAGTTCATTGGGATGATTTATGGCCAAATGTTCATGGATACTCTTCTTATCCCTGTCGCTGAAATCACAATATATGCACGGAAAAGTCCTCATCACATCCATTCGAAATGTATAGATTTTATGGATCGTGTTTAAATGTTTTTGCAAATGAGTGGCTGCATAGAATTTCGTTTTGCAATATAGATGCCATCACTAATCAGTTGCGAATCAGGCTTAACATATGGTGCATCATTATCTACAGCCGCTTCGGCGCTGTTGGCTTGATTTACATTTTTCAGCATGATCGACAGATCTTCTTCACTCAGACTGCATAAGTGTAAGGATTCCAGATCGTCCACCTAATCGTTTTCACTAGCATTGTGATCGCATATGTAGGACAGTTCATTGGGATGATTTATGGCCAAATGTTCATGGATACTCTTCTTATCGCTGCTGTTGAAATCACAATATATGCATGGAAAAGTCCTCATCACATGCATTCGAAATGTATAGATTTTATGGATTGTGTTCAAATGTTTTTGCAAATGAGTGGCTGCAGAGAATTTCGTTTTGCAATATAGATGCCATCACTAATCAGTTGCGAATCAGGCTTAACATATGGTGCATTATTATCTACAGCCGCTTCGGCGCTGTTGGCTTGATTTACATTTTTCAGCATGATCGACAGATCTTCTTTACTCAGACTGCATAAGTGTAAGGATTCCAGATCGTCCACCTAATCGTTTTCACTAGCATTGTGATCGCATATGTGGGAAACTTCATTGGGATGATTTATGGCCGAATGTTCATGGATACTCTTCTTATCCCTGTTGCTAAAATCACAATGTATGCATGGAAAAGTCCTCATCACATCCATTTGAAATGTATAGATTTTATGGATTGTGTTTCAATGTTTTTGCAAATGAGTGGCTGCATAGAATTTCGTTTTGCAATATAGATGCCATCTCTAATCAGTTGCGAATCAGGCTTAACATATGGTGCATCATTATCTACAGCCGCTTCGGCGCTGTTGGCTTGATTTACATTTTTCACCATGATCGACAGATCTTCTTTACTCAGACTGCATAAGTGTAAGGATTCCAGATCGTCCACCTAATCGTTTTCACTAGCATTGTGATCGCATATGTGGGAAACTTCATTGGGATGATTTATGGCCGAATGTTCATGGATACTCTTCTTATCCCTGTTGCTAAAATCACAATGTATGCATGGAAAAGTCCTCATCACATCCATTTGAAATGTATAGATTTTATGGATTGTGTTCAAATGTTTTTGCAAATGAGTGGCTGCATAGAATTTCGTTTTGCAATATAGATGCCATCACTAATCAGTTACGAATCAGGCTTAACATATGGTGCATCATTATCTACAGCCGCTTCGGCGCTGTTGGCTTGATTTACATTTTTCACCATGATCGACAGATCTTCTTTACTCAGACTGCATAAGTGTAAGGATTCCAGATCGTCCACCTAATCGTTTTCACTAGCATTGTGATCGCATGTGTAGGACATTTCATTGCGGTGATATATGGCCTAATGTTCATGGATACTCTTCTTAACCCTGTCGCTGAAATCACAATATATGCACGGGAAAGTCCTCATCACATGCATTCGAAATGTATAGATTTAAGGATTGTGTTCAAATGTTTTTGCAAATGAGTGGCTGCAGAGAATTTCGTTTTGCAATATAGATGCCATCACTAATCAGTTGCGAATCAGGCTTAACATATGGTGCATTATTATCTACAGCCGCTTCGGCGCTGTTGGCTTGATTTACATTTTTCAGCATGATCGACAGATCTTCTTTACTCAGACTGCATAAGTGTAAGGATTCCAGATCGTCCACCTAATCGTTTTCACTAGCATTGTGATCGCATATGTGGGAAACTTCATTGGGATGATTTATGGCCGAATGTTCATGGATACTCTTCTTATCCCTGTTGCTAAAATCACAATGTATGCATGGAAAAGTCCTCATCACATCCATTTGAAATGTATAGATTTTATGGATTGTGTTTAAATGTTTTTGCAAATGAGTGGCTGCATAGAATTTCGTTTTGCAATATAGATGCCATCACTAATCAGTTGCGAATCAGGCTTAACATATGGTGCATCATTATCTACAGCCGCTTCGGCGCTGTTGGCTTGATTTATATTTTTCAGCATGATCGACAGATCTTCTTTTCTCAGACAGCATAAGTGTAAGGATTCCAGATCGTCCACCTAATCGTTTTCACTAGCATTGTGATCGCATATGTGGGTCACTTCATTGTGATGATTTATGGCCAAATGTTCATGGATACTCTTCTTATCCCTGTTGCTAAAATCACAATGTATGCATGGAAAAGTTCTCATCACATGCATTCGAAATGTATAGATTTTATGCCTCGTGTTCAAATGTATCTGCAAATGAGTGGCTGCATAGAATTTCGTTTCGCCATAGATGCCATCACTAATCAGTTGCGAATCAGGCTCAACATATGATGCATCATTATCTACAGCCGCTTCGGCGCTGTTGGCTTGATTTACATTTTTCAGCATGATCGACAGATCTTCTTCACTCAGACTGCATAAGTGTAAGGATTCCAGATCGTCCACCTAATCGTTTTCACTAGCATTGTGATCGCATATGTAGGACAGTTCATTGGGATGATTTATGGCCAAATGTTCATGGATACTCTTCTTATCCCTGTTGCTAAAATCACAATGTATGTATGGAAAAGTCCTCATCACATCCATTTGAAATGTATAGATTTTATAGATTGTGTTTAAATGTTTTTGCAAATGAGTGGCTGCATAGAATTTCGTTTTGCAATATAGATGCCATCACTAATCAGTTGCGAATCAGGCTTAACATATGGTGCATCATTATCTACAGCCGCTTCGGCGCTGTTGGCTTGATTTATATTTTTCAGCATGATCGACAGATCTTCTTTTCTCAGACAGCATAAGTGTAAGGATTCCAGATCGTCCACCTAATCGTTTTCACTAGCATTGTGATCGCATATGTAGGACAGTTCATTGGGATGATTTATGGCCAAATGTTCATGGATACTCTTCTTATCCCTGTTGCTAAAATCACAATGTATGTATGGAAAAGTCCTCATCACATCCATTTGAAATGTATAGATTTTATAGATTGTGTTTAAATGTTTTTGCAAATGAGTGGCTGCATAGAATTTCGTTTTGCAATATAGATGCCATCACTAATCAGTTGCGAATCAGGCTTAACATATGGTGCATCATTATCTACAGCCGCTTCGGCGCTGTTGGCTTGATTTATATTTTTCAGCATGATCGACAGATCTTCTTTTCTCAGACAGCATAAGTGTAAGGATTCCAGATCGTCCACCTAATCGTTTTCACTAGCATTGTGATCGCATATGTAGGACAGTTCATTGGGATGATTTATGGCCAAATGTTCATGGATACTCTTCTTATCCCTGTTGCTGAAATCACAATATATGCACGGAAAAGTCCTCATCACATCCATTTGAAATGTATAGATTTTATGGATTGTGTTCAAATGTTTTTGCAAATGAGTGGCTGCATAGAATTTCGTTTTGCAATATAGATGCCATCACTAATCAGTTGCGAATCAGGCTTAACATATGGTGCATCATTATCTACAGCCGCTTCGGCGCTGTTGGCTTGATTTACATTTTTCAGCATGATCGATGCCATCACTAATCAGTTGCGTTATCCCATCAGCCACACCCTCTATTTCAGTTATGGTGTTTTGCACCTTATCGCTGAAGCTAATTCTGAAGCCATACAAGAGCAAGTTACTCGAGTTCTACTAGAACGTTAAATTGTACATCGTGCACATCCGTGGGGTTTGCTCATTGCATTTATTGAACTTATTAAAAATCCCTTTCATATATTTTGGGATCATGAGTTTTTACACTGCGCTCCAAAAATATCAAAGCTCCTCGAATCGGTGGCTCGCTCGTCTATAGTAAAATCGAGCCAAACTCAACAGATAAATAGCATTGATGGAGAAGTGCAAGAAATTAATTGAAACAACACATATGAGGTTTATGGTTATAAAGTGATCAATCAGAGTAGTTCTATCTTTAGATTACTTTATTGATTGATAAATATACGAGTATTTAGAATTTTTTTTGCTTATGCACAGAAAAGTATTCACTACAACCACTTTCGGAACAACGATACGAGTGGTTCAAATCGATACCTGTACGTTCGGTTAATTTACGCAAACGAACATTAACGGTATCTTCAACGCCGGCCATGAGTTTTTCCAAATCAGGCTTAACATCTGGTGCATCACTATCTACAGCCGCTTCGACGCTGTTGGCTTGATTTACATTTTTCAGCATCATTGACGGATCTTCTTCACTCAGACTACATAAGTATAAGGATTCCAGATCGTCCACCTAATCGTTTTCACTAGCATTGTGATCGCATGTGTAGGACATTTCATTGGGGTGATTTATGGCCTAATGTTCATGGATACTCTTCTTATCCCTGTCGCTGAAATCACAATATATGCACGGGAAAGTCCTCATCACATGCATTCAAAATGTATAGATTTTGTGGATTGTGTTCAAATGTTTTTGCAAATGAGTGGTTGCATAGAATTTCGTTTTGCAATATAGATGCCATCACTAATCAGTTGCGAATCAGGCTTAACATATGGTGCATCATTATCTACAGCCGCTTCGGCGCTGTTGGCTTGATTTACATTTTTCAGCATGATCGACAGATCTTCTTTACTCAGACTGCATAAGTGTAAGGATTCCAGATCGTCCACCTAATCGTTTTCACTAGCATTGTGATCGCATATGTAGGACAGTTCATTGGGATGATTTATGGCCTAATGTTCATGGATACTCTTCTTATCCCTGTTGCTGAAATCACAATATCTGCACGGAAGAGTCCTCATCACATCCATTCGAAATGTATAGATTTTATACCTCGTGTTCAAATGTTTCTGCAAATGAGTGGCTGCATAGAATTGCGTTTTGCAATATGGACAAGATTTCTTCAGAGTGAATAAACCATCAGATATTATTTTTACTATTTCATAAGGACCAGAATATGGTTATTGCAATGGCTGTCGGACTGCATCCGTTCGTACAAAAACATGAAAACAATCATTGATCATCGGCCAAAACAATGTAATAGCCAACATATCTTTACTTTTATTGCTAAATTATTGATTATTTTATTATGGCAATCATATGTGCTTATATTTTGACCTCTTCGGGCTAATAAAAATAATAATAATTACTTACTCGGACCCAGCAGATCGCAATGTCATGTTGTAGAATCTCGGCAAGTGAACGCAGGCAATGCCCTACACCTTTGAATTTGATCTTTACAGGGTCGAGAGGCAGGATTGCCGCTTTGCTGTCCACACAAATGATGACCTTTGAGGTGGATAACAACTTTGAGGCAATCATATGTGCTGCCAGATCAATTGCGGTAATCTCCGCCTGGAAGACACTGCAGATGCTTGGTAGTGATATCGAATGTTTCTCTGCAAGTGCCTCCAAATAAACTGCCGCTCCTTTGTGCAAATCAATCTTGGAGCCATCCGTGATAACCATTACGTCGTATGCACCCATAGTGCCAGACTTCCAGTCCTCCCTGGATGGCATTTTCACTTTGAATTTTTTCGGCGAAATTATGTCTTTCCACCATGTAGTACACTTAATTGTAATACACTTAATCCAAAAGCATTTGAGGTAATTGGTGTATGTATAGAATTTTTTAAAATATCTTGGCAGTTTAGGTGTGTCACCACGTTCCTATCACCATTATAAGGATACATTTTGTCCTTTGTTAGGCCTTGGGTTAAGCCGCCGGCTCCAAGTTCACTTTGATTTAAATTTACCTTTTTAATAAATATTGATTTAAAACAATATATTACACCATTTTTTACCGGCGTTGCGAAAACGCAACAGTAACTTTGATGTTCAATAAAAAGAACACTATTTAAGGTAGAGGTTTCATTTTTGTTTTGTAACTATATTTGGAGTTTTTTTATAAAACAATTATTAAAGTTAATTTATATTAAATTTAATTTATATTACATTCTTCGTTTGGAAAATGACCCAAAAAAATGCTTTTGCGGGAAGTCCTATTGTTTATATATCTTAATTATTAAATTGGAGTAAATTTTTTTTTTATTATGAATAAAGAAGTATAAATGGTTACAAATATCAAAAATTATAAATTTATCTCAACGATTTCGGGTACCGGTAAAATATGGGTTACATATGTTTATTACACGTATGAGGTTAATTTTGTCAGTGTAACATATTTTATTTAACATTAGCCAAAAAAAAAATAGATGTGTCTAAATTATTTATTTCATTTAACAATATTCAAAAACATGAGGATTATTTATTTTAATTTTTTTTTTAAGCGAATGTACTTTTCTTTCAACGCACCACGTCTGATTACGAACCTCACTCTTTGACGCTTACTTCACGACACTCCTTTTGTTTTCTCTTACGAGCGCAATCACCCGATTCGAATCTTTCTTTTATAATAGGACTTTATATGGAGAGGGGTTCTAAAATGGATTGATCCTATCCATTTTCAATAGGGTACCTCTTCGGGCCAATAATATGTCCTTGTACCAAATTTCATCAAAATACCCCTTGTGAGCTTGGGCATCTTCGGAAGGTTCATCTGCCTTACACAGCCAGTTTAGAAAATTTCACCAGACGCTAGAAATATATTGCTGTCTGATTTATACACTTTGTCGGAAATTTTATTTTTGTCGAAATAAAACGTAGTAGGCCATGAAAGGCCATAAAGGTTTTGTGGCAATCCTTCACAACAAAAATGCAACCGCGTTAAAAATGAAAAGAAAAAATGATAAGAGAAAACAAGTGCTAACTTCTCGTCGTTATCATATTATCACCACAACCGTGGCGTCATAAATTTATATTTTTTGCTCTTTCTTTAAAATTATTACATAGTTGTTTTTGTAAAATAAAAATTTTTTGTTTAAATAAATACTTAAATAACAATATTAGTGACCCTGACGTGATTATGATGATGTAACATCATTAATGATTGGATTGTTTGAATCTAGCATTTTGTCAGCCATGCGAGCTAGTTTATATATATATAGTTTATTTATATTACATTAAAAACAAAATGTTCATATTAAAAAAGATCAATGATTGTTCTTTTTGATGATTGTTGTTTTTGTACGAACGGATGCAGTCCGACAACCATTGCAATAACCATATTCTGGACCTTATGAAATAGTAAAAATAATATCTGATTATTTATTCACTTTGAAGATACCTTGTCCGTATTGCAAAATGAAATTCTATGCAGCCGCTCACTTGAAAAAACATTTGAACACAATCCATAAAATCTATACATATAAAATGGATGTGATGAGGACTTTCCCGTGCATATATTGTGATTTCAGCGACAGAAATAAGTAGTGTATCCATGAATATTTGGCCATAAATCATCCCAATGAACTGTCCTACATATGCGATCACAATGCTAGTGAAAACGATTAGGTGGACGATCTGGAATCCTTACACTTATGAAGTTTGAGTAAACAAGATCTGTCGATCATGCTGAAAAATGTAAATCAAACCAACAGCGCCGAAGCGGCTATAGATAATGATGCATCAAATATTAAGCCTGATTTGGAAAAACTTATGGCCGGCATTGAAGATATCGTGAAAGTTCGTTTGCGTAAGTTAACCGAACATATAGGTATCGATTTGGACCACTTGTATCATTGTCCCGAAAGTGGTTGTAGCGCCGAAGCGGCTGTAGATGATGATGCACCAGATGTTAAGCCTGATTTGGAAAAACTTATGGCCGGCATTGAAGATATCGTGAAAGTTCGTTTGCGTAAATTAACCGAACATACAGGTATCTATTTGGACCACTTGTATCATTGTCCCGAAAGTGGTTGTAGTGGTTTCCATGTTTGAGTTAGTATATAAGCAAAAGAAATTGTAAATGTATTTATCAATAGAGATAGAACTACTATGATTGATCACCTTATAACCATAAACCTCTTATGTGTTGTTTCAATTAATTTCTTGCACTTCTCCATCAATGCTATTTATCTGTTGAGTTTGGCTCGATTTTACCATACACGAGTGATCTACCGATCCAAAGAGCTTTGATGTTTCTGGAGCGCAGTGTACAAAATCATGATCCCAGAATTTATAAAAGGGATTTTTAATAAGTTCCATAAACGTAATGAGCAAACCACACGGATATGGACCATTTACAATTTAACGATCTAGTAGAACTTGAGTAATTTTCTATTGTATGGCTTCAGTATTAGCTTCAGCAACATGGTAAGAAGTGTATCCATGAACATTTGGCCATAAATCATATCAATGAACTCTCCTACATATGCGATCCCAATGCTACTGAAAACGATTAGGTGGACGATCTGGAATCCTTACACTTACTCGTATGCAGTCTGAGTAAAGAAGATCCGTCGATGATGCTGGAAAATGTAAATCAAGCCAACAGCGTCGAAGCGGCTGTAGATGATGATGCACCAGATGTTAAGCCCGATTTGGAAAACCCATGGTCGGCGTTGAAGATACCGTGAAACTTCGTTTGCGTAAATTAACCGAACATACAGGTATCGATTTGGACCACTTGTATAATTGTCCCGAAATAGGATGTAGCGCCGAAACGGTTGTAGATGATGATGCACTAAATGTTAAGCCTGATTTGCGAAAACCCATGGCCGGCGTTGAAGATACCGTGAAAGTTCGTTTACGTAAATTAACCGAACATACAGTTATCGATTGGGACCACTTGTATCATTGTCCCGAAAGTGGTTGTAGCGCCGAAGCGGCTGTAGGTGATGATGCACCAGATGTTAAGCCTGATTTGCGAAAACCCATGGTCGGCGTTGAAGATACCGTTAAAGTTCGTTTGCGTAAATTAACCGCACAAACAGTTATCGATTTGGACCACTTGTATCATTGTCCAGAAAGTGGTTGTAGCGTCGAAGCGGCTTTAGATGATGATGCACTAAATGTTAAGCCTGATTTGCGAAAACCCATGGCCGGCATTGAAGATACCGTGAAAGTTCGTTTGCGTAAATTAAGCGAACGTACAGGTATCGATTTGGACCACTTGTATCATTGTCCCGAAAGTGGTTGTAGCGCCGAAGCGGCTGAGATGATGATGCACCAGATGTTAAGCCTGATTTGCGAAAACCCATGGTCGGCGTTGAAGATACCGTGAAAGTTCGTTTGCGTAAATTAACCGCAAATACAGGTATCGATTTGGACCACTTGTATCATTGTCCAGAAAGTGGTTGTAGCGCCGAAGCGGCTGTAGATGATGATGCACTAAATGTTAAGCCTGATTTGCGAAAACCCATGGCCGGCGTTGAAGATACCGTGAAAGTTCGTTTACGTAAATTAACCGAACATACTGGTATCGATTTGGACCACTTGTATCATTGTCCCGAAAGTGGTTGTAGCGCCGAAGCGGCTGTAGATGATGATGCACCAGATGTTAAGCCTGATTTGCGAAAACCCATGGGCGGCGTTGAAGATACCGTGAAAGTTCGTTTGCGTAAATTAAGCGAACATACAGGTATCGATTGGGACCACTTGTATCATTGTCCCGAAAGTGGTTGTAGCGCCGAAGCGGCTGTAGATGATGATGCACTAAATGTTAAGCCTGATTTGCGAAAACCCATGGCCGGCGTTGAAGATACCGTGAAAGTTCGTTTACGTAAATTAACCGAACATACTGGTATCGATTTGGACCACTTGTATCATTGTCCCGAAAGTGGTTGTAGCGCCGAAGCGGCTGTAGATGATGATGCACCAGATGTTAAGCCTGATTTGCGAAAACCCATGGGCGGCGTTGAAGATACCGTGAAAGTTCGTTTGCGTAAATTAAGCGAACATACAGGTATCGATTGGGACCACTTGTATCATTGTCCCGAAAGTGGTTGTAGCGCCGAAGCGGCTGTAGATGATGATGCACCAGATGTTAAGCCTGATGTGGAAAAACTCATGGCCGACTTTGAAGATACCGTGAAAGTTCGTTTGCGTAAATTAAGCGAACATACAGGTATCGATTTGGACCACTTGTATCATTGTCCCGAAAGTGGTTGTAGCGCCGAAGCGGCTGTAGATGATGATGCACCAGATGTTAAGCCTGATTTGCGAAAACCCATGGTCGGCGTTGAAGATACCGTGAAAGTTCGTTTGCGTAAATTAAGCGAACGTACAGGTATCGATTTGGACCACTTGTATCATTGTCCAGAAAGTGGTTGTAGCGCCGAAGCGGCTGTAGATGATGATGTACCAGATGTTAAGCCTGATTTGCGAAAACCCATGGCCGGCGTTGAAGATACCGTGAAAGTTCGTTTGCGTAAATTAACCGAACATACAGGTATCGATTTGGACCACTTGTATCATTGTCCCGAAAGTGGTTGTAGCGCCGAAGCGGCTGTAGATGATGATGCACCAGATGTTAAGCCTGATTTGCGAAAACCCATGGCCGGCGTCGAAGATACCGTGAAAGTTCGTTTGCGTAAATTAAGCGAACATACAGGTATCGATTGCGACCACTTGTATCATTGTCCCGAAAGTGGTTGTAGCGCCGAAGCGGCTGTAGATGATGATGCACCAGATGTTATGCCTAATTTGCGAAAACCCATGGTCGGCGTTGAAGATACCGTGAAAGTTCGTTTGCGTAAATTAACCGCAAATACAGGTATCGATTTGGACCACTTGTATCATTGTCCAGAAAGTGGTTGTAGCGCCGAAGCGGCTGTAGATGATGATGCACTAAATGTTAAGCCTGATTTGGGAAAACCCATGGCCGGCGTTGAAGATACCGTGAAAGTTCGTTTGCGTAAATTAACCGAACATACTGGTATCGATTTGGACCACTTGTATCATTGTCCCGAAAGTGGTTGTAGCGCCGAAGCGGCTGTAGATGATGATGCACCAGATGTTAAGCCTGATTTGCGAAAACCCATGGGCGGCGTTGAAGATACCGTGAAAGTTCGTTTGCGTAAATTAAGCGAACATACAGGTATCGATTGGGACCACTTGTATCATTGTCCCGAAAGTGGTTGTAGCGCCGAAGCGGCTGTAGATGATGATGCACTAAATGTTAAGCCTGATTTGCGAAAACCCATGGCCGGCGTTGAAGATACCGTGAAAGTTCGTTTGCGTAAATTAAGCGAACATACAGGTATCGATTTGGACCACTTGTATCATTGTCCCGAAAGTGGTTGTAGCGCCGAAGCGGCTGTAGATGATGATGCACCAGATGTTAAGCCTGATTTGCGAAAACCCATGGTCGGCGTTGAAGATACCGTGAAAGTTCGTTTGCGTAAATTAACCGCAAATACAGGTATCAATTTGGACCACTTGTATCATTGTCCAGAAAGTGGTTGTAGCGCCGAAGCGGCTGTAGATGATGATGCACTAAATGTTAAGCCTGATTTGCGAAAACCCATGGCCGGCGTTGAAGATACCGTGAAAGTTCGTTTGCGTAAATTAACCGAACATACTGGTATCGATTTGGACCACTTGTATCATTGTCCCGAAAGTGATTGTAGCGCCGAAGCGGCTGTAGATGATGATGCACCAGATGTTAAGCCTGATTTGCGAAAACCCATGGCCGGCGTTGAAGATACCGTGAAAGTTCGTTTGCGTAAATTAAGCGAACGTACAGGTATCGATTTGGACCACTTGTATCATTGTCCCGAAAGTGGTTGTAGCGCCGAAGCGGCTGTAGATGATGATGCACCAGATGTTAAGCCTGATTTGCGAAAACCCATGGTCGGCGTTGAAGATACCGTGAAAGTTCGTTTGCGTAAATTAACCGCAAATACAGGTATCGATTTGGACCACTTGTATCATTGTCCAGAAAGTGGTTGTAGCGCCGAAGCGGCTGTAGATGATGATGCACTAAATGTTAAGCCTGATTTGGGAAAACCCATGGCCGGCGTTGAAGATACCGTGAAAGTTCGTTTGCGTAAGTTAACCGAACATACTGGTATCGATTTGGACCACTTGTATCATTGTCCCGAAAGTGGTTGTAGCGCCGAAGCGGCTGTAGATGATGATGCACCAGATGTTAAGCCTGATTTGCGAAAACCCATGGGCGGCGTTGAAGATACCGTGAAAGTACGTTTGCGTAAATTAAGCGAACATACAGGTATCGATTGGGACCACTTGTATCATTGTCCCGAAAGTGGTTGTAGCGCCGAAGCGGCTGTAGATGATGATGCACTAAATGTTAAGCCTGATTTGCGAAAACCCATGGCCGGCGTTGAAGATACCGTGAAAGTTCGTTTGCGTAAATTAAGCGAACATACAGGTATCGATTTGGACCACTTGTATCATTGTCCCGAAAGTGGTTGTAGCGCCGAAGCGGCTGTAGATGATGATGCACCAGATGTTAAGCCTGATTTGCGAAAACCCATGGTCGGCGTTGAAGATACCGTGAAAGTTCGTTTGCGTAAATTAAGCGAACGTACAGGTATCGATTTGGACCACTTGTATCATTGTCCAGAAAGTGGTTGTAGCGCCGAAGCGGCTGTAGATGATGATGTACCAGATGTTAAGCCTGATTTGCGAAAACCCATGGCCGGCGTTGAAGATACCGTGAAAGTTCGTTTGCGTAAATTAACCGAACATACAGGTATCGATTTGGACCACTTGTATCATTGTCCCGAAAGTGGTTGTAGCGCCGAAGCGGCTGTAGATGATGATGCACCAGATGTTAAGCCTGATTTGCGAAAACCCATGGCCGGCGTCGAAGATACCGTGAAAGTTCGTTTGCGTAAATTAAGCGAACATACAGGTATCGATTACGACCACTTGTATCATTGTCCCGAAAGTGGTTGTAGCGCCGAAGCGGCTGTAGATGATGATGCACCAGATGTTATGCCTGATTTGCGAAAACCCATGGTCGGCGTTGAAGATACCGTGAAAGTTCGTTTGCGTAAATTAACCGAACATACTGGTATCGATTTGGACCACTTGTATTATTGTCCCGAAAGTGATTGTAGCGCCGAAGCGGCTGTAGATGATGAAGCACCAGATGTTAAGCCTGATTTGCGAAAACCCATGGCCGGCGTTGAAGATACCGTGAAAGTTCGTTTGCGTAAATTAAGCGAACATACAGGTATCGATTGGGACCACTTGTATCATTGTCCCGAAAGTGGTTGTAGCGCCGAAGCGGCTGTAGATGATGATGCACCAGATGTTAAGCCCGATTTGGAAAATCCATGGTCGGCGTTGAAGATACCGTGAAAGTTCGTTTGCGTAAATTAACCGAACATACAGGTATCGATTTGGACCACTTGTATCATTGTCCCGAAAGTGGTTGAGGCGCCGAAGCGGCTGTAGATGATGATGCACTAAATGTTAAGCCTGATTTGCGAAAACCATGGCCGGCGTTGAAGATACCGTGAAAGTTCGTTTGCGTAAATTAAGCGAACATACAGGTATCAATTTGGACCACTTGTATCATTGTCCCGATAGTGGTTGTAGCGCCGAAGCGGCTGTAGATGATGATGCACCAGATGTTAAGCCTGATTTGCGAAAACCCATGGCCGGCGTTGAAGATACCGTGAAAGTTCGTTTGCGTAAATTAACCGAACATACAGGTATCGATTTGGACCACTTGTATCATTGTCCCGAAAGTGGTTGTAGCGCCGAAGCGGCTGTAGATGATGATGCACCAGATGTTAAGCCTGATTTGCGAAAACCCATGGCCGGCGTTGAAGATACCGTGAAAGTTCGTTTGCGTAAATTAAGCGAACGTACAGGTATCGATTTGGACCACTTGTATCATTGACCCGAAAGTGGTTGTAGCGCCGAAGCGGCTGTAGATGATGATGCACCAGATGTTAAGCCTGATGTGGAAAAACTCATGGCCGACGTTGAAGATACCGTGAAAGTTCGTTTGCGTAAATTAAGCGAACATACAGGTATCGATTTGGACCACTTGTATCATTGTCCCGAAAGTGGTTGTAGCGCCGAAGCGGCTGTAGATGATGATGCACCAGATGTTAAGCCTGATTTGCGAAAACCCATGGTCGGCGTTGAAGATACCGTGAAAGTTCGTTTGCGTAAATTAAGCGAACATACAGGTATCAATTTGGACCACTTGTATCATTGTCCCAATAGTGGTTGTAGCGCCGAAGCGGCTGTAGATGATGATGCACCAGATGTTAAGCCTGATTTGCGAAAACCCATGGCCGGCGTTGAAGATACCGTGAAAGTTCGTTTGCGTAATTTAACCGAACATACTGGTATCGATTTGGACCACTTGTATCATTGTCCCGAAAGTGGTTGTAGCGCCGAAGCGGCTGTAGATGATGATGCACCAGATGTTAAGCCTGATTTGCGAAAACCCATGGTCGGCGTTGAAGATACCGTGAAAGTTCGTTTGCGTAAATTAACCGAACATACAGGTATCGATTTGGACCACTTGTATCATTGTCCCGAAAGTGGTTGAGGCGCCGAAGCGGCTGTAGATGATGATGCACTAAATGTTAAGCCTGATTTGCGAAAACCCATGGCCGGCGTTGAAGATACCGTGAAAGTTCGTTTGCGTAAATTAAGCGAACATACAGGTATCAATTTGGACCACTTGTATCATTGTCCCGATAGTGGTTGTAGCGCCGAAGCGGCTGTAGATGATGATGCACCAGATGTTAAGCCTGATTTGCGAAAACCCATGGCCGGCGTTGAAGATACCGTGAAAGTTCGTTTGCGTAAATTAACCGAACATACAGGTATCGATTTGGACCACTTGTATCATTGTCCCGAAAGTGGTTGAGGCGCCGAAGCGGCTGTAGATGATGATGCACTAAATGTTAAGCCTGATTTGCGAAAACCCATGGCCGGCGTTGAAGATACCGTGAAAGTTCGTTTGCGTAAATTAAGCGAACATACAGGTATCAATTTGGACCACTTGTATCATTGTCCCGATAGTGGTTGTAGCGCCGAAGCGGCTGTAGATGATGATGCACCAGATGTTAAGCCCGATTTGGAAAATCCATGGTCGGCGTTGAAGATACCGTGAAAGTTCGTTTGCGTAAATTAACCGAACATACAGGTATCGATTTGGACCACTTGTATCATTGTCCCGAAAGTGGTTGAGGCGCCGAAGCGGCTGTAGATGATGATGCACTAAATGTTAAGCCTGATTTGCGAAAACCATGGCCGGCGTTGAAGATACCGTGAAAGTTCGTTTGCGTAAATTAAGCGAACATACAGGTATCAATTTGGACCACTTGTATCATTGTCCCGATAGTGGTTGTAGCGCCGAAGCGGCTGTAGATGATGATGCACCAGATGTTAAGCCTGATTTGCGAAAACCCATGGCCGGCGTTGAAGATACCGTGAAAGTTCGTTTGCGTAAATTAACCGAACATACAGGTATCGATTTGGACCACTTGTATCATTGTCCCGAAAATGGTTGTAGCGCCGAAGCGGCTGTAGATGATGATGCACTAAATGTTAAGCCTGATTTGCGAAAACCCATGGCCGGCGTTGAAGATACCGTGAAAGTTCGTTTGCGTAAATTAAGCGAACATACAGGTATCGATTTGGACCACTTGTATCATTGTCCCGAAAGTGGTTGTAGCGCCGAAGCGGCTGTAGATGATGATGCACCAGATGTTAAGCCTGATTTGCGAAAACCCATGGCCGGCGTTGAAGATACCGTGAAAGTTCGTTTGCGTAAATTAAGCGAACGTACAGGTATCGATTTGGACCACTTGTATCATTGTCCCGAAAGTGGTTGTAGCGCCGAAGCGGCTGTAGATGATGATGAACCAGATGTTAAGCCTGATGTGGAAAAACTCATGGCCGACGTTGAAGATACCGTGAAAGTTCGTTTGCGTAAATTAAGCGAACATACAGGTATCGATTTGGACCACTTGTATCATTGTCCCGAAAGTGGTTGTAGCGCCGAAGCGGCTGTAGATGATGATGCACCAGATGTTAAGCCTGATTTGCGAAAACGCATGGTCGGCGTTGAAGATACCGTGAAAGTTCGTTTGCGTAAATTAACCGCACATACAGGTATCGATTTGGACCACTTGTATCATTGTCCAGAAAGTGGTTGTAGCGCCGAAGCGGCTGTAGATGATGATGCACCAGATGTTAAGCCTGATTTGCGAAAACCCATGGCCGGCGTTGAAGATACCGTGAAAGTTCGTTTGCGTAAATTAAGCGAACATACAGGTATCGATTTGGACCACTTGTATCATTGTCCCGAAAGTGGTTGTAGCGCCGAAGCGGCTGTAGATGATGATGCACCAGATGTTAAGCCTGATTTGCGAAAACCCATGGTCGGCGTTGAAGATACCGTGAAAGTTCGTTTGCGTAAATTAAGCGAACGTACAGGTATCGATTTGGACCACTTGTATCATTGTCCAGAAAGTGGTTGTAGCGCCGAAGCGGCTGTAGATGATGATGTACCAGATGTTAAGCCTGATTTGCGAAAACCCATGGACGGCGTTGAAGATACCGTGAAAGTTCGTTTGCGTAAATTAACCGAACATACAGGTATCGATTTGGACCACTTGTATCATTGTCCCGAAAGTGGTTGTAGCGCCGAAGCGGCTGTAGATGATGATGCACCAGATGTTAAGCCTGATTTGCGAAAACCCATGGCCGGCGTTGAAGATACCGTGAAAGTTCGTTTGCGTAAATTAAGCGAACGTACAGGTATCGATTTGGACCACTTGTATCATTGACCCGAAAGTGGTTGTAGCGCCGAAGCGGCTGTAGATGATGATGCACCAGATGTTAAGCCTGATGTGGAAAAACTCATGGCCGACGTTGAAGATACCGTGAAAGTTCGTTTGCGTAAATTAAGCGAACATACAGGTATCGATTTGGACCACTTGTATCATTGTCCCGAAAGTGGTTGTAGCGCCGAAGCGGCTGTAGATGATGATGCACCAGATGTTAAGCCTGATTTGCGAAAACCCATGGTCGGCGTTGAAGATACCGTGAAAGTTCGTTTGCGTAAATTAAGCGAACATACAGGTATCAATTTGGACCACTTGTATCATTGTCCCAATAGTGGTTGTAGCGCCGAAGCGGCTGTAGATGATGATGCACCAGATGTTAAGCCTGATTTGCGAAAACCCATGGCCGGCGTTGAAGATACCGTGAAAGTTCGTTTGCGTAATTTAACCGAACATACTGGTATCGATTTGGACCACTTGTATCATTGTCCCGAAAGTGGTTGTAGCGCCGAAGCGGCTGTAGATGATGATGCACCAGATGTTAAGCCTGATTTGCGAAAACCCATGGTCGGCGTTGAAGATACCGTGAAAGTTCGTTTGCGTAAATTAACCGAACATACAGGTATCGATTTGGACCACTTGTATCATTGTCCCGAAAGTGGTTGAGGCGCCGAAGCGGCTGTAGATGATGATGCACTAAATGTTAAGCCTGATTTGCGAAAACCCATGGCCGGCGTTGAAGATACCGTGAAAGTTCGTTTGCGTAAATTAAGCGAACATACAGGTATCAATTTGGACCACTTGTATCATTGTCCCGATAGTGGTTGTAGCGCCGAAGCGGCTGTAGATGATGATGCACCAGATGTTAAGCCTGATTTGCGAAAACCCATGGCCGGCGTTGAAGATACCGTGAAAGTTCGTTTGCGTAAATTAACCGAACATACAGGTATCGATTTGGACCACTTGTATCATTGTCCCGAAAATGGTTGTAGCGCCGAAGCGGCTGTAGATGATGATGCACTAAATGTTAAGCCTGATTTGCGAAAACCCATGGCCGGCGTTGAAGATACCGTGAAAGTTCGTTTGCGTAAATTAAGCGAACGTACAGGTATCGATTTGGACCACTTGTATCATTGTCCCGAAAGTGGTTGTAGCGCCGAAGCGGCTGTAGATGATGATGAACCAGATGTTAAGCCTGATGTGGAAAAACTCATGGCCGACGTTGAAGATACCGTGAAAGTTCGTTTGCGTAAATTAAGCGAACATACAGGTATCGATTTGGACCACTTGTATCATTGTCCCGAAAGTGGTTGTAGCGCCGAAGCGGCTGTAGATGATGATGCACCAGATGTTAAGCCTGATTTGCGAAAACGCATGGTCGGCGTTGAAGATACCGTGAAAGTTCGTTTGCGTAAATTAACCGAACATACAGGTATCGATTTGGACCACTTGTATCATTGTCCAGAAAGTGGTTGTAGCGCCGAAGCGGCTGTAGATGATGATGCACCAGATGTTAAGCCTGATTTGCGAAAACCCATGGCCGGCGTTGAAGATACCGTGAAAGTTCGTTTGCGTAAATTAAGCGAACATACAGGTATCGATTTGGACCACTTGTATCATTGTCCCGAAAGTGGTTGTAGCGCCGAAGCGGCTGTAGATGATGATGCACCAGATGTTAAGCCTGATTTGCGAAAACCCATGGTCGGCGTTGAAGATACCGTGAAAGTTCGTTTGCGTAAATTAAGCGAACGTACAGGTATCGATTTGGACCACTTGTATCATTGTCCAGAAAGTGGTTGTAGCGCCGAAGCGGCTGTAGATGATGATGTACCAGATGTTAAGCCTGATTTGCGAAAACCCATGGCCGGCGTTGAAGATACCGTGAAAGTTCGTTTGCGTAAATTAACCGAACATACAGGTATCGATTTGGACCACTTGTATCATTGTCCCGAAAGTGGTTGTAGCGCCGAAGCGGCTGTAGATGATGATGCACCAGATGTTAAGCCTGATTTGCGAAAACCCATGGTCGGCGTTGAAGATACCGTGAAAGTTCGTTTGCGTAAATTAACCGCACATACAGGTATCGATTTGGACCACTTGTATCATTGTCCAGAAAGTGGTTGTAGCGCCGAAGCGGCTGTAGATGATGATGTACCAGATGTTAAGCCTGATTTGCGAAAACCCATGGCCGGCGTTGAAGATACCGTGAAAGTTCGTTTGCGTAAATTAACCGAACATACAGGTATCGATTTGGACCACTTGTATCATTGTCCCGAAAGTGGTTGTAGCGCCGAAGCGGCTGTAGATGATGATGCACCAGATGTTAAGCCTGATTTGCGAAAACCCATGGTCGGCGTTGAAGATACCGTGAAAGTTCGTTTGCGTAAATTAACCGCACATACAGGTATCGATTTGGACCACTTGTATCATTGTCCAGAAAGTGGTTGTAGCGCCGAAGCGGCTGTAGATGATGATGCACCAGATGTTAAGCCTGATTTGCGAAAACCCATGGCCGGCGTTGAAGATACCGTGAAAGTTCGTTTGCGTAAATTAAGCGAACATACAGGTATCGATTGGGACCACTTGTATCATTGTCCCGAAAGTGGTTGTAGCGCCGAAGCGGCTGTAGATGATGATGCACCAGATGTTAAGCCTGATTTGCGAAAACCCATGGTCGGCGTTGAAGATACCGTGAAAGTTCGTTTGCGTAAATTAACCGCACATACAGGTATCGATTTGGACCACTTGTATCATTGTCCAGAAAGTGGTTGTAGCGCCGAAGCGGCTGTAGATGATGATGCACTAAATGTTAAGCCTGATTTGGGAAAACCCATGGCCGGCGTTGAAGATACCGTGAAAGTTCGTTTGCGTAATTTAACCGAACATACTGGTATCGATTTGGACCACTTGTATCATTGTCCCGAAAGTGGTTGTAGCGCCGAAGCGGCTGTAGATGATGATGCACCAGATGTTAAGCCTGATTTGCGAAAACCCATGGTCGGCGTTGAAGATACCGTGAAAGTTCGTTTGCGTAAATTAACCGCACATACTGGTATCGATTTGGACCACTTGTATCATTGTCCCGAAACTGGTTGTAGCGCCGAAGCGGCTGTAGATGATGATGCACCAGATGTTAAGCCTGATTTGCGAAAACCCATGGGCGGCGTTGAAGATACCGTGAAAGTTCGTTTGCGTAAATTAAGCGAACGTACAGGTATCGATTTTGACCACTTGTATCATTGTCCCGAAAGTGGTTGTAGCGCCGAAGCGGCTGTAGATGATGATGCACCAGATGTTAAGCCTGATGTGGAAAAACTCATGGCCGACGTTGAAGATACCGTGAAAGTTCGTTTGCGTAAATTAAGCGAACATACAGGTATCGATTTGGACCACTTGTATCATTGTCCCGAAAGTGGTTGTAGCGCCGAAGCGGCTGTAGATGATGATGCACCAGATGTTAAGCCTGATTTGCGAAAACCCATGGTCGGCGTTGAAGATACCGTGAAAGTTCGTTTGCGTAAATTAAGCGAACGTACAGGTATCGATTTGGACCACTTGTATCATTGTCCAGAAAGTGGTTGTAGCGCCAGCGGCTGTAGATGATGATGTACCAGATGTTAAGCCTGATTTGCGAAAACCCATGGCCGGCGTTGAAGATACCGTGAAAGTTCGTTTGCGTAAATTAACCGAACATACAGGTATCGATTTGGACCACTTGTATCATTGTCCCGAAAGTGGTTGTAGCGCCGAAGCGGCTGTAGATGATGATGCACCAGATGTTAAGCCTGATTTGCGAAAACCCATGGCCGGCGTCGAAGATACCGTGAAAGTTCGTTTGCGTAAATTAAGCGAACATACAGGTATCGATTACGACCACTTGTATCATTGTCCCGAAAGTGGTTGTAGCGCCGAAGCGGCTGTAGATGATGATGCACCAGATGTTATGCCTGATTTGCGAAAACCCATGGTCGGCGTTGAAGATACCGTGAAAGTTCGTTTGCGTAAATTAACCGAACATACTGGTATCGATTTGGACCACTTGTATCATTGTCCCGAAAGTGATTGTAGCGCCGAAGCGGCTGTAGATGATGAAGCACCAGATGTTAAGCCTGATTTGCGAAAACCCATGGCCGGCGTTGAAGATACCGTGAAAGTTCGTTTGCGTAAATTAAGCGAACATACAGGTATCGATTGGGACCACTTGTATCATTGTCCCGAAAGTGGTTGTAGCGCCGAAGCGGCTGTAGATGATGATGCACCAGATGTTAAGCCTGATTTGCGAAAACCCATGGTCGGCGTTGAAGATACCGTGAAAGTTCGTTTGCGTAAATTAACCGCACATACTGGTATCGATTTGGACCACTTGTATCATTGTCCCGAAAGTGGTTGTAGCGCCGAAGCGGCTGTAGATGATGATGCACCAGATGTTAAGCCTGATTTGCGAAAACCCATGGCCGGCGTTGAAGATACCGTGAAAGTTCGTTTGCGTAAATTAAGCGAACGTACAGGTATCGATTTGGACCACTTGTATCATTGTCCCGAAAGTGGTTGTAGCGCCGAAGCGGCTGTAGATGATGATGTACCAGATGTTAAGCCTGATTTGCGAAAACCCATGGCCGGCGTTGAAGATACCGTGAAAGTTCGTTTGCGTAAATTAACCGAACATACAGGTATCGATTTGGACCACTTGTATCATTGTCCCGAAAGTGGTTGTAGCGCCGAAGCGGCTGTAGATGATGATGCACCAGATGTTAAGCCTGATTTGCGAAAACCCATGGCCGGCGTTGAAGATACCGTGAAAGTTCGTTTGCGTAAATTAACCGAAAATACAGGTACCGATTTGGACCACTTGTATTATTGTCCCGAAAGTGGTTGTAGCGCCGAAGCGGCTGTAGATGATGATGCACTAAATGTTAAGCCTGATTTGCGAAAACCCATGGCCGGCGTTGAAGATACCGTGAAAGTTCGTTTGCGTAAATTAAGCGAACATACAGGTATCGATTGGGACCACTTGTATCATTGTCCCGAAAGTGGTTGTAGCGCCGAAGCGGCTGTAGATGATGATGCACCAGATGTTAAGCCTGATTTGCGAAAACCCATGGCCGACGTTGAAGATACCGTGAAAGTTCGTTTGCGTAAATTAAGCGAACATACAAGTATCGATTTGGACCACTTGTATCATTGTCCCGAAAGTGGTTGTAGCGCCGAAGCGGCTGTAGATGATGATGCACCAGATGTTAAGCCTGATTTGCGAAAACCCATGGCCGGCGTCGAAGATACCGTGAAAGTTCGTTTGCGTAAATTAAGCGAACATACAGGTATCGATTACGACCACTTGTATCATTGTCCCGAAAGTGGTTGTAGCGCCGAAGCGGCTGTAGATGATGATGCACCAGATGTTATGCCTGATTTGCGAAAACCCATGGTCGGCGTTGAAGATACCGTGAAAGTTCGTTTGCGTAAATTAACCGAACATACTGGTATCGATTTGGACCACTTGTATCATTGTCCCGAAAGTGATTGTAGCGCCGAAGCGGCTGTAGATGATGAAGCACCAGATGTTAAGCCTGATTTGCGAAAACCCATGGCCGGCGTTGAAGATACCGTGAAAGTTCGTTTGCGTAAATTAAGCGAACATACAGGTATCGATTGGGACCACTTGTATCATTGTCCCGAAAGTGGTTGTAGCGCCGAAGCGGCTGTAGATGATGATGCACCAGATGTTAAGCCTGATTTGCGAAAACCCATGGTCGGCGTTGAAGATACCGTGAAAGTTCGTTTGCGTAAATTAACCGCACATACTGGTATCGATTTGGACCACTTGTATCATTGTCCCGAAAGTGGTTGTAGCGCCGAAGCGGCTGTAGATGATGATGCACCAGATGTTAAGCCTGATTTGCGAAAACCCATGGCCGGCGTTGAAGATACCGTGAAAGTTCGTTTGCGTAAATTAAGCGAACGTACAGGTATCGATTTGGACCACTTGTATCATTGTCCCGAAAGTGGTTGTAGCGCCGAAGCGGCTGTAGATGATGATGTACCAGATGTTAAGCCTGATTTGCGAAAACCCATGGCCGGCGTTGAAGATACCGTGAAAGTTCGTTTGCGTAAATTAACCGAACATACAGGTATCGATTTGGACCACTTGTATCATTGTCCCGAAAGTGGTTGTAGCGCCGAAGCGGCTGTAGATGATGATGCACCAGATGTTAAGCCTGATTTGCGAAAACCCATGGTCGGCGTTGAAGATACCGTGAAAGTTCGTTTGCGTAAATTAAGCGAACATACAGGTATCGATTGCGACCACTTGTATCATTGTCCCGAAAGTGGTTGTAGCGCCGAAGCGGCTGTAGATGATGATGCACCAGATGTTAAGCCTGATGTGGAAAAACTCATGGACGACGTTGAAGATACCGTGAAAGTTCGTATGCGTAAATTAAGCGAACATACAGGTATCGATTTGGACCACTTCTATCATTGTCCCGAAAGTGGTTGTAGCGCCGAAGCGGCTGTAGATGATGATGCACTAAATGTTAAGCCTTATTTGCGAAAACCCATGGCCGGCGTTGAAGATACCGTGAAAGTTCGTTTGCGTAAATTAAGCGAACATACAGGTATCGATTGCGACCACTTGTATCATTGTCCCGAAAGTGGTTGTAGCGCCGAAGCGGCTGTAGATGATGATGCACCAGATGTTAAGCCTGATTTGCGAAAACCCATGGCCGGCGTTGAAGATACCGTGAAAGTTCGTTTGCGTAAATTAACCGAAAATACAGGTACCGATTTGGACCACTTGTATTATTGTCCCGAAAGTGGTTGTAGCGCCGAAGCGGCTGTAGATGATGATGCACTAAATGTTAAGCCTGATTTGCGAAAACCCATGGCCGGCGTTGAAGATACCGTGAAAGTTCGTTTGCGTAAATTAAGCGAACATACAGGTATCGATTGGGACCACTTGTATCATTGTCCCGAAAGTGGTTGTAGCGCCGAAGCGGCTGTAGATGATGATGCACCAGATGTTAAGCCTGATTTGCGAAAACCCATGGCCGGCGTTGAAGATACCGTGAAAGTTCGTTTGCGTAAATTAACCGAACATACTGGTATCGATTTGGACCACTTGTATCGTTGTTCCGAAAGTGGTTGTAGTGGATACTTTACCATGTTTGAGTTAGTATATAAGCAGAAGGAATTGTAAATGTATTTATCACTAAAGATAGAACTACTCTGATTGATCACTTTATAACCATGAACCTCATATGTGTTGTTTCAATTAATTTCTTGCATTTCTCCATCAATGCTATTTATCTGTTGAGTTTGGCTGCATTATACCATACACAAGTAAGCCACCGATCCAAAGAGCTTTGATGTTTCTGGAGCGCAGTGTACAAAATCATGATCCCAGAATTTATAAAAGGGATCTAGTAGAACTTGAGTAATTTTCTCTTGTATGGCTTCAAAATTAGCTTCAGCAACATGGATAAGAAGTATACCCATGAACATTTGGCATAAATCATATCAATGAACTCTCCTACATATGCGATCACAATGCTACTGAAAATGATTAGGTGGACGATCTGGAATCTTTACACTTATGCAGTCTGAATGAAGAAGATCCGTCAATGATGCTGAAAAATGTAAATCAAGCCAACAGCGTCGAAGCGGCTGTAGATGATGATGCACCAGATGTTAAGCCTGATTTGCGAAAACCCATGGCCGGCGTTGAAGATACCGTGAAAGTTCGTTTGCGTAAATTAACCGAACATACAGGTATCGATTCGGACCACTTGTATCATTGTCCCGAAAGTGGTTGTAGCGCCGAAGCGGCTGTAGATGATGATGCACTAAATGTTAAGCCTGATTTGCGAAAACCCATGGCCGGCGTTGAAGATACCGTGAAAGTTCGTTTGCGTAAATTAACCGCACATACAGGTATCGATTTGGACAACTTGTATCATTGTCCCGAAAGTGGTTGTAGCGCCGAAGCGGCTGTAGATGATGATGCACCAGATGTTAAGCCTGATGTGGAAAAATTCATGGCCGACGTTGAAGATACCGTGAAAGTTCGTTTGCGTGAATTAAGCGAACATACAGGTATCGATTTGGACCACTTGTATCATTGTCCCGAAAGTGGTTGTAGCGCCGAAGCGGCTGTAGATGATGATGCACCAGATGTTAAGCCCGATTTGGAAAATCCATGGTCGGCGTTGAAGATACCGTGAAAGTTCGTTTGCGTAAATTAACCGAACATACAGGTATCGATTTGGACCACTTGTATCATTGTCCCGAAAGTGGTTGAGGCGCCGAAGCGGCTGTAGATGATGATGCACTAAATGTTAAGCCTGATTTGCGAAAACCCATGGCCGGCGTTGAAGATACCGTGAAAGTTCGTTTGCGTAAATTAAGCGAACATACAGGTATCAATTTGGACCACTTGTATCATTGTCCCGAAAGTGGTTGTAGCGCCGAAGCGGCTGTAGATGATGATGCACTAAATGTTAAGCCTGATTTGCGAAAACCCATGGCCGGCGTTGAAGATACCGTGAAAGTTCGTTTGCGTAAATTAAGCGAACATACAGGTATCGATTTGGACCACTTGTATCATTGTCCCGAAAGTGGTTGTAGCGCCGAAGCGGCTGTAGATGATGATGCACCAGATGTTAAGCCTGATTTGCGAAAACCCATGGCCGGCGTTGAAGATACCGTGAAAGTTCGTTTGCGTAAATTAAGCGAACGTACAGGTATCGATTTGGACCACTTGTATCATTGTCCCGAAAGTGGTTGTAGCGCCGAAGCGGCTGTAGATGATGATGAACCAGATGTTAAGCCTGATGTGGAAAAACTCATGGCCGACGTTGAAGATACCGTGAAAGTTCGTTTGCGTAAATTAAGCGAACGTACAGGTATCGATTTGGACCACTTGTATCATTGTCCCGAAAGTGGTTGTAGCGCCGAAGCGGCTGTAGATGATGATGCACCAGATGTTAAGCCTGATTTGCGAAAACGCATGGTCGGCGTTGAAGATACCGTGAAAGTTCGTTTGCGTAAATTAAGCGAACGTACAGGTATCGATTTGGACCACTTGTATCATTGTCCCGAAAGTGGTTGTAGCGCCGAAGCGGCTGTAGATGATGATGCACCAGATGTTAAGCCTGATGTGGAAAAACTCATGGCCGACGTTGAAGATACCGTGAAAGTTCGTTTGCGTAAATTAAGCGAACATACAGGTATCGATTGGGACCACTTGTATCGTTGTCCCGAAAGTGGTTGTAGCGCCGAAGCGGTTGTAGATGATGATGCACCAGATGTTAAGCCTGATTTGCGAAAATCCATGGTCGGCGTTGAAGATACCGTGAAAGTTCGTTTGCGTAAATTAACCGAACATACAGGTATCGATTTGGACCACTTGTATCATTGTCCCGAATGTGGTTGTAGCGCCGAAGCGGCTGTAGATGATGACATACACGTCGCCAAGTTATCAGGTGTGCAAGGAGTGCAATTAATATTGTGAAATACTATATTTCCTCTATAAATCGAATTAAATATTTAACCAGTCAATTTTTTTTTTTTTTTACAAAAGTGTAAAATAATAAAGAGAAAAATTGATAGTTCATTTAGATAAGTGTGAATTTAACATTAACTTATAAACCAATAATTTGTGAAACTTTACAGTTATTTGGTTATTTACTTGAGAGTGCATTATACCTCTCAGTCGCTATTATATAAACTATTATATAAATTATAAATAACAATACACATAACAACGCTGTTCTCTCTACACATACTATACATAATAATTGTTACATCTATAACAATTATATTCAACAAACTGCTAATTTGGTGGATCAGCGTATGGTGTCTCTGTTTACTAACCCAGGAGTTGCAGGTTCAAATCCCGGTGTCATAAAAATTTTTTTTTTTTTTTAAATCTGATCACCATGGAAAGTGATGCTGACCCCTTCAAAAAGTCAGCTAAGGTTCCTAGGTCTCCTACAAAACAAACTGAGAGGAAAAACACATTAGTATCCCTTGTTAATAAAGGGAGTAGCAGCAATATTGAAAGAGTGGCTAGCAATCCCGAATTGAGCGCCTCGTCATCAAGCAAACACTATGATGCCACAACATCACTCAAGGTGCCAGCTCATGAGAGACCTGCAAAAGGTAGCAGCGACGGTAGTGGTAGCAGCAGCAGCGGTAGTACCAACACCATAAAAGTAGGCAAAAATAAAAAAGCCGCCCCCATTCAAACTGGCATTGATAGATATATCAACATAAAAAGAAAAATCTCTTCACCGACTGAAAACGCTGCTAAAATCTTGAAAACGAACGAAAATCACCCTACCTCTTCCAAAGTAGCTGCAACGGCCAATAGATTTGCACCGCTTGCAGATATAAATGATGCAGACGAAGATGCAGTAGCAGAAGTTCAACTTCGGCCCGCTCCTATATATTTGCGGGAAGCTTTAAATAATAATCTCATCAATACTCTTGCTCAATTAGTTGGTAATAATCAATTTCATGTGGCTGGTATTAAGAGAGGTGCTATAGCTGAAGCGAAAATCCAGTTTTACACGGAGGAAAACTACAAAATTGGCATTAAATACATCGAAAATTCTAAAAAAAGTTATTATACTCATCAACTGAAGAGTGAAAAAGGACTGGTAGTTGTAATAAGAGGAATCGAAAGCTCGGTGCCAACAGATGATATTAAGGAGGCGTTGGAAGGTGACGGGCATATAGTCAAGTCAGTCTTCAATTTACATAATTGCGAGAAGATTCCACAACCACTGTTCCGAGTAGTGCTTGAACATGACAATAAAAAAGGTGCACAACAACAACAACACCAGATTTACAACCTAAGATACTTGCTTCATCGCAAGGTCACTGTAGAAGCACCTCATAAGCGGACTAACCCGCCGCAATGCTACAACTGCCAGGAGTATGGCCATACGCGATCTTACTGTCGACTACCACCGATATGTGTTATATGCGGACAACTACATATATCAGCTGAATGCAATGTTCCCTCCACCTCAAGAAAATGCGGAAATTGTGGTGGTGATCACTCAGCAAATTATCGTGGATGTCCCATTTTCCAAAACCTAAAACATAAGTCAATTAAATTAACACCTGCTTCTAAACAACAACATGATCAGATGATAGCCGCTCCTGCCGCTCCACACTTGGCACTAAAAAACACCAATGTCAATATAAATGCTTGTTCATACGCTGACATCTTACGTTCAAGCCAAAAAAATCGAACTGATTCGCAGCCAAATACATTTACATGCCACCAACCGGCCGCTTCGAACCTGGAGAGTACTATTGCTATGTTGGTACAACAGATGCAGACGTTTATGAGCACAATGCTCATGCACAATGGTGCAGGAAATGGTTAGAAACCAAACAGCATTGATCCAGGTGTTAATGAACAAGCCATGAACATAAACCTATGGTCTCATATTAGCAGCAAACTTTTTGGTGTTTTCCTTTTATGTGGAAATCTTTGTTTTTTTAGTCACATATATTTAGTGTTGTTATTAATCATAATTTCTCTCTCAGTATCTACTGCCACTTTGCTCTTTATACTGTATGTTCTATAAATTATACTATGGCTATGACAACAGGTGACGTCACACACACCATGATTAGAGTCCTCACTAAGCGACATACTGGTATTCATATTTGTCATCTGAATGCCCAAAGTTTACGTAACAAAATTGACGAATTTCGACACATCTTTGAGAATTCTGATATGCACGTCATATGCGTGTCTGAGACGTGGTTCATGCCTGCCGAACTTAGCTCTCTTTTTAGCTTGAGCGGTTATACACTCATTCGTGCCGATCGGCATAATCATGCTGGTGGTGTAGCCGTATATATAAAAAACCTCATACACTGCTCATGGGTATGCAAGTCGAGTCCAGACAGTCCTATTGAATACATTTTTATCAACATAAGTAGGGGACATAATAAACTCTTGGTGGGTTGCGTATACCGACCTCACCGTAGTACCGATTTTACTGAGCTTGTGATGACAATCGGAGATATTAGTATCGGTTATCCCGATGTGATCATTTGCGGAGATTTCAATAGCAATCTTTTGTTAGATAACAGCTTTATAGCTGAGATGCATATGCTTGGTCTACTCTCCGTTAATACGTCAAACCCGACTCATTACACTGCTCATACATCTACCGTCCTTGATCTATTCCTAGTCAACAACATAAAAAAATTAATTCTTCCGATTGTATTACACAGTATTACTATGATTTTTAATGATATAATCATGCGTTCGACATTCCCAAATTGTTGGAAGCTAGCAAAAATTTTACCAATCCCGAAAAACAATGGTGATCTCAGACCAATAGCGATTCTTCCGTTTCTTTCTAAAGTTTTTGAAAGAATCATAAAGAACCAAATATGTAATTATGTCCGTATCAACTCACTAATGGTTGATTCTCAATCTGGATTTCGGAAAAACAGATCGTGCACAACCACACTAATTGATGTGACTGAAAGTATTAGAGGCAAATTGGACGATAACAATATGTCATTCCTTGTGTTACTCAATCATACCAAAGCCTTTGATTCAGTTGACCATGTTTTACTTACTGTCAAGCTAAAGAAGTTGTTTAACTTTGATTCCACATCCGCTCAGCTGGTGGAAACGTTTCTCACCAACAGGTATCAACGAGTATTTGCTAACAACTCTTTCTCCGACCTACTCCCGATTAGGCGCGGGGTTCCTCAGGGGTCCGTTCTGGGTCCACTGCTCTTTTCATTGTATGTTAACGATCTGCCTAACTGTCTTAGGTGGTGCCAAGTACATATGTACGCGGATGACGTACAGATCTGGACTAGTGGACCCCCAGATCACATCATCGATATAGCCACCAAAATCAATAATGATCTGACTAACATTGCGAATTGGGCCTCTTCCAATGGTCTGGCTTTGAACCCAGTAAAAACTGTGCCTAGCTTTTTACAAGAGGGCAGACCTGAGGAATATTAAAATCCGCTTATTGGGGACGGACATTGAGATAGTTGATACTGCAAAAAACCTCGGAGTGACATTTAGTAGAACGCTCACCTGGGAGAACCACATTAACAGAAACGTTGGACAGGTATACGGAATGCTAAGATCACTCTGGCACTTGCAGTGTTTTACGCCTTTAAACATTAGGAAACTATTGGCCAAAGCATATTTATATCCTAAACTCCTCCATGGGTGCGAGCTGTTTGCCAATTGCGATTCCGTTTCTAGACAAAGACTACAAAAGGCTAACAACTCCATTATACAGTATGTTTTTGGGTTGAGGAGGTATGACCGCGTCTCGAGTTACACGATATCTTTGTTATCTGTTAACTTGGAGGACCTGCTTAAATGCAGATCACTTTGCTTACTGCATAAAATCGACACACTCGAATTCTCAATGTCTTGTGGTTACAACATTAAACCTATCCGACATATTTCCCTCATGTCTGAACGTAACTTTTTTGTTTTCGTAATCCGTTGGTGGAACTCTCTCCCTGTCCGTCTACAGACTATACAAAATTCTAATCGCTTTAAGAGAGAGATTATGATGTACCTTGCACAAAGATATGCGAGTGACCTTTAGTTGTAAATAGTTATCAAATCTCTGTTTTTAATTGTTAATTGTTGTTAAGTTCTTGTGTTCATGTACTTAACATATTATCTGGTGCATACTCCCGACTCATATAAGCTACGAGCTGGAGAGTCGGGAGGCACCCACGACTACTTATGTACACTAAATAATGAAATAAATAAATGAAATGAAATGAAATGAAATGAAATGATGCACCAGATGTTAAGCCTGATGTGGAAAAACTCATGGCCGACGTTGAAGATACCGTGAAAGTTCGTTTGCGTAAATTAAGCGAACATACAGGTATCGATTTGGACCACTTGTATCATTGTCCCGAAAGTGGTTGTAGCGCCGAAGCGGCTGTAGATGATGATGCACCAGATGTTAAGCCCGATTTGGAAAACCCATGGTCGGCGTTGAAGATACCGTGAAAGTTCGTTTGCGTAAATTAAGCGAACATACAGGTATCGATTTGGACCACTTGTATCATTGTCCCGAAAGTGGTTGTAGCGCCGAAGCGGCTGTAGATGATGATGCACCAGATGTTAAGCCTGATGTGGAAAAACTCATGGCCGACGTTGAAGATACCGTGAAAGTTCGTTAGCGTAAATTAAGCGAACATACGGGTATCGATTTGGACCACTTGTATCATTGTCCCGAAAGTGGTTGTAGCGCCGAAGCGGCTGTAGATGATGATGCACCAGATGTTAAGCCCGATTTGGAAAACCCATGGTCGGCGTTGAAGATACCGTGAAAGTTCGTTTGCGTAAATTAACCGAACATACAGGTATCGATTTGGACCACTTGTATCATTGTCCCGAAAGTGGTTGTAGCGCCGAAGCGGCTGTAGATGATGATGCACCAGATGTTAAGCCTGATTTGCGAAAAACCATGGCCGGCGTTGAAGATACCGTGAAAGTTCGTTTGCGTAAATTAACCGAACATACAGGTATCGATTTGGACCACTTGTATCATTGTCCCGAAAGTGGTTGTAACGCCGAAGCGGCTATATATGATGATGCACCAGATGTTAAGCCTGATTTGCGAAAACCCATGGTCGGCGTTGAAGATACCGTGAAAGTTCGTTTGCGTAAATTAACCGCACATACAGGTATCGATTTGGACCACTTGTATCATGGTCCAGAAAGTGGTTGTAGCGCCGAAGCGGCTGTAGATGATGATGCACTAAATGTTAAGCCTGATTTGCGAAAACCCATGGCTGGCGTTGAATATACCGTGAAAGTTCGTTTGCGTAAATTAACCGAACATACAGGAACCGATTTGGACCATTTGTATCATTGTACCGAAAGTGGTTGTAGCGCCGAAGCGGCTGTAGATGATGATGCACCAGATGTTAAGCCTGATTTGCGAAAACCCATGGTCGGCGTTGAAGATACCGTGAAAGTTCGTTTGCGTAAATTAACCGCACATACAGGTATCGATTTGGACCACTTGTATCATTGTCCAGAAAGTGGTTGTAGCGCCGAAGCGGCTGTAGATGATGATGCACTAAATGTTAAGCCTGATTTGCGAAAACCGATGGCCGGCGTTGAAGATACCGTGAAAGTTCGTTTGCGTAAATTAAGCGAACATACTGGTATCGATTTGGACCACTTGTATCGTTGTTCTGAAAGTGGTTGTAGCGCCGAAGCGGCTATAGATGACGATGCACCAGATGTTAAGCCTGATGTGGAAAAACTCATGGCCGACGTTGAAGATACCGTGAAAGTTCGTTTGCGTAAATTAAGCGAACATACAGGTATCGATTTGGACCACTTGTATCATTGTCCCGAAAGTGGTTGTAGCGCCGAAGCGGCTGTAGATGATGACGCACCAGATGTTAAGCCTGATGTGGAAAAACTCATGGCCGACGTTGAAGATACCGTGAAAGTTCGTTTGCGTAAATTAAGCGAACATACAGGTATCGATTTGGACCACTTGTATCATTGTCCCGAAAGTGGTTGTAGCGCCGAAGCGGCTGTAGATGATGATGCACCAGATGTTAAGCCCGATTTGGAAAACCCATGGTCGGCGTTGAAGATACCGTGAAAGTTCGTTTGCGTAAATTAAGCGAACATACAGGTATCGATTTGGACCACTTGTATCATTGTCCCGAAAGTGGTTGTAGCGCCGAAGCGGCTGTAGATGATGATGCACCAGATGTTAAGCCTAATGTGGAAAAACTCATGGCCGACGTTGAAGATACCGTGAAAGTTCGTTTGCGTAAATTAAGCGAACATACAGGTATCGATTTGGACCACTTGTATCATTGTCCCGAAAGTGGTTGTAGCGCCGAAGCGGCTGTAGATGATGATGCACCAGATGTTAAGCCCGATTTGGAAAACCCATGGTCGGCGTTGAAGATACCGTCAAAGTTCGTTTGCGTAAATTAACCGAACATACAGGTATCGATTTGGACCACTTGTATCATTATCCCGAAAGTTGTTGTAGCGCCGAAGCGGCTGTAGATGATGATGCACCAGATGTTAAGCCTGATTTGCGAAAACCCATGGCCAGCGTTGAAGATACCGTGAAAGTTCGTTTGCGTAAATTAACCGAACATACAGGTATCGATTTGGACCACTTGTATCATTGTCCCGAAAGTGGTTGTAACGCCGAAGCGGCTATAGATGATGATGCACCAGATGTTAAGCCTGATTTGCGAAAACCCATGGTCGGCGTTGAATATACCGTGAAAGTTCGTTTGCGTAAATTAACCGCACATACAGGTATCGATTTGGATCACTTGTATCATTGTCCAGAAAGTGGTTGTAGCGCCGAAGCGGCTGTAGATGATGATGCACTAAATGTTAAGCCTGATTTGCGAAAACCCATGGCCGGCGTTGAAGATACCGTGAAATTTCGTTTGCGTAAATTAACCGAACATACTGGTATCGATTTGGACCACTTGTATCGTTGTTCCGAAAGTGGTTGTAGTGGATACTTTTCCATGTTTGATTTAGTATATAAGCAAAAGGAATTGTAAATGTATTTATCAATAAAGATAGAACTACTCTGATTGATCACTTTATAACCATAAACCTCATATGTGCTGTTTCAATTAATTTCTTGCATTTCTCCATCAATGCTATTTATCTGTTGAGTTTGGCTGGATTATACCATACACAAGTAAGACACCGATCCAAAGAGCTTTGATGTTTCTGGAGCGCAGTGTACAAAATCATGATACCAGAATTTATAAAAGGGATCTAGTAGAACTTGGGTAATTTTCTCTTGTATGGCTTCAAAATTAGCTTCAGCAACATGGCTAAGAAGTGTACCCATGAACATTTGGCCATAAATCATATCAATGAAGTCTCCTACATATGCGATCCCAATGCTACTGAAAACGATTAGGTGGACGATCTGGAATCCTTACACTTATGCAGTCTGAATGAAGAAGATCCGTCAATGATGCTGAAAAATGTAAATCAAGCCAACAGCGTCGAAGCGGCTGTAGATGATGATGCACCAGATGTTAAGCCCGATTTGGAAAACCCATGGTCGGTGTTGAAGATACCGTGAAAGTTCGTTAGCGTAAATTAAGCGAACATACGGGTATCGATTTGGACCACTTGTATCATTGTCCCGAAAGTGGTTGTAGCGCCGAAGCGGCTGTAGATGATGATGCACCAGATGTTAAGCCCGATTTGGAAAACCCATGGTCGGCGTTGAAGATACCGTGAAAGTTCGTTTGCGTAAATTAACCGAACATACAGGTATCGATTTGGACCACTTGTATCATTGTCCCGAAAGTGGTTGTAGCGCCGAAGCGGCTGTAGATGATGATGCACCAGATGTTAAGCCTGATTTGCGAAAAACCATGGCCGGCGTTGAAGATACCGTGAAAGTTCGTTTGCGTAAATTAACCGAACATACAGGTATCGATTTGGACCACTTGTATCATTGTCCCGAAAGTGGTTGTAACGCCGAAGCGGCTATATATGATGATGCACCAGATGTTAAGCCCGATTTGGAAAATCCATGGTCGGCGTTGAAGATACCGTGAAAGTTCGTTTGCGTAAATTAACCGAACATACAGGTATCGATTTGGACCACTTGTATCATTGTCCCGAAAGTGGTTGAGGCGCCGAAGCGGCTGTAGATGATGATGCACTAAATGTTAAGCCTGATTTGCGAAAACCCATGGCCGGCGTTGAAGATACCGTGAAAGTTCGTTTGCGTAAATTAAGCGAACATACAGGTATCAATTTGGACCACTTGTATCATTGTCCCGAAAGTGGTTGTAGCGCCGAAGCGGCTGTAGATGATGATGCACTAAATGTTAAGCCTGATTTGCGAAAACCCATGGCCGGCGTTGAAGATACCGTGAAAGTTCGTTTGCGTAAATTAAGCGAACATACAGGTATCGATTTGGACCACTTGTATCATTGTCCCGAAAGTGGTTGTAGCGCCGAAGCGGCTGTAGATGATGATGCACCAGATGTTAAGCCTGATTTGCGAAAACCCATGGCCGGCGTTGAAGATACCGTGAAAGTTCGTTTGCGTAAATTAAGCGAACGTACAGGTATCGATTTGGACCACTTGTATCATTGTCCCGAAAGTGGTTGTAGCGCCGAAGCGGCTGTAGATGATGATGAACCAGATGTTAAGCCTGATGTGGAAAAACTCATGGCCGACGTTGAAGATACCGTGAAAGTTCGTTTGCGTAAATTAAGCGAACGTACAGGTATCGATTTGGACCACTTGTATCATTGTCCCGAAAGTGGTTGTAGCGCCGAAGCGGCTGTAGATGATGATGCACCAGATGTTAAGCCTGATTTGCGAAAACGCATGGTCGGCGTTGAAGATACCGTGAAAGTTCGTTTGCGTAAATTAAGCGAACGTACAGGTATCGATTTGGACCACTTGTATCATTGTCCCGAAAGTGGTTGTAGCGCCGAAGCGGCTGTAGATGATGATGCACCAGATGTTAAGCCTGATGTGGAAAAACTCATGGCCGACGTTGAAGATACCGTGAAAGTTCGTTTGCGTAAATTAAGCGAACATACAGGTATCGATTGGGACCACTTGTATCGTTGTCCCGAAAGTGGTTGTAGCGCCGAAGCGGTTGTAGATGATGATGCACCAGATGTTAAGCCTGATTTGCGAAAATCCATGGTCGGCGTTGAAGATACCGTGAAAGTTCGTTTGCGTAAATTAACCGAACATACAGGTATCGATTTGGACCACTTGTATCATTGTCCCGAATGTGGTTGTAGCGCCGAAGCGGCTGTAGATGATGACATACACGTCGCCAAGTTATCAGGTGTGCAAGGAGTGCAATTAATATTGTGAAATACTATATTTCCTCTATAAATCGAATTAAATATTTAACCAGTCAATTTTTTTTTTTTTTTACAAAAGTGTAAAATAATAAAGAGAAAAATTGATAGTTCATTTAGATAAGTGTGAATTTAACATTAACTTATAAACCAATAATTTGTGAAACTTTACAGTTATTTGGTTATTTACTTGAGAGTGCATTATACCTCTCAGTCGCTATTATATAAACTATTATATAAATTATAAATAACAATACACATAACAACGCTGTTCTCTCTACACATACTATACATAATAATTGTTACATCTATAACAATTATATTCAACAAACTGCTAATTTGGTGGATCAGCGTATGGTGTCTCTGTTTACTAACCCAGGAGTTGCAGGTTCAAATCCCGGTGTCATAAAAATTTTTTTTTTTTTTTAAATCTGATCACCATGGAAAGTGATGCTGACCCCTTCAAAAAGTCAGCTAAGGTTCCTAGGTCTCCTACAAAACAAACTGAGAGGAAAAACACATTAGTATCCCTTGTTAATAAAGGGAGTAGCAGCAATATTGAAAGAGTGGCTAGCAATCCCGAATTGAGCGCCTCGTCATCAAGCAAACACTATGATGCCACAACATCACTCAAGGTGCCAGCTCATGAGAGACCTGCAAAAGGTAGCAGCGACGGTAGTGGTAGCAGCAGCAGCGGTAGTACCAACACCATAAAAGTAGGCAAAAATAAAAAAGCCGCCATTCAAACTGGCATTGATAGATATATCAACATAAAAAGAAAAATCTCTTCACCGACTGAAAACGCTGCTAAAATCTTGAAAACGAACGAAAATCACCCTACCTCTTCCAAAGTAGCTGCAACGGCCAATAGATTTGCACCGCTTGCAGATATAAATGATGCAGACGAAGATGCAGTAGCAGAAGTTCAACTTCGGCCCGCTCCTATATATTTGCGGGAAGCTTTAAATAATAATCTCATCAATACTCTTGCTCAATTAGTTGGTAATAATCAATTTCATGTGGCTGGTATTAAGAGAGGTGCTATAGCTGAAGCGAAAATCCAGTTTTACACGGAGGAAAACTACAAAATTGGCATTAAATACATCGAAAATTCTAAAAAAAGTTATTATACTCATCAACTGAAGAGTGAAAAAGGACTGGTAGTTGTAATAAGAGGAATCGAAAGCTCGGTGCCAACAGATGATATTAAGGAGGCGTTGGAAGGTGACGGGCATATAGTCAAGTCAGTCTTCAATTTACATAATTGCGAGAAGATTCCACAACCACTGTTCCGAGTAGTGCTTGAACATGACAATAAAAAAGGTGCACAACAACAACAACACCAGATTTACAACCTAAGATACTTGCTTCATCGCAAGGTCACTGTAGAAGCACCTCATAAGCGGACTAACCCGCCGCAATGCTACAACTGCCAGGAGTATGGCCATACGCGATCTTACTGTCGACTACCACCGATATGTGTTATATGCGGACAACTACATATATCAGCTGAATGCAATGTTCCCTCCACCTCAAGAAAATGCGGAAATTGTGGTGGTGATCACTCAGCAAATTATCGTGGATGTCCCATTTTCCAAAACCTAAAACATAAGTCAATTAAATTAACACCTGCTTCTAAACAACAACATGATCAGATGATAGCCGCTCCTGCCGCTCCACACTTGGCACTAAAAAACACCAATGTCAATATAAATGCTTGTTCATACGCTGACATCTTACGTTCAAGCCAAAAAAATCGAACTGATTCGCAGCCAAATACATTTACATGCCACCAACCGGCCGCTTCGAACCTGGAGAGTACTATTGCTATGTTGGTACAACAGATGCAGACGTTTATGAGCACAATGCTCATGCACAATGGTGCAGGAAATGGTTAGAAACCAAACAGCATTGATCCAGGTGTTAATGAACAAGCCATGAACATAAACCTATGGTCTCATATTAGCAGCAAACTTTTTGGTGTTTTCCTTTTATGTGGAAATCTTTGTTTTTTTAGTCACATATATTTAGTGTTGTTATTAATCATAATTTCTCTCTCAGTATCTACTGCCACTTTGCTCTTTATACTGTATGTTCTATAAATTATACTATGGCTATGACAACAGGTGACGTCACACACACCATGATTAGAGTCCTCACTAAGCGACATACTGGTATTCATATTTGTCATCTGAATGCCCAAAGTTTACGTAACAAAATTGACGAATTTCGACACATCTTTGAGAATTCTGATATGCACGTCATATGCGTGTCTGAGACGTGGTTCATGCCTGCCGAACTTAGCTCTCTTTTTAGCTTGAGCGGTTATACACTCATTCGTGCCGATCGGCATAATCATGCTGGTGGTGTAGCCGTATATATAAAAAACCTCATACACTGCTCATGGGTATGCAAGTCGAGTCCAGACAGTCCTATTGAATACATTTTTATCAACATAAGTAGGGGACATAATAAACTCTTGGTGGGTTGCGTATACCGACCTCACCGTAGTACCGATTTTACTGAGCTTGTGATGACAATCGGAGATATTAGTATCGGTTATCCCGATGTGATCATTTGCGGAGATTTCAATAGCAATCTTTTGTTAGATAACAGCTTTATAGCTGAGATGCATATGCTTGGTCTACTCTCCGTTAATACGTCAAACCCGACTCATTACACTGCTCATACATCTACCGTCCTTGATCTATTCCTAGTCAACAACATAAAAAAATTAATTCTTCCGATTGTATTACACAGTATTACTATGATTTTTAATGATATAATCATGCGTTCGACATTCCCAAATTGTTGGAAGCTAGCAAAAATTTTACCAATCCCGAAAAACAATGGTGATCTCAGACCAATAGCGATTCTTCCGTTTCTTTCTAAAGTTTTTGAAAGAATCATAAAGAACCAAATATGTAATTATGTCCGTATCAACTCACTAATGGTTGATTCTCAATCTGGATTTCGGAAAAACAGATCGTGCACAACCACACTAATTGATGTGACTGAAAGTATTAGAGGCAAATTGGACGATAACAATATGTCATTCCTTGTGTTACTCAATCATACCAAAGCCTTTGATTCAGTTGACCATGTTTTACTTACTGTCAAGCTAAAGAAGTTGTTTAACTTTGATTCCACATCCGCTCAGCTGGTGGAAACGTTTCTCACCAACAGGTATCAACGAGTATTTGCTAACAACTCTTTCTCCGACCTACTCCCGATTAGGCGCGGGGTTCCTCAGGGGTCCGTTCTGGGTCCACTGCTCTTTTCATTGTATGTTAACGATCTGCCTAACTGTCTTAGGTGGTGCCAAGTACATATGTACGCGGATGACGTACAGATCTGGACTAGTGGACCCCCAGATCACATCATCGATATAGCCACCAAAATCAATAATGATCTGACTAACATTGCGAATTGGGCCTCTTCCAATGGTCTGGCTTTGAACCCAGTAAAAACTGTGCCTAGCTTTTTACAAGAGGGCAGACCTGAGGAATATTAAAATCCGCTTATTGGGGACGGACATTGAGATAGTTGATACTGCAAAAAACCTCGGAGTGACATTTAGTAGAACGCTCACCTGGGAGAACCACATTAACAGAAACGTTGGACAGGTATACGGAATGCTAAGATCACTCTGGCACTTGCAGTGTTTTACGCCTTTAAACATTAGGAAACTATTGGCCAAAGCATATTTATATCCTAAACTCCTCCATGGGTGCGAGCTGTTTGCCAATTGCGATTCCGTTTCTAGACAAAGACTACAAAAGGCTAACAACTCCATTATACAGTATGTTTTTGGGTTGAGGAGGTATGACCGCGTCTCGAGTTACACGATATCTTTGTTATCTGTTAACTTGGAGGACCTGCTTAAATGCAGATCACTTTGCTTACTGCATAAAATCGACACACTCGAATTCTCAATGTCTTGTGGTTACAACATTAAACCTATCCGACATATTTCCCTCATGTCTGAACGTAACTTTTTTGTTTTCGTAATCCGTTGGTGGAACTCTCTCCCTGTCCGTCTACAGACTATACAAAATTCTAATCGCTTTAAGAGAGAGATTATGATGTACCTTGCACAAAGATATGCGAGTGACCTTTAGTTGTAAATAGTTATCAAATCTCTGTTTTTAATTGTTAATTGTTGTTAAGTTCTTGTGTTCATGTACTTAACATATTATCTGGTGCATACTCCCGACTCATATAAGCTACGAGCTGGAGAGTCGGGAGGCACCCACGACTACTTATGTACACTAAATAATGAAATAAATAAATGAAATGAAATGAAATGAAATGAAATGATGCACCAGATGTTAAGCCTGATGTGGAAAAACTCATGGCCGACGTTGAAGATACCGTGAAAGTTCGTTTGCGTAAATTAAGCGAACATACAGGTATCGATTTGGACCACTTGTATCATTGTCCCGAAAGTGGTTGTAGCGCCGAAGCGGCTGTAGATGATGATGCACCAGATGTTAAGCCCGATTTGGAAAACCCATGGTCGGCGTTGAAGATACCGTGAAAGTTCGTTTGCGTAAATTAAGCGAACATACAGGTATCGATTTGGACCACTTGTATCATTGTCCCGAAAGTGGTTGTAGCGCCGAAGCGGCTGTAGATGATGATGCACCAGATGTTAAGCCTGATGTGGAAAAACTCATGGCCGACGTTGAAGATACCGTGAAAGTTCGTTAGCGTAAATTAAGCGAACATACGGGTATCGATTTGGACCACTTGTATCATTGTCCCGAAAGTGGTTGTAGCGCCGAAGCGGCTGTAGATGATGATGCACCAGATGTTAAGCCCGATTTGGAAAACCCATGGTCGGCGTTGAAGATACCGTGAAAGTTCGTTTGCGTAAATTAACCGAACATACAGGTATCGATTTGGACCACTTGTATCATTGTCCCGAAAGTGGTTGTAGCGCCGAAGCGGCTGTAGATGATGATGCACCAGATGTTAAGCCTGATTTGCGAAAAACCATGGCCGGCGTTGAAGATACCGTGAAAGTTCGTTTGCGTAAATTAACCGAACATACAGGTATCGATTTGGACCACTTGTATCATTGTCCCGAAAGTGGTTGTAACGCCGAAGCGGCTATATATGATGATGCACCAGATGTTAAGCCTGATTTGCGAAAACCCATGGTCGGCGTTGAAGATACCGTGAAAGTTCGTTTGCGTAAATTAACCGCACATACAGGTATCGATTTGGACCACTTGTATCATGGTCCAGAAAGTGGTTGTAGCGCCGAAGCGGCTGTAGATGATGATGCACTAAATGTTAAGCCTGATTTGCGAAAACCCATGGCTGGCGTTGAATATACCGTGAAAGTTCGTTTGCGTAAATTAACCGAACATACAGGAACCGATTTGGACCATTTGTATCATTGTACCGAAAGTGGTTGTAGCGCCGAAGCGGCTGTAGATGATGATGCACCAGATGTTAAGCCTGATTTGCGAAAACCCATGGTCGGCGTTGAAGATACCGTGAAAGTTCGTTTGCGTAAATTAACCGCACATACAGGTATCGATTTGGACCACTTGTATCATTGTCCAGAAAGTGGTTGTAGCGCCGAAGCGGCTGTAGATGATGATGCACTAAATGTTAAGCCTGATTTGCGAAAACCGATGGCCGGCGTTGAAGATACCGTGAAAGTTCGTTTGCGTAAATTAAGCGAACATACTGGTATCGATTTGGACCACTTGTATCGTTGTTCTGAAAGTGGTTGTAGCGCCGAAGCGGCTATAGATGACGATGCACCAGATGTTAAGCCTGATGTGGAAAAACTCATGGCCGACGTTGAAGATACCGTGAAAGTTCGTTTGCGTAAATTAAGCGAACATACAGGTATCGATTTGGACCACTTGTATCATTGTCCCGAAAGTGGTTGTAGCGCCGAAGCGGCTGTAGATGATGACGCACCAGATGTTAAGCCTGATGTGGAAAAACTCATGGCCGACGTTGAAGATACCGTGAAAGTTCGTTTGCGTAAATTAAGCGAACATACAGGTATCGATTTGGACCACTTGTATCATTGTCCCGAAAGTGGTTGTAGCGCCGAAGCGGCTGTAGATGATGATGCACCAGATGTTAAGCCCGATTTGGAAAACCCATGGTCGGCGTTGAAGATACCGTGAAAGTTCGTTTGCGTAAATTAAGCGAACATACAGGTATCGATTTGGACCACTTGTATCATTGTCCCGAAAGTGGTTGTAGCGCCGAAGCGGCTGTAGATGATGATGCACCAGATGTTAAGCCTAATGTGGAAAAACTCATGGCCGACGTTGAAGATACCGTGAAAGTTCGTTTGCGTAAATTAAGCGAACATACAGGTATCGATTTGGACCACTTGTATCATTGTCCCGAAAGTGGTTGTAGCGCCGAAGCGGCTGTAGATGATGATGCACCAGATGTTAAGCCCGATTTGGAAAACCCATGGTCGGCGTTGAAGATACCGTCAAAGTTCGTTTGCGTAAATTAACCGAACATACAGGTATCGATTTGGACCACTTGTATCATTATCCCGAAAGTTGTTGTAGCGCCGAAGCGGCTGTAGATGATGATGCACCAGATGTTAAGCCTGATTTGCGAAAACCCATGGCCAGCGTTGAAGATACCGTGAAAGTTCGTTTGCGTAAATTAACCGAACATACAGGTATCGATTTGGACCACTTGTATCATTGTCCCGAAAGTGGTTGTAACGCCGAAGCGGCTATAGATGATGATGCACCAGATGTTAAGCCTGATTTGCGAAAACCCATGGTCGGCGTTGAATATACCGTGAAAGTTCGTTTGCGTAAATTAACCGCACATACAGGTATCGATTTGGATCACTTGTATCATTGTCCAGAAAGTGGTTGTAGCGCCGAAGCGGCTGTAGATGATGATGCACTAAATGTTAAGCCTGATTTGCGAAAACCCATGGCCGGCGTTGAAGATACCGTGAAATTTCGTTTGCGTAAATTAACCGAACATACTGGTATCGATTTGGACCACTTGTATCGTTGTTCCGAAAGTGGTTGTAGTGGATACTTTTCCATGTTTGATTTAGTATATAAGCAAAAGGAATTGTAAATGTATTTATCAATAAAGATAGAACTACTCTGATTGATCACTTTATAACCATAAACCTCATATGTGCTGTTTCAATTAATTTCTTGCATTTCTCCATCAATGCTATTTATCTGTTGAGTTTGGCTGGATTATACCATACACAAGTAAGACACCGATCCAAAGAGCTTTGATGTTTCTGGAGCGCAGTGTACAAAATCATGATACCAGAATTTATAAAAGGGATCTAGTAGAACTTGGGTAATTTTCTCTTGTATGGCTTCAAAATTAGCTTCAGCAACATGGCTAAGAAGTGTACCCATGAACATTTGGCCATAAATCATATCAATGAAGTCTCCTACATATGCGATCCCAATGCTACTGAAAACGATTAGGTGGACGATCTGGAATCCTTACACTTATGCAGTCTGAATGAAGAAGATCCGTCAATGATGCTGAAAAATGTAAATCAAGCCAACAGCGTCGAAGCGGCTGTAGATGATGATGCACCAGATGTTAAGCCCGATTTGGAAAACCCATGGTCGGTGTTGAAGATACCGTGAAAGTTCGTTAGCGTAAATTAAGCGAACATACGGGTATCGATTTGGACCACTTGTATCATTGTCCCGAAAGTGGTTGTAGCGCCGAAGCGGCTGTAGATGATGATGCACCAGATGTTAAGCCCGATTTGGAAAACCCATGGTCGGCGTTGAAGATACCGTGAAAGTTCGTTTGCGTAAATTAACCGAACATACAGGTATCGATTTGGACCACTTGTATCATTGTCCCGAAAGTGGTTGTAGCGCCGAAGCGGCTGTAGATGATGATGCACCAGATGTTAAGCCTGATTTGCGAAAAACCATGGCCGGCGTTGAAGATACCGTGAAAGTTCGTTTGCGTAAATTAACCGAACATACAGGTATCGATTTGGACCACTTGTATCATTGTCCCGAAAGTGGTTGTAACGCCGAAGCGGCTATATATGATGATGCACCAGATGTTAAGCCTGATTTGCGAAAACCCATGGTCGGCGTTGAAGATACCGTGAAAGTTCGTTTGCGTAAATTAACCGCACATACAGGTATCGATTTGGACCACTTGTATCATGGTCCAGAAAGTGGTTGTAGCGCCGAAGCGGCTGTAGATGATGATGCACTAAATGTTAAGCCTGATTTGCGAAAACCCATGGCTGGCGTTGAATATACCGTGAAAGTTCGTTTGCGTAAATTAACCGAACATACAGGAACCGATTTGGACCATTTGTATCATTGTACCGAAAGTGGTTGTAGCGCCGAAGCGGCTGTAGATGATGATGCACCAGATGTTAAGCCTGATTTGCGAAAACCCATGGTCGGCGTTGAAGATACCGTGAAAGTTCGTTTGCGTAAATTAACCGCACATACAGGTATCGATTTGGACCACTTGTATCATTGTCCAGAAAGTGGTTGTAGCGCCGAAGCGGCTGTAGATGATGATGCACTAAATGTTAAGCCTGATTTGCGAAAACCGATGGCCGGCGTTGAAGATACCGTGAAAGTTCGTTTGCGTAAATTAAGCGAACATACTGGTATCGATTTGGACCACTTGTATCGTTGTTCTGAAAGTGGTTGTAGCGCCGAAGCGGCTATAGATGACGATGCACCAGATGTTAAGCCTGATGTGGAAAAACTCATGGCCGACGTTGAAGATACCGTGAAAGTTCGTTTGCGTAAATTAAGCGAACATACAGGTATCGATTTGGACCACTTGTATCATTGTCCCGAAAGTGGTTGTAGCGCCGAAGCGGCTGTAGATGATGACGCACCAGATGTTAAGCCTGATGTGGAAAAACTCATGGCCGACGTTGAAGATACCGTGAAAGTTCGTTTGCGTAAATTAAGCGAACATACAGGTATCGATTTGGACCACTTGTATCATTGTCCCGAAAGTGGTTGTAGCGCCGAAGCGGCTGTAGATGATGATGCACCAGATGTTAAGCCCGATTTGGAAAACCCATGGTCGGCGTTGAAGATACCGTGAAAGTTCGTTTGCGTAAATTAAGCGAACATACAGGTATCGATTTGGACCACTTGTATCATTGTCCCGAAAGTGGTTGTAGCGCCGAAGCGGCTGTAGATGATGATGCACCAGATGTTAAGCCTAATGTGGAAAAACTCATGGCCGACGTTGAAGATACCGTGAAAGTTCGTTTGCGTAAATTAAGCGAACATACAGGTATCGATTTGGACCACTTGTATCATTGTCCCGAAAGTGGTTGTAGCGCCGAAGCGGCTGTAGATGATGATGCACCAGATGTTAAGCCCGATTTGGAAAACCCATGGTCGGCGTTGAAGATACCGTCAAAGTTCGTTTGCGTAAATTAACCGAACATACAGGTATCGATTTGGACCACTTGTATCATTATCCCGAAAGTTGTTGTAGCGCCGAAGCGGCTGTAGATGATGATGCACCAGATGTTAAGCCTGATTTGCGAAAACCCATGGCCAGCGTTGAAGATACCGTGAAAGTTCGTTTGCGTAAATTAACCGAACATACAGGTATCGATTTGGACCACTTGTATCATTGTCCCGAAAGTGGTTGTAACGCCGAAGCGGCTATAGATGATGATGCACCAGATGTTAAGCCTGATTTGCGAAAACCCATGGTCGGCGTTGAATATACCGTGAAAGTTCGTTTGCGTAAATTAACCGCACATACAGGTATCGATTTGGATCACTTGTATCATTGTCCAGAAAGTGGTTGTAGCGCCGAAGCGGCTGTAGATGATGATGCACTAAATGTTAAGCCTGATTTGCGAAAACCCATGGCCGGCGTTGAAGATACCGTGAAATTTCGTTTGCGTAAATTAACCGAACATACTGGTATCGATTTGGACCACTTGTATCGTTGTTCCGAAAGTGGTTGTAGTGGATACTTTTCCATGTTTGATTTAGTATATAAGCAAAAGGAATTGTAAATGTATTTATCAATAAAGATAGAACTACTCTGATTGATCACTTTATAACCATAAACCTCATATGTGCTGTTTCAATTAATTTCTTGCATTTCTCCATCAATGCTATTTATCTGTTGAGTTTGGCTGGATTATACCATACACAAGTAAGACACCGATCCAAAGAGCTTTGATGTTTCTGGAGCGCAGTGTACAAAATCATGATACCAGAATTTATAAAAGGGATCTAGTAGAACTTGGGTAATTTTCTCTTGTATGGCTTCAAAATTAGCTTCAGCAACATGGCTAAGAAGTGTACCCATGAACATTTGGCCATAAATCATATCAATGAAGTCTCCTACATATGCGATCCCAATGCTACTGAAAACGATTAGGTGGACGATCTGGAATCCTTACACTTATGCAGTCTGAATGAAGAAGATCCGTCAATGATGCTGAAAAATGTAAATCAAGCCAACAGCGTCGAAGCGGCTGTAGATGATGATGCACCAGATGTTAAGCCCGATTTGGAAAACCCATGGTCGGTGTTGAAGATACCGTGAAAGTTCGTTTGCGTAAATTAAGCAAACATACAAGTATCGATTTGGACCACTTGTATCATTGTCCCGAAACTGGTTGTAGCGCCGAAGCGGCTGTAGATGATGATGCACTAAATGTTAAGCCTGATTTGCGAAAACCCATGGCCGGCGTTGAATATACCGTGAAAGTTCGTTTGCGTAAATTAACCGAACATACTGGTATCGATTTGGACCACTTGTATCGTTGTTCCGAAAGTGGTTGTAGCGCCGAAGCGGCTATAGATGACGATGCACCAGATGTTAAGCCTGATGTAGAAAAACTCATGGCCGACGTTGAAGATACCGTGAAAGTTCGTTTGCGTAAATTAAGCGAACATACAGGTATCGATTTGGACCACTTGTATCATTGTCCCGAAAGTGGTTGTAGCGCCGAAGCGGCTATAGATGATGATGCACCAAATGTTAAGCCTGATGTGGAAAAACTCATGGCCGACGTTGAACATACCGTGAAAGTTCGTTTGCGTAAATTAAGCGAACTTACAGGTATCGACTTGGACCACTTGTATCGTTGTTCCGAAAGTGGTTGTAGTGGATACTTTTCCATGTTTGAGTTAGTATATAAGCAGAAGGAATTGTAAATGTATTTATCAATAAAGATAGAACTACTCTGATTGATCACTTTATAACCATGAACCTCATATGTGTTGTTTCAATTAATTTCTTGCATTTCTCCATCAATGCTATTTATCTGTTGAGTTTGGCTGGATTATACCATACACAAGTAAGACACCGATCCAAAGAGCTTTGATGTTTCTGGAGCGCAGTGTACAAAATCATGATACCAGAATTTATAAAAGGGATCTAGTAGAACTTGGGTAATTTCCTCTTGTATGGCTTCAAAATTAGTTTCAGCAACATGGCTAAGAAGTGTACCCATGAACATTTGGCCATAAATCATATCAATGAAGTCTCCTACATATGCGATCCCAATGCTACTGAAAACGATTAGGTGGACGATCTGGAATCCTTACACTTATGCAGTCTGAATGAAGAAGATCCGTCAATGATGCTGAAAAATGTAAATCAAGCCAACAGCGTCGAAGCGGCTGTAGATGATGATGCACCAGATGTTAAGCCCGATTTGGAAAACCCATGGTCGGTGTTGAAGATACCGTGAAAGTTCGTTTGCGTAAATTAAGCAAACGTACAAGTATCGATTTGGACCACTTGTATCATTGTCCCGAAACTGGTTGTAGCGCCGAAGCGGCTGTAGATGATGATGCACCAGATGTTAAGCCTGATTTGCGAAAACCCATGGTCGGCGTTGAAGATACCGTGAAAGTTCGTTTGCGTAAATTAACCGAACATACTGGCATCAATTTGGACCACTTGTATCGTTGTTCCGAAAGTGGTTGTAGTGGATACTTTTACATGTTTGAGTTAGTATATAAGCAGGAGGAATTGTAAATGTATTTATCAATAAAGATAGAACTACTCTGATTGATCACTTTATAACCATGAACCTCATATGTGTTGTTTCAATTAATTTCTTGCATTTCTCCATCAATGCTATTTATCTGTTGAGTTTGGCTGGATTATACCATACACAAGTAAGCCACCGATCCAAAGAGCTTTGATGTTTCTGGAGCGCAGTGTACAAAATCATGATCCAAGAATTTATAAAAGGGATCTAGTAGAACTTGAGTAATTTTCTCTTGTATGGCTTCAAAATTAGCTTCAGCAACATGGCTAAGAAGTGTACCCATGAACATTTGGCCATAAATCATATCAATGAAGTCTCCTACATATGCGATCCCAATGCTACTGAAAACGATTAGGTGGACGATCTGGAATCCTTACACTTATGCAGTCTGAATGAAGAAGATCCGTCAATGATGCTGAAAAATGTAAATCAAGCCAACAGCGTCGAAGCGGCTGTAGATGATGATGCACCAGATGTTAAGCCCGATTTGGAAAACCCATGGTCGGTGTTGAAGATACCGTGAAAGTTCGTTTGCGTAAATTAAGCAAACATACAAGTATCGATTTGGACCACTTGTATCATTGTCCCGAAACTGGTTGTAGCGCCGAAGCGGCTGTAGATGATGATGCACTAAATGTTAAGCCTGATTTGCGAAAACCCATGGCCGGCGTTGAATATACCGTGAAAGTTCGTTTGCGTAAATTAACCGAACATACTGGTATCGATTTGGACCACTTGTATCGTTGTTCCGAAAGTGGTTGTAGCGCCGAAGCGGCTATAGATGACGATGCACCAGATGTTAAGCCTGATGTAGAAAAACTCATGGCCGACGTTGAAGATACCGTGAAAGTTCGTTTGCGTAAATTAAGCGAACATACAGGTATCGATTTGGACCACTTGTATCATTGTCCCGAAAGTGGTTGTAGCGCCGAAGCGGCTATAGATGATGATGCACCAAATGTTAAGCCTGATGTGGAAAAACTCATGGCCGACGTTGAACATACCGTGAAAGTTCGTTTGCGTAAATTAAGCGAACTTACAGGTATCGACTTGGACCACTTGTATCGTTGTTCCGAAAGTGGTTGTAGTGGATACTTTTCCATGTTTGAGTTAGTATATAAGCAGAAGGAATTGTAAATGTATTTATCAATAAAGATAGAACTACTCTGATTGATCACTTTATAACCATGAACCTCATATGTGTTGTTTCAATTAATTTCTTGCATTTCTCCATCAATGCTATTTATCTGTTGAGTTTGGCTGGATTATACCATACACAAGTAAGACACCGATCCAAAGAGCTTTGATGTTTCTGGAGCGCAGTGTACAAAATCATGATACCAGAATTTATAAAAGGGATCTAGTAGAACTTGGGTAATTTTCTCTTGTATGGCTTCAAAATTAGCTTCAGCAACATGGCTAAGAAGTGTACCCATGAACATTTGGCCATAAATCATATCAATGAAGTCTCCTACATATGCGATCCCAATGCTACTGAAAACGATTAGGTGGACGATCTGGAATCCTTACACTTATGCAGTCTGAATGAAGAAGATCCGTCAATGATGCTGAAAAATGTAAATCAAGCCAACAGCGTCGAAGCGGCTGTAGATGATGATGCACCAGATGTTAAGCCCGATTTGGAAAACCCATGGTCGGTGTTGAAGATACCGTGAAAGTTCGTTTGTGTAAATTAAGCAAACGTACAAGTATCGATTTGGACCACTTGTATCATTGTCCCGAAACTGGTTGTAGCGCCGAAGCGGCTGTAGATGATGATGCACCAGATGTTAAGCCTGATTTGCGAAAACCCATGGTCGGCGTTGAAGATACCGTGAAAGTTCGTTTGCGTAAATTAACCGAACATACTGGCATCAATTTGGACCACTTGTATCGTTGTTCCGAAAGTGGTTGTAGTGGATACTTTTACATGTTTGAGTTAGTATATAAGCAGGAGGAATTGTAAATGTATTTATCAATAAAGATAGAACTACTCTGATTGATCACTTTATAACCATGAACCTCATATGTGTTGTTTCAATTAATTTCTTGCATTTCTCCATCAATGCTATTTATCTGTTGAGTTTGGCTGGATTATACCATACACAAGTAAGCCACCGATCCAAAGAGCTTTGATGTTTCTGGAGCGCAGTGTACAAAATCATGATCCAAGAATTTATAAAAGGGATCTAGTAGAACTTGAGTAATTTTCTCTTGTATGGCTTCAAAATTAGCTTCAGCAACATGGCTAAGAAGTGTACCCATGAACATTTGGCCATAAATCATATCAATGAAGTCTCCTACATATGCGATCCCAATGCTACTGAAAACGATTAGGTGGACGATCTGGAATCCTTACACTTATGCAGTCTGAATGAAGAAGATCCGTCAATGATGCTGAAAAATGTAAATCAAGCCAACAGCGTCGAAGCGGCTGTAGATGATGATGCACCAGATGTTAAGCCCGATTTGGAAAACCCATGGTCGGTGTTGAAGATACCGTGAAAGTTCGTTTGCGTAAATTAAGCAAACATACAAGTATCGATTTGGACCACTTGTATCATTGTCCCGAAACTGGTTGTAGCGCCGAAGCGGCTGTAGATGATGATGCACCAGATGTTAAGCCTGATTTGCGAAAACCCATGGTCGGCGCTGAAGATACCGTGAGAGTTCGTTTGCGTAAATTAACCGCACATACAGGTATCGATTTGGACCACTTGTATCATTGTCCAGAAAGTGGTTGTAGCGCCGAAGCGGCTGTAGATAATGATGCACCAGATGTTAAGCCTGATTTGCGAAAACCCATGGACGGCGTTGAAGATACCGTGAAAGTTCGTTTGCGTAAATTAACCGAACATACAGGTATCGATTTGGACCACTTGTATCATTGTCCCGAAAGTGGTTGTAGCGCCGAAGCGACTATAGATGATGATGCACCAGATGTTAAGCCTGATTTGCGAAAACCCATGGCCGGCGTTGAATATGCCGTGAAAGTTCGTTTGCGTAAATTAAGCGAACATACAGGTATCGATTTGGACCACTTGTATCATTGTCCCGAAAGTGGTTGTAGCGCCGAAGCGGCTGTAGATGATGATGCACTAGATGTTAAGCCTGATTTGCGAAAACCCATGGCCGGTGTTGAAGATACCGTGAAAGTTCGTTTGCGTAAATTAACCGAACATACAGGTATCGATTAGGACTACTTGTATCATTGTCCCGAAAGTGGTTGTAGCGCCGAAGCGGCTGTAGATGATGATGCACCAGATGTTAAGCCCGATTTGGAAAAACCCATGGCCGGCGTTGAAGATACCGTGAAAGTTCGTTTGCGTAAATTAACCGAACATACAGGTATCGATTAGGACTACTTGTATCATTGTCCCGAAAGTGGTTGTAGCGCCGAAGCGGCTGTAGATGATGATGCACCAGATGTTAAGCCCGATTTGGAAAAACCCATGGCCGGCGTTGAAGATACCGTGAAAGTTCGTTTGCGTAAATTAATCGAACATACAGGTATCGACTTGGACCACTTGTATCATTGTCCCGAAAGTGGTTGTAACGCCGAAGCGGCTATAGATGATGATGCACCAGATGTTAAGCCTGATTTGCGAAAACCCATGGTCGGCGTTGAATATACCGTGAAAGTTCGTTTGCGTAAATTAACCGCACATACAGGTATCGATTTGGAAAACTTGTATCATTGTCCAGAAAGTGGTTGTAGCGCCGAAGCGGCTGTAGATGATGATGCACTAAATGTTAAGCCTGATTTGCGAAAACCCATGGCCGGCGTTGAAGATACCGTCAAATTTCGTTTGCGTAAATTAACCGAACATACTGGTATCGATTTGGACCACTTGTATCGTTGTTCCGAAAGTGGTTGTAGTGGATACTTTTCCATGTTTGATTTAGTATATAAGCAAAAGGAATTGTAAATGTATTTATCAATAAAGATAGAACTACTCTGATTGATCACTTTATAACCATAAACCTCATATGTGCTGTATCAATTAATTTCTTGCATTTCTCCATCAATGCTATTTATCTGTTGAGTTTGGCTGGATTATACCATACACAAGTAAGACACCGATCCAAAGAGCTTTGATGTTTCTGGAGCGCAGTGTACAAAATCATGATACCAGAATTTATAAAAGGGATCTAGTAGAACTTGGGTAATTTTCTCTTGTATGGCTTCAAAATTAGCTTCAGCAACATGGCTAAGAAGTGTACCCATGAACATTTGGCCATAAATCATATCAATGAAGTCTCCTACATATGCGATCCCAATGCTACTGAAAACGATTAGGTGGACGATCTGGAATCCTTACACTTATGCAGTCTGAATGAAGAAGATCCGTCAATGATGCTGAAAAATGTAAATCAAGCCAACAGCGTCGAAGCGGCTGTAGATGATGATGCACCAGATGTTAAGCCCGATTTGGAAAACCCATGGTCGGTGTTGAAGATACCGTGAAAGTTCGTTTGCGTAAATTAAGCAAACATACAAGTATCGATTTGGACCATTTGTATCATTGTACCGAAAGTGGTTGTAGCGCCGAAGCGGCTGTAGATGATGATGCACCAGATGTTAAGCCTGATTTGCGAAAACCCATGGTCGGCGTTGAAGATACCGTGAGAGTTCGTTTGCGTAAATTAACCGCACATACAGGTATCGATTTGGACCACTTGTATCATTGTCCAGAAAGTGGTTGTAGCGCCGAAGCGGCTGTAGATGATGATGTACTAAATGTTAAGCCTGATTTGCGAAAACCCATGGCCGGTGTTGAAGATACCGTGAAAGTTCGTTTGCGTAAATTAACCGAACATACTGGTATCGATTTGGACCACTTGTATCGTTGTTCTGAAAGTGGTTGTAGCGCCGAAGCGGCTATAGATGACGATGCACCAGATGTTAAGCCTGATGTGGAAAAACTCATGGCCGACGTTGAAGATACCGTGAAAGTTCGTTTGCGTAAATTAAGCGAACATACAGGTATCGATTTGGACCACTTGTATCATTGTCCCGAAAGTGGTTGTAGCGCCGAAGCGGCTGTAGATGATGATGCACCAGATGTTAAGCCTGATGTGGAAAAACTCATGGCCGACGTTGAAGATACCGTGAAAGTTCGTTTGCGTAAATTAAGCGAACATACAGGTATCGATTTGGACCACTTGTATCATTGTCCCGAAAGTGGTTGTAGCGCCGAAGCGGCTGTAGATGATGATGCACCAGATGTTAAGCCCGATTTGGAAAACCCATGGTCGGCGTTGAAGATACCGTGAAAGTTCGTTTGCGTAAATTAAGCGAACATACAGGTATCGATTTGGACCACTTGTATCATTGTCCCGAAAGTGGTTGTAGCGCCGAAGCGGCTGTAGATGACGATGCACCAGATGTTAAGCCTGATGTGGAAAAACTCATGGCCGACGTTGAAGATACCGTGAAAGTTCGTTTGCGTAAATTAAGCGAACATACAGGTATCGATTTGGACCACTTGTATCATTGTCCCGAAAGTGGTTGTAGCGCCGAAGCGGCTGTAGATGATGATGCACCAGATGTTAAGCCCGATTTGGAAAACCCATGGTCGGCGTTGAAGATACCGTTAAAGTTCGTTTGCGTAAATTAACCGAACATACAGGTATCGATTTGGACCACTTGTATCATTGTCCCGAAAGTTGTTGTAGCGCCGAAGCGGCTGTAGATGATGATGCACCAGATGTTAAGCCTGATTTGCGAAAACCCATGGCCAGCGTTGAAGATACCGTGAAAGTTCGTTTGCGTAAATTAACCGAACATACAGGTATCGATTTGGACCACTTGTATCATTGTCCCGAAAGTGGTTGTAACGCCGAAGCGGCTATAGATGATGATGCACCAGATGTTAAGCCTGATTTGCGAAAACCCATGGTCGGCGTTGAATATACCGTGAAAGTTCGTTTGCGTAAATTAACCGCACATACAGGTATCGATTTGGATCACTTGTATCATTGTCCAGAAAGTGGTTGTAGCGCCGAAGCGGCTGTAGATGATGATGCACTAAATGTTAAGCCTGATTTGCGAAAACCCATGGCCGGCGTTGAAGATACCGTGAAATTTCGTTTGCGTAAATTAACCGAACATACTGGTATCGATTTGGACCACTTGTATCGTTGTTCCGAAAGTGGTTGTAGTGGATACTTTTCCATGTTTGATTTAGTATATAAGCAAAAGGAATTGTAAATGTATTTATCAATAAAGATAGAACTACTCTGATTGATCACTTTATAACCATAAACCTCATATGTGCTGTTTCAATTAATTTCTTGCATTTCTCCATCAATGCTACTTATCTGTTGAGTTTGGCTGGATTATACCATACACAAGTAAGACACCGATCCAAAGAGCTTTGATGTTTCTGGAGCGCAGTGTACAAAATCATGATACCAGAATTTATAAAAGGGATCTAGTAGAACTTTGGTAATTTTCTCTTGTATGGCTTCAAAATTAGCTTCAGCAACATGGCTAAGAAGTGTACCCATGAACATTTGGCCATAAATCATATCAATGAAGTCTCCTACATATGCGATCCCAATGCTACTGAAAACGATTAGGTGGACGATCTGGAATCCTTACACTTATGCAGTCTGAATGAAGAAGATCCGTCAATGATGCTGAAAAATGTAAATCAAGCCAACAGCGTCGAAGCGGCTGTAGATGATGATGCACCAGATGTTAAGCCCGATTTGGAAAACCCATGGTCGGTGTTGAAGATACCGTGAAAGTTCGTTTGCGTAAATTAAGCAAACATACAAGTATCGATTTGGACCACTTGTATCATTGTCCCGAAACTGGTTGTAGCGCCGAAGCGGCTGTAGATGATGATGCACTAAATGTTAAGCCTGATTTGCGAAAACCCATGGCCGGCGTTGAATATACCGTGAAAGTTCGTTTGCGTAAATTAACCGAACATACTGGTATCGATTTGGACCACTTGTATCGTTGTTCCGAAAGTGGTTGTAGCGCCGAAGCGGCTATAGATGACGATGCACCAGATGTTAAGCCTGATGTAGAAAAACTCATGGCCGACGTTGAAGATACCGTGAAAGTTCGTTTGCGTAAATTAAGCGAACATACAGGTATCGATTTGGACCACTTGTATCATTGTCCCGAAAGTGGTTGTAGCGCCGAAGCGGCTATAGATGATGATGCACCAAATGTTAAGCCTGATGTGGAAAAACTCATGGCCGACGTTGAACATACCGTGAAAGTTCGTTTGCGTAAATTAAGCGAACTTACAGGTATCGACTTGGACCACTTGTATCGTTGTTCCGAAAGTGGTTGTAGTGGATACTTTTACATGTTTGAGTTAGTATATAAGCAGGAGGAATTGTAAATGTATTTATCAATAAAGATAGAACTACTCTGATTGATCACTTTATAACCATGAACCTCATATGTGTTGTTTCAATTAATTTCTTGCATTTCTCCATCAATGCTATTTATCTGTTGAGTTTGGCTGCATTATACCATACACAAGTAAGCCACCGATCCAAAGAGCTTTGATGTTTCTGGAGCGCAGTGTACAAAATCATGATCCAAGAATTTATAAAAGGGATCTAGTAGAACTTGAGTAATTTTCTCTTGTATGGCTTCAAAATTAGCTTCAGCAACATGGCTAAGAAGTGTACCCATGAACATTTGGCCATAAATCATATCAATGAAGTCTCCTACATATGCGATCCCAATGCTACTGAAAACGATTAGGTGGACGATCTGGAATCCTTACACTTATGCAGTCTGAATGAAGAAGATCCGTCAATGATGCTGAAAAATGTAAATCAAGCCAACAGCGTCGAAGCGGCTGTAGATGATGATGCACCAGATGTTAAGCCCGATTTGGAAAACCCATGGTCGGTGTTGAAGATACCGTGAAAGTTCGTTTGCGTAAATTAAGCAAACATACAAGTATCGATTTGGACCACTTGTATCATTGTCCCGAAACTGGTTGTAGCGCCGAAGCGGCTGTAGATGATGATGCACCAGATGTTAAGCCTGATTTGCGAAAACCCATGGTCGGCGTTGAAGATACCGTGAGAGTTCGTTTGCGTAAATTAACCGCACATACAGGTATCGATTTGGACCACTTGTATCATTGTCCAGAAAGTGGTTGTAGCGCCGAAGCGGCTGTAGATGATGATGTACTAAATGTTAAGCCTGATTTGCGAAAACCCATGGCCGGCGTTGAAGATACCGTGAAAGTTCGTTTGCGTAAATTAACCGAACATACTGGTATCGATTTGGACCACTTGTATCGTTGTTCCGAAAGTGGTTGTAGTGGATACTTTTACATGTTTGAGTTAGTATATAAGCAGGAGGAATTGTAAATGTATTTATCAATAAAGATAGAACTACTCTGATTGATCACTTTATAACCATAAACTTCATATGTGTTGTTTCAATTAATTTCTTGCATTTCTCCATCAATGCTATTTATCTGTTGAGTTTGGCTGGATTATACCATACACAAGTAAGCCACCGATCCAAAGAGCTTTGATGTTTCTGGAGCGCAGTGTACAAAATCATGATACCAGAATTTATAAAAGGGATCTAGTAGAACTTGGGTAATTTTCTCTTGTATGGCTTCAAAATTAGCTTCAGCAACATGGCTAAGAAGTGTACCCATGAACATTTGGCCATAAATCATATCAATGAAGTCTCCTACATATGCGATCCCAATGCTACTGAAAACGATTAGGTGGACGATCTGGAATCCTTACACTTATGCAGTCTGAATGAAGAAGATCCGTCAATGATGCTGAAAAATGTAAATCAAGCCAACAGCGTCGAAGCGGCTGTAGATGATGATGCACCAGATGTTAAGCCCGATTTGGAAAACCCATGGTCGGTGTTGAAGATACCGTGAAAGTTCGTTTGCGTAAATTAAGCAAACATACAAGTATCGATTTGGACCACTTGTATCATTGTCCCGAAAGTGGTTGTAACGCCGAAGCGGCTATAGATGATGATGCACCAGATGTTAAGCCTGATTTGCGAAAACCCATGGTCGGCGTTGAATATACCGTGAAAGTTCGTTTGCGTAAATTAACCGCACATACAGGTATCGATTTGGACCACTTGTATCATTGTCCAGAAAGTGGTTGTAGCGCCGAAGCGGCTGTAGATGATGATGTACTAAATGTTAAGCCTGATTTGCGAAAACCCATGGACGGCGTTGAAGATACCGTGAAAGTTCGTTTGCGTAAATTAAGCAAACATACAAGTATCGATTTGGACCACTTGTATCATTGTCCCGAAACTGGTTGTAGCGCCGAAGCGGCTGTAGATGATGATGCACCAGATGTTAAGCCTGATTTGCGAAAACCCATGGTCGGCGTTGAAGATACCGTGAAAGTTCGTTTGCGTAAATTAACCGAACATACAGGTATCGATTTGGACCACTTGTATCATTGTCCCGAAAGTGGTTGTAACGCCGAAGCGGCTATAGATGATGATGCACCAGATGTTAAGCCTGATTTGCGAAAACCCATGGTCGGCGTTGAATATACCGTGAAAGTTCGTTTGCGTAAATTAACCGCACATACAGGTATCGATTTGGACCACTTGTATCATTGTCCAGAAAGTGGTTGTAGCGCCGAAGCGGCTGTAGATGATGATGTACTAAATGTTAAGCCTGATTTGCGAAAACCCATGGACGGCGTTGAAGATACCGTGAAAGTTCGTTTGCGTAAATTAACCGAACATACAGGTATCGATTTGGACCACTTGTATCATTGTCCCGAAAGTGGTTGTAGCGCCGAAGCGACTATAGATGATGATGCACCAGATGTTAAGCCTGATTTGCGAAAACCCATGGCCGGCGTTGAATATGCCGTGAAAGTTCGTTTGCGTAAATTAAGCGAACATACAGGTATCGATTTGGACCACTTGTATCATTGTCCCGAAAGTGGTTGTAGCGCCGAAGCGGCTGTAGATGATGATGCACTAGATGTTAAGCCTGATTTGCGAAAACCCATGGCCGGTGTTGAAGATACCGTGAAAGTTCGTTTGCGTAAATTAACCGAACATACAGGTATCGATTAGGACTACTTGTATCATTGTCCCGAAAGTGGTTGTAGCGCCGAAGCGGCTGTAGATGATGATGCACCAGATGTTAAGCCCGATTTGGAAAAACCCATGGCCGGCGTTGAAGATACCGTGAAAGTTCGTTTGCGTAAATTAACCGAACATACAGGTATCGATTAGGACTACTTGTATCATTGTCCCGAAAGTGGTTGTAGCGCCGAAGCGGCTGTAGATGATGATGCACCAGATGTTAAGCCCGATTTGGAAAAACCCATGGTCGGTGTTGAAGATACCGTGAAAGTTCGTTTGCGTAAATTAAGCAAACATACAAGTATCGATTTGGACCACTTGTATCATTGTCCCGAAACTGGTTGTAGCGCCGAAGCGGCTGTAGATGATGATGCACCAGATGTTAAGCCTGATTTGCGAAAACCCATGGTCGGCGTTGAATATACCGTGAAAGTTCGTTTGCGTAAATTAACCGCACATACAGGTATCGATTTGGATCACTTGTATCATTGTCCAGAAAGTGGTTGTAGCGCCGAAGCGGTTGTAGATGATGATGCATTAAATGTTAAGCCTGATTTGCGAAAACCCATGGCCGGCGTTGAAGATACCGTGAAATTTCGTTTGCGTAAATTAACCGAACATACTGGTATCGACTTGGACCACTTGTATCGTTGTTCCGAAAGTGGTTGTAGTGGATACTTTTCCATGTTTGATTTAGTATATAAGCAAAAGGAATTGTAAATGTATTTATCAATAAAGATAGAACTACTCTGATTGATCACTTTATAACCATAAACCTCATATGTGCTGTTTCAATTAATTTCTTGCATTTCTCCATCAATGCTACTTATCTGTTGAGTTTGGCTGGATTATACCATACACAAGTAAGACACCGATCCAAAGAGCTTTGATGTTTCTGGAGCGCAGTGTACAAAATCATGATACCAGAATTTATAAAAGGGATCTAGTAGAACTTGGGTAATTTTCTCTTGTATGGCTTCAAAATTAGCTTCAGCAACATGGCTAAGAAGTGTACCCATGAACATTTGGCCATAAATCATATCAATGAAGTCTCCTACATATGCGATCCCAATGCTACTGAAAACGATTAGGTGGACGATCTGGAATCCTTACACTTATGCAGTCTGAATGAAGAAGATCCGTCAATGATGCTGAAAAATGTAAATCAAGCCAACAGCGTCGAAGCGGCTGTAGATGATGATGCACCAGATGTTAAGCCCGATTTGGAAAACCCATGGTCGGTGTTGAAGATACCGTGAAAGTTCGTTTGCGTAAATTAAGCAAACATACAAGTATCGATTTGGACCACTTGTATCATTGTCCCGAAACTGGTTGTAGCGCCGAAGCGGCTGTAGATGATGATGCACCAGATGTTAAGCCCGATTTGGAAAACCCATGGTCGGTGTTGAAGATACCGTGAAAGTTCGTTTGCGTAAATTAAGCAAACATACAAGTATCGATTTGGACCACTTGTATCATTGTCCCGAACCTGGTTGTAGCGCCGAAGCGGCTGTAGATGATGATGCACCAGATGTTAAGCCTGATTTGCGAAAACCCATGGTCGGCGCTGAAGATACCGTGAGAGTTCGTTTGCGTAAATTAACCGCACATACAGGTATCGATTTGGACCACTTGTATCATTGTCCAGAAAGTGGTTGTAGCGCCGAAGCGGCTGTAGATGATGATGTACTAAATGTTAAGCCTGATTTGCGAAAACCCATGGCCGGCGTTGAAGATACCGTGAAAGTTCCTTTGCGTAAATTAACCGAACATACTGGTATCGATTTGGACCACTTGTATCGTTGTTCCGAAAGTGGTTGTAGTGGATACTTTTACATGTTTGAGTTAGTATATAAGCAGGAGGAATTGTAAATGTATTTATCAATAAAGATAGAACTACTCTGATTGATCACTTTATAACCATAAACTTCATATGTGTTGTTTCAATTAATTTCTTGCATTTCTCCATCAATGCTATTTATCTGTTGAGTTTGGCTGGATTATACCATACACAAGTAAGCCACCGATCCAAAGAGCTTTGATGTTTCTGGAGCGCAGTGTACAAAATCATGATCCCAGAATTTATAAAAGGGATCTAGTAGAACTTGAGTAATTTTCTCTTGTATGGCTTCAAAATTAGCTTCAGCAACATGGCTAAGAAGTGTACCCATGAACATTTGGCCATAAATCATATCAATGAACTCTCCTACATATGCGATCCCAATGCTACTGAAAACGATTAGGTGGACGATCTGGAATTCTTACACTTATGCAGTCTGAATGAAGAAGATCCGTCAATGATGCTGAAAAATGTAAATCAAGCCAACAGCGTCGAAGCGGCTGTAGATAATGATGCACCAGATGTTAAGCCTGATTTGCGAAAACCCATGGACGGCGTTGAAGATACCGTGAAAGTTCGTTTGCGTAAATTAACCGAACATACAGGTATCGATTTGGACCACTTGTATCATTGTCCCGAAAGTGGTTGTAGCGCCGAAGCGACTATAGATGATGATGTACCAGATGTTAAGCCTGATTTGCGAAAACCCATGGCCGGCGTTGAATATGCCGTGAAAGTTCGTTTGCGTAAATTAAGCGAACATACAGGTATCGATTTGGACCACTTGTATCATTGTCCCGAAAGTGGTTGTAGCGCCGAAGCGGCTGTAGATGATGATGCACTAGATGTTAAGCCTGATTTGCGAAAACCCATGGCCGGTGTTGAAGATACCGTGAAAGTTCGTTTGCGTAAATTAACCGAACATACAGGTATCGATTAGGACTACTTGTATCATTGTCCCGAAAGTGGTTGTAGCGCCGAAGCGGCTGTAGATGATGATGCACCAGATGTTAAGCCCGATTTGGAAAAACCCATGGCCGGCGTTGAAGATACCGTGAAAGTTCGTTTGCGTAAATTAATCGAACATACAGGTATCGATTTGGACCACTTGTATCATTGTCCCGAAAGTGGTTGTAGCGCCGAAGCGGCTGTAGATGATGATGCACCAGATGTTAAGCCTGATTTGCGAAAACCCATGGCCGGCGTTGAAGATACCGTGAAAGTTCGTTTGCGTAAATTAAGCGAACGTACAGGTATCGATTTGGACCACTTGTATCATTGTCCCGAAAGTGGTTGTAGCGCCGAAGCGGCTGTAGATGATGATGAACCAGATGTTAAGCCTGATGTGGAAAAACTCATGGCCGACGTTGAAGATACCGTGAAAGTTCGTTTGCGTAAATTAACCGAACATACAGGTATCGATTAGGACTACTTGTATCATTGTCCCGAAAGTGGTTGTAGCGCCGAAGCGGCTGTAGATGATGATGCACCAGATGTTAAGCCCGATTTGGAAAAACCCATGGCCGGCGTTGAAGATACCGTGAAAGTTCGTTTGCGTAAATTAATCGAACATACAGGTATCGATTTGGACCACTTGTATCATTGTCCCGAAAGTGGTTGTAGCGCCGAAGCGGCTGTAGATGATGATGCACCAGATGTTAAGCCTGATGTGGAAAAACTCATGGCCGACGTTGAAGATACCGTGAAAGTTCGTTTGCGTAAATTAACCGAACATACAGATATCGATTTGGACCACTTGTATCATTATCCCGAAAGTAGTTGTAGCGCCGTAGCGGCTGTAGATGATGCACCAGATGTTAAGCCCGATTTGGAAAACCCATGGTCGGCGTTGAAGATACCGTGAAAGTTCGTTTGCGTAAATTAACCGAACATACAGGTATCGATTTGGACCACTTGTATCATTATCCCGAAGGTGGTTATAGCGCCGAAGCGGCTGTAGATGATGATGCACCAGATATTAAGCCCGATTTGGAAAACCCATGGTCGGTGTTGAAGATACCGTGAAAGTTCGTTTGCGAAAATTAAGCAAATATACAAGTATCGATTTGGACCACTTGTATCATTGTCCCGAAACTGGTTGTAGCGCCGAAGCGGCTGTAGATGATGATGCACCAGATGTTAAGCCTGATTTGCGAAAACCCATGGCCGGTGTTGAAGATACCGTGAAAGTTCGTTTGCGTAAATTAACCGAACATACAGGTATCGATTTGGACTACTTGTATCATTGTCCCGAAAGTGGTTGTAGCGCCGAAGCGACTGTAGATGATGATGCACCAGATGTTAAGCCCGATTTGGAAAAACCCATGGCCGGCGTTGAAGATACCGTGAAAGTTCGTTTGCGTAAATTAACCGAACATACAGGTATCGATTTGGACTACTTGTATCATTGTCCCGAAAGTGGTTGTAGCGCCGAAGCGGCTGTAGATGATGATGCACCAGATGTTAAGCCTGATTTGCGAAAACCCATGGCCGGCGTTGAAGATACCGTGAAAGTTCGTTTGCGTAAATTAACCGAACATACAGGTATCGATTTGGACCATTTGTATCATTGTCCCGAAACTGGTTGTAGCGCCGAAGCGGCTGTAGATGATGATGCACCAGATGTTAAGCCTGATTTGCCAAAACCCATGGCCGGCGTTGAAGATACCGTGAAAGTTCGTTTGCGTAAATTAACCGAACATACAGGTAACGATTTGGACTACTTGTATCATTGTCCCGAAAGTGGTTGTAGCGCCGAAGCGACTGTAGATGATGATGCACCTGATGTTAAGCCCGATTTGGAAAAACCCATGGCCGGCGTTGAAGAGACCGTGAAAGTTCGTTTGCGTAAATTAACCGAACATACAGGTATCGATTTGGACCACTTGTATCATTGCCCCGAAAGTGGTTGTAGCGTCGAAGCGGCTGTAGATAATGATGCACCATATGTTAAGCCTGATTCGCAACTGATTAGTGATGGAATCTATATTGCAAAACGAAATTCTATGCAGCCACTCATTTGGAAAAACATTTGAACACAATCCATAAAATCTATACATTTCAAATGGATGTGATGAGGACTTCCCCGTGCATATATTGTGATTTCAGCGACAGGGATAAGAAGAGTATACATGAACATTTGGCCATAAATCATCCCAATGAACTGTCCTACATATGGGATGACAAAGTTTGGCAATCTTATCGTGCGTTTGAGTTTGATTTATTATTTATTAATTGTTTATTTTTCAAATATATAGGTATAGTTGGTGAATTTATTTATAATAGGTAAATAAATGTTTTTTGGGTTTCCTCCACTGTTAGGTGAGGTATTCTTTAAGTAATATTTGCTTTTTGCTTTGCTCTCGGTACCTTGCTTATATTTTTGTCCACATTTAGTTGAATGGTAAAACTGTCAATTAAGGGTGGCGACATTATCCTTGGATTTCTATTAGTTTCATATAGAATATATAAAATAATTACACCTGCAATTATTATTATACTTTACTTTTATATTTCGATGGCACTTTCTTTTTATTGTAGATTTTATAAAGTTAAGCTTTCATATACAGATCTTACATATCTTTTGCTCAATTACAGCTGACTACAACATTTGTTTACACTACGTTTACATTGGCGAGATTGTTTGAGTTAACACGTTATCTAACTACGTACAGTGATATGATTACAACTCTGATATTTTATGTTATGACGTTTATTTCTTTTATAAATATGGAAAATATTTTAAATACAATTTTGTATACAATTGCTAATAAAAATGGAAAATATTTTTTCATTTTTATATATATATATTTTTAGCAATATTGAGAAGCAAAAAAAAATTCTTATTATCATTATAACAATTTGTTTCCTAATTGTACTATACCACCCTCATGGAGAATTGTCTGGGTAGTCCCTATTCCGAAAAAGGAGTGTTATCTTAGCATTTTGTCTGTATTGATTAAGTCAATAAATCTGATGATTAAGAATCGATTAATCTCTGTCATAAATCGTGAAAACCTGCTTCCTGTGAGAAATTTTGCATATAGGAAAGGCATGTCTACCACTAGGTGTTTAAACGAATTTATTTTTAGAGTCAGTTTAATGAAAGCGCTTAGGTGCAAGGTTGTGGTAGCTACGATTGATATCAGCAGTGCTTATGATTGTGTCAGAATCTCAGTTTTAAAAAGTATATTGTTTCAGTCTAAAATTCCTCCTGAACATTCTAACTGGATTATCTTGTTTCTTGTTGAGAGAACGTTATTTTTACGTGAAGCGAATATTAAGATTTTTAATGGCCTTTCACAAGGGAGCTGTCTTAGTCCTATTTCATTTAATCTATATACTGCCTCTCTTCATCAAGTTGAAAATAAGAAAATTCAACTCTTTCAATATGCTGATTATTTTATTTTAATGTCGTCACACAGTTCTTTTGGCACTGCTGTTACCAGTCTTTCGGCTGCGTTTTCGTTGTTTGCCCGTGTTTGCTCCAATCTTAACTTATCCTCTAACAATAATAAATCAAAGGTTTTACATTTTAATAAAGGTTCTAAAAATTCAGCCAATCTGTCCGTCAATGGTCATAGACTTCCTCAGGTCCACAGTTTCAAGTTTCTTGGTCTGACCATTACTAACTAAGGCTGTTGCCTTAAAGAACATTACGACTTTGTCATTAGGGGTTGCCATTCTTCTATTAACCTAATTAAGAAGCTTACTACTGTGAAAGGAGGTTTAAATCTCAATGTAGCTTTAAATTTTTATCGAAGTTTTGTACAGGGCAAGGTTGAATATGCAAGATCCGTAACATCGCATTCTCCTAAGTATAAAAAGCTGCGAAATTCAAGCTTATGACGATGTTTGGGTCTTTCTTCATCGACTCTTACACAGATTCTATATGTGCTAGCTAACGAATTGCCGCCCGATCGCATCTTTAAGTGGTGAGCTTTTTGCTACCTATAAATGTCTGTCCAGAACAATTTTAAAAAACTTACTATTTTTACAGGCAGTCTAAATGCTTGGACTGTTTTAAAGCATCAGGATTCGAGCAACTTGCGGTTCCTCCCCGCAAAACTATTTTTATTTCTAGACTGGATTCTAATACTACCTGTGAAGTTGTAGCTGATTGTTTAACATCTAATATACCGCAGATAGACTTGAACCAAATAAAAATATTTAAGTTTAGTCCATCTGAGCCTAGAAGCGTTTCTTCTTTTAAAGTAAGTAATATGCGATATAGAGGAACTGGGAAAATAAGTGGGTAAAATAGGGGGGGAAATAAGGGGTAAAAATCCTTGTTTTTATGGGAAAAATTTTGAATTTCTTGGACAAAAACCAAATTTTTTTTGAATAAAATCAATTTTTTGAAAATAACGGATTTTATAGAAAAATGTCCCAGCTGGGGAAAGTAGCATTTTAAATGACTCAAGTTGAATTTACTCAAGATAAGAGCAGGTAATAAAAAATGTGAAAGTAATAAAAAAAGGGTCGGTAATAAAAAAGCCATTAAGATATGAAAACTATTACACACACACACACACAATAGGCTTAAAGCATACACAAGGAAAAGAGAGATAGCAAACATATGCATTGAAGGAAACCGCCCGCACATGCGCACATATACTACTATGAGCTAAAAGAAAACATGTTGATCTCTGTGTTTTTTTCTGAGAGCCTAATGATTTTTCGGTTTTGAAAATTTTCTAAGTAGTATGCGATGTAGAGGAATTAGGATTAAAATGCGTATGGGGGACTATAGAATAAAAAACTTCTTTTAAGTAAAATTTTAATGTTCAGTAAAATATTTATAAAATGTTAGGTAATAGTTTGAGCACCGGGCTGACCATATACAATATTATGAAAATTGTCTTAGCTATCTAACATGGTCGCTAACCTTTTGAACCGGTGTAAAGTTGGCCCACAACACTTTAGCCCAAAAAAAGTGAGGTGTGTGTCTTGGCTTTTTTTTTATTTCCCAACTAATATAAAATTATATGAGTTTTTACTATCAAAATACGATAAATGATGAGTAATAAATATTACAAAATTATTCCCATGTCCCTAAATAGGGGTCTACATATGATAATCATCCTTGGAAAGACATCTCCCATATACCGGAAAATTTAAAAATTCATAAAAAATCTTTGCGAAATTTTCACCTCCTGATTTTTTCAGATATGTTTCCTAATACATCTAAGAATATTTTAAAATTATTCCTATGCCCCTAAGTGGGGCCTTCATATGTCAATCAGCCTTGGAAAGACATCTCCCATATACCGGAAACTTTAAAAATTCATAAAAAGTCTTTGGAAAATTTTCACCTCCTAAATTTTTCATATATATGTTTCCTCACACGTCTAAGAATGTTTTAAAATTATTAAGTATATAACAAAAAGTTCACTAATATTTACTAAATATTAAGGAGAATTTAAAATACCAGATATTCCGACTCCCAAGTGGTCAACGGATTTTTACCCGACATCGACGTTCATCATTATGCAAACTATACAATGAATATTGCAACTATAATTGTAGTTTTAATAGTTATATTATTTATAATAATATTTTTTAAACGTTTACTTACAATAACAAAAATTATTGGATTTATTACTAATAAATGAGATATGAAATAGTCCAGGCTTATTTTTCTAATTAAACGTTTAAAAATTAATTATAGGTGGTAAGTATAAATTGATGTTAAAGAGGTATATTTAATCATACTCTATTAATTAATAATTAATACCTTCAATACCTTACTTAAATACTTGGGAAAAGAAAACTATTATTTATTAACTAACCAATTTTAAAGATGCCGTAAACATTGGAGCATTCGTTTAAATCCAAAATAAATTTTGTGTATAAAATCACTTCTTTCGTTATAATTAATCAAAAAAACGACACTTGTAGAGATATACAAACTTTTCCAATTGAAAGACATTCTTTCCAAATATCCAATGTAGTACATATTTTTATACATTGTAAGCATATAGTTATATGTAGCGCATATGTAAATAGTTATATTCTGGGTCTCTTGTTAAAATTATGATCTTTTATAAATAAAACATATTTTATTACATATAATATATTGTTTTGGTACTCTTTCTTATACAAGTTACATACATAAATCTAAATCTTACATGTTAATAGAACTCATAATATATTTTACCATATTTCAACTATACACATATTTACATACTTCTAATTAATTAAATAAGTTAAATTAAGAAAAAATTAAAAATAAGTGCATAATAAGGTAACCTTAAACCCTCAAAGTTGAAATTACATAATCATCCTTTATAATCCATAAGCAATTGTTATCGTACGATATTATTGTTATATCGTAAATTACAATCCACAATACAATGTACACCATAGCGAGAGAAGTTAACACACCCTGAATTAAATAAAAAATTATAATATTAAAGTTTAATGTAAGTGTAATCTGTTGTGAACAATGTATGTAAAATATGATAAATAAATACAATATGTTAACTTTATATAATTATGTGTAAGTGTAAAGAGAGAAATTTCTTATATTACAACATATACTTTTTGATTTTAATGTCTAAAATTTTTTTTTCTTATTGACAATTTTATGTTAAAAAATATTTTCATTAGTTGAGTTTGATTAAATTTTATATGTTCTAAATAAATACTAAATAATAAATCGAAAGATTAAATCTATTCTATCTCCTTAATATTTAGTAAATTTTACATTATTTATGAACAAAATTTATTTTGTTATATACATAATAATTTTAAAACATTCTTAGACGTGTGAGGAAACATATATGAAAAATTTTTAAAGTTTCCGGTATATGGGAGATGTCTTTCCAAGGCTGATTGTCATATGAAGGCCCTACTTAGGGGCATAGGAATAATTTCAAAATATTCTTAGATGTATTAGGAAACATATATAAAAAAATCAGTAGGTGAAAATTTCGCAAAGATTTTTTATGAATTTTTAAAATTTCCGGTATATAGGAGATGTCCTTCCAAGGCTGATTGTCATATGAAAGCCCCTACTTAGGGGCATAGGAATAATTTTAAAATATTCTAAGATGTTTTAGGAAACATATGTAAAAAATTCAGGAGGTGAAAATTTCGCAAAGATTTTTTATGAATTTTTAAAATTTCCGGTATATAGGAGATGTCCTTCCAAGGCTAATTGTCATATGAAAGCCCCTACTTAGGGGCATAGGAATAATTTTAAAATATTCTAAGATGTTTTAGGAAACATATATAAAAAAATCAGGAGGTGAATATTTCGCAAAGATTTTTTATGAATTTTTAAATTTTCCGGTATATGGGAGATGTCTTTCCAAGGCTGATTGACATATGAAGGCCCTACTTAGGGGCATAGGAATAATTTTAAAATATTCTCGTCGATTGCAGATGTGACCAATAAGAAAAATTATATTATACATTTTAAAAATTTAAAGTTAGCTATTGAAAATGGTTTAATAATTAAGAAAATACATAGAATACTTCGTTTTGTACAAAGTGCTTGGTTAGAACCTTATATCTCTTTAAATACCATGAAAAGGAAGGAATAAGTTAATGAATAATGTAATTTATGGAAAAACCATGGAAAACGTTGAAAAACGTAGAGAAGTAAAACTTATTAGACATTATAATGATAGGAGAAATTCTGTAGGCTATAGAACTTTAATTGCTAAGCCTAATTTCCATATTTCGATTTTTCATAATGGGTTATTTGAGGTTGATCTATCGAAAATGGAAGTCATACATGACAAACCTATATATGTGGGGGTAACTGTTTTAGAGTTATCAAAATGGTTAATGTATGATTTCTATTATTCTTTTTTAAAAAAACAGTCGGATGATATAAAAGTCATATACATGGACACTGATTCATTTATATTATCTTCTACAACAGATGTATATGTATGATATCATTAAAAGCAATCCTTTAAAGTTTGATACATCAGATTATGATGTAAATAATATATATGGTATAATCCCGCAAAATAAAAAAGAAATAGGCTTAATGAAAGATGAAACATCAGGTAAAATAATGACAAATGTTGCTGGACTTAAAGCAAAAGCTTATTCATTTTCAGTGAATAGTAAAGAAAATAAAAAGGATGAAACGAAAAAGATTAAAGGCGTAAAATCATTTGCAGTAAAAAAATTAAATTTTGATAATTTTAAAGAATGCCTTCTAAATAAACGAACTTTTCATGGTGAACGAAGAGTAATCCGAAGCAGGGCTCATATATTATACACCGAAATCGTCCGCAAAATTACTTTAAATTATAACGACGACAAAAGATTTATTTTACCTGATGGTATAAGTACTTTAGCATGGGGTCACTTTAGAACAAATCAATATAATTAATAATTATATTTCTATTATAAAAAATTATGTATATATTGTATAATAATTGTTTTTCGTATATTTGTTTCAATAATGTTTCATATACATAGTTTTGTCGACCGAGCCTAACTCTTTTATAAAGGAGTAGGTAAATTCCGGAATTATTACCGTAAATGTGAGAACTCGGAAAAAAAAACTATTAAATTTAAAATAATAAAGAAAAGAAAAAAAATAAGTTTTATTGAAGTAATTGAGTTTTATTAATCCAAGAATTATGAGTATTATCAAATCCTAACCACTTAACATATAATTTGTTACCTCTTTTTTCAATATTTTTTCTACTAAATAAGCATTATTATCCTTAACTTTTTGTAACTCAAATTCATAAAATGATCCTTGTACAATATTATTCTTATAGTCTTTAATAACTTTAATAACATAAGTAACAGGATTAGTAATGTTTATCTTCTCGATAACAAATATTTCATAACCTTTAAAAAATGTACCTTTAAATTTACTAATCCTAACATAATCACCTTCTTTAAATTTAGGTTTGGGAAAAGTTTTTGGAAAATTATAAATTCTCTCTAAAATTAATTTTTCATTTTCTTCAGTAATTTCATTTGGTTTCATCTTTATTATTCTATGATAACTATTATTGTATTTGTCTATTAAAGAATCTATGATATCAATCCATTTATAATTTCCTCTCATACTAAACATTTTCCACATCAAACCTTTCAGCGTTCTATTAAAGCGTTCACAAATGGAAGCCTTCAGGTGTGTAAATGTATGGTAATGATTTATATTATATTTCGTCATTAAGTGTCTGAAATCCTTATTAAAAAATTCTTTGCCTTGATCAGTTTATATATTTTTTGGAGCAGTCATCTTGTCTTTGAATATTTTTTCCATAGCTTTGGTTACATCTTGGGAATTTTTCTTTTTTACAGGTGCTTCAAAACCAATTTTTGAGAATACATCGATACCGGTTAATAGATGTTCATGACCTTTATTAAGTTTCGCATAGGGGATCATTTCAACCAAGTCTATCTGCCATGTATCGTCGATACCTCGTTGAATAAATCTTCTTGTAAAGTTTTTTCTTGCTTGTCGGTGAATTTCATTAACAACTTGACTTTTACTCATTTCTCTTTAATTTTTTGAACACTTTAAAAGTGCTTTAGGAATTTTGGTATCACTTTTTACTTTATTACGAATTTTGCGTGAAAACTCATAACATAATCTAAGTAAATCCACTTCAATTTCTGGATCATAAGCACAATTTAACTCATATAATTGAATATCAATTTTATTCAATTCAATACACTTCGGTATGAAGTGTTTGTGATAAATATTCTCAATTTGTTTTTGCGCTATTGTATTCCAGCAGAGGAACGTTGATAAAAAGATACCCACTTGAATAATTGACCTCCATGTATCGCTTTCTATTTTAATCTTGTGCTCCCTTAAAATAAAAACAAAGACACAAATGCCATTTTTTTTATACTTAAATGTAATTCCTATATTTTCTAAAGTGGAATGGACTTTCACTTGCTAGAAAATCATACTGATCCAATCTAAGTTGTATGTACTCTTTATATGCCATCAAATGAACCCATTAATCGCGATGAAATCCTATATAATTTGTGGTATGATTTTGAAACCATATCATTGGTTTAAAATGTTGTCCAGGTGAAAACCGACATTTTATCTTTAGTTTTAGAGAAATAAAATATTCCATGCCATAAATTAATTGATGATCTTGATTTCGTTTTGGTAAAAGTGGAGGGAGACTCTCTCTTGCAGCACAAACGTTTTGATCCATTTTATATATATATGTGTATGTGTGTGTGTGTGTGTGTGTGTGTATATACAATATATATATGTATATATGTATACTATGTACTATATAAAATCGTATAATATTTTTCTATAAAAAAGATTGTAACCCACTTGAAGATGTGTAGTATTTAATGAGCGTTCCCGATAAAATGACAAAAATAACTAAGGCAAGCGTCATATTAATCGATTTACAATACTGTAATGGAAATAACAAGAGTATATTTGCCAAAGAAGTAGCATTTACCAGTGGAAATTCTCTCGTACCTCATTATTTTGTATTTAAACCGCCGTTTGATCGGAGAGAGTTGGATGAAGAGACTCAAAAGAGGAATACATTCTGTACTAATTTTATTCACGGAATTGATTGGTCGGATGGAATAACAGAACATAATACTATTGGTGTTATTCTAGCGCCTTTAAATAAGTTTGATTATGTTTTTGTTGTTGGAAAAGAAAAACAACAATTCTTGAAAAAATATATAAAAAGTATTGTAATTAATGTAGACACGATAATACCTTTAAAAAAGTTAGATGACTATTATACCAATTGTCCTATTCATAAAAGTATTAAATTTCGATGTGCTTTAAACAATTTATATAAACTTTTTATTTTTATTGAAAAAAATTGGGAGAGAATAGAGGAAATTTGTGAAATAAATATATAAAATATTGATTTTTTTTATTCATTGTATTTATAATTTTTAGTTAGTAAAGATGTTTGTTCATTTTGTACATCCTTTTACTATGCTTATAAATGGTCCGTCAGGATCTGGTAAAACAACATTTTTATTGAATGTAATTAATAACGCTGATTATTTAATTAGTGAGAATATAAAACGGATTATTTGGTGTTATGGAGAAGAACGCGCAAAACCTGTATTTCATCATATCGATAATATAGAATATCATAATGGAATTCCGGAAAGCCTTGATAATGATTTTAATGAACCCATTTTTATTGTATTGGATGACTTAATGATGGATGCATTCAATAAAAGAGTCTGTGAATTATTTACAAAAGTTCTCATCACAGAAATTTTTCTGTTATTTTGGTTACGCAAAACATTTTTCATAAAGCTTCTCATACAAGGGATATATCACTTAATTCAAAGTATATTGTAGTTTTTAAAAATCCACGAGACACATTACAATTTCAACATTTGGCAAGACAAATTCATCCTGAAAATTCTTCAGACCTTATGAGGATATATAAAGATGTGACAAGCAAACCTCACGGATATTTAGTAATTGATCTTACCCAGAATATAAATGATTTATTAAGATATAGAACAAATATTTTCAATACTGATTTCTCTTATTGCTTTTGCGATACAAGTGAAAATGGTCTATGGTGTACATATTAAAGAATAATAATAAAAAAAAGTTAAAAAAGGCCATTCTTAAAAACGCAGATGATGAACTAATTAAAACTTTGGTTGAAATTATTTTCAATACATTAATTGGAAATAATAAACTGGAATTCGGAGATTTTAAAAAATTAAAAAAGTATAAAAAAGACCTACGATTCATTTCCAAACCAAATACTTCATTAAAGTCGAAAAGAAAAGTACTAATTCAAAAAGGAGGAAATTTTTTACCTATTATTATTTCATCTTTGCTAAGTGGAATTATTGGAAAATTATTAAAGAATGAATTCTAGTAAAAAATTGAATCAAGTAATATTAATGCATCCAAAAGCATGTACTCTTATGCTTGAAGATAAATATGCTTCCGAGTTTATCAATAAAAAGCTATTACCAGCATTTAATGACATATCTCTATCAGAATTTAATAAATGGATACGAATAAAACAAGAATTAAACAATTTCATTAAAAGGAAGGTAAAGCCTTATAATCCACGGCATCGGGATGTTGAAAAAATTGATTTTAGTTTCATTGATGGAAATAAGATTGAGACTGAAATGGCGAAAGTTGAAAATAATAAAATATTAGATGTAGATGAGAGTTTATCTGGTGATACATTTGTTATACCTGATAAACAGTTTGAAAATTTTACTAAAGTAAAGTCAGCTGATTCATTAAAGAAGAAGCCGAAGAAACGTTTATTCGCAGATAAAATAAATTCTCCTCAAAGCCCTTACACTGCGGAAAGGAAGAATAAGAAAAATGTGGTAGAAATTACCAAAGAACCTAAAAAACACACATACAATACGCGTTCAGTGCAAAAAGGTGAAAACAGAAATGGGTTAATATATAATTATTATTATTATCATTATTGTCTTTATTATTATTATTAAATATAATTATTATATATGTACAGATGTGTAGAATATACACTTAAATAAAACAATAAAAAGATTATCATACAGCAATGTTCATTTCATTTTAGTAAAGAGTATTAAGGTTTCCATACATGTACAGGCTCGGTATGGATAGTTTTCATTTAACTCTTATTAGTAATAATTCTTTAGAAATATTTAAATCGAATTCATTATGGTCATTTCGTAATGTTGTAAAATTACCGGCTATTATAAATGAAGAATGGGAAGTTGGAATATCTGAGATGTTTTTGAATGAAATTGAAAAAGTTGTTCCCGAAAAATTTTATATATTATGTATTTATACAGATATAATACAGCCGCGTTGTGCTGGTGATAAATTATTACGATTTTTACGCATTTTGCCTTTTAAAAATATGTAGAGTTGGATTGAATTTAAAAACATACAGTATTATCCTCTGGATCACCCAACTATTAAACATATTTCAATTTTCTTTACTAATACTGAGGGGACGGAATGTAAATTTCGAAAATCATCTACGCCTACTATTGTCAATTTACATTTTAGAAAAAAATTAATTGCATATAAATAAGCCAAGTAAAATATCGATTAGTTCAGATATATAAAGACAAGGAATGGATACAGTTTACACACAATATTATAATAATCAGGTACATCATTATATAGAGTTCCACAAATAGTGCAACAAGGACGCGGGCTCGGATCATTCTGTGCATCATTATTTCGAAATATTAAGCCGTTATATATTTCAAGTTTACGAGCCCTAAAAAATCAAGCTAAAGAAACTGGAGCAGCTATTATTAATGATTTTGGTCGTAAACCTCTTAGGGATATTTTAACAGAACAAACAAAATCAGCTCTAACTAACTTATCAGAAAAAGCTATTAATAAAATTGCATCTCAGTTTCAAAAAGGGGAAGGAAAAAATAATAAGAAAAAAACCTGTTGATTAAAACACTTAAAGCGAAACGCAACACAAGAAAACCAAATCGCAGTAAAAAAACTAATCCTATAAAATGTGTTAAAGATATATTTTTTTAAATTAATTATAATATGTCTTCTTATACGGAGTGTATGAAAAGCGAACTGGATTTATTTGAACCACAACCTATACAACGCAGTATTCTTAATACCGAAGAAGTCTCGTATAATCCAATTCAGTCATTAGATTCACCAAACACTATTGAATTCCTCTGTTTAGGGAATGGTGATACATATCGTGATTTATGAAGTGTTTATATTAAATTAATGGTTCAATTAAAAGCAAAAGATAATTTTAATTTAGAGGATAGCTCATGTAGCGTAGTAAATAATATACTACACTCAATGTTCCGGATTGTCTCTATCTACTTAAATAACGTTTTGGTTTCGCAAAGTGATGAATGAATGAATGAATGAATGAATGAATGAATGAATGGAATGAATGGCTCAGATCGGTTAAGTAAATTGTGTGTTAATATTTTTTGTGTCAGTATCATCATCGCCATTCCGGATCGAACGAACGACTATCCAATCCTATAAACGGGATTGGATAGATCTGCGATAGATTGCAGATCGCGACACCGACACCGCAACCGAAATGATTAATCAGCTACACAATCATGGTTCAGCTGATGAAAGTACAAGTTAGACAGAGTTTAAATATTTTATTAATTTAATTTTAATTATATCAGCATTTTCACACAGATCGATTAAATGATAGTTGTCATTATAGGTCTTGCATAACCGTCGTAACGGGTTATTATTGCTATAGTTATTTTTGTAATAATTTATGCAAAGAAACCGAAAATATCTAGAAGCGCGTCGAGGTACATTGATATTAATGCTAGACAATAAAAACGCCGAATCAATACAGTTATTAAGCAAATTGTGAATAAAACACACGTTCAACATTGTCCTTCTGCTTTTGAGGGTAGGAAGTTTTATCAAAGCAAGACGACTTGTGTATGAGGACAGCCTCAGGTTAGGACTCCGTGGCAGACCACGAAGACAAAAATGTAAAAACTGTTTTTGTATAGATTCAATCTGGTTGGAATACACTTCATATAGCGGATCCCAAATTACAGAGCAGTATTCTAAAATAGGCCTTACTAAAGAGGTAAAAAGAAGTTTGGTTGTATAGGGGTCCTGAAACTCCTTCGACCATCTCTTAATAAAGCCTAAAGTTCTGTTGGCTTTATTACATGTTGTATTAATATGCGCATTAAAAGTTAGTTTACTGTCCAGCAGCACGCCGAGATCATTAATTAAAAAATTATTATTAAATAAAAAACAATCATATCTAAAAATAATAATAATTGTTTGATAAAAATTGCTTCATATTAGCGTTTGATCTATCACCAGATCATTCAAACCACGATTTTTGTGCAAATGTTTTAAAACAGTAAAGAAAAAATAACTATGAATACAATACAAATTGAGCATGCATTAAGAAGCAATCCAGCAACAAGAAAGTATTTTCAGGGAGTCTTCCCTTCAGATAAATTGCTCAAGAAAGTTATCCATAGACCTGCTTTAATAATAGCTAATACAGATCTATCTAATCAACCAGGAGAACATTGGGTTGCGTTCTATTCCTCTACAAATAAAAATGCTGAATATTTTGACTCATATGGAGAAAAGCCTACAAAAAAAGAGTTTATAAATTTTTTAAGAAGAAATTCCAAAGCCTATCAATATAATAAACAGCGAATACAAGGATATTTTTCCAATACTTGTGGTCATCATTCTTTGATTTATAGTTTATTTAAAAGCCAGCACAAGTCATTAAAAATTTACTTAAAACAGTTTAGTAAAAGCGATTTTAATTTTAATGATAAAAAAATTGTATATCTATTTAAGAAAGAATTCAAAAGAAATAAAATTAGAAATATTTTTTTTTAATATTCAATATCTGGATCTTGTTCTTTATTCATAAATCTTAAAATAGGAACATTAAATTTCGATTTATTCCTATCACAGTACATAACGTAATTTATATTATTTTCTTTTAATTTTTTGTACGGATTTTTTGATGAAAAAAGTTGTCCCAGTCTTCCAGGTAAAAATATCCATAGAGAATTATCCTCACCATCATCAAGATGTAATGTAATTTTCTCACCAAACTGAGTATTTTTCCCTTTACATCCGGTGATTTTGTAAATATAGTTGGGTTTTAAATTATCAATTTTTGTGTACCCTTGCCCTAATTTGCTTCCAACTTCATTTAAAGTTTCTAAGAAAGACTATAAAATAAAATAAAAAAAATTATTAATGTGTTTCTTTTACTAATTTTTTACAATATTATTATAGTGGACTTACCATTTTCGTATGAAAAAAAAAAAAAATATATTGCTGAGCCTGTACGTTTGCTATGAAATTTCAAAGTTTAAATGAAAAATGAGTTTTTTTTTTATTTTTATATATACATTTACATATATATAAATTTAAATAGCTCTTATTTACAATAATATCTATATATTTCCATTCTCTAGTTGATAAAGGAAGGGCTCCAATTCTTTTAGTATTTCATTGAAATACTTCTCATCATTAAAAAACGTCACAAACAAATTTTCTTTATCCGGAGTTGAGGTATGTAGAGGTTGACCACATTGAAGCAAATCGAAATCACTGTCCAAGCTTGAGCAACTTGAAAAAATTAAAGGTGACCTTGATGGTTATAATATTTGACACTCACCATGAAGGCTCTGGAGATATTATCTCTACACTTAATGAATTCTGTGTCTCTTCATTATCCATTCCTCCTTTGTTGTTAAAATTTTAAAAATCAATGATGGGCGTCTGTTCGGAAAGACGCCTAACTTTCTCTTTTTCAAATTTATTTTCGGTTGTATCCAATTTTCGTTTTTTTTTAATGCGAACATAGCTTTCAAAAATGTTTCTTTATTATTCATTTTTTTTAGTTTTTAAAAAATATGCACTTTCACTTCACACACAAATTCACAAATTCACTTTCCTTTCTTTTGGAATGCAGTTTAATAACTAAATTTTTGCTTCATCATTTACTTTAAAAGAAAGTTCTGCAGAGGAGCTGCATGCGCCGCTAAACATATTGCGTTAAGAAATTTTTTTTTTTTTTGGATCTAGTATGACGATCAATTTATGGTTTCAATATGTTTTTTTATTGTCTACCCTACTGAGTACTTTCACCATAATTCCACTTAAAAATTGATTGTGTTGTATTCTCAATAAGTCAAGTCACAGCATGTTATATTGTGAGGGTAAAATGATAAAAAAAAGTATTGTGCGTATTCTCAAAAGCCAAGCAATAGCTCAAAAGGTTAGCGACCATGTTAGATAGCTAAGACAATTTTCATAATATTGTGTATGGTCAGCCCGGTGCTCAAACTATTACCTAACATTTTATAAATATTTTACTGAACATTAAAATTTTACTTAAAAGAAGTTTTTTATTCTATAGTCCCCCATACGCATTTTAATCCTAATTCCTCTACATCGCATACTACTTAGAAAATTTTCAAAACCGAAAAATCATTAGACTCTCAGAAAAAAACACAGAGATCAACATGTTTTCTTTTAGCTCATAGTAGCATATGTGCGCATGTGCGGGCGGTTTCCTTCAATACATATGTTTGCTATCTCTCTTTTCCTTGTGTATGCTTTAAGCCTATTGTGTGTGTGTGTGTGTAATAGTTTTCATATCTTAATGGCTTTTTTATTACCGACCCTTTTTTTATTACTTTCACATTTTTTATTACCTGCTCTTATCTTGAGTAAATTCAACTTGAGTCATTTAAAATGCTACTTTCCCCAGCTGGGACATTTTTCTATAAAATCCGTTATTTTCAAAAAATTGATTTTTTCAAAAAAAAATTGGTTTTTGTCCAAGAAATTCAAAATTTTTCCCATAAAAACAAGGATTTTTACCCCTTATTTCCCCTCCTATTTTACCCCCTTATTTTCCCAGTTCCTCTATATCGCATACTACCAAAGTACATGTACCAAATGATATATATGACGATTTATTAAATGCAACTTTTTGACGAATATGCCTAATAAAGAATTTCGTCCTAGAATCAGAAACAGAAACCACACACGTGTTGCTGTGTTACCTACTACCAAAATGTTAGGAGACTTACTTCTAAACTTAAGAATTTGTTTTTGAGTAGCGTTGATTGTGAGTATTCTGTTGTTGCTTTATCTGAGACCTGGTTAAAAGCTGTAATAAATAATGCTGAGCTCTTTAATAACGATTTCGTTGTTTATAGAAATTATAGAATTAATAATACCCCGATTATTAATTCTGTAAAATCTTTTCTTTTTTTCCCAACTTATACACTTGCCGATAATATTGGACGTTGAATTTGTATGTGTTCGTATAAAAGTTGATACTATATTCATATATATTTCTTGTTGCTATATTCCTCCCAGTTCTGACTTATCAATTTATGAATCTCATGCATCATTAATTCAATCAATAAATTCTATGCTTAAAACTGATGACATTTATTTAGTTGTAGGGGACTTCAACTTATCAATGATCAATTGGATTCCTTCGGATATTGGTACAATGGTGCCGCAAACTCCATTGTTAGACTACAACATTTTTTGATAAATTTTTTGATATGGGATTATGCCAATTAAACAATGTACCTAATAATATGGAAAGGTTACTTGACTTACCCTTTTGTAATATTTCTGAAGTTAATGTCTATCTAACACCAGAAGACGGTTATCACCCTACAATTGAAATCTCTATTGAGATTTATGAAAAGGGTAACTCACGTCCCCATTTAAGAAATGTATACTCAATCAGTTAGCTTTCACTCTGTAAACATGGGTTCTGCAAAAGTAAGCAGAAAGATGAGGTAAATGTATATTATACTAATAACAACAGTGACAGCAATAACAGCAACTGGTAGAAATGTTAATTTTTAACATAGAAGTCTATATATTTTATAGAACAAACAAATATTACAGAAATTATGTCAACAAAAAAATTATAAAAAGTATATGTAATGTTAAAAAAAGGAAATATATAAATATAAATATATATTTTTTTTTATTAACCTATATATATATACATAATTTAAATTCCCCAAACACGACTTCTTTACGTGTTTCTCCCTTCGAATTTTTTCTACCAATGACACAAAAATCCAAGATGAATTGAAAAATGAAAAAATAATAATCTATCAATGACTACTGCAAATATCTTTTATACAAACCTATAAAGTAGTTTTATATAAAGTATATATATATATATTTTTATTTTATTTAAATTTTTTTTATTTACTTATTTTTTACTGCCAAGTCCTACAATATGTACAAGCAAGAGAAGTTTTATAATAAAAATATTGTTATTATATAAAACATACACGTATTACACAAAAAAATTATATGTATAACTCATGGAAGAAAGCAAAACAATTTTAGCAAATTTAAATAAGACACCAAGTAGACCGTACAAGGAAGAAACCATAGAAGCAACGCTAGACGAAATAAATAAATTAAAACAAAAGTTTACATTTCTGGGACAACTCTGAGAAGGATTCTCAGACTGTCTTAATCTTAAAATAAAATTTGACAAAACTTACAAAGAATTACTGTGTACTCGTTATCAGATTTATTGGAGTCAACCTTATCAAATCAGACAGATGCAATGGCCTATAATTTCGAATTAGCAATAAAAACAGTCCCACTATTTATAGGAAAATGCAAGGAAGTCGATAACTTCTGGAAAGAAATCGAACGCCTTGATGAAAACCTGACTTAGGAAGCAACGCTTCTGCAGAAACAAAAAATAAATGAGAATTATGCTCTGACTATAATTAAAAACAGCATAAGTGACTAAAACTTTCAAACAAACTCTCAAATTTTTCCAAGCCAAATAAAAGTTGTAACTAGAGGGCAAAAATTTAAAATTGGTGAGCTATGAAAAATCAGAATGGTTCGATCTCACAGAAGTTTGATCAACTTCATATATGGGATTGCACATCTATTTCTGACATAAACAATTTAAGAAAAACAAGCCCGACCCTCACATACCCTACAGCACTTGATATATTATTCAATTTATTGTTTTCTTTGGTAAATGAAAAGTTTTTTACCGGTTTCGAACTCGCCCTCACCGAGTTCTCATTAGCAGGCATTTACCAGTTGAGCCAAGTCCACCTTTGCAAATTCATGCGCGAATGGTTTATATCAATAATTCACACTTCAACATCAGAACACACATATAAATTTATAAATCAAGCTTCGTTATGTTATATGTAGTGAAAGGATCCAGGTCAACCCTTCCAGTCGCCAAGTATTAATTTTTCACATATTCAAATACATCACAACTACTTTCAATATCTAAAAGTCTATATGAAATATTCATTTCGAAACTCACAGAGAAGACTTTCATTTTTTGTACTACATTTAATTTTTTTCTTTGAAAAATGAAAAATTTTATTTTTCTATACCTACTTGTATTTTCAAAAATTTCAATTGATACATACTCGTATGTCAGAAAATTTTTAAATTTTTTGTTTGTTTACGAAAGCAGTTCTAAAAATGGTCCGATGCTATCCATTTTCAAAAGAGTTTATTTTTGGGCCAGTACATGTCCTTATACCAAATTTAATCGAAATATCTCAAAAAATGCGTTCTGTAGCTTGCGCACTAATTTACATAGACAGGCAGGAGGAAATACGGATAGACTCACCGATGAATTATGAATTAAAAAAGGCACGGTACTGTAGCACCAAATAAGTTATCATGTCGACTTTAGAAATGTACGAAAAGTATTTTGACACTCGTGATATGTATGTGTAAGTATATGTACAAAATTTTAGCTCAGTATCTAAAAATTTACAACACAAGGACGCAAGGACATACGTGTTTAGAGCTCAGTTTTTGAATATAACTAAAACGCCCCGTTTTGGTTGTCTTTGTACGTGTTTCCATATTATATATCAATACGAGTGTGCAGCAAAATATGGCTGTTAGTTAGCTTCTTAGGAAATATAACGGAAATGCAATAAAGGAAATGCCAAACATAGCAAATAATTGATTACTGTCCCAGCTGGCTCAATGGAATGAATGATTGATACAAACGACAAGATAAATGCACGCAGGCAGACAGACATACAAACTAACCGATTGACGTGAGAGTTGTGCTGTCTATTGAACTACAATATTATTGATAGAAAATTGGTAAAAAGAAAAAAAAACATTGTGAGCAGAATGAGAACGATGAAGGAGAATGAAAAGAGATCACGTGACGTACAAACACATACAAGGGATTTGCAGTAACCAAATGAAAAGAATGAAATTGGAAAAGGGTTACATTTCCAAAGTCGTTGTTTTTAGATAAGGTGCAACAATAATACGCTTTCCTCGTGCCATTGTTCAATGTTTCCCCTAAGGTGAGGCGTGCGGGATAGATTGAAATTATTACATGCATGTGAATGTGTGTTGAGGAAAGATTTTAAGAAAAGCAATAAAATACAATTTCCGTTTAAAAAAGTTTTCAAATATTCACTGAACATACGAAATTGAGTTTTGTCTATAGCAAGCTTGTCAGACTTACCTTCTGTTTCCAGCCCTTTACCTGCACAACTTGAAGACTTAATAAGTGTGTATAAACGGTGGTTCAATATAGCATATAAATAATATAAATAAATAAGAAAAGAATGGTTTTATAGCAAATCTAAAAATCTGGAAAATATTGTCGGTCCTTCTAGTGAAGACTTAATAACTTTCAACTCAATTTTTGTGTTAGATAAATATATTTTTATTGATTAGGGGCGTATCTTTTTTGTAATTACAATACTGTTTAATATTTTAGCTCAATATCGAAAAATTTACAATCGTGAGAGTGCTAAAAACAGTCGGACATGCGGACATGAACATAAATATCTAGAACAATTCAGGCCACGGACACACGAACGGACTCAGTTTTTGTTGCTGATCAAGAATACTATGTAGGGTCTCTGACGCCTTCTTCTGGGTATTGCAAATTGAATGAAAAACTTAGTATATGTGGAGGGTATAATTACAAAATTTACTGCAGTCACGTACATGCATAAAATACGCATTAGAGATAAAGAGTGAAAACATTACATATACGTACCTTTGCACCTTATTGTTTGTTACTCTCACATATGATTGCTTATCTTTAGTGTGGATTTTAAAGTTACGTTTTTATACCCTGCACCACTTGTGGCAAAGTATATATTAAGTTTGTGCATATGTTTGTAAATCTTAAAGGGCAAATGTCACACCTACCTTCGATTATATTGAACAATTCAAATCGATTTAATCATGTCCGTCTTTCTGTCCTTGTAAATTTGTGCTTAAGCTTAAGCTACGTTCTTTTTTAAGATATTTCGATTAAATTTGGTACAAAGACATATATTAGTCCAAAGAGGAAATCTATTAAAAGTGAATCGAATTAGATCTTTTTTAGAACCCCTTCTCAAATAATAATTTTATTCTATGGCACTGCCCGATACAACTAAATTAATTATAGCATAATTTGTGTGTGGAACTAAGTAGTGTAGGGTATTAAATGGTAACGCTTGATTAACTATAACATTTTCGTTTGTTATAATACGAATAAGCTGAACACTTGTACAAAACTTCAGCTACTACCTACCAAGAATTTTAAGTTTAAATTGTTTCCAACTCTTCTCTTATCATAGTAATAACCTTCTAAGTAAGATTTTATCGCATTAAAGAGACGGGCGTAAGTTATATTTTATGAGAACAAAAAAATACAATATTATCTCAAGCGTCCCTTCACTTTACTCATTCTATGTAAGCTCCTTTCATCCTCAACTTTATGTTCATTAAACGCCAGCAAACATTATTAAACATTTAAACATCTATTTTGTTAAAGTTTTTCCTCCTATATCGAATGGAAAAACTTTGCTTATAAAGTACGATTTTTCATGAGATTGGGATAAAACTCGTTCAGAAAATTGTCACATTTTCACATGTTGCCAGTAGAACGTTCATAATAAAAAAGGTTCTTTATATACCAACTTTTAATGGAAATTATCTTCCTTAAGGTTTTTTTTTCTTTGGCAATCTCTTACAGAAAATTAAACGTAAATAATTTGACAATTGTCAACACTTGTGCTCTGGTGTTGACAGTTTATTAAAAATACAAAAATTTCAAACACATTCACCAACTTAAAAAGTTAAGCTTAGAATGTTTTAAAGCAATTGTGGCTGATGCAGAAAGCACTTCAATATAGAAATTATGATTTATGTGTCATATCTGTTCTGTCCGATAATTGTTAAAATCGAAGGTTTTTGTAGTTTTTTCATGCGGGTTGGTAAGGAAAATGATCTAAATTGCTTACAACATCGAAATAACTCAATAACTGAAACCCCTTGCCCTTGTTCTTACCCGAAAACTCTGTAAAATCTATTAAATGTTTGTACAAAATTTCAGTTTCCATGTGTTCCAACAAAGTTTATGGGGTTCCGGACGCCTCCTTTTGGATGTTGCAGACAACACACTTAATGTACTCCCCATCTTATTCGAATGCTATAAAAAGGTACAAGACATCGCCGAAAGGACCTTTATACCACAGATGCCTTTTTCTGATAGTTACTAATGGAATGGCAAGCATGTCTCAATCTAAGGCCAAGGATATAAAAATCTATTTTTAACTAAACGTTTTCCCTTTCTTAATTTTTTATTTCATCGGTAAATGTTACAATCATATAGAATTGATTGAATAAAAGTAGAATTAATATAGATAAACTTTGGACACCCTTCGTAGTGGTACAAATTGTGTCACACCGTTTAAGAATGTAGAGATTTTGCGGTAGTGCAGGTGTTCGGTTCTGCACACCACCACACTAGCGTCACAGTAAGCTGGCATAAGCCGTTTAGAAGATTTGCAAGAATGAATTGGACTAGGTCTCAGTTTCACGTATCCATTTTGGTTTTTACCAAAGATTTCATTTTTCAAACGTTTTGAATTGAAAAGCAAATATTGATACCTCGAGGCGAGACCGATTTAGATTTCCATAATTCTGTATATATTGTTGCCAAGTGAATGACAAAATCTTAATTAAACCTCAGCTTGTACTTATAAGCGGTGGGCATGGCAGTACATGATTACGTCCTCTAATAGTGTGTGCTTGCAAGTCGGGTTTTACGCTGAATACGGTTTTTTGTAAGTTGGGGCGCAACTGTAATATGACCCCGCCCATTTTTGGCATATCGGTGGGCGAGGCTCTTGACCGATTTAAACAAAAAACAACGATGTGCGTGCAGAAACCAAAAGTTTTTGTACAAAATTTGCGCTGAATATTTCAAAATTTACGACCATGAGAGTTCCAACAATGTACAGACGTACGGACGTGCATTTCTAAATCGTTTCGGTTCGCATAATGATCAAAAATTTTTAAACTTTGTTTGAGTGTTGAGCAAATGTAGTGACAAACTTAGTGTATCCCTTCCTCACATCTTACGTGGAGGGTATAAAAATTGACCACATAAAAAGCGAGGACTTCCGTTTCAACATACAATACGGATATGAAACCACACAAACATATGATGGGGATTACTTTCTCAAGTGTGTAAACACACAGAAGGACAACTGAGAATTAAGCTAATAAACACTCAATAGCACTTGCGTATCCTCCTCCTGCCTGCCTGCCTGCCTGCCTACCCAACCAAAACTGTGCACAACTACAATATATTAATATAAAGTGGATGTAAGTTTATGAAAACATTTTGTGCTAAATATTTCTATCAAAAATAATACAAAATAACAGAAACGAGGGTAGAGAATAAATGGGTGAGTGAGTAAGTGAGTAAGTGAGTGAGTGTTGTAATATGTCAGCAGGGGTCAAGTGCTGAAATTGATGTTTCGTTTATGATTTATCGTCACTTTAGTCAATTCGCAAATCACGTTGTTAACTAAAAGCTTAAAATGCCTTTGATGTCTTTTTCATTTGTACCACTCCCACCACACACCAGTGTTGAAAATTGTGCGAAAAATGATAAAACAAAAATTATAAAAAACCTAACAAGTATTTGGTCGAATTTTGTACCCTACACCTTAGGTATAATAATGAAATCTTTCGGATTCGAGTGCTATGCCCACAAACGGTAAATATTTATCCTGCCCCAAATAATTAACTTAAAAAAGTAAGAAAACTAAATTTGGCTTGGGACAAACAGTGGGCGTGACAGGTACATGTTACGCCCATTAATAGTGTATATCTTACGTATCAAATTGAAAATTGCAAGTTTTACGCTTTATAAGGTTTTTTGTAAATTGTGGGCCGACCACGCCCATTTGCGGCACATCCATGAAAAGGGTAATTACTACATTCCAACTTCATAGATGAATTTTTGTGGCAGATACTCACATTTTTTCGATAGTGGGTGTGCCCACTGTTTGTTAAATTTTTAATGCTGATCAAGAATATTTATACTTTGTAGGGTCTCTGACGCCTCTTTCTGGGTATCCTTATGTGCGGGGTATAAAATTTGTAATATATACATATATACGAATGTAGTGGTGAAAAGTGAAAAGTGGGCGGAGTCAAATGTCAAGACACGCCTTTAATTTAGAAAACACTTTGTTGGTTTAGAATTCGAACAATAAGATGGTATTCCATTAGGGTGCGTAATCGATGCCACGCCCCATTTTTTATAAATAGATCTGATCTATTTGATCCAAATCAAATTTTGCCTCTTTTACTTGTTGTTGGTATAAAATATTGAACATTCTCGGTGTGTGTGTGTGTTTGTGTGTTTGTGTAATGCTGTCATAATCACATCCTGCAAGTACATGTGTAAACTTACACTTCAATATACCAACATTTATCCAATGTCATCCCTGTAACAGCAACAAATCCAATCCCTTGTTCTTAACGTCTACAAATAAATATTTTGATGCGTTAGAAAAAGTATATAATTCCAATTCACTCGTAACTTAACTGTTATGTTATGTATGTACGTACATACATGAACATAACATATGTGTGGCAACGTCTTGCCCCTGTCGAAGTTTATTGTTATTGTGATGTAATAATCGTGTTTTGAACTTGTTATGCGGCCGACAAACTGTAAAGACAATACACTCACCCACCCAAAGCTAAATGGTGGAGAGCTGAGATGAGAGGCTAGCATAAGTGTTAGAGACACACACATACACAAACACACAACAGCCATATTAACATACTGAACAATAAATGCAAAAGGGCTAAATTGTTAAAACAATGAGTACGTGTGTGGGGGGTTGTATGTGTGTGCGTATGCGACAATTTGTTAGGTTGCATGATTTAGTGATTTTTGTTGTAAAGTTAAAATGTGTGATAATTTAATGACTGCTGACAAATGCCTGCTGTTGCCATTATTCAGCAAATATTGCACAGAACAGAGACAGAACTGTTTGGTGCTGTAATTGAAAAAAGCTCAATATTGATAACTTATCGTGTTGATAGCAAATATAAGTAAGTAACAGAATGAATCGTATAAAAATCTTTCCAAATGATGCAATTAATTAAGGGTTACTCCTCCTACTCTCCACACAAGATGGGAGGGATATTAAATTTGCCATTCCATTTGCAACACTCAAAAGAAGGCGTTAAAGACTTTCAAAAGTAGATCAGCATCAAAATTTGAGTCGATCTAGATATGTTCGTCCGTTTGTCCGTATATTTATTTGTTGTTGGCACTCTATCTATCTATCTTTACCAAATTTTGCAAAATCGTTCGAAACCTACAACCATAAAAATAAATTGAAGCTGGAATTTGGTATTTGTGATAATTTATAATTATTTATAATTTATGTATATATGATGTTCCAAAAGTGGCCGTAATCGTGTTATAGACACGCCTTTAATGGACAAAAATTGAGCTATTAAAGTTACAAATTGGTGTACATAGTTATGATTAGCCTTTATATTGATGTACAAAAAAAAGGCGTGGTCGGATAACACACACGCCCACAATTTACAAAAAGAAAACTGTAAAACTCGACTTTCAGGCTGATGGATACGGTTTTAGAATTCCGAATCATGTACCTGCCACGCCCACTGTTTATATGAACGTGTGGAGGGTACTTAAGCCACAAACTTACTGTTTTCACATCTTCTACTTACTATCGGTTTCAGTTAAATTCAATTTAGTGGAATAATCGAATTTTTTTTCTTTCATGCTACTTGAGAAGCAGTGAATGTGTCAGAAAAGCCACAATTGTGATGCTAACATAACACCCGTATTTAAACATGTTGTTGTTGTTGTTGTTGTAATAGTGTATGTATTGTACATTACATCCCGGCCGGTAATTCACTTTGAATTGTACATGCATGCACGCATACACGTGCATGTGTTTATGATAAATGTGTGTAACATCGTTTGTCATTACAATTGCTTGCTTTTATTATAATTTGTGTATCGTTTTTTTCTTCTTTTTGTATATTTTTGTTAATTTTTAGGAAAATTTATTATCATTTAATGACATCACTTGCACACACTCACGCAAATTTTATGTGCAAAGATACGAATTAGAGAGTATGCTGGTTGGTATTGATTGTACAATAAAATAGAGCCTAAAATTAGGCTACGGCATTTGGTTTATGGTGTAATTTCAGTCTTTGCTTTGCACCGAAAATTGCTCTACACCTTTTATGATATAGTTCGATTCAGATGTTTCTTCATTTTCACTGTCTGCAACGTCTAATTATGTGTGCGTGTTTTTTTTTTTCTTTATATTCATCGATGTTGAATAAAAGAGCGTGGTCAGATATCAAATATACTCACTTTTAACAAACTCTCTCTTCCTCTAATATAGAATGCGTCCTTGCAGTTAACATCTAACACATAGTGCGTTATTGTACAACGGCCACTCCCTCTTTTCTTATAGCGTTTTTACTTATTTGAGATATTACGTTTTAATTTAATATTGGTTTAAAAGTGATCCCTCTTTAATATTAGTGAGATTTCTCGAAACCATGGGTGAAGGGGGGGGGGGGGTTTCTATCAAATCCTATTATGGACAAGTAAGAAAAAAAATTTTTGCTTAGGCCAAATTTTAAATACCCTCCACATGTATGAGCAATAGTGGGCGTGGCGGTATATTATTACGCCCTCTAATAGTGTATGTGTTACGTATTAGCTTGAAAGCCTAGTTTTACAGTTTTTTGTAAATCGTGGGCGGGTCAATTTTTGGAACATATACTAAATTTCAAGTTCATAGGTTAACTTTTGTGGCAGATAAATATATTTTTATCGATTGTGGGCGTGGTTTTGCCCATTTTAAAAAGCGAGTCTGTACAAAATTTCAGCCTAATATTTTAAAATTTACGCTGACACTGAGATTGTCAACCAGAGCAGACACACGAACGGACTTGTTTAAGTTGACTCAGGGTTGGGTGCTGATCATTATTAATATACTTTGTACTGTCTTATGGGTGTTGCAAACGGAATGAGACACTTATTATACCCCCCGGGCGCACACCACCCCGTGGAGCAGGGGATAAACAAGCGCCTGACTCGCCAAATCCTTCGGCGGGAACGATTAAACCCAAGGAAAAAGAGCCGTTCAAAAAAAGTGAGCGCACAGCGCGTTCTCCTGTAAAGTTAGGAGTCGACCGTGAACAGGCAAGGCCACAGTCCTCTCCTCCGTGTCTTAGCAGGGCATGTGAAGAAAGCGATACATCTAGTAGTGACCCCTTCGTGCTCTTAGGCCAAAAAATTAAGGATCTCGTGGAAATGATGGGTGGAGGCAGACGATCCATTCACCAACCCATGCGGGACTTAGTGGACTCTCTTGTCTTGTTACACGACAAAGCGTCCAAGCAACACAAGTCTAGAAGAATTGGGAGTGATTCCTTTACCCAAACCTCACCCCTGTTAAATAAAACCAGAGGACAAAAAAGAGGCAGGACCGAGAATTCCGTTCCTGAACCGCAGCTAAACAAAAAAAGTAAACAGAACTGTGTTGACCCACCCAAACAAAAACAAGTGGGAAAAAAGGCGAACCCAGAAGCAGATTCATGGGTTAATGTGGTCGGTAAACCAAACAAAAAGCCGCCAAAACCCAGCAAAGCAAGGCCAGACGCAATAATAATTGAGACAAAAGGCCAACTAACGTATGCCGAGATTCTACGGAAAGTCAAGTCGGATCCAAAGTTGACAGAGGTAGGTCAAAGTGTCACGAAAATTAGGAGGACCCAGAAAGGTGATTTGCTGCTCCAGCTGAAAGATAACGGAGACAATTCGCAAAAAATTAAGGACATTATAAGCAGCTCGCTGGGAGAACAGGCGAGCGTCAAAAGTCTCACAGAGAAACATGTGGTCGAGATAAAAGACCTAGATGAAATTACGACATCCAACGATATAATCGAGGCTTTAAATCCACATTGTGGAAATCAGGCGCAAAATATATGCGAAATATTACACATTCGCAAGGCGTATGGTAGCACGCAGACTGCTTCCCTTAGAACCCCTGCAGATATGGCGAAAAAACTGCTGGAAATGGGAAAAATACGGATTGGGTGGGTAATCTGCCGCATTAGGGCTCAAAAAACACTGATAAAATGCTTTAAATGCCTAGACTTCGGACACACTGCCAGATTCTGCAAAAGCAGCAGCGACCGGTCGAAATTATGTCGCCGTTGTGGCAATGAAGGACACATTGCAAAAAATTGTGATAAGGAACCCTTATGCATGTTATGCAAGGACAACTCCAACGTCGATGCTAAACATGCTGCGGGGAGTGGACGGTGTCCCGTTTTTAGGAAAGCACTTTCAACTTGGAAATGCGATTAATACAAGTTAACCTTAACCATTGTGAAGCGGCTCAGGATCTGCTGACGCAAACAATAAGGGAGTTAGGAGCGGATGCAGTTTTAGTTAGTGAGCCTTATAGAAGGCCTATGCCTGCGGGCTGGTTTACAGACGCGAACAACTCAGCAGCTATTTGGATAACTGGTAATACGCCTGTGCAATACTCGAGTGTCATTGCAGATGGCGTCGTCTGGGTTAAAATGGCTAATATCTCTCTTTATAGTTGTTACTTTCCTCCTAGGCTTACCATCGATGATTTTTTTCAAACATAAGTCTGTTAGTAAATCACGCGAGTGGGAGAAGTCAGGTAATTATCGCTGGTGACTTTAATGCCTGGGCGCTTGAGTGGGGATCTGCCAGAACAAATGAACGGGGGAGAGTCCTCCTTGAGTCATTTGCCCAACTGGATCTAACCTTGCTTAATGTCGGTAATCATGCTACCTTTGAAAGAAACGGACGTAGTTCCATTATAGATATTTCCTACGCAAGTAGTGGTTTAGTTCCTCTAATACATTGGCAACTATCCGACACATTTACATTTAGCGACCATAAAGCAATAATTATTGAAACGCTCGAGCGATATGGGGCAACAATACATCCGGCTGGCCGTAATTGGACAGCATGGAAGCTGAATACCCTTGACGTTGAAGCATTCAAGGTTTGGCTAACGGACGTCGATACTAATGGTAATGCTGAAGAAATGGCGGAGCAGCTTATTCGCCATCTGACGGCGGCGTGTGATGCGTCTATGTGTAGGAAACGCAGCACTAATAGACACAAGCCAGTCTACTGGTGGAACAACGAAATTTCCTATCTAAGGGCTGAGTGCATCCGGATGAGACGGTTGTTTACTCGAACTAGAGGTCTCGACATTAATGAACAACATAGATTAAATCTTAACAGGAGCAAGAAGTTGTTGAAACATGCTATACAAAAAAGTAAGCGGAAGTGTTTTAGCAAGTTGCTTGAGGACCTAAATCAGAATCCATGGGGTACAGGATACAAATTGGTTCTAAAAAGGCTAAAATGTTTCTCAGAGCCCCCGCCTTCTGATCCGATAATCCTTAAGGCGATTGTTGAAACTCTCTTTCCTCAGCAAAATGCAAGGATCGAGGCACAGACATATTCTCCAACTATGCTGGTCTCTGATGTGATCACCGAAAATGAAATTCTGGCTGCGGTAGAATCCTTTGGTTTAGCAAAAGCCCCTGGACCTGACGGAATCCCCAATAGGATCCTAAAAATAGCGGTCCAAAGTGTACCACACGTTTTCGCACAGGTTTTTAACACCTGCTTTCAAACAGGGGTCTTTCCTTCGATATGGAAAGTGCAAAAACTTGCTCTGCTTCCGAAGAGGGCAAACCCTGGTTCAGATCCAACGGCTTACAGGCCTATTTGTATGATTGATGCAGCTGGGAAGCTTCTAGAGAAAATAATAAAAACTAGGCTTGAATCTGAGATTGAATTTTTAGGTGGTATCTCAAACAACCAATTTGGCTTCAGGAAGCGACGATCCACAGTAGATGCAATCGACCGTGTCATCAGTGTGGCGGCTAATGCTATAGAAGGCCGCAGATGGAAAAATGGCACTAAGAAATACTGCCTCGTTGTCACGCTGGATGTCAAAAATGCATTTAACACGGCAAAGTGGCTTGCAATTCAGGACGTCCTCTGTAGGCTCAATGTATCCCCTTACTTGCTTGCCTTAGTGGATAGCTACCTGAGTAATAGGCTTTTAATCTATGATATATCTGAGGGAAGCGCGTTGTATCAAATAACTGGTGGAGTGCCGCAAGGATCCGTTCTGGGACCTCTTCTTTGGAACGTCATGTATGACGGTATAATGCAACTCGGTTTTCCTGGTAATGTAAATATCATTGGCTTTGCGGATGATGTTGCCCTCGTAGTAGTAGGTAAGCACATCAGCGAGATTGAAAGCGTTGCTAACGAGTCCGTTAGGATAGTCCAGCAATGGCTCAAGGCGGTTGGGCTAAATCTAGCCAATCATAAGACTGAGGCAGTTTTAATCTCCAGCCGAAAAAAAGTAGAAACTGCTACTATATGGGTAGGAAACCAGAGAATCGAGTCTGTTAGGCATGTGCGCTACCTCGGGATGAGGATTGATGACAGATTGTCATTTAAAAACCATCTAAAGTATGTACAAGAAAAGGCAGGCAAAATTTTCACGTCGTTAGCGAGAATTATGCCCAATACGAAGGGCCCTGGACAGCTTAAAAGGAGGGTCCTGACGGAGGTGGTAAAAGGCATTGTGCTATATGCAGCAAGCGTATGGGCTGGTGCCATGAAATTTAAATCGTACAGAAGGATGATTGAACCAGTCTATAGGCTGGCGTGCCTGAGAGTATGTTGCGCCTTCCGCACGGTGTCTGATGACGCGGCATGCGTTATTGCAGGTATGATTCCGATAACTCTGCTTATTAAAGAGAATAAGCAAATACGGCACTTCTCCCGCGCGGGTCGTAGATCAGCTTTGGGCTCGGCTAGACAGGTTACCATCATGGAATGGCAAATCAAATGGACAGCGTCTGTTAAAGGGCGTTGGACACATAGGCTAATACCGCAGCTTGAGCCTTGGCTGAATAGGAGTCACGGCGAGGTAGATTTCTACCTTACGCAATTATTGAGTGGGCATGGGTGTTTTAAGGCATATCTGCATCGCTTTAGACATGCGGATGACCCTTTTTGTTCCTATTGTGGAAATGATGGCATAGAAGACGCTGAGCATGTGTTTTTTATCTGTCCAAGATTTGCCAGAGGACGATCCGAGGTTGAGAGGATGGTAGGCGAAAATTTTTTGCCCTCTAACATAATTAACATAATGTTACAATCTCCTCAAAACTGGGACATTATTGGCAATTTTGCTGGCGGAGTCATCAATTCCCTTAGAACAACGGAAAGGGAGGGAGGCGTACCTGGGCCCTAATAAGGGCGCCACGCTGTGTCTTATTTGATATATATCTGAGTACCAGGGCTGGTTCCCTCTCCCTTCTTGCGAAGTAATACTGTATGGTGGTTCCGCAAGGAGGGTAGTATTGTGCGGAGTGGGTTTTTAGTGGGTATGTCGGGAAGCCGATGACTCCCACATAACCACGAGGTTGCGACCATCTAATCTTGTGGTACCCATAAAGGGTTTTCCCCTTCGTTTAAAAAAAAAAAAAAAAAAAAAAAAAAAAAAAAAACTTATTATACCCCCTTCCCCCCATCTTTTCGAATCACGAATTTCAATCAAAATATTGCACTATAGGATTATTTTTGATACTTTTTCCAATTTAAGTGAAATAAAGTTGAAGAAAATGCGATGGCTGAGGTATGTAGGTGGTGAGTGGTAATCTCCAAGTAGAAGCAATGCCAACCTGAAACGTGTCTATACACCAACACCACAGGCAATTGCGGTAAAGGTGGCGTCGACTTACACGTTTTGTATTTAGCGTTAAGCGCAAATTATGGTTTGCAATGTATAATAATTTAATTTAGCACTGAAGCAACAACAGCAGCAACCAAAGCAATATATTACATACACGACAATAAATATTTTAGGAAACCGCAAATATGTACAATATCCACAAACCCAAAACTCACACACACATACACACACATACGTTTTTCGTAGCTGTGCTAGCACCATACACCAGGTGTGTGAGTATTCAATGGAAAATCGCGTGCAAATATTAACAAATTTTTACAATGAAAAAACGGATTTGCAAAAATCCACCCAACACACATACACACAGACTATACAAACGCATAAGAGGATAGTGGTGGGGGAGGTGGGGGTTAGATGGAAAAAGTTTTACAAAAAGGATTTCCATTCAAATGACACGTGACTTTCAGTTATTAAAGTTAATTTTGATAAATGCGTTCGTTATGTAGCCGACGAATCCTTGAAAACGATTGCTTTCCTTGTGTTTTGCGTGTAACAGATATTCATGGTAGTCTGACATATACATTGTAGAAGAAGCATGGAGATTAGTCTAAACTTTCCATACCCTCCGCCTAAGATACTAAATTTGTCATTACATTTCCAACAACCAGACGGAGGTGTCAGATACCCTAAAAAGTATATATAATCTTAACCAACATCAAAATCTGAGTCATGTCTGTGTATCTGGCTGTGGTTGGCACTCTCACGAAAGTAAATTTTTTGTTATTGTGTGAACTGAAATTTTATATAGATACTGCGTACAGTTACTGTATACAGATGGGTATTAAAGGTGGGCAAAATCGCCCACAATCAACAAAAATCTATATATCTGCCACAACAATTGACCTATAAAGTTAAAATTTGGTTCAGTTATTTATAAAGAACCCATTCATAGATGCAACAAAAACGGGCGTGATCGTATAACATAGACGTCCACAATTTACAAAAACTCTTAAAAAGCTACAAAACTAGACTTGCAAGCTGATGCCTAATACAGGCACTATTAGAGGGCGTAATCATGTATCTGCCACACCCACTGCTTGTATGGGCATGTAGAGGGTATTTAAGATTTGGCCCAAGTCAAATTTTGTTCTTTTAAATTAAAAATGAACCGCTCAATGAAGGTTTGAATAGAGATTTTGTTTTATTTGTCAATATTATACCGATTAAGTTATGTTGAGTACAGAAGGCTTTTCAACGTTTTGTATTTTTCCATTGTAAAATTGAATAAAATTTGAAACAAGTTGTCAATCCAATGCATTTTCTTTACATTAGCTCGTGCTTATAGCTTCCTTCCTAACAAAAATGTAAGCTATTGAACTTGTCGCGATCATTTTGAAGCATTTCGTTGTATAACCATTTGTTGGATACATTGGTGTTGTCGGGGGGTAAACGCGCAGTGGGTACTTCCAATTTATAACCAATCTGAGGGCTGCTGGAAAGTTTACTTTCATTGTTTGCTCCCCAGGCAGTATTACGTAAAGGACTTACATCCTTAACGGCATAGGACTGGGACTTGTTCCTTTTTGTATATACCATGTTATTTTTGTTTTGTTTTTGTGCAGTTGTTGTTCTTGTTGTTTAGGGGTAGACTTAGTGTGGTGCTAGCAAGTGGATGAACGGAGAGAATTCAGGGAACGTTTTGTATAAAGGTGAGTACTGCAAATTCCAGCCGATTACCGCAATTTGAAGTTCGTGAACCTTTTTTGGATGACAAATGCTTGGAAAGACTGCAAATAAAAGCGCGACAAAGACACATTTCTGATTGATTGGAATTCATATTAAAACACTGTTAGTTAAGTCTCACCTTAGATTGGCGTTTAGTTTGGCTCTTGTGTCGTTTCGGTGATTCATTGACACACACACATATGCTCGAATATTTATAAATGAAATTTTTTCAACAATTTTTTGTTATATTTTTTTAAGTTTTTTGTTTGTTTTTGTTTTTGTTTTTGTTTTGTAGCAGTACGTCCTTCACTTTGTAATCACAGCGCAGAAATGCTGTAAGGCCAGCCAAGCTTACACGTATTTATACTATCACTCACTCTCTCTTTCTGTCTCTCTCTGTCTTTTTCATTCCCTCTAACCGTTCTTCCTGGAAATATCGATCATGCATAACAAACGTGTTCTCCTCAAATCGATCGCGTATAGCTGTATTCATAACATTTTACTGTAGTGCTAGTACAGCACCAAACTAGTTTTCAAGCAAACATTTGCATACAACAATGCAAGCTACAAAATGGGATTCCATGTGTGGTTGATGGAAAAAAAAAACGAGTAAAACAAGTAAAAAAAATTAATTTGGCTTCTAACAAATCTTAAATACCCTCCACATATGCGTACAAAGTGGGTTGGTAGGTAGGCGTGGCAGGTACATTACCAAATTTCAATTGCATAGGTCAATTTTGTGGCAGAGAAATATATTTATGCCGATCGGGGGCGTGGCTCAATTTATATGACATTCTAAATATCTGAAAATTTACAACCATGAAAGAAATAAGCAAAGATGGACGTACGGACACACGGACATACGGACACACGGACATACGGACACACTTGTTTTTGAATATGATCGAGAATAGCATTCTGATGCCTCTTTCTGAATATTGCAAATGATATAACCAACTTAGTACACTCCCACATCTTATATGGGGGGTATAAAAAAATACTATAGTAAAATACAAAGCAGTTCAAAATTCATTAAACGTGTATCGGGGTGCATGCTTTTAATCATTGAAACAAGTTTAATTGCGTCGATATTCTGATGACCTCTTCTCTAATTCTTCTTCTTCTTTTTATTGTGTCTGTAAGCACATTGGTATTGTGAGAGCGATCAGAAACTTAAGTGTTTCACTAATTGTTCGCGTACATTAATAAATAACTTTCGTTAATTTGTTTGTATGTTTTCATGCTGAAATTTTTCTGGAATTAGGTTTTCCAGTTAATTTAAATAATAAAATTATTTTCTAAAAATATTTTATTCGATTGAAATACCCCTAAACAGAACAGGTGAAGGATGATAAATAAAGTGCAAGAGAGTTCATAGGTACAAGTCCTACAGAGTGTAAAAAAAGCTGCGGCATCAAATTAAACGATTTATACTCTTGTCAACATACCACATTCCATATCTAAAGAAGTGCATATATTCTTGATTAGCATTAAAAGTTGACTTAATTTAAGTATGAATGTCTGTATTTCCGTTTATTTTTGACACTCCTACGATCGTAACCTTTGCAATATTCAGTTGAAATTTTGTACAAACACTTCTGTAAGCCACGCCCAAAATCGATAAAAATCTATATACATGCCACACAAATTAAGCTAGTTTGAAATTTTGTACACATATTTATGTGTCATTCATCGATGTACTAAGAATGGGCGGAGTCGAATAACAGATACACCTGCAAACTTTTTTTGCGCAGACTCCGATGTGTAAGTTGATATGTATTTTATATGGTTTTAAAGGGCATGATAACGTACTTGCCACGCCCACACTTTGTATATAGGTGCGCAGAATATTTAAGACTACTTAAGTCAAATTTAGTTTATTTTACTGGTTGTGACTTTTTCCTACATAAAGGTTCTTTCAAAATGAAGAAAAATTATTACGAAGTTATGGAATATGGTTGCAATTCTTTTGATTAAATATCATTCATTGTGTGATAATTATGCAAAAGATTGAAGCATTTTTAAATCATCTTTCTATATAAAAATCGTTAACAAAGTGACTTATAACATTAATATTTGGAGAGCATTGTCTGAAGTTGCGGTTTTTAGTTTTTTAGTTTTTTAGTTTGAATGATTCAACTTTTTTCCTTCGTTTGCACGCAGCGTACTATATAGTTCGTTCACTTAGTTCAATGGTCGTCAACTCATTTTTCTTACTTCAGGAATTATTTTGCAAAATGCTATTCAAAGCACCAAGCGGGTGATAGATATAAAAACTAAAAAACAAATAAACATAGGAAGTTGACGTATTGCCTTTCATATATTATATATAACGATCTAGAGACTCCATTTACAGAATTGTTGAAAAAGTAAGAACTATTGTATCAAAAGAATAAGAAATTTTAAACAAAGAACAAACTAAGTGAACGGGCCAGCGAGTTCATAGTGTTCATATTGTTGACTTAACTTTAGGTTCAATTGAACTTATCTACACAAGTTTAGTAATGTCTTCTAACTGATCCTGAAAATATGTATGTGCTGTTTGAAGGAAGATGTGACCCCTCCTTATGAGTGTTGCAAGTGGAATGACAAACTTAGTGGAGGGTTTAAAAACACATATAATGCCATGAATACCTAGAACTCGTTACAATGTTAATTTCGATACCGTAAGCAATTCAGCGCTAGGCGAACACATTTGAACATTATTAAGAAGAATATTAATATACTCCGGAAGGTGTGGGCAATTGTAAAGGGAGCAAAAAATGTCAATGTTGTTTTATAGAAAGTCTACGATTCTAGCGTTCATCTAAAAACTTGTACAACCTGTACTGTCGATTACTTTCAATACTTGTAAGTATGTTTATAACTATTTCCATTTACCTTAGACTTGACAAGCAAATCACCTTAAAACCGCACAAAGAGAATATACGCTTACACACAGAACATTTGGACTTGTGTGACTAAGATGTAGGATATAAAGGCTGACGCAATGAAACTCGTATCTTTCATTAGGTTCTGCGCTATAAGTTATCGGCAAAAAATAGATCACACAGTCAAGCTTAGGTCTAAACTTGAATACCCGCCACGTTATGGCATTAAAGTAAATACGTGTTTTTATAAAATATAGGTACGGTCGTAAAGCATTTTTTAATGGTTTATGTTGAACTTTTATTATTCTCCTTCTCAAAGATTTATAAAAATAAATATTTACTAGTGAGCGTGACCCTAGGCTTGGAGTGATCTAGTAATATTTTACTTAAGGAATAAATGCGCCAATTTTCAGTTTTTTATCTGGTAGCAGTTTTCGAGTAATATGAAAAAACGAATCTTTGAAAAACTCCAAAAAAAAAAAAAATACTAAGTAACTCCTCTAGAGTCTTTGTTTAACTGTGGGATTTGGAACATTTTTAATATCATCAGGATTTTTAATAATTCTATCAGGTTTCAAAACATTTCTATTTTTGCGACCGGGAGAATGTTTACCATAGACGAATAGACGGACATAACAAAATCAACTAAGAATTTGATGTTGTTTATATATATCACAACATGACAGCATCGGGGCTACTTAATGGCAGATGATTAGCAATAGTTTTCAGCTATGGCAGTTTTTGGAAGTATCGTTGAAAAGATTTTGTAACTATAAATAGAACGATTACATTCATCTAAACTTTAATTCGTTTTTGATATGCACTTTCCTTTAACTCTTGTCAACAAATTGAAGGGGACATATTCATCGGAGAAGAGACTATTTTTGAATTAATAAAGTTTTCAACATTTTGGTATATTTCAGTTACTGTACATACATATATTTGCATATGTGAAAATGCATATTATTGGAGGCATAAAACCTGAAAATGTTTACATCGAGGCGATGTGAGTACGATCAAGTTTTACTCAATTGAAATGAACAAAAACAAGTAAGTAACAATTGATTTAGGACAAATCTTAAATACCCTCCACATGTACCTATAAACCATGGGCGTGGCAGGTGGCATGAGTCCTCCCCCTAATAGTGTATAACGTATCAGCCTGTAAGCTGAGTACGGTTTTTGTAAATTGAAAGCGTGTCTGTTATTCAACCATGCCCATTTTTCAATTCAGTTCAATTTGCGAAAAATAGACGGGCTAGTTTGGACGAATCAAGCATAAATGTACTTGGTCCCTACTCTAATGTCTTCTTCTGGGTGTTGCAAATGGAATAATAAACTTAGCTTACCCCCTCATCTTAAGTGGATGACATAAAAAGCAAAGCTTCATAAACCAGTTCCTTTGTTAATTTAACCCATTCCAAGACAACTGAAAAAAAATTTCACTGGAGGTAAAGTTCAATTAAAAAAATTATGAATCACATTTTAGAATTCTTTTAAGAAACTAGACGCTACTGAAGTGTAGGAATGTGAAAAAACTTTGTCGTGTATTAATTAGCTGATCTGAGGAAGCTGCTAAGGGGTTATAAAAAGCGGGGAAAGAAAAACAAAAACGATCACATCTAACAACATAATGCATGCACTGTTCAACTATTCAACAGACAGCTTCTGTTAGTTGGCGTTAAATCTGAGCAAGTTTATGCGTATGCGTATGCACATGAGCTAATCGGGCTATTCATAAGAATTTTTGCATATTTTTGTGGGGAGAACCTGTACGGCGCGAATGAGTATTTAAAGTGGAGTTTAAATAGTACAGCGTGTTAGTTGTGTTTGAAAAATCCTAAAAGTTAGTTCATCAGAGCAGCACATTCGCGCCCATCTCCACACATATACATTGTTCCATACGTGTGCGCCGTTGCAAGGGATAGCCAGCCAGTTTTGGAGATTTAGCAGACACATTAACAGCAGCAGCAACCTATTTTTATATAATTAATAAATTTTCTTTCGAAACATTATTCAACTTATGTCGCACAGTGGAACGATTTGTGTCAATGTTTAAACCTTTGATTGTGAAATTAACTTTTATAGAACTGTAAGTTAACAGTTGACTGTGTCTCAAAATTATATAAATCATTTACTTTTGTTTTATAGTTCAACTACCGTTGGCCAACGGGGCTCTCGTACTGGCAGTTCGGCCAATAATTTAGAACTTAAAGTCCTCACTCACATACAATACGTGCCGTGAATTTTGTTCCGTTGCAGAATTTGGCGGATTTCTCTTGACATATTCTAGCATTTGATAAACGGTTTACACGAAGCAACTGTAGCATCAGCAACAGCCACGACAACTACACTATGGTTTATACGGAACGTTCGGAAAAATGTAATTCGTCTGGCGGAGAACAGAATGTGACGGTCAAGAGTACCAGTAGCATTAACAAATCTGGTTTTTGTGATGGGCACAGAAGCGAACCGATAGCAGACCGATCATCGAAGTCTTCGACAGTCAGCGATAAATGGAGATTTAACAATATGGTGAAAAATGATCGTGACAAATTCAATAGCATGCATTTCTGCTAGTGTTATGGTTTGTCCATTAATTAGCCACCACACAAGTTTATATCCGTTCTCGTAACCATTTTTCCGCTTATCATTGTCAATACCTTCTTCGTAGTGACAAAAATACTTAAATTTATGCAGAAAATTGTTCAATTTAGAACAATTTTTTAAATCATTTTAAGAATGTCTGTCTGTCTGACTATCTGTCTGTCCGTCTATTGTATGTTATATATAATGTAAACGTTGCAGGTTTTGAGATTTTAAAATGTAATTGTGAAAGTCGAACTCTAATATAAAATAAGTCTACATAACGAATACTAACGATTCTTTATATTATGTTTACGAAAGATACATGTGGAAAATGGGGCTCCAATGAACCAGTTTTTAGAATCTTTTTTTATTAAACTTAATTTCATTCAAAAATAAATTTAAAATTTGGCAAATATCATAACTTGGAAAATTTGGCTTAGGCCAATTCTTAAATACCCTTCATATGTATCTGCAAACAGTGGGCGTGGCAGATTTAGATCCAGGATTACACCCTTTAATGTTGTATCTTATTTTTAAATCTAATTATATATTGAAGTTTTTTGTAAATTAGGGCTGTGTCCGATATCCGAACATAGTAATTATAAATATTGTATGTATACGAATTTTTTAACTTTATAGCTAAATGTTTGTGGCAAATGTATAGTTTTTTTTGTCCAATATGGGCATGACCTTTGACCCCTTTGTACTACTTATGTATAGTATGTACAAAATGTTGCCTCAAAATTTACAATCGAAAGGGTTGTAGAGAGAGACACAGGGTAATTTTTCGAACGATTCAGTTTTTGATGCTGGTTGAGAATATTTATACTCTGAGGCCTACTTCTGGAATGACAAACTTGGTATACACCCATATTCTATGGAGGGTATAAAAGCTGAAATTGTGGGCGTGCTTGTGATCGTTCTTTTTTAACTCATCGATGGTTTAGAGGTTGGTCAACTTTATAGGTTAATTTTTGTAGCTTACAGAAAGATTCTGATAAATTGTGGGCGGGGATCTCAACTAATTACGACAAAATTTGGGCATTTTGCGTGCGGAAATTCAACAAAGACACGGTCACACTTGTCTAAAGCGATTCGGATTTTCTTTGTCTTTAATGTTGTTCAAATAAATTTAACTTCTGTACACTGTCCGACCTTTGTTTCAGTGTGTTCCAAATAGAATGACCAACTTAATAGTGCTTCCATTATAAAAGGAAAAACATATAGTTTTTTAAAGATTATAAGCTCATTAGCCTATCGGAGCAATGTTAACTTTCACAGTAATATTCTTAACTCTCGGTGAGTTAGCAGTTTAACGCGATAATCTTATTAAAATTTCAATTCCAGGTGAAAAACCCTCTTTTTTTTCCTTAGCTAAATTTGAACCCGTATCCCACAGCAAGTAGAGTTTACTGAGACAAAGCTCTGGCCAACAGAGGACTTCACAAGAGGAAGTGTTATAAATTTATACAAGATGCCAACGTTTTGCGAATTTACGACAAAGATCAAGTAATCAAGTGACTGTTGGTAGCCGGATTGTTATATTTTCACTTGTGCTGTAATTGGGAAAGTGTTGAAATAGACTACTACTGCTGATTTTTAAAAATTGTTCTTTCCATATTGTATTCTGTTTGTGTGACAAATTTCCCTCTTTAACTTAAAGTCAATTAATGGGTGTAATAAAACGCACTTGTATCCGAAACAGTATAATCGTTTGCCACAATTAAGATAATGTCATCACTTTAATTTCAATTGTTGTCACCCTCCCCCCTGCTATAAAATATTTAACAAATTTTCAATGCTTCTCAAAGCTAATGTTTCACATTTCACTCGGTGGTTAAAACTTCAGCCCAGATCCATATACGAGAGTACAATATAACGCTCATCATTGTTATTATCATTGAAGCATAACTTTGAATATGTGTGTATGAGGGTGTGTGAGTGTGCACACGTTTTACTCTTCGCTTAATGGCTTTCGGTATTTTCCTTCCATTTATAAACGTTGCACTGTCCGCTCTTATTTCAAAAAATATATCTTAGTTAACACGTGACTATTTGATGGACGTGTGCCGTGCTCACAGTTCATATCAATATCAGTTTTAATGGAACAAGTGCAAACCTCTACGCACGCCTTTTTGTGCCCTCACATATCATTTTAAAGTTTTCGGCAGCATGTGAAAAGCAGACAACCTTGAAGGATTCCGACGAATTGTGATAGAGAGACGTTAGCACTTCCAGCCATTAAGCAAAATTAAGAGAATTTATACATGCGTGACATGGGGCATAAGAAATTCCAGAAAGTAAAAAAGTTCTATTCAGTTTAGGTCAGAGTTTCGATACCCTACGTAGATACATAAATAAATTGTGCGCCTGACATGTATATTGTGGCAATACCTCTCTGTGCCCTCTTTTGCCTTTAAAGTTAATTTTCCCTTTTACCTTAACGATGGATAAATAAATAAGTTTTGAATTTTCTTTAAATTTTGTAGGCGTGTCTGTTATGTGAATCCAGCTTAGTCACAACTAAATCAGTATCGATTTACAAATTTTTTATATTATTTCCATGGCTAATATAATTTTTCATCGTTTGTGGGTGTGGCATTGGCATTTATTTAAATAAATTTTAAAGAAACTGACCAATTGCAGGGATTCAGACTGGCCTGTTCTTATCGACATAACCTTGAGGTAGGAGGAGAATTCGTCTACCTAGGTACAATCGCAAATATCTCCAATAGTGTTAGCATGGAGATAAAGCGGAGAATTTTGATAGCTAACAGGTGCTACTTAGGCTTAAATAAACAAGATAACAGTAAACCCCTGTTTCGGTCTCTAAAACCTATACTCATCCCTATGACACTGAAGCATGGACGCTAACCCAAAGAGATAAGATTTTTCTAGGCGTGTCTCGAGAGAAAAATTCTTTGCAAGATCCTTGCTAATGCACGTTTTCTCGATTAGTTCCCTTTCAGAATGAATCATCTGATTTTCGCTGACATTGACATAGTCTGTCGTATAAAAATTCAGTGTTTATGATGGCTAAGGATGGTGTTTGAGTGGAAACTGTAGGAACGAGTACAAAACTGAAGAAGATGTGTAGAAGACCGATGTGCATGACGCCAGATCTTGCAGCACGCCAAAGGCCTAAATGATGACGATAATAACCAATTTAATATACCTTTCATTTCATTAAGCTTAAACCATACATAAAGTGGGCGTGGCCGGTTTATTATTACGCCCTTTAATAGTGTATGTACTGTGTATCAAATTGAAAATCGAGTTTCTTGTTAAGTTTAGTTTTCAATTCATGATGCTTTATAGGGTTTTTGACGCCTCTTTCTGAGTACTGCAAATTGAATGACAAACTCAGTTAGTACGCATTCTATATGGAGGGCATAAGTTGAAAGCGAGTTAACAAGGGACTATGACAGATTAAGAAGCCTTTACTTAACTCATTTTTATTGTAAAATTCAATTGTCAACTTCATATTGTGTTGTTTAGTTAATGTTGCCAAATTTATCATCAACACATATGCAAAATTTGCTGTATTTATCAAATTTATTTTGTTATCACATGTATTTTTTTCGTTTTTTTGTATAAGAGCATGACAGAGATTGATGTGCTGGGATAATTTATAGGAAAGATAATGTGAAGAAAAAAAGAGTTAATTTCAACTGATGTGGGATGTACTGTAGTCTTACATGGTAGTGTATGTACAATAGATGTGCATTTCCCCAAAAGATGTTGAAGTTTACATTTTAGTAAAGACAAGTTGTTTGACCCTTGAGAAGTTTCCTATCATATGGACACCATTCCAAAACATTGTGATAAAATCCGAAATATTCAAATGTTGCAGTAAACAATTCTTTTATACGTTGACTGCTTATCTGCTGTAGCAGAAACTTGAAAATAGGACAAGATTAACGCTTTTAGAAGCCAGCATTCTCGACTTTGAAAATGTGATGAAATTTGTGTATAAATGCAGGCGGAAAGTAAGATAACAGGGCAGGATTAGGGCGTAACCCACATAAGCAACAAATTAACATTGCATTGCACATGCTTAACAGCTGTCGGAAGTCAGTGACAATTTAAAAAACAAGACAAATAACGTATTGTAGCGACATATGAAATTGACGAGCGAAATTAATCTATTCAGGCAACGAGTGTATTCAACATTAGCGGGCGCGCGCCTGCTCAGCTCGCTTACCTGATGTCACATTTGAAATTTGAGTGTGGGGTGATGTTGTGCCAAAATTGCGATTTTCCTTTACACAATGATGCTGTAATGATATGTTGAAAAAAAAGAACGTAATAGTGCAGCCGCACCACCCGTATTACTGTTTGGCAACCGATAATCAGATGTTATCTACATATGTTGCTGCCACTGTGCCAAGCACTCATAAGGGTTATTATTAACTTCCTCATCGTATCTTTCAATTCTTTCCTATTAAAAATTCTTATCTAAGCACCGTACGAGTATGTGTTTGAAATGTTTTATAAATTTTGTAAAACACATGTTTACATGATTTATCATTAAAGACAATAAAAAAAGTAAGAAAGGCAAAGTTGGCATACTCTATCCAATTAAATACAAAAAGTGGGTGTGGCAGGTTGATGATTAAGCCCTCTAATAGCGTATCTACTCTAGTAATTAGTTTGGAAGACGAGTTATACGCTGAGTACGGTTTTTTGTAAACTGTGACCGACCACACCCTGTACAAAATTTCAGATCAATTTCTAAAATTTAGAACTTCAAGAGTGCCAAAAACAAATGAGCACACGGACGTGCGGTCATTATTGTCTAAATCGACGCAGTTTTTGAATAAAGTACATATGTTTTAGGATCTTCTTAGCCTCTTTCTAGCTAGCAAATGGAATGTCAAACTAAGTATACTTCTCCTCTTAGGAGAAGGGTATAAAAATCACCGAGCAACAAAGCAGTTTACAAACACATATCGCAAAATGACGATTAGTCATCCACATGTGAAGTTTTTTTTTATTTTTTTCAAATTTATTTATTCTCTGACTTTGAAATCATACTTTATGATGAAGATAAATGTTGGTTGACGCTCTCCTTTGAATAGACACATACTAATCTTAGATGTTTTTATTTGGGTTTCTCATCTATTATAGAAACGTCCTGTTTAGGAATCCGTGCAAGTGACACTTGTAATGCTTTATAACACAAAGACCACCTGTAGTGTTGTTTTAATTACATTTCTCACCCAACTCTTATGCTCGCATCCTAGCAGTATTTTGATGCGGGATGACAACGCTTGAAAATGAAAAGTTAAATGAAATGTTTGTCATGTATTTGCTTCATAATTATACATAATTTCTGCCAGTGATGATGAATTATTTTCCTGTACAAAAACAGCTACCTGTTAAAACATAACTGCGGTTAGTATATTTATAAATATGTATATAAAAAAAAAAATTTAGTAACATCTTATAAAAGTAATGGGTTGGAAGAAGTGCAAGATTCATTTTGTTGTTAAGTTTTTAATTGTAAAATTATAATAAATTTTTATCTTCTTTTTAAACATTCTCTATATCGAATGAATGGGAAGAACTTGAATTTTTTAAAAATAAATATTTCTATATGGCTTATAATCATACATTTTCTGAGAAAACTCGTTTTCAAAGTAGAAATCATGATTGTTTTTTATGAATTTAATTTTTCTTAGAGAATAATTTGCCGAAACTAAATTATAAAATGTACATTAAAATACTTTGTAGCATTTAAAAATAGATCATTTTACCGTTCTAATGGTATAATTTTTTTTTCAAAATATTCGGCAGAAATAGCGATGGCGATTGATTGAAAGTTAGTACACGCAAATACAAGGCCCTCCCTTGAAAAAAAAGAGACTTTTTTGATAAAAAAAAAAAAGAAACAATTTAGGTTTTTAAAGAGATTACGTACGAGGGAGGAACTTTCTTTTATGTAGAAAAGTTAAAGTTTTCTAAATTTTATTCCTTAGCTTTGCTAATATTATCCAAAGAAACAAACATTTTTTTGTAAAGACACACGAGTCAATACTATGCCAATAGAATGGCAATATAATGAACTTGCAGGAGAATTGCCCGCCAGGTGTTATTGTGTGTGGTATGTACACTTGACATTAATGCAAATATTTGTGATTGAGATCAACCGGTCACCATACACTTCAGCATTGGCTTTTGTTTGTAAAATATAACAAAATTGTTGAACAGAATGTTGCACGTACGTACATACATGTAAATATGCTGATGGCGTATTTAATTATAAGAGAGCGCGTGTTGTAAATTTGTGTAACACAATACAATAATAAAAGAACAGTTGCGCCAGTTATCTCACTCTTACCAAATCACGGCAATTTACAAAATTGCAGCACACTGTACAATGGAAGATCATGGAGTCCAAATTAAATCCACATCATATGTCAAGTATAAGGTGCAGTGAAAATTGGCTTCAGGCGGCGACAAATTCAATTGACGAGTGGCATGAAGAGAGGGGGAGGAAAACATTATACATTCTAGGCAAATATTTTGATTCGAAAATAATGTTGCTAATAAATTATAAACAGAAACATACCAACATTTCTTTTTTCTTTATTAATTACAGCTTGAAGAGAGAAACCATAAATATTCTTTCATTCTTACAATAATAACCAGGGGGGTAGTACATGGTAACGGTAAAGTTGCTGCAGAAGAAGAAAAAGATGCTTGCTGGCAGATGTTTGTATAAATAATGTACAATACGTTCAATGTGACGTACATGGGTGTGTTGTTGTAAACACTTGATTTAACAACACCGTAACGTATACGTTCCAGAAAAAATGAGAAATGAAAAACACAATTTATTATAACATACCAACAACAATACCTTTACACCCAAAATGACAATAAAAGATTTCTTTAAATGGGACAAGGAAGCTGAAGGCTTGAGTTTGTTCTTGTTTAGGAGTGGTGTGTGGGGAAGAGGGAGGGGGGGGGGGGGGGCATTGAAAGGGCAAGGGCACCATATTGATAGACAATAATTTGTCCTAATGAGATTTCTGGTATTATTTATGAGATTGTTGAGACGTGAAGACAATTAGTTCAGTTTCCTCTTTACACAACTCACTCCCTCACTTTCCCTTTATCACTTTTGATAAAGTGTTTGCTTGTGTTGGGGTATTGGGTAAAGGATACACTTTTAAGATTTCCTTTCCTTTTTGCCCAAACTTTCCTGATTGTTGTTATTTTGTGGGTTTTGTTTCGTATTAGGAAACTTTTCATTTTAACAACGAAAATTTCTACCAATATTTATGAGTTTCACTATAAAATAAAATCAAGTTCATAAAGTTTGTCCAATAAATAGTAAAATGTGTTGAAATTACAAATGCAAGCTCTTCAGAAGGAATATTTTTACACCTCTGAATAGATATATGACCAAATCATTTAATGGGAATTAAAAACATACACACATACATACTCAATGGAGTGTTTGGGGCTGGCCTTCAAAGACCCGTTCGTAGTATAGTTAAAAATTTCAGTAAATGGAGGGCAAAAGCTCTAAAATCACTTTTAAAGTAATTTATAATTTAAAGAGGAACATCAAGCTGGCCTAAACAAGCTTTGTTCGGTCTTTAGGTCAGCTGCAGCCGACGAACAATATGAATATTATTTAGGTTTCAAGTATTTATCGTTAGATTAAGACGAAAAACTAAATGTGGCTTAGGCCAAATCTTAAGTACCCTCCACGTGGCAGGTTTATGATTACGCCATCCAACAGTGTATTTCGTATCGGCTTGAAAGACCAGAAAGACAGGACACATTCCCTAAATGACGATGAAAAATATACACATTTTTCTATACTTGTCACACCCTCAAAGCGGTAAAAGGGTATGTTGAATTAGTACAAAGAAATTTCACACTAAGAAGGAGGCGTTAGAGACCCTACAAAATATGATTAGCTTGAAAAACCCAGATGATCTATAGACATGTATCCGTCTATCCGTCCAACCATGTATTTGGAATTATTTTATGAAATTTAAAACAGAGATTTCTTTTAGGGCAAAAGTGATAACTTCTGAAATTGAACCTAATTGGTACGTTTTTACAACCCCTCCCCACATAATACCATCATTTTAAATAAGTCTTTATATGATGAAAAAATTTTAAATATTATTATTTTTTGATAAAAGCTGGACCCGATGAGGCAATTTTTAGAACGTCTTGCCACATAATACATTTTTATGAAGGGCGCGCATTTACTGACACAAAGAAACAATTCATAGCAAACGAAGTAGTGTAGAGTATTAAATGATTAAGTTTAACCGACTATAAGATATTCACTTGGTTTAGGGTTTAGTAAGAATTGGATTAGTAAGAAATGTATTTGACAAAGTAGGCTTATCTTCATCGATTATGTTTTTATGGATGATAATTTATTTAATAGTATAAATGCTGCATTTATAGCCGTTAAAAAAAGGTGAAAGTTCGTGAAAAATATGAACACATAACATAACATGGTCCAAGTTACTTACCCCACAAACAAAAGTTTAAAGACACACAAGCTGATAAATATGTTAAAACGTACAGAAGGGTGGCGGCTTGAATACACTGCATGTGTGTGTGTGTGTGTGTGTGTGTGATTATGTTCTTTTATAAATTCGTGTAAAACATACTCATAAAACCACAATAACATATCACTAACACACACATACGCGCATACAACACACACTTATTATAACCATTGTATTGCGGTTTATTGTTTTGTTCTTGTTTTATATCGCATTTCTATCCGTTTTGCGATAGAGTGGAGTGGAGTATAGAGAGGGAGTAGGAGAAAAGTCTGACAATTGCCATGTATATGTATATATATATGTAGAAATTATTATATTTTGATTTTTAAGAGCATGCTTATGGACAGACAGACAGACAGAGTTATTCGTTGTACAATGCTGCCCATGTTTAACACAATTTTAAATGATTACAAAAACATACATACACACATACATTGTTGCAGGCCAGAAAATTGAGCTATTCATACAAGTAGAAGTTCAACAGCTATGAGTATGTGCACACACGCACACATGCTTATACTGTTAAAATGATTGTTGATGAAATGAAGTAAACGTTACAAGGACTCGCACTAAATGCATTTATAATTAAGGCAAAAATGCAAAAAAAAAATAACAATGCAATGTAACTAAATTCGGCTTAGACCAAATCTTAAATACCCTCCAGATCTACATAAAAAAGGTAGGCGTGGCAGGTACGTGAATAACGTATACGTATCAACTTAAAACTCGAGTTTTACGCTGAGTAGGGTTTTAGTGTTGGTTATCCGACCACGCCTATTTTTGGTACATCGACGAATGGGGTAATTGTGAATATAGATAATAATTTTCAACTTCCTAGCACAATTTTTGTGACAGATAAATAGATGTTATGGATGGACCGATTTTGCTTAAACTTAAACAATAATGGGAGGGTAGAAGCTGGAAAAGAAAAATGTCAGCTCAATATCTCAAAATTTACGACAGTCCGAGTGCCAACAATAGACGATCTCAATTCGATATTGACTGAGAATGTAGGGTTTTTGACGTTTTCTTCTGGATGTTGCAAATGGAACGACAAACTCAGTATAGCCCTTATCTCTGGTGGTTGAATAACAAACCAACTAAATTTTGATATGAGTATAATAGAATGGTAAGGAAACCAATAAAAGAATCGACCACTTATAAATGTAGGCAGAGATGCCAGAGATTTCAGGCGAAACATCAGTTCGTCAGATGTCGAAGTGAAGTAAGTACCATCCAACCATCCATTTTAAAACGCGTAATAGCAATTGTATAAAAAGAACAATGACAACGTTTTGGGTTAATAATTGAACAAACACATGCAGTACGCACACTTGGTCGGCTGTAAGAAAACAACGATATTCTAATACATAATTTTTTGAAATGCTTACAAGCACAGAACGCTTATGCATGACGATGTGGCCTCCTATACACCCTTATAATAAATACCGTAAATAGTCCATTCAACGAGGACTTGATGTGAATGAGTGAGTGAGAGTAGTACTGTAGTAGGTTTTTTTACTGCTAGTTACGCGACAATCTGTTGTTTGTTTGACAATTGAAACGTCATTTATGACAGCAGCTGTCGATCATAAAGAGGTTTCAATTTCAAATCTTCGAAACAATCAAAATTATTAGAATAACAATTTTGTTGATTTCGGTTTGTTATGAATATTTAATGATGCGCTACGAAACTGTCATTTAATTGACAAACCTGGCAATTGTCTTCTGGGGATGATCTCGATCGTGTCGGAGCCCTTTTGTTTCTTATTTTTTAACAGCAACAATTCTTACAGCTTATGCATATTTTTGTATTCAAATTGCATTATAAATAAATCAATAAAATATATATGTTTATGTATAATATTCTTAAGTAAATTGGATTTTAATATTGGGCAAGTCTTGCCTTTACTGGGATGTGATGCATTTTCACAAAGAGATTGAAGAGATTGAACAAGTAAGAAAACTAAATTTGGCTTAGGCCAAATCTTAAATAACCCTCACATCTACAACGGTGGGCGTGGCAGGTATATGTTTACGCCCTCCAATAGTGTATATATTACTCAACAGCTTTCAAGTCGAGTTTAACGTGGAGTATGGCTTTTTGCAAAATTGTGGGCGTGTCTGTTATTAAACCACTCCCATTTTTGGCACATTGATGCATACCAAATTTCAAGTTCATAGGTCAATTTTTGTGCTGTATATGTAGATTTTTGTTAGTTGTGGGCGCGTCTGTTATTAGATTACGCCTATTTTTGGCGTATCGGCGGATGGAATAATAATAAATGTACATACCAAATTTTATCTTAATAGCTCCATTTTTATGGCAGATAAATCGATTTTTGTTCATTGTAGGCGTGGCTATCAAACGATTTTGACCATTTTAATGTAAAAGTCCCAAAAAATTCAACTACGAAGTTGAAATTTAGTAAACATATATCTAATTACTCTATGCTAAAAAATGGGCGTGGTCGATTAATAGATGTGCCCACTATTTACCAAAAACCTTATTTGGCGTAATCTTTTATCTCTCACACCAACAGTTTGTATACAGATTTGGAGGTTATTTAGGATTTTTTCTAAACCAAATTAACTTTTCTTACTTCTGCGTTTGGTAAAAGAAATTTTATGCTTAATACTTGGGCAAAAGAATTTATAGCTGGACAATTGTTGCTTATAAAACAAGTAGAAATGTTATAGTCGGTCAAGTCAGACCACTTAATACCTTACCCCCACTTAGTTTCACAAATTATGTTACATTTCAGTTGTATCGAGGCATTGCCAGATAAGTCACTTTATATGAAAAGAGTTTTTAAAAATGGTCTGGTCGAGTCCAAAGTTGGCCTAGCCGATTATTAAGCTAACTGCCATTCTTAAGAATATATATATTTGATACTGTGTCTGACCCCTCATCTTATGTGGAGTGTGAGTGGAAAGTGTTTCCATAAAGCTTTACAAATCAATAAGTTTTCAAAATGTGGGATTTGGAAAAAATTATTTTAATTTCTTCTAATTGCATGGAAATATTTTGATAATAATAAAACAAGTCACCGTGAAGGTGTACACACCACTGAGAAGGAGGGGGAGAAAACTGTGAAATGCCACTTATAGCCTAACCCACACTGGCTGAGTGTGCATATTCGGTTGGTAGTGTCATTCAGGGAATTCACTAATTAAAATGTTACAGTTATTTACTCTGCAGAGCTGAATACCATAACGTGTCAGAAAGAGAGATTTTGGTTGTGTTGGTGCAAGTTAGTAAATGTAACATAGGTAGCATAAGTCACTGAGCATTGGTGAGTAAATAGTATGCAGTGTGTATGTGTGGGTGTGTGTTGGTTTGATATTTTGCTTGCAGTACTATGTTGCTGAGGTTGTTGTTTTGCTACCTTTAACTTTACATGTTTTTTTTTTTCCTTCTCTCAATAGAGATTTCATTCAAACGTAAACATCATGTACAATGACATGAAAACCTTTTGCTTGAGAAACCATGAGGAAAATGTTAAGATTACGTATTGTGTGTGTGTTTGTGTGCATTATAACTTTTACTCACTTGTACATTTCGCTTTGAGGACTGCATAGAAAGCATTATTGTTGTTTGTGTGATTGTGTGTGCCATATGTCTGCGTGCAGCATGCACGAGTATATGTAAATATGCGTGTATACGTGTATACTAAACCACTTGAAACATGAAATGAAAATTTGTAATAATATTTGGTTGAATAAATTTGAAAATTATGATTATTTTAGGGCACTTTACCTAACCCACACTCGGCTCCTTGGCCATCTACGTCTTCTATTGTCACAGAGTAAATAGAAACAGAAAACAACCAAATTAGCTAAGAAGACTTTTACAACAGAGTCAAAGTGGAGCAGTATGATGGGAAAAATGAAAGACATATTGTACACACTCACACTCACACTCACACTCACACACAAGTAAACATTGTTATACCCTACTCCACAAAGTGGCATAATAATGTATTGCGTGAATTTGTAAGCCTGATTGTAACGTCTGAACGTCTAAAATCACACCTATTTATAATTATATTGGTCCGAGTCTGCATTAATTTAATTGTGTCCGTCTGTCCGCACATGTAAATTCCTTTTAATCAACCTACCGGTTGCAATTTTGAATATTTTTTGATGAAATTTGACATAAAAATGTTTATTAGACCTAAAATGATTGCTCTTAGAAAGGATTTGAAATGTTCATTTTTACAGTCCCGCCCCATACAACGCTCAATATTTTACCAAATGAGTTTTTTATGAAAAACATTCGAATTTGTGGTCACAACTGAACTAAATTTAGCATAAATTGTAAAACCAAACAGTGTAGAGTGTTAAATAATTGTAGAAACCGATTTTATTTTTATAAAATTTTTGTTTTTTTTTTTTTGTTTGTGGGTAATTATAGGTGGTCAACCTTTAGGTATTCCATTCACATGGAAAATTTGTTACACAGACTCAAGTGTGAAATTAGAAACTTTGCGTTTACATATTGTCATGCATAAACAATATATGACTAGACGTATTCACAGAGTGGCTGTAAATGTCGTTTTAAGCGCTTATTTGGGATTGAAGTGAATAATTTGTTTATTAATTAACCAAGAAAGAGAGAAATCTTATTAGGGATGACACATAACACATGTGTTTGTTATTGTATTATTATATAATTGGACTTTCAATTAAGCATACCACAAATGTACATAGAAGTGTTGGTAATAAATTTCGTTTAGAAAGAAATAATTACAAATGAAATTTATGAAAAACAATTTTATTTTATTTAAAAGATTTTCGGATCAAATGTAACGTTTCAGGGTATCCAAAAAATGTTTTGATCGAAAAAAAATGTTTATTGAAAAAAAAAATATTTTTTTTGAACAATATCTAAATTTAATGATGGACATATTCTACTCAAGTATGTTACACTTATGCTTAGTATACAAATTTGCAAGACGTATTGGAAAAATTATAGTAGCGTAGAGCGAATGGGCGTACAGACAAAAAATTGTTTATTTATATTTAAGTTTATTGAGGCTTGATTTAAAAATAACAAAAGTGCTAAAAATTTTGGCTAAGGCCAAATTTTTTGTACCCTTCACATCTTCATATAAACGGTGGGCATGATTACATCCTCTAATGTGCATTAGAACTGTATTACGTATCAGCTGTTAAGTAGGATTTTATGCTGAATACGGTTTTATGTAAATTTTACGCGTTTTTGTTATCCAATAACGTCCATTTGTGGCACATCGATGAAACGGGTCATTATATGTATGTGCACTAAATTTAAACTTTGTAGCTCAATTTTTGTGGTTGCTAGATAGACTTTTGTCAATTAACCAATTTGAATTATTTAAAATATCTGCATATGAAAACTAAATGTAAAATTTCAGCTCATTTTATTTGATCCAAACAGAGAGAGAGAAAGAGATAGGGAGAGTGCTAATAATAGACGGACGTACGGACATACGGACATTCATGTTTAAATCGACTCAGATTTTGATGTTGATTAAGGATTTGTAGGTGTTGCAAGAATAATGCCAAACTTAGTATGTGGAGGGTATAAAAAGCACATTTTGTTGCTGTTGTTTTCCTTTATGTGCACAGCAATCAAACACAAAATGAGTGGATTTATATGAAGATTAAAATGTTCCGTCTTAGATAAAAGTTGCATTTTTGTGAGCATTTCTTGGTATTTTGTGTGATACATGTGTCATATACGGTTACGTGTGGTATGTACCCCATACAAGAATTTGTAGGTGTGTACGCTATATTCTCAATGACACCGTAGACACGACAAAAAGACATTAAAAACGACAACGTAGTGGTAATAATAATAAAAAAAGAAAATGAGGAAAAAACATTATGGTCTTATCAGTACTTCCGTTCGTGACCAATGTCCTGCCCGTGCAGAGGGGTTCTTAGTTTAACGTGACGTCCTTAAGACACTTCCTAACTAACGTGTATCCATTTTTATGCAAGACATGAAAAGACTAGCCAAAGGAAAAGCCACACACACACACACACATATACACGCACTTACACATTCATGTCCGAGTTTCCGTTTGATGATGACCTGCGCAAATTATACGTTTCTGTATGTTTATGAAGTTCATATAATATATTCATACATCATACGGACATGAACTGTCATGTCACGAAGTTTTGAAATCTGTAATATTTTTATTATATTTCGTATAAGAATTAATGAATGTTGGGGTTTGTTTCAATAGCCGCTTAGGTGGAAAGCAGAGCATAGACTTGAATAAATTTAATAAATTATTTACAACACCTGAATGTATGCTTTAAGAAAAGCTACGGAATATGTCGTTAGTTTATCAATCTTCAAATCGATTTCTTAGGTTTAATTTCATTACAAGCTTTGAATTCATTACTTTCTAAAATATAAAGTGTTTATACCATTGTATGCATATATAGACATGTGTGTCTGAAAATAATAACACTTCAGCCAATATTGAATAAGAAGAAATTCAGTATAAAATAAGGGTTACATAATGCGTATCCACAATCTGGGAAACCCACCATCCTTACCCAACGCTATGCTATGTTATGTTATAAAACAGACTGACGGAAGGCTTCAAATCGATTCGTTTATTGATGCTGATCAAGAATATTTATAGTTTTGGGGGTGTAGTTCGCCCCTCTCTGGTACCTACAGAGGTTCTGAACACAATCAATATACCCCCATATCATTATATTCAAGCTCACAAAAACCATTTTAGGCTGTTAAATGTTATTCTATATGTAAATAAAATTTCAATGTTTTATTATATATTTAACAACAACAACAACAAAAACAAAAACAACAACCATAACAATTTTTGTTGTATCCTATCTTCAGTTTACAGGTAATTGTGTGCGCCCGCTATTGTACAATAACGACTTTGTAGAATAATTCCCTGTCAAGAGTCGTATATCTTCCAGGAAAAACTTTCAACTCACACACACACACACACACACACACATAGAACACATACAAGCACACTGTAAAAAGTATTATTCATAAATATGTAAATTAAATAGTAAAATTTCTTGTAAACTATCCAGCAAACGGACACATTCTGCAGTAGCCGATAGAAAAATAAAGTCGTTTATTAGTATATGGATAGTGTGGAAGGGTACATTTAACAGCAAAACGTTCTAAACGGGTTTGTATTAAAACTGTCGCTGCGTCTGTGTTTAAAACGATTTTATAAAATTTTCACTGTACTAAGCCTTTGCCCGTCGCATATGTTTAAAGTAAAAGCTGCCAAAATGCAAACATTATCTTAGACAACTTGAATAACTGAGTCGATCTAGACATGTATGTCTAAGAATTTTTCACAAACATCCAACTATATGTCGAAAATGGACGTGGTCGTATAACAGATACGCCCACAATTTACAAAAAACAGCGTAAAACTCCATTTACGTACGGACATACGGACATAAAAAACTAAATCAAATAAAATTTCAATGCTGACGACATGACAAACTTAGTATAACCTCCTTCCTTGTGGGTAAGAGTAAATAATTATATGAAATATTGTTTGAGAACAAATCTGTAGAAATCAATTTCAAGGCTAATGAAGTGTGCATTGTGTCACAAAGAGAGGCGCAGAAAATCGTTTTCAATTTCTTCATCAATTTTTCGTTTTTTTTCTTTATGATCGTTATTTATTAAAATAGTACATTGGGTAGAAATAAATGCTGTCCTGTGTGTTATGAGATATATGTGAGAGGTGTGGCCAGTTTGGACGACGCTTGCTCTGTAAAAATTGTTTAATAGGCCATAAAATCCACAAAGCATATGTGCAATGAAGTTGTGTTTTGTGCTGGAAGTTGTGTTAGCATGTGTGTTCATTGTACACATAAGGTAAACGTGAGTGCACTTAAGCGTTATTATTGAAAACGAACTGCGGCTTGCTACCTACAATACACATATTGGCAGCTAACTTCCCCAAACGATGGCAGAAGCCTAACATAAATCATAATTTTAGAAATTCGTGAGCCGTGCATAATATGATACCAAGTGCTTAAAGCACGTCCTCACCCTATAACAAACCTTATCGCAGCAATCGCAGTCGTTCTTAATCAAACTTTAAGACACACTTTATCTAACGTTGGTGCAGTGCCTGTATCTTGTGTGTGTGTGTATGTGGGTGGGTAGAATGGGAGTAGAAAAGAAAACTTGAAATGGTATTTTTGTAATATAGTAATAACTAGAATAATTTGTTCTATTCAAAGGATAAATATGTTGTTAAAGAAGAAACGCTCAGGCGCTCTGTTGTGTTCTAGCATGAACCGCAAGCACGAAAAACTCTTAATTTACACAAATCAATAAACACGCTCGCCTTTAAATACAAGTAAAGAAACTAAATTTGTTATGAGGAAAAATTTTAAATGCCCTTCAGAGTGGGCGTGGCAGGTTTATGCTTACGCCTTCTAATAGTATTGCGTCCATTTTTGGCTCGTCCAGAGAGATAAGGTGAATACAAAATTTCGACATTATAGCATATTTTTTGTGGCAGATAAATAGATTTTTGTAGATTGTGGGCGCGGCTCTTGACCGATTTTCTTTAAGCGCTCAAACTCATATGTAGAAAGTTTAGTATCAATATCTAAAAATTTACAATCGTGAGAATTCCTTAAACAGATGGACGCACGGACATTCATATCCAGATTGATTTATAGGGTCTCCGACATTTTCTTGAGGCTGTTGTAAATGGTATGGCAAACTTAGTATATGGCCCCATCTTGTGTAAATCGCATACACTTATGTACACAAGGTTAATAAATTTTAGTACAGTAGACTATTCTCAACATTTCAACATGGTTAGCCACAATCACTGATTTTTCCTTCCTTCCGTTGCGGATGTTGTTTAATGTGTCCATTCCTTCTATATACTCTTTGTGCCCCTTTCATTATTATTTTTCTACACGATTTCTTCACCTTAAAAGCGTTTATCATTCCATATACTCATTATTCTACAACATCGTTCATTTTATAATCAATTGCATTCTTGTACTCACCATCACAATATATGTATGTATGTATATGGGCATATATACAACACTTTGTCGAAACGTTTGCAACGCCCAAAAAGGAAGTGTTGCAGACCGCACAAAGTATTTCAAATTTTGAGTCGATCTAACCATGCTTGTCTGTCCGTATGTATCGTGTGTGAGAAATTAATAAACGGGTTAGGTTAATACCTGTTGGCATAACACTTGGGGGTGTAATTGTGACTTCAGCTAGACATCTATAGTCACAGTCACCTTCACTTATATCGGTTAATTTAGAATGAAAATCTGAAATGTTTCAATTATGTCCTTCTGTCCATGTAAAATATTGCTTAAGCTACAAGTCACATTTTCTGTGATATTTCAAAGATATTTGGTACAAATCTATAAATGGGTCCGAAGATGAACCCTATTAAAAATGGACCGAATCGGACCGTTTCTAAAAATTCTACCTATATAAGGTTTAATTATAAAGGAAATCTTTGTAAAGGAAAAAAGGTCAGATAGAAATTCGACTCGACTATGATACTGAGCAAAAATATATATAATTCGTAGAGTATAGAACGCCTGCTTCAGGGTGTTATAAATAATCTTTTCGATGGTGAGTAAAAAAACTAAATTTTCCGGCTGCTATCGACACTTAAAGAAATCCAATTATACCTTCCAAAAATTTTACAATGAATCTATTTGCATACATATGTGCGTGTGTGTGCTTCTTTTAACATATTTCCGCATCTCTTCATATATACATTTCTACCATGAAAGTCATTGCCACTTAAGTGATGCAATTTGATATCAAATGAAAACTTAACTGCACCAAATGCCTCAAAACATACTCGACCATACACATACATACATGCATTCATGCATGCATACATATTTTGACGTAAAGCTTTTGATGCAAGAATTCACAAAAAGTCACGTTCGACCATAAGAAAATTATTCAATTAAATCTTTATTTATAAACAAACTCATCTGGTTTCATTCTCCAACTGCACACAATCATGAAACACAACTTTGAAAAAATAAATATCCACTTATTTTGAATGTAAATGTGCAGAAGAGAGAGGTGCGCACATTGGCTGTTGCAGAATAATGTTTATAATTATTGGAAGAGAGAGTCTAGTAATGTAGAATGCTGTGGAAAGTGCATAATAAATGAACAAATGAAGGAAACTAGATTTGATTTAGGCCAAATGTAGAAATAGTGGGCGTGGCAGGTACATGAAAAGTATATGTATTAGGTATCAGCTTCCAAGTCGAGCATGCCCAAATTTTTGTTCATTGTGGGCGTGCCTATTACACAACCACGGCTATTTTTCGCACATCGATGAGAGTGATAATTGTAAATTTGTGTACCAAGTTTCAATTTCATAAATCCATTGATTTTTATTAATTGTGGGCGTGGTTCTTGAGCGATTTTTCTCATTTTAAATACCGATCTTCGTGCCAAAACTAGAAGAAACTAAACAAAATTTCAGCTCAATATGTCAAAATTTGCGACACACTGACACACATGTCTAGATCGAATCTGCTTTTGATGCTGATAAAGAATATATGATATATACGTTGTATCTCTGACGCATTCTCTTGAGTGTTACAAATGGCATGACAAACTTAGCATACCGCCCATTTTACGTGGAAGATATAAATATCTTATTAACGCTTATGTGTGTAAATATTTATAGTGTTTTGGCTGCACATACATAAAATGCAGTGAAATACTAAACAACAACACGCAATATTTCATGATATTATTGTCATAAGTTTTCTTACATGAAGCCACCTCACCTCCCCAAGCAAGACTCTCTACCGGTAAGTGTGTATTATATTTATGCAAATTGAAGTGCAAGACTGCACACTGGGTGTAAATGTGTATGAGTAGCAGTATTTTGTGAGGGTACCACAGGTACCCAGTTAGAAAACATTAAACATAAAACTGATTTGCATTATGAAGCGTGACTGAATCTGTATTGCAAGGGACACCCAATGGCCTTATGGCGTAACTCATTGATTCAGTCATTTAGCCTTTAAGTCGTCATTCAAATCCCGACCTTAATAAAAATGACCAACAATCGCTGTAGAAATCAACGAGAAAGCTAACCATACTATAAAGCCAACATCCGGTCATGTGTAGATTTTCAGACCACATGACAATAGTTGACTAGTCTAGAATATGAAGTAATTGGTTGTGTTTGTGGGTGGGGGATGAGGGCTCTGAATTTGTGCTCTTATCTCATTTCCTGTGTCGTGTTATAATTTTCTAGTATTTTACTTGCAGCTCAACTGAATCGCATTTTATATTCATTTATGTATTAAATAATAAATAAAGCTGACATTTGCTGTTCAAAGGCAAGTGAAAACGTTATAGTCGATCAAACCCGACCATTCATAGTACCTTACACCACTTCGTTCCACGCAAATTATGCCGCAATGGGTTGTGGTTGTATCAGTAAACGCCAGGTATTGTTATAGAAGTCACTTCGTGATAAATCATTATATGGTGAGGGTTTCTAAAAATAGCCCGATCGCGTTTAAATTTAAGTAATTATCAAACTAACGAACCATTCTTCACCAAATTTTATCAAAAGCTATTAAGAATTACAATTTTTTTCCACATAAAGATTTATTTAAAACAAGTGAAAATATTATAGTCGGTCAAGCCGGACCATCAAAAACCCTATACCGCTTGATGTAAAAAGACGTCTATTATAACAGCATCTTATATAGAGAGGGGTTCCAAAAATGGTTCAATCTGGTCCATTTTCAATGGGTTTCCCCCTTGGGCCCATGCATGTCTTTGTACCAAAATTCATTGAAATATCTCAAAAAATGCGACAAGTTCACAACACTACTTCTACAGGGTACAGAAAAAGGCTACTCAACAACGTATTTGCTTAATTTTAAATAAGGGGAATGTAGGAGTATGTAGAGTATGTGGGACGTACTGTATTTGTAGAAATACTAAATGTTCATTTGTCTTTAAGCAAGATATTTGAAAAATGCTCTTTTTCCTAATCGAAAATTGAAAATCTGCTCGCCAAAATATAAATCATTGTGAAGTTAAGTAAAACATTGGAACTTCTTAAATTGGATTGACTGATTTAGCTGCATCCCTGTACATCTCATTGAATTGTAATTTGCCATATACACGTGCTTAATGGACAAAATATTTTCAAATTGATTTATTGGCCAAAATTCATTCCCTTTCTTCCCATATACTCTTCCTTGCATGATGAATTCTTCAAATAAATAATAATGAGAGTATACTAAGTTTGTTAATACGTTAGCAAAAGCCCAAAGGAGGCGTAAGATGTGAATCTGTCCGTATGTCCGTCTATCGTTGGTAGTATCATGCTGGATATTTATATTGAGAAGTTGTGTATATTCTACACGCAGGTTTCTATTTCTGTTAGATGAAAAAAAGTGCCATGCCCACAATCAATGTGATAATAATAATGTATGCATTTTACAAGCTTAAATGCTCCTGCGCCTGTCGAACCAACCTCAACTTTTATGGTAATGAAGTTAGTGTTTAAGGTGTGTTCCTGTCGTGGAGGCTTAATCTCACGCCATCTCAAGCCGAAGCTCAGGTGCAGGGGAAAAGATAAGCGCTTCCCAACGCCCCATTAGGTACCAAATCTAGGAGCCATACTGTAAGGGTATGAAGTCCACGCCTTGGTGAGGAGGTTGCAACCTACTCTGTCCCCGTGAGGGGGAAAACACAGCCACTACGATGCTTCCACTAAAAGATCTACCTACCAATCCGACAGGATACTTAAGTTCAAATTCCAGCTGAAAAAAGTCTTTCACTTTTTACCTCAGCTGGATTTGAGCCCGTCCTCTACAGCGGGCAGGGTTTATTAAGTCCTAAAGCCTTAGCCGCGTCAGCTACTGAAAGGACAATCAACATATTGAGCTGAAATTTTGATGTGGTTTCTGTTATGGTGTATATAGGTATATTTCTACTCATATTAGATGAAAACGGTTGAGTAACACCCAGAAGGAGGCGTCAGAAACCCTACAAAGTATATATATTCTTGATCAGCGTCAACAACTCAGTTGATTCAGACATGTATGTCCGAGCGTAGAGAGACATCAAACTGAAATTTTTTAAAATGGGCCACGCCTACAGTCGATAAAAATCTATTTATCTACCTCAAAAATTTAGATGATAAGTTGTAATTCGGTCAACATAATTATAATTATGGCATCCATCGAAGTACCGAAAATGAGCGTGGTCGTATATCGGACACGTCCACAATTTACCAAAAATCCATACAAAATGTAAAATTCGACTTGCAAGCTGATACGTAATACATACACTATTAATGGGCTTAATCATATACTTGCCACGCCCAGTTTTTGAACGTAGATATGGAGGGTATTTAAGATTTGGTCTAAGTCAAATGTAGTTTTCTTACTTGTTTTATTTACAGTCCAACGTAAGCTCTTAAGTGTTATAAACACTATTAAATAACTTAACCAGGTACTTACCACACCCACATTTTACTTATATGTATATTTTACAAATGAATTTTCATTGAATTTTAGTATTTGTACAGTATGCTGATGAATGGAAAAATTTTATTATTCAATTTGTTTATTCCAACACCTGTTAAATGACATCAAAATTTAGATAAAAAAATTTTTTTTGCAAAAAAACACAATTTATCAATTTTTTACCTTGCTGGTGACTTGTCCTTGCCACAGGCTGGCCAAACTTTTGATGCAAGATAGAGACTGTATGTGTGTGGGTTGTAAATAGAAGGGTGAATAGATGAAGGGTGTAAGCCGTTCGTCATTTTATCGATCATGAAATATATACCGTCGCACAGGCATATAAAAAAAAGAGTCTTTTTTTTTGTTAATGTACAACGACTGTAACGGTTGAAAGTGATTAATTTGCATAACTTTATATGTGTGTGTGTATGTGTATATATATGTTTGTATGTATTTGTAATGTCGAGATACATGCAATTTTCTGGTAGCCATTTGGAGCAACGGACAGTTGATTTGAGACGTAGAAAAAGAGAGAAAGAGAGCGATAGAGTCATTATATGTAAAGAATAGTCTTTTCCCAAAAAAGCTTCGTTTCTGGAAACTATCTTTTAAACGAAACATGTTTGCACATAAATTTTCATTCCTTTTTTGTTTTCACTTCAGAGCCACAATGCAAGACTGTCACGTCATTACTTGTACGAATGGTCATCTACTTAATATGTCTGTGAGTGAGTCACATATAATTAAATGAGAATGTTTAGCAAAAATGAGAGGGTTAGTGCCACGCCCACAATCGAAGAAAGTCTGTCTCCTTAGCTACTATTAGAGGTTATACAGACACGCTCATAATGTATAAAAAACTTTATTTAGTATTTATAAGTAGACTTTTTAGGTGATACATAGTTCTATAAAAGGCGTTATGAGGTATCTGCCACGCCTCCTTTTTGTACGTAAATGTCTAGGGTGTTTAAGATTTCACTTAAACCAACGGTTAGAAACCGTCTATCTGTTTATTTGCCCGTCTGTCTGTGACGCTTTTTATTACAATTCTTCGTAATCATTAAATTATAAACACACATCCTTATACCAGTTATATACATGTATTACAAAATATTGTTCATTTATATGAGTGCGTGTGTGCGTTAGAGTATATTGATTGCAGTACGTGACAAATTGTCAGATAGTGTGCAAGTGAAGCATCCCAACATATTTTTTTATGATACTCGTTATAATACAACACACATTGTGAGTCCAATTCATTAGTTTGCAGTGTATTTTGTGTTGCGCATGCGTGCATTTTTCGGTCATTCAGAATCTCCGACTAGAAAAAAAATCAATTGTTGTTTTTTCGTTATCTTATGCTGTTGTTTGTATTTGAAAGTAGAACAACTACTTGCTCTGCTTCATCTTTGTAATCTATACCTCACATGACTGATTGTGAATGAAGTCACAAGCATAAGCGTTTAGAGCCATAAATTAATGACATCAGATATTATGTAAAGGGGAATTTCGGCAAAATGGAATATAAAAGGACGCGTTTAACTTTATTGACAACGATCCACAAATCTGCATAATTCTAAGTAAAGGATTTATTTTTAGGGTAATATGAGTAGAGTGTATAGTAAGGGGGCTGCAATAAGTTTGTTTTTCCTTCATCAAAGGAATATCAAAATCTGAGTCGATCTGAACATATCCGTCCGTGCGTCTGTCTTTTGTTGGGTATTCTCAAATGGAAATTGTTAATATATAATAAGATTGAGATTCACAAATACTATATTTGTCCCTCTAGCACTTATAACAAAATAAATTGGGCAAAATCGGTAAAAAGCCACGCCCACAATCTACAAAAATTATTATGTCAGATATAAAAATCAACTTCTGAACGAATATGTGAATAAGTAGTGCTGTAAAAATGGAAGTGGTCGTATAACAGACACGTCACAATTTACAAGAAACCTTTTTTATGCTGCATTCAACCTGCAAGAGTTGATATTATAATAAAATTAGTTTATATGTTTATAGGAAACTAGTTCAAGTATATGCCACGCCCTCTTTTTGCATATGGGGTGGACGCTGTTTATTTGCACACATTACGCATAAAGAGGAGTCAGATATTTTCCAGCTGGATCGTTTTGAAATTGAGTCGTTTTATAGTTATTAGTGGTACTCGTATATGATCAGCACTGTACTCTACACAGACGCATATCGTTTGTAGCCATTTATTTATTTAATTGTAAGCCGTCAAGTCTGGAAGGCATAAATTATTGTTGCAACAATAAACAATTATTGAGGTGGTAGTTACAGTGGCTATATATGTAGATGCGGTCTCAGTAGCAGAGCATAAACACTTTTCGACTTTTATTGTGGACACATTGTAGATGTAGAGTTGTCATAACTTTTCCATTAATGAAGCCATAAAATTAACGTATTGTTAAAACAATTATAACTAAAATGTGGAACTAAACAGAAAATGTGTTTTGTGTGGTTTGTTTTGGGTGAATGTGTTTTAGAGAGGACAAGTAAAAAAAATGTAAGAAAAAGCTATATTAGGCCAACGCCAAATCTTGGTATCCACTTATACTATGCTATGCAATATTACGCTATGCTATGCTGTGCTATGCTATTTTATGTTATGTTGTATTAGAAAAGATACACACATTCTTTTTAATACATCTTCCGAATGGCTCGTCCAATTTCTTTCATTCATTCGTATCCCGTTAGATTGTATGTACCTCAAGTGATATGATCCAATTTCAGAAATCTTTTGGCAATTTTACTCAATTTAATTAAGAGCCTGAACCTAAATTTCACTTCGATAGTTGAAATTTTAAAATGACATAAAGTTGAAGCGCAACTGTTTCATTTTCTCCTTAATGAACAAGTGTTGTGATAAAAAGTTTGACAAGTTTACAATGATTTACTTACTACTACTTGGTGTATTATAGAATAGATTGGAATAGATTCCTTCACAATGCCTACACAAACCCTACAAACAATAACACATTCAATATATTGATTGTTACAAACGATTTCTGCAAACTGCATTCATATATATACATATGTATTGTATATTGCATTACGCCTATATGCTTATATGTGTATATGGTGATGGGCTCTTTAAAGGGAGTAAGTAGTTGGTAGTAGTGGTAGTAGCGGCAGCAGCAATAACAGCAAATAGAAGAAGAGAGCAGAGTAGAGATATAATATGTAAATATATAAATATTGAGGCGGTGGCTATTTGGTGTCTCTACTGATTTTTTGTTATTGTCGTTATTTTTTGTTATATTATAACTGTTGGCCAAAACGAGATAGATATGAAATGTGAGTAAAGATAACATGCACACACACAGTCATTCACGTCTGATACTGTTTTTTGAAAACACCAATGAGACTAGCGAGCCATGGCAGATATGATAACACAATGACCAACTAAAAGGAATTTGTTTTCAAAGGCCACGCCTTTTGCACGCATAGTCATTTTACATACACTTTATACACTGACTGTCCTTAAAAGCTTCACAACAGATATCACACATATATCTCCTCAAACACAACCAAACATGTACACAAACATACGCACACACATATGAATGCATATAAACACCGATGAGCAGTAATAATGATGATGATGAACAGTCGAGTATTTGTTCACCACACCAACCGCAATGTTGCGGTATTGGTTACAGTTGGGCTCGAGTTTGGGAAATTACCCCCAAAATAGATACAAATGTTTGTATTCGTATATGTCACGCACCTATATATTGGATTTTGCCGTTTCATTATTTTTTTTTTATATAAAATTTTATTTCATTTATTTTAGTCACCGTCGGAGAAATGAAATTAAATGAAAATTTTACTCTCGCACGCACTCCAAACACAAATCAGTTCATCAGTGTTCATTAAACTGTTGGGCTGCGTATCGTTGTCGTACATGTACTTTTTTAAATATATTTTGTATATGTATGTATATACAAGTGTGTATGTGTGTTATTTCATTTTTAAACGTTTTTTCGCGTATTTCAAGGACTCTGTGAAGGCAGCTATTAGAAAAATAAAAATACCGATGGCGGCCTTGTTGCGACATTTTCTTCTCTCTTGTCAACACCCCCCCCCCCCCCCCCCCCCAACCATCCACCCCACCAATCGACGCTGTTATTCAAATCCCCCACCTTATGCATAACATTCTAAGGAAAGCCGAATAGACTGACGTTAAAAAACACATACAAATAAACTTCAGTGCTGCTGCTGTTGTACACTGTTCCATTTGTTGCTCGTTTAGCAGCCGGTTTGCCCTCTTAACACACTTCATTAGTTGGTTATTTTTTCTACTCTCAATACAGTCTAAGAAAAAATAAATCAGTAAGAAAACTAAATTCGGCTTAAGCCAAATCTTCAACACCCTCCACATCTATAACATATACAAACAGTGGGCGTGACAATTTTATGATTACGCCCTCTAATAGTGTATGAACAACATGTCATCTGGCAAGTCGAGTCTTATGCTCAGTACAGTTTTTTTTTTTTTAAGTTGTGGACCCGGCCATTTTTTGCACATCGATGGATGACGTAAAAATATATGTGTGTACCAAATTTCAACTTTATAGCTACATTTTTAGTGGCAGATAAATATATTTTTGTTCATTGTGGGCGTGGTTTTCAAACGACAATTTCCAATATAAATGACGAGATGCATGTAGAAACCAGCCTATATAAAACTTCAACTCAATATCTTAAAATTTACTACCGTGAGAGTGTCAACAATAGACAGACACATGGACGTACAGACAGGGATGTTGCAAATGGAATGTTAAACTTAGTAGCGGTGGTGTACTATGGGGGAGGGGATAAATATACAGAAAAAAAAAAGTGAAATTGAGACATATACAAAATGCAACAACAGCTACAACAATAGCGGTTGTGTAGGAAAGTCCAAAACTCATTTAACTGCGAGCAAATATCTGGCAGCCAAAAAGCTTGTCTGCCTGCCAGCCTGCAATACATCCATTCACCACCCACTAAATTCTAACAGTAAATGAGCAACAACATAACCTCCTTAAAAAAATAAAACAAAAAACATAAAAATACAATAAAAACAACAAGTCAACCAAAACCAAATGCAAGCTGTAGCAAATTAAATGTGTTTATATAACTGTCGCATGTGTGTGTGCATATACTACAATGGTGTCAATTCGCAGCAAAACAAGCGAATTCACCATATCATGTTAGATGAGAACAGAAAATGAGAGAACAAGTGTGCGAGTGTTTAAGATTCGAGTCTCTTTGGCAAGCGAGTAAAAGAAAAAACAAAAAAGCTCCACCCATTGATTAGCTGCGCATGATTCAGTTTGTTTCACGCTACACACAATCTTACAGCGATAATACCGCTTTGGCGTGGAAGGAATAGTCGTCGTGTTGATGTGATAACAAACGAATAAAAAGACAACTATTGACTGGAACAAATGGAAAGAAGACAAACAGACAAAACAACAACAACATTTATTTGTTATTTTTTATTTTTATTTTAATGTAGTTACAACAACAACAAAACGATAAATATTAAATAATTTTGCGACAGATTCACTACCTAGAGAAACCCCCTTGTGTGTATGTGTGTATGTGAGTGGCTTGCATTTATAGGTTGTGTCGTTGTAACGACATTTCAGTTCATTTGGTAAATGCGTGCCACTATACGTTTGTGTGTTTATTCTTATTCTTTACAACAGAGCCAAGTCAATAATAGTTCAAGATAACCCCAAGGTGTGTATGTATTTCTTCTTTTATTTCTTTATTCCATTAGTTCTAATGTTAATTACAAACCAATAATGTTCTTATACTAAAGGTAAAGTTTAGGTGCTAATTTTAAAATATATGTCAAATAATTAATATAATATTTAAAAAAAAATGTAGCAACAACAATAACAAATTAAAGCAAAATAAAAACGAAAAAAAAAAATTAACAAAAATATAACAAAAATAAATAAATAAAAAAAATTAAAAATTAAAAAAAAAAAAATAAAAACAAAAATAATAGGATATAAATTAATATGATATATATGATATGTCATTTAGCATAATGAGATCTTAAAAACGAAATAAAAAAATAAAAATAAAATAAAAAAGTATGCATACATACCGTACACCACAAAGTCGTTCAAGGCTTCATTGCATATTTTGCAAATGTTTTCAACTTTTAAACGACACTTGCTGCACCATTTGCAATCTTCGGAAAGATACGTGATAGACTCTACAAATTATATAAATTCTTGATCATCAACAAATCATTGCAAAATGGAGTTATCAAGTTGGAATTTCGTACACAAATTTATAATTACTTCATCCATCGATATAACAAGGTAGGGACGCGGTAGGAGAACAAACAAGTTCATAACTAACAATAAAAAAATGAAATGAATCCCGACTTTTAAGATGATGCCTGATAACATGAATTATTATTGGGCGTAATTAAAAACTTGCCACACCCCCATTTGTATGTAAATGTGGAGCTTTCTCAATTGTTAAAATCAGATTAGAATCAAGATCTATTCCGTTCGAATTATGGCCGTCTGTCTATCCATAGAGTAATTCTTGTAATCAACGTAAAGGATGGAATTTATAATATTTTTTGATAAAATCTGATACAAGGACATGTTTGAACCAAAAAAGATCCCGTTGTTTTTTATATCTACAATAAATTTTACTCTGTCGGTCCGTCTATGCTGACAGTGCACGATTTGTTGTTAAAATATTTAAATTAAGTTTAAAATCCTCTAAATAGGAGTATGGTTAGCCTACAAGGGGAAAACTTTGTTGCTATTTCCATTTTAATAAAATCAATAACAAATCTGTTGCGCTCTCTTGCAAAAGAAATCCTTTTACACTTATATCTGGCTACCTAATGAGTTCCAAGAATTGATGCAATATCTTCTTCTTGTTTTATATTCCTTTTCCATTTTATTTCCTTTTATTAATTTGCCAAACATTTACGACTCATTAATAATTTGAACAATATTGTTGCTGAACACTGCTAAGCATATAATACTTTTGTGTGCGTGTGTGTGTGTGTTGTGACCATTAAAGTTTTTGGCGAAAACATTCATTCATTGGAATCATTAGTTTATTAGTTTTGTGCATGCATTTTCTTATATTTAATGGCGTTACGCCATTTTTCAAATGTTTCATCTGGCGGCAGGGTGGAAAGGAGATGAGTGGAGAAGGGAAGCGGGTGTGTACGTGAAATGTTTATTTTTGGGAATTGCAACAACATATACGCTGATGCGATGCATTTCTATAATTTTCATATTCTTTAAATTGTTGTTGTTGTTGCAATCTAAGCGCCTTCACTCTGCCTCATCTGTTATAAAATTTCATACGCTATGCAATTGTTATTGTTTTCATAATTCGTAATGTTTTTCCTCCCACGTCAGACAAATATCGCAAGATCGCATCGAATTGAATCTCATGATGTACGTTTACGTTCTGTGCCCTGCCGACAATTATTCCATAATATTGTAATTGCACTCCATTATCAATGGATTTTGCGTTTAGTGGTTTCAGCAGCAATGCAAATATGGGTCACTGCTTATAATAGAATCGTGTTTGCGTTTGTATTTACGTGTATAGAAAACCATGTTCACATAAACCAGCACAATTAGATATTAAATAAAGATATAGGAAGCTATATAAATTAGATTTGATTTCCTCTTGTGCTCATTACACCCTTCACATCTTACTGCTAAGAGTATATTAAGTCGATTTTAGCGTATGCAACTACAAGTACTTGAAGGAGATGTTAGAGATTCCACAGAGCATTAAAATGTGTTTGGACTAAACCATAATTGTTCGGGTGTGCGTGTCAATAGGTTAAGAGCAACTCGCACAATTGACAAAAATCGATTTATTTATCACAAAAACTGAGCCATGAAGTTGGTTGAATGGATGTACCATTGATATATTAAAAATGGACATGGTCGTACAACAGATACACCCACAATTTACAAAAACGATAGAAAGCATACAGAAGGTACCTGGCCTCGCCCTCCTTTTTTGCAAATGGCGATAGAGAGCATTTAAGATTAGGTCTCAGACAAGTAAGATAAGTTTGTTATACCATGCCTTATGCCTCCCAGAAGGAGGCGTCACTGACTTGATTCAGACTAGATGTGCCAAAAATGGGCGTGGACGATAAACTTTGTTCAACCCACAATTCAACTTGTCCATTGATACGTAATATAAAACCTATAGAAAGCTTAATATGGTAAGATTTGGCTTAAAACAATTTTTTTTTTGTTTCATCAAGATGCTTAAAAATGGGTGGGATTAGATAACAAATACACCCACAATTTAAAAAAATAAAAATAAAATATTTTGAAGGAACTTTTCACAATTATTGAAGTGGTTTTACACGCCACGTCCACTGATTCCATGTAGATGTGAAGGGTATCCGAGATTTAGTCTAAGACAAATTTAGCTGATTTTTTCTTGTTTTACTTAATTTTTTGTTTTAGTTTTTTTTCTTCTGCTTTTTTAATTGAGATAAAATTCGTATTTCTCTCTTTTTCTTATAAACAAGTTTTTGGATGATGTAACTTAAGAAATGTATTTAAATGTGAATGAAAGATTTCTGAGAACAATTATTTATCACAAATTAGTCACAATCATCTGAACTGAATGTTATATATATAACGACTGAATATATTCATTAAATAAGTAAAAATGTGTTTGTTTTTGAACAAATGTGAAATATCCATAAAAATACACCCATACTCTGTTCAAGTTGAATATTTTGTAATCAGAAAAAAAAATACAATATATACCGACTCTAACGGCCAAGCACGATATTCTACTAATAATTTGTTAACTTCTGTGTTTCGATCCTTTTCAATCCTTTTCCATCTTTTTCGATCTTTTTCAATTGTTTACAACAAATTTTATTACTATTGATTTTAACGCATTATAAGTAATTATTATTTTGGATCGCATTCAATTTTTTTCAATCCTCTACAAATATTATCACAATTACTCTGTTTATTATTATATTATTATTATAAGGTATTCACTGTTATTTCAATAACATCTTATAATTTTAAGTTTTACCTTATTTCTTGTTTCATAATTTTATGAATGTAAATTGAAATGTAAAAGTGTCACAATAAACTTAAACTTATATTCGAGTACATCTACCTACCTAGTCTTAAAACGAATCGTATAGGTTTTGAAAACTACATAAATCAAGAATTAAAATAACTTTTTAGCATTTTCTGATTCCTTACCTATTAGGAATATTTTAAAGTGAAGGGGAAACCTCACTACAGGTTATCACAGACTTGTCTGTTAAACAATTAACAAAGATTAGTAAATATTCCGCTTTTACTTCTACTAAGTTTATTCTTCTATTTGCAACATCCACAAGAAGCCGTCAGAGACCCTACAAAGTATATATTCTTGATCAGCGTAGAAAACTGAGTCGATTTAGACAAGTATGTCCGTATGTCCGGTGGCATTCACACGGTCGTAAATTATGAGATATGGAGCTAAAATTTTGAACATATATTTACATATAAATATCACGAGTGTCGAAATACTTTTCGCACATTTCTAAAGTCGACATGGCAACTTATTTGGTGCTACAATACCATGGCTTTTTTAATGCATAATTCGATGGTTTAGGTAAATTGTAAAATTGTAAAATACACCTCGAATTATTTAAAAACGGCATTATTGTGTTTTCCACGCCTATATTTTACCTGTAGAAGGCTACTTTGCTTTATACGCAACAAATTTTTATTAATTTTTTCATTTTAAATTTATACAATACATATGCAACGCGAAGAAAATAATACTCAACATGTCCAACAAAATTTCAATGAGTCATTTTAATGCCGGCGACGGCGGCGGTGAGACCTACCACTTCGTCTACCATCTCCTTTTACCACCTACCCTACGCTTGCTTCTAGAACATCTGGAACATTCCTCCATTGGGCCATCAGATGTAGAGTCCTCGCCTACCTCTTCCCCATCACATTCCAAGTGTACTTAGAATGAAAATACGAATGGGACTTTTTTTATTATACTAACACTCGCTGCTTCTGCTATGTAATCCACAATGCTTGTAATCGTAGGCGGTTTTTCCATCGCCTTCAATGTTTTCATGATAAGACACCCATTGAAATTCATTTTTAAATTAAAAAAAAAAAATTTTATAATAAAAAATATACAACAAATGCAAACCAAGTTTATTTCTTCATATTTGATAATATTTCAAAACATACTTAGATCAATATTTCATGTAAAGTTTTAAACAAGTGGAAATTCTATACTGAGTTACTTATTTGGTACGTTTTTATACCCTGCATTGCTTGTGGTAAGGATAAGCAGCAAATGCCACACCCACTTTCAGTTATTACGCACAAAATCAGCAGCTTTCTTATCTCAAAATGTACGATCGTTAGAGTAATAATAACAGACAGACTAACGGATCGACATGTCCACATTAACTTATATTTTGTTGATGATCCCGAATATATAAACTTTTCAGAGTCTAAGGGATGTTGGAAAGCGAATACAAAACTTAATATAACCCCATCACTAAGGTTGAAAAAATGTCCTCTGTTGTTGTTGTGTTCCACTTAAAGTGATAAGACATGTGAATATGTGAATGTGTCACAATAGCGCAATACATCCATGCGTCCATCAAAAAAGCTGAAGAGAGAGCTATATATATATATATTAACGGAAAACACGATAACGACGAGTATGGTGTGTGCGAGTGTGTGTAAGATTGTATACCCCCTGGTACCTTATTGGATATTTACTTGAATGGGGCAGCGTTAGAGCGAGGCGCAAAATTCTTCATACTAAGTACATAGATACAGATAATAAGCACAAAATGGGTATGCAGCCATTTACTGAGGGATCAGTGCAGAGGAGGAGAAAAAAAAGAATATTTTCATATAAAACAAAAACAAAAACAAAACAAAAAAAAATCTGGAGAATGTGCAAAACACACACAGACGATCGTTAGCTAAAAATAAGCTGCCCAACATATTAGAATTAATTGTCAGTTGGTGATGACATAGTGAGCGGCTCGCCAGCTTTGTGAAGAACGAATAAAAATAAAATCGAAATAAAAAAAACGTTTTTTTTGCTTGTGAGTTGAAGTTTGTAATTAGTTGTTGTTGTTATGTCCTTCTTTTATTTTCTTTCGTGCCCATAAGCAACAGTTAGAAACTGAGAAGGAATTGGATTCCAGTTGACACACATATAACAGGAAAAGAAATGAGACAATTTAAAGCTTGTTGCCCTGGCGGGTGGGGACTGGGTGGTTGGTTGGTTGGTATAGTGTTTGAACATAAAACTTTGCGTGACTTAATCTACATAACGTTAACGTTTAAGTGTAAGGCATAATGAACTAATCCAGGACTCTGCAGTTTTCATACGTTCAAGCAAATAAGCAAAATGAATAATGTGCTGTTTCTGTTTTTGTTGTTGAAGAAAAAAAAAAAAATGACTCGGACCCGCTACAGTGTCCTTATGAAGTGTAAGTTTATAGTCTGTTAGTGAATGTGTTTGTTGGCAATTCTTGGGCGCCATAATAGCTATAGTTACCAGTAATTTTTATTTTTATTATAGTTTTGTGTTGTTGTTGGTATTGTTGTTGTTGTTATAACTGTAGCTTCTTAATTTGCCCATAAGATTTTCCTTTTTCTTCGCATTTGTTCAACATACCGTCAAAAAGAGCATGTCTCGTCAGTCGTGTCTAAAATGTTTCAATGAGAACAGCGCGTTTTTTACCAACATTACGTTCCAACAAAAACAGAAAAAAACCACCAAACAAACGCATAAAATTTATGACCCAACAAAACTGTTTAAATAAAATAATTTGAAACGTAACCGTCATATATGGTAGAAAAGTGTGTGTGTGTGTGTTCAGTGTAACTAAATGCTTGATTTCATTGAAGGGTTAATACACTTTATCAATATATCAATATTTGGAATGTTAAGCTGAGATCAAATGAAAAAGTGTTGAACGGCCCAAGACAGAGGCCTTCATGTTAAATTATAATGCGACTGAAGGGACAGGCGCGAAAATTCAATCAAGGTAAGAATGCGTTTAATAAAGAAATCGAATGACTTGTAAATAAAGAAAGAAGGAAAAAAAAAAGGAAATAAAAAGCATTTGTTTTCCAATAAGAACATAACAATTTCGTATTTAAATAAAATACAGAATAATGAAGCTAAAATTGAGCTAAAATTTATTTCACATACAAAACACATTTTACGCTTAATAGTGAACTTAATAGTGGCTGCAAGGTGGCGGCCCTCTACATCTACATACAAATGGTGGGCATATCAAATATGTGATTGCACTCTCTAATAGTGTATGTACAACATCTCAGCTTGTAAGTCGAGTTTTACGCTGAATATGTTTTTTTTTGTAAATGGTGGACATGTGTGTTATACGACTACACCCATTTACGCCACATCAATAGTTGGGATAACCGCAAATAGGTGCAATAAATTTCAAGTTCATGTTTAAATTTTTGTGGCAGATATGTAGGTTTTTGTTGTTAATGGGCGCGGTCGGTTTGTTTTTTCATTTGCAACACCCAGAAGAAAGCGTCACAGACCCTATAAAGTAAATATATTCTTGTATCAGCATCAAAAACTGAGTCTAGACGTAGATGTCCGTGTGTCCGTCTGTTGTTGGCATTCTCACGGGCGTAAATTTTGAGATATTAAGTTGAAATTTTGTACAGCCACACAAATTTTGTATGGTTATCCCATCTATGAATGTGCCAAAAATAGGCATGGTCAGATAACAGAAACGCTTACAATTAAAAGAAATATATATATACCATACTCGAGCAAGCTGATACTTAATACGCAGACTATTATGTATATATTTTCCATACCCACCGTTGTGAATGTGGAGGATATTGAAGATTTAAATTTTGTGTTCTTACTTGTTTTATAATGAAACCTTTTATAATAAGACGCTATAAAAGTGGTTCAATTCGGTCCATTTTCAAAAGAGTTCCTTTTTGAGCCAATAGAAATATTTTTGCAGCAAATTTCAACGAAGTATCATAGCTTCTAATATAGCGACCTGTAGCGCACAAATGCACATGGACAGACTTACGGACATAATTGAATAGATTCAGTTTTTGATGATGATCAAGAAGTATACGAAATGCTTGAAAGAAGGCCGGCCCTCCTTTTCGAAAACTGGAAACTGTAAACCCAAGGTTTTATCCAAATAAAATCCCCTCTAGTGTTAAGTGAAAATGAAAATGAAAATTCGTGTAAAACTTTACTTGAGATATTTTTCGGGCGGTTTTTCCAACCTCCCAATATATGTGTATTCTAGGACTATAAACAAATAACAACAACAATATCAATAGAACAACCACGTTATCAGCATGGTAAAGCCACAAATGTATGAGAAACAAATGTATTGTGTTGTAAATATTGTGTATAACGGTTAATAGTTGTTTTGAATATGGGACAAAAGCAACGAATGATTAGTCAGTCAGTCAGTCAGAGTATAATTGTGGATGCGATAAAACTATGGCTGGCATTGAAAATGCGAAAAAAGGAAAAAAAAGCAGTGAAAAGGAAACGACCACAAAGAAACTATGTCGCCGCAATCTAAAAAAAGAAGAAACAATTCACCTACCAACATATTCTTATACTACGGGTAGTAACCTCCGCGCAAATGTTTTCCTTTGCTAAGTGATAAGAGCCCAGATGTTTAGCGTTTGTCTAATATTACAATATTTACCGCAGCAGAAAATTGTTAATATTATTTAATAAAATAAAAAAAAAAAAAGCATATATATAAATAAACCGTATGCTGGGTTATTCCAATTACATAATAATGGAACTGATTAGTGGCATGAATATAAATTATAAATATTATGAAAAATTCTTTCTACTCGGGAATGTTTAAGTAGAAGTGTAAAAGCGATTAATTCTTTTTTATACCCTCCACATGAGATAAGGGGGCATACTGAGTCTATCATTCCATTTGCAACATCCTAAGTACATTTACTCCTGATCAGCAGCAAAAACTCAATCGATCGGGACATGTCCGTCCGTATGTCCGCGACTCAGTCTGTTTCATGCCACTGTCACGATTATAAATTTTGAGGTTTTGTGAAGAAATTTTGTATAAGTACTTCAATGTTCTGCAAGCAGATCGCTATTGTAGCTCGACCAACTGTACCGTTTTCACTTGTTTTTTGCTGTTGTGTTGTTGATATATCAACACAATAACACAATTACACTTAACAACAACACAAGATTTTTGTAAACATTCTACTTCTGCTTCAGTTTCGTACGCGGCAATCATTCTTAATCATCAATTTTTAATATCTTTGGAGGGTTTTGTTCTTTAAAAATACATTTATTTGAAGGCTATAAATGACAATCGTGGATATCGATTGACAGAGTCATATCAATAGCAGAAACCCTCAATGAATGCTACACTTGTACTTTGTCTTCAATTGTAAATAAATAAAAATTTTATGGGCCGCAACGTTTTCTTTCTCTTTTTTTTTCAAATTCTTTTCTTCATTATAACACATAAACAATTTTATAAGCATCTACCAAAAAAACACTGGCCTTACCACATACGCAGCTAATTAAAATATAGCATAGCAACAACAACAATAATAATAATAACAATAACAAGAACAATTGTTATTTGTCAAGATTTTTTATAAATCTATTTATTGTAGATAGCAACGCTTCATTCGAGAAGGTGTTAAACTGTCTTACGCATGATACAAGGTTAGCGTTTCATAAATCATTTTTTTTTGTTCGTGTAGATATGAAGAGACATTGTGAACTTATCAATAACTGTAAGAAACTGTAAGTTTTTACGTCAAATCCAACATACTTCCTGGTGGGCGTGATAAATATGCAATAACTGAATGATTTTGGAAGTTTATATAAAGACTTCCATTGTAATGAAATCTTACATGGGGAGGGGTTTTAAAAAACCCGTCCGATTCGAACCATTTTCAATAGGGTTCCTCTTATATTATACCCTCTAACCTCATGTGCTGTTGGTTATATTAAGAGGCGCGGCAAATACCTGTATGTAAAACGGATAATTATTCCTTAACAGATTTCGCTTAAAAAAGGTTTCTTTGTAAAATGTGGGCATGTCTGTTATACCATTCCGCCCATTTTAAACACATATATCAATCGATAGAACTGCTCTATATAACTATTATGTGTTTCGATTTTTAAGGCTGATAGGCAGGTTTTTAGTTAATTGCGGATGTGGATCTTTAAAGATTTCATTTAATTCAAGTAAGAAAATATCTATACAAGAGAAATCTTTCGAAATTTTTTACTGTAAATGTGCCAAAAAGAGACAGATACACAGACATGCGGACGGACATGTCTTACTTACTAGACCCTCTCTCCCGTCTTATGTGGAATGTATAACAAATTAATCTTTTAAGTTTTCAGTTGATTCACAATTGATCCACAATTGTCCATACATTCGAATGCAAATTGTCATCTGAATTGATGTTTTCCTTTTGTTCCATGACCTAAAGTATTAACTGAGGGTGGTGAGTGTCAAAACAATCACGGCCAGGTGAATAGGTTTCAAAAAGAAAAAAAATTCATTTTGTACGCAAAAGGTTGATATTGTTTGAAGACACGCGCTAAATTTGACTGGCGCAATAGTTTCCGGTTTGTTAAAGACAAACAAAAAGCAAAAACAGAGACATTTGCCATCATTCTTATGAATTATCATTAACTATACACGTAATACGTAATTTGTAATTGGAAATCTTTTCAAATTAGAAAGAATGCCAGTCAGTCAGTCAGTATGTTAAACATCAGTTGTTAACGCCTTTTAAGATAAACCACACACACACACTCGTAAAGGTAGATAACAAAAACGTTGAATTCTACGGTGCCGTTAGGGCTCTTGACACATCAGCGACAACAATGCTTGATCATCATGCGCAATTATCACTGACAGCCCTTTGCCCTGCACTTCCTGCATTATTTCTATTTTGTTGTTGATGTTGTTGATATTATTGTTGTTGTTGTTGTTGTTACAGTTTAGGTCGCGCCCTCAATACTCATTTATTCATTTAAAGCAATGATCGTATAAAATATTCATCAAATTATTTGCAGTTGCTTGAGTATTAAATTTCATTTATTCTCCCTTAACAACCATTCATTGCATAGTCTCTCCATACAGAAGATATATGCGTAGGGTGTGAAATCTCATAGATACCAACAGACAGAACAGACAGCCGGTCTGTTGACGTGAACGATTCATAGACAAGAACGGACCCGCCTACACCTGGTCTGCTGGCCTGGCCTACTAATACTGAAAGTAACAACCCTCGTCGTTTACCATTTCGGACCATCCACCGGGATGTTAGGTGGGCTTTTAGTCATGACCTTTACCTTCTGCCAGTTGTCTTTGTTGTCATCAATTTTGAATTGCTAATTGTGGCAATAATCATGTACCGAATCTTTCATTTCTTCTCCACTGCTCATGGTAGGCAGTCATCATATCCGAACTTATGTTGATATTGTCTGTGCACTCCTCGTACTGTCTATTTTTGCAAACTTGAATATTTGGTCTAAGTCGACACAGCTTCCTTCCTTTTGGTTTTGGTTAGTGAATTTTTTTACGTAATTCTGTCTCATTTCATTCGCTGGGATGGCGATAGGTATTGATCCCACTTCGACAATTGTTGCATCATCGGAGATCGTTAGATCGTTCTGAATTCGCACATTGTTCATATAGTACTGATCCTTTGTCGGTTGGGCCCCGCCTCGAAACGGAGTATCGCCATAGGTGCTTCGTCCAAGGAATACGGGGCCAGAGTAAGCGACAGCAAGTATTATTTCATATAAGGTACCTAAGGATAGTTCCAGGGATCATGATGGGTTCTTGGATAGTTCCAAGGATCATTTAGGTTACTGGATATGTTCCAGTAATCATTCATAATATTGGTACATGTTAGTGGGCAACCAACCCATGGGGAATAGTGCGCCTCGAATTGGGAGACACATAGTCGAAGGTCCCACCAAAGACGTTAGCGTTTGGTACTGCGGGGTACTGGAGCCCCAAGAACTTTCCAGGTTCTTGCCAGTACGTACTTTCAGGTAGGCCCCCCTTGTGGGAGCATCGCGGGGGTTGTAATTAGTAGCTGGGAGTATGGAACACCCTTGACCAAGGGGAATTCTTCCCTTATTCTTAACGGTATTCTAGTAGTTGGAAGCTACTAACTTCTAATGGAGTTAGTAGGGGCGCCGGAGACGTTTAAAAAACTCCATATATGTTAAATAAGACCATTAAGGTAGGTGTTAACTATAAAAATTAGAAACAATGATCCTTTGTCAGTATGATGGTGTTCCGAACTCGTATACGTACTACCTCTGTGATCGGCAGTGAGTACCGTTTAGGTTGCCAGTTTTAGGTTCACAGAACAGAGCCAGTCCCGTATTATTTGTGTCGCTCTTTTAGTAGTTATTTCTATTTTGTGAATATGTTTCGCTAGCGTAATGATAGCTAAACGAATTCTGCCCATCTTAGTCCGATGTTTGTAGCATGTCGTCGTACATAATATTTCATGTGCGAGATGTGTGAGTGTGTTTGAGGGTGTGTGTGTGCAAATTCGAAGCAAATTCAAATTATTTTTATTTGTTGTAAAATTTAAAGTTCCTAATAAAAGTTTGTTTAGAACGAGACTGAGATGAGACCCTCGTTGAGGTACTGAACGCAAATAAGCAGAAAAATATATTTCTGCTTTTTAAGAAAAACTACAATAATTGGGATGACCACCCAGTGCGCTCTTCATTAAAATCCATGTTTAAGTGCGATCACTTTCTCGACTTAATACAACAACAGAATATAGAATTCAAACGGCCCAGTACTGCGTTTATAATTCAACGTCAAGTATATCTCATTGTAAGCTTTTCATACCAAATGAATGTAAAATTTGATTTGGCATAGACACACACACGCACACACAGTACACTTTTATATGAAAGGATATCTGCATTGTGTGTATATATCTTCCGATCATTTGTAGAAAACAATAGCTCAAGTAAAGTCAATTCGTCAGCTGTTTGTTTATGAGAATTGTAGACGTTTTGATTAGGGCAGAGAACAACAAGTACAAGTATGAACCTCTTGTACACCCTTCTGACAATCATTGGGCAATTCCCTCTTACCTAGATGACGATGACTTCCGCTAGTTGAAGTAAAAAATACGAAAAAAAACAACAAATATTTTGAAAGAAAAAAGGAAGAACAAAGAATATCCTTGTGATCGCATACGCAATTGTACCAGCGAGTATTGTTTGCAATTCTTTCAAGATCGTATGCGAAGTGACTTTTCAAAGACCAACAAAGACTGAGCAGAAGAGCGACAAAGAGAGAGAGGGGGGCGACCAACCAACATAACTAATATGAAAATGCCGCAACGGAATACATTTGATTAAGTGTAGCGTGTAAGTCACTGTTTTTACCGTTGTTTTGTGACCTTTGTTCACAGAACTGACATCATCATCATCAACATCATCATCGTAGTCATAGAGAGGACATTTATGCCAAATGTATGTATTGTACATGATGGAACATAATGAACGTCAAATTGAGGTAAATTGTAAAGGCACGAAACGAAACGAAAATTTTTCAAGTATTTTCAACGATTGCTTTCTTTTTGTTTGTAAAGTTGATTTCCAGCAGAGTTAATTATAGCGGAGTTTTGTCAGTCCCAGTACTGATTCAATATTTCTATTGTTTCCCTCCTTTTCTCTTTCCTTGTGTTGTTTTATGCAAAAACAAGGATTTCGCTGTTGTTGCTAAGGCACAAGAAAATATTGTATTGAAAGGAAAGATCGCAGACTTGCTGTAACAATGACAATCACTTGCACAAATGAATGTGACTTTTGTTTAGATGACGACGATGTTATGCGGCAGCTTTCTGGAATAAACTTCACTTATGATTCACAATTGATTCCGACAAAGACAGATGTCAAGGTCACATTACAATATATTCTCAAACATCAAATCACTTAGAAATGGATTTTATTGAATCAAGTTTCTAATTTCCAATTGAAAAGGAATGTAAACTGTATGTAAGCAGTGGATTCCTTAAAATCTGAATCGATTTAACACACATGTACATAGTTTTCTATTTAAAATGAGAAAAATTTATGAACAGCCACGCCCTTAGTGAGCAAAAATCTCTAATGGTAATAAAAATTTTAAGTGAAATTTCTCTAGTTTTTCAATAAGAACACAACAACAATCCACGCTTCAATATTTGATGTCGAAACAGTCTAAGCCAATATTTTTATGTAAAATATGCCACAAAGTGCTGTTAGAGATTTTCAATTCCTATGAAACTTGTAGAAGTGACAGATTTGGCTTAATTTTCAACTGAAGCCTTCCCATCTGCAATATTTTCGATTATACGACCGGGGCATTATAAGAAATATTTTGACTCGAATTTATTCACTACAGCAGGCAAAGTCTATCTAGTGGGAGGATTATTACCACCGGAAAGTAAAGTTTTTCAGAATTTTGTGGTAGTAAGTTTTTATACTTTCCAAAAGTTCCTAGTTTGCGAACTTCCGCAACGCAAAAATGTAACCTTGATTAATGTTTTAAAGTGATCAGATTATTAAAAAACGTTCAAAAGTACATTTGTATTAAAATACAAAATTGTTATGTCTCTATTGGAAAACCCGTTATAGTGGCATGTGCTTAACGCAATTTTTAATGAACCTCACGGTACCATAAAATAATAAATTTGTGCCAAGTGTGGAATCGATATCTAATTTTTTGTGTCCACAGAACACAAACACCGGACAAACGGACAGACAGAGAGACATGGTTGGATCGACTCAGTATTCGATACTAATTCAAAATATATATAATTTGAATTCAGAAAGTGATCCTGAACGCAAGTACGTGCGTACGTCCGTATATTACACTCTACTAAAAATGAAAGGTAGAAAGGTATATAGAAAGGGGATGATGCACGTGCTTAATATTCTACTGTCGTCTATCTCTTCGTGACGTCTTTATGCTCTGCATACATTTGCAACGACCCATAACGGAAAGGGGTGCTAATAGCGTTAAATGATGGCAACAAAAATGCAATTAACTTGCCGCGTGGTTAAAAAAAAAAACCTAAAATTGTTTGCCTGGCTTTTTTGTACACAAACCCATTCTTTTTCTTGTGAACGGTGTCTTAGGGTTTTCGCATATTTAAATTTATTTTCGGTTACAGCGTGCGCATCCTTTTCTACTTTTCTAATTCACAAATTTCACACAATCCAGCATTAAATCATACATGCACAGTTACACACATACATACACACACACACGAATGGATGGTATATGGTAGTTAAGCTGCTGTATCGTGTCAATTGACTTTTATTGACTTGTTTAAAATTAAATGGTTTATCGTAATGGGGTTGGGTGAGGTGAATATGTTCCGATTTAGATATCAATTAATACATTTGTAACGCCCTTCCATGTCTCTGTCAAGTCGGGTGGTTAGTGTCATGTATTTGCATACCGTTAATGCCCTTTCAGCAAGATTAACCCTTTCCGTCACAATTACACATGAAGAGGTGCTGGTGTTGTCTACGTTAAGGTAGATTTTCTATTTTTTTTTTTTTTTGTAAAACGTTATTGTTATTAGTTGCACAATGAATGTAGTTATATAGGTCACGGAGGCAGCGAGCATACCCATCTTTACAAGCCTAGGACTGTACTTTGAAAAATTTTTGAACCGATTTTTAAAAATTTAAAAAAAAAATCAAATATATGTGAAGCTAACCTATAAAATATAATCATATACATTCTTGATCAACTTTAAATTGCCTCAGAGTTAATTTAACAATGTCCGTATGTCCACAATTGTAAAAATTCACATGAATTTCCCTACAAATAGTCGTAGTTTATAAGGAAAGTTTCTTTTTGGAAAAAGAACAAAATCTTTTTATTGCCACGCCCACAATGGACAAATAATATTCAACAATTACATACTTATTCATATTTACTTAAGTCATCAAAACATTCATAATTGATAAATAGCGAGCGTGACAGGTGCACCTCTAATGGTATATGTGTCACGTATGAGCTTGCAAGCCGACTTTTATCCTGGATACGATTTTTTGTAAATTGTGGGCGTGTCTGTTACCTGATAGCGACATACGGATAAACGGACGCACGGACATATATGTCTAGACCGACATAGTTGATGTAGAAAAATGGAATGACTAACTTAGTATATCTTATTAGGGTATGGTTTGAGGACTATTGCTGTATGTAAGCTACTAGAGTATCCCTGTCTACATAGCATGCCCGGTGATTATATATAAATATAAAGCAATTCATTCCTCTGTAACATAATTTTGTTCCCCAACGTACTAACAAAGTTAACATAACATCTAAATCGTTTACTAAAACTCTTGCTCTTTTTGTGTGCCTTACAAGTATTTTTTTCCATTTTTCCTTTACAATGTGAAAGTTGTTCTTTTTTGGTTAACCATAAACGACAGATATAAGAAAGTTTTCCAACTTTTTTTTTCCATCTCTACTGTTGTTACGTTTTCTGACACTTTCCACCCGTAACCATACATGGTTTATATAAATGTTTCGAATGTGTTCAGGCATGTGGAGATTACGATTAATAGCCAAGAGATGGAGGGGGCGGGAGCGGGAGCGGGAGAGTATTGGGGTGTATTAATATTATAATACATTGTAGTTGATAATGCGCACACTCTGCTTAGTATAATATTCTACATACACACACACACACACACGTACAGATACGTTAAATGCGATACGTTAAATACGTTAAATGTAATGTTACATCATTCGTGTCATTATGGTCTCATCAGCACCGAAATTGTCATATACCCTCACATTATTGTGTAGCTGTAGATATAAGTGAATCTATTGGGCAAACGTATACTCCCACAAAACCCTTACCAACAAACATTATTACATACTATTTGCCCACAATTTCGGTCGACCACAAATATATGCGAGTGGGATTGTTATGTGGCTGAGTTCTATGTACAATATATTGTCTCGGTATAAATGAAGTATTTGTTTTTGTCATACTCCTGCCATCCCATTTACTATATAATATATATCGTTTATATACTTGTGTACCGTATGTAGTGTCACCAAACGTACTGCATCTCTTTTATATAATATTTGTAAGTAACTGTATAGATATATATCTTGTTGTATTATTGTTGTTGTTATTATTATTATTAATGTTATTATTGTTCCTCCCATATAGTCTGCGCTTCTGTTTGTGTTTGTTTTCAGTAATCAACATATAAAGGGTTTTTCAATAAGAACATAACCATTTTGTATTTAAAAAAGTTTTCAAAATAATTGAGATTTTGTGCTGAAATTTATTCCAAGTATAAAGCACATGATAGCAAATTTAATGGACCGCAACAAGGCGCCCAAAAAATTAAATATGATGACAGCCATACCATGCGGTCATTTTTTGCAGTTGAACAAAACCAAAATTAAACTTCATCCCTGAAAATGATTTTTAGCATAAATTCAGGATATTATTCAAACAGAATGTTGATAATAATTTTTCATAACTTCCAAATGTTGCTCGTTTCTGAATATCATCATAACAAAAATGTTAACCTTTTCTAACGTTTTTATATTAACAGATCATGAAAATCTTATAAGCGTGCTTTCGTATTAAAATATAAAATTGTTATGTACGTATGGGAAAACCCGTTATTAATTCTACCAAAGCTGTCTCGTTCCGTTGGATGCTTTGCCTGGTTGCCTCCTTTCTGTAACTGCATTCTCCAAATGTGTATGGATTTGTTTTTGTGCCTGTATTAGTGTTTGATAGGTATGGTGATGGTTTGAAGCAAACGCACACAGCATTACAGAGGGAATGATTAAGTTCGTAAGCACTCACACATACACCACACAGAATTATTTATATAGCAAACATATACGTTACACAGTTATATGACAACAGTGTAGGTATGGATGAATGGTATTGTAGATATGTGGCTGCATAAATAAGGAGAGAATACACGAGAGATACAGAAATCTATACTCAGTGCCGCAGATATTTATAAACACACACATGCATCCAACGACAACTGTGTTTGTTCATTCATTTCGACAGGCAGTCATTTTTCGTGCTTGCACAAACACACTTACTATCTGCCATTGCTTATTCATGCAATACTATGTGCGGCTGTACGAGTATTGGATACGATCTTGTTTGTAAGTTTGTTTGTTGTTGTTTTTTATACCCTCTACGCGTAATTGGAGGTATATTAGGTTTGTCACTCTATTTACAAAACTTAGAAGGAGGCGTCAGGGACTCTAAAAAGTATATAGATTCTTAATCAGCATCAAAAATTGAGTCGATCTAGACATCTGTCCGTTGGCATTTTCACTATCGTAGATTTTCATATATTGACCTCAAATTTTGTACAGTTACTTTCATTGCTATTTAAATTGAGCAAAATGGCTCAATAGCCACGCCCACAATCAACAAAAATTTACATATCTGCCACAAAAATTGAACTACGGAGTTGAAATTTAGCACACACATTTATTATTACACCATTCGCCGAGGTGCCAAACGAGATGGGCGAGGTTGAATAACAGACTCTTTGTGTGTAGATGTGTAGATGTGTAGATATGTAGATGTGTAGATTTAAGATTTGATTTAAGCTAAATTTAGTGTTTTTCCTTGTTCGTTTTGTTGTTGTTTGTTTGTTTGTTTTATTGCTTTTTCTTTATTTGTTTATTTATATAGATGTGTATGTTGTGTGTTTGTATGATTTTTGTTATTATTTTTTTTCTTTTTCTACCTAAAGTCGCATCTTTTCCTAACAGACCATAACATCAAATGATGACGAACGTAAAGATAATAATGACGACGACAACGACAACGATGATGATGATTTTTTTTGTGAATGCTTGTGTGTGTGCGAGTGTGCATGTGTGTATGTGTGTGTGTATGCATCTATCTGTTTTAATAATATATAAGTGGACGTACCCGCCCCGTGTGTGTTTATGTGATTTTGTTAACCAATGTGATGCTCCTCCCAGATATTATTTGTGTACATACAATATACAATGTACAAACACATACATACACAAGTTTAAATAATATTATCTGCTTGTCTACCTGTATACAAAAGTGCGTTTGCCGTCTCGTTTAAGAGTATGCCGTATACCGTTGCCATGTGAAATATTTGTTCAAGTGAAGAGAAAAGAAACACATACAAATGAAAAAAAGCATATTTCTATACCCTCCACATTAGGTGGCGGACGCGTTTACAAAGTATATATATATGCTTGATCAGTAAAATCTGAGTCTATCTAGGCAGGTCCGTCTGTATGTCCGTTTAATGTTGGTTGCAATATTTAATAAATTCAGCTTATAAATCGGACAGACATTTTTAATTTTTGTACGCATATTGATATTTAATCTATCAGTCATACAAATAAAGCTACAAAGTTGAATTTCGATACTCATATTTACATTATATGCTTTTCTATATATGTACCAGAAGTAGGCGGATTTGTATAACAGTTACGCCCAGAATTTACAAAAAACCTTTTGTTTAAGTAGAATCCGACGTGAAAGTTTATACGTTTTGCATTTACTATAAAAAGTTATAATTAAGGATTTGCCACGCCCCTAATTTGTATGAAAATTCAGCCTAAACCAGATTTCGTTTTATATGAACATCATCATAACGATGAGAGGGTATAATGGTTTTGTACAAATGCTTATAACAAATAAATAGTTTTTTATCAATTGTGGGCGTGGATTTTGACCAATTTTACCCATTTTTAATAGCGATCTGGGTACAAAATTCCCGCTCAACATCTCGAATATTACACCCAATGCCAACAACAGACAGACACACGGACATACATGTCGAGATCGACTCGGTTATTGAAGCTGCTCTGACGCCTCCGTTTGGTTTTTGCATACGGAATGTCGAATTTAGTATAGTATAGTACAGTATATATTTAATTTAGTATTTTTAGTATATAATAAAATCAACAATTATCGATTATTATAATTTAATTTATGTATTTTATAATAACGCATCGATAATTGTAGAATTTACATTAAAGTAATTCTGTTGAATACTAAGACAAGACTAAGTCTCAAACACATATATTATGTACGCGACATAACTATTACTACATATATCAGGTTTCACGACAAAAGTTTAGTTAGTCAACAATTCACCCACATACATTACTTTGCAGACAATGGCCCTTGAATGAACTTTGGCCAGAATTTGATTCTTTTTTATTGTAGTTATGTGTATATAACTAATACAGTATGCGGCCTATGCGCCCGCTGTCTAAGTGACTTCTATTCTATGATACTAATAGCGATTTAGAAATAGAAATGTGAAGAATTAGAAAGTTTGCACTAAGTTTGTTATTCCATGTGCAATACATAGAAGGAGACATCAGAGACTGTGTAAAGTATAAATATTTTTGATTAGCACCAAAAACTGAGTCGATCTAGACATATATGTCCGTATGTCCATGATGGAATTCTTACAGTGGTAAATATTGAGCAAAGGTTAGATATGCCAAAAATGGGCGTAGTCGGATAACAGAAACGTTAACAATTTATAAAAAACCTTATAAAGTGTGTGTAGAGATGGAGGCTATTTATCACAAATTTAGTTGTTTTATGTTTTCGTACCCTCCACCTAAGTTTATCCTTCCGTTTGCAACACCCAGAAGGAGGCGTCAGAGACTCTACAACGTATATATTCTTTATCAGCGTCGAAAACTGAGCCGAATTAGACATATATGTCCGTATGTCCGTATGTCCGCATGTCCGTGTGTCCGTATGTCCGCATGTCTCTCTGTTGTTGACATCCTCACGGGCGTAAATTTTGAGATATTTAGCAGACATTTTGTACAGACCCTTTCATTTTCTATACATAGCCATTTAAAATGGGAAAAATCGGTTAAGAGCCACTCCCACAATTCATAAAAAACCATAATCCACGTAAAATTAAACTTGCATGCTCATACATAATACATACAAGAAAGGGCGCAATATATATATTTGCCACGCCCATCGTTGTGGATGTGGAGGGTATTTAAGATTTGGCCCAAGTCAAAATTAGTTTTCTTTCTTGTTTTTTACTACAATTTGTTTTCATGACGACATGAAGCTAAAGTTCTACATAAACCAACTACATACCACATGCCAAATATTTATATATATAATGCGTGTTCTCCAACCGCCCAGACCACAACCTATACTATGCGAAATAGTTGAGTTAGACGTGCCGATTGCATTGACTGCATTTCTTCATATTCTAACGTATTCTAACGTACATCTGCAATAAATAATCATTTGTACGTAGTGGGTAAAGGTATAGACGTGCTTATTAAAATCGCTATAAAATTACATTTTCCCCTTTATTTTTTTTTTGTAATTTTTTATTTAATATTTAATTCGATTTAAAATACAATCTGGCTTATTGACTCATCACCGTGAGTGTGGCTGTGTGTGTGTTAGTATGCATGTTTACTGTGGAGTTGAGTCGAGTTCAAACAGTAGGTAGCCAGTAAGTAGTTCAAGTGTGAGTTTGAAGTGAACTCATACCGTGTAAAGTGTATAAATAAGGACTTCAACCCCTACTGTGAGTGTGTGTGTGTGTGTGTGTGTGTGTGTGTGTACATGTGTTTGTCATTGGGTTGGTGTTTACGTATGCAACGCAGCGATATCAGATATATTCCAATCTCTGTGCATCATAAATGTGTCTGTGTTTGTGTATGTGTGTATATCTGTGTTGGGTAAAATTAAATTGCAGATAGTGTTTGGATGTGTGTATATCTTCACCCATATGCGAGAGTGATGTAGTCAACATACCATCATCACCACCACCATCACCACCAATCGTACAAGCATTCGTTGTATGATGTGCCAGAAGAAGACGCAAAAGATATGCGTTGTGATGCGTTATACATGTTTTCAATAATTTGTTTGTGTATGTTTAACATGAAGAAGATATATGTGCATATTATTGTATAAAAACATTTCATGTCATCGTCATCATCATCATCATCATCATAATCATCATCATCATTATCAACATCTGGGTAATATTCAGGACCAACCACAGTTACATAACAACCCTCACTTACCATTTACTTGTACATCCTAGATACCGTGCTATACAGCCTTCAGCAGTGTATGAGAGCATCACAGAGTGTGTGTGTGTGTGTGTGTGTGCGTTTGTTGTATGAGACCACATTTATACAACAAATCAGACAAAGATACAGAGACGAAAAATGGAATCATTTTTATTTTATATAAAAACACATTCGTTCTAACTCAACCAACGACATCGTCATCACATTATCAACGATAGACGAGGCGTACTTACACACAATTCATACTCGTCATCGTCATCATCATCATCATCATCGTCATTACCATCTCACCGTTGTTATCATGCAACTAACTGAAGAGATACACATAACAACATATCACCAACAGACGCACACGCACACGAACACGCATATAACACTATAAACACATAAAGATACACCACGAACGTTAGGTTAAATAATACTATATATACAAACAAACACAATTGTGCTGCATGCGGATGCTATACGATACGATACGATACGGTGTGCTGCGGTCGCCTGTATTACTGATTCAGTTTATTTACAGTTTTTGACGGTTATGGACGCGATTCCAATTTTTGATCTCTTTTCGATTGTCTATTTTGGAAAATATACAATCCGCTTCGCTATAATGAAAAGTATAAAATTCAACAAATTTGATTAAAAAAAAAAAATTAAGAAAAAATTAAAAAAAAATTTTTTTTTTGTTTTGAAAAAAAAAATTAAAAATTTATAAGAAAAAAAAAAAGAGGTAAAATCGAAGAATATCATTCCGCTTTGGATTATAACATAAACATGTTATTCGATCGTTATGCTGTCTCAGGTACGTCTACAACGATTGAGCGGTCAACCCACAACACTGTAAAAAAATATTTCATATAAAGATTGTGCGCAGCTTGGGCTGTATTTTGTAATTAATTAATCATTTATTACAACAAAAACAATACAAACGTGATAATAAAAAAGTTTAGCGTTCATTAGGTGATGTGATTAAATCGATTCGCAATCATGGTTTAATGGATAACGAAACTATATGAAAAGTATTTATAGTTGGCCCCGAAATAGTTTTTATCTTAATTGATGACCATTACGTTTACAAACCACATATTTCTTACAAGGACGATCTGATCACTACCAGACAACAAATAACAAATGTGCGCGAAAAAAAATCCTTTAACATAGCATAGCTGCATATATTAATTCATAGAAACTTTGTCATTCGATACTGATTGGAAACAGCACTTCAATAGTGCAAGTTATTAAGCTTTAACTTGCACTATTGAAGTGACTCACATTCCTTGAGGCTTTTAAGTTGATATTTAATAAATGAAAAACACTCCTTGAAAGCGTCTCTCAAAAAATCGTTTAATTGCAGGCTAAATGTAAAAATTTTCAATTATATTACCTTTTATCCTATTCGAAAAGTTTATTCAGTTGAATATGGAATTCCACATTAACAATTACAATTCTTGATACATTTCAATTAAAATTAATTAATACAAGTATTCTACTTAGTAAAAGGCTTAACCGTGCTTAGTTAAAGTGAAAGGAATCGGTCGACTTTTAAATATTTTTGTTATTTTTTTTTATCAAGGGCTATTAGAGAGACAAAAATGGTTAATTGGTCAAAAAACAAAAATTTTTTTTATATCAAAGTATTTGTGCCAAACGATAGACGTTGATCAAGCAAATTCAATTGGAGTTTGATGCCCTTTGTAAATTCACAAAAAACGCTTTTTTCCCCAAATAATTAAAAGATTTTTTTGGTAAATTTATATAAAATTCATGAATTATGAAAATGATTTTGTTAGAAAACTGTGAAAAGGGGTTGAGCAGACTCTGCTGTAAACATAAGTATTTAGTAACTATTCAAAGGGTCCGGCGGCCTGACGTTTAAATAAATGCGGCGGCTGTGTGTGTCTTTCTCTCTCTAACTCCGTTCTTTGTTTAAATGTTTTTCAAACGTAGAGGTATCGCTTTTTTATGGATAACCTTGACTTGCGTCCGTTTCTGAACTGTTTTCGCAATGACAACTTTTTTATACCACTTGTGGTAGAGGGTTAATTAAGCTTTTGTGAATATTTGTAACTCCTAAACGGCTGAAAAGAGACGCATCTTTTATTAACTCGACCACCTTAGAACTTTTCCTGCAACCGTTAAGTATAACTTAGCGGGGACGGTTAGCATTAATGTACCTCATCTAAGCTTCTTAGGCTTCTTATCTCTTCTGCGTCTCTACGCTAAATTTTATAAGCCATAGGACTAATTTCTTGTTCTAGTTTAAACCAGATTTCTTTTTAATATCGATTAAATAGACAAATTATAGAACCCATCCTTATGTAACTTCTATTCACGAAGATAACTTCTGTATAACGAATACTAATCATTTTTAATATTCTGAAGCAAAGGCTGGTGGGGAACAGTTGCTTCAAATAGATTATGTGCTAAAGTTGGACCCTTTTTATATGAGCTCATAATATTGAAAGTGGTCTCAATTTTTCGACTACGTCCTCTTAGCTATTTTCATTTCTCACATATCTTATAGATTTTCAGGTACTGATTAATGGTCTGAGTTACCCTTTCAAAAGTGTGGCCACATATAAGAGAATACTTCTTTTTTTTTTTTCAACAGAAATTAACGGTTTTGATTTATTCTATCTATAAAGTGATAATATTTGAATGATTCCTAGTTTTGGACATGATTGAACCATTTTAAAAACTTTTCTTACGCAGTGACTTTATCATAAGAATTAATATTAAACAGCGTTACTGTGTTAGCGTTACCTTGAACGCGAATCATTTTTATAGCATTGATTGTGAAACTAAATAAAATGTTCTAACTTGATCGACTCTAATATTTTCACTTGTTATACTCTCCAAATACTAAGCTTGCCGGAACTAAACGTCAGAGATCATTTAAAGTGTGCATATTCTTGATTAGCATCAAAAACTGAGCCCATCTAGACAATAATGTCCGTATGTCCGCGTATCAATTTGTTTTTGGTACTCCAACGGTCGTAAATTGCAGAAATTGAGCTGAAATTCTGTACATATACTTTTAGTTTCTAGAACAGTATTTAAATTGGACAAAATCGATCAAGAGCCACGCCCACAATCGACAAAAATCCATTTAACTGCCACCAACATTTAGCTAAAAAGTTGAAAATTTTTATGCATTCATATACTTACCTCTTTCATCGATGAGCCACAAATGGGTGTGGTCGCATGACAAGCACGCCCATAATTTACAAAAAACACTACATGCACTTTTAGAGGACATAATAATGTATCTGCCGCGCCTACTATTTGTGTATAGATGTAGAGGATGTTTAAGATTTGACTTAAGCCAAATTTTGTTTTATTTAAAACCCAATTCACACACAGTTCGCGGACAATAAATTTTAAATAGATTACAAAATATTTATCTATTAAAAAGATTAACGGTGATAAGATAATATTCGGCTATTATTCTATTGGAATGTTTTAATATTGAAGGTATTATAATTTTCATTATCTATCGTTGATCTAAAAGAAAAAAAAAACGGGTGATTATCGTTATCAACCGAACAACATACAAAACAGTGTTCATCAATTTTCGGTGTATTACCACAGAAGAATTGGGTACAAGTGGGTTCAAATGACACTTGCCACAGAGACAATAAACGGTATTTGTTAATTTTTGTTTTTTATCATTCGAACATTCGTGTTCAATGATTGACAGGTTCGCTTTGTTGGCGCACATTGAATCATAAGAACTTGAGGCATTCTATCGTTGAACGTTCTATTGCCGGGTTCTACAGTTTGTTCTCTTTAAACTAAGTATCGTACAGTATGTAGAGCAAACACAATTAGTTCAAGTGATGTTACACAAAGGATGTTATCTGTTTACTGACACGGGATACGATTTTTTTTTTAGTTTTTTGCTTTGTATAAAGAAAGTGTGAAAGAGCTCGTTCAAGCATCTCACTGCATGACCACACGTATAAACATTGGATAATAGTAACAATAGTTAAGTTGCTATTGAGGCGCTTAAGAGAAGAAAAAGCAAAAGAGCTGCTTCCCTTTTCCTTAGCGGTTTACCGCGTAAAGTGTGAATTTTTGAACATTGCGCAGCATTTCAAAAAAATGAAAACGCATCTGCTTGTTAGATTTCGCATTTAGCTAAAAAAGTTCCAAGAATTTCCAAGTAAATATAACACAAACAAGTGTTTGTGCTACTACTATATCCATCTCTCTCCTTTCCATTGGCTTTACTACCCAATCATTCCAGGATATTCTTTAATTATTCTTCTTTAATTGCAGGCAGTAATAGTGACGAATACGAGCTGGGTGCCTTTAAACAATTCTCTCACAATTTGGCAGCGGCAAATCCTCTACATCCGTTGGCCTTTCCCGGTAACACTACCACCACGCAATTACCCTTTCCCACAACATCACTTCAGAACGGTTACACGAGCGGCTCAGCGAAACGGCCACCCTTCGAGATGATGCCACCAGTGTCCTTAGCCAATCTTAATCCCTTAGCTCATACTTTAACACATGCTGCATCACCTGCTACTGCTACTGGAAGTACAGCTAATGCCAGCCATTTGGAGCAATTGTTGAATAGTAAAATGCAAGCGGAAAGATTACTGCTGGGTATGGCTCGCCTGCAAGAACCTATCTGTGATTTAGAGACAAGAGAAAACGGTGTCTACGCCAAGGTGCCGCTTAGACAGGGTTGCCGTTTTGGTCCGTTTGCTGTGAATGAAACAAATAATGCTGACAAAGCGAATAATTGGGGTGTAAGTAGACATTTTTCTATTATAGATGACAAATAGCTACAAATACTATTTTTAGCGGGGTATGGCAAATGCGAATTAAGGTTGTGCTTGGGCATTATTGTTATTATAATACATCGTGTACTACAATTTGATAAGGTCCCTTTTATATATAATTTACAAGGCTTTAAGTGTCACATTGTGACAAAATGCTGCTGTCTAACTAACGCATTCGTGCTTCATATCAGCTTTTGTTTACCTATTCTTTAGTTTCGATACATCCCTACGGTCATTCCGGTGATCCTTACGGAACACTGCCCCATAGGTCACATGGCCAGCAGGTATGGTGTTCCGTGCAAGGAGCTGCAGAGATGAAGTAGAGGTTAAAATTGTGCAGCATCTGCTGTGTGAATGCTCGGCTTCATAGGGAAAACAGCACAAAAGACTTGGAGTCAGATTCCCGAAAATTTTCACAATCAGCCTAAATTGGCCTAGGTGAATCGCTTGAAGATGTAGTCGGTCCTATGAAGATAAGCTTTTCGAAATGTATGCATAATCCATGTCATAGATAGAATTCGATTGAAAACACTGAATTTTTAGGTTGAGTTCAGTTGGCGCAGTTTTTCGCTCTATGAAACTTGAACTGTCTACTCTACTATATCTCGCATTAGAAGGTTTGGCTAATATGAGGCTAAGAATATTAGAGGGCTAGTTTTACCATTCGCGCTATTTTAGATTTGCAAAATGTATAATATGCATTAGAAACTTCATAATATATCAATATTTATAATTATTATAAAACTCAGAATCGATTTAATCAGTGCTGTCTCTACGTCCATCTATTGTAAACATAATCTTAGTCGCAAAGATTGTGTTATAGATTTCACAGTTGGCAAAAGTATTAGACGAATGGGTATTGAAATTAGACATCTACCTGCAAACAGTGGGCGTGGCAGGTTTGATGATTAATCCCTTTAATAGTGTATGTATTACGTCAAGTGTCTGTATAACATTTTAGCCGAATATTTCAAAATTTACCATGAGAGTAACAAAAACAGAAAGGCACATGGACACACAAATAAATGTCCAGATCGCCTCAGTTGTATCTTTAGTATCTTATGTGGAAGGTATAAAAACCGGAAAACTGATCCATATGTCCATGATTGATTGATGATTTCTACAGTCAGGCAAATGGATGGAGAGACAGACATTGCTAGAACGACTATTGAATCGTTAGGGTCTCCGATGCTTCCTTCTAAGTGGCATATACCTTGGGTGGATATAAAAATAGATCACAGTCTTATTACTCTTATCTCTCTATCTGAAGAAAAATCAATAGATGGAATTTTTTTACTAAATGTCACAGAATTTCGCATAATATCCTCTTTGCAGTGACTTGATAAACGTACAAAACATTTCAATTCATTTTAATCCTTTCACATCTGTGCGATTTGCCCTCTTTCGTGCCAAATATCTCATATTACGCTGGCAAGGACATATGAATGCAACTTTAACAGTAAATGCAATGTTTGGTAATTGCATTTATGTAATTTAATCCCCTTACACGTAAAACCAAAAAAAAATTACCAAATATTTGAAATGAAATGAGTGTGAAAACGCAAAATATCTACAGAGAGACTAGATTTTATTTTATTTTTTATTTTTTTTCGGTTTTTTTTTTGGTTACAAATTAAGTGAATGGGAAAATATTTAATTAAAAGATGTCACACGATTGAAAGACTCTTCAAAATCATGTATATGAATGACAGACAAATCAATAAGAAAATTAGCGCCACACCACCAACCATTAAATGGAAAGGAAACAAACGGTACAAGGCAACTGTCCGTAAAGGGATAATCTTTATAGAAAAGACTTAGGCATAGATATATACACACACGCACACATTCACACATATACTGGGATGAACAGGATCAACATTATCATCATCAGCAGCAGCAGCAGTAGTATTATAATTGTCACATGGGATCATCATATTTTTGTCACCCTAATATAGTGCAAGTACACTCTCCTATCCCTCTAAATATTTCATTAATTGAACCCTGAGCTAATTTACGGAAGGAACGAACGAACAAGCGAACGAAATAAACGGAAACAAACATCAGCAAATCCACAAAGTGTCCCTTAAATGAGGCTTAAGTTCGTTGTCGTTATAGATAATTCCAATTAGGGGCTTGTCACACACACTTTTATGTAGGTACGTAATAAGAATTTAAACTAAATTTGGCTTAGATCAAATCTTAAATACCCTCCCAATCTACATAGAAATGGTGGACGTGACAGGTAGACAATTACACCCTCTAATAATCTATGTATTACACATACGTTGAGTTTTACGCTGAATGCGGTTTTTTGCAAATTGTGGGCACATATTTTATGCAAGCACGCCCATTTTTGTTATATTTATGAAAAGGCTAATTATTGTTATGTTTACTAAATTGCAACTTCATCGACCAATTTTGGTGGGAGATGAATAGATTTTTGTCGATTGTGGGCGCATATGTCATTCGACCATGCCCATTTTTGACTGAATTGAATATTTATAAATATGTCAACCAAATTTCAACTTCATAACTAAATTTTTGTGACAGTTATATAGATTTTTGTTAATTGTGGGCGTGGTTCTTGACCAATCTTGCCTAATTTAAATGGCGTTCTACGTAAAAAAGTGTATGCATTAAATTTCATCTTAATATCTAAAAATTTACTACCGTAAGAATGCCAACAATAGAGGGACATACGGACTTACGGACATACATGTCTAGAACGACCTAGTTTTTGATCAAGAATGTATATGCTTTATGGAGTCTCTAACGCCACGTACTGGATGTTGCAAATGGAATTACCAACCAAGTATATTCCTCATCTTATGTGGAGGGTATAATAAAAGCTAAGTATGTCTTCCTCATGTGGGTGGGAGATGCTCTTCATATTTAGTTTAGTCTTAAAATAAAAATATTGACGACCATACAAAGACAGACATACGGACGCATTTGTTGTACAGATATACTGATTGGTTTCTGATGTCTATTCCTGACTGTTACAAATGAAATAACAAACTTTGTATACCTTTGCATGCTTTGGGTAGGATATAATGTTAACAAAATAGACATCATCTGTTTCATTAGGTGTTAAGACATAGACAATCCAATCATGACAAAGAAACAAAAACAAAACAAAAATGATCATGAAATGAAATATTTGATGGTTTCAGGTAAGTAAGCAAGAATAACACTCTAAAGTTATGTTTGTTTAAAATCATAACTATACAATAATAATAATAATAATAATAATAACAACAACATATGTACACATATATATGTATATATAGATATTAATATTGTTGTTGTTGTTGCTTACTTATTATCTTTATTATTATCGTAATTTTGATGCATAACTTGTTCATCCGCTTGTGCTTACATACGCCAGTACTTCCCAGTTGGTTATTACTGTATATATGTATGTATGGTATACAGTTGTGTTTTGGGTGTAAACATTGATAGACAACAGCAATGACAAACATACATGAATGTATTCTTTTTTCAAAATGTGCAAAAATTCGACCGTAGATAGATTTTTAGTTTCTGTGTAATTGTACACAATGAGTTGGGATTAAGAATTATTTTTGGTATACGACGAACTAGAGACAACCCAATACAATGGACTGACATAGCACGAATATCCTATAATTCCAATTTTTACACTTTGCTAGACGTTTGCGCCAATTCTCCCACATTCTGATACCGTCCATAACCGAAGCCTATTGGGTTGCAAGCATTATAAATAGACGCCTTGTCCAACATTTGGACAATTATATGATAATAAATTTAAACAAGTAAGAAAACTAAATTTGACTTAAGCCAAATTTTCATATCTGTTATCCGACCAATATATATACTTTTTAGGGTCTATGACCTTCTAGATGTTGCAAACGGTATGACACACTTACCTTATGTGAAGGGTATGAAAAAAGTGTTATACTGAAGGAAAATAATTTTTATGTACCCAAGTACTGCACAACTTCATAGGAAATGAATGATAAGTACGCACAATGAACAATTGTCGTTTTGGTTTCAATTGAAATATACGCTTAACAATAAACGAAATGTGTTAAAACTATTTGACGACATTTCTGGAGCAAACCAAAAACAAAAACAGACAACAAATCTGCTTCAGTTAATTCTCATATTCAGAGATGAGATTATGATGATCCGTTGTCTTGTCTTTCTAATGACCAAACAACTGCCAGCATTTCCTTTCCATTTCATAAGATGAGAAAGTATTCTTTTTGATTTCATTTCATATTCTTTGTCTTATTTTATATTCCAATTTTTAGATTTATAAGTCTTTCAAGTGATGCCACAAAGAGTGGGACCTTGTGAAAAAGAAATTGATCTATAGAACCGTTAAATTCGTACAATTAGAAGAACATTAAAAGAGTCGAAATATTTTGAAAGTGGCAGTATGGGGACCCCAACCTGAAGCATAAATGTACAGCGTGTGTACGGTAGTTGAGGATAAATTGACATTAAAACTAAATTGTTCATATTTTTTTATAAAATTTTTTACAATTCCATGAAATGTTTACACAACGTTAATTGACTCCTAGTCTATACAATTATTCAATAAAATCCCCATTAGCGGCAATAACAGACTCAATCGCCAGCTGATGCTTCTAATTCACGAAGAATCTTATATACGAATAATCGGACGCAACTGAGAAAATTGGGGATTTCTCGTATATAGCGACGATAACTGAATATCTCTTCATTTCTGACGCTATTTTATGCTTCTTCACTGATAATCTGACAAGAAAAACAATAAACAAAATAAGTAGAATATGATATTTTTATAAATTGTACGCATTTCAAATATCCGACCACGCCCATTTTTTCAATATCAGTGAAATAGGTAATTCTAAATATGCATGTATACGAATTTTCCACTTTATAGATCAAATGGAGTTTTTTTATAGATTGTGGGCGTAGCTCTTGAACGATTTTTTTAAAATCAAATAGTATTCTGGGTGCAGAATCTACATAAAAGTGTTCGAACAAAATTTTAGTTCAATATCTTAAAATTTACGACTGTGAGAGTGCCAACAACACACGGACAGAAGGACACACGGACATATATATAATATTTGGATTGACTCAATTTTTGATGCTGTCAAGAATACACTTTGTTAGGCATGTGAGGCCTTCTTCCAGGGGTTGCGAAAGGAATGGCAAACTATCTCATAAAAGGGGTAAAAGGGTAAACATCATATGCACATATATAACATGCCAGAATGTAATACATTTTTTCTAATAAAAGTGAGTAATTAATATTCTACCAAAGTCATTGCGTGTGTGACATCTTCAACTTGCCCAAAAGTAAATAAAATGAAAAGTAAATAAATTGAAATAAATGAATCAAAAAAAAAAGGAAGACTTGTACAAGAGATAAATCCCTAAATCAACAATGACACGAGCATTTATAGACAAGAAGCCACAAATATTGTAAGTGCAAGCCCTCAAGCAAACAGCAACCACGTTACGAAGACATGTTAACGGGTGACATAACAATCTTGTGTCAAGGAAGTATATGAAAAAGAAATCAACGAAAAAGATAAATAAATTAATTGATAATTGCGAAAAGGGCTCGGTTTTCCTTGTAACATTCTTATGCTTTCCATCTCCGCCACATTCGTTCATTTAGTTTAACACTCTCTGCCGCAAAAGCAGGCAAACGTCGAAATCTTCTTTTTTTCTTTAACGAATTGATTTTATATACCAAAAAATCATATCTTTTAACAAACATTACAAATATTATATATTGTATAAAGGGTGGTCCAGTTTTAAGTATGTTTGTACAAATGTAATGAATAAAGATTTTATTACAAAAAAAATTATATTATGCGGGAAGATGTCCCGAAAACAATTCCATTTTAACCATTTTCAATAAGTCTCACCTTTAGGTCAAGATAGGCTTTTGTACCAAATGTCATTGAAAAGCCTGTAGCCTGTAGCAGACTAAGGTAAAGGCGGACAGAGGGACGTCAGTAGGTGATATTTAATCGGTATAATAACAAGTGAAAGTGTTATAATCGGTTACAACCGACTATTTAATACTCTACACCAGGTGATTGCTTAATTTATGCTATAAATTAATGATGTATGATTATATGAAGAAAGGTTCTAAAAATGCTCCGACGGAGTTTAAATTTCTTACAGTCAAATGTTAAGCTAATTCTTCACCAAGTTTTGTCAAAAAAAATTAACAATTGTGATTTTTGGTCATATAAAGACTTTATTTTATAATAGTGTGTTATATGGGGAGGGGCTCTACAAATGATGCGATTCGGTTCATTTTCACACACATTGTCTCTTTGGGCCAAAACATGTCTTTGTACCAAATATCTTAAAGAATGCAATCTGTAGGTTAAGCACAAATTTACATCGATAGACAGATGGTCATGGTTAAATCGTGTCAGAATTTGATTATGGATCGATCGGTATAATTGGCATAATTTGCCGTTTAAGAGTTACAAACATCTACACAAACTTAATATACCCTCTCTCCCGTGTAGGGTATAGATATACCCTGAAAAATTGAACCTCCTTTGTGGCAGAGTGATAATGGCGTACAAAAATTTAAATTTTTACATTTTTGAATGCTGTCTAATAGAATCTGAGTTCTTGCTGGGTTTGTTTGTGTATGCAATTCAATAAGTATTGAGTGTATATAATAAAATTAGCCAATAGGGAAAGAAGCTTTTGTTTAATCCATTTACTTTGATTGCCATGTTTTAGTTTTTTCCTTTGCCGCTAATATAAACAATTAAGCAATTAGTTATCGTTGTTGTTGTCGTCGCGTTTCGTCGCGTTTCGTCTCGTCACATTTTAGATGAATTGGAGTGAAAAACTGAAATAAATCTTCCTACCAGTTAACGAACGAACGAAAAACAACTTACACTAAACCCGACATATATACATACACATATGTACGTACAGAAAAAGGTTACAAAAACAAAAAGTAATGCTGTTCATTTCAGGCATACACGCATGCATGGTCTTCTTCATTTAAATAATTTACATCAACCTGCTTACAAGCATTACTTCCTTTCCCCCTCCCCCCCCCCCCCCCCATTTCTTTTTTTTCTTACTACTCTTACCTGAAAATACTTAAAAATTGTCACAGTCCACTGAGACATAATAGTTGCCAGTAGTTCTTGTCGTTCTACGTTCTACTCATTCTACATTCTGGCCCTTATCTAACAAGTCATTTGGTAGAAGAATAAAAAAACTACACTATGTGTTGTTGTTGTTAGTGTTGTGTATGTGTGCTGCAAACATAAACGATAGTGTCCTTAAAAGACAGAACTTATCCATGTACCTAACTCGCCAATGGCTAAAACCAAAAATTTAACACAAAATTAATTGTAGCCTCCGCCATAAGATGGCGAGTATACTAAGTTTTCCATTTCCATTTGTAGCACCCAGAAGGAGACATCAGAGACCCTATAAGCACCAAAAACTGAGACTATCTAAACATGTCCGTCTGTGTATCTATATCTATAACTGTCCCTTGCTGTTGGCACTCTCACGGTCGTAACTTTCAAGATATTGATTTTGTACAAACATTTCTAGTTTCTATGCGTACATCTCTATTTAAATTATGTAAAATTGGTCAAGTGCCACGCCCACAATCGACAAAAATCTATTTAATCAGCAAAAAAATTTAGCTATAAAGTTAAAAATTGGTATAAATATTTGTAATTATCCCATTGACGGATAACAGACACTTCCAAAGGAAAAACTGTACTCTGTAGTTTAACACTACTTGACTTGGAAGCAGATACGTAATATATAAACGTATATGGGCATAAATATGTAACTACCACGCCCATACTTTATATGTACATGTAAAGGGTATTTAAAATTTTGCCTTAAGTCCAGCTTAGTTTATTTTGACTTGTATTGAAAAATTTTTTTTTATGAAATTAACGGTAATGAAGAAAAAGAATACTCTGATTTTTAAATGAATGCAAAAACAACAACAACAATAACAACAATAATAATAACATTGGCGAAAATCTGTTTCTGTTTATTATAATTGCTCGTAAATGTTGTGTTTTAAACAGACCGTTTTGGTGGTTTGGTTTAGTGCCCACTTGAATAGCAAGTGTGCGTGTTCTTTTTTGAATTATTGATATATATATATATATATACATTATATATTATTAATTGAGTAGGTCCTTGTAATAAACTGTGCCACATGCTTTCAAAGGACATTTTTATTCAATTTCATTTGAACTTCGGCCACTTTTTCTTCTTTTTTTTTTAAGATCTTTTAACCATATTTCATATATTACTTGAAGTGAGTGCAATTAGACCATATACTAGGGGAATCTTTCTAGCATTGCAGGCTACATTTACGGGTATATTGGGCAGTAATAAAGATTAACGCAAAAATTATCATTTTTTAAGGTTTATATGCTATCACCGCCTACGTGCTAAATTAACAAAATTCCCCCAAAAAAATTTTATATCGAAATTTTGATACCAACTGTGCCAGCTCCTATGACTACCATGAAAAAGCTTATTTTGAAACAGTATCAGAGAAAAGTGGTTCATCTCATTTTAAAATGAAACACACATAAAAAAAAAATATTCAATAGTCACAGAAATTTTAAGAATATAAACGATGTAAAAGATTTTCTTCTAGGTTTTTTATAGCCATGTTGCAACTGTTAAAACTTTGCGTTGTCGTGAAGAGAAGCACTTGGCGCATTAAGAAACGTTCGTTCCTAATATGTTCCGATGAAACTTGGCACATAATGCCATTAAGTATAAGGTTGAATTATGGCAACTTTGAGTGCAATCGATTCAGTCTAACTTTTTTGGCAATTTTTTTTTAACGAAGACAATGAGCGAGACAAAAATGGTACTTATCCGAACAATCATTTTATACCGAAATTTTGACGCCGACTGATAGATATTGACCAAACGATTTCGAATAGTGCAAGTTTCCGCTTGTTCAGGCTACTGTGGCAGTGTCACCATGAAAAGGCGTGTATTTTGAAGCAGTGCTAGAGAAGCGTGGCTCATAAATATATACATAAAATAAGAGTACTATTTATATATATACATATATGGTACTTTTATATGTATACATATACAATATGCTTTTTCCTATTTTTCTATCATATTATTTTTCTCCACTGATACTTAACAGACCTATATAATGTATTCAATTACGAGTGCATGGATAATAGTCATGTTTTACACCACTTATTACTGTTATTGTACGTTTGAGTGCCATTAGTCACTAGAGGGCTCTGTAAAGCTTTAAAGACAATGTTTTTGAATGATATTCAAGGTATATGTGAAGATGTTATAATCAGTCAAGACCAACATATAATACCCTACACCACATAGTACCAGTACGCGAGGCACTGCCATTTAAAGGCACTTCACACACACGTGATATATAATTATAAGGGCAAGGGCTTCTAAAAATCGTCCGTTCGAGTTCAAACTTGGTACAGTTAATTATTAAGATAATTAAGTGTTCTTTACCAAATTTTGTCAAAAACTATTCTGAATTGTGAATATTCGTCATGTAAAGACTTATTCTATATTAAAGCTTTATAGGAGAAGGCGTTCTAAAATTAGTTCGAACGGGTTAAAATTTTGCGTAACCAATTATTTAGCTAAGTACCTCTTCTTCACCAAATTTTGTTAGGAAATATTAAGAAGGACGTTCTAAAAATTATGCGATCCAAATTTGGTTTAAGTAATTATTGAGTCAATTATCTAGACTTCGTCATATTTTATAAAAAAAATGTTAAGAATTGCAATTTTTTGCCATATAAAGATTTATTTAAAATAAAGGCGTTCTATGGGAAGGAGTTTTAAAAATGGTCCAATTTATACCATTTTCAAAAGGGCCCCTAATACGGGCTAATAATTACGTATGAATGAACGGACGTACATAGTTAAATGGATTTAGATTTTGATTCTGAATCCATGGGTGTTATTGAAGATGAGTCGTTTAGGAGTTACTTACTGTGGCCTTTGCCACAAGTGGTGCAACGAGTTTTCGCCTATAAAGTTTATGTTGTATTAAATTCTTCCCAAAATATCAATCTTTTTAGATACTAACCCTGCCCCACATACGAAGTTTGCTGCAACCTTCTCCAGATGTTTTGCACCTGCTAAAAAGTATCCGTTCCACCGCCAACGAGGATACGGAAAGGGAAGCTAATTTAGACAGCTACTACGTAGCGGGATGTGTAAGTATTGCAACAATTGACAATTTTCTCTATTAAACTAATCAACAATGAACTCAGCTGTGGTATGAAACCAATCGTAATATAATGGCCGATGAGGAAATTATTGTGGATGGACAGTCCAAAGCACGCCTTGATTCCCAACAACAACACCAGCAGCATCATTGTGATAATCTAATAAGTAGAGGGGCCTACATAGCGCCGACAACACTGACAACAGCGTCAACAACGACGCTGCCAATATCGACAGTGACAACAGGCAGTGGCAGTAGCGGTGATAAACGCGATAAACACGAAAGTAATAATGGTGAGTAGAAGGTGTTCAAGAATATATAATAGGTATGAATGTGTGTATGAATATTCTACACGTGTTTGTGTGCAGTTGAGCATGACATGAAATTTATTAGTAGCTGCCTCAAACACAATACAACCGAACATGTGACCCCGACACTTATGCATTCAACTCAAGATAAAGGAAAATATTGTAATTAAGTAGAAACGACCATAAGGCGCACGGCTAATTATTGGGCAAAAAATAAAAATTCATAATAAAAGTTCAAATGATGGGAAAATTTTAGCTAAAAACGGTTACTGAGTAATAAAATAATGTAATAACAAGTAAGAAAACTAAATTTGGCTTAGACTAAATCTTAAATACCCTACACATCCCTACATAGTGGGCGTGACAGGTGTGTGATTACGTCCTCTAATGGTGAATGTATTACGTATCAGCTTGAAAGTCAAGTTTTACGTGGAATATAGTTTTTTGTAACTACTAAACGCGTATATTATTCGACCACGCCCATTTTTGTCACTTCAATGGATGGGATAGCTATAAATATATGCACCAAATTTCAAGTTCATAGGTCAACTTTTGTGTTAGATATATAGATTTTTATTTATTGTGGGCGTGGCTCTTAACCGATTTTGCCTATTTTCAATAGTGATCTGCATGCAAAAACTAAAAAACTACTTGTACAAAATTTCACCTCAATATCAGTCGAAGACTCAGTCGAAGACTCAGTCGGAGACTCGGACATGCGGACATCGATTCAGTTTCTGATGCTGATCAAGATTTGTAAAGTATCCAACGCCACGTACTGTATGTTGCAAACGGAAGAACAAACTCAGTATACCCTCATCACTAACAACAAAGAAGAAAAAAAAGAAAGGGATATATTAGGCCAACGGCAAATGTTGGGTTATGCTATGCTATGCTGTGCCATGTTATGTTACATTAGCCCACGCCAAAAAGGATGTTTAGTTAATCCATATTGAGGCTTGCCTGGCTGCATATACTAACATAATATATACATTTGAGCGACAAAAATCGTTTTGAGATGTTAGATAGAGGCACGTACGGTAATTTACTTAAAAGCTGCTGTTATCATAATAATGTTGTTGTTACTGTTGTTAATATTAGTTATAATTTACCAAAATGTTGATCTTGACGCAAACATACATGCAAGCTGTAAAAAAAAGTGGGCATCCGTGCAGCTGGAAATAATTGAACAAACGTATGGGTGTACGTGTATGGCTAAAGCACCACATATACTACCAATGAATGAAATGAAATGAAATAAACACAATTACAACAGACCAACACTGATAATTAAACAAACACATAAACAATAGAAACAATTAGGTGTAAATTATGACAAGGAAAGGAAAGTGTCCTAAAACGTCATGAAGCTGATGTGGGACTTTTCCACACATAGGAGGATGTAGTGTTTGTGCATGTGTAGAATGTATTCGATAAAGTGTCTAGCTTACGGCAAGGCACGCGTTTCAGTCAATTCCATTGTTGTTGTTGTTGTTAGTCTATATTATTATGTCACAGCTTATTGTGGCATTAGCTGTGAACCGTAGTTTTTCCTTTGTTGTGTCTTGATTACATAAAACAAAAAAAGTGAAAATGTTATAGTTGATCAAGTCCGACCATTCACAATACCCTACACCACTTAATACCATAAATTATGCTACAAATTCGTTTATATGTAACAGTAAACGCGAGGCTTGGCCACGTAAGTCTCTGCCTGTAATTATAATTATGTGAAAAGTGGTTCTAAGAATGCAGCGGTCGGGTTCAATTTTGATACCGCCATTTATTTAGCTAATTAACTATTATTTACCAAATATTGTCAAAAAATATCAAAAATTGCGAATTTTCATCATGTAAAGACTTATTTAAAATAAGGCGGTTATATGGGAAGAGGTGCCAAAAATGCTCCAATTTGAAACATTTTCAAAAGTGGACTTCTTTGGATAAAGAACGGCCATTGTATCAAATTTCATTGAAATATTTTGAAAAGTATGGTCAAAACATTACTCAAAAATTTACATAAACAGACAGAAGGACGGACAGATATAGTTAAAACGTTTTTGGTTCTCTTTTGAATCAATCGTTATGATAAAAGGTAACCGTTTAGAAGTGACAAACATCCGCACACTCTTAATATACTCGTATAATAACAAGGGGTGTAGGGTACAAATGTGATGCTGATCTTAAAGCCACCATCAGCACAACAGCTAGAAAACATGATGAAATTGATATTGTACAACAGATATGGTTGTGTGCGCAAGATTATAGGGGCTACTGTCAAATGTATTATATGCAGCACCCCTTTTTCTTTATGTAACGGCGTGCGTGGTATGCATGGTTTGGGTGTGAAATTAAGAACCTGATTGTAAACAACATTGAATGTGCGTATGCGTGTGTGTGTTTGTGTGGTGGTCCTTTTGCCGTAATTGTGCGGGGATTTTCACTAATTTGCAACAAATGCGCATGAGCTCAAGTAAGTGAACATTATAAAACCACCGCAGACGCAAGCGAACCGTTACATTCAATATATTGCATCACTGTGCTGTTACAATGCATTACACACACATACACACAACGAAAAATGGCACACACATGTTTTCATTTGTTATTAAAATGTTTGTTAATAACATTACAATGACATGACACATGCATGCAGACACACACAAACACACACAGATGCAAGCATATTTGCATCGAATTATAATAAATGACTGTGACGTTAAATCAACACGTCAACACGTCATCTCTACCAACACAAATATTTGACAGAATATCAAGGCGACTGAATGTAAATGTATCGTGAGCACGGTGCACGGTGCACGGTGACGTTCCTGGTTTGGCTGGATTCACCTTTTTTGTTTTCCGTTTTTTAATCCTAATCTTCCCGTATAAATAGCATAACAATCGAATTGCCCACCCTGTACATTGTTTATTCACAAAATTTAATAACTTTGTTAAAGGCGCACATAAGGGACCAGATCATATCGTTATCACTATCATCGTACGTTAACTTGTGTGTGAGCGAACAAAAGTGTACATTTCATGTTCGATAGTAGCTTAAGTGATTGCATAAATCATACACATCCTTATGGATTCTTGGTGCTGTGTGTTTGTGTGTGTGTGTGTTTATAAAAGTTGAAACCCTTGGATGAATGTGCGTTCATGTTATTAAATACGGTTCTCCCTTTAGCAAATTCAATATTTGGCTTAGGCCTCTTTTTAAATACACACACACATCCCTACATCTACAAAAATTGGGCATGGCATGTACGTGATTACGCCTTCTAGTCAACGTATCAACGTGTAAGTCCAGTTTTACACTGAATGAGGTTTTTTGCAATTGTAGGCGTATCACGCCCATTTCTAATAGATGATTGATAGATGAGGTAATTGTGCCAATTTTCAACTTCATTACTTCATGTCAACGTCATAGCTTCATTTTTGTGGCTGATAAATAGATTTATGTCGATTTTGGGCGTGGCTCTTGACAGATTTTAGTCAATTTAAATAGCGTTTTGCGTGCAAAAAGTGCACACTCACACAGATTAGCTCAATATCTCAAAATTTACCATCGTGGGAATGTCAATAATAGACGGACAAATAGACATTCACATCTAAATCGAGTCAATTTTTGATGCTGATCAAAAATATATACGTATAATTGTAGAGCCTCTAACGCCTCTAGATGTTGCAAACGGAATGATAAACTTAGTGTACTCTCATTTTATGCGTAGGGTATAACAACAACAATGCAAGAAAAGGGATCATCATGTGATTTTCATTTAGTTGTTGCGGCCCGCGTGCTTAATAATAAACATGTGGGATATTGTTAACAAAAGTCAGATCAACGTTTTAATTCGCTATTAAACGCAACTGTTTTGTGCTGTGTGCTGATATAATGATGATGACGACGGCAATCAAAGTGTGAATTACTGTTTTTTTTTTCTTTTTTTTGATACTTGTCAAATTTGAATATGTATTTTGACATGCTATTAATCTCATGATTGTTTCATTCGCGATTTTATGAAATTATCGAAAAAATTCATCTGCTTATATAAAATTGTACTTTTAGCATTTATTCAGTGGCAGATGGAATGACTGAGTCATTCATTCATGTGTGCGAAAGCAATTTTAGTATAATTGTTATATGTATGTATACATATATTATATCCTTCACTTTATTGAAATAGATTCAACTTGATTCAAATCAAACGACTTTTGTTTCTGCTTTTATACTATACCGCTATATCGCTTGCAATACACAGAAGGAAGCCTCAGAGGTACTAGAAAGACTATATAGACTCGTTCATCAATTAGTCAATTTGACTCAATTTAGATATGTCCGTCCGGGCGTTTGTCTGTTAATGAAAATAAAATTTTGCAATATTTACCTGAAAGACGTTTCCAGTTCTACACGCAGTTAGCTATTTAAATTGAGAAAAATCGATCAAAGGCCATGATTAACATCACAAACTGAGTCGTATGTCGGTGTGTCCGTCTGTTTTTGGCACACTAACTATCGTAAATTTTACTATATTAAGCTGAAATTTTGTACATACAATTTTCAAACGCAAAACAATATTTGAATTGGGAAAAATTGGCTGAGTGTCACGCCCATAATCGATAAAAATCGTTATGTTAGCCACAGAAGCTTGGCTACAACGTTACAATTTCGTTTACGTATATACTCTACTTATCGATGTGTCAAAAATGTGGATAATGCGATTGGATAACAGAAAAAAAATTCTACTCAATCAGACTCGATGTGCAAGTTGATTCACGTACACCATTAGAGGGCGTAATCACATATCTGCCATGCTCATTCTTTCTATGTAGATATGGAGAGTATTTCGAATTTAGTTACAGTCAAAGATTACATTCGTAAATTTCAAATTTCAATCATGACCCACTTGGGATCTTGGGCTGTGACGAAATTCTTTTTTATATACAAAAATTTAGTACTTCGCTGTTTATTTTATTAGAATTCTGAAATCAAAGAAAACATAACGTGTTAAAATCCAAACACAACAACGCTTAACAGGGCTGTAGGGTAATCAATCACTTTTAGTTTGTAACCTAAGAACAGTAAGCAACTGCCAACTAAAACCATTCAACAGCATAGAAAAGTGAAGTAAAAGGAAACCGGCATGAAATGTTGTTGCTACCGTGAATGAACAACAAAACTGCATGAACATGAATAGAAGCAATGTGTTTGGTGATAATAACAACAACAACAATAAGTAATAATAATAATAATAATAATAATAGTAATGACGATGATGACAAAACAATGTGTTTACCATGGAACACGAGCAGGCACATGTCATCATTATCATAGCCACGAGGAAATTAAGAAATATGTCGATACTCTCGTCTAAACGAAGACAGTGTACAATGTTGAACAATAGTAAAGAATTTAGTGGCACAGTTTGTTGCAAATACATTTTTATACACAATATATGATCAATGGTGTTGTTAGAGTTTACATTTGACATTACAATAGCCGTTCAAGTGATGCATCATCATTAATCATGACACTGAAGTAAACTGAACTGAATTGAACCGAACTGAACTGAAGTTGTAAAGACAGAAAGAAATTGAATTGAATGTGTGTTGAATAAAGGGTTAGAAAGCAAACTAAGTATATATAGATTCACAATTAATTATTAATAACATACGAATAATAGGAAATGTTATCTGAAATTCATTTAAAGAAATGAAGGTGTCAAATGTTTTTCGCTCGCTCTAAATCAACCCCACAACACCGCGACCATCACCACTCCCTCTTCATATTCTCAACTAATGGTTGATTAAAGGTGAATTATGTGAACGTCTATAATGTGTGATTTAAACGATTATACAATACAATGCAAATACAAATATATAGATTTCAATTTATCATCATCACCTTAAGCTTATACGGGCAGATGAAATGTTAGTGACGCAGCGTTAGAAACATCAATTAAAGCAACATGAATGAGTGACTTTAGAAGTGGCCCAAGTTCGCCTTCCCTAAAACATAACAATTTTGAAAGATTATAAAGAAGTATAACTGTGAGAATGGCTAATAGTACAGTGTTGGTTACTTGAAAAAATAATAATATCTTCTTTGCAATAATGTCTCTTTCTTTAACTTCAGACCCAATTATATAATGTAGTTTGATGAAAGGATGTATTGTATATAATGACAAATAATTTTTTTATCATTTAAAAAATTTTTTTTTTTTGGCAAATTTTTTACTCCAACAATGTATAAAAAGGATCAATTTGGTTTGGACCAAATCTTAAATATCCTCTGCATCTGCAATAAAGGGCGTAGTAGGTATATGATTACGCCTTCTAATAGTGTATGTATTGCTTAAGTTTCAATTTAATAGCTCAAGTTTTGTGGCAGAAATATAGATTTTTCTCAATTGTGAATGTGGAACTTGACCGATTTTGTTCATTTTAAATAACGATTCGAATCTGGACAAAATTTCAGCTCAATATCTTAAAGTTTACACCCGTGAGAATGCCAAAAGGCACACGGACATATGGACACACGGACCTTCATGTTTAAACAGCAACAAACACCGCACTGGATTGCAAAACTTCCAACTAATCCCTGGAAGATGCGATTTATAGTAAAATCTGCATGTTAGATGCCCTAAGGGCGTGGCATTTGTGCATATTGTAAGAAAGGAGCCTTTCTTTAATACGATCCCGCTTACATATATAAATACATAATGTATTTTAACGTCGTGGCTTAATTTTATGACGGTAACAAATGTTTCTTAATTGTGGACGTGACCCTTGACCAATTTTGCCTAATTTTCGATTTAAAAAACGGATAGCTGTAGTAAAATTTCAGCTGATTAGCTTTATTTTTACGAATATTAGCATTTCAGAAACACACAAAGGACGTACAGACATTGCTAAATCCACTTAGATTTTGGTGTTGATCAAGAATATATTGTATACACTTTTTGATACGGCTAGTAGAGTAACAAAGTTTCCCATTTCACATTAAATGTTCTACTTGAAGACAATATAAGTGTTAAGGGGAAAGATTTTTGAAGCTCTGAAGATTTTTTACTATTTTAAGGCCCCTAGACATTGTACAACCACTGCTAAACTCACCACAATTTGAAAGTTGATTTCTTTATTGAAAGTTTCCCTACAAAGGATGTGAGAAAATTCTTGCAGAGTACAAGATACCATTGGGTGGACAAGTACTTGTATAAATAAATTTTCGTTTGCAAGATAATTCACATTATTTCATTCGCTTGCGAAACGTGCAGACTCACTGAACACTCCATATTGTAAAAATATATTAACTCTAACTTGCTTGTTTCAGTTCAGAAACTCCGGCAACCATGTATAATAGTTTTGTGAGAATTTCAAACAGGTGTGATATATGGAGATAATGGGAAGAATTTATGCCAAAGACGGTTTACATATTAAAATGCTTGCTCGCAGCAGGGTAAAGAAAATATCGTAGACTTTATGGAGGGTTAAACGGTGAGTCAAAGACACCCACCACCGGAACTTACCATCTGCGCTAGTAAGAGTTTAGAAGAAATACTTTATTGTAACATTATGCGAACGTGCACAACAATTGGATCTAAACCACATAACTATTCCTGCATACATGGTTTATTGTATTGTAGAATTGGCAAAAGGTGAAGTGGTGCGATATGACTTTTCTCGCATAATGATATGAAAATCAGTCCAGCGTAGCAAGGGTCCGAAAATACAAGATACCCTTGCCTTTCTAAAACAATATCATATCATCTCTCTCTCTCTATCTTTCTCTTTCTCTGTCTAAAGGAAAATGAGAGTGAAAAGCCCGCTTTTATAGCATAGCGAACAAAGAGAAAAGGGTTCATGCACGCACAACTTTCCACTGCCTTTTGACTTTTGGTCATTTGATTAGAATTTTTCAATTGCATTGAACTTAATTTTTATGAGCGGCTGTTGCTCGCCCATACCCTCTGTGCTCTATGTTTAGCAACCGAAATCAAATGTTTTGCACTGAAGTTCAAGTCCTTTTTACAGGTGTTTAAGGGCATTTTATAGTAAAGCACTGTCACGAACTGTCACAGTCGAATAGTGTTGGTGGTGGTGCTTTGTTTTTTATATTTTTACATTAAAGTCAATTATCTGTTCGCTGTTGATTATATCGAAAGTGGTCATATGCATATTCTATTGTCGTTGTTGTTGTTTTTGTTGTTATTATTATTGTTGAACTAAAGTCCTTGCATTCATTACCTGTTAAATAGTAGTAGAGAGCCTCGCCATTGGAACATTTGACGCCTCAAAGCAAACAGTTTGCCAACACTTGCTCTTCAGTAACAGACGAGTTCGGTTCTAGCAAATCCTACAGTCCAGCAAATTGAATATTTTCTCATTTTTCTTTTTTTTTGTTTTCTTTGAACATCTATAATTGATAAAATATTTTACAAAAAATATTGAAAATTACTTATTGGTATACAGTGTTATGTTGTAATTGGATATTTAATGATTGTTAATTGTAATTACATTTCAGGTATATTTTATAATCAATCGAAGTCATTGGAAAGTGAATTAAGTGATGATGAGCACGGCTTCGATATACGTTGCGAAGTATGCGAGAAAACTTTTGTGGATTTAGAGCGGTAAGTTTACACTTAATAACATCTGGAGAATATTAAAAGTGGATTACAGAAAAGAGTTGACCGTTTTCACATTCGCCAGAATGATAGAATTTATATGTTTTGGGATCACATTGTGTGTAATTGCGTTAAGTGATGAAAAAAGAAAAAGTAAAATTGAAAACACCAAAATATTATGTTGGATTCTTTGAAAAGTGGCATAAGATCGTGCAGACATACAGAGGATGGACAAAATAATATGAATACCTGACATAAAGTGTTTCGCAATTGAAGTCCTTCCCTTGAATGTGTGCTTTGTACCGCCTTACTGTTTTTCTCGAAACAGTATTACGCCATAAACTTTCAAATATCAATGTGTTTTGAAAGAGTTGATGATCTTCAAGAGTTGATCTTAAGAGTTGAAAATAAATGAATGGACCATGTTTTTTTATATCCATTGATTTAGAAACACTTTGTGAGTTAATTTAACAATTTCAGTCCGTACGTCCGTACGTCCTTCCATCCATTCATTCGTCCCTCTGTCTTTTGTCTGTTCATATAAATTTCTGCGTAAAGCTACCGATTGATAAAAGTTCGTTTAGTTTAGTATCAAATATGAACCGGATCTGACATGATTTGAAATTAAATGGAATAGGGTATTAAGTAGTCCAATCATGTGGACGACTATGACAATTTCACTTGTTAAAATAAATAATAGAATACTATTCAGTCTTGGTGTGCAATTCAAGCCAAAAGTACCTTTACTACTTGTAGTCCTTGTACTGATTACTATAACTGCATACGAACTACCCATCATAAATCATAGATCGAAATGTCCATAAAAAGGTGCTAATTATTAATGGAGATCATTTATCATTAGCATGTCATCTTCATACTTAGAAGACATTCATCAAATCGTCGAACATTTCTCTTTGTCTTTATAATTGATCTTAACAATTTGCTTTATAAGCTATAAGACAAATTGTCCAAGGCGTTTAAATTTATTTATTAGGAGTAACGATGACCAAAATAATTGATCGTTTAATATTTATTGTTATTCACATTCATTAATAACTATTTATTGCGTCCTTCTATCTATTACCTTACAAAACAATAGTTGGTCTGAAACAAGTTTTAGATACCCGCCATCTTGGTGTACCGTAGTGAAATAAAATTTTTAACTGACAATGATTCTTTTTACATTGTGGGCGTGATTATAATAAATATTTTAGAAGATTTAGTGGAATCGGCTTGAAATTATAGCATATTTTAAATATAGTTGTTTAATATTTCAGAAATGACTTTTTAATGAATTTTAATCGATGTAAACTCATAAATTATTACAAAAAATGCCACAGTAGCTTGAACAACCTTGAACTTGCACTATTAAATTTGTCTGGTCAATATTTAACGACTAGCACCAAACTTTCTGTATAATTTTTTTTTTTCGAACATGTACCATTTTTGGCATGTGTAAAGCTTTGCTAAAAAAAATTGCGAAAAAAGTAAAAATAAACCGATTTCACTTAAAGTTGGCACGATTGAGCTTTATAATAAAGAGAATTTATGCACTTAATTTCATTTGAAAATATTAAGAATTGTGGATTTTTTCTATATATCAAAGCGACCTTTCTTTCTATAGTGAGTTAAATAAAGTTTTGCTTTAAGATGAAAGTTTCAAATGTAATAACTTTGGGTAAAGTAGAGGTAGAAAAGAAATGTTTACATCATATGAAAGGTAAAGGACCGAAAATGAAGAATTGTGTTGTATTTAAGAGTTTTCTATTTAAATGCCGTGTTTTCTTGAGGAAAAGTTTCAAATAGTGTTTTTCATGTATTACCATTTAACCTCACAGATGCTACTAGAATGAATCAGTCTTGATCTTTCCCTGATGTATTATATTAAATATTATTTATATAAATAATGATATAAATTTGAAGTTATACATGGACTTGGTGGTTAAACATAAGGGTTAAAGACATTTGTATGGCTATAGAATAGATTAAGAAAAAATCATTATAGTGGAAAGGACAAACTTTAGCAACTGTAGTGATCAGGGTATACTAAGTTTTTTCTTCGGTTTGCAACACCCACAAGTAAGCATCAGAGACCCTACAAAGAATATATATTCTTGATCAGCATTGTTGGAATTGTCACGGTTGTAAATTTTGTGATATTTAGCTGAAAATTTTTACAGAGTCGTTTAGTTTTTGTGCACAGATCGCTATTTAAAATGAGCAAAGTCGGTCAAGAGCCATGCCCACAATCGACAAAAATCTATTTATCTGTTGACCTAGAAACTTAAAATTTGGTACGCTTATGTTATCCCGTTGACTGATCTGCCAAATGATGTGCATGGTTGGATAACAGGCACGCCCATAATGTACAAAAAATCGTATTCACCACAAAACTAGACTTGTAAGCTGATACGTAAGACATACACTATTAGAGGGCGCAATATATATATATATATTTGCCACGCCCATCGATATGGATGTGGAGGGTATTTAAGATTTGGCCTAAGCCAAATTTAGTTTTCTTACTTGTTCTCTTTATTTACTAACTATTAAAGCTTCTAAATTCTATTTTATGGTAAATGATTCATTTGTCATAATTCGAAATGCAGTGCAAATATTTGTTGTTGCATGGGAGCGTCCATTAGCGTTTAAATTTATTTATATACACGATAACACACTCTTAACGAGTCAAGTTGATATCAAATGATAAATTTCTCACATAATTATATGTTTTTTTGTGCGGAGAATACCACCGTTGATGACGACACGTATTTGAAAGCATTTTAGGCACACGACTTGTGATTTAGTAGAAACACGCGAATGACAAATCAAAAGTTCTACATACGGAAACAATAAAAAACAAACAACCACTACTCGCAGAACTGGGGAACAAAAATTGATATTCTACGCATTGGCAAACAGTGATAGTAATGAAGAGTGGGAAAAGTTTGTTTGTTGTTCAACACGTTATATGTTGGAATTTAGTTTGAGGCGCTATTGTGTTGAAGACAAAAAAAAAACACACACATGCGATTTATTGCATATAAAATTAGTCATTAGCTGAGGGGAGCTGAGTTGAGTTGAGGTTGTGTTGTTAAAGGAGCCATTACGATTTCAATAAGTTAATAACGGTGGGTGCAGGAGAGGAGCTGAACGGCTATCTGCTTGGATTGCATGTATAAGCAAACATTTGAAAAGTATGTTTGTATGTTATTCCATTGTAGTACGCCCTCCACTTTACTTCGATAAACAAAAGATTACATCAGTGTAACAGGCACAATTGATTGTTGAACGTGCACGTTCAGTGGGGTTAGTGAGGCAGGTTCTACTCGAGAATTAATTTAACTTTCCACATTTTAATTGATGACATTTTACTAAATTATAATGTTAAAGTTTTTTATTGTTTGTACAAACTACAACCACCTACACATACACCGGAGGATTACAAAATATAATAAATCATTGATACTAAGTTTGTTATTCCATTTGCTAGGAGGTGTACACCGTATACATTCTTGGTCAGCATCAAAAATTGACTCGATCAAGGCATGTGCGACCGTGTATCCGTCTGTTTTTGGCACTCTCGCGATTGCAATTTTTAAAATATTGATTTTGTGTTTAGACACTTTTTGTTTATCCACGTGGATCGCTATTAAAATTGGGCAAAATTGGTCAATGGCCACGCCCACAATGGACAAAAATCTATTTATCTGCCACAAAAATTGAGCTATTAAGTTGAAATTTGATACACATGCAATATATATAGTAACCTCATTCATCGATGTGACAAAAAAGAGTATGTTCGAATAACAGAAACGCCCACAAGTGTAGAGGTGGACTTATAATCTGTTACATAATACACCCGCTATTAGAGGACGTAATTATATAACAGCCACGCCCACTATTGTAGAGGTGGAAGATATTTAAGATTTGGTCTAAACCAAATTCAGTTTTCTTACTTGTTCTATAATATTTTTACATTGTTCTTAAATTTCCTTTTCTAGATTGGACGATCATTTGGTGGGAGCTCATCATTTCCGCAAAGACGAATTCCACTGTGATTTGTGTGCCTTGCGATTTTGTCATCGTACATTGTTGTTGAAACATCGCGCCATAGTACACAACGAAGTACGTAAATTTCCATGCGAGAATTGTACCAAGGTACGTAAGTGCATATCGCTTCAAATGAAGTCATTAATTGCCGGCTTAAAGGGGCTTTACTTTTATGTATCGCCTTGAGGTGGGGAGACGGGAGATATTCCCTTTTATTAAAACTTATGTAATATCAGAAACGAAGTTTCAAAGGCTTTAAAAAGTATATAAATTCTTGATCAGCATAAAAGCTTTCATCTCTTTACACATGTCTTCCTAAAGGTTTTATTAAAGTCGACTTCAAGATCGATTTTAAGTTTGGCAAAACTATTGTTAGGTTTATTAGGTTAGTTGGTAAAAAAAATGGACAAAATCAGTTAGGAACATGCCCACACGCTCACATTAATAAATTTAAATATATAAAGCTAACATACGTATATATGAAGTTTCTGTTCATGGGTTCTGTATATAAATTAGGCGAAATCGGCCAAGTACCACGCCTACAATCAACAAAAATCTATCTATCAGCCACAAAAAATGAAAACATTGAATAGTGAAATGAAAATTTAGTATTTAATGAATAATATAACAAAAAGGGGCGTGATCGGATAACAGACACGCCTACAATAGACAAAAATTAATTCATTTGCAAAAACAATTGAGCTATAATGTTGAAATTTGGTATAGATATTTATAATTACTTTATCCATCGATGTGCCAAAAATGAGCCTGGTCCATCTACAGACACGCCCACAATGTACAAGAAAACTGTACTTAGAGTAAAACTGGACTTGAAAGTTGGTACGTAAAATATATACTTTTAGGGGTCATATCAGGGCTCTGACACGCCCCTTTTTGTGGTGCGTATGTAAGATTTATAAGATTAGGCCTAAGCCACAAATGTGTTCACTTACCATTCATTCACTTCGCCTCTACCATTGACAGCCCTGTGTTACTGCTTCAATGACATTGATCTCATAAAATTCCTTATGAGTTCCCTTTATGAGTGTTTATCTTTAATGATTGTTAGTGATTGTTTTGTATATATATACATATGTGTGTAGGTATGTAATGTGTTATCATACCATTTAAAAGTCGAAAAACCAAATCAAAAGATTGATCGTCTTCGCCATTGAGTGAAATCACAATTTTTCATTCAATTAATCTGTCCATAGAAAAGCATTGCCTTGTATGTGTGTATGTATGTATGTATATTTTTGGATTTATCTTTGTTTACAAAAGTGTTCAAATGAAAAATAGGGCACGTAGTTATTAGCTGAAGAACAAAACAAAACAAAGAAACAAACAAACTAAAGTCGGCTCAGTTGCCACAACTCTTAAATACCCTTCAATTGTGTTTGCAAACAATGGGCGCGGCAGGTTTATGCTTCCGTCCTCTATGTATTACGTATCAGCTTGCCAGTTCAGATTTACACTTATGAGGTTTTTTGTAAATTGTGGATTAAATTTTTGATGCTGATCAAGAATATATATAAACTTTGCAGAATCTCTGCCGCCTCCTTCTGGGTGTGGCAAATGGAATAACAAACTTAATATAGCTCTCATCTTATGTGTAGTGTACCAAAGCATTTGATGTACTTACACACAACGCATTAACAATAACAAGAAATATTTACAACAACAACAACATCAACCATTTTTTTTGTTTACTGGTCTTATGACACATTCCATTCTATTTACCAGGTGTTGTACATACATACACACCCATGTATGTACGTATATGGTAGTTGGGATTTTTGTAACCTCATCGTCATCATCATTACCATTTCTATCATTATTGTTACCATTAAGAGAAACGTTAATGGCTTACAGTTGAAATGTTGCGGTTAGTCTCATCAGCAAAAGAAACAGCATCTGCATCTGCATCAGCATCATCCGTCTGTCCGTTTGTCCGTCTGCTATAATCGCCTTCTCTCAATTTCGTTTATGAAAATTATGAGGAATGCCTTTCATATAGCAACGAAAGTAGATTTACGGTTATTGCCAGAGTTATTGAGCTAGTCAGTCAGTCCGTTAGTTGGTTGGTTGGTTGGTTGGTTGGTTGGTTAGTTGGTGAGGTGGGCAGTCAAGTGTTAACCAGCAAAATGCCAAACATAATTTCAAAAGAATGCAATTGTTACGGTAGTTATTATTATTATTATTGTTGTAGTAGTTAACACTAAAATTTCAATATAAGCGTAATACGTGTACGTTTTGCTACTGTTGTTGTGGTTGTGATCACTTCACCTGCTTTTCAATCTGTTCGATTTGGGGTATGTTGTGTGACCGTTAAGTTCATTTCATATCCAATTTTTATGTTCAATACCAACAACATGTTACTCGTGTGGAGGATTATTCATAAACAGAATGAACCACCGAACCTCATACTAGGTGAAAAACGTTTGACAATTTGATTCAGATTCAGTGTCAGATTCTGGAACATTGAAAACATTAACATTCTTCTTGTTTGAGATGCAACCTAAACTCATTATATTTTCATTGATTTTGTTGTTGTTGTGGTCGTTGCACTTATCAGAACACTAAACGTACCCATGGTTAGTTGTAATCAAGATCGATTTGTATACATCATCAAGATTTTTTTATTGTTATTGTTGTTGTTGTATAAGACGCTTTTAGATGAGTTCCCGTTACCATAATATTGCACATTTACACGAATACATTCTTTGTCTGCAGATTTATATGAATCATAGATATATGCCAGTATGTATGAAAAGAATATTTGCTTGCATCTGAGCTGCTCATTCCCCAGAAACTAAGTTGTAAATTGGGTTTACTAGCAATACTTATCCCAAAGACTCTTTCACAGGATTGCCAACATTTTGACAAAGTATTATTTACAAGGACTTAGCTGAGCTGCAAACAAGCTCCAACAATGTTAAGACATTCAAATTCTTTTAACATTTTTTGCTGAGTCAAAACGAGGCAATTTTTTCTAATACTGACTGTTTCGGAAGAAACCAGAATCAAACTAGTGAATTCGTTTAATCAATTTCTATTGTCTGGCAGCAAAATTTCTTTATTATTATTTTTTTTTTTTCTGAAAAAGAATCAAGAATTGTGGATTTTTTCCATATAACTTCTATATAACTTTTCAAAGAGCGCCAAGAGCTGGTTTTCACCACAACGCATATTTTGAACTGTTGTAACATGGTGACAAATTTAAGTGGAAGAACAATTTTACCTCATTTAAAAGCATGCCGTGTTCAAATTTGTGTAAATTAAAAAATTTTACGTGTTCGTTTCGTATTGATGAGAAAAAAGTTAAAATCATCTTTTCAATCTATTAGCTAATCAAACGTTGAAAATTTTAAAATTTAAAGATTTAATATTTATGTCGAAATGTGCACACTTAGAAAACATGTAAGCAACAATGACAGCAAATGTTACAAGCTAAAGAAAAACTCAACAAATATTGCGCACAAATTACAATGTAATGGAACCATCATCATTATAAACACCCACCTACACACAACACTCCATGACTCCTCAACAAAATCAAGACGAAACGAAAAAACGAAAATGGAAAAAAGACAAAAGGAAAAAGAAAAAAGGAAAAAGGAAAGCAAAAACCACAAAAAAAAAGTACGAAATACGAAATTATAAAGCTAAAGCAAAAGAGATTCGGCAGCTTCACGTTCACTAAAGACAGTTTAGGCGCACCCCAAATACCCGCTCATCTAACCCCTTATATCATAAAAGTTATCATTAGGCTGAACACCAAGCAACACTACCAGCTCTATCAAGCACACACTTAGATGTAGGAGACAACGAAGGCGAAAACGAAGACGATGACAAAGACGATGAGGGTGACGGTGACGGTGACGACGAGTAGTCGAAACTAATCCATTTAATGTGGTAATGGCAGCACGAGCTATGGTATCTATTGTGCCCATATATACACATGTACGACATACATATATTTGTACTCATTCCTGTGTTTTATTGTTGTACCTTTATTTACCTTTAACGAAAAATCACATAATAAATATAACAACAACAACAAAGTTACAATTTGAATGCTCGCGTAGCTCCAAAAAAAAAAAAAAAATGATTATAAAATAAAAGCAGATTATTGTCTTCTGGTAAAGAGCCTCAATTTGGAACTTTTACGGTTATAATGTTACATACCAACATACATACATATGTACATACAATATATGGCAGCATGATTAGGCAGGTAAGCAAGCAAGCAAGCAAACAAAACAGGCTCACGGGCTGACAGAGACACAAGTTATTAAAATAATTCATGTTTGTACTCTATACGAACACACACACACACACTCACACATGCATATTCACATACAATAATAATAAAATTAAGCGAACAAACGCCCAACTGTGGTAATAGTTGTGTGTGTGTGTGTGTGTGTGTGTGTTTTATTATAAAGAAATACAAAGGCACGGACAAGGGAATGAGTGTTACTGCTGTTGTTGTTGTTGCTGTCATTATTGTTATTGTTTTTGTCACTGTCATTATACTCCATCCAACTCATACGGGCTTCATGTCTTTGGTTTGCTAAATGTGTCAAACAAATTTAGCACAATTGATGGCTACAATTGATCGCTGTCTTGGCTGGCTGGTTGATTGGCTGACTGGTCCATTATTACATTGGAGTCGTGCAAACATATGTTTATATGGGTCTCTGTAGAAGAGTGCGCGTGCGCGTGCGCGCTCTGATTCTTTGCTCCCCATTGCAATTCAAAGTTGTACCGCTATCTGTAGTTATGTTGTTGCAGCTATTTGTGGCCACTTCTCAATACCGTTTAGGATTTAGGGTTAACTTATATAAATATAATATATATTCAAATGTTGATTTTATGGTAAATATGAATGAATAAATGAGATTTAATTTTTGGAATTTTCGATTACATTACGAATAATTATTTGTATACCCTACCCTTAAAATGAAGAGTTAATTAAATTTGTCATTCAATTTGCAGCACCCAGCAGGAGACGTTAGATATACTACAAAGTATATATATTCACGAATAGCATGAACAAATGATTCGATATAGACATGTCCGTCCGTATTTCCATATGTTTGTGCGCTATTGTCAAATCTTGTAAATTATGAGACATTGATTTTGTTTAAATACTTCTAGTTTCTGCATACAGATTTCTATTAAAATTGAACAAAAGCGGTTAAGAATCGCACCCACATTACAAAATCTTCGATGCAACAAAGATGGGCGCGGTTAGATTTCTAACACGCTCCCAATCAACAAAAATCTATTTATCTGCCATAAAAATTTACCTGTAAAGTTGATATTTGGAATAAATGTTTATAATTATTCCATTCGTCGCTGTGCCAAAAATGGGCATGGTTGGATAGCAGCAACGCCTACAATCTACAAAAATATATGTATCTACTACAAAAATTGACCTATGAACTTGAAATTTGGTACGAACATCTATAGATATCCACTCCATCGATATTCCAAAAATGAAAATAATAAACTCAACTTGACTACAACTCAATGACTATGCAATACAAACACCATTAAAAGGGCGTAATAATAAACCTACTACGCTCACCCTTTGTATGTAGATGTGCAGGGTATTTAAGATTTGGTCTAAGCTAAATTTAGTTTTGAATTTTTTATTTTTGGTACAGTAATGATGACTCTTATACAAACGTATGTCAACCATTCTGTTATTGTTTTGGTCCATGATTGATGAATTTCATTCACTTATGGCTTCCTAAACAACACGCATTCCCTTTTAGGCTTCTTTTGTAACCATTAATATTCGATTAAATTTATCGTAACGGTAACGGTTGTTCAGTACATAGCTGAAGCTGAAGGTGAAGCTGAAGACATGGACATATTTTCGTCTGTTATTACATAAAAATTCAATCATAAAATTTTGTAAATAAATCGTGACAAATCGTGATCTATAAATAATGTCTGTATAGTATCATCGAACACAGGGGCTAAGGGGTATCTATGTAGCGGTACTTTGTTTGTGGAAGTGGCAAAACATAGAAACCACATATTTTCCGAATGGCCATCTAAACAATAGCTGTTGTTATGTCTTGCATATCTACTTAGACACCAGCAGTCAATCGTCATCATCATCGTAATGAAACAGCAAATTTTCAATTACCTAATTATTTATAATATTTCACGCATGTCTTGACATTAATCTTTTTTGTCTATTTGTGTCTTGCGTTCAGGTATTTTGTGATTCGTCGAATTTGCAGCGTCACATACGTAATCGTCATATAGGGGCTAGAAGTCACGCGTGTCCAGAGTGCGGTAAAACGTTCGCTACCTCATCCGGTCTAAAGCAACACACACACATACACTCATCGGTGAAACCATTCCCGTGTACCGTCTGCTTTAAGGCCTATACACAGTTTTCGAATTTGTGCCGTCACAGACGTATGCACGCCGCTTGTCGCATGCAGATCAAGTGCAACAAATGCGGTCAAAACTGTCAATCGGACAGCGCTTTATCTAAACACAAACGCACTTGTGATTCCTTCAACATTTCGGCAGTTGGCAGTGTACCCCTGCCGCCGAATTTACCACATTCTTTACACCACCCAGCATCACATGCAACATCTCAATCTCGTTCGAAAATAAACGTAAACAATTTGACAACAAACCCAGGCGGGGCACCACCATCACAACCACCAACAGGAGTCAATATGGCCTCCCCGCCCAATCCCTACTTTCTATTTCGTCCCCCATTCTTTACAGCATTCTCACCAGCAGCTGCCTATGGTTTACATAGTATGTTTCCACCACCTCCCGTCACTCAGAATGCTAATTTCCCCTTAATGTTTACCAAAGCAAATATCGAGCACCATTTGACGAGCCCACGTTCAGAACTTGGCATCCGCAAAGACATAAACCATGCCAATTTAAATATGGGTCCATTGACAGATAATCTACATATTGGTGAGTCAGATGTATATGGTGTACCCTTATCCAAACGGTTAGCGGGTACAAAAGAAGAGAATGTGGATGATGTGATGGAGATTAAAGCTGAAAATAATACCGATGAGGAAGACACCAATGGTTCTGTCATGGAAATGCATGAACATCTCAAAGAAGAAGATGTTACGAAAATTAGCGACAATGATGGGGCGGAAAGCTTGGGGAATAGAGATCAAGAAAAGGATAAAGATGAAAGAGACGAAGAGACATCTTCAAAATATAACGAAGAAGACAAGGTTAGTATTGTGTAAAGAAATCTTTTATCGATTTTCATCAATTGTTATCCTACAGAAATCAATTGATATTATGTCATTATCACCACATGCCGATTCTGAACTGAAATCGAATGCTCACGAGCTACCATTAGATTTGAGTATAACACGCAAGCGTTTCAACACGGAATCATTAATAATCTCGGACAATGAGACCAGCACCTTTGAACAGGAAACTAATTTAAATAAACGCGAAGCATCGCAAACACCAAGTAAGCAAGAGTTGCAAGAATACTACGAAGCGGACATGGAACGTTTAAAGTATAATACTACTGAACGGATTGCGGCACCATCTCCATCTCCAGGACCCACACCGTCACCGTCTCCCCCTAGCAATCGCGCAACTCCCACAAATACATTATTTGCTGATAATACTCACAAACATCAGCAGCAGCAGCAGCAACATTTATCTCCCAACGCTATACCTAATTGTCCTCGTCCCATACACCCCATGCTGCTAGATGAACTTTATCGTACACATGCCTTAGAGTCAGCCTTTCCACGTCCCTTCCCTTTTTTAGGCTTAATGGGCGAAAGGCGACCGGCTTTTGATAACAATGCGCTGCAGTGCCGAGGTGCTGCCGGGGATCGCTTTCCGCCCGAACCTATCTTCCGCGAGGCTCTACGTGGCTTAACTGGCGGTGTTTTGGCTGCCGCTCAGCATGTGGGCAAACTAAAAGATCGTTACTCGTGCAAGTTTTGCGGCAAAGTATTTCCACGTTCGGCCAATCTGAAACGTCATCTAAGAACGCACACCGGCGAACAGCCTTATACTTGCAAGTATTGTGATCGTGCCTTTAGCATTTCTTCCAACTTGCAGCGACACGTACGTAATATTCACAAGAAAGAACGACCATTCCGCTGTCACTTGTGCGATCGTTGTTTCGGTCAACAAACCAATCTGGACCGTCATCTGAAGAAACATGAAGCAGACACTACCGGTTTAGGACTGGCCATCAGTGATTCACCTTCTTCCAACGAAGCGGATCGCGAAGATTCTTACTTTGATGAAATACGCAATTTCATGGACCGCGTCACCTACAATGAGCATCTGTATACACCAACCAGTATAACAGCCCCAGAAAACGACATCGACTATAATGGCAGCGATGTTGAAAATGATCTTTCTATATCGCGACCCTCCACCGCTGATAATGTGCTCAACTGCAGTTACGTGGAGGCAATAAACTGCCAAAATCAAATTAAAGCGGACAGAGAAACGGACAACGAATAAATTGCAGTAATTTTGTTCTTGAGGAAATGATGGAAATTTCTCAAAAAAAAAAAAAAAAAAATTAAAAATATTAAAAAAAAAACGAAAACTCGTTTCGATACTAAATTGATTTAATGTTGTTCTAGTTATTAAAAATAAACGCGTTATCATGTTAATTCCTACAAGTACAGCTACAGCACATACACATCACACTGTGTACTGCATAGTAAACCAGTTTTCTCTATCGATAAATCATCTAATTACGTATGTAACATCTAATATAAATCATTACACTCTCGTACATACATGTTTGCATCCATTGTAAAACAGATCGAAGGTGAACAAATTGACATTGTAACTTGTAGCTCTCTGTATGAACTTCATATGATTGTATTTTTCTGTTTTTTGTATTATATATCCTCCGAAATAGATAGGCGGTATACTAAGTTTGTCATTCCATTTGCAACAACCTGAAGGAAGCGTCAGGTACTCTACGGCATAAAATCCCTGCGACGATCTAGACATGTAAGTCCATGTGTCCGGATGTTCGTCAATTGTTGAGATTTTGATTTGGTACACACACTGCAAGTTGCTGTACGCAAATCTCTATTTGCTTAATTTAAGCAAAATCGGTCAAGAGCCACGCCCACTATCAACAAGAACGTATTTATTTGGTCCAACATTTTATCTATAAAGTTGAAATTTGCTACACATATTAATAACCATTCCAATCATCAATGCAGCGAAAATGGACGTCGTCGTAAAACATATACGCCTACAATTAATAAAAAATTATATTTAGAGTAAAACTCCACTTGCTTGACCATTAAATTTTTTTTATATATATTATTAGAGGGCGTAACTAAAAATCTGCCACGCCCACCGTTTGTATGTAGGAGGTGTGGAGGGAATTTAAGATTTGGTCCAAGCCAAATTTAGTTTTCCTACTTGTTTATCGTTATCTTTATAAACCGAGCGGAGTACTGTTATTATTATAAAGTACCGTTATCATAAATTAACACTCCTACAGGTACATTCAGCTAGTGCTATCTTTAATATGTATTTCTTCTCACATACACACACATCTTGTGATAATCAGTATTCTTATGCTAATCACATGATAAACATGGTTGACCTTGGAAAGTAATCTCGCAGAAGACGTGACGTTTACACATATTTAATCAACTACACTACAATATTATTATTACTATTATTATTATTATTACTACTATTTAATAATCACTGTTTATGTATGTATTGTGTATAGAACTGTAAACGTATGTGTGTAGATTTCTGACACTGGTGAATTGTATTTGTTGTTGTGAGGCACTCACCCACGCCGATCCCTTCAACTCATATGTATGTGTACTGTAGGTTATGTATGTATTTAAGAAATTCAATTGAATTGTGTTTGTGTTTTTTTTTCCTTTTTAAATTTTTTTAACTTCTTTAAAAACCGTATTTGTTAAGTGTTTTTTTAGCTATTTTTAAGAGTTAAGCTCACACATTAACGAATAAATAAAATTTCATATTAATTAAGTACAAAACTACATTAACTTGATATCGTTTGAATGGCTTATGAATATTTCTTCATTTTCTTAGTCTTCTTCTTCTTTTTCGAATACGTTTTTGCAACTCCTATAAAAATGAATTACTTATCTATACATATACACACATACGAACATGTGTTTGTATGAATAAAAAAGAAATCACTAAAACACTTTAACTGCAGGCGTAATAAATACAATAACGCGGACTGAAATGAAATCGAAATCAAATTCATTAGATAAACGTGAGTATTAGTCTGAGTTAAGTAGCAACAATATATATTTAATTATAAAAAATACAAGTGGTCGATGCTGCCTGAGCATTTAATACCCTACACGCTATACCAAATATGCTACAATTAGTTTAGTTGTAAACGCGAGGAATTGCCATAAAACACATTTCGTAAAATATCATTACAAGGAGAGGTCTTCTAAAAATAGTTCGAACGGGTTCAAATTTGGTTTGGCCAATTATTTAGTTAATTAACTATTATTCACCAAATTTTTTCAAAAATTATTAAGAATTGCGATTTTTTGCCATATAAAGACTTTTTTTTATAGAATCTTGAATGGGAAGGGGTTCTAAAAATGGTTCAATTCCATTCATTTTCAGTAGCGTTCCTCTTTGAGTTAATATATGACACTTTACCTAATTTCATCCATCGATCCATAGCTTGCTTACAAATTATCATGGCCAGGCAGACGTATAGACGGACATGATTGAGCCGATTCAGTTTTTGAATCCGTATAGATCGGTATAGTTGAAGGTAAGTGTGCCTTTTAGGAGTTACAAACATCCGCACAAACATAATATACCCTTTCGGCGTAAGTGGTTCAGGGTATAAAAACCTAACGATAGCAAAACAGTTTAATGCTCCTCTGGAAGCGGCTCCATTAAAACAGAAACAAACAAACAAAGAAAAAAACACCTCTCACCTCAAACGACTAAATGCAGGCAAGACATTGAAACATCATTGAAATCATTAAATGGGGGAATAAATAATTTAAAGTTAATCGCACTGAAATGAATTGAAATGATTGCAAATTTGCCAATTTTCAGATTTCATTTCTTTCATTTGTTTTCAATCAAAAAAAAAACCAACAATCATAAATTTTAAGGTCACAGTGAATATTTCTCTTGATGAATAATTACTTCGGCTGGGCTTACTGTTATTGAGTAATTTGAACTTTTTTCTTTACCTCTCTCACTTGCGTACATAAGAATGTCTTGGACCTTAAATTAACAGCTTTTAAGAGCAACGAGTAATTGAATTTTTTTTTTTTTTTTTGGAAAACTCAAAACGGCTCGAAATAAGGTGTCATAAGTTTGTCATTCCATTTGCAACACCTAGAAGGGGGCGTCACAGGTCCTACAAAGTACATATAATCAAAAACTGTGTCGATCTAGATATGTCCGTGTGTCCGTCTGTTGTTAGCACTCTTACAATCGTAAATTTCAATAAATTGAGCTAAAATTTTATATACATTTTTTTAGTTATTATACGCAGATTTAAATTTGCGCAAAATCGGTAAAGAGCCACCACGCCCACAATCGACAAAAATCCAAGTATCTGCCCAAAAAATTGAGTTACGAAATTGATTTGGAGCACATATTAAGCCACCTCCATTGATGTGGCAAAAATGGGTGTAGGATGACAGCCACGCTCACAAATTGCACATATTCATAAATCATAAACCTGCCAAGCAAAACTCAATTTTTGCATTGTAATATGTAGTTGTAGAGTATAGAAGTATATTCGAGTATATTCATCAAGGGTCCGCAAAGAGCTAAAAGAGGCGATCTGTACCTTGCTCAAAGATTATAAATGTTTATTCTGAAGCGATCGGTATACTTGAAGGTGGGTGTTGCCTTTGCCGCATAAACATAATGAACCTTTTACTACAAGTGACGCCGTGTATAAAAATCGCAACCACTGCTTTTGCCAAGTTTCACTCTAATCTAATTCTGAAAAGTATACACATGTGTATGTATGTGTTTACACTATAATTTAGAATAAACCAACAAACAACAACAAACAACTCAATACAACATGTTTGCAGAGTACAAGTTTTACTTTCATTAACCACATGCTCAACACAAATATCTGCAGTAAGCGTCATAAATCTTGGTAATGTACAAGTGACACTTACAAACGCACACATATATATGTACGCGTTTTATTCGAAACATAGTAGATACACACACCCAAGTAGTAGAGATATGTTGTCCATTTGTAATTCTCGCCCTCGTTAAAGCGCAAGGATCTCAATTCTCGCCTGAGTTCAAATTATAATTGACAAATTTTGTACGCACGCTCTCTGCAATGGCAGAAAAAAGAAATACACACAAACAAAGTTAAAGAAAAAAAGAACATTTACTAAATTTAAATGAATGAACGATTGACTGCCTGCCTGCCTGCCTGGCAAGCTGGCCGTTATCGTGATTGTGGCAAAAAAAAAAAAAAAAAAAAAAAATGGAACACTGAATATGTGCGATCGTATAAATTATGTGCGTACAACATACGCACATTACAGTCAGCAAGCATGTCCGGTTAATGTAAGAACAAGCATACAACACTGGTCATTCAAGACGCGCGTCCATTGCTGTCCAAAATGTAAAGTCTCTGTAAGGTACTCGCAGTGGATGATTAAGCCTGAAAGCACTTTAGCGTTGTGGAGTGGAAGTTTGTGTACGAATCTCAATTAAGTAATATGTAAAAGTGATTAGGCGTCCACCAAATCTACGGTGCCTATCATCATTGCCCATTTCAGCTAATTTTATACATTTTCATTATTTCACATCTTTTTTCAATGTACCTCCCGCATAGTTTATCCAATTTCTTCCTTATATATACTTATTTAAATAGACTCAAGGTTTATAACCCCGCCCAGAACGTTGAACTTTCTAAAGTTGTGGGCCAATCCGTGAACTGAATTTGCTCATTGCTCAATACCGATGTAAAGTCTCTGTAAAATATCAAATTTCAAATCAATATATCAATAAATGTTACCGTGACAGTTTCAAAAAACCCAGGTCTAAGGTTTTGAAAGTCAGTTCTAACACTAACAGATAACCCAAAAAATTTTGCTTGTTTGTGGCCATGAGCGAGCCCGAGCAAAAACCAAAAAAATATATACACGAACAGGCCGAAGGTTTAAATATGTCGCGGCTGTTGATGCTGAGCCAAATTATACACTCATTAGGGGGTGTGGCCTGCTCCCTTCTTCCATATGAAAACGTTTGAACAAAACCAATATACCCCCATCACCATTATGACGGTGCGTATAAAAATTACAGCCAAGCCTGCATATCTTACACTGTATTACCATATAAACGGGTAAAAAAGTTTTATTTGACTTAAGCCAAATTTTAAACACCCTCCACAGTGGGAGTGGCATGAACATTCTTACGCCCTTTAATATTACGTATCAGCTTGCAAGTCGAGTTTTTTTTTATAAATTGTAGGCGTATCTATTACACCACCATGCCCATTTTTGACAGATCGATGAAAAGGGTAATTATAATAATAATAATAATAATAATTTCAACTTGACAGCTCAATTTTTGTGATAGATAAATAGATTTTTGTCAATTGTGGGCGTAGCCTTTGTCCAATTTTGTTTAATTTTTAAAGCGATCTGCGTCTCTTTACGAAATTTCAGCTCAATATCTCAAAATTTACGACCGTAAACACAAGAATAAATCTCTCTGGAATGACAAACTTAGTTTACACCCATCTTATAAAATTACTGTAACAAACCGCGGCGCACACATGTACCTTACTGCAATGTACAGTAAAATTCTAAAAAAATTCGAAGGGGACGTAAGAAATAAACTACCGGCGCATGACAGGTAGGCATACATACACTGATAAATGGTTGGGCAGAGGTTGGTGAGAACGGCACACCGACAGACCGTATAAATTTACCGCGCGCATAACTTAATCCATAGACTTGGTTGTTGAAAGAGAGGTTGGGTTCCTACACAAAATTTACAAACTTTCGCACGCATTTATTAAAACCAGATCTTGTGTAATTGGAGCAAAATGCGTCCATTGCCTGCGTATGAATGTTATTGCGGTTGTTGACGTTGTGGTGTTGCGGTTGCCGCACCATCAAAACGGTTGCTTGGTCAGTCAGTCAGCTGGTCATTTATTTATTTATTCAATTCAATTGATTGCGGATGGATGTTATTACGAGTATCTGTACAAAAAAAACGGTCTCCTAGAAATTACATAATTTTTGCAGTAGGAAAAAAATTACGTTATTACTTTGTAAGAGTGTGATATTTCTACACAAACAAACATTTGCCTAAACGTGCCCATTCATCCACTAAACATAATTACGGTTTCAGTTTGAACACAATGCTTGGAACGAATGTTAGGTGGCGACATTATAAAGAAATATTTTCAGTGTTGTGTACTGTGGAACGTTTTAGAAAAGTACAAAACAGGAAGTTGATTAGATTACTCCTTTCGTTATGCTTAAGAGGAGATTTTCAATTGCGTCTCGATCAAAATCTTGTATCTGTATGTGTGAATGATAGTCACACCCACAATTAACAACAATCTCTCACCACCACACAAACACAACTACAAAGTTAACGAAAAAAGCGGAATTAACGGACGCAACCACATTTTTTCAAGATCCGTAATATTTCATTTTTTTTAGGTAGGAAATCATAATCCACGCCTACATATATATATAAAAACAGAAAGTATCGCAAGCCTCTTTTTTATACCCTTTACATATGATGCTGGGGCGGGGTATATTAAGTTTGTCATTCCAGTTGCAATAGACATAGAGAGGCGTCAGAGACCCTATAAAGTATATTTACTCTTGATCCGCACCAAAACTGCGTCGATCTAGACAAGAATGTCTGTCTGTTGTTGGCACTCTCACGTTCGTAAATTTTGAGATATTCAGCTAAAATTTTGTTTTAACCGCTATTTACATTAATAAAATTGGTCAAGAGTCACGCCCATTATCGACATAGATCTACGAATCTGCTACAATTATTAAGCTATGAAGTTGAAATTTGATTCATGTCCCATCAATGGATGTGCCAAAAGTGGGCGTGGTCGGATAACATGCACGCCCGTAATTTAGAAAAAAACGTTATAACAGTAGAACTTAAGGGCGTAATCATATACCGGTCAGGTCTGTTGTTTGTATGTAGATAGGGAGGGTATTAAAGATGAGACAAATTTAATTTTCTTGTGACATATATTGTGGTGGACATTTTTGTCTCATTTATAGAAATTTTATTTCTGCTGAACTGAATATTGGAAAAATAGAAAATGGGTCGCCCGAATATTAATTCTAATTCAATTATAATTTTCGGAGGAACCGTCTGCATCAGTTATGTTTTCAGTAAAGATTCTTTGTTTCAATTCTTGAATTCAATGTTATGAAAAATTGTACATATAATTATGTAGCGTACTGCCTATGCAGCGCGAACATACATTCCTTCTAAATGAACTCTCGTAAACTCAGATTATTATCCATTATTATGGAGCGAACAGAGGACATTATGAAAAGTGAACTTTAATGTGATGCTGATAATAGGAAGAAACGCTAACTTACGTACGTACCGTACATTAATTTGGTAAGTGTATCAAGTTACAGTTTTGTTTAAAAGTCAACTAAGATAATTGCGATGTCACAAAAAATAAAAGGGGGAGGGGAACAAAAAACAAATTGAGCAGAAGTAGAAGCAGAAGCAGAAGCAGAAGCATAAGACGTAAGTGTGTACCATCCATAGTCGTTTATAAAAAGTGCAATTGTCACGCGCTACATTTAATAGTCGCCGCCACTACAGCCACCAACACCAACGTTATATATGTCATGATAATGAGGATGACGATGATGATGCTATTTTGCCATTGTACTGTATATCAAGAGTTCTGTTTGGGTTAAATTTAACAGCCGTGGCGCATGCTCGTAATTTTTGCCAGCTTAACAATGCAGAAGAGTTGTTGGTTGACTTGCTGTTGTTTGTTGTTAGTTTAGCTACACAATGCATTAGGTTACCTTAAGTTACGTTATTTTACGTTACGTTATGTTTGGTTATTGTCGATGCGCAACAGCAGCAGCAGTAATGGTGGTGGTAAACTACTTCACTATACAGCTAAGAAGAAAAAAAAAGAGTTCAAACCAAGCAAATGAACATGACATACGAGCCAAACGACTAGACAGTCACCCAGCTAACTAACAATCTACAAAAACGGCGGGTGATTCTCCACTAGCCTGCCATATACTACACACACACATACATCTAGATCTAGTTGGATGTGTGGTTTTTACTTTTTTTTTTTTTCGGTTGAAAAACAGAGAGAAGAACAAGGGAAGGCAAAGCCATTAAAAAACGATCAACTCCCACGCATCCATTTATGTAAATTACACAGATAGTTTTTGATAATTTCAAATGGCATAAATTTCGACCGGACCCATTAACACAATTGTAAAATTTTTCATTCACCGTTATAGCTAAGTTGGAAATTATGGGCCGCCGAAAATTTGTAGCAACAGATAAAAAGCGTTAAATTTAGGATGTCCCTACAAAGTTTATATATTCTTGATCCGCATCAAAAACAAGGTCCATCTAGACATGTTGCACTCTTGCGCTCGTAACCTTTAAAATATTGAGCTGAAATTTTGTACAGAGACTGCATACAGTTTCTGCACACAGATCGCTGTATAAATTGAGAAAAATCGTTCAAAAACCACGCCCTCAATCGACAAAAATCTACACATCCGTCAAAAAAAATGACATATCAAGTTCAAAGTTGAAGTGGTACACATGCTTAAAATTAGTTCATAGATAGATGTGTCAAAAATGGGCGCAGTCGAATAACAGACACGCCCACAATCGACAAAAATCTTTTTATCTGTCTCAAAAATTTAGATGTTAAGTTGAAATTTGATAAAGATATTTATAATTACCCCATCCATTGATGTACCCAAAATGGGTGCGGTCGGATGACAGATACGCCCACAATGTACGAAAAAGTGTATTCAGCGTAAAACTCGATTTGCTAACTGAAACGTAATACATATACTATTAGAAGGCGTAATCATAAATCTGCCATGCCCATTAATATTAATTTGTAGATTTGGAGGATATTTACGATTTGGCTTAAACCAAATTAAGGGTTTTTTTCTTGTCCCTTATAAATCGTTATAAAAGGCAGAGCATGCTGGTAGATATCAATTGCATTCGTTAGACCACTTGACGTATTATTGTATAATACTCTAAACGTTCATTCAAATCATGATGAAACATATGTTTGGGAGCTAGTATTAAATGAATAAATGAATCTAGGGAAACGTTACAAGATGTTCATCATTGAATTTGCCAAAAATTTAAATGTGTACTGACTAGACAAGCATTGTACAGGCAGCAGCAACATTCATGCCGACCGTCATGGACTTGTGCGCATGTATTGTTTCGTTTGTCTGGCAACTGGTCTACGAAATGTTTGGCAGTTATGTTAAAAGAACGGGAAAACTTCAATATTCCATTTATGAGTCATCCACATCATCATACAACAGTGAGTCTCCCAGTGAATGGTTGAGCAGCTCAACATCAAACAGCAAACACCCAATTGAAGATTTTTGTAGCTTAGCTAACTGTCTGACTAAGGCTGTGCAAGCTGCCTTGGTGACTAAAGTTGTTGCAATAATTCCAAAAAATGTTGCTGTTGTTGTTGTTGTTGTTGTGTAAAATTAATACGACCAAAGAGTGAAAATTGTGTTATTGTTGCTGTTATTGTTGCAGCCCAGCTGCATTTTAATCGGTTTGCCAAAATGTTGTATTGTACGCAATCAATCCGACCGCTTGTTTTTATACCTAATGTACACACACAACAACCCGAATGCAAACAAGAATCGATATTTAGATGAATGAATAGATAAAACGGATGAATGGATTATATGTGTGGATGAATGGATGGATGTATTCATAGTAAATGGGTGGTTATATATTGCAGCCCATTAATCATGTTTCGGTTTCATCTAAATCGAAAATGGAAATTGTTGCGGATGCGGCATATTACGTCACGTCACGTCAAACTCCAGCACATGTGTTAATAAAGTTTGAAAATGAAATTGTCATCCAACAGTATTTGCTGTTAGATGATCAAAGTTGAAAATTTCTTTTTAAAAAACTTAACTTAGCTTCAGCCAAATCTTAAATACCCTACAAACAAATAGTGGGAGTGAAAGGTTGATGATTACGCCCTCCAATACATGTCTTACGTATCAGCTTGCAAGTCGAATTTAACGCTGAATAAGATTATTTGTAAATTATGAGCATAACTGTTATCCGACCACGCCCATTTTCGGTACATCGGTGGGTGGTGTAATCTTAATTAAGTATACAAAATTCCCACTTCAGAGGTCAAGTTTTGTGGTAGATAAATAGTTTTTTTAGATTTTGGGCGTATCTATTGTACGACCACGCCCATTTTTTAAAAAGCTATAAATGGATTAATTATAGATATCTTGATAAATTAAAATTTAGTAGATCAATTTTTGTGGCTGATATAGATTTATGTCTACGGCCATTTTTGTCACAGCCCTGAAAAGAATATTGTATAAATTTTCAATTTAATAGCTCAATTTTTCGACAAATAAATTTGCATTTTAGTCCATTGTGGGTGTGTGGCGATTTGGGCAAATTTAAATCTGCGCACACTAGCTAGAAATGTACGGACGTACGGACATATGGACACACATGTTGAGTTTTTGAGTTGGATTGAGAAATTGTATGCTTTGTAGGGTATTTCTGGGTGTCTCAAAGAGAATGACAAACTTAGCATATCCCTCATCTTAAAACCAAAAAAAAAAACCTTTTTCAGGGATTCACATTCTATGATTCGTTCAACGAAGCGGCCCTCAATCCTTTGCATTATATTTTAAGCAAACGTGTAGTGTTTTGGGAGGGGATTTAAGTTACATACACACTCATGTACTTTGGTAAGTTTTGCCACTTTGTGGTAACAATTGATATAAAGCATTATCAGAAATTGTTTCAAAAATGATTGGATACCTACGTTTATCTGTGTTATAGTATTAAGTTGGCAAATTATCAATTAGCCACTGTTTCTTCAGCAAATTAAAAAATACAAAACAATTTTTTTCAAACAAAGAAGGTGGTGATGGTGAAGGTGGCGGCGGTGTTGGAGGTTTCGGTAGTTATGGTAATGATACAGATAGTACACAACCGCAAAGTTTGTTGGTTACCGAAAAGAAATCATAACAACAGATCTTGAATTTTAAGTTTTATTGGTTGTTTTTTGTTTTTGGTTTTTTTTTCGTTTTGTGCTTTGTTAACTGTGGTCAGGGCCACAAAAGATTATTTTAATCGAAAGTGACCGCAATTATAATCGTATTTAGGGGATCGTTTAGAAAAATAACTAACGGTTGTTTCATGTGCGGTGTGTGGTGTGGTATGGTGTTATGTATGAACACCACTCGTACACTCGCCCATGCTCGCACTTGACTCTAACTCTAATTCTGCCGACAGTAATTTGCTATTTTGACACCATCAAGCCCGTCCAACCAATCACCAGCAATTCTTGTACGTTTTACGAGTTGTATGTGTGTGTGTGTGTGCTGCTGTTGTTGTTTTTGTTATTGTTGTCGGTAAGTATATTCGGTATGTATGCATTTATATTATGACGGATGATAGACGGACATACAGACAATAGTTAGCCACAAGAAATTGACGGATTGCATTGCATTGTATTGCTGATGCATTAGATTTCAAAGAATTATTAACTTACTCAGAGTTTTTACCGCAAATATTATTACAGTTTTTCTATAAAGGTTAATCATCAGTGTGCAGGTCTTCAAACCGCGCTACGAAAATTGTTTGTGCATACTTTGGTGTACAATCTGCTCCAGTTTTGTTTTCCAATACATTAATATGAACACGTTTGTGTGTGCGCTTATGGGTATGAAGTATATATAAACCGGAAGGGTAATTATGTAAGCTTGTGTATGTGTGTGTGCATGGGAGAGTCAAACATAACGTGAAACAGACCTTTGCAAAATTAAAGACAATTAGATTGAATAGTCGATGCATTATGCATTCTAAGGCAAAGCTGTTGTGAAGCCTCGAATAGAATCGATTCTCTAAGCTATTAATGTTATGAACACATTTTAATAATTGCTTTAGGCAATTTTTTGAATGACCCATCTTCTGTATCCTATTCTGGATGCGATGATATAAAACAAGTGGGTCCAGCCGAATCATTTAATACCCTACATTGTACTTCATCATCATTCCCGGGCGATTACAGCCCGATTTAGGTATTTGGTCTGCTACAAGAGAGGACACAAGTTTTGTACACTAAGTGCTTGTTGTCCTCATTAAACACTTGGTCCCTCCGGAGTTTTTATCTCCCTCTTTAAACTTACGACGTACATCAGGTTCCCGCTTAAACACCATCCTAGCTGCAGTTTTTCCATCCATACGTGCAATATGATCTAGCCATCGCAAACTATGAACTTTTATGCAACAGACTATAGTAATGTCGGCTTCAAATTTTGTAGGTGGAACTCATCGCAAACCTTGCGTAGAACTTTTCTCTCGAAAACTCTTTTGCGGTTAACGTCTATGCTTCAGCGTCATAAAGAAACACAAAAGAAGTGATGATAATGAGGGATTTGGGAGGTATAGGAGTGAGTATACCAGGTAACATCTGTGATCGGCTTTAATCAGACAAAGTCCAAAACTATTACGGCCCCTGCTCACCCCAAGTTGCCACACAAACACTTTCACAAATTTTATGTCATTTCGTAAAATATCATTATATGGAAAGAGGTTCCAATAATGGTAAGATCGAGTTCCAATTTAGTTTCAATAAGAATTAAGACAATTAACTATACTTCATCAAATATTGTCAAAGTTTTCGTCTGAAAGCAGAAGACTTTTTTATAATAGGGAGATTATACGGAAATGGTTTCTAAACAGGGTCCGATCAGATCCACTTTTGGCTAATAATTTAAACCAATGAACTATTTTTCACTAAGCATAATTCGCAATTTTCATGGTATAAAAATTTATTTAAAACAAGGACGTCATATGTGGAAGCGTCCTAAAGATGATCTAATTTGAATCATTTTCAATAGTGCATATCTTGGAACTCAGACAAGCCCTTGTACCAAATGGACGCACAGACGGAAATTTATAATCATCCTCGAGACGTTAGCTTTTCAAGACACTACTGCTGCAACATGTCCTGCAAAATTAAATGTTCTTCGCTCACTCATACCAGTTTTGATTACACACTAGGAACTATATAAAATCGTATAAACTTTTATATCACGTACCAATTACATAAATTACTATCGTATGATGTATGTATTTCAGTGGTTACCATGAAAATCACCTAACATCACTACCATCAATTATTTGTCCATCAATGAGTTGACCCAGTTTGTTTTCCTCCAAGTGAATTTCAAAGATGTTGATATGTTAATGCGCTGAGGCAGAGGTATTATTTGCATTTATTACTAACGATAATGATTGAGAGATTTGCAAATGTTTCATGATGAAGCTGTTGTTTGTTGGCTCTCGTGCTGGTTGTGGTAGTGATGGCAGCCGAATTATTTAAAAAAAAAAAACAAAAAAAAAAGCCTTTCACTAACCTGGCAAAACCAAACAAATTAGATAATTGAGTACCTATACGTACAGTCAGTGAAAATTGAATGTTTTACTTGTATAAGCAACAATCGCTGCGATTTCAGTTGCGAATTGATTCAAAGAGTTTCTCCTATGATATGGTATTAAAAGAACAACAACACATTCACGGTCAGCTTTTGCCCTCAGTCTTTGGTGGCTGCAATGTTGCAAAACTTAACAAGTCAACTATAAAATTTCTTTAGGAAGAAAACAAGTGAAAATGTTATAGTCGGTCAAGCCCGAGCATTTAATACCCTACGCCACTTAGATCTACACAAATTATTAGTTTAGTTGCATGAATGCCACATAAAAGACACTTCGTGATATATCATTATATGGGAACAGTCCAATCAGGTCCACATTAAACTTAAGTAATTATTAAGCCAAATATTAAGAAATTCAATTATTTGCCACTTACTTAAAACAAAGGGGGATTCTAAAAATAGTCCAATATAACCTATTTTCAATAATTTACTAAATTATTTATCGAAATATTGTAAAAACTGTGACCAAAATCTTGTACCCATAATTTACTTGGACACACCTCAGACACACGGACGGACGGACAAACGTAAAGACATTTTTCAATCGATTCAGTTTTTAATTTTGAATCTTCCTGTACGGATATATGAAACCTTTCCAGGACAGACATATCTTTAATTATACCAAACGGCTCAGAATCATAATTTAAACGATTTAAACGAAGTTTGTCTATCCGTCCATATAATTCTTCTAATCAATCTGTAGGTCGCAATTTTTTGATATTCATTAATGACACGGGGCTGTTTTTGGACAAAGATTGGGCACTAATGAAAATGGTTTTGATCAGTAAATGCTTACAACGCCTTGTTTTAAAAGAAATCTTTACGAAGAGGAAGATTTCTAAAATTTTGCCAAAATTATTTAATTAGCATAACAGTTAACTGTGCCAACTTTAGCAATTTGAGCCTTTCCCATAATGCGCATCTTTAGTCGTTACAAGGTAACGTTTACGTGAAACTTACATGACAATGACTCTGGTTCATTAAAGTACTAAAAGTATAGCAAAAATTGTAGAACCAAGTTTTTAAGGTGTCACATAGTCTGATAGAGAACAATAATAATTTCACTAGTTTTTTATACGAAGTTTATCACCCCATTTGCAACACTCAGAAGAAGGTGTCAGGGACTATACTAAAATATAATATATATTCTTGATCAGCATCCGAGTCGATTTAGACATGTGTGTCCATATGTCCGTTAGTCTGCTCGTATTTGGAACTCTCACGATTGCAACCTTTGACATATTGAGCTAAAATTTCGTACAGAAACCACTACGAAAATAATTGAAGAGTCACGCCTACTATCAGCACAAATCTATTTATTTGCCACAAATATTTAGCTATAAAATTGAATTAGAATGTTATACATATTTATAAATACTCCTTTCATCGACGAGGCAAAAATGGGTATGGTCGAATAACAGATATGCCTACAATTTACAAAAAACCGTACTCCGCCTAAAACTCGACTCACAAACTGATACGTAATACATACAATATTAGAGGACGCAATCATAAACCTGCACGCCCACTATTTGTTTGTACATGTAGAGGGTATGTAAGATTCGCCCTCAACTACATTTAATTTTCTTATTCTTGTTTATTAATGATTTTTGATAAGAATTTAGATGCACTCTTAAGAAAATTCCAGTGCGCACTTAGACATTAACCTAGAAATGTACAAACATTGAAATATATTTTGTATTGCCATTATATATATATTGTAACGGGACAACTTGTTTAAATTATATTTGCAATCATACGAATGCAAGCGGATCTTACAGAAAGTCACATTAAACCGTTTTATAGTCAACGGAAGACAACACCCTCAACGACAACGTGAATGCAAACTTTTGTTATACATTTGCGGACAGCTATCCTGTAATGTGCTGTAATTTTCTTTTTACAATCTCAAATGAATTTCAATGTCTTGTTTATGTGTGTGTGGTGTTGGTTTTGTTGGCTTTTCACCGTAATTAGCGAAAATATTTACCAGACCAGACCAGGCCAGGCCAGACCATTACTAAGGAAAGAAGGAAACAAGACCAACAGCAACACGATAAAAACTTAAGTTCACCTGTTCACTGCCAAATATTTGTACGTTAGCATTAGTCACTATTTCTTTTCTATATTCCTATCTTTCCCCCTCTTACTGCCCTCACTCACTGGCTGTCTCTTTGTGTTACATTGTGTGTAATTAAAATTACCATCAGCGTCATCATCAGATTTAACAACTTTAACAGAAGATTGTCTTCAACAATATATTGTTCGGGGCTGGTATTGGTGGCCTCAAAATCAACAGCCACATAATCAGCAATCTGAACAATCATCATCGTCATTATTATCACGGCACCGGCATTAAAGGCACGGCTTACAATAAACTAATTACAACAAAACAAAAAATTCTCTCTCTCTCTCTCTTTCTATCTCTTCTTCGACTTTCAGTTGATTTCGTTTGTATTCCATCCATTTTGCCCGACTTGCTGATTGAGCGATTAATTAGAACTGTTAATTGTTAATGGCATACAATTGCAATGTATGCGCAATTTCGCGTGTACAATAATACCAGCATGAGATGGCGGAGACGCAATAGCAGCAACAATGTAAATAATACCAATAATAAAATGCTCGTTATTCGCTAAACATGAAATTTAATTTAAACCAGTTTATACATACACACACGCATATATATATCAGTGCATAGCTGGTATATGGTTTATAAGTGGTTTCATATGCATACATATATATACAGCAATAAAACGCATAAAAGACTTTGTTATGAAATGTTTCTTTTATGGTAATGTTCACTTGAGCACACACTCTGTATAAAATCTTCTCTGCCACCTGACTTTGCACAATTTGTCCTTTAATTGGTATTTATGGACGTTCACGTGAAATATGACAGCCGGTTTGGACACATACACACACACGCACACATTAAGTAATGTGTGAACGTTTGGCGGTGAAACTTTGTTTTAAGTCATCATAAAAACAAGAGATTAAACCACGAAATCTTAAATACCCTCCTCATCTAAATACAAGGACTGGACGGGGCAGGCACATGTTTACGCTTTCTAATGGTGTATGTATTACGCATCAGTTTGCAAGGCCCGTTGTACGCTGGGTATGGTTTTTGTAAATTGTGGACGTGCCTATTATCCGACCACGCCTATTCATGTTACATCAATGAATAAACTTCATATGATCCAACCACGCCTATTTTTGGCACATCGATAGATGAAATTATTATAAAAATTTCAACTTCATGGGTAAGTTTTTGAGACAGATGACATCTCTTGAACGATTTTGCCCATTTTAGCGAATAGCGATATACGTGCAGAAACTAAAAGTTTGTGTACAAAATTTCAACTCAATGTTTTAAAATTTATAAGCATGAAAGTGCCAACAACAGACAGGCACATGGACGCATGGACGCACGGACGCACGGGCGTGCAGACGTACAGACTTCCCATAAGCCTCAAAAATTAGGTGTAGCAGGCAATCTGCGAACAACCTGCGAACAACCTGACACCTAATTTTGAAGTCTTAGGGAAGCCGGTGTAAAATCCATAAAATATCACTTACGTCTTATTGTTAAAGATTGTTTACTTACGTATGAAGAACTAAGTACTTTATTAGCTGAAATATAAAGTTGTTTAAATTCACGCCCACTCTGTCCCCTTTTATGCGATCCAGTAGATAATAATGTACTTACGCCATCACACTTCTTAATCGGTGAACCTATCAATTGTATACCAAACGAAAGAAAGGAAACAAAGTTAGTGTAGGGTGTGTATGTTGTTACCTGCCAAGTCAGTTTCTGCACCAAAACATTTTTTTGGTAAATTATGAGGGTGTCAATTATACGACCCCGCCCACTTCTACGCACATCTATAAACGCACTAATTATTATTACAAAATGTATACAAAGTCTATAGCTGTAATCGACAGACACACTTTTATCTATTGTGGGCGTGTCTACCAATGAATTTTGCCTTCTTTAAAAAAGGAAGTATCTACATAGATAAACTAAGAATAAAACGGGTGTTGATCTTTATTTAAAAGCGGTATTCGTGGCAGCCCCCTGGTAGTGTATATATTATGTGTCATCTTCTCGGTCGGATTCTGAGCCAAGTACAGTTTCTTTTTTCGATAAATCAATTTTTGTCACTGATAGATAGATTTTTCGCGTTTGTGGGCGTAGCACTTGAGCAATTTCACCCAATCTCAATAAGAATCAATATACAGAAATCTGTAAAAGAGCGCATACATGTATTATATATATAGTGCGTGGTCCTTGAAGCCTTCTGAGGGATTACGCACAGAAACAATTGTGAATTTTCGCCATTTCTATCAATTATTTCCATCAAAGTGGGATGTTTTAAAAATGGCCGGTTTTAGTGCAATTTCAACAGCTACAGTCTTTAGACTAACAACTTATAAAAAACATCCTGTAGCTTAAACATTAAAATTATATGGACAGACGGACATGTTCAAATTTCAACAGGTGGAAATGCTCACAAACTTTAATCATTTTTGTCATAAACAAAAATATACTGCATTCGTCTACCATCAGTGGTATAGGATATAAATACTGAACTAAATTTATAGGTTAATAAATAAAATTGAGATGATGACATAAATGATTAAGCGAACGACTTATTATGTGACAAATGCATATAAAAAAGATCATTGTGATAGGCGCTGCAGTACGTACAGCACGCATGATATTGAGAGATTGAATAGTTCGCGTATAATCACAGTGCCCACTTACATGGAGTGGCAGAATATTTTCCTTCTGGCATTGGGCAATTAGAATAATTAAGTTGAGATAAATTGCCGGATAAGACGGATAAAATTGATTTTTGATTTGGTGTCTCATGCGTGCATGGCTGCTGGACATATTTAATGCACCCAACACGAATCGTTGCCGCAGTTGCTTATGTTTATATTTATGTTTATGTTTTTGTTTATGATTATGTTTTTTCCTGTCATATATTAAAGTAAATACATTTTACATGTGACAAGCCCGTCCATTGCAATAAGGAACGACTGCCGTTGAAGTACTTACACGAAAAATGAAATAAAAAAGCAAGTAAGAAAACTAAATTTGGCTTAGACCAAATCTTAAATATCCTCCACATCCACAGAGATGAGCGTGGCAAACCTATATATATAATGCGCCCTCTAATAATGTACGTATGTACGTATCAGCTTGCAAGTCTAGTTTTATGGTGAATATGGTTTTTTGTAAATTGTGGGCGTGTCTGTTATACGACCATGCCCATTGTTGGCACATCAATGAAGGGGATAACTATAAATACATGCAGCAAATTTAAAGTTCAAAGGTAAATTTTTGTGGCATATATAAGGATTTATATCCATTGTGGCGGGTCTGTTAACCGTCCACGCCCACTTTTGTCACATTAATGAGAAAAATATTTATAGATATATGCCTGTGTACAAAATTTCAGTTCAATAACGAAAAATTTACGCCCATGAGAATGCCAACAACAGACGAACACACGGACACACATATCAAAATCGATTCAGTTTTTGATGCTGATCAAAAATATATATGCTTTGTAGGGAGTCTGACGCCTCCTTCTAGTAAACGGAATGACAAACTTAGTATACTCTCCATCTTATGTGTAGGATGTAAAAATTAAAACATTATGAATTGGCTGCAAAAGCGTTTCAATGAGGATGTGTTGCGATGAATGATTTATTCCATTTAATAGGCGTGTTTCACTGTCTTTTTTATTTTAACTAAAAACTAACTTCACCCACTTCACCTACTGCAGTTAAAATCGATAAAAATAATGATTTCTTCGCGGTTTTCTTTATTCTTCTTTATGAAAGGAAAAAAGAAAGAAAATCTCTCCTACTGTTAAATAAATGAAAACTAGGAAACTGGGTCAAAGGTGCTTTCGCAGAAAAACTAAATCTAAATGATTTCTTTTCTCCACCGCAGAAGCAATGACTGAACTGTGCTCATAGGTGGAAAATGATTGGAGCGATGAGTCGGATATGGAATTAGGTGAAATAAAGTGGAGTGAAATAGAGTGGAGTATGATGTGATGTGATGGGATGGGATGGGATGAGATGAGATGATAAAAAATGGAGGATTCCTTGCAACATAACCTTTTGAACTTTTCCAAATTTTTCTCTCCTTTAAACAAGCTACCAAGAAGACTATCCTCATATGTTAGTTTGCTCGCTCGTTAGCTGGTAGCTGTAGTTTACATGGACATATGACGGCAGTAGTTGTTCACGTTTGCACTATTTTTCAGTTGGATTTGTTGGTGTTTTTGTTGTTATTATTATTATTGTTATTGTTATTGTCTCTTCTGAGATGTGTAGATGTACATAGGTTTGTGCACGCTTGCTCTATGACCATAAAATGGTAATAATTTCATCTAATAACATTTAAAATGAATTTAATCTGATTCAAATGAGAAAAACTATTAAACGCAGATGTGGTGCAAGAGAGATGGTAATGGTTGGACAGTTACTTATGTTGTATATAGGATACAGGGTGAGAGACTTAGGAGACCGTTATTTGGCTAAAACCATTGCACAACCGCAACAATGTTCGACTTTAACCGCAACAATAACTACAGAGAAGAAAAATGAAAATCGCATCTTAAACCGATATAAATATGTGTGTGTGTGTGTTTTTCTCTATTGTTTTTATTGTTGTTGGTAAGTTTATGCTATCTTACATTCTTTTCTTTGGCCAACAACAACAACAACAACATTTACCCAATGCACAGATCACTAATGAATACACACATTTTTACCTACCTACCTACCTACCAAAGATAGACAGACCAGCAGCCGACCACATTGAAAAGATATCAACAGAGCGACTAACAGCTAGTCGGACTAATGGAGAGACAGGCACACAGCTGTGTGCTACTGCTCAGGGACAATAAACACACTGCCGCCTTACCAGCTAGCTAGCTGGCTTGCTTGCTTGCTTGCTTGCTTAATTGTTGGTTGGTTGGGTGGTTGGTCGGTTCCTGAAGCGAAGGACATCTTGATGTTGGAAAGCTGAACTCAGCTTAGATTAATTCAGCTGTGCGCTTTAGCTTAATTCAGTTTAGAGTTGGCGCATTTTCAAAGCAATACTGGCTGGATGATTGTGAACTAATTGCACAATTTGTGCAACAACGCAGCCCAACTTCATACTTGGCAATCTTTGCGAATATTGGTTCAGTTAAAGTGTACCATCACATCCCCACACTCGCACTTTTTCTATTTGTCTGTCTATTCGTCTGTCTGTCTGTATTTCTGCTTTTATGTTTATGCCAGGCAACCACAAAGATAACCGCTAGATGGGTGAATGGTTCGTTCAACTGTCTCAACACGTATCCCGAGGTAGCTCACAAATAGCCGCCACCGGCCAGCCACCGCTAAATGTTATATATTCGTATAGTTGTTACCATAGCCTTTACTATTCTTCTTGTTATTATTGTTGTTATTGTTGTAATTTCGTTAGTTTAAAGTCATTTGGCTGGCTTGCAGTTGGCATACATTTCATAGGTACAAACGAAATCTATAACTGAAGCTAAAGCCACCACAACACAACACGACGATTACTTGATGACGACCACACCCAAGCCCAATAACAACAAATATAAAACTATTTTAATGCAATCGAATTGTAGACACACACACACACTTGTAAACTATAGATGTACATGCGGACGGCATTAAATTTATAGGGGGTTCAGCCAAATCCCCAGCAATTCAAAATTTTACATTCAAGCTGTGTTTGGAACCCTTACCAAATAATACTTTTAATGCTGGACTGCACTACTTTGGACATTTCTATGATAGCTCGATAAGAAAGCGGAGATTTATGCGTAGAGAAAAGTGCTCCTTCTTGGGATTGTCGATTGTCGAGGGGGCAGATTGCCCTAACTTCAGCCAATTACATACAGAGCGTATATAGTACCGAGTGTACAAGTCGCCCCTGCGAAAGTGTTACTGTTTATTTTTTTATTATTTATTTTGTTGTTGTTGTTGTAGTTGCTGTTATTGTTATTATTATTATCTCTCGTGGTACCAAGCCAGCCAGTTGGCAATTGATATTATTTAAATGTGCAATTTAGTGGTGGTGCTCAAAATGGGTTCAACTACATGATGCCATTATTATTGCATATTAAAGCGTGCATGCATATACATGCATACGCCCCAATACTGATATTTTATATTAGAAAAGAACGATAACAACAATAATAATAATAGCAATAACAACAACAACAACTACTACATTAGTCGAATAATAGAAACAATGGGAAGGGGAAGCCAAGACAATATACACACATAGACGATGAGGTACTGTTACTTAATTAAGGAATTTCTACGAACGAACCAACGATTTTCAGTTAAACACGCTGTAACAATAATAACAATAGCAATAACAATAACATCAACAACGACAACATCACAAACGCTGAACGCTGAACGCTGTTGAGCAATAAAATTTATACGTGGCTAAAGGACATCACGCGTACTTGATGCTTCAAGTTGTAAGACCTACATATTGATGACGTGATGCTTTCTTTTTTTCTTTTTCTTTTTTTGTTTTGTTGTATTTTAAACTATTTCACTTCACAATGCCGTGTCTGCCCGTGTGTATGCCGGCCTATCTCTGCCAGCCATTTACACAACCATCTACTTATTTTCAACTATGATTTCAGTCAGCTCTATATTTAGCTAAGGCGGCAGATAATTTCCATTTCTAAGCATGCTTCCATCCATTTCCCTGTCGCTGTTGCTGTCCCTGTCCCTGTCCGACCGTCTGTCCGTCCCTCCGTTCATCTATCTATTGCCTACGTTTGCCATTCCAACTGAACTAAAGCACTCAATGAATTTTTACATGTATTGTCGCCATCCTCATGCAACAATAAATACAGTACACATCATAAAGAAGCAGAGTTTGTAAATTTCCCGTTAAAAAGGCCTTTACAATCGACAGATGTTGATCGTTGCTTTTCATTCCTTTGAAGCTGTGGATTTGGTCATAAACAACTATAACCATAACAAGAAAGACAAGTAAAAAGACGAAACTAAACAAAAATATATTTGGTTAGACTAAATTTTTAAATACCCTGCCTGTTTATAGTGCAACGTGTGGTCACGGCTCGTCAAGGATGACATCCTCCAAGACACGTTTAATGGCTAAAACGGTATTTTTCCTAAATTAACCAGCGCCACCTCTCGTACTTCTGGCATATATTTCAGCTAATTCGCTAAAAGGTTTAAGCTTTCTAACTTGAAAATGGGCGTGCCACTTGATTTTCTCCCAGTAACCGAGCAAGAGACAGACATACGGACACAGATTAATTTAGAATGAATATAAAGATTACCTGTAAACTGATTTTCTTCACAACAGTAAAGGGAATGGCTAGCGTAATTTTAGCAACTGGACTTATTCGTTTCGAACAATGAATTGAACCGCTTAGTCGTATAAATATCTTAAGGGATCCTTGAAGCTTCCTATTAGTAGTAGTTGCAAACGAAATTACAGACTTAGTATACCAACACCATTAAAATGAAAAGTATCAAAATACCAGCGAGTCCGGAATTTTACTGTTACTTGGTCCGAACCTGAAACACCCTCTGCTTACACTTGCATTTCAATCTGTCGGAATACATTTCTCATACTTCATACTAAAGGAGTTATGAATGAAGGTCACTGTTTCTCTTTATTCAAATATTTCAGCAAAATGGAACACCTCCCCCACCTACAGACTGTTGATGGTAGCTTTGGTAAGTTGGTAGGGTACGATGCGGTGTTGCCACAATGAATGCTTTAGCGACTGTTAAAGTGCTGTGTACACGATTGCTTCTTCCTCAAAAAGCGTTATTTTTAAATTGCCAACAACACCCTAAGCAACGGTTGTGGTTGTTATGGCAACAACTACGCTCTATATTGTGTACGCCAGTTTTCCGCTTTGTACTTGTATAGGTCTTAAATACACTCACACACACACCAAATGGACCATTACTTTGGGCAAAATGCAGCACAACTACAACAATCGTAGATGTAGACAAATTGCAGATGATCCTCCAAGTTTTAGAGCACTAGAGTGCGCACACAATTTATAATATTGGACTTACAACATAGATGTTCAGGCTAATTCGCATTGTATTGTATTGTTGTTTTTCTTCATTAATCGACCGACACAGCTTACGGAACTGTAGACACTACACACAATAGTTAGCTAGCAACCGTGATGTCCATCCAGCCTGTGCATGCGCCAAACGATGTATGGTATATACTACCACATACCACATGCATACATACGTACTGGCATGTCCAGCGAAAAGTGGTTACGGTACGATCTGCCTTAAATTGCCACTTAAATCAACTGTAGGAAGAATTTACTACCGCTGCACGATTTGTTGTTCAGTTTATTTTTATTTTTGTAGCAGATAATTTTTGTTAAGTTAATACAACAGACAATACATATGCCCTAGTTTCTTTCTACAACAATAACTTCTATGTTGATCGTAGACATTTGTATATAAATTACGTCTTACAGGTATTCCAGGGAGATTCAATTCAAACGGTTTGTTACTCTACACTATGACTGGAGCTTTTGCCTTATACTCTATATTCCCAGGTTAGATTTACGAATTTTTACAGCCATGTAAGTGGGGTGCTACGATTGGTACCTTATATGGTACCGCTATTCATATAATAAATGCGTAATAAAAAATTGGGGATTTCATGGTTCAAAGTTAGAATTTCTGCTTAAAAAGTTGCATTCTTTCCTTTCCCACATCCCAGCCTTGTTCTTGGCCTTGGAGAAACCCGATTTCAACCATTTTCTCAAGAACCTCTAAAACTTCTGAAGTGTGAAATGTTTACATGGATCAATTTGGTAAAAAAGAGCGTCGGATTTATGAACACATTACTTGTGGTTCTTGCACCATCCAACTACAACAAAACCGAATTCGCCTGATTTAGCCACTCTTTGACTTCTTCTTGTTCGATTAAATAAAGAATAAAAAGGATATATATTTTGCTGTCGAGACAAGGTAATGGAAAAATGAAAGAAAAAAATTTATCGAAGTAAATGATCGCCATGTTAGAGTCAATAGAATTCGCTATCATACCATTTTAGAAGACTATTTTTAAACAAAAATTAGATGGACTTGATATCTATGATATATGCTTTCAGCAAGATGATGTCATATTTTATACATCTGGTTAAACAATTGATCTTTTGAAGGGGAAGTTAGGTAACCTTATATTGTCGAGAAATGGCCACCTTGCTCAAGCGATTTAATGCCTGTCGATTTCTTTTTACGGGGTTACGTTAAGTCGATAATTTATACTAACAATCCAACAACTTTAGAGGAGCTCAGAGATAATAACAAACGCGACATTACCAACATTCCCGTCGACATGTGTGAAAAGGTAATGAAATATTAGCTTTAAAGAATCGATCGCTGCAAGTACGCCCTCGGTGCTCTTATGAATAAGATCTAGTTTCCATAGTCAAATGTAATACGTGTTCTAAATTTGACATAAATTTCAGACAATTATCTCAATTATTACGTATTTTATTTAAGTACAAAAATTGTTAGGACCTTATTGAAAAAATTCTCTATAAGTACCCGATCAGTTTTAAAGATTTGCAAACGTTTTAACAAACGCATTATGCTTCAGATCTTTGAAACAGTACTCTGTGAGCTAGATATTTGGGGGAGCGTGCGCTTTTACGCCGTTGGCAATATACTGATGAGATGAGTGGACAAACGAGTAGGATGCCAAAATGGGGCAAACACAGAAAGACAAAATCAATCAGTCAGTAGATGGAGACAAATGCGCGAAAAAAAATTACCCCAAAAACATCAATAATAACTATAACAACAATTATACGCTTTGTGTAGGAAATACATGGCAATCGGCATTATCAGTTATTGACTAACTGACCGATTGAATGGCAGCTAATATTGAGAAACGTTTAAGTGAATTTCCATGAATAAATGGAATGAATGAAAATCGTACACACACACTCTCGATCATATATACAACCAGTATTACTGTTAAAAGCTACAAGGGAAAAACATCAGCACAGACACAAATGTACCGCAATGTAATAGAAAATCGCCCTAAGGATGCAATAAATGACGGCGCGAGTACAACAACAATCAAATCATTTGCTCTAACTGATTCGGGCGAGCACGTGGAGACAACATCAGCATTAGCATTAGCATCAGCATTAGCGAGGTTAGCGAGTGAGTCAGCAAATTTATCAAATTAATGTGGCGAACAACCCTTTTCTACGTCCGGCACCACATTCATTTCAATATCTTAATACAAGCGCTAAATTTATTGTATATAGAAGTGTAAGTATGAATTTCCTTTTGTGTTTTATAGAATAGTTCAATTAGCTCATATGATGTTCAGTTTGATGCCTCTAACTGAAACAAAGCCAATTATACGGTAGATATTATTGGGTAAGCCATGTAGGTGAAAAATCGTTACGAGGAGGGAGGTATGTGTACTCGAAAATAGGAAAAAATTGCAAATCATGTTTGTAAGTATTATTCATATGACGACGACGACGATGGTGAGATAAGCAATTTTTGACAGCACGTCTCTAAATTGTCATCCACAAGCCTACGCATTGTGATCCTCTTTCTTGAGCAGCAGATCAACAATTTATCTTGCAACTATGCAACTCATCTCCTTTCCATTCTTTCGCACAAACTCACACAAACTACAAATGACTGCTGAGGATACATTAGTTGAAATGGATTTCTTGTTAAGGCGTATTCTACAACTTTTCTGCTTTTTCTGCTCCATTTATGGAGTATTCACCCTTTATAACCCTTTTTACATGAATTTCATTTAACTACTCAGTGATGAGGGTATATTAAATATATTGTTCTGTTTAGACTGCAAAGGTCACGAACCTTATAAAATGTTTATGCATTCAGTATCAATCTGTATCAATGATGAATCTGAGTCGATTTAGATACAATAAATACGTCCGTATGTCCGTCAGTTTAGCGGTCCCTATGTCCGTCCGTATAGCCTGCCCCTAATTTAAACGCTGAAATTGAGAGGGACTGAGTTCAATACCTACAACAGTATAACCCGTGTAGGAGGTGTTGGGGTGTTTTCAAAAAATTTTTCTTAATTGGATAAATAATTTTTATATCTGGGAGGCAGGGTCAGAAACCTAGGAGACATTCCCTCAGTGACGATCTTTAAAAAAAAGAAATCTGGGTAGAGGCACTAAAATTGAATGTATGAAGAGTGTAGCACAATATCATAAAATTTAACGATCGTAAATTGCCAAAACAGACGGTCATACGAACACATGGACTCAGTTTTTGATGCTGATCAAGAATATATACTTATGGGTGTTGCAAACGGAATTACAAATATAGTAAACCCCCCACCTTATGTTGTGAGTACAAAAAAAAAAACACATTTCAACGCGTGGGCTTAAATTATTGTATGTTGGAAATGTCATCACCGTACCATTCAGTACATATAACGTACACACGCAGTAGAGAGTCTTAATATTAGTTGACATAAATTTCTCAAAATCTTCACTCAACAATAACACATACAGGATGTTTTGTGCAGAAACGGTAAAGTCGCTGTAACAACAATGAAGGAAATCTCAGACTTTATATGCAAATGGATGGATGCAAATCCTAAACTATCAGTTAGATAGCTATTCAGTGAGTCAGTAAGCAATCAGCCAGTCAGTCACTACCCACTATACGTAAACAATTAAATTGGACTCGTCTCGTTATGTACACCACCTAAACGAATGCCCTTCTAATATACTCGCCTATGAAACAATTTACCACCTGACCATTCCTGACGTCCCCCATTCGGGTTAAACGTTAATAAAAACCACTATTCTCTCTTTCCTCCCATGCGCGAAGACTAAAAGGATAAAGAAACATCCACGTTTGAACCACTGGTTGAAACATTTTTGTTTGAATCAATTTAACCGTGTCCGTCTGTCCATGGACATAGTTTTACTTAGTTTTGGAAGATGGACTTGCAACCCATTAAAAATAAACGTGATACATATACATAAATACTTAGGGACAGACAGACACATACATGGCTATTGTAAAGAATGTTTTTCTGTATCGCACTTAAACACATATTTATGTAATCTTCAGATTCAGTCCCAACAAGTTAACAATAGTTTCAGTGAAATATACTATATATACAGTATACATACCTTACATACACTTAGAAAACCTTCACGTGTTTGTTTATGTTGTTGTTGTTACATTAAATACTTTTTTTTTTACCTAACTAAGTAGACGCGTGCCATACTCGTGGTGTATATATGTGTGCGTGTGTTTAGTTTATAAAGAGAGACAAAGAAGGATACAGCCAAATGACATACATAGACCCGTTAGCAAAAAAAGCAAAAAAAAACTGTGCTATGCAACCTTTCAGTTAGGCAATCAGCAACAACAACACTCACAAGACAAACTATCAAGAAACAAATAACAACAACAATAACATGACAGCATACAAAACCATCCGACAAAATACAACAACAAACAACAAACAACAAATAGAAATGGAAATGAAAGTCGCCAAAAAAATATTCTTTGAAAGCATGCAAACGAGCGATTGTGAAGAAAAAGAATAAGAAGAAGAAGGAGAAGATGCCGAGAAGAAGTGGGCGACTAGTTAGAAATAAGGAAAAAAAACTAAATTTGGTTTAGGCCCAAACTTAAATACCCTCCACATCTATATGTAAAATATGGGCGTGGCTGAGTATGGTTCTTTTGGACGTCTCCGTTATTAGACCACACCCATTTTTTCACATTACATTTGATCAATTTTACCCCCTTCAAACAATTTCTGCAGAAAGTAAGTGTTTGAACAAAATGTCAGCTTAATGCCAACAGGCAGTAACGTGGACGGAAGTCTCTGGATCAACTCAGATTTTGTTGCTGATCAAGAATATTTATCCTTTATAGGGTCTCCCTCGGGGTGCTGCAAGTGGAATGACAAACTTAGTATGCCGCCATCATCGTGTGTGCCGTCTGTAATAACATTCCTCTATAAATGTAACTGTGAATTTATTGTAGTACATGTAGCATTAGATAGATGTTAAAATAACAAAAACAAAATTTAGAGAATGAAGGAAATCGTATACGAAAACAGTTTACCAGCATCATCATCATCATCATCACCATCAACAACAACAACAACAACAATATCATCATTATCAACATTAACAGAAACACTTCATCACCTACCAATAACAGTATGTAACAACAACAACAACAACAACAGTAATAAGTAGAACAACAACCGCAATCATCACTTAAGTGATCTGCACCAAATTGTGGTCGTTCATCGTGGCTGGTAGGCGGACTAGATGGTTGTGTTAAGTTTGCGCAACTAAATTATTGTAAACTTTTTTTTTCTATATCCCTGTTGCACACATCACTCGGATGGCGCAAAACGTATTCTATGGTATGATTCTAATGCTAGATTGTTGCAATCATCAATCCACATACGTACGTACGAACATGTTATGCTGCTGTTGGTATAAACTTCACACTAATGCCATTGAATGGAATGAATGAAAGACTTCGTGGAAGAAAATCATAACAAACACACATATGTGTCGCCAATACGTAGCAGCATTAGCAATCTCTTAACAAAGATTCATTACCTTTTTATTATAAATGAGAAGACTCTGAAGGATTCCGTTTAGCATCAACAACTCGATTATTTTCGTTACCTTTTATAATTCTAAATATTTTCTACTTATTATCACTTCAATTTCCCATCAAGATTAAAATTTGTCTTAAACCATATCTTAACTATCCTCATTTCTAGATCAAATCAGTTTTTGATGCTGATCAAGATTATATATACTTTGCAGGGTGTTGCAAATGGAATGACAAACTTATTATACAACGCCCCCATCCTATGTGGAGGATATCGAAAAATTAAATAAAACATCAAACTGTTCTTGACACTTCAGCAACAACAACAACAAATACTACTGCTATGACAAACACAACAACAAAATGTACAATTTTTGGTACCAAGTTTCTACTTCATAAATACACCTTTGGAGCTTTGAGAGATTTTTGTAGATTGCATGCGTGGCCCTTAGCCAATTTTGCCTAATCAACTCGGTAACTCAAAATTTACGATTGTCAGAGTGCCAATAATAGACGGTTATGAAGACGGACGTCTTTGACGTCTCCTTTTTCGATGTTGCATATGGAATACCCAACTTAGTATACTCTCATGTTAGTGATGGCTTAGGGTATAAAAATTGACTTATCATGGGCCTAAATAGACGTCTATTCATAACATTCAAAAATAAGGCAGACGATTCATTTTACTTCATTGAATTCGCTATGGAATGATTCAGATACGCGATGCGTGGGGTAAAACCAAATTCAATTGCAATTCAATAAAAAATGCATTCGTAAGTGCATGTAATTGATGCATAAATTGTCTCTTTACGAAACGTGTTAAACTGAGATGCAAGTATTAGAAATTGAAATTATTGTAATTTCCTAGAACAACAAAATAATGAATTATCTCATATATGCAAACGAACAGTACTGTGGTGAACCTTGTGTTTGCGATTAAGTCACAATATTCGTTATATATTAAATTGTAATGAAATTTTCCTATACAAGCACAAGCCCATACGCACACGTACACACACACACACAGGCATATGTTTGTGATAAAAATTATGAACTAATTTAGCAATGTCAGAACCTCTTTAAGGAAATGTGCAATTATCGTTTTGTCACAATCTATCAATTAAATGCAAATCGCATTAATAGTAATTTGCCAAATTGGCCGAGAGTGATATTGGCCAAGTAAGTCGCTAGTATCCCCGCCTATGATTAACTTGTTTACTAAAATGAATATGAAATTAATAATAAAATTAATACACACAAACATGTTCAATATTTGTGGCATCTAAACAATAACAACAGCAACAACAATATGACAATTATTAATATGAAAATGAACTGAACTGAAAAGCAAGGGAAAATATTATAGTCGGTCAAGCCCGACCATCAAATACCTTACACCTTACCTTACTTGATATAAAAAGACCTCCATTATAACAGGTCCAATCTGGTTCATTTTCAATCCTTCTACCAAATTTCATCGAAATATCTCAAAAAATGCAACCTATAACTTGCACACAAATGTACATGGACACAGACGGACGGAGAGACGGCTACAGTTAAATTAATTCAGATTTTGATTCTGAATCGATCTAAACTGAAGGTGAGTGTGGCATTTGCCGCTTACCCCTGCCACAAGCGATGCTGGGTATAAAAATGTACCAAATAAATAACTCAGTATAGAATTTCCACTTGTTTAAAACTTTACAGGAAATATTGATCTAAGTATGTTTTGAAATATTATCAAACATGAAAAAATGAACTTGGTTTGCATTTGTTGTATATTTTTTATTATAAAATTTTTTTTTTTTAATTTAAAAATGAATTTCAATGGGTGTCTTATCATGAAAACATTGAAGGCGATGGAAAAACCGCCTACGATTACAAGCATTGTGGATTACATAGCAGAAGCAGCGAGTGTTAGTATAATAAAAAAAGTCCCATTCGTATTTTCATTCTAAGTACACTTGGAATGTGATGGGGAAGAGGTAAGCGAGGACTCTACATCTGATGGCCCAATGGAGGAATGTTCCAGATGTTCTAGAAGCAAGCGTAGGGTAGGTGGTAAAAGGAGATGGTAGACGAAGTGGTAGCTCTCACCGCCGCCGTCGCCGGCATTAAAATGACTCATTGAAATTTTGTTGGACATGTTGAGTATTGTTTTCTTCGCGTTGCATATGTATTGTATAAATTTAAAATGAAAAAATTAATAAAAATTTGTTGCGTAAAAAGCAAAGTAGCCTTCTACAGGTAAAATATAGGCGTGGAAAACACAATAATGCCGTTTTTAAATAATTCGAGGTGTATTTTACAATTTTACAATTTACCTAAACCATCGAATTATGCATTAAAAAAGCCATGGTATTGTAGCACCAAATAAGTTGCCATGTCGACTTTAGAAATGTGCGAAAAGTATTTCGACACTCGTGATATTTATATGTAAGTATATGTTCAAAATTTTACCACAATATCTCATAATTTACATACATAACGCACTTGAGTAAATCGACTTACTTTTTGATGCTGATCAAGAATATATATACTTTGGGGGGTCTCTGACGGCTTCTTGTGGGTGTTACAAATTTTTTTTTTTTTCCCAGCTCAATCTTTTATTTATTGAATCATCCTTCTTGGATATAACAATAATTAGTTAAATCTTAATCTAAGGGGATAAAATATACTGGCTTTGGACCAACGCCAATGGCCAGTTTGTGTGAACGATGCTTAGTTACTCCAGAACCTAGCTCGTGCCAGTGCTAGCCTAGCTTGCCAGTGGGTTTGGGTGACTCCGAATTTTATAGATATATTTAGTGCTGTATTCTATAATTACTTCTTCGACAGTGGCTATTTCTAGGTCTTTGTGTAAGCGATTATTGTTAACATACCAGGGTGCGCTTGTAATATATCGAAGAATCTTAGACTGTCTTCTCTGTAACTTGGCTATGATTGAGGCACATGCTGTTCCCCACAATTGGATACCGTAAGTGCAAATTGGTTTTATAATGGAAGTGTACAGGAGAAGTTTATTATCTAGACTTAGATTTGAATATCTGTTTAGGAGCCAATTCATTTCACTCGTCTTTAGCTTGATTTGCAATATTTTTGATTGAATGTGGTGAATCCACATTAGGCGACGATCCAAATGGATGCCGAGGTATTTAGCATGAGATTCTTGTGGAATCGTAGCATTGTGAATTTGAGTAGGAGGGCATGTGTTAATGTGAACGTAACGTGAACACATTTGTAGGGATTATCTTTAATTCTCCATTTATCTAACCACCTTTCGAGATCCTCTAGGTGATTCTGGATGAATCTTGAGGCCACATTTGGGTTTTCGTTAGAGGCTACAATGGCAGTATCGTCCGCAAATGTGTGTATTTGTGTACTTGCGTGTGTTGGCATATCAGCTGTAAACAATAGGTATAGAATTGGCCCTAAAATGCTTCCTTGGGGAACTCCTGATGTTATATTTCTTGTAGTAGACACAGTATTATTAATTCGTATTGAAAATGTACGGTTGGATAAGTAGGATTTAAACGGAGCATGTGTGTTGTATGGCAAATATTGATTAATTTTTTGTAAAAGTCCTTCATGCCAAACTTTATCAAAAGCTTGCGCTATATCTATAAAGACGGCGGAACAATACTCTTTGGATTCAAAAGACTTTCTTATGAAGGCTACAATTCGGTGTATTTGCTCTACTGTACCATGCGATTGCCTAAAGCCAAATCTCGAGAAGTACTTTTGCGAATAATTTAGATAGTACTGTTAAGAGGCTTATGGGCCTATAGGACGCTGCCTGGGTTGGATCTTTACCTGGCTGGGGTATCATTTTTATAACAGCATTTTTCCAACATTTTGGATAATGACCAGTGCGAAAGATGGCATTAAAAATTATTAAAATTGTTCTTATGGCACTGTTTGGTAGTTCCCTTATCATCATCGGGGTTATTTTATCTTGTCCTGGGGATTTATTTGGTTTGAGATTATTAATTTGACTTTTAAGTTGTGGGAGAGTGATGCAAATATCGTTATTGTTTGGGGCAATATATCACTCTCAGTATCACGAATGCTTTGGGTCAAATTATGCTGGTATTGAGGTATATTTGGACGGAATACATTTTCAAGGTGGTCTGCAAAGACCTCGCATTTCTCATGGTGACTTCTTGCCCATGCACTATTCACTTTTCTTATGGGATAATCCAGATGATTTGGTGGCTTAAGATTTTTGGATGCCTTCCATAGGTTGCATCTTCCCTGGACGTTAGGGCTTAGGTTTTCTAGGGTCGCCTGTAATTCAATTATTTTGCGCTCCGATAATGCCGTACGTAGCTGTCTTGTACAGCGAGCCAAAGCTTGTTTTAAATGCGGAGATCTATATCGCTGCCACTGTCTTCTTATGGTCCGTTTTTCTTGAATTAATTTTTGGATGTAAGGATGGCATATTAAATTTGTTTTAATCTTGCAATATATAGGTGTGGCTACTTCTGCTGCAGTTTGAAGAATGTTTGTAAATGTTTCCAATGCGGTGTTTACATCCTGGGCATTTCTTAAGGGAATGTCGATCGGAATATGGGAACTTATATATTTTTTATATTTAAGCCAGTTTGTGGTTTTGTTTGGTATCCTTATTGCAATTTCACGTATAATTGAAAACGATAAGTTTACTTCTAATAATATAGGAGAATGATCGGACGAGAGATCACATAGCCCTGTACTTTTAACTTGATCTCTTCTAAAGGCTTTTAATATTTCAAAATCAATTAAATCAGGGATTTTATTTAAATCTGAAGGCCGATAGGTTGGGGTTCCACAAGATGAGATATCTAAATGGCTTTCGTTTATTTCGGCGTACAGCTGTCTTCCTCTAGGCGTGATAAGTCTGGATCCCCAGTACGTATGTTTGGCATTAAAATCTCCGGCGGAAACAAATTTAGCGCTTAGATAACTAAAATATTCATGAAAGTCTTGCTTTGTAATAAGAAACGGGGAGGACAATATACCGAAGAGATAATTATTTTCGGGACCAAATCATGCAAGCAAATAGAGGTTGCATGTAAAAGATCTTTAGCATAATTCTCAATAGGAAAATGATTGATATTTTTTCTTATAATTACCGCAGAGCTACCGCAAGCTCTACCATTAGGATTCTTAGTGTCATATACAATGTAATCCTTTAAGTTGAAGCCGTTTTTGTTTGTGAAGTGGGTTTCCGAGATAAGCATAATATGTAGATATTCTCTATATCTCTTGATCTTAGGAAGTGCTCTACTTCATTTTTGTGTTGGCTGAGTCCGTCAAATTCTTAAATCAGCAATGAAGTTTATTTTTTGCTTATGAAGGTTTGAATTAAGAGATTTTGATTTTTGTACATCTCCTGAATCATGCTCTGCGTGTTTACCATCATGGCTTGCATACCTGTCACAAAGGATTGTATTAATTGCGTAAGAGATGCTATAGAGCTTTCGATTGAACTTGATTGTGGGGTTTCAGATGTTTTTCCTGTAATTGGCTCTGAAGGGTTAGAAGATTTCAGAGCTTGGGCATAAGATATCCCTTGAGTAGGTACCAAACTTGATGGCATTACTGGTTGTCTTGTTGTTACACCAATTGGGGCACTAGCTTGCCGATTTTTAGCTGGAGCCTGCTTAATTTGCTGGCATACGGAACAGTCACGGTAATTTGCGGTGTGTCCTCCACCGCAATTACTACATTTTTTTGCACCGGATATCCTAACCACTAGACAATACGGGAATGACAAACTTAATATACCGTCCTACCTTATGCGGAATGTATAAATGTAAATCATTTGTGAAACGAAATGAATCATTATTTTAATGAATAGAATTAGAAAAATTATCAACATTTTTTTTTTACAAGTCATCGACACAATATACATATTCGTACAGTCAGTAATCTCTCTAAAAATTGTTTTATAGGCTTACACATTGGAGAGTGTGAATAACTAACTGTACATATACATATATATATATAATATTTATATTACAATATATAAATTGAAAGCTGTAAATTCTCAGCGTCTTTGATCTGTGCCAACATCACGTCAAATGTAATTTATTTGCTTTTCTCTGGTAGCGATAGGAATTTAAGAATAACTTTTGCTTTTATTTGTCCAGATAAAATGTGAATCGCGTTTACAGTAACATTGTGTGGATTCTATGTGGACTGTAAACAGTTTAGTGAGAGTAATTTAGAGAACAAAGCTTAGGGTGAGAGAGAGAGAGAGAGAGAGATAAAGAGAGATGGAAAATCTGTAATACAAATACACAAGTGGCGCTAACGGGAATTCTATTATATTTGCACATCAAGAACAACAGAGCCGCTACATATAGATATATATTGTTTTATTCTCTTATTTTTTTTTAAAGCAAGGGAGGTTCGTGGATGCATTATACGTATACGTTGTTGTTATTAATATGTGTGTATGTGTTGTTGTTGTTGTTCTTATATGATTGGAGATGATTTGGGGTTGATATCTGTTATTGTGTTGTGTACGTATGCATGGGACTGCTGTGCAATGCAGTCTGCGGCGCTGTTATGGTTAAAGGCCGACTGTACAAGTTTCTGGCTTAAGTCATTTGTTATTTATTTTTTGTATTTTTTTATTTTTGTTGCAACTTTCATGCCACTGAGTTTTTCTAAAAGGAGTAGGAGAGCTAGTAAAACACACACACACACATTGCAGAAAACTGAAGCAAACGTGACTCGTTTGTTGTTTTATTTCTTTTTCTTTTGTTCTCGTTTTCGATCGATATGACTGGCGATTTGTGACGCGCTGCTATATGCTGTCTAATGTTATTTAGTATACTAGCATGTTAATGGTGGCAGTGGCTGTGACTGTTGCTGCTCTGTGCCACCACACCCTTACTTGGATTGCTGCAAATAATCGTTTTGCTTGGCTTTACATTGACTCTGATTGACTGACAACAGGCATTGGTATGAATCGAGTCATGCCAGCATGAGTGCGCGATGTTTGTACGTGTGTTTTTTTTTTTTTCTTTCAATGTTCAGGCATACTTATGTACATACAAACATTCACACAATATTGTGTGTACTGGTGTGGGGGCATTCATTTGTTTTTGTTTTTGTTTTGTTTTGTTTTGTTTTTTTTAACGGTTTTTTAGCTTCAGTTGGTGTTGTTTATGGCTCAGTTTGTATATATATTGTATTCTATTGCTGTCGTTTGTTGTTGTTGTTGTTCGGGTATTATGTTATGTTATGTTATGGTTAATGATTGGCAAAACAGTGTTTTCTTCATCCATACCAAAAAGTGTTGCAATAAATTTGTATTGTATGAATGTATGTACATATGTATGCATGCACTCCATTATAGGAGCCATGGTTGTTATTGTTGTAGTGCTCTGAGTAGTACGAACTAGTTGTTGCCATTGCTAGTGAGTTGCTGCTTCTATCCATGTTTGTTTGGTGATGTTGTAGAGATTTAATGTTTCCATAAGTTTATCTTTTAACCAAAATTAGTAAATTTTCTACATATGAGATCAATTTGTTATTTGTGTTTTTGTTTTGGTTATTACTGTTAAACACTTCGCAATCAGTTCCTTTTATGGGTTGTTTTTTTTTTTTTTTTTCTTAACAGAACACCACCACTAGCATCATGATCTATATTATCATCTGCATGAATGTGCGTTTTTATATCATATATCTACAATAGTTATATCCTGCCCTACTTCTGGCAAAGGGAAATTAAGTTTGTGCAAATGTTTGTAACGCCTACAAATTACATCTTTGCTATAATAACCAATCAATTCGGAATCAAAATCTGAAACGTTTTATTAATTAACAGGGTATTAAATGATCGCACTTGACCGTTTATAATATTTTCACTTGTTTTGCTTAGTTGTCGTTGACTTGGCTTTTAACTCGTCGTTCTGTATGGAGTAATTATTTTTATACCCTCCATATAAGGTGGGGGGTATACTAAGTTTGTCATTTCATTTGTAATACCCAGAAGGTAGCGCCAGACACCCTACATAGTATGTTTATTCTTGATCAGCATCAAAAACTGAGGCGATCTAGACGTGCACGTCCGTCCTGTCATACATTTTCTACATATACTTCCCTTTTTTTGCGCGCAGATCGCTGTTTAAATGGGGAAAAATTAGTCAAGAGTCACGCCCTAAATCGACAATAATTTATATATATGCCACTAAAGACTAAGCCCATAATTTACAAAAAACTGTATTCAGTGTAAAACTCGACTTTCGAGCTGAACGGTACTGCACACACTATTAAAAGGTGTAACCGTGCACCAGCCACGCTCACCGTTTGTGTATATATGTGGAGGGCATCTAAGATTTCGTCTAAACCAAATTTAATTTTTTACTGGTTTTTATGTGGCTGCGTGTCTGCCGGCTTACCATCCAGCTATAAAGTCACTTAACACACCTCTGGACCAATGAGCCCGTTAGACTAGTTGTACAGCTCTTTAGCGGTACTAAATCTAATATATTCAGTTTTGTTGTAGTGTCTGCATGTTTCGGTATCAGTTACAACTGTACTCATATTTTTTGTTTTGTTTTGTTTTTGTTTCTGCCCCTTCTGGCTCAATTTATATTAATAGTTACAAATATTTGTGTGTGTGTGTGTGTGTGTGTTTGTGGATTTATGTGGGTCTATGTGCGTGGAGGCGGGGAGGTGTTGCTGTGCTTTCATTTAGTTTCTCAAGTTATTTATGCCAATCGCGCACACTGCCAACCGCCACAGTAAATAAAAAACGAAAATAGTTTACTTTTGCTTTCATTCCTACCATAAATAATTTTGTTGTTATTGTCTGTTATTACAGTAGAGCCAGATTTTCTGGCTTAATTGAAAGTCTTCAGAGCGTGTGGAAAGAATTTAATGTAAAAAAAAAAAAACTATAACAAGATGCTGATAATGTGACGATGCTGCAATCCATAGCACACAACATTGTGCTGGCGACCAGCTGGACTACTGGCCGATTGCTTCATTGCTATCATTATTATAGTAGTTGCCGTTGTTGTTGTTGTTGTGTTTATTTGTTTTTATGCGACTTCTAAACACGTTTTCTGTTACAATAATTACAAAAGCGTTTATGCAAAAAAAGGAGAAACGAAACAAGTAAAAAAACAAAAATTTGGCTCCGGCCAAATCTTAAATACCTTCCAGGATGGGCGTAAAAGGTATAATGATACGTTCTAATAGTGCATGTCTTACGTATTAGCTTGCAAGTCAAGTTAAACGCCGAGTATGATTTTTTGTAAATTGTGGGCGTGTCTGTTATTCAACCACGCCCATTTTTTTGCAGCGATGAAGGGCATAATTATAAATATATATACTAAATTTTAACTTCGCAGCACAATTTTTGTTAAATGTGGGCGTGGCTCTTGACCGATTTTGCTAAATTTAAATAGCTAACTCCGTACAGAAACCTAAGTGTCTGCACAAAATTCAAAATTTATGCTCCTGAGTGTTACAAAACGACTAGGCAGGCGGGCATACGCACAAACAGACACGCGGAAACACGGACATATATATCTAAATCGACTCAGTTTTTGATGCTGATCAAGAATATATATAGTTTGCAAAGCTTTTGATAAGTCTTTCTGGGTGTTGCAAATAGAATGACAAACTTAGTATACCTTCCATCCTATATGGAGAATATAAAAATGAAATAAAACACAATTATATCAAACATCAAACTGTTCTTGACATTTCAACAACATCAACAACATACAAACAGACAGATAAATAGACAGACAAACAACAGACAACAGACAATACACAGCCGCATAGAACGTCATGAATGAGATGAGTTATCGTTGGCTGATGGCGTTGACAACTTGATTACTGAAAAATCAATTGTTAAGGACTAATTAAGATTTATGTTCCACATGCATGCACGCATTCATACACTTGCTGTCGGTGTTATATGTATAGGATTCGTTTATTGCACACGTACTAATCGCAGGTCGTAAATGTTTCGCCTTTTTTAGCTGCGGAAAATTAATATTGTACCATTAACTTGTTCACAATGTTGCGACTATTAAATGCGATTCGCCATTCCAAATATACAATACATACATACATATACATACAGTAAACATATCAATGCAAATTGATGATTTTGTTCGTTTGTCTAATTTGTCTCCATTCACTCTTATACGAATATTCGTTGTCGCGACATTAAGTTGTGCTTTAAGAATAAATGGTGGTCGTAAATGTATGTCTTTCTGTCTACTTAAATGGTTATATACTATAAATTATAATTAAATATATTAAATAAAGCACAAAACAAAACTAATATGGAAAAAGTGGCAGATGATTGAGAAAACGAGAAAATCGGAAAATCAGAAAATCATCACCACCCCTGCATGCCAGAGTACCAGACTATATTATATTTTGTTTATATTTCTTAAACTGATAAATGCCAAAACCATAAGCCATACGTGAGCTTAGAATCAAAATCTGAATCGCTTTAATCATATCCGTCTGTCCGTCTGTCTGATCATGTAAACTTGTGCAAAGCTATCCTTAGCATTTTTTTAAGATATTTTAATGAAATGTTGTATGAAAACATGTCTTGATCCGAAAAGAATATAATATTGAAAATGGATCGAATTGAATTATTTTTAGAACCTCTAACCATTCTATAAATGGCAACAAATCGCAACTCGTAGTATTTTTTGGAAACATTTGGTAAAAGTAGTCGATTAACTCAATAATTTAGTATATGTGTAATTTGTATCCGATTAGATCATTTTTAGAACTTCTCTTCACATGTACAACGTACAACGTTCTTACGTCCGTTTCTTTTTTAAACAATTAAAAAAAATTTAAATTGATTTTGGCCAAATCTTAAATACTCTCTACGTGACACATACATGATTACGCCCTCTTTCATATCAGCTTTCAATTCTAGTTTTACGATGAGTAATATATTTTCTAATGACGTCCATTTTTGAAACGTCGAGAGGTGGCCTAATGATAAATATATATGAAAAATTTCAATTTTATGGCTCAGTTTTTGTAATTGATAAATAAATTTTGGTTGATTGTGGGCGTGTCTGTTGTCTAACTACGCCTATTTGTGGCACATCAACGGATGGAGTCAGTATAAATATATTCAACTTCAAGGCTCAATTTATGTGACAGATAAATCGTTCGTTGTCAATTGTGAGTGTGGTTCTTGACCAATTTCGCCTAATTTAAAAAGCAATTGGCAAGAAGAAACTAAAAGTATCTTTAAAAAAGTTCAGCTCAACTTATCACAAAATTTACTTAACGGACACAGACGAACATGTCTAGATCAACGCAGTTTTTTATTGTGATCAAGAATATATATACTTTGTAGAATCTCCGACACCTCCTTCTAGGTGTTACAAATGGAATTAATTCTTTTTCAAATGGTTTTTTTTGTTGTTAATGTTTTTGCAAAAAGCGACTTAGATCACTGCCATAATTATGACTATATATATAATGTTTGTTGTGTTTAGAGATAAAATTAATTTTATTTTTTTTTTTCTGTTAAAAATTCACAAGTTTATATATATACGTATATAGTATATAATGTTTTTATTTGTTAATTAATTGTTAACACAAAACGACCGAGACGAAATGGCCATTATCATAAACGCTATTATTATATTGCACTACAATATATATGTGCACATGTATAAATGTGTATACAAACTATATTAACAGTGTTTCAGCGGGTATATTAAGAAGACAAAAACACAGGTTTGATATTGTTGGAATGGAGTTATGCTTAATTTGAAAAGGCCTTAGATTCGGAGTAAGCCAAAATCTTCTAAAATTGTGCATAAGAAGAATATTAGATATCTTTCAGAAAGTTAGATTTTCAAAAGATTTGACAACAATGTCTTTGAAATGCTTGTGATATCCATTGAAACTTTTTCACTGATTTTTCAATAAGGACATAACAATTTGAAATCTCGATTTTGAGAGTATGTTTGCAGCGATCGATTTTTTGTAGTCAATATTTCATATATCGACCCGATTGTTGTTGGTCCCTACGTTAAATCCCATAAGCAAAGTGGTTATTTCTCGGTTACCGAACTTCCTTTTTAACAATTCAATTGTTTTACCAGCTGAATAATTTGTAAACTATATATATAATTGATATCAAGTCCATTCAATTCTGAACAAAAATACATAAACTTTCAATATGACATGAGAGTTCTCAAGTGACCATTGACTAAACCATTAAGCCAAAAAGGAGCCTTATATATAAGGTAACAGTGTAAGCCAAGATCTTTATGGAAAATGTTTAAGAAGGTTCACTCGAAAAAAGGTTTCCTATGAACGGCTTAGAATCGACTAATTTGGAACTGAACCTAAACCTTATCTCACTAGCTTAAGAATATCAAATAGTGAATATTTTGATTCGAATTTTTCAACTTTAACAAGCACAAGCGATCTGCTCGAATAATTTCCAAACATTGCTTGTATGTTAACTTCATTATGATAAAAATGTTAACCTTCACGGACGTTTTGATGTTGCCAGATGAATAAAAAATCGAGAGTGCGTTTGTATTAAAATAAATAAAATGTTATGTCCGTATTGAAAAACTTATTCTTCGGCGTCTTCGGCGAAAAGCTTAAGTTTAAGTAAGAGAGCATATGGTTGTTGTCCCATCTGTTAATCCATCAAGATAAGAAATGTTAAGACAACTGAAACAGACCGACAGACAGACATTGATTAAATCGATTGCTTAAATTGAAAGTTGCAACATTCGCACAAACTTAATATACCCTTTGCCACTAGTGGAGTGGGGTATGTATAATGAACGTGAACGCCATGATGTTTAATAAAATTGCAAATCATTGTAGCAGATAGTTGTGGAATTTGCAAATGATGGGATGAAAGTGGGTCTAGGCGATATACTTAAGACGTTTTGTTCCTTGCAAACACTCTTAACTTCTGGACCCTCCTCTATTGCGTGATAAGTACTTCAACATTTTGTTGCTGATTTCAATCATAATTCTTTGTGCTTGTGCTTGTACTTGCTTGTTGTTATTGTTTTATTATGGCTTTAATATATTAACTAAAACAAAAATAAAAAAAAAAAAAAAGAAATAATCAAAAAGCAACAATAATAATAATAATAATAAAAATAATCGTAAAAAAATCTTTAACTGCCCAACAAAAGTCTTTATGACCGTTTGTGTAGACGTTCGTTTTTGTATGTGTGTGTGCGTTTGTCGATATTATTATAAAATCTAACGACTTTTTATAGCTACTGTGTCCGTACACACAAATTTCCTATACATACATACTTTTGTAATGCTTTAGTCTGCCTGTCTGCCTGTCTGTCTGTCTGTCTGCCTCTCGGTCAGTCTACCCCTGAGTTTTTTTGTTGTTTAAATGTATATATATATATACACGTGTGTATGTGTGTGAGTGCACCTAGGCTACAGATGCTGAAATAGAAATCTATTAAATACAATATTAACTGCAAAACAGTAGATATTTATATGTAGGTACATATGTATGTATGTGTGCATGTTGGCTGCTTGTTTATTTGTTTCTGTATTATTATTAAAAAAACATTTTGTTAGGTGTGGTCTTGTTCTAGTCTAGAAAACTACTTTCATATTTTATTTTGTTGTTGCTTGAATGTATTTCTGCTGTTTTATATTAGTGTTGTTGTTATTATTGTTGTTTTATTTAAACTGAAGCACATTAAAGCATCTCGCCCGCCACACAATTGCCTACAAACACACACAGAACAGAACGTCAACAATACTATGAGAGTTAGTATAACAGCAGAATATATAACAACAATAACAATAACAATAACAAAACAGCAAACATACGATGTAACAATGGTAACACGTCTGAAACATTTCAAGTCGTGCTGCTTGTGCTGTTTAATTCGTAAGACGTTCGTATATGCTTTTGTAATTGAATTGCTGTGATTGTCATGTTTATGTTTATGCGCCCAAATTTTTTTTTAAAGACCATTTGTATATGTGTATATGTATATATATTTTTTTCATACCCTCCGCCTAAAGTGGAAGATATACTAAGTTGGATATTCCTTTTGCAATATGCAGAAAAACTACACGAGTCGTTCTAGACAATTATGTCCGAGTGTCCATATGTCCGCCAGTTGTTGGCGGTTTTGAGATATTGAGCTGACATTTTGAACATATACTTTTAGTTTCACGCAGATTGATAATTAAATTTGAGCAAAACCGGTCAAGAGTCACGCCCGCAGTTGACAAACATTTATTTAACTACGACAAAAAATTGAACTTTGAAAAGAATATATTTATAACCATCTCATCTAATCATCTAATATTACAAAAATGGGCGTGGTCGTAGCGTACCATACACGCTCTTGACTTACAAAAAACCGTACTTACCTTTTAAAACTTTATTTTCAAGTTGATACGTTATACATACCCGATGAGAAGGTGTAATTTTGTACCAGCCGCGCCCACTGTTTGTAAATAGACGTAAAAGGTATTCAAGATCAGACCTAAGCCAAATTTAGTTTTGTTTTGCCTGTTTTTCCGTTAATAAGTTAGTGGCGCTGATGAATTGCTCAAATTTTGATCAGAAGTAAACATTGGTCACTTGTACAATGTTTTAAATATTTACTTATGCAACAATCAAGTGACGACCTTTACTTTAAGTTAAAACCTGTTTATTGTTTATGCTACCCAGCTATTTAAAAATACTGCCATAGCAAATGGTTCTTAACCCTAAGTTTTGCAATGCAGTACCTTTTGGAGTTCAAGGCTTCACCTATTTACAATCGATATTCAATTGCATAAGACAGAGAAGTACATTGAAATGTTGTTGTGTTGTAAATTTTTTCACACAATTTGAATCTTATAATGAGCCGCACTATCGCAAAACATTTTTATAATGCGATACTAAAAATAATTATCGTAACATATCGTTAATTACCGTTAATTGGCCCCGATTTTTTTTTTTTTTTGTAGCATAACATCCCTTTAAGATCCGCCTTAATCTGCACCTTAGACTCCTCCCTCTAACTCTCTTGAGTAACTATAGATATTTCCATGAAATTTGAGGCAAGGTCGTGTTTTTGTCTAATGAGGAACCTTATTGAAAATGGATCAAGTTGGACCATTTTGAGAACACCTCCCCATATAACGATCTATATAAATAACAAGTAAAAAACCTAGATTTGGCTTAAGCCGAATCTTAAATACCCTCCACCTCCACAACGGTAGGCGTGGCAAATATATATATACTGAGCCCTCTAAAAGTCTACGTATTACGTATCGGCATGAAAATCTACTTTTACGTTGAATATTGTTTTTTGTAAATTGCTGGCGTGTCTGTTATCTGATCATGCCGATTTTTGGTACTTAGATGGACGGGCTAACCAGTTTCCAGTTCACAGGTTAACTTTTGTGGCAGATGTATTGATTTTTGTCGATTGTGGGCGTGTCTATTATTCGACCATGCCCATTTTTGACACATCGATGAATTGGATAACAATAAATATATGCACTAAATTTAAAGTTCATAGGTCAATTTTTGTGGCAGATAAATAGATATTTGTCGATTGTGGGCGTGGCTCTTAACCGATTTGGCCCTTTTTAAATAGCGTTCTGCATACATACATGTCTAGATTGACTTAGTTTTTGATACTGATCAGGAATATATTTAATTTGGGTGGTCTCTGCTAACCCCTTATGGGTGTTTCAAACGGAATAACAAACTTAGTATACCCTCATCACTAAGGTGGAGTATAACAAAAATTTCCAATTCTTAATATCTTTTTACAAACGAATAGTGAAGAATAGTTAATTGGAATAATCATTGACTGTAACTGTAACAAATGCGGACCCGATCGGTCTATTTTTAAAATCTTTTTCCATATAATGAGAATTTGAGAATGTGATGTAATGAAACTGATTGTACAAATAGTTTGTGGAACCAAGTGATGTAGGGTATTATGAATGGTCGGGCTTGACCAACTGTAACATTTCCACTTGTTTATACGTAAAGTAATACTGCCTTGCATTCCCATACATTCAACCGAATAATATCAAATTTCTCTTATTTTTGTATCATCGCCTAATGATTTAGAAAACATTTTACCCACTGCACCATTGACTTGCGGCATTATTATTAAAGAATCTACAGAAGGCTGCTGGATACATGAATGAATTTTATCCTTTTTTCTTTTTTAGCATAATAAAGCAACCAGATGCAACAGCGAACGAATAATATGTTGATAGACAAGACAATATTTCCTACAAAAATAAACGAAAACACGTTTTTACCAATTACACACACACACACACACATACATAGTCTCTTCTACTTTATATTGCTTAAGTGTCCGCAAGTATTTCTTTGCGAATTGAAAACAACACCAGCACCAGTACTAGCAACAGCAGCACCACCATCCGCCGATACAGAAAACTTTTATTTGCACAATTTATACAAACACACATACACATACAAGTTTTTTTTTTTCAAATGATTTGGTGGGGTTTGGCTAGTATTAAGTATAACAAGAATTACACTAACTGCTGATCATGAAGAGTGCAGCCAAAGTGATGGCATTTGCAACGAATTCATTGTACCCTGTCTAGCACCTCACATACGTTGAAAATTTTTATATATAAAAGTAATCAAAAAAAGCTTTAACATGTATTTGTTCAAAACAATTCTGAGAAGTTAAAAAAATTATCGCATTAGATGAATTGTTATGAATACCATTTAAATGGACAAACAGACAGACAGACGGATACTGAAAATCAAACTCCAATTAAAAGAAAACTTTTGTTACATGATGAACACTGTTTATATAATGACTGCAGTCATTTTTTTTTTTGTTTCTTTTTTCATATTTAACAATAACATCCACATTGTTTGTGTCGCGTTGTAATAGCGTACAGTGCAATCAACAACTGTAACTGTCCGAGCGACTATTTGCAGCTGCGCCATAAATATTCAGAATTATGTGTTATTGAAGTATTCAATGGAGTACATTCATTTTGGAGCAGTCATAATAGCATTCATTATCATCTACTCGTGCACACGATACCCACATGAACACACACACACCCGTATATACTCGTATATGTATATACAACAACAACTAATTCTAACGCAAACAGACAAATAAACAAGCAGAGGCGTTTTTTTTTTTATATATATATATATCTTACCACCAGTCAATCTATTAAATCCCTTGGCCATTCATTCTGACCAGTTGGTACAGCAGCAATATATTGCTCGTACACCGAATACTTGTACACATGTAATTAAAACATTCAATGGTAGATTTGCATAATTTGCCAAGTTGTCAATGTGTTTTGTCAAAAAATAAATCTATTAGCGAGACAACGAATAGTCAAAGCAACAACAATAGCAACAACAATCAGACCCTGTAGCGACAACAAAACAACTGTAGTACGAGCACGTAGCATCCGTATTACAAAATGCAGGCGCACATACTTACATACGCTAAAGCATGTGTTAAACATACACATACACACACACGCATGGGCACCATTTGTCTCTTAGCTTCCTGTTCTTACCGTATACACCATATAAATATGACATTAGCACGAACGTACACAGGCACGCACACCGCCACCACATGGTGATTATCGACTACACACGCTTACAATACTTTTTACTTTAGCTGCTACTCACATGTCATGCGCTTTCAAAATATTCACAAAGTCACCGCTAATCACGTTAACTATTTTTTCTTTTTTGGTCTTTTTTCCTTTTTCTTCATATATTTTGCTTTTTTTGCCACATTTGTGAATGTATGCGCATTTTGCTTGGTTGTCATAATATCGTCTCGTCTATGGCTGTTATATACAATATCTCGCATAAAAAACTTTTAACAATAATTTAGATTTATAAACACTTCAATTTCATAATCTGTGACAACAAATGTTGAGATGAACGTCGGACGATAAACACCTCCTTATAAAATATAATTACAGCAGTACGTATATGGAGACATACAAAGGTACGCTCACATTATGGTTTAAAAATATCTATAATGGTTAATTAGATTTGAAAATATTGTATATCGGCATTAATTGCACCCTACACATAAGCTTAAATTTGTCATTCCATTTGCAATGTATAGAAGGAGGCGTCAGAGATCCTACAAAATATATATATATTCTCAAAATGTAGCTATGAAGTTGAAATTTTGATGGCATATATTAAAACTTCAAGTGTAAACTTAGGACGCATTTTTTTAAGTAATCCATCCATCGATGTACCAAAAATGGTCGTGGTAGGATAACAGGGCACGCTCACAATGTACAAAAAATTGAAAATCCCTCCTTCAAGTTAATTCTATTAAAGGGCTCTTGTGTATAAATGTGGAAGGTATTTAAGAATTGGTTTTAGCCGAATTTAGTTTTTTTACTTGTTTTATATTCTAATTAAGCAGAGTACCTGAATTCTTGAAATCGCTATAGTTGTGACATTAAAGCGATAACTAAGGAGTCAGAGAGATAAGCAAACGGACGTACAGACCAACATAGTTTGCAATATATTGATTTGATTTCAACATTTACGTACATCACATACGCACGCACACACACACATGTACATGCTGTATTTTGACAGACCATGTAAGTGAGTGCACTTGAAAAAACAGACCGACAACGTACACAACAACAACAACAATAATGATAATTTAAAAAAAATTATTTAGCTAAAATTATACTTGCCGACCCACTACTTTCAAATATCAAAATAACATTATTATGCAACTAATAGTGATGCTTCTCTATTGGTGGGCGTGGCCTTAATGTAACAATTTTACGTACAATTCTCATAACGTTCGTACGCTCCCCGCTTTAATACATAAAGGGGGTGTGGCAGGTACAGTGTTTTCAAATCAGCTTTCAAGTTAAATTTTACGTTAAGTACATATGTTTTTTTTTTTTTTAATGTTATCCGATCACGCCCATTTGTGGCACATCGATGAATGTAATAAGTAAGAATATGTTTACTAATGATCAACTTTATAGATATGGCAGATAAATATATTATTGTTTATTGTGGGCGTGGCTCTCGCCCATTTTATATAGCATTCTACTTAAAGAAACTGACATTGTCTTTATAAAATTTCAGCTTAATATCTCAAAATTTACGACTGTAAAACTGTCAACAACAGATAGACACACGGACGCACGGACATACATTTCTAGATCGTCTGAGTTATTGATGCTGAACAAGAATATGTATACTTTGTAGAGTCTCCAACGCCTCCTTCTACATGTGGAATGAAAATATATAAAACTGTTGCGTTGTTGCGTTAATGTGCGTATAAGAACGAGTTCCATAAGTGCATACTTTTATCGGCAATATTATTATAACATATTATAAACTTTGTTATTGTAAATTAATCTCTCATGCACGCATACATGTGGCTCACATGTGCCATAGGTGTAACACACTCACTTTTCGAGAGCACATTATCAAGTTAGTTATTTATTCGACATCGACCGACATCAACCAGATATAACTTCATCTACACACACTTACACACACTTTTACCAACCGGCCACTCATTGACGACGTTATGCTCACGCCATTAAATTGTCACTTTTAGTTGAGGCCGCAATGTGCTGTAATAATAATTTTGCTTTCATTTCGCAACAAGTTTTTAATCGTTGCTACAATATATTTTATACAGTATGTTGGACATAGGTGTGTGTATGTAAGTGAGTTTTGCAGTTTGTGTGTGCGCTTGTTCTTACCATCATCCACCTATAGATACCTTCTAAATATGCTTTATATTCACACAAGGAGATACATACACACAAACGTATTGTATAAATTAATTACCCAGGGTCGAGAAGTGACGATAGCAACGATTAATATAAGAAAGAAAGATTTGTTTCAAAATTGAGCGTTCCTGCACTGGTGTGGGTGTATATATACGTTTGTATACATACATATTGTAACCATAATAGAATTTCCATAAAAAAGTGAAGCAACAGGGAAAGAAACAAGATTGAGAACATGTCTTACTATACCGAGACATTCGAACCCACATAAGTAAACCCTCCATATGAAACTAAACTTGTCATTCCGTTTGAAACCTCTAGAGGCATCAGAGTATATATATTTTTGATTGCAGTCAATCTAGACATATGCGTCCATGTGTCTGACTGTTGATGGCACTGTAAACTTTGAGAAAATTGCTAAAATTAGCTGAAATTAACTACAGAAAGTTTTTGTTTTTAAAAAGTAGATTGCAATCGGTCAAAAATTGGGCAAAATCGGTCAATAGCCACGCCCATAATCGACAAAAATCAATTTATCTGCCCCAAAAAATGAACTATGAAGTTGCAGTTAAATATGTGTACTAATATTTACATATAATTATGTCATGCATCTATATGTCATAAGTGGGCTTGGTTGAATTACAGTCACGCCCAAAATTTACAAAAAACCGTACCCAGCGTGAAAGTCAACTAGCCAATACGTTATACACACACCATTAGGGGGCGTAATCTTGTACCTGCCGTGCCCTCCATTTTTATATAGATGTGTAGGGCCTTTAAGATTCGGCCTAAATCATTTTTTTTTCTTTTTCTTTATTTCATTTAAAGCAAATAAAGCGATTAATTGAAAGTTTCAATCAAATTACAAGTTACAAAAATTTTATATTCATGGCAATCGTCTCAACTTAGAACTAGAACTTTATGTTGTATGTCAGACACAATGCCTTATAAATATGTTAACAAGGTATGGGAAAGTAGTCTATTTACTGGTCGTTCTATAATGGAATGGTCATGTCACATTCATTTCGTTTGCATTGCATATATCAATGAGTGAGAGACTGTCGGTCTGTCTGTCTGACAGGCTACCGAAATCACGCACACACGAAAAAGTGGAATGAAAGGTTTATACAGCGATGTGATCGCATAATGTAATTCCTAACACACTATTACACAATACAGCCTATAAACATGATTTGCTGGTCCGAGCGTATACTTCTCTTTGTCCGTCCGTTCGTTTGTCTGTTGAAACATTTTACATTTGTCCACCCGGTTTGTTGGAGTGGTTCATTCGACGTAGTACACATGAGTTGCATGAGTGATAGTGTAATGTCTGCTTATTATTATTATATTGTAGTCGGTATTGGTATATTGTTGTAGTTGTTGTTATTAGTTGTACAGACAGCAAGCAGAGGACCAACATACAATGGCGATTGCACACATTCGCTTCAATTGAGGTTTGTTGTTGTTGCTATTGTTGTTAAACTATTTTGTTTTTATATGTTGTCGGTTTTTTGTTGTTGTTTGTGTTTTTTCTTTTTTTTTTTTCCTTAAACTAAAAATGTTTGGTAATAGCAAATCAAACGAGCCACACCCGCACACTTCATTACGTTCATGTCGCCTTTAACTATAACACACACACACACTGCATGCATACTGCACGTTTTATACATCGAGCACTTTATACGGTAAACATTCGAATCCAGCTGTGTTTTGTGCATGTGTGCAGTAGACGTCTCCACTCGTCATTGTATAATAATTATAGGTACATAAATAAGCAAGTATGCACAAGTTTTTGGTCTGCAGAAGAACTTCTGGTTGTTTGTTATTTGGTACAATTTTTTTTTTTTTTTTCTCTAAACTCAGATCTGAACCCTGTGACAAATACAATTTTAAGCCTTAAACGTTTGACATTTAATTTAAGCATTTCGTATAACTGTATGTATGCATGACCTCCGCCCAAGTACATGTCTTCACAAATGAAAGATTCTGTCCATTTCATAGCATATTGCGTTCGTTCATTGATGAGTGTGATTATTAATTAAGTAAATCTTCAAGTTCTTGTTTTATATTCTATGTAAACTTGGTTGTACTTGAATTCTTTTCTTCAATTTTATAAATTCATTTATACACACACCTATACATGTGTACATATGTGTATATATAAAATATAAAAAATAAAAAATTTATATTCATATTGCTTGAGCAAGAGAACAGTGAAGAGAATGCTTTAAAAGGTGGAAGGAGGACTTTTTGTTATTTAAATATATAGTGGGCATGGCCATTAACAGTCCAATTCAATTATAAAATGCCAATTTTAGATTTCCCAATCAGATTTAAAAAAAAATTTCACAAAATAGATTCAGAGCCGCGCCCACAACATTGACAAAAATCTATCTATCCGCTTTCAATTTATAAAAATCGATCTATTAAATCAAAATTTGGAATATATACGTAAAATTATTGCTCATTAAAAATAGGCGGGGTGGACGCTCACAATTGACAAAAAGCATAATTTGGCACAGAAAGCGATGTTAGTGAAAATTTAATACGTCATATACAATACATATATAGGACGTCATCAGGTACATGCCACGCCCAATATTCGTATATAGATGTCAGGTTATTTCAATTGGCTTCAGCCAAATATAGTTTTTTTACAATTTTGAAGAGAACTTTATAGGGGAAGGAGTTACAAAAAATGGTTCAATGGAGGGACTAAAAAGGTGAGAGTCGAGCCATTTTCACCATTGATTGTATCTCAAGCTCAAAGAGAATCTTTATGGAAAATGGAAGGAATCGAATCAATATTCTATCACTTCTCCTTTAGTCTTTCCGCAATTCTAAATTTTTGTTTTTGACAAAATTAAGTGAAGAAAGGTTTTAGAACCATTTTTGGAAGGTCCTATTACAAAACAAGTAAGAAAACGAAATTTGGCTAAGACCAAATCTTAAATATTCTCCTCATCTAAAAAAAAAGTCTTTATATAATTAAAAAGCGAATTTCTTAATATTGTTTAACGAAACTTGGTGAAAAATAGTTAATTGACATAATATTTACTCTGTCAAATTTTAACCCAATCGGAGAATTTTTGGAACCTTTCTCCATACAATGAGTTTTCACAAAGTGCGTTATATGGCAATGTCTCGCGTTTACTCTTACAATTTGTGAAACTAAGTGACGTAGGGTATTATGAATGGTCGGTCTTGACCGACTATTACATTTTCACTTGTTTTAATGAACATTACTGAGCTGCACAATTGTACTTTAAACTGGATCTAGAGCGCCCAAGTCTTTTATGCAATTATCCAAATGGAAATGGATGCAACAGACCAGTTAAACTAATATAAGACGGAGGAGAAGCAACATAACGATTGCATAGATCTTTATATGTAAAAATATGTTTTCGTATGTATGTGCGTGAATTCTTTGGCCTTTTTCTATATTTCTAGTTGTAAAATTTTCCTTCGATTGCCTCTGTTAGCTATTCAGCCAGCCAGCAAAACTAATAATAATAATAATAATGATGATGATAATAGTAAGAGTGCTGGAGATGTGTGCTGGTGAATTGTTAAAATATGTATGTAGAGGAAAAGTGGTGGCCTAAACTAAGCGAACAATAGCAACAACATAACATTACAATAAATGCAAAAATGATGCTACCAAAGCAAACTCTGTGTGTGTGTTTTCTTTGGACAGCCTCAGCCCCACAAAGTATAGTAATATCATCGATTTCGAAGTCTTGTGGAATGTTTTCGTCCACCAAAACAATGCATGAAAGAAAAATGAAAAAGAAAGAAAAGGAAAACATATGAAGCAACGCGAAGCAATTGAGGATAAGAAAATTTTACGGAAAAAGGCCAATAGCTATGATACACATGTGCACATGTGTGTATGAGTGTGTATGATTGTGAGTGTGTGTGAATGGCCTTTACATGAGCCGGTATTGTATTTGTTAAACTCATAGAAATGCCGCAGTAGAGGATATCGCAAATACGAATAGTGCCCCAAAGAAAAAAAAAATATGTTGCGTCTAATGTGAAAATTCGATCAAACTGCTTTGCAATCGACCTATATTTCTCTTTTTCCATGTTTTTTTTTTATATAAATTTTTTTTATTTTTTTTGTTGCTCTTTATTTCCAACCATATAAACGCAGTTCAGTTGGCAAAATGTTGAAGACGGTGTGGCAAACTTTAAACCAGTTCTTGACGAGGATATGTGGTGCGCGGCCACTATTGCCACCATACTCTACCGCAACCTCATACGATGCCATTTGCATATCTGGTGTATTGAAGCAGACTGATTCTCTAGCTGTATAGATAGCTAGATGGCTGGCTGGCTGGCTGGCTGGTTGGTTGGTTAGACTGACTGACTGGCTGACTTACTATTGTAAGTTCGTTAGTTATTTGACTGTTTGTGTTTTATTGTTGTTGTTGTATTTTTTGTCATCGTCATTGTTGTTGCTATTATTATTATTATTCGAAGAACCCACTTGAGTTGATCACAGTTAGGGGTAGGACGAGGAGCATCTCTGTTGGTTATAATGTGGCGTTGAGTTATGTGTGTTTAAGTTAAGCGTGCCTGCCCGGTACATAACTAACTCTTCCCTAGCATATTGCATCGCCATAGTCAACAACTGATCCATTTATTGGTCATGCTTGCTGGCTTGCTGGCTAGCATGCATGCATTCATAGTTATATGCCTACGTAGGTAGGTATGTAAGCGTCGTCGTTGGTGTGTTTTGTGCTGGCAAGCACTTTGGGCGGTCATTAGAATGCGAGCGCAAAGCACCTTTGTATAATGTAACACACACACACACACACGCTTAAATTTATATATATATATATCTCACCCAAATGTGTTATTGCAGAAACAACCAGCGACCACATCGTTATAAATGACGACCCACCTAAACTAGTTTGTTAGCTTATTTAGATAAACAACTATAACAACAATAATAATAATAATAATAATAATAATAATAATAATAACAACAACAACTAAATGACAATTGCAATAAAAGCAAGAGCACATTAAATTTGATCAGCATGGACAATATTCGAAACTGTGCAGGTCGAGCAAAGCAAGGCAAGCAAAGGAAACAACAGTTAAAAGTTAAGTGAAAGACGAGAACCTACATAGTTCTCTTATTCCCCATCGCTATTCCCTTCTTCTCCTAACACATATTATATAATGTTATAAAACGTATTCAAGCATATCCCTTGGATGCTCACAATGGTAAATATGTAGGAATACAGTTCCCCCTGGTAGTACATCCATTTAGTAATCATTGTGTATAGTTTAGAATTCAAATTCATTCATTCGAGTACGGTTAACAATACTCAATCAGCTCACATATTGAGGAATTGAAATCGAAGCTATAATTTAAGGTTTTTTTTTTTGTATTAATTAGGAACTGCAGCATTAGGGAACAGGTTTAAACTGCCCCCTAACAGAGTGAAAAAAGTAGCACAGCAGTGGTACAAAAGGCCGAAGGGATTCCTTTTACTTTCCTAAAGGTAACGGAGGTAGTGCATTGGGAAAGTTTTGGGAACGTCATCACAACATCAAAGCACGCCATAAAGTACCTGAAACTCATGATTGATGAGCTTTAAGAATGATATGTTTTATGCAAGTGACAAGCAGTTATCGATCCGGTTGTAAGAGGACCCACACTATTATCGCATAGAGAAAGAGGAAACTTAACTTTTACATTCCCTCTATTCCTGACCAGGCACGACACGCCTTCTATCATCAGTCGCGATACAAAATAAAACAATCTGCGTTACCAGAATAATAGAAAAATGTTAATGCTATGACTGTTTTTAAATTCACAAAATTAAAAAGACTAGAATAACAAAGAACGGCTTAAAAAGATGCATATTAATGTTGGGCAACCCCACGTAAAGTAATACCAACCATACAAGTTTCACGAAGGACGGTGGAGTTGGTTGAAGCTGAAGGGATAGTTTTTAGTGCGTATGCGTGCATTCCATCAGCTAAACCTGCCCGTATTTCTCCATCATTTTCCATCCATCAAGTTAAATTTATTTTTATTTTTTTAAATTTGGTTTGGTATTACATCTAATCAATTTTTTAACAGTTATATATCCTAAATACATCCATAAAACACATTGTGTCTCATGCTAATTGCGATTTTATGTGCATGGCAAAAGGAAAAAACCAAACTTCAATTTATGGCACACAACTGACTTTTTTATTTTTATGCGAAACAACGCATTCAGTGGCCAACTAATGAGGAAAGTGGGTTACAGTCAGTTTTTTGGTAATATACCCAGACGCCCTCCACATAAGATGGCAGGTGTACTGAGTTTTTCATTTCATTTGTAAAATCCAGAAAAAGGAGTCCGAGACCCTAGAAACTATATATATTCTTGATCAGCATCGAAAACTCTGCAATGTGTGTCGGTGCGTATGCGCATCCGACTGTTTTAAATTTTAAGATATTTATTAGTCATATTTTACACTTTTAGTTTCTACAAGCAAAACGTTATATAAATGGGGCAAAATCGGTCAAGGGCCACGCCCACAACCTTCAAAAATCTATCTAATTGCCACAAAAATTGAGCTATGAAGTTGAAATTTACACGAAAGTGCATAAAGTGGGCATGGTTAGATAACAGACACGCCCACAATCAACAAAAATTGATCTATATATATATATTTATGATTTACACCAATAGAGCAAAAAACCATATTTCACATAAAACTCAACTTGCAAACTGATACGTACTTATACAAACACTATTTGAGGGCAGAATCATGGACCTTCCACGCCCACCATTGTACATATGAAGGGTTTTTAAGTTTTGGCCTAAGCTAAATTTAGTTTTTTTAATTTGTTTTTTTTTCTTGTTTTCATTGGATTAGAGGCTTAACCTTTTTGGATGAAAAGTTGGATGAGTTATGCGAAACCTAAACCGCAGTGAACTTAAGAAAATGCAGATATAATCCTTCTTCTAATTGTATAGTTACAATGTTTGCATGGCTTTGTTACAATCAAGTTTGTAAACAAATCATTGGGTATAAATACAACAGCGTGTACAGCTACTGAGCGGGCGATAACCAGCATTCGAGCAAAACAAATGATAAGCGAATAAGATCCAAACCAAAATCAACAGCAATGTTGGGCGATCACAACAACAATAACAACAAATGAAATAATCAAATAAAACATAAGTAACACCCATTCAATTTATAGACTTCAATGCTCATGATTTAGCATTTATCATATCTTAAGACTTCTCACTTGTTAAACTATTGTTAAATTTATTATTAATGTTGTATTACATATACATAAAAATAAATATAATAACAACAATAATAATAAACATCTAATGCAATGAAAAACATACAAATAACTAATACTTAGACACACACACATACATGCATACATGCATAAAATAATCAGTGCTCGGATGCAATACAAGAAAAAAAAAATGAATCTAAACGAATAAAAAAAAACATAAAAAAATTAATAAAAAAACAAAAACGCTGATTATTCCGTCAACGTAACGCATTCAAAAAAATGTTGGTGTTGGGTGTGTTGGCGTTATTGCCTGGTTGGTTGGTTGGTTGTTTGCGTTGTTTGCGTTGTTATTATATTGTCTGAATATGTGGCAAAAACACTCTAAAGCTAACGGTACTCAAGGTTGTGAGCTAGATGAACAGAAACTACAAACAACCATATACATATTTGGTACGTACATATATACGTGTCTATATGGATAAAAATACGACCCCATTGTATGTGGTGGTCGGTCATACATCAACACAAGTAATGAATGCATGCATGCATGTTATCCATATGTGTTTAAAGGAGCAAACAAGTATCAATATATTCAAGTGTATGCAGTAATTGTTGGGATATTGAAGACGACGTCAACGCTAACGTAGACGTCAACAGCAGCGCTGAGTGAGTATAAATAAACTTATAGCTTAGACGCTGTTAAGACGGTGTGGTTCAATTATCGCATAATGACGATCACATAAAATAGCTGAACAATATCAACAATAACAATAACAGCAACAATACAATACAGCATCAACTGCACACTGCTGAAATGTTGATTATGGCTGAGAAAAATAAGGAAAAAAATTAAATTTGATTTACACCAAATCTTAAATGCATTCCACATCTATATACGAATAGTGGGCGTGGCAGGTTCGTGATTACACCTAATATTGTATGTATTACGTGTCAGTTTGCAAATTGAGTTTTTCACCGCATATGGTTTTTTTTTGTAAATTGTGAGCGCGTTTGTTATCCGACTATGCCCTTTTGTAGCACTTCGGTGATTGGGGCAATTCTAAATTTGTATACCAAATTTCAACACAATAGCAAAATTTAAGTGGCAGTTAGATAGATGTATGTTAATTGTGGGTGCGGCTCTTGACCGAAATAGCCTATTTTAGCTAAATGCCTTCAAATTTCTACAGTTACTTTCTAACTTTGACGTTTGCCATCCTGGGTGTATCTAATGGAATGACAAACTTAGTATACCTTAGTATTTTATATATAGGGTATAAAAAACGTTTCGTGTTTCACATTTTCCATGTTTTTCTTTGTTTGACTTCAACATACATCCTCCTCAGCTTTAATGTAATGCATTTCACTTATGTTAGAATAGCTTAAAACAATATAACATTATTCGACTCAATATATTTAAATAAATCAAATCATCGATGGAAATTCTATCCATTCATATGCTCAGTCACAGATATTATGAAATACAGCTACCGAAACTATCAGCATAGATTCAAATGTAACCGATCATAGAGAGACCCAATAAAATAATATCGACACCCATTACCTTTTAGCCGATTATAAAATCGCAATCGACTGTCCCGCACGAAAGTGTTTGGTATTACCGCTGAGCTCATAAGACTTAGTCAAACGACGTTGAGGAACATCAGATCGTTAATCAAAATAGGAATAAACCTCTCGGACCCATTTAATACCAAACGAGGTCTCAGATGGGGTGAAAATCTTTCGTGCACCCGCTTCAACATAATCATCGGGAAGGTACTGCTGAGGAACGCTTACGCTAATGTCAACGACATTATTAGTTGGAAAGTAAGAACTGTTACCTTAGCATTTGCCAAATATGAAGAGGGAATCGATAGGGATTGGTCTCGCGGTGAATTAGAATAACGTACAGGGATTCACTGCGGCTCGAATCTCTTGAATGTTGTGACAGATATAACTTCGAGGTAATAAAAATAAAATAATAAACCGAATTATCATTCCCAAAAGGGACTAAGTAGGTAATTCAAAAGCAAAGCCTTCTCTCGGCCTTTAAAGATTTTTTTATGGCTCTGAAGCATGAAAGCTAACCCAAAGCGATGAGACTTTTCTAGGTGTCCTCGAGAGAAAAGTTCTCTGTAAGATCTTCGGTCCTGAGCATAAAAATTCAGCGCTTGGCATCGATAGATCGTGTTGGTTGGTCCTTTGGATGAAAATGCTCCAGCCGAGATGGTGTTTGAGCAGAAACAGAATGGACGTAGACCCAAGCATGTGGTGTTCTCTCTTGCAGAAGGCCAAAGACCTAAAGAAAATGTAATCGTAATTAGTAACAAATCCTTCAATACATCGCCCCTATTCTCTGGTCATGTAAATGTAAGGAAGTGTAGAAGAACTGCATACGTAACATATGTGCATAAGTTGGGAAAATTATAGTTATGTAACTGCTGCGAATAATTTGCAGTGTAGCTTGCCATTTTCCATAATATGCATGCCACCGTATATACAGTATAGTACGTTTGTACGGTAAACGGCAATAACCACGATAGTCACACTCACTTCATTTCTAAACTCCCACCAATTCATTGAGGGCTAGCCAGCTAGTTGGCCAGTAACTGGTATTTGTATCTGAGTTAAGCGCATTTTCGAATGTGGTAGAGTTTTATAAGCGTATGTGTATGTGTATTAAATTATAAACCGATTAATTTGCATTTATGCTTATGCATATGTGATGACCAGAAGCCAGGTGCAGTGTTTAGCGACCACACCACACCACACCAGATACTACAGTATGTCTCAATGATTCATCGGCACATACCGGAGAACAAGATCTCTTGTTGGCTTTAACAGATAATTACAATTTAACCGCATACGATGTCTTGGTAATTACTCCCGCACTACGTTGCTTTCCTGTGTTACAAGTAAATTATGCCATAGCTGTGTGAAATTCAAAATTAAAAATTTTTAAATTTTATTATAACAGATTCCATCCTTATTGTACCTTTGCAACACCCAGAAGAAGTCATCAGAGACCCTACAAATTCATATACGCCCTCAAATAACAAAACCTTATATATCTACCACCAAAAAAAGCTATGAAATTGAACTTTTGGTACAGAGAATTAAAATTATCCTTTGCATGGATATACAAAAAAGGGGCATGGTCAAATAACATACACGCCCACAATTTACAAAAAAACTTATTCGAAGTAAAACTTCACTTTCAAGCTGATGCTTAATGAAAACACTATTAAAGGGCGTCATTATGTACATGCCACGCCCACTGTTTGTATGTGAATTTGGAAAGTATTTACGATTTGGACTAAAATAACTTTGGTTTCTAACCCAGACTTTTCACTTATAAATTAATTATTATATCCTGCTCACTTGTGTCAAAGGGTATATTAAGTTTATATGTACAGATGTTTGTAACTCTTAAACGGAAAGTGCTGCCGGTCTATATGTCCACGTAAATTTGAGCGAAGGTCACACTTTTTGAGATATTTCAATGAAATTTCGTACCTCCCCTATAAGGTCTTACTACAATGACAGCCTCTCTATAACAAAAATTCGCAATTTTTATTATTTTTGGATACGATTTTGTGAAGAATAGCTAATGAGCCTAATTTCCATATAATTCCCTTATATGAAATAAGTCTTTATGTGGAAAGAAACCGCAATTCTTAATATTTTTTGACAAAGTTTGGTTAAGAATAGTTAATTAACTTCATAATTGGCTGTATCGGATTCGGTCCTGATCGAACCCCTTCTTATATAATGATATTTCCCGAAGTGACTTTTAAGGCAATAGCACGCGTTTACTGACACAACCAAAACATAGTTTGTAGAGGTACGTGGTATAGGGTATTGATAGTCGGGCTAAACCAACTGTAATATTTTAACTTGTTTTTACCTAACAATAGAAGAGATGGAGAGGAATTAGCTGATAAGTATTATGTGGTAGTAGTGGGGGAGTACGATCTCTAATTTTTAAAGTTATTCTGAATAAATGAAGAAAAATTTTGCATCGAAATTAAAGCTTTTGTTTCTACACTAATTTCCTAGCATGCATTCCATTCCATCTGTCGAAATATTCCATATGAGTTCAATGCTGGCCGGGTCGTTTTTATATATAGCACAAGTTATTGTTAGTGTTGTTGTTAGTATTATTATGGTAACCCACATAAGCATGTAATTGAAATCTATTGAATGGGCGAAAATCACTCTTTAATATCATGTCTATGATTTCTTCATAAATCGCTCAGACTCCCTTGTGTCTTCCATCTGTTTTACCGTGTGTTTCTACATTATTGTTGTTGTTGCTGTTGTTCACCTACACAAACTGATTGCCTCATCAATGTTGTGTTCAGCGTTACCGGTCGGTCTAGTTGACGATATCAATGGCAATGAGGATGCATCCGTTGTAGTTTGTAGACTTAACTAAGAAAGGTAAGTATACCATGATGATCAGAACTTGTGTAGTAATGTGACACATAAGTAGCTTTAATTTCATTTCATTCCTGATACGATAAAGAAATCTTATTATTAATCTAGGAATCAAAGGAACGATTCTGACTTTTTGCTATTTTATGGAATTTTTTGAATAATATCGAAAGCAAAGGTTATGAAATTCAATGTTTAGAACAACTGTTGAGTATCTACTCTTCGATGTCAGCTGAACTGATTTCATTGACTTGTTATTCGCATTCCTTCATAAAGTATGGATGATGTTGTTCTTGTTATTGTTTTGTTTTTTTGTTTACATCGGTTTATTTATTACAATATCGGTGTGGGCAGGAATCACAATCGTTACAACGTTACCATTGCTACATGTATTGTTTGTGTGTTGAGCTTGAGTACAAGTGTTGAATGCAACAACTTTATATATCAACAATTTCACATCTACAATAAGATCTCTCCGTCTCTACCAAACATGATAGCTAAACATTTCGTTGTTCTATGACTGCTTTGCTTTGTTGACAGTTTTAAGTGATGTTGTGCGATTGTTGCTTCCTTGAAACCTATCACTGTTCATGTTGTTTCTGTACAAATCAGTTAACAACTAATTTTTGAATGCGTGGTTGAGATGTCGGTGCAAAAACAAAAATAATTCCATTTGCACTTTAATTAATAACGAGGTTTAAGGCAAATCGTAAATACCCTCCCCATCTACTTCCAAGCGGCTTTCCAATAAGAACATAACAGTTTTATATTTTGAACACTAGCACACTTTTGAACATTTTTCATGATCTCGTAACATTTAAACATTTATTACAAATACAGTACATATATTACATTTAACTAGTGCATTTTAATCTCGTTCATGTGACCACCGTGAGAGTGTTTGCAGGGATCCATTCTTTGCAGCCAATATTCTATAAGTTTTTCTCACATATCAGTTGCAACGTTAGCAATTTTTTTCGTTTTTTATTCTCCCTGATCTCCTTTAACTTCGTAAAAAGAAATGCAACGGCTTAGGTCGCATGGGCGTGGTAGCCATCCGACTGGACAATTTCTCGATATTACACGGCTACCAAACTTTCCGTTTAATATGTATGCCACGCCCACAATTTACAAAGAGGTAATAGGTTACAAATATCTTAAAAGTTGTTAAATATATATTTCTAAGTAACTTTGCAGATATTACCTCTACCAGCAAAATTCTGTCATAAAAAGATTTTTTGTAATTTGTGGGCATGGCATATGCGTAAATAAATGTATATTTATTAGCGAACTTTCTCTTTAATACGTATGTCACGCCCACAATTTACAAAAGTATAATTTGCTGGTAGGGGTTATATGTTACACTTGATCTGAAAAGTTGCTTGCCACGCCCACAATTTTCATATATATGTAAGAGAATTTATTTCCTAGTTACTAAGTCTAAATCGATTTTTTACTTTTGATAGTTAATAATCAGCCAGCGTGATGATATGTAAGTGGAGCGAATTATTACAAACTAAACACGAGTTTAAAATGAGTTTTTAAGTAATCTGGCGATGATTGATTTCTTATATATAAAGAAGGCATCACTCACATGACGCGATCTTTTAATTGTTATTTAATGATACTGTCTCTCTCTTTTTCCCCCCTCTTATAATTCCCTTATTATCTACCGCTTCTTTTTTTTTTTTTTTGTATTAAGTTATAGAAATTTAACTAAACAATAGTCTGTTAGGAGGAAATTTATAGCACAATTTTGTTTGGCCTCCCTAAACCAGATACTTCACAGTAGTCAGTAACGGGCGTCTGCGGTTCAACGTTCAAGTGGCAGTGATACGCCCCAGAAGTTTATAAACAAAAAGTTGATGCAATACAATGGCAGGCACACCAAACAAAAGATTATTTTTTCGCCAATACAATAGAAATGTTTAACTAAATAGACGAAGAGGATTTGTCAGTGTGTGTGTGTGTGTATGTGTTTGTGCTCGTGTGTTTGTGTATTCAATCGATACTTTGATTTACTTTAACTTTGAAAATGTAATTTCATTCTTGATATAACCGAAAATTATATGCTGCCAGAGAGATAAATTTATGTAATAAGTGAGAAGGAAGACTACAATGGCAATTGTTGTGGTGGCCCTGAAAACAACAAAACAATAATAGCAATAATAATAATCAAATGTACAAAGACAATCCCAGCCACATAGTATGAAGCGGTGTGTGTGTGTGTGTGTGTTTGTGTTTGTGTCAGTGTGCACACTGCAAGTCGTCAGCCTTAGCCAGTCAGAAGAGGCGATGATATGATCGGGAAGTTTTTATTCAATCGTCAGAGCTTTAGACATCACACTCAACCTATTGCCACTGCTGCCAACTACGGCTGCTGCTGGAGTTGTCTACTCTTACATGGACGTGTGTTGTGCTGTGTATAGAGACCCATGTCTGGCATGTGATATTAATGTGAAAATTGTTATAGCATGTATGTATGTATGTGTGTCAAATAAATAGAGAGACTACCGTTGTTGTGCAGAGAAGAAGGTTAAGTCAATTTATCCCGGCTGAGGTTAACTAATTTGCCTCAAGCACCAGAAAGATAAAAGTTTAAGCGCTTTAAGCAAAACTTATGATTTATTTTTGTTCGTTTTTTTTTTATTTTATTTTTGTTGCAGATGATAGTGTTGCCAACGGAAGGGAAAAAATTATTATTAATCTTTGACAAAATATTATTCATTCTAAATATATAAGTTTTTTAACTTATATAGAATAAGATACCAAGGTGTACTAAGCTTGTCATCCCATTTGCAACATGTAGAAGATGTATAAAAAAAAAATTATATATATATAAAAACTGAGTCGACAATTATATATTCCTCCGTGTTTATGTCTGTTGTGGGCAATGTTACGGTCGTAAATGTTGAGATACTGAACTGAAATTTTTTGCATATACTTTCGGTTAGGAACCATGCCCACAATTGATAAATATCAATCATGAAGTGGAAATTTTATATACATATTTATAGGGTAGATATAATAGATCCATTGAGAGTCTAAAATGGGCGTGTTCGAATAACAGGTACGACCACAAATGAAAAAAAAACGTACTCAGCATAAAACTCGACTTTTAAGCGTAATACGGCCGTAATAATGTTCCTACCACGCCAACTATTATATTATTATTAACTACTGTATGCTTGTGAAACGTACTTAAGATTCTATCTAAGCCAAATTTCGTTTTCTTACTTGTTAATTTATACAAAAGCGTTCTATGTACGTTTACATTCTTTAATATGTGTATATGTATGTATGTATGTATGCGGCATACATTGTCTGCATTTCTGATGACATAAATTTGTTGCTGCCCATATAAAACATGGCAGTTTACACGTTTATTATTTAATTTATGTTGTATTCCGTGCGACGTGTTCGAGCATGTGTAAAATTTTGCAGATACACACTAAAATAATAATACCAACGGCAGCAGCAATAATAATAGCAACAACAACAGTGACAACAGAGCAACAACAATGATAGTGGTAGACATGAGCAACATCAATACAAGCTGTAATTGTAATGTAGTCACCATTGTTTGGCATTATGTACTGAATCGCTTAATTAAATGTTCTGCATTGGCCGTGATTGCTGAGCACGCTGATCGCAGCTTCTACTGTTAGGTTAAAAGATAGACATTCGAGCAGAAACAGGGTGCTGGACGGACGAACAGATATGTAACTATACAAACGGTGGCCTCCACAACAAACTCATTACATTTCAAGACAGCCGTCATATGGCCATCAACTACAATATATGTATGTATGTAGACGACGTTTTTAAGGTTTTCTTTTTTTTCTATTTGTATGAATTAAAGTTAACATCGATATCAGCATCATTGTTATTATTATTATGATGTCGGCCACAGCACCAACAGTAGTTATAGTTACAGTTATCGGTTTTTATATCCTCCACCTAACATACTAAGGTATACTAAGTTTATCATTCCATTTGCATCATGTAGAAGGAGACGTCAGGAGCTCTGTAAAATATCAGCATCAAAAACTGAGTCGAGCTAGACATGCCCGTCCGTGCGTCTATCTGTTGTTGACATTCTCATGGCCGCAAATTTTGTGATATTGAGCAGAAATTTTGTTCACATACTGTCTGCTTCCAAAATTCTAATTCATTTGATCAAAATCGAAAAAGAACCGCGCGCACAATCGATCGAATTTATATATATTTAGCCGATTCATTGATGTATGGCCGATGTAATGGCCGTGGTCCGATAACAGATATATTTTCTATTTATTAAAGAAAAAACTTATTCTGCATAAAACTCGACATTGGTTTATTAAGCGAATACGTAATATATATACTAATAAAAGGCGTAATCACATTCTGCCATGCCCACCTTATGTAAATAGATGTGGAGGATATTTAAGATGTAACCTAAACCAAATTTTGTTGTTGTTGTTGTTGTTGTTGTTGTTAATATGCTGTTACCGTTGATGATGAAGAAAAAAAAACGTTAATATTTAATGCTACGCCAAGGTTAGTTTGTTGTGATTAATAAGTTTTGGCGTGAATTGATCACCCGGCCAACTATAACAACACCAATGCCAATACCAATGCGAATACCCAGCAAACAGCTAGCAACCAACACAGTTATGCTGGGTAACTAACATCCATTCATTGCTATACAGGCGAACAACACCAGCGCCCGCTATGCTTAGTTGTTATTAAATTTGCAATTTCCGCAGTTGAACCTTTGGGTCAACAAACCGATTTAAATCACGCCGTAATTATAGGTCTATGTGGAGCTATTGCTATTATTATTATTGTTGTTGTTATTGTTGAAGCTGCCACCGCCTGACACCACTCTACTGTTCTACTGCCTCACTGAACTTCTTTTCAAGAGGGTGACGGTATTTGTAAGTATGTATGTGCGTTCTTTTTTCTTCCTCCTCTTTTTTCAAGATTTTATTAAAGATACTTTACACAAAATTGACAATTATTTTGATTTGAACGATTTCAATTTACCCGCACTGGCAACAACAACAACAACAATAAAACCAAAATAAAAAATTAAAATAAAAATCAAAACAAAAAAAAAAACAACAACAAAAGCCCGAATACAAACGTAATTAATTTGCAGGTCGTAGTTAAGTTCGCTCAAGATCGAATTATAATTAAAACGTATTTATTGTGAACCAGCTACAACTACAGCCACAGAGTTGATATCAGCCGAAGTTACAGTTACAGCAACAACACTAAATCATAACAAAACGTTAAACGCCAACTGCATTAAGTAAAAAACCAAAAACCGAAAACCAAAAAAAAAAAAATCGCTTTGAAAATTATTTTAAAAACAACAACAAAAACAAAGTAAGTAAAAGAAAAATCGCTAACGGAAAATCAGGTGAAGGCCGCCAGCACGCTATAGAGATACGCCCTGCATACAAGAGGCACCACCATAACACCCAACAAACAGTACAACAACAATACTAAAATTATTTTAACAAATCTGAAGCAGGATGCCTGACTATGCCACACACACAACATTCGTCTTCATGGTTGCTGCTTGACTTTTTTTGCTGGCGTTAGATAAAGGGAAGTAAGTGTTGCTGAAAAAAAAAACATACTCACAACGTTTATATATGTAAAGGTACATGTAGCGCACATAAGTATGTTGTATGCAAGTAATTATGAACGAAAAATGCACACTTCAAAAAATTTTCGGTTACTGACGGATTTTTCAATAATGACGTAACAATTTTACATGTTAATACAAATACACGCTTGAACGTTTTTTTATAATCTATTAATGACAAAATATCACATAAAATTTACATTTTTTATTATGGTGAAGTTTATAAACTGTTGAAATCGGTATTTGAATTTTTATGCCAGAGAGGAGAATGTGTACCACGGATGGACGTACAGACATGTTTAATTAAGATTCATTCATATCATGATCATGTAGGATTTTTAAAGCTTAAAGCTAAATTGTTACATAAATTTTAGAATAATACGCGAGTAATACGGTCTAAAAATAATGCTAATAAAACCATATTTCTCTACCTCTACCTGGTTAAATTATAAGTTAATTGTTAAAATAGGTCTCGGTTCCGGTCGCGATATTTGCGGCCTCCCTAAATAATGTGTATACCATATACATAAAGCAAAAATTATCCAAGTGTATAAATTATGATCGTCTTAGACGTTTGTTGTCGTCGTCACTCGACTATTATGATTATTTTTTCATTGTTGATAATATGTTGTGTATTATTTTTGTATATTGTGGGTTCTTGTTCCATCTTGTTATTGTTGTATTAACGCTTGAATTTCATTTCAATTGAATTGAGTTTTGTTTTTATTATTGTTATTGTTATGTCATTGTTTCATTTCAGGGTGATTATGAGAAGCAATTATGTTGCAATCTCGTTACAGATCTATTGTGATCAATTTTCATAAAGTCTGTCAACTTTTTAGTGATGTTATTGTTATTGTTGTTTTGTTATTGTTATTATTGTTGCAGTTGCTTCTTAGTTTGTCTTTATGCCTTCTTTATATATATAGGAGGAGCGGTATTTTCAATTTGTCACTCCATGCCAACACCCAAAAGGAGGCGTTAGTACAAACTGACGAGATTTAGGCATGTTTGTCCGTATGTCCGTCGGTTGTGGACATTCTTATAATTTTAAATGAATAACCTGAAATACAGACACTTCTAGCATTCAGATTTATGTTTAAAATGGGAAAAATCGATCAAGAGCCATAACCGTTAATGTATCCGTATGTCTGTCTGTTGCTGGTACTCTAACGGCCGTAAATTTTTTAATACATTTTCTACTTCTACTTTCTGCACGCTACTTAAATGTGAAAAATCAGATGAGAGGCCCGCCCACAATCTCCAAAAATAAAGCTATGAAATTAAAATTTGGTATATACAGGGTGCGTACGGTAGTTGAGGACAAATTAACATTAAAACTAATTTGTTCTAATTTTTTGCATAATTTAATACAATTCCATGAAACGTTTACACAACGTTAATTGACTCCTAGTCTATACAATTATTCAATAAAATCCCCATTAGCGGCAATAATGGACTCAATCGTCAGCTGATGCTTCCAATTCACGACGAATCTTATGCACGAATGATCGGCCTTTCAAATTGATACACATTCCGTGAACTATTAGAAGGTGTAATCATAGACCTGACACGCTCATCGTTTGTATATAGATGTGGAGGGTATTTAAGATTTTGCCTAAGCCAAATTTACTTTTCTTATTTGTTTGTTTAATAACATAATCATTGTCACAATTCTATGCTATTATAAAATTAATTTTTTTTTTCTTTTTACCCATTCTTCTTAGAATTGAGAATTTTCAAGCGTCAATTGTTTTGTTTTCATATCAATTTGTCAAAAGCGTGTTACCATATATCCACTTGGTGACTGATTTAGATTGTATTGTATTTAAAATACGTTCAAATTTGTTGTTTCAATGAGACATTAGAATAAAAATTTGTTGAAAATATTTCACAAAACTTCATTACGAATGATTAATGATACAGAGCATTTATTGCATGAGGCCATAAGTTTGGTAAACTGTGAATGACTTTATCGTATCGTCAGACTTACCTTATTGATACCTTTATGCATTTGAAACTCAATATGTTGGACGATTGTTGATTTATCAGCAACACGTGGCTTAAGTCGAGAAATTATATAATTGATGAAAAATTTCAGTGCTATAAACACTTAGTAATATCACTATTTACTGAATAATAAATTCCACATTTTAGTTGAACTTTGGATGCTAATGAATAATTTCTATCAACTTTAAGTGATGATATCGCGTGCCTCAATAAAAATCAAATCAAAAATTTAAATCACACAATCGCTTTACTCTTCACTCTTCGAATAAGTCAATGTCAATTAGTTACCTTTCAAAGGAGACGGTTATTTTAAGTATCAGTCGACTAATGTAAGAATGTCCGTGTGTCCGAGTTAAAACGCTTTAGGTCGCAAAATTGATATTATGAACTTATAATTGATACAAACATTCTCAGTTTATGGCGCTAGGTTATTAATTAATATGGGAAAAATTAGGTTAAAAAAGTAATACAAACTCCATTCTACAAAGTTCCAACAAAAAGAGCTAAATTTGTCGTACACAAAATCTTAAATACCCTGTGCATCTACAAACAAAAAGTGGGCATGGCAGGTCCACCTAATGCCTCATATCATCTGTGTTCAAAGCAGATGGTTTTCGAAAAATTTGTAGAGAAGACAGCATATATTTTAAACGGTTGCAAACTTAGAACTACATTTATTCTGGATCAAGACATTGCCATACTCAGGTATGAATGATAAACTCATTTTGGATGGCTTCTACCGATCACCGAAATGTTCTACAACAACTTTTCTGGACTTGCTGGATAAGCAGTTAGGATCGGTGGATTTGAACTGCGCGATTGAGGACTGCAACATTGATTATTGTTATTATCTTACTTGAATACCTGTTGAACTGTCATAATCTCGTCACCAGACCAACATCAGGTTCCCCTTTGGATAGAATTTTCTTCAATATCTCCGCTGATTCCAAGAAAGTCAATCCTGAACTGTTGTATATAACTATTAGTGTTCTTCTTAACAAAAGGAAAGTATTACCAAAATCAATGAGCGGGGCATTATAATTAATGATGCGAATACGGTTGCAGATCTGATCAATGACCATTTTACCAAAAATGCTTCAAAAATACTGAGTATTTTGCCTACACCAAATAGGAATAACATCAACGCATACAACACTTTTCACTCCTATGAAAACCAAAATATTGAAATCACAGACTCCACTGTATGAACTCCAATAAATCCACTCCGAAACTTCGTGTAAATAAAATACTAATGTCGATGAGGTCGCAGGGAAAAGTATTCCAAAGGGTTGGACTTTCATCTAATTAAACCAATTCACAAGGCTGAGTATAAACGCACGATGGATATCTACAGACCCAAAACCACAATAACATAGCACCTGGAAGAAACAAATTTTTTATACGCTCAACAGTATGGTTTCATACATGAATCAAGTACTCAGTTAGCTCAAGCAATAGAACAAGAAGCGCTTGACTTGATTTAAGATTTGTGAAGATTGGAGGCATCTTCTCCGATCTCTCCAAGGCGTGTGAATGTGTCAATCATCAAATATTGCTAACCACACTTTCATATGGTGGCAATGAATTACAGATTATTCGCAGCTTTTTAAGTGATCGTCAACCGATGATGGACAATGGTGGAACCATTAGTAGCAGAAAAGACATTCTACATGGTGTTCCAAAGCACACTATTATAGCGTGTTGGATGTATAGGTCACGCCCACACATTTGGCGAATCGATCTTATTAACATGTATACTAATTTTGAACTTTACAGCTCAAATTTTGGGGCAAGTACATAGATTCTTATCAATTCTGGGCATGGTTCACGATCTATTTTGCTTAAATTTTAATAACAGTGTGCATAAAGCATATGCACTAAAATTCAGCTGAATATCTGAGAATATACGACTGGGAGAATACCATTAATAGACAGACATACGGACACAAGGACCGACATGTTTAGATCGACTTAGTTTGTGATTTTGATTAAGAATTTTTGTATTTTGTAGAGTTTTTAACGCTTCCTTCTTGGTGTATACTGCCCATCTTATGTGAAGGATGTAATAATGACAAGAATAGGGAGCAGCACGTCCCAATTTACAATACAAAAAACTTTCTCTGGTGCAGCATCCCTCTGTAAAGCTGAAGTCGACACCATCTTAAGTTAAAGAAATAATGAATTTTTGAGACAAAGCATTAAATGTCGCAACTTAAATACATATAAGTGGACTTATGTTACTTTCTATATAATCCATTAATACCTTGACATGGTTACAAAGAATTCTTTTATGTAGAAACTGTCATACATATATAAAATATATATACAGGTAACAACATGAGTGAAAATGATCGAAAAATGTTTGACAAAAGATTATGAAATACAACATTCCAAACACCTACACAATGAATTAACGATTCGATTAGCCGGATGGACAACACAATGGAAAACAAATAAACAGAACTAAATTTGGTGCAGACCAAATCTTAAATACCCTCGACACGTACGAACAAATGATGGGTGTAGCAGGTACGCAGGTGATGCCCTCTAATAGGGAACACGTATCAGATTGCAAGTCCAGTTTGTTAGTTATATGATCACGCCCTCACAGACGGACAGACGCCGTGATGCAGGGGAAAGATATGCGCTTCTCAATGCTCCGTAAGCTACCAAATCTACGAGCCATATTGTAAGGGTATGGACTCCACTCTTTAGTGGTGAGGGGACAACCAACTCTCAAAAACCACAACTACCACGATGCTTCCACTAAGGGGCCTTTCTCATAATGCTAGCAGGAAACTAGTTCCTGGGTTCTAGCATCCCGTGGTACCAGCAATACCAAATCCACTAGGAGGAATACTACCAGTTTGAGACCTTACCTTGTACAATCTGCGACGCCTACTGCTGGGCTTCTCAAATGAAATGTTCAACTTAGTCTATTAAAAATTAATCTTAAGCCATTACATGACATATGGAAAGAAAGTCATCAAAATACAATATTACAAATAATTCGATCAAAAACAAATAATGATTCGTCTTACCAAATGAAGAAACGCTTCATATTGCTTCTTCTTTCCATTCATAGGTGTATATAAACCTAAATAACCATAAATAGGTTAAATCATAAAAAGAAGAGGAAGTGCTGCATCAAAATTTATAAGAGGATCACAGCTAATGACTGGCACACAATAAACAATTACATACGTAAACACACACACACACACATACATACACAAGTATGTGTAATAATTGATCGCTATAGGTACTTTGTGATAACGAGGTAAGAAAGAATTTACAAAAATATTACATGAATGAAAACAACCACACATACTAAAATCAATACATACTTACCGACAAACATTACCAACTAACGTATGTAGTGTGTGTAATACATTGTTCATCTACGTATTATATATTATGAGAGTTACAATAGCCTTTGCTATACGCCAAGCTAACCAGTCTGGTTGTCTGTCTATTTTATAAATAACGTGTGGTTGTTGTGGCTGGTTGGCTGCCTGGCTGGCTCAGTGGTTGAGAGCACTCTTATGCATGCTTGCATATCTAGATATTAACACGCATACACATATACACTAATATACTTATTTATGCCTTTGTATGTGTACGTGTATGGATGGGGCTATTATTTAATATGCTGCCTGCATACCTGCTGCTTCTTATACCACATTTTCATTCGCTGATTCCTCACGAACGATGAAGCGGGCGGGTCTTCTGTAAATAAGGTGCGCGCCAGTCAAAAGCCAAACACCAAACGCAACCAGTCAGTTAGTTATTAACTTTGTATTGTGTTGAATACTTAACTATGCCACCGCAGTTAGTGAGTGAAGCAATGAAATCCAACATACACATATCATAACTCCGATACATTCATACTAAATACTTACCCATGCATAATATTACTGCGAATTAAAATAATATTTTCTCTTAATAGAAGCGACTGTTGTCGCCAATTTGTTGTTTCTGTTTGTTATTAATTATCAATAATTTACTGCAAGTAGGAGTAATTAATAGCGAGTTGTCTCTTGTTCACATACTAAAAGCAAGCAGAAAAAGTATCTCTTAGCAAGTGATTATATTACAGTCGGTCATGTCCGACCAATCAATACCCTAGACTACCACAACTGTGTTACGATTAATCGAATTAAATCAGCAAACGCGAGGCATTGCCACATAAGTCATTTCAATATAAAAATAATCCTATCTAGTCCAAGTTTGTTAAAGCCAATTATTAAAATAATTAACTATACAAATTGTTTGTATTGTCAAAAAGTATCTTAATATTTTTATAAGTTTTTACATTTTGAATATTCGCCATATATAAAGACTCTCATTATAATGGGGCCTTATAAGGGGTGGGGTTCTAAAAATGGTTAAATTTGAATCATTTTCAAAAGGGTTCCTCTTTGGGCCAATACATGTTCGTGTACCAAATTTCATCGAAATATCTCAAAAAGTGCTACCAGAAGAGCACAAATGTACAAAGAAATAGAGACGGATAGACGGACATGATATATTATATTCAGATTTTGTTTGGAAAACGATCTGTATAATTGAAGATGATTTCGGAATTTGCTATTTAGCAGTTACAAACATCCACACAAACTTATTACCCTCTTTGCCACAAGCGTTTATTTGCTAAAAAAAAGAAGCATTACTTATAATCGTATCAGAAGATAATCTTTACCTAATGTAGGTTCATATAATAAGAAATAAATTATTTAAACAAAAGCTGCTTTAGCCAAAACTTAAATACCCTTCTAAGACACAGACAAAATGTGGACGCGGCAAGGTAATTGTTAGTGTCTAAAACATGTGACAATTTACAAATTGGATGCTGCCTCAAATAAGTTTCTTTTCTGACATTTTTTTTATTTCGACCCCGCCCATTTTTCCAAAATCGATGTATGAACTTTCTTATTATTACAGTTACCAAATATCAACAGCAAGGTATTATGGGTTGCGGGGTCTCGCAGCCGCACAGTCCGCTTATTGCTACACTCGCCCCTGCCTACATCTTCACGCTGCTTTCACCCTTCACTTAATGAGATACAAATGAACGTATTACGGAAAATAACCCGTAATAATTAATATAATTTTGAACTATCATTTGATTTGTTGTACAATTAATTTAGTATCTGTTCCCGCGAATAATTTAATATACATAAACAATGTGTAAAATAATAGAGATTAGTGTCAAAGGAACAAGATTTTTGTATAATTATTAAGAGGAATGCCTCTAATAATGTATGAATTACGCATCAACTTGAGTTTAATGTTGAATATATTTTTTTAACAAATTGTGGGCATGTCCGTTATCTGACCTCACCCATTACATTAACATTAATGGATAGAGTAATTATAACAATGTGTACCAACATAATAGAACATCATAGATTATAGTAGATAAATTGATTTTGTCGGTTGTGGGCGTGGCTTTTGCCTCATTGCATCTCATTTAAGTAACGATCTTCATGCAGAGATTAGTGTCTGTACAAAACCTCAGCTCAATATCGCAAAACTTACATAAAACTGGGAGTGGCATTTGATAGATTTTGCTCTACGATCGTGGATCGCAATCTACGTGGAAAAACTAAAAGAGTCTATATTTCAGGCCAACATCTCAAAATTAACGACTTTTTGAGAATGCCAGCAACGGATGGACATACGGACATATCTAGATGAACTCCGATTTTGGTGCTTCTAGGATCTCTGATGCCTCCTTCTGAAATTTTCGGGGGTTATAATAAACGTCTATTTTACGATTTTCACATTTGAACTATTATCACTATATGTAGCAGCAATGGCTATAGAAAAACGAATAGCAACTGTTGCTAGCATGTCAGCATATAAATAGATAAAATGGAACAATGACAATATAACACAAAACCTCATTCAGCAACTTAATGAGTACTAAAAGTCATGACGACGCTTCTCTCTTTTCAGTTTTTTTCTTTTGTTGGCTGTGAAAGGATGACGGACGTTTTTAAATGAGAATGAATTTAACAAACTGTTTGAATGCCTGACTAACTGACTGACTGACTTAAATGGTAGCACGTCACTTTACTACTCTACTGTCAATCTTGTTCATTTAATCTTTGGGGTCTACATCTGCCAACTGCCAACTGCCACAATACTCATATTAAGTTTAAAAAAAATTTAAGCAAATGTGAACGGCTAACAAAAACAGTAGCAAACTCTTTACAAATCGCTGACAATGCGACTCCTTCATTCATTCATAGTGTATGGTTGGATCGTCTCCTCCTCCTTTCTAACCAGCTTAGCCAGTGAGTTGACCATTTGATTGATAAAGTGCCACCATCGTCTTTTTTCAAAGAAAAACCTAAACTGTGCTTAGTGTGCTTCCATCCAGCATGAGCAGATTGTATAGAGTTCCAAAATTTTTTTGTTATTATTCACCAATACCTGTAAAAATACACAAATGTATGTGAATAAAATGAAACATTTACCACTAGTGAATCTGGCCTAATGCTCAGTAGCAGTTTTTGGACAACCGACCTGTTCTAAATTTTTAAGTTTTTTACAAAAGTTAAAGTCTAAAGCAAGCTATTCTAAGAACAAAGGCCAAACCTTAAATACCCTCCACAGCTACTCACAAGCAATGGGCGTGGCAGCTATATGATTACTTCCCTTAATAGTGTACATAAGACGTATCAACATGCAAGTTTAGTTTTACGTTTTTAAAAAGTTTTTTTAATTATGAATGTGGTTGTTATGAGACCACGCCATTTCTAGAACATCGTTGAATAAGCTAACTCCAAATACCAAATTTTAAATTTTTGTTTATTTTGGGCGCATCTATTTTCTGACCATGCCCATTTTTGACTTATCGATGGATGGAGTTATAAATACATACACCAAATTTTATCTTCCTAGCTCAATGTTTATGGCAGATAAATAGATGTTTGTGGATTGTGGGCGTGGTTATTGGCCTGTTTTAAGCAATTGACACACCGATCTGCATGCGGAAACTAATATATATAAAATTACACCTAAATATCTAAAAATTTTTGACTGTGAGAATACTAACAACAGACAGACATACGGACACACAGACATATATGTATGTCTAGATTGACTCAATTTTCGGTGCTGATCAAGAATATATACTTGGGAAGATCTCCGACGCTTCCTTCTAATTAGGGACTTGCAACTGAATATCATACAGTAAGTAGAATGTTAAAAATAATGACTAAGAATACTTTAACTAAAACTTTCTTGCTATTGTAAAGTGAATCGATTAAAATCACACCAGACTAAGACTATTGGCATTACATAAGAGTCAATTAAGTTAAATTAATGAACACATTTATGCATAGTAACTAATCTCGCATTATGGCCTGATTTCATTCATATGATAATAACAAGTGACGGAAATGTCATACTCCAACAGGCATATAATCATTTCTGTTTCTTCCCTTTCAATCCTGTTTAATTTTTTTTGTTTTTCTTTTTTTTTGTTTCGCTTTTTATATCTTCGTTTATTTTCAATCCATTTTTATTTTTATTTTTTGTTTGGAATAAATCATAGAATCCCTCTTAACTATTAACAGCAAGGCAATCGCAATTACACTAAGCTAGCGTCTGATCACAGCCGCATATTTTATTCTAACAGTTAACTGTAACGTGATCTTTTTTCTTAAAAATTATACAAACACTCGTAACCCGAATGTTATCAATCGTTATGAATGGAGCTTACTCAATTGCTCTCCAGTTACAGCTCTCACTTGGTTGGTCACTAATAACGAGAGTTGTTCGCCTATAAAACCCAATAAACAAAATAATAAAATGTCACAAGGAAGTATAAAACGAGTAAGAAAACTAAATTAGGTTTAAGCCAATTCTTAAATATTCTCCACATCTTTAGTGGTGATCGTGGCAGATATATATATATTGCGCCTTCTAGTAGTGTTTGTATAACATATCAGTTTGCAAGTCGAGTTTTTCACTGAGAACGTTTTTTTTTTTTAATTTTGGGTACATCTGTTATCCGACCAAGCTCATTTTTGGCACATCGATGTAAGGTCTAATAATAAATATATGTACCAAATTTCAACTTAAGAACTTAATTTTTGTGGCAGATAAATAGATTTTTGTGAATCTCCACCGATTTTACCTATTATAAATAACAAATAGATTTAGTTTTTAATGCTGATCATAAATATATATACATTTTCGGAGCTCTGACGCCTCCTTCTGGATGTTGCAAATGGAAAGACAAACTTATTATTCCTCCCATCTTATGTGGAGGGTATAAAAATAAGTAAGAAAGAGCGCTAAATTTATTAGACCCATCAGCAATTTTTTTGTGGGCATGGGCATAATATCGTAATGAACGGTGTGTCATAACGGCGTAAGCAATGCGTAATTGCAATCTTTAACTAGCTACTATATACGTCCATTTCCATAAAATGCTCTCCGGGATAAAGGAGAAGCACTGTTGTGCTCGATAATAGGTTATCCACGTCAAATAATTCTAAATAAACCCCTAAAACAACTTAACATTTAAAGTAGGCGGGGTTAAAATGTCTTTTCCAAATCAGTATCTCCTTGGGCTAATGGTTGGTTATAAAAGAAAGACCCCAAAAATCATATTGTATTTTTTGTAGAATAGTAGATGGATCCTTGGTCCGATTCAACCCGGAATGCCGGCAAAGGAGAAATAGGCTTAGAAGCAAATTACTTTTTGTTTTATTAACATTGTTTGGACGTGTCTATGACCGATTTTGCCCTTTCGACATACCAAAATGTCTACTCGTATTGTATAAAAATTGTCCATCTAAACTTTTGCAACCGGGAGAATGTGGAGAAGAAGAAGAGCTAAGTCGCTTCAAGTTAGCCTTAATCCTGAGCAGGAATATATGTACTTTTGGGGTGTGGCATGCCTTTTTCTAGATGTTATAAACGCTTGCGCAAAACCAATATATGTACCCTCATGTCATTCATGTCATTAACACGAAAGCTTATAAGTAATATGGAAAATTTACTTGTACAAATTCAAAAACACTCGAGTCGTTAAGCAGTGTGTAATATTACGTAAAATTGGCTATTTGAAATGAAATTCTATATATGGGGGCACGGGCCAGCACTTATGGGAGTTGTCTCCTAGAAGCATCAGTCGATGCTTAAAATGATCATGAAAGTTCATTTCTTGAGTTAAAAAGATCTTAAAAGGGTGAAAGACAAAATCTTAATATAAAATACTCCACAATGTGGTTTGAGAGATTCCCAATTCCTGTGAACGGCATGAAATCGACTAATTTCGCTTAATTTTGAATTGAAGCGCTTACGGCTGCAATATGTTCGGTACTTTGAACGTCGCATTGTCTCACTGGTAGAGCAATATTGGAATTTTAAATCGAATTTATTACCTATAGAACGGGCAGCCGGATGTGATTATTACAACCAAAAATTGGAGTAAGAACACTCCCTAAGTTACTCAGAATTGCGTTAGTAATTTTTAATAATTTCCCAACATGCTTCGTTTGTGAACTTTACCATGATAAAAATATCAACCTTACACAATATTATGACATTAACAGATCATGAAAAACTCTGAAGGATAATTTCGTATTAAAATACGAAATGGTTATGTCTATATTGAAAGGGGCGGACTGTAAAATTTCCACTTGTTTTTCATTAATCTTTATTCAAGAATATAATACTAAAAATGTTTGCTGGGTATTTAATAGTAAACTGGTTTACAAATTTACTGTTACAGTTACACTCTAGATTTTTCAGGTGTGGAACTCAAGTTGGATTGTTTTGCTCCCTAAACTTCGCAGCGTTTCTCTCAACTAGAGAGGCTTGTGAATTTTTTACAATAAAACTTTTGATTGTTGTTGTATGTAATAATAATAATACTTGGGCGGAAGATACTCCACCCAATTTCGGATGCAAAACAATAACAACAACAACTTTTTAATGGAATGCTAAAACGAGTATTGGCTTAACATTCACTATGTGAACGCCGCCACACCGGGTTAATTGTAACGGCATAACGTGACTGCAACTATAGCAATTTTTGATATTTTTGTATAGGTATTGTAGTTGTAGTTACAGTTGAGAAATTCATTGAGTAAAACGAAAATAAATTAAGAGGCTTACAGCAGAGATGCTGGAGATGTTTAAATGACTAGAGCGACCGAGTATTCTCACTGATGATGCATACAGCTCAATTTTTGTATAGAAGGATTGTTGCAGGGATTCCATGCCATATATTGCCGGTGAATATAATTTCATAGTTTTTGCTACTCTAACAACGTAACTGTAATAGTATTGTTGGGTGTCTAAGGTAATGCTGAGCACACATCAATTTTGTTGTTTTGCCTTCGTCTTCTTCTATGCTGCCAATAGTAACGTTCGGGCCGCTGCCGATGTTACTTGTTTGTTGTTGTTATTATTGTTATTGTTGTCTAGCTTAAACTAGATGATAGATTTGAAGCCACTGCATTAAGAGCAGATACGTTAGAGGCAGCGCGCGTGCAATTTTGAGTGTTGATCTCGTTCGGGTGTCTTTTTAACTATTTGGTTGGTTGTTGTTGTTTATTGCTATTATTGTTGCTTTCTATCTTCTATGTATTTTTTGGTTGTTGTTGTTGCTTGTTGGATGCTTTGTTTCCGTTTGTTGGATATTTCATTTTGGGGGTAAAGCTGAAGCGTTAAGATTGTTACGAATTCAGTACTACAGCACGTACCTGCAGCGAATGGTCGTCATTTCGGGTTAATCCAGAAATTCGCCCATACACACGTGCGCTTAAACAATAACACATACACATACACATATATACTCTATAATACTTAAACGCGCAGACGAATAACAGACAATCTGCTGTTAGCACACATACATATGCGTGTGTGTGTGTGTGTGTGTATGCGCGCACGCGCGCTCTTACTCTAGTTTCTATGCGATCACAAAAAACTGAGTAATAACTGCTCGTCGTTGTCGTCTCGACGGAGACCGTTAGTGGAAGAAGACCGTTTGTTATTGGATTTCATTCAATAATGGTTAAGTTGTGGTCGAGCTTAGACGGACGTCCATAATTGCGGTGTGTTGTGATGAGCTTTTGTTTAAAAAAATATTATAATAATAATAAACAACAACAACAAAATGATATCAGATTGCGAATAAATTAAAATTTACGGGTAAATCAAATCAAACATAAAACAAATTTTTTAGAAAAAATATACGAATTGAATAAAAACACGTAAACTTACAATTTCAAAACAAAAAAAAATACATAAGAAAAGGGTAAGAATTGTAAAAAATGGCCAAATAAGTTTTGTATAAAGATAATGCTTGAAATACTATGAAAAAAATTTAAAATAGAACAAGATTTGAAAAAAAAATTCCACTTGAAAACTTGAAAAAAAATTCAACGTTGAAAAAAAAATTTTTTTTAACGTTAAAAAAAAATTTTTATTGTTGAAAAAAAAATTTTATGTTAAAAAAAAATTTTTTCTTTAATGTTGAACAAAAAAAATTTTTAATGTTGAAAAAAATATTTAATGTTTAGAAAAAATTTTATATATTGAAAAAAATGTTTATGTTGAAAAATTTTTTTCAATTTAAAAAAAATAATTAAAAAATTGAATCAAAATTATTTAAAACTATTTTAAACTTAAATATAAAAAATGAAAAAATATTAAAAAATATTTTAAATTTAAAAAAAATTCTTTTAAATTTTTTTAAATTTTTTTAAATTTAAATAAAAATTTAAAAAATTACAACAAAACTTTTACAGCATAAAAAATTTTTTTTTCTATTCATTTTCAATTTAAAAAAATTAAATTAATTTGAAAAAACATTTTTCTAAGGATCTTTCAATTCAATACAAAAATTATGTTTAAAATACTATGAAAAAATTGAAAAGAAAAGAAAATATAAAAAGAAATTTTATTAAGGAAATTATTTAAAATGTTAAAATCTAAATGAAAATTAATGTTTAAAATACTATGAAAAAATTGAAAAGAAATTTTTTTAAATTATTTTCTACATGTTTAAATGAAAAATAAAACCTAACTAGTAATTAGTGCCAAAAAAACAACAAGAAGAACAATAATAAAATTTATTAAATAATGTTTGATGACAACTGCATCTGTCATGAAATACCATCTGTTTCAACATTTCTACAGAGATTCACCGTTAGTCCTAAAAGCGTAAGATTGGGTCAACTGTAACCAGCAAACCAACCATCTAACCAAGTGACCACTTGTTTGTTAGTTAGTTGGTTAGTTAGTGTAAAGTGTAACAATTGATGTGTTTGTGTGTGCGCTAAATTTTCCTCTTTCCCAATTCCCAGCTGAAACCACAACATCCTCACACCGTTCGTTCAATTTATTACCCATTATTAGATGGGAATAGAAAAGCAAAAGATTATACATAAGAAAATCACACTGCACTGTATGATACAAACACACCGTTTGTCAAGAGTGATTATATGTGGTCTTCCTGTGACTCTCTAATTTTGTATGCTTAGCTATCAACGGATATCCGTTCTGTTGCAAAAAAAACAGCTTTAATCATATAACCACGGACAGTATCTGTGTGCATGTGTGCGTATGTGCGTGCTTGCTTACTTGCTTGGGCTTACTATACATGTGTGAAGCGTGTGAGATCTTATGTGGAAACAAATCCCGTTATTTTCCTTATAAATCTTCCCTCAAGCTTCTCTCGCTACCATTTACGATCCTACTCTAACATTTTTATTATCAATGTGAATTCCAGTTGACATCATTTCCAATCAGCATACAGTTGAATTGAATTTACGCGGATGCGTACACTTCTACATATGCAGCAATATGTTTAATTTCAATTAAGAACAACAACAATAAGTATAATAAGGCTAAGCATCAGAAGCATTGACAAAATGAAACCGAAGCATGTTTGAAACAATTTTGAAAGAATGTAAGTGCGACTTATGCATAATTATACCCTACACCACATGTAAGAGGGTGCAGATTTTTCTAACTTCTACACGGTAAATACCTTACGATTCAGAATCAAACTATAAATCAGTTTAGTCATGTCCGTGTGTCTGCCCATGTAAATTTGTAAGCTAATTACGCATTTTTTGAGATGTTTCAATAACTCTTTTACTCTCTTTAACTCTTTGCGCTTACTAAATAATTTGTGGAACATAAATGATGTGAACTGGACACGACCGACTTCAATATTTTCATTTATTTTTTGCTTTTTGACAAATTTCATACTGAGAGTTAGTAGAGCGTTGCTATGTACAGAACGGTATTGTGAAAAATTTTGGTAAAATAAATTAAATGAATTCAAACGTTTTCGTAGCGTATGAGTTATGTGAAGACATGACACCTTCTCTGCGTCACATTGAATAATAATAATAAACAAGCAATATGTGCCAAATCTTTGTACTCTTCTTATGCAAGTATCTGATGAATAAAGAGCGTGGTGGTGGTTATACGCCTCCTCCAATGTGCTTGTGTTACAATAAGTATCAGTTTGAAATAACAGATGAATACATTAACTAGATACTCAACTCAATTAATTATATCCTCCCATCATATAAGTTATTCCATTTGTGATTCCGTCATAGACTCAAAAACTGAGTCGATTTAGATTCATATGTCCGGGTGTCTGTCTGTTGTTGGCACTCAAATAGTCGTAAATTTTAAAATGTTGAACTGTAATTTTGCTATGTAATTAGTCAAGAGCTATGCCCTCAATCATCATATATATAGATACATGTATCTGCTACAAACATTGAGCAATGAACTTAAAATTTGGTATACATACACATATATAAATCCATCGATGTACCCAAAAATGGGCGTGGATAACAAATACTTTCACAATTCGAAAACTCTTTAAAAACATCATGGAAAGTTCATTTTGTGTGACAAACACTTTCTTAATACTAACTAAAAATAATATGCATATACGAGTATATTCTTAGTAAAGACAATTTTGTAGATGTATGATGCATGCAATTATTTTGGACGTATGTACAGCATTTCATTATGTGTCAAAAAGCCGACGGCAAGTAAAGTAGTGGGCAAAGTAAAACAAGTGGTTTAAATCAAATCTTAAATACAAATGAAGGGCGTGGCAGGTATATGATTACGCCTTCTAATAGTGTAAGTACCAACTTGCAAGTTAAGTTTAACGTGGAATATGTTTTTTTTTTGTAAATTGTTAGTGCGTCTGTTATTCCACTGCGCCCACTTTTGGCACATCTATGGAAGGGATATCGACAGATTTCAAAGTATATATGTAAATTTTTCTAAATTGAGAACGTGTTTGTTATGTATTTATAAAAACGTGTACCAAATTTAAACTTTATAGCTAAATTTTTGTGGTAAATAAATAAAAAAGTTCAATTGTGGGCGTGGCTCTTAACCGAATTGGTCTAATTTTCTCTCACTCTCAGAACTCTATGTGTAGAAACTATGAGTGTCTGTACAAAATTTCAGCTCAATATCTCAAAATTTACGATGGTAAGAGTACCATCAAAAGACGGACATACATACGTGTCTCGTCGACTAATTGATGCAAATCCATAATGTATAAACTTCTTCCGTCTTCGACGCCTCCTTCTAGGCTTTGTCAACGGTTTGACAAAGTTATATATATCCTCGTATACACATCTGAATGGTTGGTATAAAAATGTTTAGTGTGGATTCGAGACTGAAAAGTTTAACATACATATTATATATCCTTTTGGTACATCATGTCGTTGAAAGTACCATTAACAGGGATTATTAAGATGTACAGTAATAAATATTTCTCTCATGTAACACAAGGAATGAATGAATAAAAGAAGAAGAAAAAAATTGAACCTAAACTTTAAATGAAATCATAGAAAACACTATAGATCCACAAACTATAGTAGAGATATATACTAATCGATTAATTTAAATCGATTAGTCTACGTTATTTATTTTTGAATCCAACATACACAACCTTTGCATAATAATATGCAGCAAAAACAAAATGTATTAAATAACAACCATAAGTACAAGCATATGTAAATACATATGAACGCATACATACATTGGAATTAAGAAAAAAGAAATCGGGGCGTATTGAAAATTGTGCAACGAATATGTGTGTGTTTGTACGTATGTGTAGAGCTGCATAAATCGCATATAATAAACTCATAAATCGAGAAAAAACAGAAAATTATTAAGTTTAATACAACACCCGCCCTCCCACCGCCACCATAACATAACATAACATAACATCCTCTGCCATGCCTCAGCTGAAAAACAAATTACTTGAAATATATTGTAAAGGCATCCAATCTAATCCAATCGTATGCCTGCTCTCAACAACTGAAACTAATGCACACACACACACACATACACACACACACACATACATACAAATACCAACGCAATCATATCGTTAATATGTATGCTTACGCTTGCATTAGATAGATAATAATCATAAATGCAGAAACAACAACAATAATAACAAAATAATAATAATAATAATAACAACAACAACAAGTGATGCAAATTACGACGAATATTCGATTACTCACTCGAACTCATGCAAATGAATTAGCAACAAAAACGTGACACCACACAAAGCATACAACACGAAAGAAAAATGCGCGTAAAGTCGCATCGACATGGATATGAAAACGTTTAACACCTACTAACTACACCACCACTCGAGTGAGATATATTGCAAATATTTAAACTAGCTCACAATGCAGCATTATGAGTGTTCTTGTATATATATGTGTGTGTTGAGTTCCTCCATAATAAAAAATCGTAATCAAAATGATTTGAATTCTTGTAAACTTTAGTTGCAACAAGGTCATCGTCAAAGCAACTGTAATATGTTGTTGTAAGACATAAACGCATTTACTAAGAAAAAAACAAAATTTTAATCAATACCTCAAATGGACACGATAAATGACACAATGTTCCGAAATATAATCGGAACGGTTTGATGATGCAGTAAACTCTTCCAAAAAGTAGTTTTTATACCCTTTACATGAGATGACAAAGTTTGTGATTCCGTTTGCAATACTCAGACGGCAAAGTCACAGACTCTACAAAATATTATACATATATTCTTATGCATTATCCTAAAGGATATCCATCTGTCCGTGTATCTGTATGGCACTGTCACGGTGATAAATTATAAGAAATTGAGGTGAAATTTTGTACTCTGTTTCGTAGTTTCGAAGAACACTATATAAATTAGGTAAAATTGATCAAGAGCCACGCCCACAATCGACAAATATCTGGTGGGACTGAACCGGGACCGGAGCTTACCAGTTACACCAAATCCACGTGTGTAATTTCATGCGCAAATGGTTTATATCAATAATTCACATTTCAACATTACAACCCTTAAGCTAGGTTTATTCTATGTAATGAAAGGATGGGTGACCATGTCAAATATAACTACCTGACAAACTTACATGGTTTGTAAACACAGTAACCCATAGCTTATGTTTGAATACTGTCAACCTATTGTACTGATAATTAATAGTAACAGCTGACAATTTTTTGGATGTATATCAATGAAATTTAGTATAAGAAATAAGTTGCCCCCAAAAAAAAAAGAATTTAGAATGAAAATGGACCATTTTTAGAACCCCTGGCCATACAATGATATTTCACTCAGAGATTTATACGGCAATGCCTCGCCTTTACTGACACAATTAAACTAACATGAATTGGTCGTATAGAACCGACAATAAAATTTTCACTTGTTGTACTTGTTGTACTTATTTCATTTCATCCTTAATAGATTAAACGATTAGATTGATTATTACAATTATTAGAGCGTCTTCGACTTGAATCTTTCACATCATTCACCGCATTCATGTTGATAAGTGGTAAAGACCTTCTCGCCGAATACATTATAAATAAAACACATAACTGTAACTGCAAGCTCATAAGTTGTGATATAAAACTGAGACATTAAAATGGAAATAAAAGTAAAGATCATTTCATAACTGACCATAAAAGAAAGTCATAAATCCATCGCAACAGCGATTAAAACGATTTAATTTTTCCGCTTATAAAAGGTCAATTAGTAGCCATGTAAACATATTATACAAGTACTGCTCACCTGCTCTGAATTGCATTGCATTTGTACAATGAATGGAAAGTGAAAGAAAAAAAAACAGAAAACAGAAAACAGAGGACACTCTCACAACACGTTTATATACATTAACAAGAGTTTAATGTGTGCGTGTGTGTGTGTACTTGCTTTTAAACGACAAAACAGTAAAATGCATATTTCAACACACCAAACTACAGTAGCAATAACAAGACAACAAATACAATTAAAAACATTGAAATTGTTAATTGTTAAAATTCATTTACTTAGATATAGTGTTCATAATTCGAATGGAAAAGACAGAGCAAGTGACCAAGTGAACAAGACGACCGAACAGCCCTACATGCGTGTATGCATCAACTGTTGAAGAAAGTCGTCTACCAGCAGTGTGTTTGGTAGACTATTCAGTGTTCTTCACTAAGAGTTTACACAATCAAACTATTGTTCCCTTTCTCTTTTTATACCCTCCACATAAGATACTAAGGTGTACTAAGTTTAGAGTACCATTTGCAACACTCAGAAGGAGGCGTCAGAGACCCTACAAAGTAAATATATTTTTGATCAGCATCAAAAACTGACTCAATCTAGAAGTGTATGCCCGTGTGTCTGTCTGTTGTTGGCATTCTCACGGTGGAAAGTTTTGTGACATTGAGCCCATCGATCTACCAAAAATGAGCGCGGTCGGATAACAGACGCGCCCCCAATTTACAAAAAACCATACTCAGCGAAAAACTCAACTTGCAAGCGGATACATTATTAGAGGTCGTAATCATATTCCTGCCACGCCCGCCATTGTAGATGTGAAGATATTTAAGATTTGGCTTAAACCTAATTAGTTTTCTTACTTGTTTCTTTCTATAAAAAGTTTTGTTTTATATTTCTGTTATGACGAAATTGAAAAAAATATTGCATTTACACTAAAATGTTTAACATAAAAGTACAAGTAAAACTTTCCTTTTGTCTTTGATGTCACATAAAAAAAGCGTGTAATAAACTTACGTTACCAGTCACCCTAAAAAAACTCTTTTTCATTAATTACATAAGTCATAGTAATAGTGTAAGCAATAGGGGATTAAAAATTGGAACCATAACCAAAAAGAGTGGCAATAAGCTGAAGGCGTAACATTCAGCTCTAATGCAGAGCATCGTTGGTTCGATACCTACAACAGTCGAATGGGGTACTGGGGAGTTTTTATAAAATCTTCTTTAATTTTTATATCTGCGGGTAATAATAATTCAGCCTAAGCCTTTAATATCTTTTTTTTTTCATCGAAGAAAATTATCATTGCGTTACCGTGAGTGAACCAGATCTATAGTTAAATGTAACATGTGTACTGTACCGCGAACAAACTTTAACCCAAACCCTTTCATAATACAGGTCAGAATGTCAATAAAGTTTTTAATTAAAAGTCTATTGAATATTAATCAAGAATATTTATATCTTGCTACTACTTGCTTAAAACTACGTGTAAGTAAGTACATAAAGTCTACAATCATACTAAAATGTTTTATAAAGAAGAGTTCGTATGAAAACGAGAGATCCGCTCAACTTTCTCCAACACAGTGTGTGACTGAGTTATAATATAGCCAGAGTTATAAACTCAGGCGATGTGGCCTTTACATGTTGGTTCGGTGGTGATTGGCAAATAGCATGGGAATGAAGAAAGTTGTGCTTGTTAATGTTGGACCTCAGATGGCAGATTGTGTGAAAAACGAACAATTTAGGAGGGGTTGTTGCTATAACAACAATATAATGCCTCAATTAAACCTCTTCGATTAAGCCGAACATTCAGCAACGTTCGGGTTTCCAATAAAGAAGGTATACGAACTACCTTAAGCGTAAAATCGTCATGGCGCATGCACTATACAAGTTTTCTTCTTAGCGTCAATATTTTAAAAAAATACGGTCCCATGATATCCGATTATCGGGAACTCCTTTCGTCGTTGAAGAGAAGATAATTAAAGATTCTCATTTTTGCAACTACAAACCCCTGCGATTATGACTAAAACAACTCTGACTGCTGATTGAACAAATGAAGTATAATTATAACTACTTTATGACACTTCTAAGGCAAATTTCTGTTAATTGTTTAATAAACTTTGTTTAAAGTGGACCATAAACCCAAACAAAGCATCATTAATAAGTTTATGAATGAAAAGTAACAGTTTAAAACAAATACAAAACTCTTTTAAATCATTGTTGTATGTAGCAATGTATAAGTATGTGTATAGGTGAAGGTCACCACTTTTAAATGGAACCACATTTGACACAATTTATACACTTTGTTGCTATTCAAACTCTACAAATGCCTGCATTTGCATATGTGCGAAGTTTTAATTTAAAAGTGCTTCAAGTCCATATTTTAAACATAACAACTTAACAAATTCGCTAACTATACTGCTGTGTAATATTTCAAATTTCAAAGATTTTGTGGAAAAATGGATTCAAGTCACTTTTAAAATAAATTCATACCATGCAGACAATGTGAATTTTCGTACTCAAACAAACTTTTTAATAAAAACAAGAAGAACAAGAAAAAACTTAATTTAGAATTTAAATCAAATCTGAAATGCCCTCCACATCAACATATAAATGGTGGGAGTGGCAGTTGCATGATTACGCCCTCTAATAATGTATGATCAGCTTGCAAATCAATTTGTATGCTGAGTATAATGTTTTTGTAAATTATGAGTGTGTCTGTTATCCGACCACGCCCATTTTTATAACATCGATTGATAGGATAATTTTACATATGATTATAGCTTAATAGCTTAATTTTAGAGGCAGATATAAAGATTCTTGCTGATTATGGGCGCGGCTCTTAACCGATTTTGCCCAATTTATACATATGTACAAAATTTCACCTCAATATCTTAAAATTTATGACTGTGAGAATGCCAACAAGGGGCATACATCTGACTATATCGTCTAGATCGACTCAGTTTTTGATTATGATCAAGAATATATTTACTTTTTGGGTCTCTGACGCCTCCTTCTGGATGTTGCAAATGGAATGAATGCAAACTTAGTATACCACCATCTTATAAATAGTATATATACCCACCCACTATAATATATTTACGCACTAAAAACACACTGACATACCAAAGCATACCAAATATGTACGTACAAATGCGTACATATGCGTTACGCATATATTTCACAAAACAAAACAACAACAAATTTGGTGTCTTTACTCTTGCTGTGTACAACAACAATATTGAAATATATAGATATATATATGGGTGTGTATACGTGAGTTTAGTTTTATTGTTTGTTTTGTGTTGTTGTTGTCGCTTTTTTTTTTTTTCCATTGATGTGTTTATGTGAGAAAAAGTCTCACGGTGTGACGATGGTTGGAAAACATTTGGGAAATTACTACAAATCAAAACAATCAATGTTGTTGTTGTTGTTATTGTTGTTATAGACTCTATACCAACCAGAATAACAACATATTACCAAACAATTTCGCTTAAACAGATTTAACGGCTTTGTATGCATGTTCATATGCCACGGTGACAATGTCAACGTTAATAGTGTGATGACAAGAATAAAAACAACAGCAACAACAACAAACTAACATTAAACAATAATATCGATTGAGAAATAAGAAAGAATTGTTGTCGAGACTGTAAATGAAACGCAAATGCTCACCATTCTAGCTTCTGATATACGCACTAGTGAGCGCCCGCTTTATGTCGAAATTCAATTCAATTGATTCCATACTTACATTTTCAGATCTCATACTACTATATATGCATCACTATATTTTTTTTGGAGCCTGATGAAGCACGCGTCCTATTTCTTTGCAATTCTCTGCACAGCGCGTTAGAATTTAATACGAGTATAATTGATGAGTATTATTGAATATGGGCGTGCCCATTGTCTTATATAATATAATATAAAAGTTATAAACATCCGTACACACTTAATGTACCCTTTCGCACAAGTGAAGCAGATTATAAAAATTAGAAAAGTTTTTTACTTAAGTCTTCTGTCCCAGCTAATAACCGAAACAACAATTGTTCAATTAAACATATTTAAAGTGTTGTTTTATTTATTTTAAGGGCATTCGTTTATATGTTTATTTACGTTTAAGATTCATGCTGTTGTTGGCAATTTCGGGCACCTCCACCACCAACCCATTCAGCAACACCTCTATAACATAGAGACGTAATAAGTTATTAAAACATTCAACAAAATTAAGGTATTTTCACCAAAGCAAACGTGTATGTATGTTTAAATGTATAATTATCAAAACTCACATACATAAACGTGTACGTATTAAGTATGTGTGTCACACATGCAGAAAGGCACAAGCCCCAAAATATCAAAGTCAAGAAACTCTGTTTACGTGTTTGTTGTATATTATTTTATCACTCACGTAAATGACAACGTTACACATTGAAGCAGCAGTAACAACAACGAAAACAACAGCAGTGATATCAGCAAACGTACTATCTGGTAGCAAATGCTTTTTAAGCGAAACAAAATTACAGCAGCACCAACAGCATTAGGCAGTTGTTCACACATGCTTAAGAGTGCAACTACGTCAATAGAATATCTTATGTGATCATTAGTATTTATTGTTGTTAGTGCTGTTGTTATTGTTGTTGTTATTGCTGCTGCTGATGATGATGATGATGATGATTGTTAGTTAGATATACTACATACAATAATCATAATAATAAAACATTTGTGCATATGCAGTGTGTGTATGTGTAAATGCTCATAAACTGAAATTGTGTTGGTAGCCAAAAAATCAACCAAGTTAATCAATTGTAGTCACTGATTGGGAATCATAAACGTCAAAATAAAAGGCACGTGACTAATGTGGTTTTATTCACAAACAGTTTTTATACCCACCACACAAGCTGGGCGGTATATGAAGTTTGTCATTCCCTTTGCCACACCCAGAACTAAGCATCAGAGAATGTACAAAAAGTATAAATATTCTTGTTTAGCATCTAAAATTAAGTCGATTTAGTTAGGTCCGTCTGTTGTAGGCACTCACGTGATCGCAAGTATTTAGACATTAATCCAAAATGTTGTACAGACTCAGACGGCAAATTCCTATTGACATTGCCTCAAAATCGATCAACAGTCACGCCCACAATTGATAAAAATTCTATTTATCCGCCTGAAAATTATACCTGTAAAGTTGAAATTTTCCATCGATGTGTTAAAAGTGGTCGTGGTTGAATAACATCTATGCCCACAATTTTAAGTTATTGAGCTGATATTTTATAAAGACACTCCTAGTTTTTGTAGGCAGAATGCTACTTAAATTGAATTCAAATAAAAGCCACGCCCACAATCAACAAAAAATATATTTATCTACCATTAAAAGTGAGCCATGTTGTTGAAAATTATTACATAAAAATAAATAATTAAATTAGTGGAGATGATAAAAATGAGCGTGTTCGGACAACAGAAACGATCACAATTTTCAAAAACGCTTAAACAGAAATTAAAAGTACATGCACATAGAGCGTAATCATATATCTGCCACGCCCTTTGCTTATTTTTTGTACATGGGAGAGCATTTAAGATTTGGTGTAAGCCAAATTAAACTTTTTTTTTTGTTTCTCACTGTACATGTGTGGATACACACACATGCCTATTCGCCTTAACTACCTGTTTACGTGTCTATCTCACTGATGACGTTTACATTGATTAAACATTTGTTTTGTAAAAATCATGTATGATATGTATGTATGTAAATATGTTAGAGTGATAACTCAATTAAGTATAGACCGTTAAGACCCTAATCGTATTAACAATGAAAGCTGTTCTCTACCCTCCATCTTAGCAATAAACATTATAAAATACTTAGTTCTTCACTTAGTTTACTATGCGCTATGAAGTCCTTTTCAGATGTCCCTTAAAATAAAACCATTTGTACTAAATTTCATAACAATATCCTCATTCACGAATTAGCCAAGTTCTCTACCGTGCGGTAACGTATAATTTAAAAAAAAAAACAATTGTTGCGCACATTTTCACATCTTCTCCTTGCATCAGGGTAAAGTGTTGTCAAAGCGAAAAAAAAAATGATAATCTGGAGTGCAGAATTTACAGTACGTACAACCCACATAAGCGTAGGTGGATGAAGTCTATTATTATGAAAATGAAAACACAATAAATACGGCTATATATGCTTATTATACAACACCAAGGTATATATACTTGGAAGCACATGCATTCTCACATTTAACACATTATAGGATAGAAACGTGTATACATGCTGTTGTTATGAGTGCAGACAAAGTGAGGTGATAAGGTCGCTCGTATGAGTTATGTTTACAATTGTTGCCATTTAATCGATGCTGTGTTCTTAATTTTCGATGGAAATTATGTTTGTGTGAAAAAAAAAACACAAGTACATTAAATCGATTATGTCTCTCTCTCTCTCTCTCTCTTGATTTCATGTATGTATTATCTACCTGATAACCCTCCCCTCTACAGTGGAACATTTACTAAGTTTGGTACAGGATCCGTACAGTATGTACAATCTTCAAAATCTAAAGCAATCTAGTCATGTCCGTCAGTATCTCCGCACCCTGATATAATAGAGAAAATTAAGTAAAAGAACCCTACTCTTAGATTATGCAACAAATGTTCCATTCAATATAGGTAATATTGGTTTATAGCCACGCCCACGATTTCAAATCTCTTACAAGTATAAAAATACGCAAAAAAAGTAAGAACACTATATTTATCTTAGACCAAATCTTCAATACCCTTCACATCTACAACAGTGGGCGTGGCAGATATATTATTGCGCCCCCTAATGGAGTATGTATCAGCTTGCAAGTCTAGTTTAATGGTGAATGTGGTTTTTTGTAAATTGTGGGCGTGTTTGCCCTCCATTAGCGTCCATTTTTGGCACATCAATGAATGGGATGTACACTAAGTGTCAAGTTTATGTTTCAATTTTTATGGCAGAGGTATAGAGTTTTGTCGATTGTGGGCGCGATTGTTAATCGACCACGTTCATGTGGGCATATCTGTTATATGATCACGCCCATTTTTTGCACATCGATGAACGAATTATTTATAGACCAAATTTCACGTTCATGCCTCAATTTTTATGGCGGAAAATATATTTTTATCGATTGTGGGCGTGGTTCTTAACGGATTTTGACTAATTTAAATAGCGAACTGTTCGAAAAAACTAGAATTATATATATTTCACCTCAATATATCAAAATTTTTGTATATTGTAGGCGTTGTGTTTGTTATCTGAGAACTCGAATTTTCGGAACATCGATGAATGAAATAATTATTAATTAATTGTTAAGAATGCCAGAAACAGTTATAAAACTAATCTTGTAAGTGGATCAATTTTTTTTTTTAAATAATTCAGGTACCAAGAACAACTCTACCAAATATCTGTTAAACAGACAGACAGACATACAATTATATAAATCTATTTACTAGTGTTCAATCTAATAAACAGTTAAAGAAAATTAAATTCCTTATACTAAAAAAATTTCATTTGTTAATGAAGGTTTCAGGTGAGGACCCTTCGCCCCTCCCCACCAAACCGACAATAACTTCAATAAAGAAATAGAAAATGAAAAAGAAACGCCTGCAGGTGTTAAGGTGAGAAAATCATACATACATACACACAAACGGACAGACATTCATTCATGCACAAGTCTAACAAATATTGTTGCTATCTGCGAATGATTACCCAAAAGTTCGGTCAAAGTAATTATGATTTTTTTACTTGGATAACGGCCAACAGTGTTTCAAAAATATTTAAACAAATTTATCTTAACAACTCAAAACTAAGAAAAAAAAAAAAGAAAAGCAAAAACGAGTTAAGATCCTAAATGAGTTTACAATACAGAAACCATACACACACATACATATAAATGCATAACATTCGTACCCCACACTACTGGCAATGCGGCTGCAGTACATTAGCTGGCGTTTGTAACTTTTTTCTATTTTGTGTGTGTATATTTTTAATAAAATTCATTTTTTTTTTTTTAATTCACTTTTATTTATTTTTTATTTTCTTTTTATTTGTTTAATTAAAAAAAAAAATGGATGTTCAGAAATATTTTTTTAAACACCCCATCACCCCATTGCACAGGTTCGACTGTTGTAGGTATCGAACCTGCAAATCTCCGAATTAGAGCCAAGCGTTATGCCTGCCTCTATGCTATAGCTGACAACAATTACAATGATCGCTTTGAAAATGGGATTCTATCAAGGTTTTGTAACGATGCTAGGGGGTATAGAGTGTGGACATAGCATACAAGTCAAATCTGGTTGAATTGAGTCGAATCGCATGGAATTGAATTGAAACGATTCGTGTCGCAATAAAAAACAAAGTTTGCTGTTGTTGTTGTTGTTGTTAAATGAAAATTCATTCAAAATGTTATCAGTTAAATGAATGAAGTGATCTCATATGTACAAGCGGATATAATATGACCATCATGCACACATACACACACACACACACACACACACACACACCAGAGGTCCACAGGCTCTGTGCAAACACTTCCATACGTGCATTTAAAATGTACTATGTTTAAATAAAGAAAGATAGATAATGTTTAGACAACAACAACAATAACAGTAATCCGGTGAATGTTGAAGTTTTTTAATGTATTTTACTTTTTCAAAGCCAACCATGAATAAAATGGGATTGAATTAGATTTCAAGTTGCCATCAACACACACAACACAAACAAATTGAGTTAAACCTGTTGCTCAGACACCCTAAATCACTACTCATCCTAACAACTATCAACACTTACACTTCTATATATAAACATCGTATATACAATATATATATCTATGTATAAAAAGAAATATGAGGCTGAAAAGTTAAGATTAAGGAAAAGATGTCGCAAGGTCATAAGGTTATGAACTATTGCTTCCATAACGTATAATACAATAGTATTGAACAGTCGGTGTTGTTTGTAATGGGGGGACAGTGCACATTAATGATGATGGTGATGGTGATGGTGATGATGATGATGTTGGTGGTGGTGTTGTATGACCACCGCCAAGTAAAAGAAAAACAGAAAGGTGGACGTTTTTAAAGCAGAGCACACCAACAACAACGATACTCACATAAACACACTTAGCAGGTAATATAATAAATGCACCTCTCTCTCTCTCTCTCTTACTCTACTAAACAAATGTATGAAAAGAAATGTGCGCACAATACGAAAAAAAATAAAAATAAAGAGCTAAGCAAAGTGAAGTGAAGTATCGTCATTATTAGTGAGTGACTGGCAAATGTTTGCAGCTGCATTGGAATTGGGTAGAGTGGAGTGGCTAACGATACTTACTACGCAGGGAATTTAAGGTGGCCTTGTAAGTTGGTTGCTGGTTGCTGGTTGTTGGTTGTACATCTGCATTGTGTACACTCACACTCATACTCATACGAAAACAATTTACCATTAGAGAGCCATCATAACATACACAGTAGCTTCTGCAACTGGAGCACTTTCACTTTGCATCATGGCATTCCATTGATTTTTTTCTATTTGATTTTTTATTTTTTTTTTTTTTTTTTTGGTGGTTATACAGTTAGTTAATGTGGCTGTAAAAGAGGTTTGGCCATAAGCTATTATAGTTTTCTATTATTTTGTTATTCCGTTATTATTATGGAATGGCGCTTATTTTATTTTTGTTTTGTTTTGTTGTAACTATAGCAAGCAGAAGCATTAGTATCATCATGATCATCTCAACAGCATCCAACGCGGTCGCAAGGAGCATATTTTTTATCTCTGTTCATCGTTTGCGCAGGATTTCATTCTCTCAAAATAGCCCAAAAATATATTCTGTAGTAATTGTGTGGGAATCTACGCTGTCATCTTTTTAAATTTTAAAAATTTTGAAGCTACGTACAAAAAATCACAGCCTTCTGTTGACTATTGTCCGTATGTCCGCTTTTCTTTATCTACTATAATAAATTAATCAAAAAATAAACAAGAGATAATGAAACGTTCATTATTTTTTATTATATTCACAAAAGTGTATTTTATTAAACTAATAGCTTTAAATTAAAATATATATATATATATACCTATGTACATACGAGGCTTACATATAACAGAGATACGTCTCCTAACAATATTTTTGAGATTCAAATAACGATAAACGGTAGCAAAATATTTTGTATTTGTGTGCAGGTATATGTGTAGTGATGTTTGAATGGATTTTATTTTAAGAGTAAATTTAGATTAAGAATTGTTTAGTTAAAGACGGACGGATAGACAACGATTTAATTGCATTTAAACGCGAACAAGAACTAATTTGAAAACTCGATCATTAAAAATATCTTGAAATTATTGTAGTTTGTTGAGATTCTGGAGGATTTTTCCACTTTTTGTCATTCAGTTAATTCTCTAATATAGAGAATAAAAAATTGAATAAATTTGTTAAAATCTCGTAATAATATTATATCCACCTTACCTTCAATGTATTATACATCACTTGAGCTATAATACAAATCCAATTTGATCACATTGAAACTTTCAATGCAGCAACGGATTTGAATGATGCTCGAGCGACCAAACGAACTGGGATTAACCACGAAAACGTTTAGATCCTTGCAACCATCAATTATATATATATCTATAATATAAATTATATCGACAAACGTTATAAATGTGTTCACATTGCTCTCATCATAAACCAAATTAATGCAGCTTTCGTTTGGCTATATAGAGCAGAGAAGAAAATTTAATTTTCTTTTTCTTACTTAAATAGTTATGTTGGGGAAAGGGGGAATGTTGAATACCCTCTTTAGAAAAAACATCATCCAGTCTTGTTCAATCAAAAGTGTCATATTCTGAGGGGGAAAGTCATTAAATGAACGTAAAATTTTACAAGTTAATAAAAGCATACATTAGGGAGGGACCCAGATAAGAGATAGTAGCGGGTTTCAAGGTATGAACGAGGGTCGCCTGAATTGTGTGAAGCCCTCAAAATTGCAAGAAAGGTGGGCCGCCAAGTATATTAGTCCATCACTGCCCAAACGATTCAACTTTTTGGATGCTCTACATACTTCGTCACAAATGTTATGAGCAATTTTCTATACCCATCATACTAATGTGTAGGTTATGAAAATTATGATGTTGTTGATGGTCATGTAATGGTAGGTAATGGTAGCACAGTGATGGTGATGGTGTTGATGTTAGTGTAGCTTTCGGTAGAAATAGATAATCAAAACAATCGTGATCGACATGATGTAGTACATCAACAACGCCAACAGCACAGCCGCACTATCATCGTCACCGACAACATCATCATCGAAGTTTTAATGGAATAGAAGACACTTTCATGTTAGCCAGTCAGTCAACCAGCCAGCTAGCCAGCTGAGCAGAGCGGCGTGTCGATGACGTTAGAGTAAATGAGTGTAGTTTTAATGCTGCAGTCCCGCCAGTCCCATTTCAATTTAACTATCGAGTCGTCAAAAAGTCAAATGGACTGTTGGCCGCTGTGCCAGTTAATCAGTAGCGAACGTAATAAGAGTGATTTAGCGCAATTTTCACTTTATTAACGTTACTTCCAATATTAATGGCCGAAAATAAAGCAACAACTACTACACCAACAAAAGCAGTTAAATATTAAATTATATACATTTGTATTACATACAATACATACATATATATATATATTAACCGTTACACTATATTACTCTAGATATATACAAAGCAACACAACACAATGTTCCACTTGACTTGACCTAAAAGGGTGAAGGGTATATATTGAAATAGTTGGATGACAGTGAACGGCAACCATTTCGCTGGACATAGAGACATGCACACACACACACACGAACTAATGCTTTTTATACAAGTGTAGCCATAAATCTAATGCAATGATCACAAAATTAAAAAAATAAAATTAAAAAAAAGAAGTCACAAGAAGAAGAAGAAAAAGAAGAAGAAGAAAGAAACCTTTAGCCGTTTAAGCAGCGGCCAAAAACAAAATGACACTATCGCAGAAATGAAAATCATCTAATGCCTGATGCCACACAATGAGCGAACTCATGCGGTTGGCCAACGGTGCGAGCAAGCGAGCAACCAAGTAAATCAAATACTGAAAGACTGGCAAAGAAAGAAATCTTTGCTTGTACACCAAGTGGAGAAGGGAGCTTTGAATAAACGTCACCCCATTTTACAGGAATATGGAAAAATGGAAAATTAAATTGTAATAATATCAAGTTTATTACGTTTATCGTTTAGGCGAGGCAACTTATTTATTATTCAAGTAGAAGCACTACAGACAATGAAATATTTTTGTATATTTTTGTATAGTGATGACGGTATACTAAGTTTGCTATTTCTTTTGCAACTAGAGACGCCAGAGACTCGACAAAGTATATATATTCTTGATCTACATCAAACATTTAATCGATTTAGACATGTATGTCCGTATGTTTGTCTGTTTGAATATCTTGTACTTTTAGTTTTTGCACGCAGATCGCTATTGAAAATGGGCAAAATCGGTCAAAAGCCACGCCCACAATTAACAAAAATCGATATATCTGGCCTCCATCTGAACTTGAAATTTGTTGCTTATATTTATAAAAATCCCATTCATCAATGTGCAAAAATGTGTGGCGTGGTTGGATAACATAAACGCCCACCGTTGTAGTTGTGGAGGGTATTTAAAATTTTGCCTAAGCCAAATTTAGTTTCCTAACTTGTTTTTTAATAAATCTTATCATCTCACTAGGAACGTTAAATGGTTATATTCACTATAACCATACATTCAAGTTAATTGTTTAATAATCTTTTTATAATAGTTTTATAGTATTAATAACTTTTTACACCACTTTAAGTTTGTAAAATTTTTTGTCACACCTATAAGGCTAATGCTACACCCACGCTCAATTATACAAAGCCATTCAGAATCAAAATCTGAAACGATTTAACCATGCCCGTCTGTCCATCCATGTAAATTATTTATTTATTATTTGTGCAAACCATTATATATATATAAGGAGTACAAGTACTTCGTTAGAAGGCTTGCACCACCCAGAAGGAGGAACAGCATCAAAAACGCAATCGATCTGGACGAATGTACGGATGTTTGTGCATTTTTAGTAATTTTGCGGTCGTAAATTTAGAGATATAAAAATTGACCTTTTGTACACATATGTTATTTATAATTACATCTTTCATCAATGTTCCAAAAATGGGCGTGGTTGGATAGAGGATGCCTGCCTAGAGGAAGTATCTGTTCAATATCTCAAAATTTACGTTCGTGAAAATGCCAACAACAGACAGACACGCGGACATACATTTCTAGATCGACTCAGTTTTCAACGCTGATCAAGAATATACTCGTATATACTTTGTAGAGTCTCTGGCGCCTTTTTGTTTTAAATGTTGTAAAAGGAATGACAAACTTAATATACCCCCCTTCGTATATAAATTCAAATATTATTCAACATAAAACTCGACTTGCAAGGCGATATTAAAGAGTATAATCATTTACCTGCCACGCCCACTGTTTTTATGTAGATATAGAGGTTAGAGGCTTGGCTTAATCCTTTAATCATTTAATAATTTTTTCTAATCAACTTACAACTGATTTTAGAATAGAATCATTATTAGGAAATGTGAATATTTCCACACGTACTTTAGCGTTTGTACTCGTACGTACGTACGCAAACATAGGTTTTTCAGACAAGCTTCATATGACTTTCTTTGCACTTCTTTACCTTTCTTGTACATGGTAATTGCGCGGCATGATCAAGGGAGTAAAAGTTGATTTTACCTTTGTCATGTTCACAACGAAACGACAACAGCAACAACAACAATAACAATACTATTTCCATTTAAGGTATATTTTCAAGAAGTTGTTTGTTAATGAAATTTAATTAAAATAAATATACATACACAGTATAATAAAGCGCATTAAGTCAACGCATTAAAATCATAAAAAAGAAAAAAGAAAAAAAAAAGAAATCAACAATTCCACTGAATAGATGTTAAGCCCTCCATCACTCATTCGCTTATTACATTTACATCTTTAAAGAGCAATAAAATTATTATAAATAAATCAAAAAAAACTTTAATAATAGAAATCACTGTAGTTGATCGTACCGTAGTGGATTGAAATTAATATCGCATACTTGCCCATTCGTACAGCATTCTATTCAGAATGGAGAATATTAACAGCGATTAATGGTAGTAAAAATCACACGTAACGATTACATTTTCCTTGATTTACAATATTTAAAAAATATTTCTAAATCCATTATTATGTGTAAAAATGATTCAAAAAGATGAAGAATCACAATCTCAAGTAAAGACGCCCACGTGTTTCATCGTTAGATAGCATAATTATGAACATAAAAACAAATTTTACACTTCATAGCTCAATTATTATGGCAATTAAATAGATGTTTGTTCATTGTGGGCGTGGCTCCTAACTGATTTTGCCCAATTTAATTAGTATTCTAAAAACTAAAAGTTCCCAAAATTTACGACTACGAGTGTAATAGCAACAGACAAATACCCGGACATACAGACGCACATACTGCAATAGATTTAAATTTTGATAGCTGATCAAGAGTATAAAAAAGTTCTCCGAGGCCTCCTTCTGGATGTTGCAAATGGTGTGACAAACATAGTCATTGTATTAAAATTTAAATTATTACTTTCGGTCCTTGATATTCTTCATATTGTAAATTATTAAAATCTGTGATTGACTTCCTTGATTGGTTCCTTAAAAATCTACATTTTAGTATATATATGTATGTAATATATATGTGTGTTTGTATGTGTACGTATACATTTATGCAGTTAACAACAAAAAAAGTGAACAAAAGACAACTTTCATTATGAACTATGTTCAGATAACTCTCTATGCGGAAATCTGCTTATATGTATCAAACAAAATAACAACAACAACAACGAATGCAGTATAATGTACAGTGTGGTGTAGTGTAGCGTAGAAATGCTTAGGTATTACAATCACTGTCATCATCTTTTGCCGTAAACATTGTCATCAAAAACTATAACACACTGCAATGCATTGGTGTGCAATGAGAAACGCAACAAATAAACGGTCATCCGCATAAACATACACATACACATACATATATTATATTTATTATATTTTCTATATATATACACCTAAGCTGTAATGGCATTAAATCAGCTGGATTGTGTGCGATGGATGACTGCATAATCAACCGCAACACCATGAAAAACGAGAGTAAAAACAAACCAAATCGGCATGAACGACAAGAACAGCAGTAACAACAAATATAACAACAAGTAAAAAGTGAACACATTCCGTTCACTGAAATGGAAAATTAAGCCTTGTTGAAATGGTTACATCAGCAGCAACAACAACAGCAACAGCAACAGCACCAGCACCAGCACCAATTGCTATTAGAGCCAAACTATAGCCAACATGATTAACACAAGCAGCATCTGCATTACAAAAGTTTTCGACGATATATGTGTATGTGTGGTGTGTGTGTGTGTGGTTGGTTTTAAGCAGGACCAAATGGGCAATATTAAACATTCAGAGCATATTCACTTTTCTCTACCTATACGAAGCCATCAATTGACAAACAACACATATATACACACACACACACACACTTGTATTGTAAGCTCATATTAGCTTATAAGCCAACTATCAGCCAGACTATGTAGATTAAAACACAAAAAAGCAAAAAATTCCCCATACATGCGCAAATGTATGATGTGTGCACGTGTGTTTGTTTTTGTTCATAATAATTGTTCACTAAATAATGAAAATCGCCAAAAAGAAGAGGCATGACATCTGCATACTGCAGAATATCCAACTTTGGTTAGAACAGTAGAAGGAGCAAATATAGCAAACAGTTATTATTACCCACCATTACACTATCATCCTAAAATACATATTATACGATACCGTTGTCTGTACGTATTTTCTATTGTAAGCGATACTCAAACACAGCAGCAGCTGTTCGTTAGCTCCATATAAGATGGAGGAGGGTGGCATACCAAGTTTATTTGTTCATTTGCAACAACCAGAAGGAGACATCAGAGACCCTATAAAGTATATGAATTCTTGATCAGCATCAAAAACTGCATCGGTCTAGATATATCCGTCCGTGTGTCTGTCTGTTGTTGCTACTTTCACGATGGTAAATTTTGTCATATTGTGTGAGCTAAAATTTCGTACATATACGACTAGTTTCTAGAACGCAAAATCAGTCAAAAGCCACGCCCACAATCGACAAAAATCAATCTAACTGCCACAAACATTTACCTATAACGTTGACATTTTGTTCATATATGTATAATTACCTCAATCATCAGTGAAGTAAAAACTGGGCGTGGTCTTATAAAATTCGATTCTTAAAATTTACAAAAAACATAATTCAGCGTAAAACTTAACTGACAAGTTGATACGTCATACACAACTCTAATACAGTACTGTAATCATGTACCTGCCACGTCCACTATTTTTATGTACATATGGAGAGTATTTAAGATTTGTTGTGGGCTAAATTTGTTTTTTTTTTTCTCTTGTTTATGTGTTGGTATGCTTTTGCGGTATATTTTTCTCTTCTTCTTATTCTTCTTCTTATTGCTTCTTCATCTATTTTGTTGGACTCGATCAATAATATCTTAGCAACAGATATATTATAATTGTAATACCATAACGGTCAACTGTGTGTGTGTGTGTATGAGTTTTTGTAAAGTGGACAACAAGTGTTGCAACTGTTACTATTACTGCATGCAATTGTTATATGTTTGTTGTATCTTTGTTATTTGCTCTTATTTTATTTTTAATTTTTTTTTTTTTAGTTTTTCTCCTTTATCGCATACGTAGTCATCATTAGAGCCGCCGTTTGTTGTTGTTAGTGTTGTGGTTTTGCACATAAAAAGTGAGAGTGACATCGGAAATTGTTTCAATTTTCACAAAAACGAGCTTATAGTAGCCTGAACATACTTACACACACACACAGACACATTAGATATCAAACCTTGGTGCAGAGCGTTGATGTAGTTGTTACAGTGTTTTAGTTACAGAGACTTGTTTAACGTTACGGCTGCCTTTGAGTTAGCATGATCGAGCGAGTGTCGAAAACTGTAACAGCCACAATTTTTTTTTCTTTTAAATAATTTCAATTTCATTTCTTGCTTTTACTAAGACCGCAACATGCTGAACTGGCCACCACGTCAGCTATCCAGCCAGCCAGCCAGCCAGTCAGTGAGCCAGCCAACCAGCTAACCAACTAGCCAGTCCATCAACCAACGAACGTTACTTGCACCAGATATTTTCCTATCTATCAACTCGAATATATATGTACAAAGAAAAAAAAAATTATAGTAGATGGGACGTTTATATGTAAGGTATAGTTGCAGTTATAAAAACGGTCAATCGCACAGAATTGCAACTACTGCACTGCACCGTCACCATACACACATAAAATATTGTATACAACATATCCGTAGTCGTTGGTTGTCGTAATAGTTAAACTCGATCACCTAAGTAAGTGCAGAGAAGTGATCATCTGTCTGTGTGTGCGTGTGTGTGTGTTATTAAAAAACATAAAAAAAAACCAAAAATTAACAAACAAAGAAACTTCCCATATGAACCAATTATTCAAGACAAGGCATCAGATGGCTAACGAGAGAGACCCCTTCAAGCCGCCACCTCTCGTCTCGATCGGCTCTATCATCAACTGAAGCATTATACAGAAGCCTCCGCATCATGCCAATCACTTCTTCGTTTCATCATTCACATATCGTCATCTTCAATATGTTGTTGTTGTTGTTATTATTATTAATATATATGTACAACACTAGTCCGGTTTCTAACTACCTACATCTGGATACATAATTCAATTCAATTACATATACAAAAGAAACGGTGTGTGTGTGTATGTATGTATGTACGGATCTGTTACGTATTTTTTATATGTTGATGCCGTGTATACCATCAAGTCAGCAACACATATGGTTATTGTCACTTTCGAAAGATGCAACCAGAGCAACAATTTCTATAAGAAATCAATATTACAACAACAATCAAAAATATGAAAACTTCATGAAGCTTATTAACAAATGTACCCCCCCCCCCCCCCCTCCCATTTGTGCCCCTTTGGATAACATTGCAACGCAAGTCTTCACAGAGTATAGATAAATAAAATTTCAGTTACAATAGAAAATAGAAAACAAATGAAAGCAGTTTTGTTTTAATCTTTATTTATACTCCATCTTAGTATTGTACAGTCTTACATTGAGAGTGTATGACCGATCTTACCCCACCAAAGATAGGTAGAATTAACTAACTTGCTGGCTGCGGCAATCTACTCTACAACGTCCCAAATTAAAGACTCCTCTGTTATCATTACACCTTCACAATTTCTACAAACTCTTAATCCGCAAGTAAGTGTCAGTTAATTTAGGGCAGCTCCGTACTTCATACTTCCATCTCAGACAATATATAACATCCTTTGGATGATTTTCTTCTGAACCGTAACTCCAAACACAATGTAATATATTGGGCTAGGTGAATCACTTGTGTCAAACACCCTATCCACCTATGAAATTCGACACAGTTGCTAAACTTGATATATTACCTTGAAATTCTATAAGGACATAACATAACATAACATAACATGGGCGCTTCAAATGATCAACAGGCTTCAGGTCTTGAGTTAATTTGATCTTGTAAGTAATATAGGGCAGACCTGTATGCAAAATTCTTTACAAAGTGATTTGAGACATTCCCGATACCTCTGAACTGAAACACTTACCCCTGCAAATATTTTCCGCATTTCAAGCAGAATTGTGGTAGTAATTTTTAATAATTTCCAAACGTTGTTTGTGTGTAAACTTCACCATGGTACGAATGTTAACCTTGACTGAATTTTTGACGTTAACAGTTCATAAAAAATGTTCAAGAGTGCTTTCGTATTAAAATAGAAAATTGTTATGTCTCTATTGAAAAGCCTTTTACATTCTTAGTATAGATAATCAGAGAATAAGTTCAGTTGCCAACCATGTTTTATGCGCACAATTTCAGAAAAAATAACTCACAACTACAAGAATAGAATAGAAGACATAAGATAAACTCCATCCAACAAGATGAGGAATATAGGCGGATACGCTCACTTTTTACAAATATGTTCTTTGACGCTTAGTTTTCATATATTAGGTGTATCTTAGAAATTGACTAAATACCTCTAATATACTAGAATCTACCTAATAATAGATACTATATTATTTATTAATGGAAAGGCTTACACCAATGGGGCCTCTGACGCCTCTTTCTTTCTCTTTCCATTAGCATACTCTTAATCCTATGTAGACGCATATCAATTCTGCTGCCTACCTTACACCCGTACCTGTGCACTGATTTCACACACATTTAAAGAATGTTGTTGAAATTTTACAAGTATTAGCATCCCCATAGCAGATCCATGTATAACGTTAAAGGAATCTTGAAAAATTTCTTTTGAAATTCAAACAACATTATTGTCTGTCTATCCGTCCAAGTGTTAGTAATAAGTTCACCAATATCAAACAAAAAACTTTGTTTATAATAAATATTCAGAAGGGCAATTGCCAAGCATACACATGCGTACAATAAATTTGTATTATAACGCCCATCCATGACAGTATGTGTATGTAACCGGAGCAGTCGAATGTGAATTTTAAACCATCCACTAAACTATTAGTTTAACATTCAATTTTCTTTTAATCCCTTTAAACATTTCATATATAAACTTGAACAATTTAAAAAAAAGCTGTATTTGGCTGAGGACAAACCTTGAATAACCATCATCGGTGTACCAAAGCTTCCCGAGGAGCATATATGTCACTAAATCTTCTGTACTGTATAAGTAATATGGAAAAATGACTTTAAAAAATTGCTCCTTTTTCGATTTTTGTTGCACTGTGAGCGTGTCGCTTGACCGATTTTCGATTCAATACCAACCAGATGATAATTTCTGTCATGTGAAAATCATTGATAAGTCATTTTTTGTGACCACAAAACATACGGACGGACGGACGGACGGACGGACGGATAGATAGACATGGATACATCGACGCAGTATTCGGTATTGATTCAGAATATACGGTCTCCGACGCCTTTTGATAAATTGTTGTAAAATTGTGTATAAAAATTATCAATTATTTTAAATAATTCTTTACATGAAACGTTTTTACATACACAATCGCAAAATTTCCACACTAACTGACTATTCAGTTAACAATCTGTGAAAATCACAATTCCATACAAGTATTTTTTTTATTGCTTTTCATTTCAATTTCAAGCGTTTGTGTATGTGAGCGTCTGTGTACACTAAAGCGACAAAAATTTTTATTAATTTTTAATTGACCTGCGTGCATGTAATATCACTCAAGTTCAGTTCAGTTCAGCACAGTCCATTTGAAAATCATTAAACGGTGCATGGAGTACGTTATGCATACGTATGCGTATGCATAAGACATATTGAGATCAACGGCATCTATTGCGCTGCTCTTTGGTCACGGCAATTTAGTCACATCCAATTCAACTCAATTGAACTGGTAATACACATTCGCACACATGCGCACATATTTTACCTGCTATACATACACAATCACTTGTACGAATATATTGTATTTGCATACAGTCAGTACAGTATATGTTGTAGGTAAACGTACTAATAAATCATCTCTGGTAAAGTGAAATGCGCAATGATCTCCACATAAGATGGTGGGGGCATATTATGTTTGTCATACCATTTGTAACATCGAGAAGGAGGCCTCAGAGATCCTACAAAATATATATATTCTTGAACAGCATCATAAACTGAGTCGGTCTAGACATGTCTGTCCTTACGTCTTTACGTCTGTGTCTGTTTTGGCCCACTTACGGTGGTGAATTTTGAAATATTGACCTTTTTGCAATGGACGAAATCGGACAACAACCACGCCCACAAACAACAAGAATCTATTTATCTGCTACATAAATTGTAGGTCCATTACGTTGACATTTATGCATATATTTATAATTGGTTCATACCTCGATATGCCAAAAATGGGCGTGATCGGATAACAAAGACGCCCATAATTTACAAAAAACGTTATTCACCCCAACTTACAAGCTGATACATGATACAAACACTATTAAAGGATGTAATTATAAACTGACACACCCACTCTTTTTATATAGATACGGAGGGTGTTGAAGATTCGCTGTAAGACAAATTCAGTTTTCTTACTTGCTTTAATATATTTTCTTTTCCTTTTGTTACCTATTAAAATATTGATTTCATAAGCAAGGCTTCAATATATATACAATATATAATACTAACCTATTACGATCCATAGGACATTTCAACATTACAGATTCAATTCTAAGGCTCAGAGTTTCAATTGTGAATGTGTTTATTATCCAATTAAACTGCAATACCATTATCATCATTATTACTAGTCGCTTACAACTTATTTAGTTTGTTGGCCTGCTGGAAACGCTCGGTCTTTTGCACGCCTTCTCCACTTTTATACACCAAGTGCTTGCAGGGCATCAAACTGCTGAGCTTCGGACTTCCATGCGGTTCCCGCTTAAATTCTAGCTGAAGCATTTTCGTCCTTGCCACAAACATGACCTAGCCACCGTAACTAGACTAAATTCTATAGGTTACAACATGCAAGAGTTTCGAGGCGCCGCAATTCGTATTTTCTTCATTTATAAATGCTCTCTTTCTGATGCACATTATGTCACATTTCCATTTTATAACTCAGTTCTAACTATCTTAAGCATTTCACCAATATACGGACTAGCCAAGCCTTAATGGTTTGATCGTTTGATGCTAAAAATAAAGTCGTTATTAAAATGATAAATTAATATGAAGGTTATAAAAATAAAATTATCGATTAAAATTTTATATTTCCGTGCTATGGGAATTGATCATTATAACTATAAACATATATGAAATATATTCTTGCACACTTGGTCACAAGCGTAATTTTGCATAATTATAAAAAAGTGGAAGCCATTTTTTTACATAATTTATGGCAGAGTATTATTAAGTAACAGCGGCGGTACATAGTATAGTTTATGAAAATGCTCAGAAGAAAGAAAAATTTAAGAAACTAAGCGGTGTAGAGTATTAAAGGGTTGGGGTGTCAACGACTATAACATTTTCACTTGTTACAACCAAAGTGCTGGTTGTCCAAATGACTTATGTTTCAAAAACTGTTTAGGTGTTGTGTGTCACAGCAAGCGAAAACCATTATAATTACATAATTTTCACTCGTGGCAATTGAAAAACTGAAGAATCAAAAAAAGGGAAACAAATCGTTTTGAGAAAAACGTCTATTGTTTTAAATTGAAACGAAACGTTTAGTTTAACCCAGAAAAGATGCTCCGCACAGAACGTTTACGTAACATTACTAAATATGTGAGTAAAAACTGTATCAAAAACGTCAGTGCCAACCGCCAAAAACCTCTATACAATAGCAATGTCAACAACACTTAAGGACAGCAACAATCGAAAATATGTTGTATACATAAAATGTGATAATAATTCTAAAACAGACTTAAATACTTAATCGGCTGAGAATGAGGTCTAAAGATATTGAGCCAAAAACAAAGACGCGTACAGGCGAACAGACAGATAGTCAGACAAAATAATTATGTATTCATCTCCAACACAATATTATTGTAAATATGCGAGCATTTGAATAGTGTAAAAGAAGCAATGACTGAATCAGTTGCAACCCAAACCGATTTATCAAAGGTCCACACAATGATGGGTAGGGATTCAGAAACTAATGATATATCGATCGGTATAATAAAAGATGGTTCTGCCTTAACAAACTTAAAATACTTTAAAGGTCAAGTCTGGCCAGCCCTCTGCGAAAGCGCATCCTTATAGATGGACAAATTATAAGTCTCTTTGAGCCCAAAGTAAAACGGGACACTGAAGATTCAGTTCAGGTTCAATACTCTGAATACCTTAAATGTAAATAATTTTAAAAAAATTTAAAAAATTATAAAAAATTATACCAAATAAACACCGCAAATTACTTCTATAATAAATGATAATAAAATTAACCCTTTTAATCTCTTCTATTGTTTAGATTCTTCACGAAAATTAACTTTGTACTAAACTTGTTTTGTATACGGAACGAATAACTGAATGCCGCAAATATACGCCAAACAACAATCCACATCTAGTAGGTTATAGCTAGTGATGAGAGAGAAAGATCATTCTCCGAGAAAAATGCTTCCTAGCCCAAAACAAGGGTCCGTCTACCCCATACTCGGCCTAGTGCCCAATAATTACGCCTCAAATGTACCTTATGATCTGACAACACCGCCTCGTGCCAGTTCAACATCATCCTCATACAACACCACACTGGCATTATCGGCTCTCTGCCATAGCCAAAAAGATCTAAGAACGAAAGACAAAAGAGCTGCTGATGGCAATGGTGGGGGTAACATTCGTAATAGTATGTATGATCAGCCATTAGATCTGCGGCTGGATCACAAACGGTTATCTAATGATAGAAACAATGTCAATAATTCTGTGAATGCGACATTAAAGGATGAGAACAGTAATGTGTTGCTGATGGATCGTGAACATGCTCTACAAGTGGCAAATATGATGGGCAATAAGATGTGTCAGAATTCTGAGTGCCAGACGGCCAGTTCTAAAGTAGTGGGCGAAGCAGCAGGTGGCAAAATGAAGGCCAGCGAATTGAACAATAATAATTTGCTGATACACAATCCTACCCTAGTTGAATTTGATAGTTTGATAAGCAAAAAAATGTTGCGAGTATTACGCGAAAATGCCAAACAAAGCCAAGATCATAGAAATACCCCGGATATGCTAACGTTACAGAATATGGATCGGCTGCCATTCTCCGTTTCAGCCTTACATCCCGCACTGCTTGAAACAATGGCCAAAGTAATACCGCTTCCATACCGTAATCCATTCTTTTTGCCTCAACCTGCGCATGGTTCAAGCACACCAACTTCTTTCAATTCATTCGTAAGTCCCAATATGGGCAACAAAGATCACAGATGCAAAACGCAAACGATTAGCACGAATACTGGCTCCAGTACAGCGACATCTTCTTTAAACTCGATATCCTCTGAATCAACGTTGGGGGACTTAAATTTTGAGACATCACAAATTCGGAACACTCTGTCAGAGAACATAACCAATTCGCTATTACTCAATCATAACGGACCTTCTATTCCTGGTCAAACAACAAGCACCCAAGCGACACAATATCGCAATAAAAGAACAAGTAGTACTGGCAACCGTTCCAACGTGCAAACTGGTCAAAATTTATCGTACAAATGCAAAGATCGGTATACCTGCAAATTTTGTGGCAAAGTTTTCCCCCGTTCTGCTAATCTAACGCGGCACTTGAGAACACATACGGGCGAACAGCCATACAAATGCAAGTACTGTGAACGTTCCTTTAGCATCTCATCTAATCTACAACGTCACGTACGTAATATACATAATAAGGAGAGACCCTTCAAATGTGAAATATGCGAACGCTGCTTTGGGCAGCAGACCAATTTGGATCGCCATCTTAAAAAGCACGAAGCTGACGCTGTGTCTATAAGTCTAGGTCTTAATGAACGTCTAAGGGGCGGTCTAAGACGCTTTTGTGAGAATCCTGCCGAAGAATCCTACTTTGAAGAAATACGTTCCTTTATGGGTAAAGTTACCCAACTGCCCGTAAACAATGCGGGTAGTCCGACAAAGTTATCACACAACACTGACCATGGCACGCCAACGGAAACACACTCACCGGGCCGCAGTTCCTCTTATGCTCCTTCCGAACCCGAATCCACCGTTAGCGGTTTACGCATTATTACTCATGATGAGAATAGCAATCACAGTCGTCAGTCTGCCGATGGCAATCAAGAAACATCACGAAGTAAATATCAACATTTCCACCAAGGCATTAGTACTACAGAGGCGACTGCATCGCCTTCTGCATTGCACTTAAATGCACAAGAGATTTCTTCAACAGCATGTGTGAGCACTAAACGTGAAGTAAGTCCTCGACGTTGCCACACTCCCACCACAGGAGGCGCATAAGTGACCTACTAACCCTACCATGCCCCTCGCCTACATTTGAGAATATTGAAACGTAGTGTTCATTGAATATTTTTTTTTAATATATATAATCACAAACTCGTTGTCTTATTGTCTATCTATAAGTACCTAACTATACCTACTATATTCAGCTCTATTCCTAAAGAACACAACACAGCATAGGCTTATGCGGCTCAGTCCAACTCTGGTCTGGTATCAATTATGAATTGCCCAATAGCAATATCAAAATGCTAAGTTGGGAGTCGATATCGATAGTTGGGAAGAAGAAAATGATTCCACACGAACGGACAAACGGACAAACGGACAAACAGACCTGATTAAATCAATCAAGCTTTCGGTGTTGATTCATACACAGACTTCTGCTGGATTTAACAAAGCTCTTTATACTACCAGTCTGCGAGTGGGGGGGTCTAACAATCCAAACTGCGAATAGCCAGATCTTCAATATGCCCTACGAAAAAAATTGTTATTGGGTCTCCAGGGCCTCGTGTTGGGTGTTGTAGTTCCACTTACATTGTCTATGTAAATATAAGATGAATTGAATGGAAAACTTTACTTTTTTTATAAATACATTGTAAGGATAGAAGTATTTTTATATTGTATAAATATCCTTATAGTATATATTATATTTTGTAGTATGTAATGTACGTATGATTGTTTTCTTAAGAAGTTGCAATGTGTTTTTACAAATAATATGTTTTTATGTTTAATAAAATCGTTAAAGAGCATTAATTGTAAAAAACTCATGTAAAACAAATTTATTCACCTGACAGTAAATTTTTGGAAAGGGTAAGTAAGGTAACTATGGTACTCAAACTAATTTGTCTAAATAAATGATTTAGTCCATGGTATACAAATTCAACGCTTACATGTGGATCGTAAAGACGAAAATGCTCCAGCCAGGATGGTGTTTGAGCAGAACCCGGATGATGTGCGCTACGCTACCGAAGAAACTTCGGTGGGGGGACCAAGTGTTTGATGCCCTGCAAGCACTTGATATACAAAACTGGACAAGACATACATTTTCTCTTGCAACAGGTCAAAAATCTCAATTTTTTTTTTAAGATCGACACTCAGTAGATGTGTTTTATGTGGCACCATGCCGAACCTATCTCCAATTAAAAAGCTTTTTAAAAATACCCTATCACCCATGCCCGGATATGATTATTGTGGGTATCGAACCCCCGACCCTCCGCATTACAAGTAAATGGTATAAACCTCTGTCCCATTGCGGACAGCAATATATTGTAATCGGCCAGTAATAACGATGAATTTTTTAACATTTACTATCAATCCACATTTTCACATTTATGAAGTTCAACTCTGACCAATTATTAATCAACTATTCTTAATGACAAAACTAATTTACCGTTCAGGAATTCAATTGTGTTAGTTTTTATTTTTGAGAAAAACCCAAATTAACTGTCACGACGGAATAATATTATCAATCAAATGGACATTAAAGCTCTTCTCTTAAAATCTGTGAATGAAAAGATAATATTGCACGGCACACAGCGACTATGCTACGGCAATAATTGGTATGTGTTCATATAGTCCGACCGACAATTAATCTCAAATTATTTTTACGTACATCTATTTATTCTTGAAAGTTTCATTATTAATTATGAAGTGAGGGGCAAATACCTGAGAGTGCTTAGTGTGAAAAAAAGATCGTGTCGTCGCTTGACGTGGCGTAAGCGTATCCAGCGCAAAATGCGACTGATACAAATCTACAAAAGCCAGTACAAAAAATGGATGATAAAGAATGATAATCGCAAGGGTTGTGGCGACTATTCAGTTACGAAAGTTGCTCCTCGACTGCAATTATCGCCAAAAAAACCGTCAATTAAAAGCACTTTCACTTCACAGGGCACCATGACAGAAGATGCTCCCATAACATTAACACCTCAAATACCAGAAAAACCAACAATTAAAACCACTTTCATTTCACAGGGCACCATGACAGAAGATGCTCCCATAACATTGACACCTGGAATGCAATTATTTCCAGAAAAACCGACAAGCACTTTCATTTCACAGGGCACCATGACAGAAGATGCTCCCATAATATTAACACCTCAAATGCCAGAAAAACCGACAATTAAAACCACTTTCATTTCACAGGGCACCATGACAGAAGATGCTTCCATAATTAAAAGCACTTTCACTTCACAGGGCACCATGACAGAAGATGTTCCTATGCCTCGAATGCAATTATTGCCAGAAAAACCGACAATTAAAAGCACTTCACGGGGCACCATGACTGACATTGTACAAGAACTGGTGAAGGAACCGTTGACAGATGTAATAAAAAAAGATGTTGCCTGTAATACTGTTCCAAAAAATGTAACAGTTAATAATTCACAGCAGACCATAGCATCTGTTCGCTATAATTTGAACGCCTCCTCCTCAATAACGGCAGTGAAAAGCTCGAACTCCAGTTGCCAAACGGAATTAACTACTCATTCCCAGGGCATACAATGCAAACGAAAAACTACAATTCAGGCTGTACAGACGCACGATGTCTATACAAACTGTTCGTGGACTCAAGTGTGGCAGGAGGAAGTTAATGAATTGATTGGAATTCTTCCCGAACAGGAAAAGGAGTCGTTGTCACAACCCGAGCAACCAAACAGTGTTATGATTGAATGCTGTAAGCACGTGTCTGCGGAAAAGGAGGCCGTCATCTATATGTTGAGTGAAATTGGCGAATTGGTGTTGAATCAAAACCATATGCTCACCAATAATTCACAAATGCTTACTCAATTGTCCGACATGGCGCTACTCAATAAACAGGTATCTCTGAGTACAGCTTGGAGGTGGGTAATCCACTCTTTATACATTCCAATAAACGACACGACACCAATTATCTTCTCTTCTCTTCTCTTCATTTAGCAAGAAAAAAAAATTTCACATGTGGTCTAAAAGTGGAAAGAATAAACCGTCAAACATAAAAACTCGATCCATCAGAGCTGTTAAAAAAGTGTAAGTTCATACGAAGATTACAGCGACGAAATACCCTTCCATCTGAATCGAATGTAGCCAAGTAGAGTGCGTCTGTCGGTCCGTGCTCGATGGTAATAATTGAGATATTAAGCTAAAATTTTCTACGGAGATTTTCAGTCCCTCCTTCAATAGAGCGAAATCCTTAAGAGACACGCCCACAATCGCCTTAAATCTATGTGTCAGAGCTATGAAATGGAATACGATATAATTTTTAATTGAAACAGCTCAGCCATCAATAGGCCAAAAATGGACGGATTCAGACTACGCGTACGCCCTCAATTTACCAAAAATGAAAACCTATAATATACTCTCAACACATAACCACGCCCCTTAGTTTGGGGTATTTCGGATTTGGCCAAATTTCATTTTCCTTTTTGCTATTGTACTTGTATCTTTTTGCTGATTTGTAGCGCACGAGCAACACAGTGTGAAACGAAACGCATTCAAATGTTGCACAAATCAACGGAAACGACGCCTGATCTGATAAAACCTCGAAAATTAAGATTTTTTGAAAAGGTGACACAATTTAAGTAAAACTATATTTTCTCTTCTTTTCATTCTTCATTCTTCGTTTTATTTATCTTATTTTTATATTTACCATTATTGTACGGCATTTCAAATACCCTGCACCACTTATTCCATGCGCCAAACAATTCCCAATCAAAATCTGAATTGATTTAACCGTGTCCGCCTGTATGTCCATGTAAATTTGTACTCAAGCTATAGATCGCATTTTTAAAGATATTTCGATGAAATTTGGTTCAGGGACATGTTATGGTCCAAAGAGGGACTATTGAAAATGGTTCAAATTTAATCATACTTTAGAAACCCCTCCCATATAAAAAATATCCCATTTCTTAATATTATTTGAGTAAATTTGGTGAAGTATAGTTAACTAGCTTAATAATTGGATATAACAAATTATATAGAACAACTAAATGAATTTATAGTATAGTTTGTGGAAGTCAGTGGTGAAGGGTTGTTCAATGATCGGGCTTGACCGACTGCAACAATTTCACTTGTTTTAACTTAATTTTCTGTAGTTTTTCCTTTAAATTAAATTAAATAATTTCTTCTCTATATGAACGCCTTCTGGTCACATTAGTTTTTTATGGTTAGATAGAATATAAATAAAAATGTTCGGCTTATCATCCGAACAATAAATACCCACCACTTGGTTCTGTTTTATTCTAAAATTCATTCAAAACTCTTTACCAAACGAATAAATAATTCCTCAGATTTTTTATGAAAATGAAAAATTTCATGAAGCTGTCTTGTCCGCAAAATGGGTTAATCGCTTGTGTGGTGGGTAAAACGTAGAATAATTATTTGAGCAATTCAGTTCAGAGGAATAACAAAATTTTATATATTTTTCAAAATTGAAGCTAGAGGCTGGACATCGCTTTGAAGGGTTTAAATGCAACTGTGATGGCAAGTGATGCGCCGGCTTGATATACAGGATCCGAATCGATTCGTTTTAAGGAGCCAACTGTAGCATATAAATGGAATGCGTTCATGTCTAAAGAATTCTGTACAACACGTCGCGCACAATGTGTTTTTCGTTTATCAATGTAATAAAAAATGTGTCGCTTCAAATTATTTTTATACAAGAAAAACACGACGCAGTTCTTATGTTCTCAGTTTATGTAATGATTCGTAATATTTTGGTTATCGATTTATCTACAAGTTGTACGCTAAACTCAGTTTAAATATGTATAACAAGCAATGGTATTAAGGAAACATTCCATCCTAATGCATCGCTGTAAGACTATTTTCAGGATCTTTCCTCGTTATGTTAAATCATACAAACGATTTGGCACCGCTGCCGCCGCTCGAACCCTTTCCTTTATGTTGTTGTTGTTGATGATGTTGATGATGATGTGATGAAGAGTTGAAAGATTTATCAGATCCGGAACTTAAAATACCTAAAAAAGCAAATTGAAAAAATTTTACTATATTTCAATTTTACACTCTCGAACTGTTACCATCACCAACACCTTGTGGTATATTCACTATATCATAAACGGCCTTATTACCTTCATGTTGTAGGGTACCTTAAGTTTGTGCGAATGTTTGTAACGGGAACTGCCACACCCACTTTTAATTATACCGTTCGATTCAGAATTAAAATCTGAAACAATTTTAATATGTCCATCTGTCTGTCCAGGCATGATTTATGCTTTAGCTACGGGTGGTATTTTATTAAAATATTTCGATGAAAAGGCATGTTAAGGATCCAAAAAGGAACTCTATTGAAAATGGTTCAAACTTAACCATTTTTAGAACCCCTTCTCATATAACGACCCATTAGTAAGAAAAGTATTTCTTCTTTTAATATAAATATTGACAAAATTTGATGAAGAATAGTTAATGACCATAATAATTGGCTAAGCCAAAATTTGACCCCGATCGCGCCATTTTTATAATCTTTTTCCATTACTCGCATAAATTGATACAACTTAACTAATTTGCAGCATAATTTGTGGAACTAGGGTATTAAATAATTGTGCTTAGCATTTTCTCCTGGTACATTGTGAGATTAAAATCTTTATACAGATAGATCGCTAGGAAATAGCTAGGAAGTTGAATTTGATTTGTATATGTTTTCGAATCGTAATCGAAAAATGGGCGTAGTTGTGTAACAGACATGCCCGGAATTCACAAAAAACCTCGACTTGCTAGCTGATGCTTAATACATACATTATCAGAGGGCGTTATCATATACCTGCCGCACCTACTCTTTGTACGTAGATGTGGAAGGTATTCAAGATCTGACCTAATCTAAATTTAGTTTGTTTACTTGCCTTTGTTATTCATTTTGCTATTACTGTAATTTCCACTACGTATAGAATGCTCCACGCCTCTTGATTTTCGCGGTCCTCGTGGACTGGGTGGAGGACTAAAGTCGGTCTCAGTATCATACGTTGATATAATATCTCTTTCGGTATCATATTTATAGCGACTATCCGTTGGCGATAAAGAACGATATGTCCGCGGTGGTGAATACGTGTGACGCTGCCAGTTATCATTTCCCTCAAACTCCAAATAATCGTCATAGTCTGGTTGGGGTGTAAAACGTCCAGAACGTTGTGGCGGCGGTGACATGATGCGACCCAACGGAGCTAGACGCATTTCGCCAGTTGGCACAAATGGTGGCGGCGGTGGAGGCATACCCATAAATGGAGGACCCATGAAGGGTGGTGGTAAAAAGGGTGGTGGTGGTGGCGGTGGCATATGACCTAATATAGGGGAACCTGGCGCTTCCAGGTGTATGGGTGATGGCACACTTGTACGCTCCTCACCTGTTGTGACCATTATTTTATTGTTTTGAACATCTGGTAGAGTGCCGCCCGCCGCTATAGCCGTTAATTTGCGTCTTAAAGCGGTTGCCTCGGCTCTGGCCTCCTCATAGCGTCGATCAGCCTGCCGCGCAGCCAGCCACGTTTCATGTGCTCGATTTTCCAAAGTACCCGTTTGAGCTTTATGCGCCGCTATTTGTGCTTCCATTTCAGCACGTAAGGAATCATTCTGCGATCTACAAAATCAAAAGCAATCCCTGCAATGATTAGTGTATGAATAGAAAATGTCATGAATCGTACTGTAATGATTGTATTTCCGCTTGTAGGGCAGTTAGGCGATCAACCGTGGTGGTCGTCTCACCCTGTTGCTTCAGCCACATGGCCTCCTTTACACTAAGATCTCTGCGTATATTAACAAAGAATTATTAACAAGAAATCAGAGGAGCGCAAGATTCAACATACTTTTGTAATTGAGTCTCTTTTTCTTTGAAGTAATTGGAGAGCACTTCTAAGCGGGTCTGAGCCTCCAGCTTGTCTTTTTCGGTTCGATTGAAATCTTGTTTAAGTTTCTCCACTTCGGCGGAAACAAGTTTCAATTGATTTTCCGCCAACTTACGAGCATCCTACAAGATGACCATCATTTACAAATCATTGAATTTTTATACCCTTCATATAAGGTAGGTAAGGTAGGTACATTAAGTTTGTCATTCCGTTTGCAACACCCATAAAGAGGCGCAGTATCGAACACTGAATCGATCTAGACAAGTCCGTCTATGTGTCCGGATGTATATCCGTTTTTGGCACTGTCACGGTCCTTAATTTTGAAATATTCTACGCTCAGATTTAAATCAAGTGAAATCGATCAAAAGCCACGCCCACTAGCGACACAAAAATTGAGCTACGAAGTTGAAATTTGGTATACGTATTTATAATTATTTTATCCATTGATGTAACAAAAATGGGCGTGGCCGGATAACAGAGACACCCACAATTTGCAAAAAAACATACTCAGCGTAAAACAAGCTGACGGCGTAATCAAGTACCTGCTGCCACGATTTGTTCTACGCCAAATTTAGTTCTTTTCCTTGTAAACTATAAATCCAACCCCGCTTCAAACTTACCACCTCGGCATCGAATTTCTCTTTCAGACTGTTGGCCTTCTTGACAGCGTCTAACATTTCCGCTTTCGCATTAGCTGCATCTATGATTTGTGTGATATTAATTTTGGGATCACGTTTAAGATTTTTCAGACACTCCTCCAAAGCCTTCAATCATTCGTAGTGAATGTGAAAAACAGGTAAATATAGGAAGCATGTAATGGCGGCATGTTTGAAGGCTTACCTCAACCTTGGCTAAACTCGTTTGCCATTTACTGTACTCACTCTCCACTCTGTGACTGAGATCAATCACGTCATTTTGCAACCGTTTTATTTCATAGTTTTTGCATTTCAGAGCAGCTGACATATCACTATCGAAATCAGTTCTCAATTCGTCGATGCGGCTCAGCAAGTTGCTCTTCTCCGCCTCCAGTTCGTCGATGTCGCGTTGCAAATTGTTCATTTGGGACTCGTACTGAGCATTTTGTTCAGCTACCATCAGTTGCAGTTCACTATTTTCACGACTCTTCTCGGCTAGACTGGCATTTATCTCCAAAATCGTATCTGTTTGAAAAAGTATAAGAAGATGAACTTTTCAAGCACCCAAGCCCCCTCCACTTACTCTGCTGCTCATTCAATTGTTTTTGCAATTCTTCCACACTGCTTATGATGGATTCATCGCCCGATTGATTGCTCAACAATTCCGACACTATACGATTCAGTTCTATGCCAGCATCAGCAGCATTTTCCAATTCCTTTTGCAAATTAATAACCTGATCTTGCAGACGCGCCTTCTCCACCAGTTCTTCTTCTAATTCTCTCTTTAGTGCCGCAACCATGTCATTGGAACTGAAGGAATTATCTTCGATGCTGGCCAGCTTTTGACGAGTCGACGTAAGATTATGCTTTAAAATGGAGTTTTCTTTGTGCGAGGCTAACAGTGTGCTCTCCAACTGATTGATTTTGGACAATAAAGCACCTTGCTTACTACTGTTACAGAAACAATAATATCCGAATATGAAAAAGAGAGATGTAGCTGCTGCTATGATTAAACATGCCAATAGTTCGCTCTTTTCCAAGATTTTTGGTGCCAACAGCTCAAGGAAGTTATTCAAAATTACATCGAGTGCAAGACCATGTTCGGGACTGCACACACATTCTTTGGTATGAGTCATACTCGACAATTGTTGGGAAGGGGGACACTCATTGGGGTCCAATTTGTCGCAGTAAAGAGTGGGATCAACTGAAATTTACGAAAAGAAAATAAAACAGTTATGAAAGGTTTTCAATAGGAACATAACAATTTTATATTTTAATACGAAAGAACCCTTGAACGTTTTTCATGAAGTGTCAACGTCAAAATGTCAATGAAGGTAACAATTTTTATCATGGTGTATTTACAAACGAGCAACATTTGAAAAGCATTCAAAATTACCGGCACAATTATGGATAACAGACACTCCCACAATTTACGAAAAAACTTTATAAAGCGTAAAGCCGGACTTCAACTTCAAAGTTGAGACGTAAGATATACACTAGAAGGGTAATTTAATTACCTTCGTCTTCTCTATGTGACGTTTTATCTGTGTCTCCTTCTTGGGGATAAAGAATTTTGTGCAGTTCATCGTTGTGATCGTGAGCCTCAGAGCTTATTAATTTTTTATCAGCCGACCATATATTATTAACAGTGCCCAAAATTGTGGCAAACAGACCTTTTTCTTTTGACCCTTCTGCGGGTTTTTCGATTGGTGGCAGGACAGATGGTAACGTCACAGATTCCGTTACAGTATGTGATGCTTCTATATCTAGTTGTGACTGTAGCAATCCCTGAGATGGTTCAGTTGATGTTTCTATTTTATTCTCAAATTGTACTAAATTGTCTAAATTTGTTGCAATGTTTTGTGATGCAGGAATATTGGTTGGGGTTGCTGCCATGCCCTCAGCAGGTGTATCATTAATAAATGGTTGAGATAAGTTGTTAGTAGGAATGGCTTCGATCGTGTTATTTAAAGTGATACTTTCATCAATCAAATGAGGAGCAGCAGTTGGTGTCGCATCGTAAGGTAAGCTAGAAGAAGGATCTGTGGGGTCAGGAGTTGGCTGAAGTTCTGAAATTTCCTCTGCAGTTTGTTTAACATCTATTTGGGGATCAGTTTGGGTATTTGTTTCAATTAAATTGTCTGGAGGAGGGGGAGTGTTATACTGAGTCCCCTGAAGATGTTCTTCTGGAGAAGGAGACGATTCTGTTAGGGGAGTGTTATACTCAATCCTTTTCAGAAATTCTTCTCCTTGAGGTAATTCTTGTTTTGGGATTTGTTGTTGTTGTTGTTGTTCTATGGAAGCAATTGTTTCATTGTTTGGCAGTATATCAATTACCTCAAATCCATTTTCAATATTATCTACAATAACCTTTTCATTCTCGTGTAATTCCGTTTCTTTGTCCTGCTTAGTATTTCCACCTTCACTATCTTCTCCTTTTTCATCTTTTTCATTATGTTCTTCCTTCACGTTTCCATTAAGCTCTAAATTGGCAACTTCTTCATCATCTTCTTCTTCTTCTTCCTCATCTTGTTCTTCACTACCTTCGAAATCGTCCTCAACTCCTTCTTCCATTCCAGGTTCGGTTTCACTGGCAACAGGAAAATCCAATTTTTGACTGTCCCCCTTCTCAGGAGCAGAAAAATTTTGTAATTTATTCTCGTCTTCTTTAATCACATTAAATTCATCGTCTATGGGTTCAACATTAAGTTTTTCCAAAGGCTGACTTTCGGTATCATTTTCGTGGACATTGTGATTTATCACTTCCTGGCTATTATTGGTTGGTTGTCCTAAATGATTTTTCTTATCCACATTTACTTGAAAAGGTTGCGCTTGCACCAACTGAGCTTCTGTAGTGTGGTTCGTACTCTGAACATCATTTGATAACTGAAGTTTCTCTATGCTCCTATTTTCTACTTTCGCAAACTGACTTGCTGAACTATTTTCACCTTCCGTTACTTTCAAATTTGACTGACCATCTTTAGAATCATTGTTATGACTTTTTTGTTTAATATCCGTTTTCTCTACTTTCAAATTATTTACAAAACTTTTCTCACTTGAATCGCTGACATTTTCTTTCATTTCATTTGTACTTAGTTCAGTGGCATCAATTGTTTCTGTTATTTGCTTGTGTAAATTTTCATTAGTGCCATCATTCTCTCTTGTATTATTATTACTTAAATCCATCTCCCGCACTTGAATTTCACTTTTCACATCAGAATTTTCAATTGTTTTTTGTATTTTCAAGCGAGTTTTAGTACCTTTCGGTAGCACCAAATCGACCGGCACCAGTTTACTGTCGTGTACATATATTGATGTTTCTCTTATAAAAGTTTTGGGTGCATAGCCTTCGCGGCCGTTCACTTCAATACCCCATATATCTGATTTATCACCAATACCCTTAGATTTGATGCGTATGGGTGCATTTATTTTAAAAGAAATCATCCCTTCGGCACCCGCCTGATAATTAATTAAACCCTTGCCTACTGATATAATTTCTGAAATTAAAATAAAATCCATAAATAAACGCATATTAATGAGAAAGTCTACGTAGAGTCTATATAGATGATGCATACTTACGGGAACACTTTTCATCTGCACATAAACGTTTATCCAATAAACTCACAACTGTCCTACACATCGTTAACCAACTGGTTATGATTAATAATAAGCGAAAATTTGTGTCTTTGGTATATTTCAACATTTTTTCATCGTTTTTCGATCACTGACAATATTTAAAAAAATTATTTTACTTTTAGAAAAACAAAAATTGTCGTTCTTTTTATTTGTTCGGCCACATCACAAGTAAAAGTAATACTGTATGTGTAAATAACAAGCTCAAAGCGTCAACTTATATAACGAAATGTAAAACCGGGTATGAAACATTGAAATTCGATATTTTTATTAATCGATATACTCCCATCAACGATTTGAAATATTTCATCATGACAATAACAGTTTAATAATTGGTTTCTTTTCTTTGACTTACAATATATTGATACAAAAAATTCAATTCAATTTAAAAAGTGTATAATTGTAAAATCATAGATAATTTTTAATTTTTTTCATATATACTATATATCAAATGCCATTAAATGGATTATAGTCATTAATTATGTGAGAAAACACTGCTTAAATAAAAAATCGAGTTTTTCACCTGAAATTTTACAGAAAAGAACTTACCAAAATTAAGTTATTGAATCAATATTAAAGTAATATATATATTGTTTGAAAATAGACGTTCTTACAGTTCTAAAGTTGTTAAATTTTTTTCAAAATATTTTATAGCAATATCGATTATGATTCGATTTTGCAAATTTAAAGGTCTCTCTCGTAGGAGCGAAATTTTTCCGACCAAAAAAAAATAAAAAATATATTATTATAACCTCCCACTTAGTGATAAGAGTACACTAAGTCCGCTATACCCCCGCAGACCCTATAAAGTATATATATTATTATTACCAGCATCAAAAGCCAGTCAATTTGAAATTGGACCAATGCCACACCCACAATCGACAAAAATATCTTTACAATCACCAAAATGTACCCATGAGGTTGAAATTTAGTTTATTTAGTATTTATAATTAAGACATTCATCGAAATAGCAAAAATGGGCGTGTTCGGATTAGAAAAAAGGGTGCTCTTATCTACAAAGAACCAAATTCAACTCGTTTGCTGATGTGTAATACGTGCACTATTAAAGAGCGTATTCAGGTACACGCCATGCCCACTGTTTCTATATGGAAGTGGAGGGTATTTAAGATTTAGCATAAGTCCAATTTAGTTTTAACTTGTTTCTGTTTGTAACAAGATTTGTTCAACAAAAGGAAGTGCTTCTCTACGGGACTTACACCAAATCTGTAAATGCTTTAGTTTCCATTAGACCGCTAAGCCTCCGGGTGTTTGAAATTTACTTTTCATGTTAGATTTGAATCATTTAAATTCATGCAGGTTTAGGCGCGTAACCATATATGATTGATTGTGATTTTATTATTTACACAACACAGAGATTAATGATTTTGATTGCATTGCAATAATTAATACTGATATTATTATGAGATTAGGAGATTACGAAAGCATAATAAATGGAAAAAATTTATTTGTGAAATTGAAGCAATACGATCAACACGTACTTGATATCACATTAACGCATTATTTCTGCATTCATCCTACACCGAATATGTCGTGTGTATGTTATATTTTTATATCAAAAATATTTGTGGCGTTTTGTCTCGTATAGATAGAGACTCTAACAAATGTCGGCAACATGTATTTTTTAAATTAAAACATAGTACAGCTAATAAAAGGTATCTACCGTTAGTACATAGAGTACAGTATAGTTTTGCAAGAGCTGTAGAGCAGGTAGCAAAGAAGAGGTGCGTTTAGTTATTGAGTGTTTATAAAGTGTATCATTTCGAAAATTGAAACCGTTATGGGTACAGATTGATTTCAAAGGAATTATTCCGGATTGTTTACAAAAAAAATAAAAATATAAATAAATAAATCAAAAACACCTTTAAAACGGATTATATTTCTTTCTTGTAATAATTTTGTTTAAATAATTTTCTTTTTTTAACGTTATAATGCCAATAGACACGCACATACACAAAGGATGAATACAATGAACACTTGAAAGGCATCCAATTACATAAAAATTTAGAACATTATTTATAAAAGTACTACCGCCAAACAACAAACAACAACTACGGTTTGTGTGTGTGTGTGTGTGTGTGTGTGTGCGCGAGTATATATATAATGATCAACAAGTGTCAAAATTAATGATAAATGAATGAACCAAATTATTCCCAGCCAATGAATCTTCTCCAAACAATAATTATTTCAATTAATTGAAATACATGCACAAAACACAAATGTAGTGAAAAAAAAAAACTCACAAAGCAAAAAACTTGTTTGAATTGTCTGACCTCTTTTTTCATCTTTATGCGTACACACATACACACACATGCAACAAACAAACATTTTAAATGCACATAATCGATTATTTTTGATCAAGTGTTTGTGGTTATTAGAATAATTTGTTATACAATGTCTGAAGAAAAAAAAATGGAAACTGTCGAGTAACAATACACACAAGATCACGTTCAACTAAAAAAATTATTGCATTAAAAGATGATGACCTTGATCTTGGACTTGCTACTTCCAAGTTACTCGAGGTTTTTCATCTTCTTTTTATACCCACCATAAAATATATATATAAAGGATTTTTCAATAAGGACATAACATAACACAGCACAAGTTTCGGCGCTTCAAGTGGTCAAGAGGTTTAAGTTCTTTACTTAATTTGATATTGAAAGAGTGTAATTTAATATGTTTAACATCCAATAGTGAATATTTTGTCTCGATTTTATCCACTTTTAGTAAGCTTAGCCTGGCTGGTGGGACACCACCGAGTCTGAGTAGCGATAATAAATTTTAATAATTTACAAACGCGTTGCTCGTTTGTAAACTTCTCCGTAATAAAAATTGTTAGTCTTAAGTGACAATTTGGTGTTGGCTGATGGTAAAAAACATTCAAGGGTGCCACCGCATTGAAATACAAAATTGTTATGTAACTATTGAAAAAACCTTCATTTGGTAAAAATCAAAATCTATGTCCGTCCCTCCGTCCTACTAAATTAATTACTTAGTTAGGTTAGTTTCTCTATTAAATTGTGCGAAAATAATTAATCGCCACTCCCACAAACATTTAATACCCCTTACCTTCACAAATTATGCTACAATTAGTTTAGTTAGTGTCAGTAAACGCGAGGCATTGCTATGTGAGTCACTTCGTGACCCCTTTTCTACATAACTATGTGACTTTTGCCGACTTTTTAGAACCCTTTTCCACATAGTTATGTGGAAGTAAGTAATCCGATTGGATTCAAATTTGAGACATCTAATTATTAAGCTAACTAACTATTATCCACCAAATTTTGTCAAAATAAATTAAGATTTGTTTGATTTACGATTTGTTGCCACATAAACACTTTTTTCATATTCGGGTTCTAAAAATGGTCCAATTTGAATAATTTTCAAAAATGCACAACTTTGGGTCAAGGCTCAGCTTTGGACAAAATTTCATCGAAATACCTCAAAAAATGCGATCTGTAGCTTAAGCACAAATTTACATGGACAGACGGACGTGGTTAAATTTAGAGTTAGGAGTTGCAAACATCCGCACTTTGTGCCACAAGTGGTGCAGGATATAAAGAGGAAGGTTTGCCACCTCCATTCCCATAATTTTGTTTCCAATAATGTAAATCATTTATTAAAGTTTTTTTTATTTTTATTTATAAATTTCAGATTGATTTGCTTGAGAGACCAAAGTGACGAATGAACGGATCTTTTGCAACCCGACCGCACTTAACATTTGATAATAGCTTCCAAGTCTGTAACATTCTTTTTACAAAATACACAAATACACATACATGCACACAATATACTCTTTGCATGAACATTGTATACAAACGTGCATTGACTTCAGCAGTTCACGCAGTTCATAGAAGATAATGATTTTGACATTGGTGTGGTTTTATATCATCGGCCTTGTGCCTTTGCCGCTCAGTGCAGAGTCTCGCCGTACAAATAATTTAAAGATCTTGGGTTTATTTCCACATCCCGGCAAAAGTCACTTTCATTTCTTCCATCCCATCATGAGAGGCCTGGCTGAGAGGGGTCACGAAGTCACCGTACTCAGTCACTTTCCGGATAAAAGTCCACCAGTAGGCTACCATGATGTGCCCTTAACGGATACAGCGTCTCTAACGGATAGCGTTGACTTGAAGGTAAGTCTGATCGAATGAAATAATCCGACTTGACTATTTGGCTATTTGCAGAAGTTTGAAAGTCGCCCCTTTTACAATCATTTTGTGGAATTCTTTTTACTGTATGAATGGGGTACAATGGCGTGCAATAGAACCTTAAGATCGCCCGCTTTGGCTGAGTTGCTGCGACAGAAGAAGCGTTACGATGTCATTCTGGTGGAGCAATTTAATACCGACTGCATGCTGGGCGTAGCTCATGTTTTAGATGCTCCGATAATAGGTTTGAGCAGTTGTGCCATGATGCCGTGGCATTACGAACGTATGGGCAGCCCCGTAATACCCTCTTACATACCCACCTTATTTCTGGGCCAATCTGAGCAAATGTCTCTAAAGCAACGCCTGGCAAATTGGGTTTCCTTTTATGTTCTGAAATTTCTATACGAATTGTACGCTGTGCCTGCGGCAGATTCTTTTCTCCGCTATAAATTTGGCTCTGACATGCCATCGGTCACTGAGTTGGGCAAAAACACATCACTAATGTTTGTTAATCAGCATTTCTCGTTGAGTGGTCCCAAGCCTCTGCCACCCTCCGTCATTGAACTGGGCGGCATACACGTACAGCAAGCGCAACCTCTGAACCCGGAATTACAGAAATTTCTCGATAATGCCGAACATGGTGTCATTTTCATAAGCTGGGGTTCCATGATACGGGCGGAAACGTTGCCGCCGGCCAAACGCGACGGCATTGTTAAGGCATTGAAACGATTGAAACAACATGTAATTTGGAAGTGGGAGAATGCCAGCTTAATCAACAAGCCGGATAATATGTACATAAGCAAATGGTTGCCGCAACGTGAAATTCTCTGTCATCCCAAGGTCAAAGTATTTATGACGCATGCCGGTCTAATGGGCAGTTCCGAGGCGGCTTATTGCGGTGTACCCGTCATAGCTACGCCCATGTATGGTGATCAATTCCTAAACGCAGCTGCTATGGTGCATCGAGGCATGGGTTTACTACTAAATTACGACGACATCACCGAAAATAATGTCATAAAGGTGTTGAAGAAGATAATGGAGCGAGAGTATGTTACCACTGCATAAATTTTTTCAAACCTTTTCCTATTCGGTTTGTTTCTTTCTTTAGTTATTTAGATAATGCAAAAATGGTGTCATTTTCTTATAAACGGCGACCGCAAACAGCTTTGGAAACGGCCATATGGTGGGTGGAATATGTAGCTGCAACAAAAGGCGGAAAACTCTTAAAATCCCATTCAGTTTATATGTCACGTTTCACTTATTACTGTTTAGACATTTATCTCATTTTGATCAGTGCTTTCTTAATATCGATAGCAACCTGGCGCATTATATTATGTAAGGTTAACACTTGGCGAAAAGAAGTGAAGAAGACAAAAACTCATTGACACCAATTTAAAAGGCGATCAAGTGAAATCGGTTTAAATCGATTTCTTTTAAAAGTGTTTTTAAACGCGCTTTTGCCCAAAACTGAAAATGCATAAAATTTCATCAAAAATATCGTAAACAGTAACCTGCACAACTGGTGCGGAGTATAAAAAATGTTCAGAATTTTGTAGTTGTAAGTAGTACAAAGAAAACTAATAATAAATACTTAGCACCGGTGAAGCTTTTTAAAGAACCTTTTTAAAGAATTTGATAAAGTAACTTGAAAATTTCTTACAAGATATTATGTATTTATATAAAAAAAAAGCTACCTACGTCAATTTTCATTTAGTTTACTCGTCAAAACTTGTGGCCATCCAATGAATATATCATAATAAATACCAGAGATATTGTTATTAATATTTATTCTTAATTAAACAAAAGCAAATGTTACCGATTTATAATAATTAAATGTTTTCTATCATATTGCATTAAATTCATCTCTAGACAAGTTAAAGTTAACTTCAAGCTTTCATTTTTTTTTTAAATTAAGTTAAACTGAAACACGGAAAATAACGGTACTTCAATTAAATTATTTAGCCGATAATTCTAGCTTGCTTGCGCCTAAGACTCTATCGATTATTATTCTTCTCTATTAAAAATTATTGTCTGCACTCTGTATCAAACCAGTTTTCGTTACGAAAAAAATTTGCAATCAATAGCAAGTACGAGTTGTGCAAAAATTTGTTTTTCCATTTTTAACATTCCACATCTTTAAGCAATAACTTTTGAAAGTGCAATAATAAAATGACGAAAAACCGCGTTTATGTAATAGGAGTGGGTATGACTAAAGTAGGTATTTGGATGCGAGGTCCTAGGCGGCAAAAAAAAATTAAAAATAAACATAGTGATAATGAACTTTGAACCTGTTACTAAATATTGTACGCTTATTATTAATTTGTTACATATGATTAGATTATATAAAAAATTCACGAATATTATAACAAGTTTACATTTAAAGATTTATTCTTTTTATGGAATGTAAAAAACATTGTGAATATAATTGTTGTTTTGTTAATTGCGTTACAGTTTGAAAAGCCCGGGCGTCGTTCAGATATTTGCTATCCCGATTACGCTAAAGAGGCCGTTACGAAAGCATTGTCTGATGCCAAACTTTCGTATAAATCCGTTCAACAGGCTACTGTGGGTTATGTGTACGGCGATTCTACGTGTGGCCAGCGCGCTTTATATGAAGTTGGCATGACCGGCATTCCTGTATATAATGTAAACAATAATTGTTCTACAGGTTCAACGGCACTGTATTTAGCCAAACAGATTATTGAATCGGGCAATGCTGATTGTGTGCTGGCTTTGGGTTTTGAAAAAATGGAGCGCGGTTCTTTATCGTCAAAGGTACGTAAATGTATATAAATGGGAAGAGGATAATTTGCTATGTTCCTTAAACTCGCCACGTAGTATTTCGATCGGGCTAATCCAATAGAACGCCATGTAACTGTAATGTCGGAATTGGCAGAATTAGGTAGTGCTCCAATGGCTGCTCAAATATTTGGAAATGCCGGTAAAGAACATATGCAAAAATATGGCTCCAGAGCGGAACACTTTGCAAAGATTGCGTGGAAGAATCATAAGCATTCCGTTAACAATCCGTACGTAGATAAAAATCATTAAAATCTGCATATATTAAAAAAAAAAAATGGGCATGACGTTTCAGATATTCACAGTTTCGTGATGAGTACACATTGGAACAGATCATGAAATCACCTACAGTGGTAGAGGGTGTACTGACTAAACTGCAGTGTTGTCCTACATCTGATGGCTCAGCGGCTGCCATTTTAGCATCTGAATCTTTCGTACGTCGTTACGGTTTGGAGGATCAGGCTGTTGAAATCGTGGGAATGGAAATGGCCACTGATACCGAATCCACTTTCAAAGATAAATCATTGATGAAAATAGCCGGCTATGATATGACCAAATTGGCGGCCACACGCCTCTTCGCCAAAAGCGGCTATAAGCCCGCCGATGTGAATGTTGTGGAATTACACGACTGCTTCTCGGCTAATGAATTGATCACCTACGAAGCTTTGGGTTTATGTGAAGAGGGTAAAGCCGGCGACTTGATCGATAGTGGTGACAACACATATGGCGGCAAATATGTAATCAATCCGAGTGGTGGACTCATCTCTAAGGGACACCCCCTGGGAGCAACTGGCTTGGCACAATGTGCCGAACTATGCTGGCAATTGCGCGGCCTGGCAGGGCCTCGTCAGGTGAAAGGCTGTAGACTTGCTTTACAGCATAATTTGGGCTTGGGAGGCGCGGTTGTTGTGTCCCTATATTGTCTAGGTTTCCCTGCAGTTGGTAAACTCCAACATAATTTAACAGCATCCTCCAGTGACGAAGGTTTCAAAGTGACGCCTCTGTTGAGGCTCCTGGAACAAGCCATGCTAGAGGATGAAGATAATCTCATCGAAAAAGTACGCGCCATTTATGGTTTTAAAGTGACCAATGGTCCGAAAGGTCGGACCGGTTTTTGGACAATTAATGCCAAGGAAGGTAAAGGCAAGATCACCTACAATGGTTCGGAAAAATGCGACGTCACTTTCATCATTAGCGATGACGACGTCACGGATTTAATTACTGGCAGAATACCACCACAGAAGGCCTTCTTCCAAGGTAAAATTAAAATACAAGGCAACATGGGATTGGCTATGAAATTACTGGAGTTGCAGCGAAACGCTAAAAATCGTATTGAAGCGTTGCGTGCAAAATTGTAAAAAGTCAACGCGGGAGAACAACTTTATTTTTACCGTATAAGAATGAACTCATTTGTTGTTGGTTTTTGTGTTCTTGTTTTCTCGTTTTCTTTTTTTGTGTGTGTGTATTATTATATAAAGCGTATGTGGGTGGTTCTAAATAATCCTCCTCCTCACTAATCGCATAAACGGTTTTAGGTTGGTATGCTTTTTATAACTTCGTAAAATATTTTAATTAATAAATAAAAATGTACGCAACAACATCACTATTCCAGTTTTTTAGTAGTCAATCTGTCATATCCATAAATTCTATTTAAATTTTGGGCAAGGGGAGGGGGGAGGGGAAACTTGGGGTCATTGGTTGGAGTGATGTACCGACCTATGAAGCCAAGTGAAACTTAAGATCCGAGTGCTTGAATGCAAATATAGCACTTCTTCGGGAATGCCTACCTTAACTACCGCTAAGACCGCCATTGGTAGCACGCTACCTCCTTCAGGAGGTGTCCCTGTTCCTACAAAAACTGAGGAGACAACTCGATAAAACCCGTAATCCCACAGTGTCCACTGTGCTAAAGGGATGAATGGTACTACATGAGTGCGCTGCTAACGGTGGTCTCCAGCACAAGCCTCGCCTGTCGTTCTCTGGAGAATAAATGCCTATCCGAGATATAAGTGCTCTGTCTCAGAGGTCCTCTAATCCCTTTTTCAATTTATCTTACATATTATTGATCCCGACAATGATAAAAACAACAACCAGGTCAAACTAGCAGACCTTCCACTGGCGACTAAGGAGGAATCGGTCACTCGCCGTAGATAACCTATGCAGATTTTAGAATCAACTAACAACGATGAAAAAGTCCCAACTCTACTCAACTTACAGCCTCAAACCCCTGAGGCACAAATTGAGGAAGAGGGCTCAGGTGATAAACGGTGGCGTAGAAGTGGCGCCGCCAAAAAAAAAAAATAATGTGGTGGCTGACATATCGTCCAGGCAATCCGGCTAGGCTTGTGCTCTAGCAAAGAATGAGGCAGGCGCTCCGGAAGAGGACATGTCTTGCTGTTGGTTAGAGAAACGGAAGTTGGAGGTAACTGAAAACCCCGAGAAATATGCAGACTACACCATAGCCAACGGCCAACTTTACCGCCACATCCCGACGCAATACGGAAACGTAGAGGGAGAAAATTGGAAGCTATGCATGCCCACTCACAGCCGAAAGCGAGTTCTGATCGAGAACCATGATAACCCAACCGCAAATCATTTGGGAATCAGCATCTCGTATCACTGGTCGATACTACTGGCCAGGCATGTTCAGAGATATACGAAAATATGTCCTCAGCTGTGAAATCTGCCAACGATATAAGGTGAGCCAACAAGGCCTTCCGGGGAAATTCTTACCCGAATGCCGGATGAACCGTGGTCAATATTGTGCATGGACTTTGTGGGACCACTTCTAAAATCAGTTCACGGTCATACTATGTTATTAGTCCTAATCGACAAGTTTTCCAATGACGAAGGTAACTTCGAAATACGTTATCAAAGCAGGTATGGCGTAACAAAAATGATCGCATCAGATAACGGTACCCAGTTCACCAGTAGCGTCATGCAACGACATGAATGGCTCAGATCGGTTAAGTAAATTGTGTGTTAATATTTTTTGTGTCAGTATCATCATCGCCATTCCGGATCGAACGAACGACTATCCAATCCTATAAACGGGATTGGATAGATCTGCGATAGATTGCAGATCGCGACACCGACACCGCAACCGAAATGATTAATCAGCTACACAATCATGGTTCAGCTGATGAAAGTACAAGTTAGACAGAGTTTAAATATTTTATTAATTTAATTTTAATTATATCAGCATTTTCACACAGATCGATTAAATGATAGTTGTCATTATAGGTCTTGCATAACCGTCGTAACGGGTTATTATTGCTATAGTTATTTTTGTAATACTTTATGCAAAGAAACCGAAAATATCTAGAAGCGCGTCGAGGTACATTGATATTAATGCTAGACAATAAAAACGCCGAATCAATACAGTTATTAAGCAAATTGTTCATAAAACACACGGTCAACATTGTCCTTCTGCTTTTGAGGGTAGGAAGTTTTATCAAAGCAAGACGACTTGTGTATGAGGGCAGACTCAGGTTAGGACTACGTGGCAGGCCACGAAGACAAAAAAGTAAAAACTGTTTTTGTATAGATTCAATCTGGTTGGAATACACTTCATATTGCGGATCCCAAATTACAGAGCAGTATTCTAAAATAGGCCTTACTAAAGAGGTAAAAAGAAGTTTGGTTGTATAGGGGTCCTGAAACTCCTTCGACCATCTCTTAATAAAGCCTAAAGTTCTGTTGGCTTTATTACATGTTGTATTAATATGCGCATTAAAAGTTAGTTTACTGTCCAGCAGCACGCCGAGATCATTAATGGATGATACGCTTTCAATTGGGACATTATTAATTATGTAGTTTGTATTTATCACCTCCCTACGACAGAAGGTCATATGCTTACACTTTTTGACATTCAAGGACATTAAGATGTTGGAACACCACTTAACGAACCGGTTAATGTCATCCTGCATAAAAACTTGACCCCGCACAGACTTGTAACTATAGATAAGTTTAACATCGTCAGCATACATTAGTACACGACAATATAGAATAACACTAGGCAGATCGTTTATAAACAGTAAAAATAGAAGGGGACCAAGATGGCTACCCTGCGGCACACCAGAGTGACCTTCAATTTCTTTGGAGAGTACATTATTGAATAAGACACGTTGGGTACGTCCAGTAAGATACGAGTAAATCCATTTAAGATTGCCTTCGTAAAAGCCTATATGTTTTAGTTTGTTAAGCAGAATTACGTGGTTCACAGTATCGAACGCCTTGCTAAAGTCTGTGTAGATTACATCGGTTTGTTCACCGTTAATGAATGCGTCATTAACGAACGTAGCAAGTTCCAACAGGTTGGTTGTGGTAGATCTTTTTTTCAGGAACCCATGCTGATAATCAGAAACTATAGGTGATAATTGAGATGATAGAGTATCAGACAGCAGTTTTTCAAAAAGCTTTGGAATTGCACTTAATTTCGCAATGCCACGATAGTTAAAGATATCGGATTTATAGCCGGCTTTGAATAATGGAATAATAAAGGATTTTTTCCACAAGTTGGGGAAGTGGGATTGTTTGATGGAGGCATTGAATAGTTTAGTTAATGGATGATATAAACGTGATGCACAATTTTTTAATATACAATTCGGCACACCATCAGGGCCAGGATTGTGTTTAACGTCTAATGCTAGCATACTTTTAAGAACATTGTCACGGTTAAGGAGATTAAAATAGATATTATTAGAATACACTGAATTATAATAATTAATGTTTTGCACATTGTTTGACACATACACAGACTGAAAAAAGTCGGCAAACATATTTGAGATTGTATTATCGTTACTGGACTCATTATTATTATACTTGATTGACGGAGGGTAAGAGCTAGATTTTAAATTTACAAAATCATAAAAGGATTTAGGATTAATTATTATATCATTTTTCACTTGTTGCATATAGTTCGTATAAGTAAGTTTGTTAAAAGATACATCTACGGAAGATACGCGTTAAACACCAGACAACTGCGCCATACACTCCCCAGGAGAACCCGACTGAAAGAGCGAACAAGTTTCTGAAAAGTAAACTTGTACAACTTTCGGATAACGGCCACCGTAGGTGGGACGACTACGTCCCAAAAATTACTCTAACTCTGAACTCCATATATAATCTATGGCCGGGAACCACGGTTACCAGGTGCATGATGAAGTTACCCCTGGTACAGGGGCACCTACCACTCAGTCAGGCCGTACAGAGGTGTGGAAACAAGTACGAAATATTTTGGCTAGAGCATCAAAGGACCAGAGCCGGCATAACAATCTTAAAAGACGCTCTTAGAAGCCCAAGATTGCCGATCTTGTGTTAATCCGACAGTACCCCCTCTCTAAAGCGGCCGAACACTATGACGCCAAACTAGCACCAAAATTCATGGGTTCGTATCCTAGTGAAAATGCCCTCAGCTGTTTTTGTAGAAGTCGAGGGGCTCGACAACCGTCGAACCGCACATGTTGGCTACTAGCGAAAGCACCAAATGCACCAACCAGAACTCTCTAGAACAATCGCCTGCCTGTCTCTTCGACTCGCGACACCTCTCCGAGAATGCAGAAGAAGGAGGGGTCGAGATGTCGTAGTCCACCCAAGGAAGATTTCTCTTATCTTACGAGGATGCGATAATCATCCTTAGCAGCGGCAGCGAGGAATCAAACCCACCAACGAGTGATAACACTGAAGATGACACCGAACACGCAGACGACATGCCTACGCCACCTCGTTGCCAAGGAATCCTGTAGTATAAAGTTAGAGACAGGGTCAATCGTGCTTTTGGTGACAATATCCGGCTGCAGCGAATCATTACGTACTTTCCTCCTGCCAGAAGCCGGCACCCAGACTTATAATGTGTAAGTGTCCAACAATAAATCAATACCGTTAACCTCCACGGTACAAACGAGACACCCCACAAGTCCACGCCGACGAATATCTATGATATCAGAGTGCCCCCAAGGGTTAGAAGGAGGCTGGAAGCATACTTCAGAAGTCACCCGTGTATGCTGAAGACGAGCACACGCCGGCGCCGCCGCCACCAACAGCAGCGTGTTCCTATTTTATTGGAAACCGACGCTTTATGATAACGTGTAGGAGGCATGGCGAGATCATCGTCAGCGTAGGGGGAAAGTAGTGTGATACGCAAAGTCAGACCGTTTCTCTGTGAACGTAATCACGCCACTGGCTTTACACAATAACTATGCCATTGAATTTTGTTTTCTTTATGCATAAGCTTTGCTTCCTTACTAAGATTTGTTATACGAGTATTTATTATGTTTTTGTAGTTACATTGTTATAAGCTAGAAAGCACTGAAATAAGTGCGAAGAACGTGATAAGAATTATAACACTAAAGAATAGAAAAACTTAAAGCACTATTATATGAAGATTGTAAACATAAGCATAGAAAAGTAAAAGCTCCGCCACGCTATAAAAGCTGGAGAAAATTGTATGAAATTAACTAGTGTGGCAGGAGCTTTTGGATAGGTGAGTAGCGCAATACATAAAAAAATAATAAAGTATTATTTTTTTAAACAATTGGGGTTTTTCCTTTTTTTGTGCAACACGGTTGCGATCGCTCCGTTCAAGCTATCCCACAATATTTTATTGTGTGAGCTAGAACGCGCCGCAAGTGCTACCATATCGCTACTAGCTACCCCGCAATATTTTATTGTGTGGCCTAGGACACGCACTGCAGCCGCTACCATATTGCTTCTAGCTATACCATACAAATACCCGTATTGTGCGGACCAGGTTTGCACCGCTTTCCACCATTCATCCCTCTTGTACCGCTCACCGCAGCCATTTTTGTACTGCTCTAGCACCGCTCCGTACCGCTCGCTATTTTATGTTATACGCTCACCGTCATCGTATCACCCGAAATTACCGCACAAACCTGATCGTCTCAGAAAACCTTTTGCATGACTCTGAGACGCTCCGCCGTTACATGTTTTCGGGTTATTGAGGCAAGTCCAAGACGCTGACACTACCATTTCTTTATAAAAGAAACTCGCTGAGTCTACCACAGCCTACCAGACTTCTTTACAGTCCTAAGATGACATACCACCATTATCTTTTCGATGTTAACCCATGCAGCTTTGGCATGGTGGCCAAAGGTTAAGCAAACTACTGCGGCAAAAACAATGAGAAAAATTCAAGGGCATGCAAGTATAGGCACCACAGGGGCCATGAAAACAAGCCCCGAGGATGCACTAGAGGTACTCGTAGGCCTTCCTCCTCTCCCAATATTAATCGAAAAAGAGGCTTTCTGCACTTTGACTACCTGGTATAGGTAAACTAAAATCAGGTAACCTCAAAGGTCATATAAAGATACTGCAAAACTTCATAGATGACCTAATGATAGAAATTTCGGAGATAAAACTCCATTGAAATTCCGGGTAGGTTAGCTTGGGAAGAGAAATTCCAAACCAGGTGCACTGGAATGGTACCCAAATGGTTCCAAACTGGAAACTAGGCAAACCGGAGCTGGTATATTTGGCCCCGAATTTCAAAGAGCAGTCCCAATGGGACTCCTTCCCACCATTTTACAGGCGGAAACATGTTCGTCGGAATGTGTCAGAAGACGCCTGAGGAAGCTGTAGACAAGCGGCACTCGAAAGTTCTAAGTAGCTTTGTAGTAAAATCCAAACTGACATCAGAATAAATGGATCTATCAAATGAGTAAGGCAAACATAATGAGGTTTCCCTCGTGTGGGTGGCTGGTCATATAGGGATTCCAGGCAATGAACGGGCTCACTGTTTAGCTAACAAGGGAGCCCGTCGGAAAATGATTGGTCCAGAACCATTCTGCGGTGTGGCAAAAACCCACATCACGGAAGTGGTGGGATAAATGATTCTGGAATGATTCTGGTGCCTCCAATTGGGAAACCTACAAAGGTAAAAGGTAAGCCAAAACATTCATTAAATCCTCCAACGATGATGCAAAGCTTCTGGAACTACAAAGGGGAAAGCTCTACACAGGACATTGTACCCTCAAATACCACTTACATACAGACTATGTGATGCGGCTCCTGAGACGTCTGCTTCCAGCAGAAGCAGACATCACACATTCGGAAAATATATGATAACTCCAGAGGAAATCTGGAACTCTGAGTCCAAGAACTGCTTTAAAAGCCAACGTCTCCTGAACTGAGAATGATCGCAGTGCAGATAGCCCACATAAATAATAATGACTTAAATTGTGGTACATAGGTGGTGGTAGGACAAGACACACTGGTATGAAAAGGCCAACGCCAAAACTGGGGTACCCACCATTCTTGTAACGTCATGTTATGCTATGTTCTGTTATGTTAAACTTCACTAAACATGATCAGACACACGAACGGACAGAAGGTCTAAATAAATTTAAAATTTGATGCAGAGCAAGAATATATGACATGCAGTTTTGGTGGTGTGGTTCGCTCTCCTCTGCTACTTACAAACGTTTCATTATGATATTTGGTATAAAAAGGCGTGAGCGTACAAAAAACAACAACATCACATAAAGATAACTCGAAAAGTTTGGTATTCATGTGAACTTCGTTAAAATGAAGAGAAAATGTACACAGCCCCAGTTTAATCACCTACTTCCTGATCTACTGGTAAAAAATGTTTTATTCAACTTTTCAAATTTTTGTTTGATTTTATTCGATTTCAATTGAACGACTTGGTCGTAGTGGGTGTAAATTGTCTGTCTTTAATAATATTTGATGGTAACTAAAATATCCTCATACACACACGCATTAATAATTAATAAGTAGACATAAACCAAATTCGGTTTAGGGCAAAATTAATTTTAATTACCCTCCACATTCATAAACAAAGCGTGGATGTGGGAGATGTTTGATTTTGGCGATGGTTTAGCGGTACAGCTTCGGGTGTTGCAATCTTATATGTGGCCCTACACCACTTGTGGCAAAAAATGTTGGTAACTTTTAGTTGGGATATGCCACACCCACGTTCAAATATACTGATCGATTCAGACTGGTTCTAATTTAACCATTTCCGTCTGTATGGGTATTATGTGCACAAGCTACAGATTACATTTTTTAAATGATTTTGATTTTGATGAAATTTAGTACAAAGACTCGATGTAGCATAATTTGTGGTACTAAGTGGAGTGGGATACCACAGGGAAGGGCTTCACCGACTTTTCATTTTAACTTCTTTTATACAAAGGACACAACATACGTCTCGGCGCTTGAATGGATCAAGAGGCTTCAGTTCTTGATTTAATGTGATCTTGCAAGTGATGATCTTTTTCTAAATATTCTTCATAATGCGGTTGAAGAGATTTCCAATTCCTGTTAAGGGCTTAGAATCGATTGTTATACAACTGAAGTTGCAAAATTTCGAAAACATCCAATGCGGAATATTTTGGCTCAAATTTATCCTCTACAGCACGCACAGTCTGTTTGGTAGGATAATTATTACAACCGAAAATTACAGTTGCTCCCACCGACTCACAATTGTGATAATAATTTTTAATACTTTCCAAACGCTGTTCATGTGTGAACTTCACCATGATACAAATGTTGGCTTTGCCTGACATTCTCACGTTGACAGATCATGAAAAACGTTCAAGGGAGCGTTCACATTCATGTACAAAATTGTTATGTAACTATTGAAAACGCTATCACATAGACGTGCGTACATTTTCAGGTAATTAAGGCGTCCAGTGAGAATAATTAGTAGCATCACAATCAATTTAACTTGGGTTCTGTATTATTTCAATGTATGTGTGTGCGCTTTGTATGTACATAATAAGAAGTGCATATAATGTGGATCGACACTGGAATTTTGAAATATTTAGGGCAAGAAAAATAAAAAATTAAATAAAATTTAGTGTCACAACTACATAAGTATCGTATCGGTTAATAGTGTAAATTCAAACATATACAGGGTGCGGGCATTTGATTTATTATGTATACGCTTTTATATGGATGTACATGTGAAACAGAGAGTACTTCATAGGCACCAGCCACTGGTATTAAATTTAATAAGAAGAGCTGCTGCTGCTGTGATGACTGTTGTTGGTGCTGTTACCAGATGCGCGCACATTACTGTTGTCCATGCTAGCCATTATGCTGCTTAAAAGATCGGTTGTTGTTGTTGTTGTTATTGTTGCTGCTGTTGATGATGATGGTGATGGTGATGCTGTGTGCATTGTGTTCGACTTGTTAATCGAACGATGACCAGCGCTTTTCAGCGACTTGACTGGTGTTTTTAGAGAATTGTTTTGAGTTTGATGAACCTTAATTGTTGTTGGGCGGTTGTTGGTAGATGATGGTGGCGGTGGCGGTGGCGGTAGCAAAACCGGTACCGGAGGCAACAGTGGTAATGGCGGATAGGCGGTATTGATCATTTGCAAATTTGATCCGATGTCAGTGTCTGCGATATCCGAAATGGTGACCTCTTCCTCATGATCGACCAGCAATGATTGAGATTGGGTTAACATCATATCTTCACAGCTGACGGCTGCCTTCTTGATCACATTAGTGCCCCGGCCAGTTGGCAAAGTTTCGAGTGGGGGTAGCATACTTGTAGCAGCTTGCTGGGATGATTGATTTAAAGGATGAATGGTCGACCCATCTGATGCGATTTGTACTTGTATCTTGATTTCGGGCTTCTTCTGATTAAGGCTATTCACGTACGCCTCGTGATGCATGAACGGTGTATGAGGCACTAAAGGTAGAGGTAAGGGTGGAGGCACTATTGGTTCCGAGGTCAACTTTAATAGTTTCGATGCACTGGTCGTACTACCACCAATTGACGGAGACGTTATGGATGATCCCGGATTGTTGCTATTCGCTGACAATTGGTGGTCCACCAAAAGCTTGGCTTTCTTGGTATGTGCATCCATTTGCTGCTTGTCCTCTTTATCATTAGCTTTGTGATGTTTATGACGCACCTCCTTCGTTTCCTTCATGGCTTTGCTGCCATTGGAAGTGTGTGAATGATTTCGCCTGGAACTGTCCGTTTTTGGATGCCTATGCTTCTCCGTCTTTTGTGGCAATTTGTGAGTATGCGAGGTCACGAGGTCACGTTTGGCCACTGTTACGTTTTCACTAGCTTTAACCGCAGTTGCGTTATTTCTATTGGGCATGGCAACTGTTGCCGAGTCATCTGTGCCGCTCTCACTGGATCTGCTGATGCTTCGGTTACCCGTTATGTTGAGTTTTTTGGAATCTCGCTTTTTAGCTTTGCCATCATGGGAACGCTTATAAGGTGTTTTCTTGGAATCGTGCTCATGTGTCATTGGGCGTGGTAAAATTGTCTGTTTCTCTTTGTATTGAGGCGGTTCCGCCAACACGGGATTGTTCTTTTCATTAATGACCTCCTGTCCAGGATAATACTGGCGCAACCGTACATGCCAAGCTACAGTAAAAAAGAAAAATTCAATTCATTTACTCACACACTCACATTTTTATACCCTGCGGGGATATTGTAACTCCCAAACGGCATGTCACACCCACCTTCAATTATTAACCATGTTCGTCCGTTCATTCCGTGTGTCTGTCCATGTACATTATAGCTTAAGTTACAGGTGACACTTTTAGAGATATTTCGATGAAATTTGTTACAAGAACATGTATTAAACTAAAGAGGACGCCTATTGATAATGGATCGAATCAGACCATTTTTAGAACCCCTCTCCATATAACGACGTTTCACGAAGAGACAAATGGCAATGCCTCTGAGTTTACTGACCCTACTAAACTAATTTGTACCATAATTTGTGGAACTCAGTGGTGTAGGCTATCAATGGCATAAAAATAATGGGTTAATTACCAACACTGGTTACAGCTGTCACCGTACGGAACTGATGGATTATGTTGCGAGGCAGGAAGTAGATGTCATTGTCGAAAAGTTGTATTCGAGCATAACGTATTCCATCACGACGCAATTGATTTAATTTCGCATCTTCGATCCACTGTACGCATTGCGATATGGGTGGTTCGTGCAAATCCAGTTGCAACACTTCCACCAAATTGTTAAAATCTTGCGCTGCAAACGCCACCACGTCCTTCGTTATGCGATTTTGTGTATATTCCTCGCCACAGTGCACAGCTTTAAGGATACCTAACGGAATATTTCACACATTGATTTTCATCCTACGCATTTAATTCGATTTTTCAGGGATCTCCTTTAAACACTTACCCACCGCAGCTGTGGTAATGCGTTCGTGTCCGTGACCTACGTGATCGGCATGTGCCTTGGTCCGGTCTTCTATCATGGTTTCTCTAGCTTCAGTGAGACGCGGTAAGTACTGCAGATTGCGCAACTCGTTTATTCGGGTTCTGTAAATTCATATAAAGAGTTAAGTACATTCACCCCAACCGCACACAATACATTTTTGAAAAGAAGATCGGCACTCAGCAGATGGCTCCCATTAATGCGTGCATCGCTCCGATCTCATCCCCCCCAGGGAATGCACAAGAGATATTCAAAAATCACTTCCTAACTACCGCCAAAAGTCTTTCTCAACTAAGTAAATTTTTCATTTGTTTTTTAATACATTTTATACCCTCCACATAAGTTTGTCATTCCAATTGCAACACTCAGAAGGAGGCGTCAGAGACCCTACAAAGTATACATATTCTTGATCAGAATCAAAAACTGAGTCGATCTAGACATGTACGTCCGTGTGTCCGTCGTTGTAGGCATTCTTACGTATACATTTGATAAATTTTGAAATATTAAGCCACGCCCACAATCGACAAAAATCTATTTATCTGCCACAAAAATTGACCTATGAACTTTAAATTTGGTGAACACATTTATGGTTACCACATTCATCGATGTGCCAAAAATGGGCGCGGTCGGGTAACAGACACGCCCACAATTTACCAAAAAACAATATTCACCATAAAACTAGATTTGCAAGCTGTTACGTAATGTTTACACTATTAATGGGCAAATATATATTTGCCATGCCCACCATTGTAGATGTCGAGGGTTTTTTCGAACCGTTGAGATTCAGAACGCCGGACTCATTTTCACATACCTTTGTCTCTTCATTGGTGTTTTACTATTTAAATCGGCTGTAGGAACCAATTGTTCACCAGCTCGTATCCACAATATTGGCCCATCGTTCGACATTCTGGGATCTGTTTGTAATATAGACAGGGGACCCCATGGCATAGTCTTATAGATGGATAAATGATTGATTACAAAAGCTTGTTACAATCGAAATAAAATTCATGCATACTTTGCCCAGAAACGGATTTTGTTCAATGCGACCAAGTAAATCGGGGAAATAGCCGCCAACTTCTTCATGCACCTTGCCCACTAAGCTGATCTGATGGAGAGGGCCATAGCGAAAAGTGCCTTGCATGTAATTTCTCTGTACCTATAAACACAGTGAAGCGGAAAAAACACTTAAAATAATAACAAACTTTGTGGGTGTGAAGGTTCCAATAACAGACATGCGAACAGTTCAACTGATACATTTTTTTATACATGTTTATACTTTGCACCATTTGTGGCCAATGCCACACCCAATCGATTAAATTATGTCCGTCTGTCCGCTTTTTATTTTTTTTTATTTTACAAATATGACATATTTGAACCCGATCGAACTATTTTTAGAAACGTTTTTCCACAATGACATTTCACGAAGTGCGTTATACGACAATTGCTCGCCTTTACTGATACAATGCAACTAATTTGTGACACTGAGTCGTGTAGGGTATTAAGGGGGCGGTCGAACTTGATCGCGACGATGGAAGGTATAAATAATACCTGTTCATAGTATTGCGCCATACTGCAGGTTTCTATGTCCGAGTTACGCCCTAAAACACCAGCCTTCACCGTCAGCGTTGGGTAATTCTCGGCCATATGCTCTAACAAGTCTGGCAGGTAGCGAGCAGAATCGTGTACAATGCCCATAACATGATGGGCGTAACCATTTTCGTCTTCAGCAAAGCACACCTGAAAAAACTCATTAACCAATTCGTCCATTTCTTTGGCGCCCAGGTGTTGTATGTCATCTTGATACAAGTGTACCACTGAGGCGCCACCATTTGGATGAACGTTTATCTCAAAGTATCGTCCGTATTTGAGGTGTTCGAGACCCGGCGATATTCTGAGACGATTAAAGCGACAATTACGCGACTTGTTCGCTTCTGGGGCATGCTGTACGCATTGTGTGGCCACGCTTGTTCGTCTAATTTTTGAACGCTTATAACATTTCGAACATTCTCGATTACGTGATGACGATGACGAACTGGAGGCACCTGAATTGTTGGAAGAAGATTGCTTAGATGTGGACGGGTTACGTTGGTCCGTTGTTGATGAGCTCTTATGATTAGGTTGCTGATAATGGTTGTAATTGCTGCTGCCACTCACTGAAGTACGTCTTCCTTGGTTAGGTGTTTTCGTTGTTGGTGGGGGGGGATGGCAAACATTCAAGGATGTTGGAATCAAAAGAGATTGTTGTTCATTGTTGTTAACTGTTGTTGTTGTTGGTGTTGATGTTGTTGTTATTGTTGCTGTCGTTCCACTAAGAGTACAGCCACTTGACGAGGTATTGCTCGGTTTTGAGGCGGTTATTATGGGTATCGTATCAGTTTTTGATTCCATTTTTGTAAAATTCTTATCGACGTTTGTGACGACTTCTTCACCCTTAATGATTTGATCTTCGCTTTTCACTGTTGCTGATGCTGATGCTGCTGCTGACCTCTGTTTAAAGTTGTCTTGTTGTGATATCATTGTTGCAGCAACAGCATCACTATTCTTCCTATTAAAATCTAATTGACGCGTAACAGTTTCACGAGTTTTTCCGATCGTTTCTGTACATTTATTACAATTCATTGGCAATGCGTTTTGATCACCATTTATAAGAGCAATATTCCTACCTTTACTGGCATCTTGCGTTTCATCAAATATCTTTTCACGTTTTTCATTTGCACCCTGCAGGTTAATGTCCATCTCCTCTTCTTTACCATATTCCTCCATTTTAACAATCTCCTCATTAATGATGGTTGCTTTCGGTATTACTTCCACTTGTTGTGATTTTAAGGGCGTTTCAGTTGCTTTACAGGGCTGCCTAGTCGGTACGTTTTCTTTTGTACATAATTGATCAGAACCCTCTGAGCGACCGCCACTGGTGCTATTGGCTGCAGTTTGTTGTGCTACTGAATGCTGTGTGTGATAAAAGAATATTTATTCAATTTTGCGATAAAAGTTGTCAAGTGATGAACGTTATACCTGGCCTTTGTCTTGTTCTTCAATCTGGGTTGTGGATTTTCGCATAGATCTAGACTTTGACTTGGAGCTTCGACTGCTTTGTCCGTTATTATGTTCGCTGGTTTGTGATTTTGATTTAGAGCTACCGCCGCTGCGGCTATCACGATGTTTATTCTTTCTTTCACGATCTATGTGACTCTCAGCCGATGCTACTCCGGTCCTGTCCACATGTGCCGAGTATTTGGTTGAAGTTGTCTTCCTGACCAAATCTCGTTCGCTATACTTATTCTGGTCTTTTTCCTTTTCACGGTTCTTATCGCGATCGCGTTCCTTCCTTCTCTTTTTATGCGATTTCTCTGCAATTATTAAATTATACGAACACAAAATGAATTCAATGCATTTGCAAATTGCATTAAAAGCAAATAAAATTGATCAATCTAGTGGACAACACAATCTTAAGTATCCCTCACCGATGAACTAAGACCCTCTAAGCTGTTCAAATATTTTTCTTTTAATAAGAAAAATGAAAAAATAATCCTTCAAGAAATGGCTTTTTATCATAAGCTTGCTTGATCGATTTTTATTTTTTAGAAAAATACAAAACCGCACAGTGTTTGTTGTGATTGTAAGGGCACATTTTGAATGGCTCAAGTATTCTTAATAACTGCAATAATTTGGCAATTTAATGTTTGCAATAGTATAAACGTAAGAAACGTAGGAAACGTAAGAAATTTCGCGAATGCAAATTTCAGTTGCTTACAGAAATAAATGCCGGAGAAGTGCCATTTACTGAATATTACTGTTATCTTAATAATTTTTTTTACCTTTTCCATCATTGCGCTCCTTTGTGGATAATTTCAATTCACAAGCACTCGCTCTCGCACTGCTGTGTTGATTGATTACATTCGAATTGGGGACAATCAGTTTTTGTTCAACTTCTAACGTTGTCGATGACACATGAGATATATGTGGTGGGGGCAGCGTGTGAGGCTTTACTATATTCAATGCAGACTTACTTCCTCCGGTCGGATGCTGTTGTGTTTCTTTAACTGTATAGTTGCCGGCAAAATGTACCGTCTCCGCTTTTATTGCTCTTTTGGATGTTGTAACTTCTGCTGTGACGAGTGCTGGTGCATTTGGTAATTGTTCTACCAAAGGTGTTGTTTGCTCGTTTGCAACAGATGTTACTGGAATTTCTACAATATTCGACATTACGCGCAATTTTTCTTTTTCACTTCTACTGTTTGTTCAGTTTACTTAGACGCAATTAAATGATTAACACAAATGCTGCGCCATTAAGTGATATCGATTAAATCGCCGCATCACATTGCCATAACATTCTTGTATAAAGCGCGTTAAATTTGCCGAATTTTTCTTATTAATACGATGTGTTTGTAAACGGCAATATATATTTTCAGTCATTTGTAAATTATTCATAACATTTTTTCTTTGATGCAATTCGAATGCATTACATTATTCACTCCGCGTCACACTAGCAGAAGATGTTAATGTTTTTCGCGTTTTGTAAAAACCTTTCTCCACCACTGGCCATTACTGCAAATGCATAAAATTGTTTTGATTCCCTAAAACCAACCAATACGTTATTGTAACATTTTACGCGCAAATTGCTCCGTTTTTTTAATATGTATTGGAATTTCATTTGTACACACATGTATAGCAGAAAAAATTCTAAAATCTCACTTATTCACGTCCATTTTGATCGTACGAGCGAAACAATAAAAGCTGAGTGATTGCAGTTAATCGATAATATTAATCGAACGAAGTTGTGCACAAAAAGCCGTTATTAAATACCCTGATTAGTAAACACAGTCAGAATATAATATACGCTTACAGCTACAATCACTGCCTTAGTACAGTTTCAGTCTTGTATAGCAACATTCGAGTAATGGAAAATAAATCAAACGGATCATATATATATGTTTACCTGATGATGAATAAATAAAGCGTGGCCTGATAGCACCATCTATAATATAGAGGGAAGTGTTTTTGGCCCGGTTTCCCATTTTTTTCTCTCTATCGTTCTTCTCTCTCAGAGAATAATAACTTTTTAAAACTTTTTAACTTCACTTCTTGTCACTACGTTATCAGTAAAACACAGAATGAAATAGTAACAATGGCCAGCGGTATGTGACTCAAGCTTAACTGAGTAAATGTTTGACCAGTACTATCTTATGCAACGTGAATTATTATACAATGTTTTTATTGTTCATTTATATTTGGTCTGCTGTTATTATACATGGCGGCTTGTCCTGGGAAGTGAATAGCGTCAAACAGATTTTAGCAGTGTTTGGACATAACAGTAGGTACAGCCACTTTCGCGTGTACTTCCCATTATTGTGGACATTGGCACAAAGAGGTCACAATGTTACTGTAATCACGAACTTTAAAAGTGAAAAATTTGTTGATGGTCCATTGCCCACATATAACGAATATGTGTTGAGAGATACACAAGATATAGGAGTGATAAAATTAACGGATAGCTGGTACACTCGGAGTTGGTTTGATCTATGGAGGGAGTTTTGGTCGTTGCATGAAGAGGGTAAGAAGGCTTGTGAGCGCCTCTACACAAGCGGTTATGTGCAAAAAGTTCTTCACCACCACCGCAATGTGCAAAAGTACGATTTGTTAATCACCGAATACTTTAATGCGGACTGTCAGCTGGCTTTGGCTTATCTGATGGGATTGCCGGTTGTGGCAATGAGTGGTTGCTTGTTAATGCCCTGGTATTATAAACGTATACTGATGCCGGATACGCCCTCTTACATACAATCAGGATTTCTTGGCTTTCCTGAGCCGTTGGACTACTCCAGTCGATTAACGAATTACTTACAAGCCACAGTGTTGCCAATGCTTTATCGGTGATTACACATGCATACATACCGCACTTACACATGTCTGTTAATAACATTGTTAACACTGTTATGTAAATGTTACATTTCAGGTATTACACGAATGCTAATGATAATCGTTTAATAAGCAAATACCTCGGCGTGGAAGATATTGATGTAGATGCTGTAGCCAAAGAGCACACCCGCCTCATATTCGGCAATCAACACTACTCATTAATGGGTGTGCGTCCCCATTCTCAGCAATTTGTAGAAGTTGGTGGTATACATATTAACGAGAACTTGGTGAACGCTCCGCTACCAGATTATTTAAATGACTTTTTAAAGTCCAGTGACAAAGAGGTGCTGGTCATTAGCTGGGGATCAAGGATTTTAGCTTCCAGCATGGATGAATATGTTAAGGAACGTATTATGAGGTGCTTAGGAAGTTTCAAAGTGATATGGAAATGGGAATTGGGCGGAATCCGTCTAAATGGGAATTTTCTCTTCGTCGATTCGTTGCCACAGCTACCGTTGTTATGTAAGTAAATTAGGCCACATCTTAATACCCTCCTTATGTGCTTAGAAATGGTAGGCGTGGCATGATTACGCCTTCTAATAGTGTTTCTTTTACGTATCAGCGAGAGTTGAGTTTTACTCAGTAAAAGGTTTTCACGGCCATTTTTGTTACATCAATGGATGCGATCATTATTAATATGTCAAAACTTTATAGGTCAATTTTCGTGGCAGATAAATCGATTATAGTTAATTGTGGGCGTGGCTCTTCACCGCTTTTGTTCAAAAACTAAACGTGTCTGTAAAACATTTCGGCTCAATATCTGAAACATTTACGATGTAGAGAGTGCGAATACCGGACAGACACCCGGACACCCGGACATATACATCCAGATCGACTCAGTTTTACCTTCTGTAGTCGGTATCTGCTTGCAAATGGAAGTAATTCATTAGGTGCAGCGTATAAACATACTTTTATCAGATTTTATGCGACTAGCTAAGTTTGAGGGACGTTCTGGTTGGATTTGTTCAATTTATTGTTCCAATCATTCCAATATATCTAGGCCACCCGAAAGTTCGTTATTTCTGGGGTCATGGGGGTATGCTGAGCACCACCGAAGCGTTGTTTTGTGGTAAACCCATGCTAGTTACTCCCTTTTACGGCGATCAATTCACTAATACTAATGCGATAGCAAATCGTGGAATGGGTGTGGTTATAAGTTACTTTGATATTTTGACAAATATAAGCAAACTTGAGATAGCAATACAGCAGCTGAAGTTACCCAGGTAAGCGGGAAGCAATTCTTGCATAATTATTAACGAATAATCGGATTATGTGTAAATGCTATATTTTCAGTTATCGACAGAACGCCAAAGATTTATCAGAGATATTTCGGGATCGGGAAAAAAAGCCGCTAGACACGGCAATTTGGTGGGTGGAACACCTGCTGAAATACCCACTGAGTTATAAGCTGATCCAATCGCATGCTGTACACATCAATTGGTTTGTGTTTAACTCGCTGGATTCGATCATTTCAATAGTAATTATTCTGCTCATTATAATAAGAGGTGTGGTGCGCTCGGGTAACAATTACTAATCAGTGGAAATTCCGATTTTAATTAAATTTGTTTTTATTATTTTATTTACTCTTTTTTTTTATTATAGCGTTAGAAGATATAAACAGAAGAAAAAAATTGTCTTCGGCCTAATCTTAAATACCCTCCACACCTATAATAGTGGGCGTGGCAGATATATATTGCGTCCACTAATAGTGTATATCTTACGTATCAGCTTTTAAGTCTAGTTTTATGATGAATATGGTTTTTTGTAAATTGTGGGCGTGTCTGTTATCCGACTATCCCATTTTTGGCACATCAGTGGATGGGATAACTATGTATTTCAATTTTTGTGGCAGATAAGTAGATTTTCGTCGATTGTGGGCGTGGATCTTGACCAATTTTGCCCATTTTAAATAGAGATCTGCGTGCAAAAACTAGAGGTGTTTGTGTACAAAATGTCAGCTCAATATCTCAAAGTTTACACGTGAAAATACAGGGTGTTCACCGGGAAGGTATACTACTTTGTTTTGCCGCCATTTTGGTAAACATTAGTCTTGACAGTTCATATTTGGCAGTCGTGATGTAGGCACGTGGCAAATTTATTATGGAAAAATATTCGATAAACCAACGTGTTTTAATTGTTAAAACATTTTATCAAAATCAATTATCGATTACTGTGACAATGAGAAAGTTACGTGAAATTTTTGGGAGAAACAATGTGCCAACAAAACGCACTATTTATCGTGTAGTGAATGATTTCGAAGAAAGAGAGTCTGTAGGTGATAGACTCAAGCAAACCCTCAAATTATTCATCAGTCACCTTGGAAGATATTTAAGATTTGGCCTTAATATTAAACTTAAAACATAAGCTTAATATTATTATGTAAGGTTTTCACGTGGTTTGTAAGTAAATAAATAAAAAAATAAATAAAAAATGTATATATTTGATGTCTTGATGATGTGTATTGCAAAGGACACAAGAAACTTGGCGGACTCCCCCATCTTAAGCATATGTGAAGGTACTGCCGAGTACCGACACAATAATAGTAGAAAGCAGGATTTTTTGATAAATAATCTCCCCCCACAAATCGATTTAGAATCGTTTCTAAGACTGCTTCCGCCTGTCTGTCTGTCCATCCCCTTTGATTCTTTAACTGCTGCCTGCCCATATGAATGTAAATTTTTTACAAATCTTTAAAAAATATTGAACGCAACCACATCACCTGATAAACGTATTTGTTTTCATAAATGTGTTAACTGGGAGAGTATAAAGGCATTTATTAAAAGTTGTGTCATTCATTTTCATTTTCAGGTTTTTATGTAAACCTTACGACTAAGGTAATCATCTTGCGCTTTGCACAGAAACAAGTATCGCAACAGCTTCCACTTCACCTTCAATTTTCAATCGTTGCTGTTATTGAATGCGATTAAAATTGGTACGAATATGTAAAGCGATAATTGATGGGCTTAAGTCACCCTATACATGGGCCCTGTACTGGGGCAGGGGTTGTACTAAATTTGCTATTGCGTTTGCAATGCTTCGTGGGAACAAACAGCAACAAACTCGTGACTTGATCTGCGCTAGTTTTCACCAGGTAAATACCAGAAACGAGAGTGTGACACCCCCAAAGGTACATTTGTTTCCAGCATCGAATTTTAAGTCGATACCTTCTGTCCATCCGTTTGTATTTGTGAAATTTTGGTCTCACGACCGCCATTGAGATGTCAAGTCGAAATTCGTAACTCATAATTTTCGAGTTTATCTGTATGTAGTTTGGTATAGCTTGGTGGAAATGAGCAAAATTGGTTCAAAGATAATGATCACAATGAACCCTAAACACGTGGCTTTTGTTTCTCCTACGGTCGCAATCGTTGTTCACATTAAAACGGTCCACGGACTGGCCCACAACTTTCAAGTGTTCCACGTGCTGAGTTGGACTATGTGTTTCGATTCCCGTATTATTAATTAGGACTTCAAATAAAAGCGAAATTGGCCATTTATTTGTACATTCAAACGGTACACGAATAAACGAAGTTGGAAAATGTGGCTCATCTAGGCCCACACGATCATGTTTAATCTGTTTAACATAACACAGCATAGCATAGCCAGTTATAACCATAGTTGTGAAACTATACACCATTATAACCATCTGGCTAAAGTACACGCCATTAAAATTATTGAGTTATTCATACTGCAATACATATGCAAACAGTATGACATGTACTTGGGTATAATTTAATAATGAAAAACACAAATTTTTTATCCCGGTATTTAACGCGTATTGCAACACACATGCATTATTGTAACAACAATGGCAACAGTTGCAGTCAAAGGTAACGGCAACAAGCGCTAAGAACATACACACACACAAAGCCACTTCAATGACTATTGAAACCAGTTAAAATGCTATTTTTGGCTTAAGACGAACTGGCTGCACCCATACACGATATATGCGTAGAGCGTGTATATAAAGAAGGTAAGCATTACTAATATGGAGAATGTAACGCTTCTTTAGACACCACACACACCCATATATGATATACGATAATGTGCCGCATGAATTACGTCATGCAAGGGAAAATGCTTTGTTTGTACCCACTTCACGCCACTAGCGTAATATTTTTAGTCATTTGTTTCCTTGTCAGCGTAGCAATACTTGGAGCATATTCAAGAATGGATCCGCTGGTTTATATGTTCTGCATATCGAAGCGAGACACACACACACACACACACACACACACACACAGATTAGCATTCTTGAGGTGATCGGTACAGACGATTGAACCATACAAGAAACAAGTAGCAATGCCAAACGGCTGGTATGCGCCTCTGTGTGGCCGAATGTTAAGACCATTTTATATACACACGCACGTAAATCTGCATGAAGTTTCCTGTAGCGAGTATTTATAAATGTTTCAAGATGAAGTAAAATTTACTAAACAAAATTGGAATTGTGACTTTGCTTAATTATTGTTCGGAATTTATCTAACGTTGGGCCGTTTAACAATTAAAAATTGTTACACGTTACAGAGGAGTCAGGTCACTTAATACTCTAATTATACCCTACACGCCTTGTGGCAAAGGGTATATTAAGTTAATGCTGATTGCTGAATCGATTTTATCATGTCCGACTGTCCGTCTGTCTGATTATGTAAATTTCTACTTAACCTACGGATCGAATGTTTTGAGATATTTCAATAAAACTTGGTACAAGAACATGTGTTAGTCCAAACAGGACATCTATTGAATATGCAGTGAATTGGAACCCCTCCCCATAGATCGTCTTATTCTAAGAAAAAAATCGTACTTCTTAGTATTTGACGAGGAATGGTTATTCAGATTAATAATTGTCTATAACAAATTTCCAGCCGATCGACTATTTTTAGAACCCCTGCCCATATAATGACATTTGTCGAAGTGGCAATGCCTCGCGTTTACTGCTACGGACACCCGGACATATATGTCTAGATCGTCTCAGTTTTCGATGTAGTTTTTCTGATGCCACCTTCTGAGTGTTGCAAATGGAATATCTAACTTAGTATACCCCCCTTTCATCACATGTGTATGTGGAGGGTTTCATACAGTTTCCTAAACAATCATTGTCAGAGTGCGTCATATCGACTTGACCGGTTATCTTACTGCCTGCACTCTGAACATTTGCTGTTCATTCATTCATTCATTCATTACTGCATAAGGCCGTTTGGAAAAGAAAAACTGTTTCTTTTGAATAAACAAACAAATTCTTACGGAACATACACATATCTTTATATATATTATACTGTGGATTATTCAATGCTTTATACATAATATCACGATTTTGTGACAGTGGTTCGAGTCAATTCTGTCGAAAACTTCACACATTGAAAATTTTTGAAGAAACATTACAAATGAAATTGGTTTGAAAAATTGACTTGGACCACTTTCATAATTATAGGAACATATGAACATATATTTAAGAAAACGAAATTTATCTCGCAAAAGGCTTCGGTCGCCAATGTGGCAAACCTTTCCTACCCGGCAACACTTGTGGCAGAGTGTATATTAAGTTGGTTCAGATGTTTGTAGTTCCCAAATGGCAGCCATATTAAATTATACCGATCGATTTCGAATCGAAATTTGAACCGATTTAACCATGACCGTCTGTCGGTCCATGTAAAATTGAAAGAAATTAAAGATATTTTAATAAAATTTGGTGCAGGATCATATATTGACCTAAACAGTAACTCCATTGAAAATGGATCTATGTAAATGGGCAACTTTTACAGTGTCTCCCCATATAACATCTTGTTATAAAAAAAAAAAAACCTTTATATAAGAAAAAATCGCAATTCTTAACAATTTGGTAAAGAATAGTTAATTAGCTTAAAAATTGGCTATGTCGAATTCGAACCCGATCGGACTAATTTTAGACCCCCTTCCCATATAACGTTCTAATAAAAAATAAGTCTTTGCATGACGAATATTTGCAATTGTTAATATTTTTTGATAGAGATTAAATAAATGATGTCATATTTAGTATTGAATTTAATTTTAATGATATAACAAATTGAAACCCTATCAGGCTAAATGTAGATCCTCTTTCCACATAACGTCTCATTATCAAAAAACTAGTTATAATAAATTTGGACCCGATCAGACCACTTTTAGAATAAATTTCCATATAACGGCATTTCATGAAGTGACTTGTACGGCAATGCCTCATATTTTGTGGTACATACATCCAAGTGGTGTAGGGTATTAAAATGCCAGCCTTACTCGACTACACCATATGCACTTGCTTTGTTTTTGTTTTAATACATTTCATACCTAACATACATACCTATAAAAACATAAACAATTTCGTATTTCGTGTGAGTTTTTCACATAGAGAGACCTGACTAACATGCATGAGTTTATTAGTGTATTCTGACTGGTGAACGCAAGCGCTTCAGCTCCGTACAACACGCAATAACCGCCATTCAACCAGAATCAAGTCATCGTCCACATCTGCACACGCGTACATGTGGAATTTTTCGCTAATAAGATACATTTCTTACAGCTGCTCTCGTTGCGAGTTCTACTTGAGTGCATTTCATTGAATTGAACACAAAGAAGAAGAAGAAGAAGAAGAAGAAAATTGAGGCAATTTAATTTTATTATAAAATTTCCCCTCCCTGCAATTACATATACATATATATGCATTATAACTGACCACCATCAACAATCAACCATCACGCAAATGGTGAAAAATTGAGGTTTTACAGCAAAGCAAATTGTCTCACTGTGTGTTATACATTTCAGTCGTTTAGGGTTTGGGTAGGTTTGCGGTTTAACGTTTACGGTTAACGGTTAACATTCAATTAAATATTTGTATAAATTGTGCGCAACCGCATTAATTGGTCATTAAGTTCGAGACGTACGAAAATTGTCACACAAGGAAAAATGCAGTTAACGTTAATCGCTTCCGAATTCATTTTCGTAATGATCGTGCAACAGTGTGTGGTAGATAATGGGGTGGCAAGTGTTACTGTGGGCTTATATGGACCCGATCGTTACGAAGGTAATTGAAAACTAATCACAGAAGCCGTCGTCGACACCAACACCATCAGATTGTTAATTTGTTTATGTTTTGTTTGTTTGTGTGCAGGTCTGCCGGAGGTGTGCTTAATGCCCATGGACATGGGCTATTGTCGGGCCAAAGTGAAACGGTATTATTTCGATATTCGACGGATGAAGTGTTCGATGTTTTATTGGGGTGGCTGTGCTGGCAACGATAACAATTTCAATTCCAACGAAGATTGTAATGAATTTTGTGTTGGCGCCTATGACGACACTAATCGTATTGTTCCCATACATACGGCGGCAACGTTGACGCCACAAAAACAGCGCCCAGCGCCGCTGCCACAAAAGAAACAACAAGTGCGTGAACAGTTACAGCGACAACAAAAATTACGCGATTATGATTTTATTGAAAACAACTCGTACTCCAAATATGCATCAAACGATAACAGAGACCGTAGCGATACGAATAGTTATGGTGGTGGTGGTGGCGTGAGAGGTGTCACAAAAACAACAACAAAATTTAGTACAAAAACTAGAACAAATGCCCGCGATAATGCAGCACTGAACGCGACCTTAGTGACAGCCAGTTCCAAGAACTATCAATTGAATGGATCAACAAAAGAGTCACATAACCGGGAGGCTGATAATAGAGACAACGATGACAATGATGATGATGATTATGAAAATTAATCAAAAAATATTAGTCTCCTATGTTAAATGTATTTGGTACTTAAGTGAAGAGAAGCTTTTATTTTCTTTTTACACTAAATTCTAATCAATCTCCTTCTTCTGCCTCTTTCATTACATTTCCAATGGATTTTTTACTTAGGAAGCTGTTCTTTCTTTCGGATGAAATACTATTACATTCTAAAGAACTGTGAATGTGTTGATAAACACAGATTTTATTTATGATTTATTTTATAAAAAAAAAAATCAAAATTTTTTCAATCATTGTTAGGCGCTTGACATCGATGTGATAATAATAAAAGAAAATATCAATAAATCTTTTAAGATACTCAGTTTGTCATTCCATTTGCAATACCCACAGAAAGGCGCTAGAGGTCCTACAAACTAAATACTGAGTTTAACTACATAGACATGTCCGTATGTCCAGAATAACAGATACGTCCACAATCACGAAAAATGCGTTTTTCTGTTACAAAAATTGGTCAAAAATTGTATTAATTTTGGTATATTTTTTATTATTTTTTATGTATTATAGTGTCATCTTCCATCGATGTCCAAAAAATGGGCGTTGTCATATAACAGGAACGTTCACAATTTACAAAAAACACATATTCAGGTTAAAAACTCGACGTAATACATACAATGTTAGAGGGCATAATTATACACCTGCCACGCCCACTATTTATGTGTAGATATGGAGGGTATTTCAGATTTGGTTTAAGCCAAGTTTAGTTTAGTGAAAATGTTATGGTCGGTCAAGGTCGGCCATTTAATACCCTATACCCCTTAGCTCCACATATTATAGGAATGGTTTCTAAAAATGGTCCGATCGCATCCAAATTCGTCATAGGCACATATTAAGTCAATAAACTATTCCTCAACAAATTTTGCCCAAATATATTAAGAATTGCGATTTTTTGCTCTACAGAGTTCTATTATAATAGGACTTTATATGGGGTAGGGTTCTAAAAATGGTCCGATGGTCTATTTTCGAAACGGTTCCTCTTTGCAGAAATACATGTGCTTGTAACAAATTTTATCCAAATATCTCAAGAATTGCGCAAAAGTTTACATGGACAGGCAGACGGACATGAATAAATCGATTTCTGAATCGATCACGCGTAATATACCCTCTTACCATGGTATGTCTTAATCTTAAAAAAGCCTTTATTTTATAGTAATGTTAAATTATTTTTATTATTATTTTTATTGTATTTTCCACAATAATCATCTTTCATTTAATACTAATATCAAGTGTTTTTTTATTTTTATTATTTTCTAACAGAAATCGAAATTTCGATAAAGTAACTTAAAATTTTCATGGCAGTCTTATATGATTACAAATAGATGTTCTACTGCTTAGAGGTGAAGTCCTTTCATTTCATACCCGTATTGAATAGGTTGCAAAAAAGAATAGAAATGTAACATTTTGAGGCAGTGGCCATAGATGATGAAGGAGAGTACCTTCTCAATGACGTCATACAGCTCAATGCAGTAGTCGGCAAACGTTTTTTTCTGTTTAAGTTGAAGCCAAATTTTGTTATAAAAAATATGAAAAATTTTAATTAAAAAAAAAAAAAAAATGATTGATTTTATTAAAATATTCTCGTCCTTGTGGGCGTGTCCCTGATTTTGCCCATTACCAATATCAAATTGTAATTGAAGATTATGTGTTAATATTGAAAATGATAAGAAGAAATGCCTGCAGAGAGACGGACGATCAGAAAGAGCTCAATCGAATTGGTTATTGATTGGAGGTGTGGTTTGCCTTTTTCTAGCACTTACAAACGTCTGAATTAATCCATATGCTTCCATAATCATTATGATGGTGGGTACAATAAACACACGTTCGCCACGTTCGAGTATTAAAATTTATTTAACGACCATGCGCGATATAATTACAGAGTCAATAACAACAATTCTTATTCCTCTTTTACGCCTCTATACACAATTTTTGGCAGTCCTCCAAAGCTTCGAATCTATTGCCATTGCCCATACATCCCCCGTAAAAGAATTCCTTACAAGCTTTTCCTTCACTGTCGTAATAATAGCGTACTTTTGAGCTGCGGCACGGTCCAACATCCTTCGGCAAAGAGCACACTAAAGAATAATCAAAAAAAAAAAAAAAAATCGAGTGAATTTCATTTGCATGTCTCGACCGGAATTCTACCGGATTTATCCGTTGGCGTTGCTTCTTCATCATCGGCATTGACACAGTAAGTTAAGACAGCAATGATGCTGAGCAATATGAAAAGTGATTTCATGATGAATGACCTTTGTTACACTATTTAATTTTTAGGGAAATTTTAATAAGCCGAGATTCCGTTGTGCTTGCTTCGAATGTACTTTACAGATTAACTCTTCAGAGTGAGCGATGAGAGTGCTTATATACTGCACAGCAAATGATGCCCCATCAACGCCAAGGGTTTAATGAAACGTTACGTACGTCCAATGTAAATAACACAACTGCGTTATGTATTGAATACTCGTACACATATGTTTGTAGGCAAACGCATTATTTAAAACTATTTTGAACTAAACAAATTATGAATTCCATTAAATATTGATTTTATTAATTATTGTTCAACTGGTTTGCTGCTTTTATGTCCTCTGCAATAAATGTGGAGGTAAAACAACTAAATTTGGCTTGGGCCAACCCTAAATATCCTCTACATCTAAATAAAAACAGAGGGCATGACAGATACATGATGACTCCCTCTAATAGTGTATATATTAGGTATCATCTTAAAAGTCGGGTTTTGCTCTGTGTTTGCTTTTTTCTTTTTTTGTAAGTTCTCGGCGTACTTGTTATCCGACCACGCCCATTTTTACCATATCGATAAATAGCCTAAATAAATATATATACTAAATGTCAACTTCATTGGCCAATTTTTGTGGAACGTAAATCGATTTTTGTCGATTTTGGGCGTGTCTGCTATTCGAACGCACCCATGGGCTAATTTATTTATTTACATTAATACCAAATTTCCACTTTATACGTAAATTTTTATTAAAAATAAATGTAACTTATTTGACACATTTTGCTCAATTTAAATGTCGTTCTGTGTGTAGAAATTGAAAGTGTTTGCAAAAAATCAATATATCAAAATTGCGACCCGGAAAATGCCAACAACAGACAGGCCTACAGACACATAGACATATATGTCTAGTTCGACTCCGTTTTTGATGCTGATCAAGAATATACATATACTTTCTTCCTTCACCTTCTTCTGTGTGTTGCAAATGGTATGAGAAACTTATGATACCCCCCATCTTATGTGAAGGGTATATAAATAAGATTTAATAATTGAGCCATTCGTCTGTATGTCTGTCTGCTGTTTACACTATTCCAGTCACAAAAAATTACATGTAAAAGTGAAACATAATACAGATACTTTTACTCTATTTTAAAAGGTTCCAGTTCGTTCAAAATCGATCCACGCCCACAATTGAAAAAAATTTCTTACAACATAGAATAGAATGGAACTCCAAAGTATATAGAGTATGAAATTGCTATCGAATAATGGACACGCCTACTATTTACAAAAAACTACATTTAGTACCGTATCCGACCATTGAGGTAAAATGTAATACTTACTGTAATAGGTGTCAAAAGAGTCAAAAGGTCAAAGGTGTCAAAAGAGGTTATTTATATATACACATACATATATGCCACGCCCATAGCTTAATTTCTAATCTCATTCTAAAAGTATTGGAACCGCTACCAATTTAAATATTTAATACAAGTACCTAAGCGTCGTTCGTTCATTCATTAAAAGCCGGTTACCTGACAGTTGTTATATTCTGCACCACCTTGTGGTAAAGGGTTTATTAAGTTTGTGCGAATGTTTGTAACTTCTAAACGGCAAATGCCAAACCACCTTTAATTATACCGATCGATTCAAAATGAAAATCTGAATTTTTAAAAATACAAGAGTATAAAAAAATAAAATTTTTCGTTTATCAAAGAAAAAAATTCAATTCAATAATATATGAAGTGGTGTAGGGTATTTGATAGTCGGTTTAAATATAATAAATATAAATAAATAATTTTAATGATAAAAACATTGCATGTATTTTCATAGGGATTTACCCGCTAATATATGAGAAAGTTCGCATAAGGTGAAGGTAGTATAAGCGATTGCGTGTATGCTTGTATTTCAAAGCAAAACTTTACCAAAAACAATTTTCAAAAAATCTAAACCTTAAATACCTCTCCTTAATACATACAAATGGTGGGGGCGGGGTGTCCCTGATAGGTACATTATTACGCCCCTAAGTGTACATGTAATAATTATTAGCTTGCAAGTTTAGTACAGTTTTTTGTGGGCGTATCTGTTATACGATTTTGCCCATTTATGGCGTTGCCTCCTTCTGGCTGATACAAATGAAATGATAGGCTTAAGCATAAAACTCGAATTTAGCTTAAGTTAAATGTATTGTTTTTACTTGTTTTTATAGTGATGAGGGTGTACCAAGTTTGTTCTTCCGTGTGCAATACCCAGAAGGATGCGCCAAAGACCCTACAAAGTATATATATTCTTGATCAGAAACAAAAACTAAGTCGATTTAGACATATATCTCTGTGTGTCTCTTGTTAGCATTCTCACGGGCCCTTTTACTTTTTGCAAACAGATCGCTATTTAAACTGGATTAACTAGGACAAGAGCCACACCCACAATCGACAAAAATGTATTTAACTGCCACAAAAATTGAATTATAAACTTGAAATTTGGTACGCGTATTCATAGTTATCCCTTACACTGATGTGCCAAAAATGGCCCGATAACAGACACGCTCACAATTCATAAAAAACCACATTGAACGTAATTAGACGTACAAGCTACACGATTAGAGGGCGAGATATATATATATATATATTTGTCACGCCCACCATTATGGATGTGGAGGGTATTTAAGATTTGGCCTAAGTTAAATACAGTTTTTTTACTTGTTTTTTTTGTGAATTGTGGGCTATTTTAAGTAAATCGATTCATAAAGAAATATGAAATTTTAACTTTATAGCTTTATACATATTTGTGGTTATATGAGACTTTTCTCTATTGGGGGTGTCTCTACCAAAATTTTAGTTCGGTATTGAACATTTTCATGGACACACGGACACCTCTAAGTCTACTCAAATATTGATGATGATACCTGAAGCCTTCTTCTCTTAGTTGCATACATAATAGCAAACTTAGCATACCTCCCAGTATGATGTGGAGAATATAAATTAATAAAATTATTATTAGTAAATAATTTAATTTAATTTATGTAAATTTACTCGTTTGCAATATTCTTCATTGTTTATTGACAGACACGCGTATATTTCAATTTATACTTAGAAGCTAGGTTTAGGCATATATAGTATACCAACGATATTTGAATGGTGTTCGGTACTAGTAGGAAAGAAGTCACATTACGTATAAAATAATTTATTGTCTGATTGCATCGAAAACAGTATGAATAGCGATTTATTATTAAGTATAGTGTGTGATAAGTAAGTGATGTACGAGTGTTCTATATACTGAAAGAAAAAAAAAATTGATTTTAACAGAGACAGGGTGTCCCAATAAGATGTGGTGGTGAGAGAAATTTTTGATCGTCATCACCATATCTTTATAAATGATGCTCCTCTGTTCTTGTTCATTTAGTTAAACTTGAAACCTATGAAACCTATTCCTTTATATTGTCTATTTTGAAGATGTCAACGCAATACTATGAAAAAGTAAACAGAGAAGTAGACCGACCGACCGACACCTCTTCGAAGAAATGATCTGAACAGCCAACAAAACGCAGAATATAACTACTTTGCGTAAACGCTGTTAAATACCATAAAAATGAATAATATTTTGATTAAAATTTTAAATGTTTTTTAGATTCTTGAAATTTTTTTTATAAAAATATTCATAAATGATGACAGTAACACTTCATGTGCTGACTCCTGAATCGATTTAACCATGTCCATGTTTGATGAAATTTGGTACAAAGACATGTATTGGCCCAAAGGGAAACCCTATTGAAAATGGACCGGAATTTTTTTTTGATTTCATAAACGGACAAAACATAAAAAAATTTTCGTGACACGTATTATTTTGAAATTTTTGAAGTAAAAAAATTAAATGTTTCAATTATCAAAGAAAAACAATTCAATTCAATAATGTATTGAAATATAAATTTTTTTTTTTGTTATGACGGACTGGGGGCTAGGGTTGAGAATCCCGCCCTGAGCAGAGCTAGCCACAGGGTGGTCGCCCCGAGAGACGAATGTCAGTCCGGTTACGTATGGTGTAGGGTATATGATAGTCGGGCTTGACCGACTATGATATTTTCACTTGTTTTAAAATTCCTTTATTCTATCTAACAAAGCCAAATATTGATAATGCATACTTAGGAAATAGACAAGTTATGCTTAGGCACAGAATAAAAAGATAATTATATAGAATGTCAAACTTATCGCTAAGGTGGCAGTAACGAACTACGTATGAAATTCATATAATGGCCCAACAAAAGGCCTGAGAGTTAAATAAAGTTATTTTAAGCAACTCTATTACATCATTTACTCATAACTAGCACAATTTACAAACATGTGTGTATTTTTAAATAAAAATGATTTTACAATTCACACCCAAACTTTATTTAATAACTTAGCATCAATGTGATAAGATATTCAGCATGTCAGAAATCACACTCTAAAGATTCACATTGAACTTTTTTAAAATTCCATGAAAAGTAAATAAGCAATAGAGTGAAAAGTATCATTACTGTGTTAACACTATTAGTGTTTGAACACAATAGATCTGCAGCCTCAAAGAAATTACTCTCTTTTACTCTCTTTTATGTGTAAACCTTATAGACAATGTGTTTGCGGCTGGGTTTTTCAAATGCAGCTGCTGCTAGCTTCAAATCTATTTTAATTCTCCAGCCGCATTCTCATTTTTTCAATTTTCTCTCATGTTGAGAACGGGTAGGGTAGCTTACTTTAATATAATTTATTTTCAATTCCGTTTTGTTAATTTTGTAATTTTGTTTTATGTGATATTTCGTAACTGAAATATGTTATGAAAATTAAAAAAAAAATGGCTGATCGAAGTAAAAACGTTTTTGACGAAATGTTAATAAATTTAATTTAAAAAGAAGACATTTTATTTAATTTAAAAAACAAAAATTATAAAAATGTATTAATGAAAGAATCTATATGGGTTGAAATAGGAAGTTAAGACTGTTATTGAAAAGTTTTTTCCAAAAATGTTTCTTCCTAGAACTCCATTATCACTTTGACTGCCCAAATCTCCAACATCAACATGAATACATACATACATCACAAATTCCTAATAATACAATGCTAAATCTTTTTTATAATTGTAATAAAGTGAACCACCGTTCTTAGGATTTTTAATAGTAATATGCTTCCCATCTACTGCTCCTAAACAATGCGGCAAATCTGATTTATTATAAAAGGAATCAGAAATCCGAATCCACTCGTTTTCATTTGAGAGTGCTACATATATTTGATGAAGTTCATTCCAAATAACAGCACACGTTATGGTTAAATGGTTAAAGATAAACGAATTTTAGGGCTAATTGGTTGCCTGTATGAATTTTTTACTTGTTTTATAAAACCCAATTTCATCTCGCGTTAAATTTAACGGGCGAACCCACCACCATAACATTTTCCAAGTTTTAAATGCGTGTAACATTATGTTAATTATTTTAAATATTTTTTTAATAAAATCCATTCATTTACATGTATTTTATAGTAGAATGAAAATGAAGAAAAAATAAAGAAAAATTTACGACTGCAGCTGCTGCTCTATTATAAATGGTCTCGCAGTAAAGTCAAAAAAAGAGAGTAATTTTTTGCAGCTGCAGCTCTATTGCGTTCAAACACTTAAGCTGCACGGTAAGCAGAGTGATGAAGAAGGGAAAAGCCTCAATTTCACTAATCTGAAAAATTGTGTCCGTAGTTACCATGGATAGACAGTCAGCCTACGGACATGTACAAATTGATTCAGAAAGTAATTTTGCATCGATAGGTCTTTTTTTAACCTTTTACGAGCTACAAGCAATGCCTGTACGTCACACTTTCATTATTTAAGCCCTTGACAAAAACGTATAAAACTGATGGCATACTTTTAGACCGAAGGATTTATATTTTCATAATACACAAAAAAAAAAAAAAACAAGCAGCCTAAAAAGAGATCAGCTTTTAATACCCATCTGCGTAAGGTTTTTGTGATAAGGGGTAAATAAAGTTTATAACCAAATAATTAGGCACAATTTTTTAATAATTTCCAAACATTGCTCATTTAATTAAAAATATATTAATCTTGACTAATATTTTAACATTGAAAGATCATGAAGAATGGTCAAGTATATTGTACATATTCAAATATAAAATTGTTGTGTCTCTTTTGGAAAACTCTTTGTATGATTTGTTGTATATAAAAGACTACTTTTATAGACGTATGTGGGAATGAAATGAATTTTATAATTGCATAATAAATATATGTACCCTAATCTCAATGAGTTTTATATAATTTAAATTGTAATTTAATAACGTAATTGTTTCATGCAATCGCGACGACACTCTTCGTAGGTGAGAAAATTGTTTTTGGTAGCACCACAACCAGAATAATAGAAACTTATACAGTGACCCGAATTGCCGTCATATGCAAAACGTAATAATTTGCTACGACAAGGTCCCGTTGCTTTGGGTTGATGGCACGCTAAAATGACATATCGAGTTACCCAGATTTGAAAATGCACAAATTATTATTTATTTACCAGTCGAATTATTTTTATCACCAATTACAGACATAAGTGTAAAAGATGCGATCAGGAGAATTACAAAAATTGTTTGCTTTAAAATCATCTTTTGCAAATATTCACATCAGCTAAGGCAAACGCAAGAGTTCAGCAAAAAAGTTTAAAAATGTCGCCGTTGTTGACGTCCATACATGTTATTCAAAATAAATTTCAAATAATTTTTTTTTTTTTTTGAGAGCTTTTTATTCATAGAAATGTAATAATGCCACCACAGCACTTGAAAGACATACTTTACATATCTGCACTGAGGATTTTTTCTATATTTATTTATTTTATTGACACTAGTTTTTTTTTTTTTTTTGAAAGGTTCTGCTTTGACAAAATAACGGACATTTCTGAGTTACCGCATCAACTGAATTGATAAAAATCTCTTCGCATTTCTTAGATACTTGAACACATGAAAGAATGTTCCATTAAGAAAATGAAAAATATAAGTGCATGTATGAGTTTGGTTACACTACACCCGGACGCTGTCTCTGTTATCTGAAGTGAATATTCTTATACCCTCCACATAAGATGGTGTATATCATAAGTTTCTCATACCATTTGCAACACCCAGAAGAAGGTGTCAGAGACTCGACAAAGTATATGTATATTCTAGATCAGCATGAAAAGAAAAAGAGGCGATCTAGACATTGTGTCTGTCTGTTGTTGGCATTCTCACGGGTGTAAATTTTGAGATATTGAGCCGAAATTTTGTACGAACAATTCTAGTTTTTGCATTCAGATCGTTTTTTAAAAGGGCAGAAATCGGTTAAAAACCACACCCACAATCAACACTACTCTATCTACTTGCCACAAAAGTTTACCTTTTAAGTTCAAATTTGACCCAATATTTATAATTACCCCATCCAAAAATTGATCTGCAAAGCTTAAATTTCCAAAAAGTCGTACTTAACATAAAACTTGCTGTAATGCAATACTGTTAGAGGGTGTAATGATGTATCTGCCACGCCCACCGGTTCAATAAAATGTTGAGGGTATTTAAGATATGACTTAAGCCAAATTTAGTTTTTTTAACATTTTTGATTACTTACCGCTTGCTATCAATACAGAAACACTTTGGTCACGTACAGATGTACAGATGTGTAGTATGTGATAAATAATGCATTTTGTTCCGGTTAATATTAGAACAAATTAATACATTAGATCAGCGCTTGACATATTTTTTTATACCCTGCCCCACCCTATGGTAAAGGGTATATTAAGTTTGTGCGGATGTTTGTAACTTCTAAACGGCAAATGCCACACCCATCTTCAATAATATCTATCGATTCAGAATTAAAATCTGAATCGATTTAACCATGTCCGCCTGTCCTTGTGTCTGTCTGTCTATCCATGTAAATTTGTACGAAAGCTACAGGTCGTATTTTTTGGCCCAAAGGGGAACTCTATTGAAAATGGATCAGATTAGACCCGTTATAATGGAGGTCTTTATACATCAAGTAGGGTATTCGATGGTCGGGATTGACCGACTATAATATTTCGACTTGTTTTTCCTAAAAAACCAGTAAAAATGGATCTGCGCTCTTGAATACTCAATTTGGTACAACTAAAGGGCTAAAAATGGACGCTCCTTTTAATTATATTGATCGATTCCGAATGATAATTGACAGAGAGATTCCACATGTCCGTCTGTCCGTCCAAGTAATATCGTGCGCAAGGTTTTAGCCACAGTTTTTAAGATACTTCAATGAAATTTAGTACAAGGGCATGTCTTGATCTAAAAATGAGCACTATTAAAAATGTTTTAAATTACAGCACTTTTAGGATCTCTCCCCATATAGGGCCCATATTTTAAAATTCTTTATATGATAAATATACGTAACTATTGATATGTTTTCACAAAAATTTGTAAAAATTGTTGTTTATCAAAATATATGACTGTGACAAATTTGAACCCAAACGGACTATGTCCCATATAACGGTCTTATATAAAATAACTCTTTATATGAGGAAAATTCATATTTCTAAATATTTTTCGATAAAACTCTGTGGAGAACCATCGGATCGGAACATTTTTAAAACCACCTTTCCATATTAATAACATTACACGAAATGATTTATATCAATGTCCCGCATTTACTGATACATAATTTGTGTAATATTTGACCAATTGAAAAGTTCAAGATGAAAATATTGATTTTTTTTCCATTTTAATGAATTAATTCATTCTATATTTCATTTTCAAGGTGTAAAGTATCTAAACGATTATTGAAGTCAATCAATATTTGATAAGATGCCATATAAACAAAGAAAATTATTCAAATTTTAATGCATCAATATATTTAGTATGATACATATTATTAATACAGAAAAATGGTTATTGGATCCCTGTTCTTCATTCATTCATACACATGGAAGACCGTCAGTTGTATAATATGTTCTTTTTTTTTACCAATGGTGTATAAAATTATGGCTTTATGTATATATATATATATAATTATAATAGATTGGCTTCGATTACATATAATGTATATTTAGTGTAGTAGTAGTGGGAAGATAACATTTGCATTTATTAAAAATCTAATAGAAACAGAAGAAGTTTAGATTTAGAATTCTTTATCCCAGCCGGTGACATCATCAGGTGGTGGTCCTTCGGGGTCGGGTGGATAATTATCAAAGTTGGTAGTATCCGTTACACTTTTCACGATCGGCTTAATAGGAGGTTCTAGTGTACGATTTTGTAGACCCCACCAGTAGAAACCATCAAACCATCTGCAATGACATATTTAATTTTGAGATAAAGAGCTGAAATTTCGTAAAGACACTCTGATATCTTAAAATTGGGCAAAATTTGATGAAGACCCAGGCCCACCATATATAAAAAACTATTTATCTGTCACAAAAACTGACCTATGAACTTTAAATTTGTTACGTATATTTATTATGATTTCATCAAAGGATGGGCGTGATTGAATAACGGAAACGCCCACAATTTAGTGTAAAACTCGACTTTTAAGTTATATGTAAAACAAACCCTATTAGAGGGCGTAATCATGTGCCTGCCACACCCATTTTTTGTATGTATATGTGGAGGTTATTTAAAATTTGGTCTAAGCCAAATGTCATATAAGTTTGCAATGAATTACTTGTGCTTTTGAATTTCACTGATACCGCCCCGTTGATAGCCTAAGCGTTCAGCTGGATTGTCACGGCATAATTTTTTAATTAAATTACGGGCATTGCTAGTAATATTGCGGGGAAATTCTATGGCATCGATGCCCTTTAATATAATGTTGTAGGTACGCATGGGATCTGATCCAGTAAAGGGTGGAGTGCCTGCAATAACCGTGAAACGTTATTAAATATTATTTGTGATAATTCAACTTAGCAATTATAATGAGTCACCTGTTAAAAGCTCAAACATTAAAACACCTAAAGACCAATAGTCGGCACTGATGTCGTGACCACGATTCAGTATAACTTCAGGCGCCACATATTCGGGTGTACCACAAAAGGTCCAAGTTTTACGGCCCGTCTGTAATTTCTTGGCAAAACCAAAATCCACCAATTTCACATAGCCTTTATCATCAAGCAGGAGGTTTTCCGGTTTCAAGTCGCGATATATAATGTTGCGCGAATGAAGATAATCGAAGGCCTCAACTACACAAGCGGTGTAAAAGCGAGTGGTGGCATCATCAAAATTGCCCTTGTCTCTTAATATAGTCCACAATTCACCACCCAAACAGCTTTCCATGAGCATGTATAAATATTTTTGATCCTTAAAGGTCTTAAACAGTTTGACTATAAATTGAGAATTGGCTTCACCCATTATCTCCTTCTCGGACATGATGTGCTGCTGTTGTCGCGTTTCAACAATTTGAGCTTTCTTCATTTGTTTCAAAGCAAACGAACGATTGCTGTCGCCCAATATTTGCACCAATTCAACTCGGCCAAATCCACCCACTCCCAAAGTAGCAATAACTCTCAAATCGGACAGCGACACCTCACTGAACTCTTCATTGACCCTAAAGAAAAGTTCAGTTAATCATTAAACTGAATTTAATGCAATTACTAAAGTACAAAATCTTACTTGCGTCTCTCCAGGGTGCCTTCATCATCGTAACGATGTTTGATTTCATCTAAATTGGATATCAATTGATTAAAGGTTTCCCGATCTATAACCAGGCAGGTAACACCCTCCGGTGAATCGCATATAATATTGGCGGTACGTAAGTCATCTCTGTGATAAAATTAAAAATTGAACTTTTTACTCATTACCTATTGAACCTATTTGAATTTTAGAAAAGTATCTGCATTACCCTTGCAAAGCCTTCTCACCAAAGAAGTCCCCTTTGGATAAGATGCGTATAAATTTCTCCTCTGGCGTGTTTGGTTGTTTAATAGTGACGCGCACTTTACCTTTGGATATAATAAAGAAGGTGTCACCTCTGGCTCCCTGTCGCACAATGTAATCACCCTGTTGATAATGGGTCTCTTCCAATACATCAGATATCTTAATAAGAGTGTCTTCCTGTAGATCTTTAAAGATGGGAACACTGTAATACGTACAAAAAGAAGAAAAAAGAAAGGAAATTGTAGTAAAAGCGAAAATATTATAAATAAAGTATTACAAGTGAAAATGTTACAATCGGTTAAGCCTGACCGTCTAATATCCTACAACACTTTGGTAGTTGTATGAGAGACACTTTGTGATTTCTTATAGACAAAGAGGTTATAAAAATTGTCCAATCGGGTTCAAGCCAATTATTAAACTAATTAACTATTCTTCACCAAATTTCGTTAAAACATTGTCATATAAAGACTTATATTTTATTAGGTCGCTCCATGGGAAAATGATCCTATTACTTCCATCTTCAATAGGATTCCTCTTTGGTCATTGTACCAAATTTCCTTAAAATATCTTAAAGAATGCGACCTGGAACTGGAGCACAAATTTACATGGCTAGACAGACATACAGACGGACACGGATAAATCGTTTCAGATTTATGTAATATCGTTTCAAAGAAAGAGTTATTTGGTTTGGCTTGCTTGAATTGCCTCGGCGGCTATTGAAAACCATCCCTGCACCATGATGCACTTTATGTAGGATGATTGCATTATAACAAGAGTTGATGTCGTTGGTGAATCGTTATGATCAATTCAAGCATAGCACGTTTTTCACTTCATTTTGCAATAACCACTTGAGACGTGCAATGAACTTTAACGCACGATACTTGTAACGATGCTTGTTTAATAAATCAATTCATTTACACAATATTTACATATATTTTGTAGCTTTGACGCCACTGTATAAAAGTGTTTCATTTATATTAAACCTACAAAGCATTATAGATTGTACCTATTTATGTAGGTAAACGACGGAGAAAGTTTACATGTTCATACGTATATTGATTTGGTCTGATTGTTTCAACATGTAATACGTTTGAAGAGACAACAATTTCATAGGAATGAATGATAGATAATTCAGTGTAATTCAATGTTGTATCAGAAATTATTAAACATGGCAACCTTTGCTAACTAACTGGTAGTGTTTGCATGAATATTTTGTTATTTTAAAATTCATAATTATTGATTATGGATCCGCTTATATCGATAGGATTAAATGCATTTGAAAAGATGGCACCCAACCAACAACAGACACGCACGTCTACTTAAGCAACACAGTTGCCAATAATGACGATTGTTTATGTTTATGACAAATGAAAAAGTGATTATTACGAAAACTTGGCCCATTGCAAATGATCAACACTTTAGTAAACTGTACCATAAATCACAATTTTATAGGCATGAAGTAAACAATGCAATATCACCAATAACAACAACACTATCACCACCACCATTGCAACTATGGTGTTGGTTTGGTAAAATATCAATAAAAAAATATTTGATTTCACTTTTTGTACTTTTCACATCATAATGGAAGTATGCTAAGTTTATTATTTTATTTGAAAAGTCAGAGATGTACTTAAGAGTCTAAACATGTATTCTTGATTAATATGAAAATCTATGTCTGTCCTTGTGTCCGTCTATACTTTTTGAGCTATTAAGCTGAAACATGATACAAGCATTTCCAATTTATGTACGTAGGTTTCCAATTTAAATTGGGCAAAATCAAGTGCCACGCCCACAATCGATCCAAGCCTATCTATCAATCATAGAAATTGGCTTATGAAAATGAAACTTGTATACACTTGTTTATAATTAGTGCATCCATAGTCTTAAAAAAAATGGGCATGGTCGGTTAACATAATCATTTACAATTTACAAAAAAAAAATTCATTTAATCTATTTTCCAACTTTTAAAGATGGACACATAATACATATCCATTAATAGTCACGCCCATAACATAACCGCCCTTAAAAAAAAAAAGGAAAAATCTCTTTGGTGCAGAATTCGTGCGTTTAAGATGAGTTGTAACAAAATACTTTTAGTTTAGTTTAGTTGTTTAAAGAGGCCCCACAGCCATTAGCAGCGTAAAAGTGTGGAGAATGTCTAGCAATTGGCTTCAAGATAAGTTGTTATTATTACTTTTCTTTTTTTATAAATACAAGTAGTTGAACAAATGTATAGCGCAACTAATGATTAGGCAAGTGTTTTTATGCCCAAAACATTATAGTGGGTGGTGTACTAAGCATGTCATCACGTTACGCAATTACCGAAAACGTAATTTAAACGAGGAAAGACACTAAATTAGCTTAAATATCCTCCACATTTACATATAAATGGTGGAACTCTTAATAGCTCTAACTTGAACGTTGAATTTTACGCCGAGCAGGGTTATTTTTTGATAAATTGTGGGGGTGTCTGTTATTTGAACGCGTCCACTTTTGGCACTTTGATGAATGAGGTAATTATATATTTAATTACCAAATTTCAACTTTAGAGGTTAATTTTTGTGGCAGATAATTAGATTTTTGTCAATAGGGGGTGTGGTCCCTGATCAATTTTGATCAATTTAAGTAGAATATATACAAAATTTCATTTCATTATCTCAAAATTCACGATCATGAGAGCGTCAACAATAGATAGATATGTGGACCCACAGTCGAACATGATCGACTCAGTTTTTAATGGTTATCAAGAACATATACACTTTATAGTGTCTTTACTGGCATTACAACTGGGTCCGTCTATTTATTCACGCCCACGGTAATATTTAAGGTAGCGGTCAATTTATAAATTGAAGAGAGGTGTCGCTTTAGACATTATTAGTTTATTAAGGCAGTTTTCTATTTAAAAGAGTCGCAATCGATTAGTAGCCACGCCAACTGTTAAATCTGGTTAATTTGGATTTATTTACATATAGTGAACATTACATTCATTATTCATAGTTGAACGTTAAGCGAAATTCGGCCTCAGCTAACAATTGTTGGTTTTTATACCCTCCATAGGATATATGCCCTGCGGCATAGGATATATTAAGTTTGTACGATTGTTCGTAACTCTTAAATGGCAATTGCCACATCCACTTTCAATTATACGTATCGATTCAGATTCAAAATCATGTCCGTTGTCTGTCCAGGTAAATTTGTATATAAGATACAAGATATTTCGATGAAATTTGGTACAAGGACGTGAAAGGAGAGGAATTTGGTTGAAAATGAACCGAATCGGACCATTTAACGACCTAATATGAAATAAGTTTTTATATGGCAAAAATTAGCCATTCTTCTTAATATTCCTAATTCTTAATATTTTTTAGCGAAATTTGGTGAAGAATGACCATAGTGAATTAGTTTAATAATTGGCTATAATCAACCTGATCCAAGTGACCAACTAAGTGTTGTAGGTCATTCAATGGTCATTCTTAACCGACTGTAACATTTTCACACAATTTGTTGAAAGCTCAGTTTCTCTCTTTTCTTGTTTGTTTATCGTTGCATGTCTTCTTTCTTAAATGCACATGTTGCTTGTCGATGCGCGTGTAACATATGTAATAGCTCGTCATACTTATGTATACAGTTAACTTTTATATTACTCATCATGTTTTCCCAAACGTCTACAAAATACTAAAGATTTAGCAATATGTTAATCAGGTAAAATCACATGAAGATGAAAGGAAAAGTTAAGATTAAATAACAGACTAACGCTATGTTGTTACAATTCAACTCATAAATGTTTAATGATAAGATAAGATTAAATTACTATCCATCGTATCGTCCATCTGTAACATGTTTTGATAAAATTGTTTCTTCAACTCACCTCTTAAGGAAATCGGTATATTCGGCTTGACGTATCAGTCCGGTACGCATCATTATGGTCTGGAAACATTGTCGCTCGATCGCCCATAGTTTGCACTCGGTAATAGCAGTGATGGTGGCCGTACGTTGACAATTGTATAAAATCGCCAATTCACCCAATACTTTGGCCCCAGTCAAGGTGGAAAGATATTTACCCTCACGCGAGACTTCTATGCGTCCCTCTGAAAAAGAGTTATATAAGCAATTGAATTATAAAAATGTCGTGAAAATGGTCTTTGCGGGGGTGCAAGGGTCAAGTGGGAAATTATTGCTTTGTATAATTATATAATTATCTAGTTCGATGTCTTACCATCGCAGGAATTTGTGGACGTATTCATATTTTTGATATCTTGATCTTGTAGATTACCGGTACGCCGTTTACGGGCGTACGTATGTACTGGTACAATTAAACGAGGCCGCGGTATAAAAAATTGTTCGTTCATATTTTGCGACTCATTAATACTAATTGATCTTAAACTTTGTGATATAGAATCAGACGAAAGCCTACTATTACACCTTCGATGATCATGATTACTTAGTTTCTCATCTTGTTTATAATCAAAGGAATGTTGGAGAGGTTCGGTGCTGGCATAGTCAGTGAAATTGTCTTTAATGTCCAAAGATACGTTATGGCTTTGCTGGTCTTTGGCTATACTGGTTTTAGTTTCGGTAGTGTTTGCTTGATCTAGGAATAATGTGTGCTCACTAATGTTAGAACTGTTTAGAGGAAATCGAATGGATTTAGAACGATTTATACGCATGGGTGCGTTCGTGTGAACCTTAGACTGTGTATCAGACGCTTCCAGGTACATTCGGTTCTGTGAGTTCCTTACAATATTATTAATATCACAGTTATAATTGTTGAAGTGTTGCAATTCTTTTGGCAGTGCTTGTGAAGCTTCATGTAATGTCACATGAGGTTGTTCGGATATCACAGTTGGTCCTGTCGGTAATTCTACCGATAACGCATTCGGCACTGTCTCGTCACCGTTTACTACATTATAAATCATGGTGTGGGATCGTTTTAAGAGAGGCGGCCTGGCTGAAACTTGTTGTCGCGGCCTTTGCTTCCGTTTTATGGAATTACAATTATATGTAGACAACTCCTCGGTTGGTTCTTCTTGGTAATCCTTCCATGGGAAGTTCTTTTTACCAGCCTTTAATCGTAACGTTGAGGCATTATATCCGTTTATACTTTTCGGAGTGCGCACTACATTATCATCTTTAGTTTCAAGCTCCCATGCCTTGATTTGCTCCAGAGCCATTTGATATTTGCTTAAAGTGGAAATGCCTTCACTAAGGTAACTACCACCTGGCGGTGCTTTCCGCGTGAGTAATGGTGCACCATTTTTGCTGCCCCGATAAGGAATGCGGGACTGCATGAAATTCTGTTGGGCCTGGCACCAATTGGCCTTGTACAACTCCACCATAGCATTGCTGCGATCCAAAGAAAGGCTGGCATCCACTGCTTTGCCCGGATAATGTTCGATTTTCATGTTTTGTAATAGTTCGATGGTTCAATCAATACATTAAATGTTGATCTCATTATTTATTCATTTAACTCTTGGATAATTTTCAATGTTATTACAAAGTGTACGTCAGTTAGCTTTCACAATTGTAATTAATGCTTGACGCTTGTAATTGAAAAATTCATTTTTTACACGCACTCCGCATTACTACATTATACATACGTACAATTGCATACTACTCACTTATTTACTTTTGTATTCGTTGAATTTCTTTCTTTTCAGTTCAACTTATTCGCTTTTGTCATAAAAACATATTAATATAAAAATTCAGTGTGGGTGTATCCAGCGTTCAGCATGATGTTAAAACGGTTCATTTTTAATAACAATGCATTAAGAAAACGCGTGGGAAGGAAGATGAAGATCACTGTTGAGGATCGCTTTTTGTTTAGCTAACTAGTAAACGTTCTTCGCTTTCAAATGGATAGTACGCTTAAAAAGCTATGCGTTCTCATTCTACATTTTATATTCACTCAATTGAAAAAATTGCTTCATTATCATATGAAGTTAAAATTTTTAATACATATGTACGTGCATGTGTTGCCAGTCTTTTATTTAAACATAAGCCTGACACTTGTGTGTAAACAATGAGCATATGTGATGGGCGCCCTACTAAGGGTGCTATTTCGCATATAATACCTCAAGGGCGACTTCAATATATATATATATTCTTGATCAGCATAAAAAATTTAGTCAATATAGAAATGTTTGCTCGTGTGATATAGAGCTGAAATTTTATACAGACATTTTAAGTTTTTGCACGAAGATTGCGTATTTAAAATGTGTAAAATCGGTCAAGAGCCACGCCCACATTCGTAATTGTAAAACTGGACTTGTAAGATGATACGTGATACATACAGTAATGATATACTTGCCACGCCCACTATTATAGGTGTGGATGGTTTATAATATTTGGTCTAAGCCAAATTCAGTTTTCTTACTTATTTTTTCGTACTTGTTACTTCTTCTTTTTCTAATTGATTGGTTTCATACTATAAAACTTCAATAGTAATTATAATGCACGGCTACAACAATAAATGCAAATTATTTATTTAAAATTAAAAGAATACCTCAATTAAAGGCAGTTAGAAATAAAGAAATTTGGCTTAGACCAACACTGAAATGGTTTCTAGTGGGCATGGACATAGTGGGAATTTCCTGCTGAGTACGATTTTTTGCAAATTTTGGGGTGTTTTTAATTCGACCGCACCCATTTTTGGTAAATCGATTAGATGGAGTAATTATACAAATGTATACCAAATTGGAACTTTATAGGTAATTTTTTTTTATCGCTTGTGGGCGTATGTGTTATCCAACCATGCCCATTTTTTGCTTATGATGAATGAGGTAAATTAATATATATGTAGCGAAATTTCAATTTCATTGGTCAATATTTGAGGCACATAAAGTTTTTTGTCGATAGTGGGCGTGGCTCTTAATCGATTTTTATCTTTTTAAATAGACTTCTAGAAACGTGAAGTACACCTCTTGTAGATTGACTCAGTTTTTGATGCTGATAAAAAATTTATATACATTGTAGGGGCTCTGACGCCACCTTCTGGGTGTTGCAAATTGGAGTGACAAACATAATACACTCCGCATCTTATGTGGAGAGTATAATTAAATCAGTAGAGTAATTAAATGAAGTGTGTACGAATCGAAGTGAATTTAATTCGACATAATAAGCTTAATTTATTGTTACTTATACATTATTCTTGAACGTTTTCCAAAACATTGGGAATGAAAATTATACGAGAATATAAGTGGAATGACAAAGTTAGGGTATCATAATTGAGTTCACACATATTGTTGCTACAAGGTCAACTACTTTGCATATAATTCCTTTCAAAAATAATATATTTTAGCTGGAAGGGTAAAAACAAAACAAAAACAAAAAAAGTAAACAATTAAATCTACCAACAGAAGAAAATATCTAAAGATGGCAATTAAAAAAGTTCGCTTTCGTAAATTTACTACCATGGTAACCTAATGAACGTGGTGTTAATGGAAAGAAGTCTGCCTTTGGTACAGATGTTGTAGTAATCGGCGAATGTTCAATTAAACTGCACCCATAACCAAACCAGAACTCAAATGTCAACTTAATAGTCAGTATGTACTATTTTTCGACAGTTTACTCTCTTTTTTTTGTATGTACGTATATTTTGTATTCACTTAAAGGTTTGATGACATTTTCGAAACCAGCTACCACGACGAGCAGAAGTACTAGAAAAGAGCAGTTCAGCGAACCGGATGATGATTAATTTTTTCTTATTTTTTTTTTGTGGTTTGGTAAACTGGTTGTATAATTTGTTTTTGTTTTTGTTTTTGTTTTTGTTTTTGTTTTTACTACTTTAAAGTCCAAGTATTTTGCTTTAATGTGTAAGTAAAGTCTAAGAAAGAAACTAAATTTGGCTTAAGCCAAGTCTTAAATGATTTCCACGTATACATACAAATGATGGGTGTGGCAGGTGCATGATTACGATCTCTAATCGTGTATGTAGTGCGTATCACCTTACAAGTCAAGTTTTATTCTGAGAAGAGTTTTTTGGAAATTGCGAATGTGTTTGTTAGCCGATCACGCCCACTTTTTACCATATTCTTGAATGGGCTAATTACATTCTCTGTTAATTTTCATTTTTATATTCAATTTCATAGATACATTTTTGTGGCCGATCATTAGATTTTTGTTGATTGTTGGCGTGGCTTTTGACTGTCTTTTTCCAATTTATATAGTGTTTTGGGTACAGAGACTAAAAGTGTTTGTACAAAATCAATATCTTAAAATGTATGACCGTGATAGTGACCGACAAAAGCAGACAGAAACATGGACAGACGGACATACATATCTAGATTGATACAATTCTTGACTCTAATCAATCTAACGTAAATAATTTGTAGGGTCTCTGGTGCCTCCTTCTGGATGTTGCAAATGGATTGACAAACTGAATATACCTTAATATCTTATATGGAGGGTATAAAAGAAGAAATAGTGCCTGTTACCAGGTGGTAGTTACACATCAAGTTATCTTAAGGATTGCCGAAAAATCATTTTATGAAAACAAAGGAAACACTTACAGGTAATATGGTAATGTGTGCAATATGTATATAGAATTTACAATTAAAAGAAAACTCATGTACTACAATGTAATCAGCACTTTCGTCAGAGGTTTCCTGGAAACTTTCACTTTTTTTTGTGTTGGGATACGGGATAGAATCAAATTTTAAGCGAAAAAGTCTGGTTTTGATTTTCTAACAGCTTCCAAAAATGTACACAAACACACACTGAGTATGCAAACACACATATTTGCAAGCGATTCATTAACGGTAAAGTTGCACCAACAACAGCTGTTATTGCTTGACGACTCTGTTCCCCCGCACACATAAGCACTTGTTGAATATGTACGTGTACCTATGTTATCTGTCAGAGCATATAGAAAGTATGTATTAAACTGAAACCACGTAATATTCAAATAAACTGACACGCTTAATAATTATTCACTTCCATTTACTTCAATCCGTTTATGTCTTAAATAAAAATATTTCTTCTTCGATAAAAGCGTGCAAGGTTGTTTTGTTGTTGTTATTTGTTATTTTTTAATAAAACCATATTTTTTTTTCTTTTTCTTGTTTTTGTTCATTTAACTTCTCTTCTTACCACTTAACATACGGTTTGCTAGATATTAACCTTTTTGACATAAACAACGACAATAAAAGACATTAAGATACAATAACAATTTGTTGAATTCGTTCACATACACAACAAAAGACTCACTTTTGCCTTTCTTTACTAATTTGCAAGCGGTGCGCCACGGTTACGCTTCGTACCATGATCGGCAATCGACTGTTAAACCAGCAGATGAATGAGTTACTACACTATATACAATGGCACAGTAAACCATACTTAACCACACGAGACATGTACGTATGACTTAGTCGGCTTGAATTATACAATAAAACAAAATGAGAAGTCGGCCAATACTGCCAAGCTGTGTGTTTGAATTTCTATGCAATGAAAAAACCGTAAAGAAGAACTTGATAACTTACGAAACATTCAAAATGAGAAACAGAAAACCAAGAGGATTAGTACTTTAAGTAACGGATTTTTCAATAGGGACATAAAAATATTGTCTGTCCATCTGTTTTTGACACTTTCACAGTCGAAAATGTTGTGATATTCAGCTGAATATACTCTGCATCTGAATTTTACCTGCCATGCCCACGCTTTTTATATAAATATGCAGGATATTTAATATTTAATCCAATTTTAGTTTTCTTCATCTAATTTTGTTTAATGTAAACGTTATGAAAGTGTTCATACACAAATATGTCGCAGTATAGACTTTGTATTGCAAACTGTTTCTTTTTACTACTAAAAAAAAAAAAAAAACTCAAAGTATACTTTTTGGCTTGATTTAAAATTACACTCCTCATAAAAATAAATATTCGTTTCATTACTGCGCCGCATACATTTTTTAAACAGTTTTACAAACTTACCTTCCATGACATAAACAATGCTGCCGACATCGCCTTCTTTGATGATTAAACTTTTGGCGGCATATTTTACCGGATACATACAATCAACGATCTCTCTTATTTGTGTAATGTCGAGATTCTTCATAAAATCATTGTCCAAAATGGCCGATTTGATCAGTTCGCGTGACCTGAAGGTAGACATTTTTATACAAGTATATTTAGTAGATTTGTAAATAAATTACGATTATATGCAATTAAAAGTAATAAATTGTGACAAAGTGGTTTTATGTAATTGCTTTCTATAGAAGAAGCCGTCTCTTTTTATATCCGCCACCTTAGTGGGGTGGGTATACTAAGGTTGTCATTCTGTTTGCAACACCCAGAAAACGAGGCGTAGATCTTACAAAGTGTTTATATTCTTGATCAGCGTCTAAAACTGAGTTGATCTAGACATTATTGTGTGTTCGTGTGTCTGTACAAAAAACGAACACTTTTAGTTTTTAATCGCAACTATTTAATGGGCAAACTTTATCAAGAGCCACGCCCTCAATCAACAAAAATCTATTTATCTGCCATAAAAATTGACATTTTAAATTGAAAATTTAGTACGTATATGTATAACTATTCTATACATATAAGTGCTAAAAATGGGCATGGTCGGATAACACAAACATGCACAAAAATTACAAAAAACCATATTTCACGTAAAACTCGACTTACAAGCTCATACATAATTAGAGGGCATAATATATACGTATCTGCCACGCCCACTTTTGTAAATGTGGAGGGTATTTAAGATTTGGCCTAAGCCAAATTTAGTTGATAGGAGTGGACCATTATAAAAAAAATTTCTGATTTCCTAAACATACAAAAAAAAACCATTTGAAAATACAAATAAGTGTAAAAAAAAAGTTATTCTTCAAAAAAAAAAAATTAAATTGAATAATATATCAAGAGGTGAGGGTATTTGATGGTCGGGCTTGACCGACTATAATATTTTCACTTGTTTTTTACCTATTCTTACGAGCGTGGCTTTTAACCGATTTCACCCAATTTAAATAACGATCTGTTTATAGGAAATAGTAATATATGTAGAAAATTTTAACTCAATATCTCAAAATTTACGATAGTGAGTGTCCGTATGTCCAACAGTGTCCGTATGTCCATATCTACATCGACTCAGTTTTTGGTGCTGATCAAGAATGTATATACTTTGAAGGGTCTACAAGGCCTTCTTCCGGATGTTGAAAATGGAATAGCAAACTTAGTATACGTTTATCACTAAGGTGTATGGTATAATTGCAAAAAGTTCTTTGTTCATTGGATTAATTAAGAAACAATAGGGAAATGGAATATTGCCTTAGAAAAGATTATGTGAAATATTATTCATTTATATCTCATTTACAAGATATGACCCGAGTGCTGCGTGCTGGTGTCTCTGGCTTTATGCTTTTGTATATTATATATTTAGGTATAATTGCTGTACAATTTAAAAGTGACTTTTTTCTTAAGAAAATTATATATATTATCTATTAATGTAGCAGCAAGAACAGCAACTATAATTTATAAAGCTAATTGAAATTGCGCGCAGTAAAAACAAGGAAAGAATCCATGTGCAGCTCAAGTTGATTTTCTGATACTCTATATATTTATAAGGGAATTGTAGGTGTGGCAAACTTATAATGACTTTTCTATTATATATTCGATCATATGGACAGACATGTCTAAATCGATGAGAATATTTTGTATCCCAGAAGGGTCCTGGAGACCTCCTATCGTCAAAAAGCGAATGATAAAATGGAGGGGTTTACCCTCCATTAGGTTTTTCTTAGAGTAAATCTTAAATATCATTAGGCATCTATATAAAAATTGTGGGCGCGGCAGCTTTATAAGTACACCTTCTAATAGGTTGGATTCTGCGCCAAACAGAGTTCTTTCTAAATTGTTCGCTTAATCACTTCGTAAACCGATCTACCCACGTCTGCCTGTTGTCCGTTTGTCCATGTTTTATTAGTATACAAGCTATAAGTTACATTTTTAATGATATTTTGATAAAATTAGGTACAAGGACGTGTCTTGACCCAAAGACGTGTACCAATGAAAATAGTTCAAATTGAAACATCTTTAAGACCCCCCCCCATTACACTCTTATTTTAAATAATGGCTAAAAATTGCAATTACGTCTTTGGCTTAGACGAAACCTTAAATACCATCCATATTTATACACAAATACTAAGCGTGCAAGATACATACATACATGCACGCCCTCTAATAGGGTACTTTTTACGTATTAACTTGCAAATCCAGTTTTATTTTGAATACGGTTTTTTATAAATTTGAAGCGTATGTGTTATCCGACTACGCCCATTCAATGAATAGGATAATTGTAAATATTTGTATCTGCGTGCAGAAACTGAACTATACAAAATATCAGGTCTATATCTTCAAATGTACGATCGTGAGAGTGCCAACAACAGACGGACATACGGACATACGGACATAAATGTCTAGATGGAATCAGTTTTCGATCCGGATCAAGAATACATATATTGTGTGAAGTCTCTGACTTAGTATACCCACCCATCTTATGTGGAGGGTATAAAAATGATAATATTTCTACAGTAGCGTCAACGATCAAGACTTCTGCCAAAACCATTCAATGCTTTGGTGGTGTCTTTGTTAACGATTTGTGTGTGAATGTTGATGGCACTGTGTGTGTTCATAAAAGACATCAAGCATAAGACGAGTGTGCCATTATATATATAAATGAATGACTAACCTAAGTACCCTCCGCGGAAGCTTCTTTCATTTAAAATTTAAGCAAAATGGACACTTATTAATTATAAGGCAAGCATCACGAGTTCTGTAATATAAACTTAACTTCATGAATTATTAGACTACAAAAAAAAAAAAAAAAAGGAAAGAAATGCTTTTATTCCGCGATCTCAGTCGTCATTCAAGTTTAAGTTTAGCAATCGAACGCACATGGTGTGGCATTTATGAACAGTGGCAGTTAATCAAACCAAATGACAAACGAAAGTGAATTATATGCTCTCCACCTTTTAATTACACGTTCTTTGTTGTTGTTGTGACTTTTTTGTCGTTAAATCTATGATCATTACAAGTCAACAGAGTGGGTTGAGTTAAGCTATACGAACACATTTGATTTTTATTTTCTCTCTATTTTCAGTCTACAGGCGTTTACGTTTTTTTTGATTGGATTCTCAAGTTAAAAGCGAATAAACAACAACAACAAAGGTAAAAACTCGGGTGCGTGCTTTATGGTTAACATGTCAATTATTTTGTTGTATTGATAGAATAAACAAAATACACTCTAAAAAGCTTAACAGCGTTTTAAAATAATGAATTTTTTTTATACGTACACGTTATTAATATTGTATATTGCCGCTATGCTGGACATGTTATGGGAAAAAGAGATGGAAAACGTATTTAAAATGAAGATCTTGGAGTGAAGATGCCTAAAATAGACTACAAAATGGTTCAGACCCTTGACCGTGGTACTTATTATACCCTTCAGCTAAGGTAGGGGATACACTAAGTTTGTCACTCCATTTGCCACACCCAGAAAGAGGCCTCAGAGACTTTACAAAGTATATATATCCTTGATTAGCATCAAAAAATGAGTCAATCTAGACATGTCCGGCCGTATATCTCTCTTTGGCAATCTCGCGGTAATGAAAATTGAGATATTGAGCTGAACTTGAAATTGTACAGACACTTTTAGTTTGTGACCGTAGATCGCCCTTTAAATTGGGCAAAATCCTTCAAGAGCAACGCCCACATTTCAAACCACTCTATACAATATACTAAAAATGGGCGTACCTACGCCCACAATATACATAAATTGTATGCAGTGTAAAAGTGCCCTGGCAAGCTCATATGTAATGCTTATACTGTTAGAAGGCGTAATCATATACTTGCCACGCCCACCGTTTGTATGTACATGTGGAGAGCATGAAAGATTTGGCCTAAACCAAATTTAGGTTTTTGTCCTTTTTTTTTTTTATTTGGTATTATTGTAGTTTATGGCATGTTTTACAATCGCGTTTTCGAGATAGCGAGAATGCAAATTATCAAAAATGAAAATTGTGATATCATGATTCATTCACTATATTTTAAGCATACATAGATTTATGCTTATGAGACGTTGTATGCTTTGTTGAAAGGATCTGTCTATACACACACCTGCATACATTACTCATTAAAACGCATACACACACAAATGTGTCATTACAAAATTGGTAAAACAAGACAGAAAGGCGCGTTTTATATATTGTATAATTTTTTTTTGGAAGAATTTGAAGGTTTAAAATTCAAACATAAACGTTTTCTTTTTCAACGTATTTGTTAAGTTTCAGGCTGTGTGTGTGTGTGTGTGTGTGTGTGTGTGTGTGTGTGTTAATAGGTTATATATTTAGTGATGTTGATGTTTAATTTTAAGAATCAAAAGTTGCACATAATTTATAGTTGGGGGGAGATGGCATTTACTAAATTAATCATTTCGTATTCAACATTTAAAATAACATGTCAGAGACTTTAGAATACATATTCTTTTTACAGCATCAACATTTCAATCCATGTAGTTATATTCTGCCGAGTGTCTGTCATGTAGTTAGAACGTTCATGGCCGAAAAGTTTGAGGTATTTCATACAAAAACTTCCAACTTCTGCAGATATATTCTTATTTGAGACTTGGCAAACTCGCTTGAAAGCCACATCCACAGTAGACAAAAATCTATCTATCATCCATAAAGCTTAAGTTGAAATTTGTAATTTGTCCATCCAAAGAGGTGCCACAAAATGGGCGGCATTAGACTCTTTTTGGTCTAGAACTCAACTTGTAAACTACAGAGATCTTATTCAATTATCCAAAACATCTACGCTTTTCATATTCATGTTCTTAAGAGTATGTAAGATTTGATTCAAGCCTAACTCAGTTTATTATACCCTTCACATAACTATACTCTCCATTAAATATGTCATTTCATTAGCAGAGACCCTACACAATATATGTTTTCATGATTATTAATACGTATGTCCCTATGTCCGTATGTCCGTCTGTTGTTGGTACTCTCAGAGTTGTAAAATTTGACATATTGATAAAATTGAAAATTGGCACAAATGTTTATAATTAAACCATCTAACGTGTGCTAAAAATAGCTGCAAACGCCACAATCGACAAAAATCCACATTAGCAATTACTCCATCTATCGATATGCTAATAATGGGTGTGATCGGATAATGGGGGAGCTAATAATTTACAAAAAACCGTATTCAGCGTAAAACTAGACCTGCAAGACGATACGTAATACATTATATATTAGAAGGCGCACCACGGCCACTGCTTGTATGTAGATGTGTGTATTTAAAATATGATCAAAGCCAAATGTACACTTTTTACTTGTTTTTTATTATTCTTGGTAAATAAATATTTCTGCCTCTCAATTTTTTTTTTCTTCTTTGAAAATATGGAATCTATTTTTTGAGTGTACAACGTAGCACACCTAAATTGCAAAACTGAAACTAAAACTAAAACTGATGGTGCTCATGTTCCATGTTCAGTGCAGGCACCCGCTGAACACACTGACTAGTTATTGAATGTACAGAAAAACAATAATAAGACATTTGACAATGTAAAAGCTGAAGTTGGTGCCAATGCCCGTTACCAATGGATTGTCTTTTATTAAAACGCATAAATGCAACAATATTGCCTAGTGGTGTACCAGTGACTAATTAAAAGTAAAATGTGGTGCGCATACCAAAGCCAAATATTGCTAAAGCTACAGACAGGCAGCAGACAGACAGACAGACAGACAGACAGACACACGGACGTACAGACAAACACGCATACAGATGCACGTATACACTTATTTTGGACATCTAATTTGTACAGCAACGTATATATTTTGCACGTAAGTATACTTGTTCGCACAGCGGTATCATTTTGGTGTTTGTCAAAAACTAGGTCTGAAACTATCCGAACATGCACTACGTGTGAATGTTGTATACTGCAGTCGGCCAATTTGCTGAATACGTTTAGATGTTACTTTTGGATACATATTCTTGTAATACCGTTTTAATTGAGCACAACACCACCTGTTCTGGGATAAAGACACTGTTCGCTGTACGTGGCGATAAATGGTGCTTTCATTTTGATTTCATACATTTAACATACTCGTATGTATTAATAAAAGGCGCTGTTGATTGTTGAACTGAATGTTGGGTGAGAGTTGAAAATAATCTCTTCATTCTCATTCGCAGTGTAACTAATTTCTCGATTGTTTAACAAATCAAATGCACGCACATGTATGGGTATTGACTGATCCAGCTTATGGCTGCAATACACTCCAGCGGATGCTATAATGTTATTATTACAACACATTGTACGTATTTTTGTTTGTTTTGTGCCCATTTTGCCGTCAGCATATTAAACGTATGCGGAACTTGACGATTTGTTCACGTCTAACATGCACGCCATTCGATACAGGCATGAATGTGTTTTGCAGGTATGCCCAGAACATGTACGAATATAAATTACAGCATATACAAACACACAAAAAATTAACAACGATTATGTTACAAAAACAAAACAAAAAAAAAACAACCTAAACTGTAATCGGTATAACGGAAATCTAAACAAATAAGAAAATTAAATTTGGTTTAGGTTAAAGCCCAAAAACCCTCTATAACAGTGGGCGTGGCAAGTTTATGATTACGGCCTCTAATAGTGTATCAAACATGTATCAAGTAAGAGCTTTTTTTGCTCTTGTAAATTGTGGGCGTATTTGTTATCCAGCCATGACCATTTTTGGCTCATTAAAGGATAGGATATTTGTAAATATATGTACCAAATTTCAACTTTGTAGCTCAATCTATGTAGCAGATAACAACATTTTTGTGAATTGTGGGCGTGTTTGTTATCCTACCACGCCTGTTTTTACCAAATCGATGAATGGGGTTCTTAAAAATATGTATATAAAATTCCAAAATTTGAAAATTTGTGGCAGATAAAGAAATTCTTGTCGATTCTGGGCGTGGCTCTTGACCGATTTTGCCTAATTCAAATAGCAATCTAGAAACTAAAAGCGCCTGTACAAAATTTCAGCTGAATATCTCCAAATTTATGACTGTGAGAGTGCCAACAACAGACAGACATATGGACGGACATGGTTCCTGATCGATTTTGTTCACTTTAAGTGACGATCTGCACTACCCTATAACTGTCTGAATTTCAGGTCAATATGTAGGAATTTACCATCAAAAGAGTGCCAACAAAAGAGGGATATACGGACAAACTGACAAACATGTCTAGATTGACTCAGTTTTTTATGCTGATCAGGAATATATATAATGTGTAAAGTCTCTGACGTGTTCTTGTGGGTGTTGCAAATGGACTGACAAACTTAATATATGCCGCCATCTTATGTGAAGGCCATAAGAATACTCCTCAATTCAGGGCTACGACAATTCATTATATAAAATGGCTTAAATGTTGAATAAGACTAAGCCTCTACTAAGAGGCGGCCCATTATTTCTTCATACAAATATTCACCAAAAAGTTTATTGGATACAAACGAGCAACAGATATATTCTATGTAATCTAATTGCTGTCATGTAAATTTCGGTGCAAACTAAGTGATAAACTTAGTATGTCGCCATTAATTAGGTAGATAGAGAGGCACGCAGGCAGGCAGGCAGGCAGGTATTGCAAAATAAATTCGGTTACGTGCGTGTTGCATGTGGCATTAGTGTGATATGAAAACCGTATAATAAATTATGACAACGATCACGACGACAACGAGTTATACAAGTTGTGCGTTAATCGTTTTTAGTTAAAGCGTTAAAAAACGCCTTTTAGCCTGAAATAAAGTCAGTAAATAAACGCAACACTTCGCCATTTAAATTAAAAGTCAACGGGACAACAGCAAATAACAATAATAATTATAATAACAATAATGCAGAAATTTTGTCAATACGAATTTACAAGTCGATTCTGTACTGTACCGTGTAATTGACAAAACTAAATATAATCTAAATGGGTTAAAATTACATATGCTGGCTTTGACACTACATGCGGACACTTGGAACAGAAATTGTGCGGTTTTGGATGAAAAGCACCAGCGCCTTATATTTATAATCTCCGCCTGCTAAGTATATCCGTTTGAAGAAGCAGGCATTAGAGACCAGGCATCTCAAACAAAATCTTTAACTTGCTGGCAAGTTCCATTTGTAATCGCGACAACAAGACTGTAACTAAATCGCCTCAGTATTCGAATTTTGCTATACTTCCTACAATGGTGATTGAAAAAATCTTTCTACTTTTAATTTTTCGACAAGAAGGCTTTCGCTAAATCGCTTCAGAATAACAAATGCGGTAATCTTTTCTTTAGTAGCTGAGTAGGGTAAAGTTTCATCTTACTAAACTCTCCATGCCGTAGAACACATATTCAAATCAAGCTGAGGAAGAAAGTGAAAGAGTTTTTCAGCTAGAATTTCGCGTTGGCCTGGTAACCCAACGATAATTAAGTATATTACCATTAAAACCAAAATTGTTTAGACAGGCAAATGAACTTTTAACTTTCTAAAGAGCCATATGCATATATGTTGAGTAGACTTCTCTTAAGAAGCCTTTAAAAAGATATATAACGTATTTTTCAATAAGGACATAACAATTTTATATTTTAATACGAAAGCATCCTTGAACATTTTTCGTAATCTGTCAAGGACAAAACGTCAGTCAAGTGTAACATTTTTAATATAGTAAAGTTCACAAACAAGAACCTTAATAAAATTACGCAATTCTGGGTCGCTAGTTGCAACTTTGTTAAATTTTCAGTCGTAATAATCGTCCCACCAGACAAGTTGTAAGTGTTACAGTGGATAAATATTCACTATTGGATGTTGAAATAAAGTACCGGTCGAAGTACCGAAAATATTGCAGCTGTAGATGGTTCAGTTCAAAATTAAGCCAAATCAATTGATTCCACACCATCATAGGAATTTATGAAATATTTTAGCTTACACCACCTCGCTTATACAGTACAAAAGAGATTGAATTTCATATGAAAGAGAGAATTCCATAATTAAATGTAACATGTGTTCTAAGGCTGGAATAAATTTTAACTTTAAATCCCAATTATTATGTTGTTTTTTTTAAATACAAAATTGTTATGTCCTAATTGAAAAACTTTCTTTATATTGTGGTAGTATTTTTGTATTGAAATCACATACGTACGGATAATTGTGAAAAGTTGTTGAAATGGTACTGATCGTAAAAGTGGACGCGCACATTAATTAAAATCTCTGCAGATTGTGGGATATCGAAATATAATATAAATATTTTATGGGTTCATGTATTAAATGCTTCAACAAAATCATAAAAAAAAGACGACAAGACAGACTCACCAGCGTACGTACATTAATTCCCATTTGATAAATGAATACCGATGAACGTTTCTTGTATAAATTGCTTGAAAAACGAATGTAACGCCAGTGGTGGTTATTAATTGTTTTGCAAACGAGTTAAATTTATTTTCATTTCTTCAATTCTAGTATTAAATGATAAAGTGATAAAAATTAACACCTCAACTAATACGAGAAATTAATCTTAAAGCTGTGACAAAAAAAGAAAAAACACTGCGTACAGCTTGCTACAAATGCAGTAGATGTAGGTAGTACGCGTATTTTGTAGATAAACAAATGTATTCCAAATGATGGCGATATTTCTTTTCCTTCCACTAAACGCACATACATGTTGTATATATGTTTAGTATACACACTCGCATAGTACTTTGTATATGTATATATATAATGATTGCGTATATAAAACTGTTTGCTATAGTTAAGGATTCTATGAATTGTGTAAATTGAGTGGGGGAATTGAAATTGCTTGAATTGTGACACTGTGCTTATAAACGGTGAGATGTGGTGAGTGAGTAAGTGCGTATGTCATGTGCGTCATAAATAATTCATGAAGATTGGCACATAATCAATGTATGATTCTTAAGACATTATAGTCGATTAGCAGATAATATGGATTTCAGTCGGTGCTCTGTACGCTAAGTGTATGCCAATGATACTTAAACGATAACTAACAATGGTAAGTTAATGGTATTTCATTATTTATGACAATCATAAGGCGAAGTATATTCTTAGCATCTTTTAATATTTGTAAGTAAATATTTAAGACTTTTCTCTAGTATGACTTTGAAATAAAGGACTGCAGTCATCTCTTATACTTAACTCTCGATTTACCCGTTTATTTGGGTGCTGACAAATTCGTGTTAAAGAAAAATCGTGTAAAAAATAATTCATCAATACTCTCCAGCTACAATATATAGGCAAATCGTAGGCGTGGCAAAGTACATGATTATGCCCTCTAATCATCCAAATCGAGTTTTTCGATCAATACCGGTTTTTTTAAGCAGAAGAATAGTTTTGTGTGGATTGTGGACATGGCTAGTGAACAATTTTGCTCAATTTAAATATTAATTTTCATACAGAAACTAGAAGTATTTGTAAAAATAGCTCAATATATCAAAGTTTAAGGCCGTGAGAGTACCAAAAACAGACGGACATACAGACGCATGGACATAAATGTATAGATCGACTCAATTTTTGATGCTAATCATGAAAAAGGAAATGGTTCGAACGTGTTATTTTGAAATCGTGTATAGAATTTGTATAAATTGAGGCTTCAGTGTACTTTATACGTACATTTACGCGTGATATATAACATACTTCCATTAGAAGTGTCACCTTAATTTACAATTCCAATGAACCGTCTATTACAGCGAATATTTATTATTGTATTTTTTTTTTTTGTATAATGGATTCACTAAATTATATTTTAATGGCAAAGTATGGATTACAAATGACAAGTAACTATTATTTTATGCTTCAATAGTGTATTATATGGAAATCAATTCCCCCAATGCGCTTAACGCACCACAATAAATGCGCAAATGATCAGTGCCAAGTTGTGTTGATCAAGTAGAATATTATTCTCCGAAGGCTTAAAATAGCCATTCATTAAACTGGTAAGTGGATTTTTGTTTAAGAAAAACCTCAAAAAAAAAAAGTAAGAAAACTAAGCTAAGGAAATAAAATTAAATTGGCTTAGGCCAAATCTTAAATACCCTCCACATTTACAATAGTGGGCATGTCAGGTAAATGATTAAGCTCTCTAATAGTGCAATGTCGTATTAGCGTACAAGTCCCGATTTAGAGCGTTTTTTTGTAAATTTCGAGCGCGTCTGTTATTCGACCACGCCCATTGATAGATATGATAACTATACATATGCATTTCAGGTTCATAGGTTAATTTTTGTGGCAGATGTATGTAAATTTCAACTATATCGTTCAAATTTTGTGGCAGACAAACAAATTATTATCGATTGTGGGCGTCCTTCCCAACCGATTTTGCCCTTTTTTAATAGCGACAGGTCGACATCTCAAAATTTACGCCCATTGAGAATGTCAACAACAGACAGACACACGGACACACATGTCTAGGTTAACTCAGTTTTTGTTCAAGTTGCTGATCAAGAATATATATATCTTGTACTGACGCCTCCTCTTAAGTGTTGCAAACGGAATAACAAACTAAGTATACCCCCATCTTGGGCGAAGGGTATAAAATAAAACAAAAATCCAATTGGCTTTAATTGATTTTTTTTTTGCAATTTCTGTTACTCCTCCCTCTGGCCGCGCACGCTATAATTTACGTGCACCGCAAGTGTCACAATAATGTCCTGAAGCCACATAATACCCATATACCATAACCCAACACATACATATACACATACAATATGTGAACGTAGTAAGCGCTGCCATTACAGATCGTGCCAGAGCTAAAATCATACAAATATTTGTAATCATAAAATATGTTGCGGTTGCGAATGGTCCATGCGTGTATACACATATGTATGTTAGAGGCCTAAGTGTGTATGCATGCCAATAGATTACGATTTCTGACAAATATCAAAAAAAAAAAAAAACAGAAAAATATTAATAAACTCCAACTGGGACCCAAATTTTTATTTAATAAAACATGATTTTAATAATTTGGCACAAAATATAACGACGCACACATACAATACACAAATACTGTTATAGTATAAATGCAATATAAATGAATATACATTTCGTTTGACATAATTTATGCACATATACACGTGTAATGACAAAACAAATAAACAAACAAAACAAGTGAAACCCATACATTGAGCTTGAGGCGAATGTTGGAATCCATCACACAAAGAGAAATACACTGTACAGGCAGAAGGCTTTAAGTCGCAGTTCATTCCTTTACTACAATGCAATGTTTTGCAGATTTACGATATCGAAAAAGGAAGAGTTAAGAAATCTTATTTTAACTCGTTTATACCCTCCACATAAGATACTAAGTTTGTAACTCCATTTGCAACACTCAGAGGAAGGTCCCTACCAAAAATATTTTTTTCATGATTTACAAAATTTGTGTCGATCTACACAAATCCGTCCGCACGTCCGTGCGTCTGAGTGTTGTTGGCAATGTCACCGTTGTGAACTTAGAGATTTTAAGCTAAAGGACAGACACTTCTAGTTTCTGTACGTACATCGCTATTAAAATTAGTTAAAATAAGTTTAGAGCCACGCCCACAATTAACAAAAATTTATATATCTTCCACAAAAATTTAGCTATGGAGTTGAAATTTGGTTTGCATCTTAATTTCTGTTATTTTACCACGCCCATTTTTGGCACTCCAATAACTGAGGTAATTATAAATATGTTTAATAATTTTCAACTTAATAGCTAAATTTTTGCAGCAGATAAATAGATGTTTATTAATTCCATTCTGCGAAACTACGAGTTCAGCTCAATATGTCAAAATTTACTCCCATGAAACTATCAATAACACATAGACATCCGACACATGGGCGGACATATCTAGATCGACTCAGATTTTGATGTTAGCAAACTTAGTATGCCCCTTTTACGAAGGGGAACTCCTACGTTTGTCTTGTTCTTTCTACAGAAACTTTCAAACTTTCATTTATTTTTGTACTTGCGATATGGTTATCCGAAATCATAGTCCTTTTGTGGCTGATGCGACGCACAGGTGATAACTTGATAAGTGTAAAAATTAATTTTTTCATGTCATTATGTTGAAGCAGCTATCTTGTAAATACAATATACATACATACAAAAGCAAGTAAGAAACCTTTAGAAGCTGATAACAGCCAGCGGCCGTCAGCTTGTAGCTTTGCATTTACATAAAACCTGGTATGTAGAGGTAAAGTTAAATGTATGACGTCTGTATTATCTTCCAATAAGCTGCTTACCTTCAATTATACCGATCGATTTAGTATCAAATTCTGAACCGATTTAACCATATCCGTCTGTACGTCTTAAAGTCCTTGAAAACTTGTGTACAAGGTACAGATCGCATTTTTATACCCTCCACACATTAGTGATGAGGTAATACTAAGTTTGTTCTTCCGTTAGCAACACCCAGAAAGAGGCGTTAAAGATCCTACAAAGTAAATATATTTTTGATCAGCATTAAAAACTGATTCGAACTAGACATGTATGTCCGTGTGTCTGTCTGTTTTTAGCATTCTCACTGTCGTAAATTTTGAGATATTATGCTAAAATTTTGTACAGATAACTCTAGCTTTTGCATGCAGATCGCTATTTAAAATGAGCCAAATCGGTTAAAAGCCATGGCCATAATCAACAAAAATCTGCCACAAAGAATGGCCAATAAATTTAAAATTTGATATGTACATCTATAAATATTCCGTTCATCCATACGCCGAAAATAGGCGTGAACGGATAACATACACGCTCACAATCAATAAAAATCTTAATATCTGCCACAAAAGTTGACCTAGGAACTTGAAATTTTGGTATGCGTATACCCAGTTATCTTATCCACTGATGTGCCACAAATGGGCACATCAAGTTTTTTTACTTGTTTTCATATACAAAATGAAACTGTTTTCCGTAAAATGCATTTGTGAAAAGCACACTATTCGCCTGTACCATCTATTATATGGATGGGGCCTAAATGATTGCTATTTTTATATATGACTTGCTTCCTTATTTTATTTTTACTTTTTATTATGAAGGAAAATAGATTTTCATTTATATCTATTTCTTCTTGTAGCCGTTGCCTCTTAACGCAATAGATTCAATTTGTGCGACTGTCAAATAAATTGCAAAAATATAAATCACCATATATAACGACACCGACGAGACACTGGTCGATGCCTGTGACGTTGCTACCTACAATAACATCAACAACAATAATTGCAGCGGCTACAACAATTGCTATAGTGATGTGTGAAAAGTAAATAAAAATTTTGACAGATAAACTGCCAACCGTGTCGAAATGATCAATATACGATTTTTGCGAAAAGCGTTTATAATCATACTCAGATAGAAATCGATACAGAATGTATAAGTTCAAGGCACTAATGCATTGAACAAACGTTTACGTACGTGTAAATGTGACGGGTACATAATTGTGGTGTTTACTGGGCGTAGTAGGAGGTGCCCAATAGTGTTGGAAACATTTTATTTTAATTGTTGCATATATATCATTCATGCGATTCGATTCGATTCGTTTCTTATTCATTTATTAGTTTAATAAATGTTCAAGAAGATGGGTGAATTCATAAGTAGACCGCATTTGTGTTTTGGATTAAAAATTAGACATAGATTAGCAATATACTTTATTTAAAATTGAAGTATGCCCGCCTTCCTATGTCACTTATCTCCTAAATGATGGATATCATAACAAAAAATAGTCTGTTCATAGTGTACTCACCTTTCGTCCTTCTCGTATTTGGGGAAGGTGACATTATCGAGCAATACCGATGTTTCACTTTGAGGCTCTGCCGAAATGCCTTGAGCGCGCTGTCGTTGAACGATTTGACCAGATTTACGATTACCACCACTACCCGCACCGCTGCCGCCACATGGTGTGGTGGCACCACTTCGCGAAAATGGAAACACACTTTGAAATTTATCCAAATGAGACTTCAATTCGGCAATTTCGGTGTCTTTGTATTGCAGAGCACGTTGCATTTCTTGGATTTTGAGATCCTTGGCGTGTACAATCTGTATGAGACGCTCCTCTTGCGGTGTAGCTGGAATATACGAGTTGCCTAGTAAATTAATGCTAGACGCGGTAGGATCCATAATGGCTGTGGGTACGTTGTGTGCAGTTGCCATCGTATTGGGACCTGATATACAAATATTTTGCATTTGATCAACCAAATGATATTCGGGCACTGATCCTGGCGGCACGGCACTCGATTGCAGGATTATTGGTGTGGATGGGCCTGCCGCAAATATACCCTGGGTCTGCGCTTGCAATTGTTGCAATTGTTGGTAGCGTTGCTGTAATTGTAATTCCTGTTGATGTAAAATGTTGCGCGTTTGTAAATTGGGATCAGTGTTGAGTTGTTGCGCCACCGTCGGCACAGTGCCATAGATTAGTGTATGAGTTAGAACGTCGGTGGTCTGTAGTGGTAGAGCTAAACGGATAGTGCCCGTATTACCATCTAGTGAGCTATTAAGCGGTGGCAAATTATTGTTGTTAACGAAACCCAATTCGGGTTGGAACTGTATGTTGGCATTCGGTTCTTGCTGCATTTTACCTAATTTTTTGTCTGCTTCGTATTGTTGTTGTGGTTGTTCAGTTGCCGTAATAGTCGGCGTTGTTTCGTTTAATTTAACGACACTCGCTGGCACCTGATGTAAACCAGCCTCGTACTTCTCCTTCTCTGATGCCTTTGCTAGATCAATGTCGTCTTGTTGTTGTTTTTCTAATTGATTGCTTTCATTGACAGATATGTTCGCTAATTTAAATGCTGGTGCTGGTGATGGCAATGTTTCGCTGTCTATTTTCATAAATCGTTCACCGCCAGTAATTGTCGATTTGGAAACACTTTTCTTACCAAACAGCGTACTTGCTATTATTGAATATCTTTTAAGCGTTGTGACCTCTGGTAACTTTGAGCATTCCAGTGGTGGATCCAAAGCATTTGTTGTGTTACAATCAGCTGGTCCGAAAGCTGGATTTTGTGAACTATGTTGAGACTTTGAACAGTGGTAGGGCGGAAACGTGTCAGTTAACTGGTTATGAACTCTATCTGTTATTGTGTTGGATGGCGTTGTTGTGTTGCTAGGAGTAGTAGTGATAACAGTTGCAGAACTAATAGCTGCATTATTCGTAGAAATAGGATTCGGTGTAATTAAGGAATCGGTATTATTTGCTGTAGCATCGACAGGGGCTGGCCTCTTAGTACCGAAGCACAGCCGATCAAAACAAATACGCATGCAAGCGATTTTGTTGATGCACTGACGATACTTTCGAAAATGGCGTTAAGGAGGAAGCCCTGAAAAAGAATAAACATAGTAATAAAAACTCAGTGCGACAATTGATTCATGGGTAAGTTGTTTTTTATATAACATTTAAAAGAAATGTTCATTACCAGGACAGAGGATCATAAAAGGGTTCGATTTTGTTCAATAAATGGCATCTACCAATGATTTATAAGTATGGATTTCTACAAAGTATTATATAGAAAAGGGTTCTAAACATACTAAGTCATTTAACAGGCTTTTCAATAGTGATATAACAATTTTGTATATTAATACAAACGCCACCCTGAAAGCGTTTCAATATCTGTCAACGTCAAAATGTTAGGCAAGGTTAATATTTTTATTATGCTAAAGTTCATAAACGAGCAACATTTAGGAATTATTAAAAATTATTATAGCAAATGTAAGTCGGTGATCGTAACTTTAATAGCATTCCCCAAGCCAGACCCTTGTGGTAAAGGGCTTAAATTCAAGTCTTAATTTTCTCTATTCGATGTTTCTATGTCAGGGCGATAAGACACCAGTAAAAGTACCGAATTTATAGCAATTGTAAGTTCTTCAATTCAAAATTAAGCCAAATCAGCCAATTCCACACCATTAACAGGAATTGGGAAACTCGCAAAGTAAGTACATTGTGGCGAATTTTGCATAAAGATCTCAGCTTATAAAAAGAAGAAGATTCTTGATGATTTGAGGCGCCGAAACTGATCTCTGCTTTATTTGAAGAAATTCCTGAATTTCACCTTGCCACCTCAATGCGAGTTAATGTGTTGGATTTCTTTTTATGGCAGGTTACTTTATGTTTTTGGTTTACGTTACCGTTAAAGTAGCTCAGGGATAATATCAAATGCGAAATTGTTAACGTTCTGGCCGATATGAGTGACAAGAGAGAGATGAAATACTGAATCGATCACAGTAAAAGGGCTCGCGATGGTCACATGAAAAAGTTTGAATTCCTTATGTGGAATAAATTTCAGCCCAATATCTCAATAATTCTATATTTTGCTTAATTACAGAATTGTTATGTTCTTATTGAAAAATCTTTAAAGGGTTTCTAAAAATGAACTAATATTCTGAAGGACATGATTAAAGCGATAAAAAAGAGTTAAAGTCTTTCTTCAACCGTTTAAGATGCGCATAAACTACCACAAACAGAGTAGGGTATAGAAATACATTTAGGTGAAGGTAAACAATAAGTACAAAGGGAATAAAATAAATATATGTGTAGGAGCGAATGTCTTTTCTCAATGGAATTTGCATTAATTTTGCACACAATAAAAAGTAAATGTGTAAGAAGCACATTGTGCAAACGTGAACATATTTACGTTACACTGCATCTACACATGTATGAATGGATTTAGAATTATGCACAAAGAAATTCTCAATCAAATTGTCGACATAAGGGTTAAAGTAGTTAGTGTTGGGTTATCGTAACATATGCGGATGCCGACTCGCAATGCTCTGTTTCATTCGCTTACACACACTTGATGCCACTCACACCTGCATTTGTTGCTTAGGTGATACTAATTGTTAGGTTAACACACCTATCAACGCCCCGCATAATTCAAAACAAAATATATATATATACATATGTATGTATATATGTACACACTCCGTAACAGTCACTATCTTTCTTGCTCTACATTATGCACTATACCTGAACTGTGTGTTCGCTATTCGCATATGCTTTAAATTGGTGTTTATATGGTATATGTGCGTTTGTGTACGTTTAGCGTTAACATGTACGCATATTTAGTTTGATAGATAAAAAGTCAATGTGCATAAATTCATATTTGTTTATAACGTTAATCATATAAAATTGTAATTTATTAAGATTTATTTTATCGGAGGGGCGGATATTTGTCAGGGTGCGTGTGTATGCATACGCAAAATATGAATCGCAAATTTGTTTACTGACGGTAATACGATAACAACGTGCATTCCATGTGAAATTCAAATTACTTTACACATAATTACACATACCAGGAGCAAACAAAATACACATACACACATGCACACACACACACATATATATATATATATATATATATATATATAAATATATATATATTTTACATATGTTTGAATGTATAATTAACTAATTAAAGAAAGCGCTACCAAGTCATAAAGTAAAATGCGATAAGCAAACAAATTCAACTGAAATGGAGTCATTGAAATATTTGAAAAAAATACACATGTAAAAACTAAATTTAGCTTAGGTCAAATATTAAATACTCTACACATTTATATAAAATTGGTGGGCGCGGCAGGTTTATCATTACGCCCTCTAATAGTGCTTTTGGACTAAACTAAACTATTAACTAAAAAGTTGACTTTTACACTTTATAAGGTTTTTTTGTAAATTGTGGTCGTACCTGTTATCCACCCACGCCCACTTTTTGCACATCGATGAAAGAAATATTTATAGATATACATACCAAATTACAAGTTTATAGCAGATGAAAAGATTTATTGTAGATTGTGGGCGTAAATTTTGATAGATTTTGCCCGTTTAAAATAGTGATCTACGTGAAGAAAGTAGAAATGTTCAAAATTTCAGTTTAATATTTTTAAATTTATGACCGGGAGAGTGCCAACAGCACATAGACACAAGGACATACGGACATACATGTCTAGTTCAACTAAGTTTTTGATACTGATCAAGAATATATATACTTTGTAAGGTCTCTGACGTCTACTTCTGGGCGTTACAAAGGGAATTAATTAATCTATCTATTCACTTCAAAGGTCGATTTTTGTACCTAAGCTTATTATAGTGTACCCTGCACCACTTGTATCTTTTTTTTGTAAATATGCCGCTTATTTTCAGTACATATGCTTCAAGTTTGCTGCTCTCTTTTTGTGGTCGTGAGAGAGATTTTAATTTGTGGGCATGGCTGGTAAACGATTTTGAACATTTGGAATTGGACACATGGACCGCATGGACCACACGGACATGAATCTATATACTTTGTGTTGTTTACTAACAACTTCTTTTGATTGTTGTAAACACAACAATAAACTTAGTACTTTATATGGGGGATATGAACACAGATTGTAATTCATATATTATGCATTTTATTGTAAAATGTTGCCGTTATAGGTTATGCATGAATTTTTCAGAAATCTTACAGGAAGTCATATATTAACAAGTGAAAATGTTACAGTCGCTTAAGTCTGACCATTTAATAACCTTCACCAACACAAATTATTTTAGTTGTGTCACAAAATACGAGGCATTCCCATATTTGTCACTTTGTGAGAAAATCATTATATGAAAAGTCGTTCCAAAAGTTGTTTCATCGGGTGCAAATTAATTCTAGCCAATTCTTAAGCTAATTAACTATTTATTAAATTCCAAATTCATAGGTAAGTTTTTGTGGCAGATACATAGACTCTTGTGGATTGTGGGCGGGCTGTTATCTGACCACACCCATTTTTTAACACATCGATGGATGGAATAACTATAAATAAATGCACTAAATTTGAATATCATACCTCAATCTTTGCGGTAGATATATAAATTTTTGTTAATCGTGGACGTGGCTCATGACCGATTTTACCCATTTTAAGTAGTGATCTGCCTGTAGAAATTAAAAGTGTCTGTACAAAATTTCATCTTCATATTTCAAAATTTACGCCCATGATAATGCCTACAACAGACAGACAGACGGACATACGGACATACATGTCTAAATCGACTCAGTTTTTAATATTGGTCAAGTTTATATATATTTTGTAGGATCTGTGATGCCTCCTAAAGAAAGTAAACACTAACACGAACTGAAACATGAGTTGAATCTTAGACACCCATCGTCATACTAATGCATGCACATTGAAATTTTATATAATTTGAAGAAATTCAAATCAAATCCTCTGCAATGAATTTAATTTATAACAAATCAGCTATTCGCGATGGTTAAACCATGAATGGTTAAAATGGTAACTGAAAAGTGGAGAGAATTTGATGACTTCCTCCACCTCCGGCTAAATCTCTCTAAATGGTGTGTAATTGCTTTGGTAATAATGTTGATGCTCATGCTGATGATGACATTCATTAATACACGAAGCTCTTAACACAACACCACACTTCAGATTAATGCATAATTTTACAAAAATTGAACACATACCCACCAAGTTGATAAATGTATAACGAGATCGTTTAGTCGCAAGTACACAATACATGTTTTCCTATCTGCTTAACATTCCATCTACGCACTATCATGTGAATAATGAGTCTTATAAAATTGATGCAATTTATTGTGTGTGCACGTATAGGGGAGGAGTACGAAAAATTATTTTAATATTTTCTACGAAATTGATAATCATAGTAAACGTCAAAAAGAAAAAAAATGCAAGGAAAAAAAACACTTTTTGCAATTATTTAACACACACACGCAAACACACACACAAAGCATGATGCCTGTTGCATTATAGTTTGGCGTGTGCTTGATCGTTCAGGTTGTATGCGTATAATCTACATATCAGAAAAGACGTCAAGTTATAATTGTCAACAAATACACACACGCACACACTTACATACATACACATACATCCTCTATGCAACATCACAGCCTATGTCAGATTACCATATATCAAAGTGTTTGAAGGTACGCCTGCGCTGGCGCATTTGTTGCCATGAAATCCGAATATAAACGTGACAGATTGATTACCGAGATTTTGGGGCGTTACGAGCTGTGTTTGTGGCAATTTCGAACAGAACCGATTATAAATGTTTTTTATTGCTAATAATTTGACACCCTGTACGCAACGTAACTTGTCATTAAAAGATTTCTTGCGAACGACAAGCGCTGGTGAGAAGAGGGGTGATACTGATGAAAGATAGCGAGATCAGTAAACACGACATAAAGAAACGACTAAAAATATCCTAAGGCCATTCGAAACATTACTATCAAAACATCTGTACCTCTACCTGTACCTGTACCTGTACATTATTTTGGTGTTTAAAACATATGCCGCACAAGCGAACACAATTTAGTTTATCCCATAACGGGTTATACCGACACGTATTAGTTGGCCTGACCATTGAGGCTATTTGCCACAATTTAAATATTTTTTTAATTTTTATTCATACATACGTACGTTTGTGTGCGTAGCGTTGAACATTCTTGTGGGTAATAGATGTCTTAAGTTTTAATTTATTATCATTTAACTTATTGCAGACTGTGCTGCATGTGTTGCAGTTGCTTAGATACCGCAAAACATGTCTCAAGCATTCGTTGGAAAATCTCTAATAATAAAAGCTTACTTTTTGCAAATATATGTAAGTATGTATATCTTCGCTGTACAATTTTGTTAAAATGAATAAGGTGCGTCTGCCTGTCTATCCGTCTCGCGGTACACATTCTTCCGGGCGCAAAAATTGAAATATTGATCCTAAAAACTTGGCAAAAATATTGCTAATTTCTACAGCTTAGTAGAGAAATTAAATATAATCGGTCAGTAGACACGCCCACAAATAATTTTTTACCCCGCCCACAATTCATAAGTGTTATTTTCAGTCATAAATCATACACTTTATTATACTTAGCATCATAATGTTTATGGGGGTATATTGGTTTTTGTTTTTGTTCAAACATTTATAAGTACCAGAAGAAGCCGGGATCCACGCCTTGAAAGTTAATCAGCACATGGAAGGATCGGATATCTATAGATACATGGATAAATTTTTGTGGCGTAAATTGTGGGAGTGGCTCTTGATCAATTTCGCCTATTTTAAATAGCGATCTTCGTGCAAAAACTAGAGGTAGCTGTACAAAATTTGAGCACAATATCTCAAAATTTATGACCCCGAGAATGCCAATAATAGACAGCTCCAAACCACAAGCCGAGCGTCTACCATAATACCTAAGTATTTAAGAAAGGGAACCGTTTCAATCCGAAACTCTTCCACTGTTACAAAGGCTTTTTCTAAGCGTTTCCTGCTGGTTATTAGAACAGCCTCTATTTTATGGTCAGCTAAATGCAGACCTTGCACAGATCTTATAGCACCGTTGGCTTCTCTTTCGATCTCATCTATATGTTTATCTACCACAGCGACAGCAATATTGTCCGCATAGCTTATTATGTGGGTATTATGTGGAACGTTTATCCTAAATATTCCATCGTACATTATGTTCCAAAGCAGTGGCCCCAAGATAAATCCTTGGGGGACACCTCCCGTTATATTATAGAAAGTCTTACCCTCCGTAGTATCATATATCAGTAATCTGTGGCTGAAATAGCTCTGAACCAATGACATTAAATATCGGGGAAGGTTGAGTCTCTCTAGGGTTTGTATTATGGTAGTCCACCTGGCTGTGTTAAATGCATTTTTCACATCCAGCGTTATAATGAGGCAGTATTTCTTTCTCCCATTCTTCCATCTTGCACCTTCTATCGCGTTAGCTGCAATACTAAGTACCTTGTCAATTGCCTCGATAGTTGATTTGCCTTTTCTGAAACCGAATTGGTTATCAGAAATACTGTCTACCAACTCAATGGCGGTTTCTAGGCGCACTTTAATGATGTTTTCCAGGAGTTTACCTACCACGTCAACCATGCATAAGGGTCGATACGCTGAGGAACTTGTCCCCGACTGGCCTTTTTGGGAATTCACTTTCCGGGTGTTGCAAACGGAACGAAAAACTTATATACCCACCATCTTATGTGGAGGGTATAAAAATAGCTTAAATGGACCTGTCTAACCACTATATATTTAATGCGAATTACATGACAATTTTCCAAAGAGATTGAATAAGAATTCTCTACTTGGGGGAAAAATACTAATATTGTCACACCCTAAAATTAAGTACATTGTAGGAGTGGTTACTCAAATAAATTTGAGGTATTTTTTATCTTATGCCTTAGGAGTAATATAGTGGTGCTGGGTACCCTAGATTTGGCGTTCCCCTAATACAGCCCTTCCGTACTTGTCTTTACACGATACAGTGCAGTTTCATTTGATATAGACCGCATATATGTGTATAGTAATAACCACCAAAATTATTTTCACCTTGAAGTATAATTTTAAACGTTCTCTACATTTATAAAACATATATGTGTTCGTGCATAAAGTTGTGCAAGTGTGTGTACGCTTGGTAACATCATTTGGAAACACCTTTATAATATAAACAATTTATGAACACGTATCAAATGAATTATCTAAACACAAGAAATTTTAACTATATTCCAATTACAACTTTATCTCATCTTCTTCTTCTTCTTCGTTTTATATATAATATATTAATTTTGACAGGAAACGAAATAAACACTTTTCGTGATCATTAAAATCATTATAAAATATAATTAAGTTAGCAGAACTATTCGACAACAAGAGGCTCTACTGTACTTACTGTAACTGCATGCATACCAATAATTCAAATAAACATTTTTATTGTTCTACACAAAAATTATTTACTAAACAGTGCTTTTAATGGCTGATCCTATAATTTATGTATGTACGTACGTTTACTTATATTGATATTTATACTCGAGCATATTAAGTAATCTTCAATGACCCACATGGTCAACTACAAAAACATTCAATACGAAAATTGACTTTAAGTAGCAACTTCATTCGTTCAACTCCTGCAAGTAAGTAACTTTATGTATTAATAACGCCTTCTCAAGGAATGAAACCAGTTACTGCACATCACAGTGTATGTGTTATGTGTTAAAATGACGATTATTTAACAATGAACTTTGCAATACCATGTCAACTATCTTTAGATATTCAGTAGCACGCATACGTTGCAGCTAAACGTTGCGTAAATGGATCTTCTTTTATACCCTTCACATAAGATGGAGGGTATACCAAGTTTGTCATTCGATTTGCAACACATTAACAACTAAGTTGATCTATATATATATGTCCATACGTCCGTGGTAAAATCCGTCAATAGCCAAAAATATCATATACGCGCCACGTCCACTACTTGTATGGGGATGTCCACTACTTGTATGGGGATGTAGAGGATATTCAAGATTTTATTTAAGCCTAATTTAGTTTTCTTACATATACTTATTAATAGTAGCAATTAAGAGAAGAGTAGATATCGGCTCGATTAAATGCAGCAAACATCATTCCCTATAGCACCTTATTGAAAAAGATCTAATAGTAATTAAATAAGTGAAACTCTAGACCAACATATTATGAAGCTTCCTAACCCAATTATCCAATATTAACGCGATAGATGGAAAAGTATTATACTTTGATTTTTAGCTAGAGTTCAAACTCCCCTATCCCAGCCTACAGTGGAATACTACCGAAGATTATAGTATATACCTATCACTGTTACTAATAATAAATAACTGTCGGAGAATTCCAAAATCATTACTGAAATGGCAATACTTCTCCGCAGGGTATTTGAAATTTATTTTATAGCTTTATAAACGTTTTCAGTTGGTGTCCTTGACTTGATACGTGTAACAATAAAATGAAAATATTAATACAGTTTCATTTTTATTTCATCTGATCGAACATTAAATTTTTTTGCAAGCTACCTTAAAACTTCAAATTCATACAATTTGTATAAATTTCATTTCTTTATTTTTCAGGTAAAACGACATTGAGTCAAATATGTTTGATTGAAATTGGAAGAAGGAGAGTATAACCGACATAAATTGTAAGCATACTTTACCTCAGTGGTCGAATATTTTCACCGATTATAGCCCGGGTGCTTGTGAGTATAACTGTTATACGTTGATAACAGTGATGGTCTTTGGATCGTCAGTTAAAAAAAATGAACTTCTACGAAAACATTCAATACCACATGAGATCTTAGACAGGGCTGCCACCTTTCATGCAGCTTCTTCAATGTTATAATGAAGAAGGTATTGGTGGAATTGCAGCGAAGTTGTTAGTTCTGCATTTTCCAGTATCGAGAGGGAATTGGCAAAGATGGATGTAGCCGCAAATGAGGACAAAACGAAGTATTTAAGGTATTTTGAATATTATGACGTTTTGAATGTAATGACCCATATAACTTCGAGGATTCTTCTACTACTATACCATTGACCATTCTAAATTGTTCATTGCGAGCAATTTTCAGAGAGACTGGGCTGGATGGACTTAGCATTTGATGCTGATAAAGAATACATAGATTTTATGGAGTCACTGGAGTCTCTTTGTAAAGGGTCTGCTAAGAAATGACACATTCATTAATGGACTCATACTACATGATAGTATTTGAGTTTACTGTAGTGCCGATTAATGGAATTGCAAGCTCGAATATTGAGTTTACATATAGCGCCTCCATTAAATTATAGAATCCCATTGCCAATGTGATATCATCGAGATTAGTGCCAAATGCTGCTCTTTTTAAAGGATTTGTAAAACGAATGACGAATACAATGGTGGATTCACATTCCCTTACAGAGTGTGATTTCACTTAGGAAATGGAATTTAAAGCTCCAGCGTTGTGTTTAGATAAACCATCTCCCTTAAACTATAAACCCACTTACTAGAATATCATGTGTCTGTTTGGCCTGTTGCCACACTACAGTCCTCTGCGTCTATTGTCCAGTTTTTTTACACCAACACTCCACGGGGCATCACAGTTACAAGAGAATTATTTTAGTATAACTTGCTTAAATTTTTTTATTACATATAAATGAATAGAATTAATTTACAGTAGAATTGTTGTCGTGTCGAAAACTTGTAAGTATTTAGTTGAATTGTGCTGCAGTCGCATGGAGGTATCGCATAAGTTGAGCCCGTCGTCCAGCTCAGCTAAGGCCAAGTCTAGTTAAGGTAAGTCCTACCTCACATTAAGTCTTAGGGAAAAAAAGCTGTTAGCTACAAAAAAGTTATATGATGATTTATGTATACTTCCCAGTACAGTCGTGATCAATTATTTTTATTGTTTATGTGTATAAATATTAAAGCAAGTTAGAAATTTAAATTTGACTAAGGCCAAATCTTAAATACCCTCCACATCTACAATAGTAGGCGTGCCCTCTAATTGTGTATATATTACGTCTCAGCTTCAGATCCAGTTTTATATGAAGTACGGTTTTTTATAAATTATGGGCGCGTCTCTTATTCGACAACGTTCATTTTTGGCACATCGATGGATGGGATAACTATAGGTATACCCAATTTCAAGTTCATAGGTCCATTTTTGGGGCTTGAGAATGCGAACAATTGACTGACACACGGATGTATATGTCTAGATCGACTCAGTTTCTGATGGTGATTAAGAATATATATACTTAGGGTAGGGTCTCTGAGGCCTCCTTCTGGGTTATGCAAATGAAATGACAAACTTAGTATACCCCCCAACTTATGTGGAGGATATAATTAACTTAATTTTATGCGTTGTACTGTACGGTGAGAACTTGGCATTTATGCCAGGTATGGAGTAATTCTTTTTACTTTGCGTCCATGCTCGCGTGTTAAATAAATTTCATTTTTAATAATTTGTTTTTTTTTCCTTTTATTTATTGTTTTTTTTTTTTTTCGAAAAAGCATAAGTTTGTATAAAAGATCACATATGTGTATAATTGGGCGAAATAACATAAAATATGACTTTTATTAACAGGTATTTAATCGGCTTGCCAAGCACGTATTTTTTTTAAAACAATTTTAATCGATTTTTACACCACAGCTTAAAAAATTATCATTTAATTAACATTCGCAATAAACCGTTTTGGGTAAAAAACCCGCGTTTTTCTAATTAACCAAAAAATATATATATACGAGTATATATATATGTAGAAAAAATTGTGTAAAGCTCTCAAATCCAAGAGGCAGTTGCTACAACATTAACCTTTGAAAAGGAAAGTATTTTAATTTTATCATTTTGTTTACAACATTTAGTATTATTGGCTGTAAGTGTCGAGAGGTCTAGCGGTGAATGAGGACAACATACCTCGAATCCCTTGCATGTGGTAACCGTTAACTTGTCTCCTTAGTACAGTTGTAAATATCTCCAATAATCTCAGGAGGTAAAGTGGAGAGTTATGATTGCTACTAGGGGCTAAGTAACGGTAAAACCCTCTCTCGGTCTACAAAGCTTACTCTTTATAAAACCCTCCCCGTGATTGTTTATGGCGTTGAAGCATTAACGCTAACCCAAAGAGATGAGCTTGAACAGTTCTCCGAAAGGTCTTTGCCCTCGTACACGTTTGCGAAGAGTTTCGATTCAGAGTAAATCATGAGCTGTATGACCTTTAGGCCAACATTGGTATAGTCCCTTATACAAAAATTCAACCTTAGCATTGGCAAGGTCAAGTTAGTCGTATGGATGAATAGGCTCCAGAGAAAATGATGTTTGAACGGGAACGGTTGAACGTCGTTTAAGAGAAAGACCGAAACTTCGGTAGAAAGACCACGTGTGAAACTAATTAAGCTGGAACTTAAATGGCCACAATTGGAGGAAGGGTCGTTCGTTCGATATCTGCTATAGCCAAACTTGTTTTTGGGATGATAGAGTGTTTTTAAAAAATGTTTCTTTATTGGGGAATATTTTCTAAATCTGGGAGTCGATCTAGACATGAATGTTACAATCGACAATTGAGCTATAACATTGAAATTTGATACTTATATTTATAAATAATGCATCCATCGATGTGTCAAAAATGGGCCTGGTCGGATAAAAGATACGCCCACAGTTTACAAAAAACCGTACTCCAGGTAAAACTGGTCTTGAAAACTGATACGTCATACATACCCTATTAAAAGGCGTAATAATGTACATGGCACGCCCACTATTGTAGATGTGAAGAGTATTTAAGATTTGGTCTAAGCCAAATTTAGTTTTGTTTTGTCTATTTTTACTTTAGTTTAAAAAAAATACAAAACCTAACACAGAGGCCGCAGTGGCTATCTTGTTGTAATGTGAACTAATAAATTTCATTTTAATGAATAAATAACGTGATAATCAATTACAGATTAATGTGTGTGTGTGTGTATGTTGTAAATATGTGTCCATAGTCATAAGTTATCATTATTTAACTAAAACCGAACTTGTTGAAACTAACGTGTAATAACGTGCAAGCGCACTCGTCACTATATTGTATAAATAAAGCGCAGTTATAAAAATGTATGTCCGTCTGTTTGCGTAAAATAATGTTTTAATAAATACCTAAATCCCTTATGAGAGAGATGAGCGTGAGATTGATGAGAGGAGGTACTCTACCTTGACAAACAAGGAAACACATCTAAAGTCCCAACAGAGTCACACCGCAAGTCTAAGTTAATAAAAATCGTTGATGTTGATGATGATGATGTACAAAATGGTAAACTCATCAATTTTTTGGATACATGAAAATGATGGCAAATTAAAGTTAAATCTTCATTGTATACGGTATGGGACAGCTTCATCAACTTACTTAGTGAACGAATTCAAAAACGAAACAACACTGAAGTGGAGTACGTTTTACGCGTTTCGGCTTAAATCCAATATTTTATATCTTCAATTCTACCTAATAACAACAACAACAATCTTAACTACAAATACAACAACAACCATAACAACAACAATTTTAGTTAGTCACTTGTTTCAAACACCTGTAAGTGTGCTCACAAGCAGTTCTACGACAAGTTGGTTCGTTAGGAAACATTTTGATTAAGAGGTCAAAAAATGGTACGCTTCAACAAACGCTTAATCAAGTGGTATTTGGTATTTCATTAGTTAAGTTATCTGTTATTATAAATTGTTAAGTTATCTGCTACTGAATCTTAAGCGTAGTGTTGTAATCGTATGAGGAGTTATTTTTTGTCCAACATTTTTAATTAAAAGTAAGTAAAAAAAATCTAAATTTGCCTTTCACCAAATCTTAAATACCCTACTACATCTCTTCCATAGTGGGTATGATATGTACCAGATTTCGCCCCCCTGACAGTGTATGTATTACGTATTAGCTTGCAAGTTGGGTTTTATGGTGAATATAGTTTTTTATAAATTGTGGGCGTGTCTGTTATCCGATAACGCCCAGTTTTGGCACATAAAGCGATGGGATAATTATAGATATGAATACAAAAATTCCGGTTTATACGCCCAATTATTGTGGCGGATATTAAGATTTTTATTGATTGTGTATCTCAAAATTTACGTCCGTGAGAATGCCAACAGACCAACCAACGGACATGCGGTCATACAGACATATATGTCTAGATCGACTCAGTTTTTAATGCTGTTCAAGAATATATATATTTTGTACGATATCTGGCACCCTCTTCCGGGTGTCGCAAACGGAATGACAAACTTAATAGACCCCCCATCTTATGTGGAGGGTATAAAAAACATTTACAATTTACAGTTATGAATACAAATTAATTGTTAATTTATGGTGTTACAAGAACAATAACACGAACGACAAGGAGAAATATAAATCAAAAAATAAAATTACAAGCGTTCCGTTACGATAATTCATCACTTTATACTACAGTGGAACAAAACAAAGATGCACTTATATACTTTTTGTTGGGTCTCCGACGGCTTCTTCTGCACGTTGCAAACATTTCACAATTTTAGATATATTCTCAATTTTGGAATGTAAGTTGTAGGCGTAACAATGTACAAATAATGCCCTCTTGTAACCGCTATTAAACTATGCATGTATAACGTTTCTCCCTTGAACAAATTCTGCACTAAGTAGAGTTTTTGGGAACTTAAGGATGCATCTTTGAATGAAATAATTACTATTTCAATACTTGTGGCCGACAAGTAGTCTATTTTCTATTGTGTCCTGACCACATCTTAACTTAATTTGTTCTATTTAAATTACTGTTTGATCCAAATTATTCTAATTTAAAAATTATGTCTTGGAGCTTTTTTGTGGAAATATTTGTATCCCCAAGTGATGCGTATTATACAAATCCATTTGACTGTTGAAAAGTAACAAGTGAAAATGTTATAATAGAAATTTAATACCTTATATCATTTAGTTCACTTCGCGAAATATCATTATGTAGAAAAAGGTTCTAAAAATAGTTCGATCGGGTCCAAATTTGTTACAGCTAATTATTAATTATTAAGATAATTAAGTATTTTTCACCAAGTTTTATGAAAAAATAGTAAAATTTGCAATTTTTTGCCATATAATTTACTTCATATAAGAAGGGCTTCTAAAATTAGACCGATTAGACATTAAGCTAATTAATATTTCTTTTATATAAAAGTTTTTTTGCTCTATATAAAGCCTTTTTTATTATACGACTTTATATGGGAAGGTTTTCTAATTATGGTTCAATTCGGTTCGCTCTCAGTAGGGTTCCTTTTTGGTCAATACAAATCCTTGTACTGAATTTTATCAACATATCTTCAAAAATGCAATCTGTAGCTTCCGCACAAATTTACATGAAAAGATAAAAGCACAGACGGACATGGTGAAAACCATTCAAATTTTGATTCTGAATCGATCGGTATAATTGCAGATGAGTGTAGTAGGGCGAACGTTTAAGTGAAACATTCATAAGCTGTGCTAAATAAATATGGCCAATGGGTAGTTTTGCGATAGTGTATGGGCATTGTTATACTACTTGTGCATATCCATATCCCTACGTATCTGCATGTCCATATACCTTGTTGAGCTTTTGTGCAATGCTTCAGTGTTGTATTTTGTTGAATTGTTACAAACTCTTTGTCTACAAAATTTCAATTAAAATCTTTAATTTAATTAATTAATTTTTTTTTTCACTATATCAATTCACAAAACTGCCAAAAAAAAATTTGATTTGCTTAAAAAAACAAATTTTGGAGAAAATGAATGAAAAAATGTCTCATTCACTGATAATTCACTTTTTTCTATTTGCAGCTCATGCATGTAGTCGCGCAAGTCCGCTTAACGGTTTTATTATAAATATTCCTTTTTTCAAGTATCGATTAAAACGAAACACTCTTATAGAAGTCTAAACGAGTACTGTGTTGTTTTCACAGAGAGCCAACCGAAGTTATCGTGCGTATCACCCGACTGAGATAATGATTGTGTTTCGCCTTACCCCAAAAAGAAAACTATCCCCATAAACGATATCGTACCACATGTAATTATGCATACATGAATGGGTGTGTGTATGCGTGTGTGCCATGTTTGTGTGTTAGTGCTAGGAAGTTTTAATGTTTGATCGCGTAGAGCTTACATTTCCAAAAGTCAAAACACTGATATGAGTATTGGGTGTTTTAATAGAAAAAGTTCGTAAATGACTGAGAGAAAGAGAAAGAGAGAGATAGAGTGTTAGAGAGCTTGAGTAAATAATTAAGAAATAAAAACGAGTAAAAAAATTACTAAATTTAGTTTAGGCCAAACCATTCTATATCTATGTATAAGTCAAGGGCGTGGCAGGTAACCCATTTGCCCTTTATAACACTATAATACGCGCCGTATTCTACGAAAAGAAGGGTTTTTGTAAATGATGGGTTACCGTACCCTGTTACCCTACCACACCCATTTTTAGCATATCTATGGATTGGGATTTAAAAAATGTACACCAAATTTCAACTTCGTAGCATAATTTTTCTGGTTGATAGTTAGATTTTTGTCAATTGGGGACGTGGCTCACACTCGATCTGAGCGAATATAAGAGGAGCTCAATATTACAAAATTTGCGACGATGAGAGACACACGGACATACTTCAGAATCGGTCTAGATTGTGATCCTTAAAAAAATATTGATATGCTTTGGAAGGGTCTCCGATGCCACCTTCTGGATGTTGCAAATCGAATAACAAACTTAGTACACAGCCCATCTTAAAAGTTGAATTTGACTTTAGCAAAATCAAAGATATTTTCTACATATTTACTGCCAGTGGGCGTGGCATGTACAGAATTGCACCTCTTTTAACAAGTGTTACAGTATTTATTGCATTAAAGTCCAGCGATCAAATTTGTACACTAAAGAAAAAATTGTGGGCGTGGCTGTTATTTAATACCGCTGACTTTAAACACCACGTTGGATTTAGTATATATAAATATGTTAACAGAACTGTTTGCGGTAATAAGCGATTTCGCGAATTGGTAGGAGTGGCTGCGCACAAATTTCGCCCATTTTAAAAGAATGTTCATGCAAAATTTCAGCTTAATATTTCAATTTTTTTGCAACCGTGAACATTCCAACGTTTATTCGTTCTTAGTTTGATAAATTTCAGGCGGTACAGCATCGTCGTGGTTTTTCGTGTACTAAAGCAATGTTCCATTCCACTTAAAAAGAATATACATTTTCATATATAACATTTATGCGGTAAACCACCGTAAGCCCTAAATTCCTAAAACTCTACAAAATAATAAACTTAGTTGCCAACCCTGTTTATCTCTTTATTCAGCTAAATGTTCTCTTTTTTGCGCCAATATGTTATATATCTTCATAAGAGAAGCTAATTTAAAGAGAGATTTTATCGTCTGTTGTGTACAATACATATATAAAATCGTGTATAAATTGACAATATGCACAATGAAGTGTGTTTTTACGCGGTACATATGATTCAGAAAGCAAACGTTTGAGTAGAGAGAGAAAGAAAGAGAGAACAATAGTTAAATATTTCCTTTTTTTATGACTAAAACTATACTTGAAAGCTGAAGAAAGAACATTCTTCATTTAAAGTGTGAATAAGTGAATGAATCGTTGGAAGCGCACTAAATTATATGAATTTACACATAGCGTAAAAAAAGGTATTTTAAAAGATGTAACAAAAACTCAATTTAGCTTAAACATCCTCCACATCTATATACAAGCAGGGGGTGTGGCAGCTATAAAATTACACATTCTAATAGTGTCCGCATTAAGCGTCAACTTGCAAGTAGGGTTTTACTTTAAATATGTATGGTTTTTCTGTCAATTGTGGATGTGTCTGCTACCCCACCACCCCCATTTCTGGCATATTGATGGAAATATTTGTACCAAATTTCAACTTTATAGGTCATGTGGGCGTGGCTGTTATACGACCTCGTCCATTTTTGACACATCTATGAATTTGTGGGCGCGGCTCTTCAGGGATTTTATATAATTTAGTTTTGCATACATAAACCAGAAGTAACTGTAACTGTACAAATTCTCAAAATTTACGATTGTGAGAGTGCCATCAACAACCGGACAAATGGACGGACACGTCTAGATCGACCCAATTTTTGATGTTTATAAAGAATATCTATATTTTATAGGATCTTTAACGCCTTCTCCTCTCCGTATTGCATACAGACTAACAAACTTAGTATATATTATATAGTATGAAGGGTATAAAAATGCACTTTGTTGTATAGTTTAACATTCACACACAATATTATTTTTAAACGAACGTGCTGATAGAGGGTGTATGTTAAATGAATGAAATAAATGATCGCACACACAATTTAAAATTAATAAGAATTTTAATAATTATTCACAAATCATCTTCAAAAACGAGCAAAATATTATTGTATGTATATAACGTACAATAATTACACCGGCACACAATTAAGTACGATTTACGGCAAGTAATAATTTGTAGAAAATTTGGCAAACAGTTTCAAGTACTAAATATCAACAACATCAACAACAATTTAGACAATTGGCAAAGTAACTAAAAGCGTGGATGGATGGACATGAACATTGATGTCATGGTTTTTTAAGATATTTTCATAAAATTTGGCAACTTTGGTACTGGGTTGATGACTGTGCGGTATGAAAAATGTATTAAATGGTATTATTTTTGGGATTTTCCTCATTTGACGCCCTATTTAAATAAAAGTAACAATTTTTTCGAAAAATATCTCTTTTAAAATCCCTACGTTTACTATGCAATAGACACAAAGACACCTTACAAAGTATGTATAATGTTGATCTGCATCAAAATTATCGTCACAGTTGCTATGACCGTCCGTCCATATGTCTGGGTGTCTTTATTTTGGTGGAATGCTTTCTCAAAAAAGACTATTAGTTTCTGTACACATGTTGCAGAATTGGTCAAGGGACAATTAACAAAGCCTTTCTATTAACCATAAAAATACTTTCAATTAGTGCAATTAGTTCAATCATGTGTTAAGTATGGGCGGAATGCAAAAACGCCTACAATGTATAATAAATATTTTTTAATGCAGAATTCGTCTTGTAAGTTGACTTATAATACACAACCTTTTACAGGATGTGAGTAGGAAACTGCCACGCCCACTATTTATATATAGTATAGTTGTGGAGATGATATTGTTATAAGATGAAGGGTATAGTGAGTTAATCATTCCATTTGCAACACTGAGAAATATATATATTCTTTATGCGCATCAAAAACTAAATCTATCTAGACAAGGCTGTCCGTATGTCCGTCTGTTGTTTGCATTCGCACCCAAAATTTTGATATACTGAGCTGAAATTTTGTACAGGTTCTTCTAGTTTCAGCAGAATGCTACATAAATTGGTCAAAATCGGTCCACAGCCACGCCCACAATCGACAAAAATTTATTTATCTTCAATTTTTGTGGCAGCTATATAGATTTTGGTCGATTGTGCATGTGAATCTTGATCGATTTCGCCCATATTAAATAGCGATCTGCGTGCAAAAACTAAAATTGCCTGGACAAAATTTTAGCACAATATCTCAAAATTTCCGCTCGGGAGACGCAGGGACACATGTCTAAATCGACTCAGTTTTCGACGCTGACAAAGAATATATACTTTGTAGGATCTCCAACGCCTCTTTCTGGGTGTTGCAAACGGAAGAACAAAGTTAGTATATCCTCATCACTAAGGTGGAGGATATAAAAACATTCATATTTTCGAGGTAACTTCTTCAAATTGCTTCCCATCATATACAAAATATCTTTTCAGTTGATACGGGTACTTACAGGGGATGGACAAAATAATATGAACACCTGACATCAAGGGTTTCGCAATTGCAACCCTTCAATAATTGTTAGCTGTCGAGGTTCTGTTTTTGTCGAAACAGTATTATTCAAGTGAGTGTTGAGTTCTGCTATCACTTTTTTTACATATACTTTACATATTGCTAACATGCAACAAGATGTACTTATACGCATGGGCATGGTGTTCACATTATTTTGTTCAAGCCCTGTACGAGCAATAAGCCAAATTGATTCATAATTTTATGGGCATTGTAGTTATTGTATTTAATTTGGCACAACATTTGTAAACAACATAAATAACATACGTACTACGAACAAGCAGCACAAGTTAGTAGCGCCTCATTGCAAGGCAACAAGACAAAGCAAACAGGCCAAAATCACAAAAACATATGTTATACCACGGATGCTCAATTTGTCTAAGAGATGTATTCAGGCGTGAAGGCAATAAAGAACAAATGCCAACACATGGGAGAATACTCTTGTATACTGTGTTTTGTATAAAATAATATGAATTGTTTTTGTGCTGTATGGCATTTGTTTTCGTGATCTGCATGCGCCGATTAAGATCAATAGGTGAACGATGCTAAATATTTTGCAAAGCAAAATGCTTTTGTGGGAGCAAAGCAGCACGATCGACGGAGATAAAAGTGTAGTGTAATTATCTACACTAAACAAATTACTTATAATCAATTATTGCCTGTTCCCTCATTTAATCTGCGTGGAATAACGTTTGTGTGTGGCGTGGTAATCACTGAGAGGATTTATATCAAATTCACCGTTTATTATATTTTGAGATAGTTTAGGGGACAGTTCTAGTGGATGTGGCTCTGTTCAAAATAAGCTGAATTTATTAAATGGGCGTGTTCTAAAAAGTGGGCCTAATAAGGTACAGTGTTTATTATTTTCACTCTGGGGTGTAAGTCTTTAACTATTGCAACAAATTTTATTGCATGTTTCTGATATTATTGACAGCCAGTAAAATGTTTTTCCATAAAAATAAATTTTAGAAATACACACATATGCATATACACACAAAATAGGCATAAATATTAACTAGCTGGTGGTGGCGATAAAGATGTTTCCATATACATACTGGTGGTCACTTGAATAGGTACCAACTTCTTTAGTAGGATTCCATCAAGAATATTTATACTTTGTAAGGTCTCTGATGCTTCCTTCTGGGTGTTGCAAACGGAAGAAAAAACTAAGTATACCCTCGTCAGTAAGGTGGAGGGTATAATAAAACAAAATAGGAGACAAATATATCTGGACTGAATGCACTTACATACCATATATTACCATATAAATAAAAATAAACAATCTGATCACTCTCCACAAATACTCACTCTTCAGCCGCATAAAAGAGAATTATTATCATCATGTTTGTGGTACTTCAAGTGAAAAAGCAAAAACAAATCTTTAAATAGATACAGAAATATAAAAAATAAAATGTAACAACAATAACAAAAACTGAAATTGAAGAAATAAGAAGAACAAGGTAGAGAAGTTCGGTTAAGACCGAAGCTTAAATACCCTCCACCTTTTATAATCCTCTAAAAAATAAGTTCCTATTGCCATATTTATGTATATGACTATTTCAAGTACTTACGCAAATAGTGTTTTTTTTTAATTATAGACGTTTGCGTTATTCAATCATGCCCATTTTTGGCACAGGTTGGATAACGGTACCACTTATATATATACCAAATTTCAACTTGATAGGCATAGTATTGTGCGATATATAATTTTTTAAAGATACAATTTTTTCGAGGTATGTTGAGATTTTCATTTATTGTGGGCGTGTCTTTTAACCGATTTTGCCCAATTTCAATACGAAACAGCGAAATTAAACTAAGAATAAGTGTGTCAAGTTTCAATGTGATATCTCAAAAATTACGACCGTGAGAGTGCCAACAACAGACGGACACACGGACGAACTCCGAGGCTTCCTTCGATGTGTTGTAAACGGATGATCAAAATGAATATACCCTCTTCCCTAAGGTGGAGGGTATAACAAAAGCGATGGTATCCAAAAAAAGAAACAAGTGGTTGAGGATTGAATAAAGAAAACCAGTACAATAAAACTAGAAAAAGACAAGTAAGAAAACTTAAAATGGCTTAAAACAAATCTTAAATACCCTCCACATTTACATGCAAACGGTGGACGTGGCACGTACATGATTACGCCCCCTATTATAGTATGCATTACGTCGAGTTTTACTCTGAGTTTGGTTTTTTGTGAATTGTTAGCATGTCCGTTATCCGACCGTGCCCATTTTTAGCACATCTATGAATGGTTAAAATATAAATATGTTTATAAAATTTCAACATCATAGCTGGATTTTTCTCTCGTTTGTGGGCGTGGATTTTGACAAATTTTCCTTAATTTCGACCTGAGTGCTGAAACTAGAAACTAGTCTGTACAAAATTTTAGCTTAATATCTTAAAAGTGACGAGTGTATGAATGCCAGCAACAAGAATCTCTGACCCATTGTTTTGGATGTTGCAAATGGAATGACAAACTTAGTACATCCTCCAACTTATGTGAAGAGTATAAAAACATGATAAACAAGTAAAAGCAGCTAGATGGTAGACGACACCAAATCTTGAATCCCTAACACATAAATACAATTTTAAAACTGAACCCAATCCATACCGATAAGAGATTATGACAAATGAATAATTATGACATTTTATAACATGCAAAGAACAAATAATTTTCTTCTGCTCGTCATAAGCATTACAGGCAAGATTAATATATACCAGTAAAAAAAAAACTATAATTGGCTCAAGACATATGTTAAATACCCTTCACCACCTCATTCCTAATGGGCGTGATATGTTCCTTATTGCGCCCCTTATGCACTAACATGCGAAACTGCGCCAAGTATATTTTTTATAAATTGTAATTGTAATATATTAAACGACCACGCCCGTTTTTGGTACATCAATAAAAGCGATAATTCATAGCTTAACTTTTATGGCTAATATAGCGGTTTTTGGGGATTGTGCGTGTGGCTTAAGAGCAGCCCAGACCGCTTTTGCGTGTTGAAATATCTGTAAACAATTTCACTAACCGCGTTAGCTTTTGATTATGTTGGTCATGGGCGCGACTGTTAACCATTTTCACTTATTTTCAATAGGCTATTACCTAAAAGATTTAGGAATCCGATATCTCAATTTTTGCTATCATAAGCATTTCAATAATAGGCAGACATACGGACATTGCTAAATCGTTATAGATTTAGATGCTGATGAAGAGTGTATACATACTTTGTGGTGTGCCTAACGTTTTCTTCTGATGTTTGCAAACAGAAGGACAAACTTGGTATACCTACCCTGTACACTAACGACTGAGAGCAAAAAAAATTTGCACTCTCTGAAAGGTGTTGTTATGTTACAACAAAGGAGATGTCAGAAACCCTACAAAGTATAAATATTCTTGATCTTGATTAGCATCAAAAACTCGAGTCGATCTAGACATGCATGGCCGTGTGTTCGTATGTCCGTAAGTTCGGTCTTTGTTGTTAGATGTAGATGAATGTCCGTATGTCCGTATGTTTCTTTTGTCTATATGTTATTACTCTTACAGCCGTGCATTTTGAGTTGAAATTTTGCACAATCATTTCTAGTTTCTGCATGCAAATCGTTCTTTCAATTGGACAAAATCGGACGAGAGCCACGCCCAGAATCGAGTAAAATCTATTTATCTACCACAAAAATTTACATAAGAAGTTCTAATTTAGTACACATATATATAAGTACCCCACCCATCGATGTACCTTAAATAGACATGGTCAGTTAACAGACACGGACACAATTCACAAAAAACCTTTTAAAGTCTTTTAAAGTCTCGTCTTTCAAGTTCTTATGTATTCCATACACTATTTGAGGGTTTAATCAGATACCTGCCACGCCCACCCTTGGGAGGGTGTTTAAGGTTTGCCCTAAGTCAAATTCGGTTTTTTTATTTTGTTTTGAAACTGCTCAATTTTGAAAAATGTATGAATAAATTATAGTATCTTGGATCAATTTCGAAAATTAAGATATACTTTAACGTGAACGTGAACTAACTTGGCAACTCTATAAAGTGTACAAGGTGAGGGGAAAAGATGGAAACTTTCGACTTGGAATTTTTCAAAAAAAAAAAATTCAAAATTTTAAAAGTGGGCTTAGAAGAGGGAAAAACAAGATCAAGATCAAGAGGAGCAACTTTTGTATTTGAAGTTTTTCAACTTCTGCCGTTACTCGACTGTTTCCATATTGTTATCTCACCCTGTATATATGATATTCCTAATCAACATTTTGTGTTTCTTTGTTGGTAAATTAATAGAGCAGCATCAGCTGCTATAAGGAGATATAGACATAGAGAGCGAGAGAGAGAGAGATCATCGCCATACTCTAAAATAAATCAAACAAAACAAGTGCTTATCATACAATATTTATTCACAATTATATATTTAGCCACGACTGCTCATCTTCTAATAAGTAAATAAGTTGAATAGTACAAGATGATTATGTAAATATGAATATAATAATATATACAAGGAAAAACTTACATTTCGAATGCGTTCATGTCCGTTTTACGTATTACAACTCAATTATTAAACGATTACTGGGCGACAAACAGCAGGTGGTTTGAAAAGACAAATCTTCAATAATTTGTGTGTGTGTATATAGTTGGTAAACACAAAGAGTACATTTTGCTCTGAAGGGCAATAATATGTGTGTGTGTTTGACTGATTTGAAGCTAAAGAGAGCAAATTATTCCGCGATTAAATAATTGTTGAGCACTGGCAAGAATTATTAACAGATCATGGTGTCGTGGTGGTCGTGGGCTATATTGCTGTTGTTTTTGTTAATGTTGTTATTTTTATTGTTATATTAAAACCATTATTTATGTACGTTTAGTTGCATATATTTCATTTGATGGGAAGTATGAACGCTTCGTTAATAATGCCAAGTATGCAAACGACGGAAGGTATGCATAAAATATTTATTTATTTTTTCATAAATATCAAATTTTTATTAAAGCATTCACACACACCACGCAGTTAATATTGTTATTGCAGAGACGTGTTGAATTTGGAAAAGCTGAAGCGTTTCCCAAACGTTTAAAGAGAAATGACGTAATGATAGATCATACGAATATTGTTTATAAGTAAACATTTATATTTACAAGTTTTTATGGATATTTTTTTTTTGTACCCTGCATCACCTGTGGTATAAAGGGTATATTAAGTTTGTGCAGATGTTTGTAACTTCTAAACGCGTGAAGATAATCTATTCTCGATGTAACCACGTTTGTCTGTCTGTCTGTTTTGGCCACAATTCTTAAGATATTTCAATGAATTTTGGTACGAGGGCGTTTCTTAACCCAAGCATAAGCACTATTGTAAATGGTTTAAATTGGACCATTTTTAGAACTGCTTCTCATATAACGTTTTTATTTTAAATAAGTCTTTATAAGGGCGAATATATTCTTAACAACATTCTTTGACAACATTTGGCAGAGAATAGTTAATTGGCTTTAATAATTGGCTGTAATAAATTTGGACTCGATCGGACTATTTTATAAGCTTTTATATTGCAAAAAATCGCACTTCTTAGCATTGTTTGACAAAGTTTATTGAAAAGTAGTTAATGGGCATAATAATACACTGTCCCAAATTTGCACCCGATCGAATGATTTTTAGAACGCCTCTCCATATAGTGACTTATATGGCAATTAAAACATAAATTGTGATGAAGGGTATTAAATGGTCGGATTGGACCGAATATAACATTTTCACTTGTTTTTATTATTTTTACAACAATTATTCATACATTTCTCCTTTTGCGCACAGAGATCTTGTCTTGTGTGAGTTGTGTAGTGCGGCAAAAAAGTCGTATTTACAGGTTTATAGACATGCCGTTTAAAAGAAGATTAAAACGCAGTACAAAGTGCTTCAACAACTTTACACAAAAAGAATACAATTACTGAGAAACGTTGGTCACATGCAATCGCATTACACCAAGTAGCCATTGCTTTACAACTTTGTATTTATTTTATAATAATTGAACGCAGTAGATTTCATATCAGGATTTTTGTTTTCTTTCTATTTTACCGGTTGACACACATCGTGAGAGGTTGAAGACTTTTTCCTTTTATTTTCAAAGTATTTTCTTCGTTTTCTTCTTCTTCTGCTTTTTTCAATAAGTTCATAAAACACAAAAACCTAATCAGTGTGTTGTTTGTTGCTCTCTCAGCAAATATTTGTAAACTTACTCTAGGAGATCACTCTCACTTTGTCTTTCTTTCTTTTTCACATTCCTTAACAGGCCACTTCTATTTTTTTACTGATTTTTATAAAAAAAAAACTAAGAAATAATTATGAACAACGATCAGACACGATGACAAAAGAAGACGAGAATGTGAGTGTTGGTGAATCTATCCTATTCCTTTATCGCCTTTTTACACTTTAATTGCGTTTTCATTACAATTCCTCACTTCTTCATAGTTTTCTGATAACGGATTTTGTTTTTTCTTTTATTTACTTTTAGTTCGGTAAGTAACACAAAATAGATTTTTATTTATAACATCCGCAACTTATGCGTTCGAAAATGCTTTGCGCAAATAACTACTAGAGAATGAAAAGAGTCAACACGTACTAAATTTAAAACTGCACATGGGGCTTCTATTATCAAAGTAAGGTATTGTTGTATTTTCATTATAGATTCGAATTATTGCCTCTCTCTCTTTCTCTTTCTCTTTCTCTTTCTTTCTTTTCCTCTCTTCGTTTCACAACGATCACTTCTAATTATTAAATTTTCTCTTTCAATAACATTAATTACGAGAAATAAAACTAAATTTGGCTTAGACTAAATCTTAAATACCCTCCACATGCACACGCACGCAGTGGGCGTGGCAAGTGCAATTTAGCTTATCAATGGATGAGATTGTATACAAAGTTTCAGCTTGATAGCTCAATTTTTGTGTCAGTTTAAAAGACTTTTGTCGATTGTGGGCGTGGTTCTTTAAATAAATATTAATACCGATCTGCTTGCACAGGTGAGAGTGAAAAACATAGACGGACACACGGACTCTCGGTTTTTGACGTTTTTTTTTAGGTTGTTTGAAGGGTCCTTCCGGGTGTTGCAAAGGATTTGAGAAACTTAGTATACTCATTATCTTATGTGGACTTGGTATAGCCAGAAAATTAAATATAAACCGCTAAAGCATGGATTGTTAATTTATAGTTAGTATTAAAGTCAAGGAGTTGTGAATTTTCCACACACTACAGTTGTCCTTTCTAGTTTATGTTGATGACCGTTCCTCTTAGTTCGTTTCAGTTAAGAAGACTAGTTGATTCATTGAAAAAATATTGTGCAATCCATGCTGTTTTGGTTAGTTCGTGAAATATTTGTATAGACGTGAAATATCGGTAAGAAACATGAATTTAATGTATGGCCCAGAATTTGCTATTATTACAAAAACCATATTTACTATATCCTATCTAAGGGCATATAGATGGACAGAGAGACATGGTCATATTTACTATTAGAGGAATACAAAAAATATATGAAGTCCAATATTTATGAAAGATTTTTCAATAAGGACATAACAATTTTGTATTTAACTAAAATGCAGAATAATTAAGAATAATTGGGCGAAAATATATTTCAGGTATATATAGTATATAAATAGTATATAAATAGTATATTTAATTACGAAATCAATATTGTTCATATAAGCACCGCTAGTACGTTTGCAGCGATCGATTCTTTGAAGCTTTATTCAATTTCACTCTCTCTCTCTACACACTCATCGGCCGTAAGATTGTCAATTTCCCGTTTAATATTATCCCTGAGATCCTATAACTTTATTGTCTTATTGTCATAAACCAATCACTTAAGATAACTCAATAAAAAGAAAGCGCATGAGCCTGCCTGGTGGCGCGGTGAATTTCTGGATCTTCTTCTTCACCTTAGCAAAGTCTAATCGCAAAAGTTTCGGCGTTTCAAATGATTAAAAGAAAATTTAATCACATAAGGGTGTAAGCCAATATCTTTCGCTCTTTACTTGTGACCATCGACTCAGAACTGTGGTAGTAATTATACCCTTCACATAAGGTGGGGGTATACTAAGTTTATCATTTCATTTGTAACATTCATTATCACCACACAGCACCTACAAAGTATATATATTCTTGATTAGCATTGGAAACCGAGTGGACCTGGACATTTATGTCCGTGTGTTCGTCTGTTGTTGTACTCTCATGCTAATAAGTTTTGTACAGATACTTCTCGGTTCTGCACGTTGACTGCTATTTAAATTAGGAAAAATCGGTCAATAGACACGCCCACATTTGACAAAAATGTATTTATCAGTCACAAAAATTGATTTAAGAAGTTGAAATTTAGTACATATATAAATAAATAAACAATTCAAGGATGTGCCAAAAATGGGCGTAAGTAGATAACAGAAATACCCATAATTTACAAAAAAAGTCAATTTGCAAGTAAATACGTAATACAAACACTATTAGAGAACGCGTAATCGTATAAACGTTTCTCGTTTGTGAACTTTTCCATTAAAAAAATGTTAACTTTTACTGACATTTTGACGCTAATAGATTATGAAAAAAATTTCAAGGGTACCTTTGTATTAAAATACAAAATTGTTATGTCCCTATTGAAAAACTCTGTACTCTGAAGCATACTTTTAAGAGTATACCCATAACCTCAAGGTGGCAGCCAATAACGAGTTTAACGATACGCAGGACTCGCACTACTTAGAGGCTTTAAAATTGCAAGAAAGTCTAAAAGTTAAAATGGTTCCTTTAGCTATAGCCCCCATATAATTGTATCCGCCATATGATTATACATTTTGTTTTGTATTTCTTATGCATTTGGCGACATCTAGTGGGTTAGATCTAAACGATGAGGTTACGTTATTTATCAGTAAAGAGAGAAAAACAGTTATCTTTAGAGTTTTTCTGATCCATGAAAAATCCCTTCTAGAGAGAAAAAATCCCAATATATTTACAAGTAACTCTATGTTAAGCTCCGCCCCAAATAAATTTTCCCTCTGTTTCCCCTTTTCTCTTTCGTGCAATGGCATAAGTCCTTCCTTGGGTGCGTAACGGGTATGTAAGGAATGGTTTTTTACATTTGCAATATATCATGTGTAAAAGTATGTGTTTTTCATAGTTTGTGTCGTTGGGTACTCTCATCTTAGCACGTGAGACTGCTTTGCAAAAAATAAAAAAAAGGAGCAAATGGCTGCTGCTTCCGGTGGATGGGGCGATGAAAGTTTTTAAACAAATTGTGTTTCGGGTGCTACCGGTATTTTTCTGAAATGGATCGGTGTAGCAGGATGGGGGAGGTAAGAGTGTATAAAAGTTGATTAGATGGATTTCGTTTGGTTTTTGTGTTTTTAATCACACACCAATTTCATTTATTAAATCTTAGCATCAGCAACAGCAGCTTTGCCAACTTTGATAGCCTAAAATGGGAATCCAAATGGTTGGATGAATTGTGGTCGGGGAGAGTGGGGAGCTAGAGTATGAGAGCAGCAATGCAAAACACCAACAGTAGTCATGGCATCAGAGTTATTTTTAGCAACTACTTACAACAACAACATAAACAACAACAACAAGGCATGCTGCATCAGCATATAATTTTATTGTTTCCAGTGCTGCTGCTCTCGTTGATTGTGTTGTTGTGCTTTTAATCAATTTTATTATTATTACATTTTTAGTTATTTTCTTAGGTTTTCAATTTATCCATCGGGTAGGAATATATATATGCGTGTGTTTGTGTGCACTTGCGTATATATATAAAAGTGTAGTCGTTTTAAGAATTCCATTGATGTTTAGAGTAATGGACGATTACGTGAGCATAAATAATTTTTGTATTGTAGTTCTATCTTCACTAACGAGTCCATTCATGACGTTTCTCTTCAATGTAAAAAAATGAAAATCGTTCAGCAAAGGATGAATCAAAAAATAGCTGAAATAAGTTCAAACTATATCAATAAAATCTATAACGAGTTTTTTATTAAGAACATAACAATTTTGCATTTTAATACAAACGCACCCTTGAATGTTTTTCATGATCTGTCAACGTCAACATGCCACTCAAGGTTAACATTTTTATCATAGTAAAGTTCACGTTTGAAAATGATTAAAAATAACTATCGCAGTTCTGAGTCGGTGATGGTAACTTGAAGAGCCCCCGACAGTGTGTGCATGCTATAGCGGAGAAATTTGCAACAAATTTTCACTAAGCCAGGGAGACAACGCACCGGTCGAAGTACCGAAAATATTGCAGCCATAAGTGCTTCAATTCCGATTTAAAACAAATCAGTCGTACACAGGAATTGGAAATTTCTCAAACCCCATTATGGAGAATTTTGCATAAATATCTTGGCTTACAATTTTATTAATTGTTGCTGTCTCCACTCTGTCCTTTCTTTTTCAGCTAATAGCTGAAAGTATACTTAAAATATCATTACTTTGGCTTACATTCTTAAAACATAAAATTAACTCAAGAACTGAAGACTCTTAAACATTTGAAGAGCATAAACCTGTTCGATTGCGCACTGCTTCAGTTTTGAAGAAAATCCCGAATTTCATCGAAAAATCAAATTCAGCGATGAAGCCCATTATGTCATATGAACGATGTTCTATAATAGTATATCGCTGAGAGCTGTTTATATTCTACATCACTTGTGGCAACGAGTACGGATGTGTGTAACTCCTAAACCCACTTTTAATTGTAGCGATCGATTCAGAATTGACATCTGAATCGATTTAACCATATCTGCCTCTCTGTCTCTCTGTTTGTCTGAGCCTATAAATTGGTTTGCAAGCTACGGATCGCAGTAAAACATTTTTAAAAAATTTATTAATCAGCATAATAATTAAATGTAACAAATTTGGACACAATCGAATCACGCAGAGATTTGAACGAGACTGATTTTGGCATAATTTGTGGAACCAAGTGTTGTATTAAATGATCGGCCTTGAGCGGCTATAAAACTTTCACTCATTTTGACCGCCTTGATAAACAAATAACCACAATAGATGTTGGACTTTATTCTTCATCTCTATATATGAATATACAGGGTGTCCGTCGGGAAGGTATACTACTCGCAGTAATTCCATTGTAATCCTGGCTGTATGTGATGTGGCACCGTCTTGTTTATACCACATGTTAGTCAAGCCCAAAGCATGCAGTTGTGGCATTAAAAAGTTTTCAATCATATGACGATATCGCTCCCCATTCACAGTTACCGTTACGCCGTTTTCATTTTCAAAGAAGTGAGGTCCAATGATTCCTCCTGACCAAATTGCACACCAGACTGTCACTTTTAATGGATGCAAAGGTGACTGATGAATAATTCGAGGGTTTCCCATTCCCCAGAACCGACTATTCCGTTTATTCATGATTTTTTCATGAAAATCGCAGTTGTCATGGGCGAGCTGTAACATTCTATTGACATATGTACGGCAGCGTAAATGGTCTTGTAGAAGAAGCTCTTGTGTCAACTGAACCTTATATGGAAACAAATGCAAATTCTTGTGCAAAATTGTGGCCAAAGTGGTTCTTTGAAGATCAAGCTCCTGAACACGGCGTCGTATTGAGGTTGATGGATTGTTTTGAACACTTTCTTGAGCAGCAGTAATGTTTTCAGCCGATCTTGCAGTATGTTGTGGTCCATGCTTGGGCCTATCACCTACAGACCCTCTTTCTTTGAAATCATTCACTACACGATAAATAGTGCATTTTGTTGGCACGTTGTTTCTCCCAAAAATTTCACGTAACCTTCTCATTGTCACAGTAATCGATAATTGATTTTGATAAAATGTTTTAACAATTAAAACACGTTGGTTTATCGAATATTTTTCCATAATAAATTTGCCACGTGCCTACTTCACGACTGCGAAATATGAACTGTCAAGACTAATGTTTACCAAAATGGCGGCAAAACAAAGTAGTATACCTTCCCGGTGGACACCCTGTATATAAAAAGTTTCCTTCGTTTTGTTTCCTTGCGAGTCTTGCTCTTTATCCCAATTTTGCTCCGCAAGAGTGTCATTCATACTTTTAAGGTTTGCTTAACAATTACAGCACAACAACTGCAACTGATTTTAGAGTTGTTTTTTTCCAAGTCTTATTAATGTTGTTTCGTTAGTCACATAAAAATAATACTCGTTGGCTGATGATTGTGTCAGTGGAACTTTCTTGTATTTTGGTGAATAACTTTATAATTCTATTTGAATCAAGGAGATCAAAAGTTGAATAAGAGAATTAGAAATTAAGCTTAATCAGGCCACCATGAGAGCTCTTGTGAAGATTTTAAAGGAAATTTTGAAATAGTATTAGAGAAGAGTGGCTCATTTACTTTTAAAATTAAGCGTTTAACTAAAATTCTTTAAATACAGAAAATGTTGAATATATTACCTTTTAAATGATGTAAAAATTTTTCCTCTACGTTCATTTTTCGCAAGGCTACAACGGGTCAAACTTTGAACCAGCACTTGGCGCAAGAAAAGATTTTTGTATAGAAAAAGTGCACTATTCTTGCGATTTTCCGATGAAACTTGGCACATCAAGTCCATTTGCTGTAAGGCTGAATTGTATTGATAATAAAAATTTACAAGAATTTCTCGATGGTGCAAGTTTCAGCTCGATTAGGCTACTGTGACAACTTCTGTAAGGATGTATTGTAAAACTACCATGAAGTGTATTAGGGGCTCATTCGATTTTATGCGGAGCGTTACGTAAGCAAAATGGGGTCCAGTTGCGTACACACGAAGAATATCTTTTTCATTTTTCGATATTTTCGGTTTCCTTTCAATATTAATTTCACATCTTTGCCTGTTTTTTTTTGTTTTCCTTTCTTCTTTTTTATTTCCTCAGAATCGTGCAACATTTGTAGAGGTAGAGACCGGTTAAAATTAAGAAAGAAGAAGAAGAAGAAGGAAAGATTCTTCATAGCTACTTCTGTCTGTTGTCTGTTTGAAACATGGCGGTAAGGTGGGTAATGTACGCGCGCGTGTGTGTGTGCATGGAGAGTAAATGAAATTGATGTTATTTATATGAGCACTTGATGCGCTAAATTGCCTTTTCGAGGAAACTTTTTGCTGTACTTTTAGCTTTAATGGAAAATAATTAATTTCATAGTTCCGCTATATAACTGATACACACTCGTCACACCCAGCATCGCCCAAGCCCAGCTGGTGCTGACCAATGAATTATGGTAAAAATAATAGCATAAAAGTTCTCAGTCTCGCTAGCCCACCGTCCAGCAGCCTGATGCGGCTCGTTACCCATTCATATTCTTTAATGTGCAGTTACAAAGGTACATACGTAACGAGAAACTTTTGATTTTAGTTAAATGGTTTGTAATGTATGAGCGACCACATGTTTGCTAGTTTGCCAGCACGCCTGACCGACCACCCACTCACACTACCAGCCACCTTGTTTGGCTAACATTTTGGCATTTTGCGCTCTTTCAATTTGGTAAATTGCTTTAAATTGCTTTTCAACTATATGTGGTTGGCAGCATGCACCCGGCTCCCAGTCTCCGCCCATTTGTTTAGGCTTACAGGCAGCGGCCAACTAATGAGGTTGCCGCTGCTGGTGATGGTGATGATCACGATGATAATGTTGTGTGGTGTTGTGTTGTGCCTTCTGCCTGCTTTCAAATTCATTTATAAATATGCATAAGATTTCTTTTGCTTGTTATTTATTTAGCAACATACTCCGGACGCGCAGATGATAAATTTTTGAATTAAATAAAAACACTTGAGCTCCACTTAGGTACTAATGTTTGTTCGTTATGATTAGTGTGCTACGTTTGTTGTCTCTTTGGCGAGACTATGTCCTTTTCAAAACCCTATAAACCTTTTATGACGCTGCTGCTGCTACTGCCGTGTTGTAAAATATTTATGGTGGCAAGAATGCTTATATGTCTTAAAATTTTATTGCAGTTCTTACTCAACCCTCCTCATTTGCCAGCCACGAATCTGTGTCTTTGGGTGTGTGTGTGTGTGTGTTTGTTTGGAGGAGAAGCACGTAGGGTAGGCATCATAGACTACAAGTAAGTTAAATGGTTTTCTGTATTCATTACAATTTTCTGTGTACTGTTATTCTCCTCCCATCGTCTACTTGTTTTTCTCTGTTTATATCGTTCACCACCTGTGGCAAAGAGTGTATAAAATGTATGCGTATGTTTGTAACTCCTAAGCGGTAAATGCCACACCCACCTTCAATTCCACTAAACGTTTTAGCATCAAAATCGGAATCGATTTAATCAAGTCCGTCTGTCAGTCCATGTAATTAGAGAACATTTCGATGAAGTTTTTATTTCTAATCCAAAGGTATGCATAATTGCAAATGGTTCAAATTGGACCCTTTTTGGACCCCCTCTCTATATAACGACCTATTCTAAAACAAGTAAGAAAACTACATTTGGCTTAGACCAAATCTTAAATACACTCCACATTTACAATAGTGGGCGTGGCAGGACTTGATCGATTTCGCCCATTTTAAAAAGCTATCTGCGTCTGTACAGATTTCAGCTTAATATTTCAAAATTTACGCCTGTGAGAATATCAACAACAGATGGATGTAGGATCTCTGACGCCTCCTTCCGGGTATTGAAAACGGATTAACAAACTCCATCTTATGTAGAGGGTACAAAAATATCGCAATTCTTAACATTTTTTGACAGAATTTGGTGCAGAACAGTTAATTAAGACAATAATTAATTATAACAAATTTGAACCCGATTGGACCATTTCTAGAACCCCTTTCTACATAAACATATTTCACAAAGTGTTTGATACGATATGAATAAAATTATTGTAGCATAATTTGTAATAGAAATTCATGTAGAGTGTTAAATGGTCGGCCTTGAGCGACTTCTTTTCTTTTCATCCCAGTATGTAATCCTTATTCATACCATGTTCCTTTTTTGGTTATTTATGGCCGCCAATTTATTGTGAATTTAGTGCTTCGTACATTTTGCAAATGCATCCACCCGCCTTCCATGAGGTTATTTCAATTAAGTTGTACAATATTTATGATATTATTGCGCACCACTAACGAGTAAAAGGATTAAATAGATCTAGCCGCACTGCAGAAGTGAAGATTTCTTTTCACATAATGCAAAATGATTTTGATACAAGAATATTTTTAAGGTAGGGAAGGATTTGTTCCTTTTTTAAAACTAATGCAGTCAAAACAATAATTATTATGAGATTACAAATCTAAAGTTTATGCAAGATTCCAAAAAAATCATTATTTACAACCATCAACGTGTTACACTTTTTATACCCTACACCACTTGTGGCAAAGGGAGGATTAAGTTTGTAAATATATTTGAAATTTCTAAACATAGAAACACCTTTTATTAAATCCTAATTCAGAATAAAATCTGTTCACAATTACATCTTGTCCATCGGTCCGTCTATATTATATATGTTTAAGTGAATTTCTGCCCTAGTTTGTGCCTTAGTCTTGAGCCAAATTGAACCACTTTTAGAATTTAATTGGAATACTATTCGATTGTGGCAAATTTAAATCCGATGGTCCCTTCCGTATGTCTGTAAATGGAATCAATCTCCTAGTCGTACAAATCATTTGATTTCGACTGCAAACTTACACTTAACTGTTTGCAGTCTTTGTTGGTTAAAATGTGTTAAAAAACTAGTGCTGAAAAATAATCAATTTTGTATACGAATATTATCAATATTCGATGTTAGTCTTGCGATCTCTTGAAACGTCTTTTACTTTCTTTCTACCCTCCACATATGCTAAGGTATACTAAGTTTGTCATTGCAACACCTAAAAGAAGGCGTCAAAGTATAATGTTATTAATCTCAGTCGACGTATATGTGTCCGTAAGTCCGTCCACGGTTGATATTCTCACGGTCGTCAAATTTGAGATATTGAGCTGAAATTTTATACATATAACATACATTCTAGTGTCTATACGCAGAACGCTATTTAAACTGAGCAAAATCGTTCAAAAGCCACGCCCGCAAACGAAATATATATAAGAATTTCTTTTCCACAAAGATTTACTTATGAAGTTGACATTTGCTATATATATTTATTATTACTCTATATTTATATTGATATGCCAAAAATGGTCGCGGTCGGTTAATAAATACGACCCGAAAAAGCCGTACCTTGCGTACGACTTGCAAACTGATACGCAATATATAAGCCAAGCAAAGTGTTATAATCGGTTATATTTAAACCCTACACCACTTAGTTCCACAAATTGCGCTACATTTAGTTTAGTTGAATCAATAAGGCGAGGCATTGCCATCCATTTGTGTCAACATCGCGAGATTATACGGGGAAGGGTTCCAAAAATGGTCCGTTCAACTCCAAATTTGTTACATTTAATTATTAAACTAATTAACTGTTCTTCATTAAATTTTTGTAAAAAAAAAATTAAGAAATGCGAATTTTCTTTATATAAAGACTTTCTTATAATAGGGACTTATATGGGAAGAGGTTCTGAAAATGGTCCAATTCGGTTTATTTTCAATGGAGTTTCTCTTTGGCTTAAATTATAACTTTTCATCCAAATATCTGAAAAACTGTGACCACAACCTTACATACAAATTCACATAGTTGGCAGACGGACAGACGGAGATGGTTGAAACAATTCAGATTTTGATTTTGAAGCAATCGGAGTAATTCCCTGATATAAATTAACTAAAATACTTCAATTAGTTTTGAAAGGTGGCAGTTGGGGTAAGAATTTCTCAAGAGGGTCGGGAAAATATTCATTTGTTGAAAGGCTAGCAGTAGTGTGCCGTGACAGCATAGTTTATCTCGTGCCACAAAGAAATGTTGGCAAAAATTTGTAACCACTACATGTGATTGGATTTATTCTGATTTTCAACGTATTGTCGTGTAGTGTCGTATATGTGTACGTGTGTACGTGTGAACGTGTGTGCATATCTACAAAACAATACCAATAAAGATGTTATTAGCTGGATAATAAATTAACTGAAATTCATTTAGTGTGAGTGTGTGGTATAAAAACTTTCCACAAAACTTCGCCATCAAGTTCATCGTTCGGATATAAAATAAAAAATAAATTTGAAATGATTACTGGAGCCAACGATGAAATGGAATGAAGTGAAGTGAAGTGAAATGAAATGAAATTGTGTACTTGTACGTACACAAAACACTTATTATACGTATACAAACAAACACACACAAAAACACATACACAGGCTGGTCTCACTGGATAAAGTGTTTCTGGTTGGGCGGTAGTGGCTGTGTGGCGAGCAGAGGAAAATTAATAAAAATAAATTGAGTTGTCAAAAATGATATTCGAAATAAATTCCTCGGTGAGTAATCGTTTTGTTAGCTTAACTTTCATGCACTACATTATTCTGCCCAACTAGCTACCCAAACAACAATAATCGACCACCCACTACCACCCACATACACACACACACACACACGCTTATGTACAGATACTTATTCATACAGTACCAAAAAGTACTTGAATACAAACGTAAATGCCTGACGATGAAAATCCAATTTTTTCATCATCATTCATGCCATTTCACTTACACTTATAGAAACACATTAATAATGATGGCAAGCTTACTGGGCTCAGTGGCACACAGAGAGTGTGAGAATGAAAGTGATAGAGTGAGAGAGTGAGAGAGTGAGAGAGAGAGAGAGAGAGATAGAGCACAGGGGAAAACCCCTAAAATAACTGTAATAAAATAAAGTATCAAGCTTTGCAAGAGGCTATCACAATAAACATCAGTTAACCGTTCATATATCTATGCATACATATATATGTATGTGTGCTTGCATACGTTTACGTGCATATTGATTGCCCTGTGTATAGATGTGTGTTGTACCCTTAGTACAGACGCGATTTTAGAAACCTTACACAAACACAGCTACGTGCATAAAAGAAAACACAACCTACCCTGAGCAAACAAGCACACGCACACGCATACACAAACACAAACACGAACCCATTCACCTTCATTCAGTATCGTCAAGAGGAAGACATTTGAATTGAATTTTCCAACGGTACGTGAAGAAAATTCATACAAATTGAGAAAATTGTCTTTTAATGAAGATTCGCAATACAGCACACAAGGCCACAAACACTGCCATACACGAACAGAAACAAAAAAAAAAGAAAAAAACAATCACAACCATGCTGAAGTGTGTACCGTGCAAAGGTAAAGATAACATACATAAAAAAACCAAGTATGGGTTACACGAAATCTTAAACACCCTCCACAACCTCTTCTTAAGCTGTGGGCATAACACTTACATGGTTAAGCCCTCTTTTACTACGTTGATGCATTTACTAATTTGTATTTACCAAATTTATATTTTATGATTATAAGAAATGTTCATCGATTGCGGGAGTGGCTCTTGACCAATTCTGTTTAATTTAATTAAAAATCTACATGTGGGCGTGGCACGTATATGATTACGTCCTTTGAAAATGCATGTATTGCGTATAAACCTAGAAGTGGAGTTGTTCACTCTATAAGGTTGTTTTTTGTAAACTGTGGTAAATGGTGTCGAAAGACCACGCCCTTTCTTAGCACATGAGCTACCTAATTTGAACTTCATTGGTCAATTTTTGTAGCAGATAGAAATATTTTTGCCGATTATGGCCGTATGTGATGTCCGATCACGCCCATTTTTGGCACATCAATAGATGGCGTAATTACAAATTTTTATATGTGGCAGATAAGTGGATCGGACATACATACATGGCTAGAGTCATGGTAATCACAAAAATTTTTTTGTAAAAACCTCTGACGCCTTCTTCTGGGTGTTGTACATGAAGTGGTAAACTTAATATACCCGCCATCTTATGTGGAGGATAAGTAAAAAAAAAACGCTCAGATTAAAGTAAATTGAATCTATCACTTAGGCCAAAAAGAGACGGTGAGATAAAGGGTAGACATTATCAGGGAGATACGGATAGAGAGATAGAGATAATAAACCCCAGAATGTACAACACCAACAACATGCCCAATGATGAAGCGTTCAATGAAAATAATGGGAAATTTTATTATACTCTCTCTTTTTCTCCTCTCTCAGTATAGTACAAATAACACAAGTACTAAAGGGGCGGGCTTACATGCTCTATACTCTACCACACTAAGCGCCATCGCCATTATGCTTCCAAGTGTGTGTCGTGTGTACGTTTGGTATTGAAACGGGTTTCAAGTTCGGGTTTCGGTACGATAATATTGTTGAAATAGCGAGTGCAGTTATCCCGTTAGATCATTCGCTATATAGTTTAGCTTGCAAACGGTTGTGTGCCTTCAACTTCAAAACAAGCGGATAAACTGTTAAACGGCAAAACGAGTCCTTCTTAATTAATTTGAGAAAATTAAATTATAACAACAGCAACAACGTGAATAATTTAATAATACAAACAAAACCTAATAAAATGTAAAATTAAAATTGTTTTCAGTTCAACGCTCCAACAAATGAAAATACAAAACCTACATAACTATGTACACAATATATGGTATATACATTGTATAAGCTCCCTGTACACATACCCACATATATAAATACTTGTGGCTGTTGCTGTCAGAGTCTCAAGAAAGAGTTTCAAAACTTTTATTGCACGTTAGAAAAGCACTTTTCAGCCTAATTAAACATTGAGCGCGCGTGTGTGTGTGTCTAACCATATTCAACAAGAGGATACTTTGACTAACACATATCAAAAAACTAAAAAAGTAAAAGAGTAAAAAAGTAAAAATCAAAAACGTAAAATCTCGACTTTTTCGTGTGTTCTGTTCACCAACACAATAAACTTTGTGAGTGTTGAGCTGAGATTCTTCAACGATTAATTTTGTGGGTGTACTTGTGTCTATGTGCGTGGGTTAGGGTTTCTTTTTGAAACTCACCCAAAACATTAACTATCAACATTTTTACAGACGCCAATAAGGTAAAAGAAAATTACGATTCATGCCATTGATATAACGTTTATACCTCAAAGCAAGAAATTTCGTTTTTTGTACCTTGCATCCCACGTGACAAGAACAAAGGATATTTGTAACTCCTAAACGGCTAAAGATGGACCCATATTTTATTACATCGATCGATTTAGAATCACTTTTTGTTAAATTGATAACTATTGCCGCCTTTCCGTCTGTCTGTAGCATACACATACAAATTTGTGCCGTAACTTTTAAGACATTTCAATGAAATTCACTACGAAGACGTACTTTGACTCAAACATAAGCACTTTTAAATATGGTTTAAATTGGACCATTTTTGAACCCCTTTAAATAAGTGTTCTTAATATGTTGTGATAAAATGTGGTTTTGTACTCTTTAAAGTTGTATGTTATGATATTAAAGAAATGGCAGAGACAGACTTGTCGTAAAGTTTACAATTATTCGTAGAAATATAGATTTAGGTCATTCTCTCATTAAATGTCTCATACGAACCATAAATGATTTTCTAAAAGTATTCAACGATATATAAAAAAGTGGACCAAGTTGTAAACTTTTCATTTATTGAACCATATTCTTATAATGTCCTCTAATGTAGTTCATGTCAGCCGGTATATATGACTGTCATGAATGAATGCAGCTTTTAACTGTATCAACGGTAAACGTATGAAAAGCGACACAAGTTCCGGCACAAGTCCCGATACAAGAATAGATGTTCTGAGCATCGAGTACTGAGTCGCTGTAACCATGTCTTCAACTTGCCGCTTGGAAGCGCCAATACTATGACCAAAGTCGTTGTTGCTGTTCTATTCCACTTAATGAATTGATTGTTTATGTTCCAGAAGTTTTAGAAAATATCATCTATAATAGATTTTGTTGTCCATTATAAAGAAATCTAATTACTGAACAAATATGATTTGTGAAAAGTTTTTCGGACCCTAACTGACTAATATCAATAATCAATACTATGTAGTGTAGGGGGAAAACTAATTAAGTGGGAATATAGTCTTTGGCTAAAAGATGTACCAATTTTCATCAGTGAATAGTAAATGTTTTGGTTTTTTAAGCGCTCTAGACAATCCATTGTAGTTATGTCCATCCGTATGTCCGTTTGTTGTGGGAACTCTCACGGGCATACATTTTATGCTATCAAGGTGAAATTTTGTACAAATATTTATGGTATTTTAAGTAGGTGCAGGGCCATTTAACAGACACTATCAAAATTTTCATAAAAATATTTTTTTGTTCATTATCCGACAAGCAAGTTGATACGAATTACATAAACTCCTAAAGGGCGTGCTGACGATTTTACCACGCCCCCACTTTGTTTAAAGATGTGAAAGATTTTGCCTCAAGTCAAGTTGACTTTTTTTCTTTTAGGTTTAGCTGGTATTTTATAAAATCCTAATAATGATCTTAAAAGAAACGTAAAAATAGATTTTGAAAATTTCAATTGGATTATATCTAGCTTCAGCTTCTGTTTACAATTGAGCAAAACTTGTCAATATTAGAAAGTAACAAATAATGGACTAAATATATATGTAAAAACAAAAAGTGGGCGTGGCAGGTACATAATTACAGCCCCTAATAATGTATCTTTTTCGTATCAGTCCAGTTTTTAACTTTATAAATTGTGGGCGTTTTATGCGACCATGCCCATTGTTAAAACATTGACGAATTCGTTAATTATAAATATGTAAAATAAAGTTCAATTTTGTGACAGATGAATAGATTTATGTCAATTGTGGGCGTGGCTCCTAACAGATCTTCCAAATTGGAGATCTCTGTAAAAATGCTGATCAAGTATATATATAAACTTTGTTGTTGCAAAGGGAATGACAAACCTGATATCTTATGTGGAGGGAATAAAATTGTTCTGATTGAGTACCCAGGTTACCTAAAACCAAACATAGCGGATACTCTCGGTTTTAATTCTTTATTCTTTTTTAAATTTAACGAAAAGTTCTTTTGTGACGAATTACTAAAGGAAAGCATGTGCTTTTTATTGTTGAATAGTTTTGTGACATTGTCTTAATCAAAATCATTCCACATATTTGATTATATTTATATAACATACACACATACAACTACACCACTGTGTACCATTCTAGCATCTATTGTGAGTTTTATCAATTTTTGATTAAATTTTTCCGCCACCCATGTAGAAAACGCGAAAAAGCAAACAGCAAAATATGAATATGAACATGAAGATGAAATGAGAGAAAATGCCCAAATGTGCGTGGGTGTGTGGACGTTTGTATGTATGGTCTCGTCATCCAAAATCGAATAGATTCCATTTGAGTTGGCTTTCAATTAATTTGTGGTTTATCAATTTAATTTCCATTGATGCTTCACACAAACACACACACGCAACTATACATACATACAACCAGTACGATCCGCATTGACTGGCAAAGAGTGTGGTCATCAACATATTGTATCTGTAACTGTAACTGTTAGTTCGATACCATAAATCGCCCTCTCCCTATACATACAAACACAAGGCTATATGTGTATGTGTGTATGTATGTAATAAATTGAACTTTTAATATGGTTTCATAGCGACCAAGGAACGGATAAAAGAGTTTCGTTGGTTGTTATGCATTACAGCCAATGGTCTGATGAAGAGTAGAGTGCAGTAGACTACAATGGCGGTTCGCAATAATACGTGTGTTCATGTAAATGTACACAAGCATTATGATGGAGTTGCAAATATGATTTGTGGAGTTTATTATCATAGACCTGCCATATGTCCGTCCGTCAGTCCAGCTGTGCCTTCCGTTCCTTTGCGTACATGCCAAAATGGGAGATTTTATTTACACACGCAGCCATGTACATGCTTCACTCATTCACTCTCGTTTTTTTTTCATCCAATACATGAGCTTCTTAATTGCAATCAATTAGTCAAACTGTATTTTCAATTGATAGCTTTTTGGTTTTTTATTTAATAGAAAATTGTGAGGTTTTGAAAAAAAAAAAAAAGAAAACATCACTTAACTTTTTACACAACTTTGTGTGTATATATGTATATAATTATTTTATAAAATATATACAAAAGGATTTCTTTTTTGTTTCTCTTCGTTTCCATTTGAGTTTTTTTAAGGCCTCTACCTACATAAGATGGGGTGCCTGCACAGTTCCTTATTGCATTTGCAACAGTTTCACATGGAGTCGTCAAAGTTTAATTCTTAATCAGCATCAAAATCGGATGTCCGTACGTCCGTAACATTGAGCCTGAGCAACTGAGACAATTGGCAGAAACCTGTTACAGACACAACAAGGAAAAAAAAAATAAATTTTGTTTAAGTCAAATCTTAAACGTGCTCCATATCTGCATACAAACGGTAGGCGTGTCTGATACATGATTACGCCCTTTAATCGTGTATGTACTACGTAGCAGTTTGCAGGCGCACCACTCCCATTGATGATTCATGGATTACACTAAATTTCAATTTGTCTGTTATACGACCACGCCCTTATTTTGGCACAGCGACAGATGGGCAAATTATAAATATGTGTGCAAAACTTCAACTTCACAATTTTTTGTTTGTTATCCGACCACGCCCAATCGATTAGTGGAATAATAAATATTTGTATCAAACCTTAACTTCATGCCTCAATTTTTGTGGCAGATAAATAGTTTTGTCGATTGTGGGCGTGGTTCTTGACCGATTTTACCTCATTTAATTAGAGATCTGCGTATAAAATCGATAACTAGAAGTGTCTGTACAAAAAATCCAGCTAAATATCTCAAAATTTACGATGGTGAGTGAGAGAAAGCAAACAGACCGACGGACACATCATTCGGTACAGAATTCTACCATTAAAGTCAAATGTAACACATTCTGCAATAGTCGTCAAAAGAGATGGTCTTGTAGACGTTCTGCGCCTAGGGTGAGGGCATACGTTTAGAAAGCTTTCAGGATTTGTCTTTGATTTTGATCTTTTTGTTTTCAAATCATTTTCATTGCTTTCTTTGATCGTTTCCTTTCGGTATTCCCATTTGAATTCTTTCTAACTCCAAACCAACAAAATTTAATTCCACTTTAGGGACTTTCCAATTTAAATTGAAAATGAGTTGGAAGGAAGGTTTCCTTAAAACAAAATGTTGGATTTTCTTAATCAGATCAAACGCTGATTCGATCTATCTGTGTCTGTCTATTCTTGCCTCGTTCATTCTCTCGCTTATTCCACTTGTAAATGTGATAATAATCTATGCGACTGCAAATCCCAACAATTCCCGTCAATATAATTTTATAACAATCTCATTGAAGGAAGTGATGAAGGACTATTTGAGAGTGAGAAAACGAAAATGATTTAAGTTCACATTAACGAGTAATTTGATCTGATGTGTTTTATGTGACAGTTCAGGTATGAAACGTAAATGAGTTCAGTAGAGTACTCTACACCGAATTTAAATGTATGGCATTAGGGGTTTCAATTATCAATTAGAGAAGCAAGCATAGTGATCTCATCCAACTGAAACTCAAACTTGCACCATTGACTTAAAACCTCGACTTTGAGACTGATTTAAATAATCGTTGTACTGACCCCAAAAAAGCGGTACCAATTTCAAGTTCAAGTTAATGGACACATTTTTGTGGCATATATATAGATTTTCATCTATTGTGGGCGTGGCTCTTAATCGATTTTGACCAATTTAAATAGCAATCTAAGTACAAATAATAAAATTTTTTTTTCAAAAATTTTCAATATTCAAAATTTAGTTCTAACAACACATAAACGGACGGATATATTTAGGTCGATGTTCTTGCTGATGCTTCCTTTTTGGTTTTTGCAAATGGAATGATAAACTTATTATACCCTCATCATTAGGGTGGAGGGTAGAAAATACCTATATAATCAGTGATAATGATTTGCTCTCTGTCTCTGGTTAACTTTTCGCGCTTTTTCTTTTTTAACAAAAACAAATTCCAATGTTTTCACATTGTCTGTCTCAGCTGCTGTTTAATTAAACAGAAAATTTCACTAATTTGCTTGTACAAGTCAAACGGTGATAAAAAGCAACAAAAACAACAACAATGAATAGCAAAACTTATGTCTCGACCAAAACAAAAACAAAACAAGTAAAAAAACTAAATTTTGCCTTAAGTCAAATCTTAAATACCCTACACATCTACAGACAAAAAGTGGACGTGGCAGGTACATGTTTGCGCCCTCTAATAGTATATGCATTGCGTGCTAGCTTGCAAGTTGAGTTTAGTACTGAGTATGGTTTTTTATAAATAGTGGGCGCATTTTCTATCCAATCACGCCCATTTTTGGTACCTCAATGGTTGGAATAATTATGAATGTGTTTATCAAATATTAAATTCTTTGATCCATTTTTAAGGCACATCAGTAGATTTTGTACGATTAAGGGCGTGGCTATTGACCTATTTTGCCTCATATTTAAATAGCGATCTGCATTCAGAATATAGAAAATCTATATATATATAAATTTTCAGCTTCATACATGAATATTTACCACCACGAGTTAACAACAGACAGACGTACGGACACGCGGACAAACATGTACAGATCGACTCAGTTTTTGTGCTAATCTAGAATATATATGCGTTGTAGGGTCTCGGACGCTTTCCTCTGGGTGTTGCAAATGGAAGAACAAACTTAGTGTATCTTAGTATCTTATGTGGAGGGTACAGAAAGAACAAAAGACTTTTCTCTTCAAAAGCACATGTGAGCTAATGAAACAACAACCCTTCAGTTTGCCAACAATCTTTCTTACTGGTGCGAAATGTGTAATGTTGTGAAATGAAGAAGGAGTTAACTGCGCGAGTGTTTTGTGCAATATGTTGATGATAATAAAGAGGATGATGATGATGACAAAAAAAAGTCATAAAATGATATGAAGCTGATGGATTTGTTTGTGTTTTTTGTTTTTATTTTGTTTTATCCTTTTTCTCCGTTACTTCGCTTTACTTTTATTTGTTTTCAATTTCGTAGTTTTTGATTTTCTGTTTGTGTTTTTTAAGTGCTGATATTTTGCCATCACCGGCATGACATGGAGAACTTTTTAGAGCAAGTGTCATTGTCAACGTGTGCGTTGAATTTCAAATTAGTACATGCTGCTTGCTTGCTTGCTTTTTTTTTGTCAACAGATGCCACAGCGATAATTGAATTTACAAAACAATTTAAAAATGAAATCGTGATCTTTGCCTGATTTATTTAACTAGATAATAATGAAATCACACTGAGGCAGAGACAAAGACAAAAAGAGAGAGAGAGAAAGCACATACACACGTGCAACAATAATAATCGCCTGACGACAATTGTCGCTAAATTTGATATTTAGACAAAGCCATAGGCAGAGGCTACGTTTGTCATTTGTCAAGTTCCTTCATACCCTCATGCTCGATAGTCGGCGACGGCTCTGTGTTTACGCGGTAAAGCACTTAACTGCATAAACTAAATTTAGTCCATTACGAAACAATGCAGTGTTGTGTGCGCTATATGAGATTTATGTCATCTAAAAAGGTGTTTGTTGTTATTGTTGTTACGGTTGTTGTTGTTTATGCTTATGCTGATAATACTACTGCAGCAATTGCATCCGTTCAATTGACACTAAACTTTGTTTACGAGGTGTGATATCATCATTATATGAGCTGAGCTGAACTGAGCTGAGCGCCGCAACCAATCTATCTCTGATCCTATCACTCTCATGCACACTTGTACTAGCATAGGTGTTTGACGTTCATTACGTCTGGCCACTATGTGGGATTGGGTACTGTGTCGGTAATTATTATATTTAGAAAATCTAAGCGAACCGGTCAGTACCGGGCTGATGTTTACATCTGTCATGTGTAGACAGACTTGCCACTGGTGGGCAGTGCTCTGCTATCATCATCATCATTGAACCTAATTTAAGTGAAGCGTTGATTTCATTATGTCCATCTAAATATAAATTTAAATTTAAATTCAGTTTTAAAATCTCGCACATCCGCGTGTTAATTTCACAAAATATATTTAGCACGTGTTGTAAGTGCTTGTTGGAAAATTACAAAAAAGGAAAACAATTCAAAATACTCAATTTTGGCATAGGCCAAATCTTGAATACCCTCCATATCTACATACAAAAGGAGGGCGTGGCAGATACATAATTATGCCGTCTAAATGAAATGAAGTTTTTAGTACGGTTTTCTGTAAATTGTGCGCGTGCCACGCCCATTAATGGATTAAGTAATTATACTTGCAAACATCACATTTCAACCTCATTCGGTCCTTTTTTATAGCTCATAAATAGTTTTTAGCCGATTGCAGGCGTGTCTGTTATACGAACGCGCCCATTTTTGGCCCATTGATCAGAGAGGGGTTACAGGATACGGGTTCCACTTCTTAAACCAAATTTTGTGACAGATAAATAGATTTTTGAGTATTGTGGGCGTGGCTTTTGACCAATTTAAACCAATTTAAAAAGCGTTTTACTTAACACTTGAATGAACATTTCGTTTCTTACTAATGCGTATAAGATTATAGAAATTATTCAAAATTAATTGAATTCAGTAGAAATAAAAAAACGATCAAATCGCATTAAAAACTAAGTCTACTATCCATGAGTAAATACTTTCGTTATGTGAATTAATTGAAGCCACTATGAAAAGTAAACGATTTATTGGAATCGTTAAGTCTGATAATTTACTGTCAAAGTGTTTGGGGCTAATATTTGATGATGAACTGATTTAACAATGTCCATCCGTCCATATATTCGTGACACTTTTAGAAGAAGGGCGCAAAAATTTCATGCAAACTTCAGGATTTTCAAGATTATACACATTTTCCTAATTCCCTTCTGGGTACAAAAAAAATGTCTTTAAATAAATTTTTTTTATGTATTTTTTATGACAAATAAAAGTAAATAAATTCCCGGCTCCTCACGGTAATTTTTCAACAAAACCACTAGTCAATATAGTTAAATAAGTATTCTTTAACGAATTTGATTAAAAAAGTATTAACAAAGGTGATTTTTTGTTATATAAGGACTTCCTTTATAACGCGAGGCATTGCCATATAAGTCTCTGCGTGTTATATCAAGGGGTTCAAAATTTAGTCCCAAATTTGTTATAGCTAATTATTGGTCAAATTAATTAAGTTTCACAAAATTTTGTCACAAAAAATTAAGAATTACAACTTTTTATCATATAAATTTTATTTATTCCATTAAAGCAGGAACTTATATGGAGAGGGGCTCTAAAAATTGTTCGATTCAGACCATTTTCAAAATAATTTCGCTTTGACTCAATTTGTATCATTGTATCAATTTTCATTGAAATATCTCAAAAAATGCGACCTGTAGCTTATGCATGAATATACGTGGACTGACAGACGTACATGGTTAAATTGGTTCAGAATTTGATTCGGATTCGCTCTCTGCCCGTATCCTTTGACTGACTTTAACAAATTTCAATAACAATCAGCATACAGAGACTGTCAATAGTTCTGTTAAGTTTGATATTAAATTCTCATTATTTCCATATACGCACAGCCAGACATGGCTTAGTATTCGATACCTCTCAAAACATCTTCCTGAGCATAGGAAACAAATATATTTGATATAAAGGTATACAACCATATGCTTGTGACGATGGGGTATATAGTAAAAAAGGTGAATCAGATGAACCATAATTCAGAGTTACTTGGGTTGTAAACGACCTTACATGATGATATATATATTGTTACAAATGATGATCACGCTTTATTTTAACTATAATGTTTTTATAGGAATAACAACAACAAGCACGCTTTTACATTGAATTACTGGCTGGCACATAGCGAGCCATACACATCGTTAATGCAATTATAAATTATGAATATTTATTGTGCCGTTGTTTTCCACTCAACTTATTTCATTTTATACATTGCAATATCAATTTAAATGCACAACAACTATGGTCCAAACATAAAGCAATTTGCTGATGAAAGTTGTTATAGTTTATATATACATAAATGTGTGTGTGTGTGAGTGTGATTGTGTGTGTTGGTCTGCTTTTTGTTTTGTAATGTAAATTAAGTCTGTCTGCGCTTTTATTTCAATGGCGCTTTCATCACTCACGCTTATTATATTATTATACCATCCACATAAGACACAAAGGTATACAAAGTTTGTCAGTCCGTTTGTCAGATACAGATATAGAAGAAAACGTCAGAGATCCTAAGTATATATATTCTGGATCAGCATCAAAAACTGTGATGATGTTGGTCTAGAAATATCCGTATGTTTCTATTACTCTCATTCATCGTAAATTATGGGATATTGAGCTGTGATTTTGTACAGTCACTTCGAGTTATTGCTCGTAGATCTAGACGGCTTCTTAAATTGGGTAAAATCGGTCTAAAGCCACGCCCACTCTCCACAAAAATGCATTTATCCCCTACCAAAAGTAAGCTAGAGAGATAAAATTAGGTACACTTCTTTATTATTATATCATCATTCTATATAACAGAAATGGGCGTGGTCGGATAACAGACACGGTCACAATTTACATAAAACCATTCCGAGTTCTAAAACTGAACTTGCAAGCTGATTCGTAACGAACTATTAGAGGGCGTAAAAATGTACCTGCCACGCCCACTAATTGTATACAGATGTGTAGGGTATATAAGCTTTAGTCTAAGCCAAATTTAGCTTTCTTTCTTCTGTTTTCTTTTTAAAGTTGTTGTTTATATTGTAATTTCACGCTTCGTACACGCACACACACACATCTGCTCCTAATTTTGTTAATTCAAATTAATCAAATGAAATTGTTTTCCATTTCGCAGAAAGTCGCGTTCATATTAATCAAGCAATTCAACAAGACAATAGCAACAACACACTCCAATACGCAAAACACAATGTATTCGATAAGTGAATGTATGTATATGAGCTGGCATACATGCTATTAAAATCCTTCATATGTCAGTTTAATTAATGAATGGACAATTATGTTTGTTAATATAATGAAGTGAACAGAGGCATAGAATGGTCTCACAATCGATGAATTTTATGACTTATAAAACTTTTGAGTTTTTATTATGTTTCTTATGAAGAGAGCGAAATAGAGAGAGAGTGAGAGAAAGAGAATGTTAGGGACAATTTAATAAAAAGTTCTTTTAAGTGATTAAAATAAAGTTTATTCCCAAGATCTTTGAAGCTGCAATAAAAAGATGCTTGTTTCAACTAATTATCTAGTCTATTAAAACAAATATTTTAAAATATTATTAACATGTACACATGCGTTTGCTGTGAAGAAATTTATGATAAAACATCATTTATTCTTTCATTTGTTAATTATTTTGAATAAAAGTACATCAGGTCGTATGAGTGACAATAATTTTTAATTGATGGTACTTTAGAATCATCACAAAAGCTGCTATAGTGACCTGATCATGGTCAAACTAGCACCATTGTATTTATTTCATCAAAATCTAACGATAAGCATCAACAATTATATATAAATTTTTTTTCAGAAATTAACCATTTTTACTTGACTATAAAGCATTAGAAAATAATTGGCAGAAAAAAATTGTTCAATTACTCTGAATTTTGTCTCAACTAAGCCTCATAGTGAATGGAATTAAGGTCAAGCATTGTGGGGCCAAGTGTTTTGCCTCCAGCCTACAATTTTGAATGTGTCCTCCAATCCATTTTCCGCCTATGGCGTAAGGTATTGTTTATGAAACTTAAAGTTTTAAAGTTGTCCCCCTTACATGCCCGGGCTGTCATTTCATTTATGTTGAACATGTACATTTTTGAGTGTATTGTCGGCTTCATTTCGCACACTTCGCACACGAATCAATTGAATTTCAATTAAAATTTTGGAAACAACATAAACGCGACCTAACATTCATATCGCATCACAACAACACAAACAACTTAACATTCTAAGCACAGCTGCAACATTTATGTACATTAATACGGCATCCTAACGGTTTTGTCTTTGCCGGTTATAAGTGCTGCCTAATGTGTTGTGATGTTATTAGCCGAGTGTGAGGATATGCATACATACATACAACTACTGGTATGTGTATGGGTGTGTGTGTGTGTGTGTGTGTGTGTTCTAAACATGTGATTGCATTTGCATTTGATTTCAGTGAATTTGACTGAAAACTAACAACAACAACAACAACAACAAAAACAACTGCATTAAGAAACATTTAAACATTTGTTCCCAACAATAATGGCAACAATATGGGATTTTGGAATTTTGTATAAATGCAATTTTTCCGAGTGATTGCCGCACATGCGGTACAAAACAATTAAGTTGGCCACTGAACTACTGCAGCTACAGCTACTGGTTGCCAAGTGTGTGTGTCTTTTGGCTACAATAACATTTAGTATGAATTTTCAATTTTGTTACCGTACCGTCTAAGAGGCCATCATACCCTACACCTACGTACTAACACATATTTTGAAGCTTATGTCTGTTTTTTGTTGAGTTTACGCTCATGGTCATATGTCTGTCCTAATGCTAATTACATTCCATTACATTGAATTGCGCTGGATTAGAGATGTGCTGGTGAATGCGCTTTCACTTGGTTTTGTTATATTCAACCTCCCGATTGAATGGGCTGCTTGCTCATATTAAACATTCTAATGGCTGGATGGCTGGATGGCTGGATGGCTGATGGTTGACGGTCATGCACTTTTATTCTGCCGTTAATTGAATTTCGCGTGTGCGCATTGTCTACGGCTAGTAGTAGCAGTCTCGGAAATGCATTTCAATTGGATAATTGCATTTGTTCATATTTCTGGTGGGCACACTGCCACTGTTGCTCCCATTTAGTACTAATCCCTCTCACATAAGATTGTTGTGTGTGATTGTGGGGAATGCACCACACTGATGGTTACGTTTTGTTTTGTTAAATTTCTGTAAATAAGTTTAATTTAATAACCAGTACATCTCCGCTCATCAATTTGCATGCATTGTATTTCTACACTCGCACTCGCACTCGCACTTGTATTTTTTAGCTAATTGAAATTTTTAATTAATTTTAAGTGCAATAAAAACATCCTTATAATGCATAATTTAATTTCCATCAGCGAACATAATTGTATACAAACGATTAATTAATAATTTTCATATTCTCCAAAAAACTCTCTTTACATCTAATACGCTGATATGTTCACAATTCTATAACGTTTGCTGTAATTGCAACTTTTTTGAGGTATTGAGTTCAAATTTTGTACAGAAAGCTTTAGTTTTTGCATGCAGATCGCTATTTAAAATTGGGAAAATCGGTCAAGAGCCACGCCTACAATCGACAAAAATCTACTTATTTGCCACAAAGAGTGAGCTGTTAAGTTGAAATTCGATAAATATATTTATAACCAGCATTTTCATGGATGTGCCAAAAATGGGAATGTTCGAATAGCAGACATGCCCAAAATTTACAAAAAACTTGACATCTTCGACACAATAGTGGGCGATGTGGAGGGTATTTAAGATTTGGCCCAAATCAAATATAATTTTCTTACTTGTATACTCTTCCCTACTTAGTTTCACACACTACAAAGATGAGGCATGTGTGGCAAGCCTCTGTGTCAAATATCATTATATGGAAAGGGGTTCTAAAAATGGACCAATCGAGTCCAAATTAGTCAATTATTAAGACAATTAACTATTCTTCATCTGGTTTTATCAAAAAATATTTAGAATTGTGATTTTTTGTTATATAAAGACTTCTATGACAATAGATCGTTATAAAGAAAGGGTTTCCTAAAATGCTCCGATTCGGTCCATTTCCAAGAAACTTTCTCTTTGGTTCAATATATATTTTCATACCGAATTTTATTGAATATCAAAAAATTCGATTTGTAACATGCGAACAATTTTACATAGACGGACAGATATGTTCGCGATGATCATATGAAAGAGATCGATCTATTCCGTAACAAAAAGTAATATATTGTAGTGTGTTCACAGTTAAGTGAACACATTCACTCATTTATTTTATTAATTCAATTTTGCTTACTGTAGTAAAACCTAGATATAGGTCACTTTAGTATTATTTTCATTTTTAGTTAATTTTAGACTTTTGCATATGCATGCAAAAAATAGAATTTATGTTAAGTTACCAATTAAAATAACCAAGTTCTTACTATTGAAATATTTATAATTTGTTGTAAATCTATTGTAATAATTTTAGTATATAAGAAGTTGAATTTTATTAAATAAACCAAACTAAAATTCATATACGATCGTGTCTCATAAACACCTTACTTTATAGCACTAGATACCAAGCACTTCTGCTGGATCCTCGCATTGCGCGTTGCGCGATAACAGTGTTATAAAGTTTACACTCTACACCTCCACCTTTTTTCATTACAATATGTAATATACGGAGATACGTATATATTTCAGCAAAATATTTCAATTTTTATACTCTAAACCTTAGTGATGAGGATATACTACGTTTGTTTTTCCCTTTGCAACACCCAGAAGGAGGCGTCAGAGACCATACAAAGTCTATATATTCTTGATCAGCGTCCAAAACTGAGTCGATTTAGACTATGAATGTCCGTGTGTCCATGCGTCTGTCTGTTGTTGGCATTCTCAGAGACATACATTTTCAAATACTATGCTGAACTTTTTGTACAGACGCAGATCGCTATTTAAAATGGGCAAAATCGGTCAAGAGCAACGCCCACAATCGACAAAAATCCATTAACCTGCCACAAACGTTTATCTATGAACTTGAAATTTAGTACGCGTATACATCGCTATCCCATCCATCCAAGTCCTAACAATAGCCATGGCCGCCACTGTAACCTACTCGCCCACAACTTACAAAAAACCGTATTTAACGTAAAAGTAGACTTGAAAGCTGATACGTAAGACATACATACACTATTAGAAGGCGCAATATACATATTTTCCACGCCCACCGTTATGGATGTGGAGTTGTTTAAGGTTTGGCCTAAGCCAAATTTAGTTTTCTTTCTTGTTCTGTACATTATTTAAATACAAAATTGTTATGTCCTTATTAAAAAATACTTTTTTTATACTTAAGGGGGCTCTCTAAAGCATCCTTCTGTCAAATTTAGTAATATTATGAGGTGGTATAAACATATATGTGAATAAAATAAACGTTGAGAACTGTACAGGGATGAACTTAACTCGTTCATTATTAATTAGTCGCCGTGTGTTTGGCGAAAATTAATTCATATTTCAGCTTATAATGAAAAGTCTCTTCGCGAACAAGCATTCGTCTCAGTTGTGGATTATGTGTGAAGCTTTGTATAAAATGACCCCACTATGACATGTGTGTTCATTAGTTTAATACATTTTGCGTTTTTGTGTTTTTTTTTTTAATTTTTGGTGCACTCAACTCTCCCAAGCACACTTTTACGCTTCAATTGATATCATTCGTAAAATTTGTTGTGTACACCTACACACAATTATGCGAAATTTTTCCATCTAATGGAATTCTCACATAAACACACACACAAATGCACAGGGATGTATTGGTGGCAATAGCAGAAGCAGCCCAGAAAACAAACAGTTGACATCAGGTGTTGAATATATAAACTCAAATTAAAGTTGCACCCCCTTCTTCGCGTTCTGTCGCGTCCAATACGAACATTATTTTTAAGGCCAATATACCGCAGCTTCGCGGCCCAACCAACAGCAATTTCACTCTATTTAGAGAGTTTTTATATAAACCCCTTTGCCACTGGCTCTATTCGCATTTTTTGCTTTGGCAAGTACTTTAGGTAGAGTGGTGAGCTCAGGTGCACTTTAATATTAATTTGCCCCGACACTCTGGAGTGCTGCCACTGTCGCTACTGTAAATGATACCACAGAGGTGTTAAACAATTAGTTAGAGCTGTTATATATATATTTGTACATATTTTCGAATGTTGACGGGCAAGTGTGTTTTATCGTTTGTGTGCTATTTCGAATTTAGAGAAAGTTGCATCAAACCGTAATTAATTATGCATTACATTCACACTTAAGTACGAGTGATGTTATTACAGCGCATACCATGTAGTGGTTGATATCACAATAATGTCACATTTTTTATACCGTCCTCATAAGATAGGGAGGGGTGGAGGTTGTATACTAAGTTTGTCATTCCGTTTGCAACACCCAGAAACTCTACAAAGTATATATATGATCAGCATCAAGAACTGAATCGATCTCGATATGTACGTGCATGCGTCTGTCTGTTCTTGGCATTCTCAGGGTCGCTCAGAAATTTTGCATAGAAACTTTAAGTTTCTGCACGAAGATCGTTATTTAAAATGGGAAAATCGTTCAAGAGCCATCAATTGCCATCAATTTAAAATTGGTCTATGAACTTAAAACCTGGCACGCATATCCATTAGTATCCCATCCTTCGATGATCCAAACATAGGCGTGATCTGATAACAGACACGCCTCCAATTTCCAAGAAACTGTACTCAGAATAAAACTGGACTCTCAAGCTGATATTAATCCACACACTATTAGACAGCGTTATTATTAACCTGCCACGCCCACTATTTGTATGTACATATAGAGAATGTTTAAGATTTGGTTTAAGGCAAATTTGGTTTTTGTTAACGTCTGTAGGTACTCATCACTGTTCAGCATCTTTTAAGAATACAACACTTATGCTCCTATAGAGGGGCCCGTGTTTTCTAATTGAGCTTGAGTAATTTATGACCTCGATTATGACCTTGATCAAATTTACTTAAATTTGTGCCACTCCCATGTAAGTGTAACAAAGGAAAAATTATTTGAAGAGGTGTGCGGTCAGTAGACAACAAGATTTTTCTTACAACAGCTTCATACAATATTCAAGATTTGTACTGCGCTTGCGTTATTTCACTTGTACAATAAATATAAAGAATTGTTTTATAAATAAAAAAAATTTTTTTTTTCATCTTGTGGAACTGATTACATAGCAATGGAATGCATTTCTATATGGATACATTTTTATAACCGTATATGCCTCACGTACAAGTATACATTATGAAAGTGTTTATGTGTTGGAAAAAGAAGTAAGAAGAAGAAGATGTAGAAAATGAACCAACTGAGGAATAAGAATACAAATACAAATATACGAGTGAATGAAATTAATTTAAAGCAATTGATTTGTTTGAGGACAATTTAATCAATTTGTTGTGTATAAACAACTGGTACGAAAATGAGATGAAATACACCAGATAAAGCAACACAAATATGAAAGCAAGAAAAATTGAGAACAAACAAATGAACACATCCACACACACACACTCGCACTACAGAAAAGTAAATTTGGCTTCGGTCAAATCTTAAATACCCTCTACATTCATATACAAATAGTGGGCGTGGCAGGTACATGATTACGCCCTTTAATAGTACATGTATCCCATATTAACTTGAAAGACGAGTTCTACGCTTAGTACGGTATTTCGTCCATTTTTGGTAAATTGGATAACTTTAAATATGTTTACTCATTTTCAACTTTGTAGCTAAAATTTTGTAATAGATATACAAATTAATAAAAATTGTGGGCATGACTCTTGGCCGATTTCACCTCCTCTGAAAATTAAGGTCTCCTATAGAAAATTTTAGCTTAATATCCCAACTTCTTAGCTAAATGTTTGAGGCAGATAAATAGATTTTTGTCGATTGTAAGCGTGTCTGTTATCCGACCATGCCCATTTTTAGTAAATCGATGGATGGATGGATTGCATTCTAGGATTTTGCATATAAAAAATTTAAGCTCAATGCTTCCACTTTATTAGCTCAATTTTCGTGGCAGATAAATTAGATTATTTGATTGTGGGCATGACACTTGATCGATGTTGCCAAATTTAAATAACGATCTGTGTCTAGAAGGATCATTTTCAGCTCAAAATATTAAAATTTACGACTGTAACTATGGCAACAATCGACGGACATACGGAAATACAAATTAATACTTTGTAGGACCTCTGATGCCTCCCTTTGGGTGTTGCAAATTGAAAGGACAAACTTAGTATACCTTGGAGGGTATAACAAAAATGTGATGTCTTTACATTAATCTTCATGCAATACATCATTGTATGTGTCTGTATGCATAAGAGAGATACTTTACAGAAATATTGTATAAAGCAGCAATAAACGGGACTGTCTGAATGAATTACAATAATTGATTCTAATTGAATCGAATTAAAGGTGCAATTGACTATATTAACTCACTGACGATGAAGCTGAGAGAGGGCGAAACTGGGGCGCTCATGCAATGTTGCCAACAAATCATCTTAAGTTAACATTAATCGATCGCACGATCAGCATTCGTTGTATAAGAGAAACAGACTTTTTCTTCGTGTACGTTGTCGCATCTTCATAGATCCAAGCCCGCATATTCTGCAGCATTGAACTGCACACAATGGAACGAGGGGTGACCTCTTTAGTAATACTATTGTCTTTGTTGTAATATGGGAGCCGCTGATTCAATTCAATTCCATTCAATTAAATCGTATTCAAATATTTGTCGATCACAATTCACACACACACACACACACACACACACACACACACGCACACTCACTCACTTGAGCTATGACATTGTGTTTACATGTGATATTTTTTTAAACGAATACATTTAACGATAATTTCTTAAATATTACGGAATCAATAACGTAATTATATTAAATACGTTACGTTATTAATTGTTGTCAATGCTACAACAAAAGCGTTCTTGATTGAATTTTTCTATACCCACCATGGGCCATCCATATATGTATATATGCAAATATATCCTCTCACTCTCCTGCTCACAATTGATTCCAAATTTAGTGAAATTGAGCAAAATCGATCTAGCGACACACCCACAATGCAAAAAAATAAAAAATTAAAACTGAAAAAGTACACAAGATGTACTGACATACATGTATACTCGTGGGGCACACCGCTGGTGAGTATTCAGGGTTCGTTTTGCTTGGGGGGTATATTAAGTTTGTCAATCCATTTGCAACATCCAGAAGAAGGCGCCTCAGACTATACAAAGTTTATATATTCTTGATCAGTAACAAGAACTGAGTCACTGTAGACATGTATGTCCGTGCGTCCGTGCGTCCGTGCGTCTATCTCTTGTTAGCATTCTTAAGGTCGTAACTTTTTAAGTATTTGATTTTGTTCAGACACTTCTAGTTACTGTCCACAGATCGCTATTTAAGTTAGGTAAAATCAATCAGAAGCCACTCCCACTGATTTATTCCATCCATCGATACGTCAAGAGTGAGCTTTCTCAGATAACAGGTAACAGAGACACGCCCACAATTTATAAAAAAACCTTTTTTCTACATAAAACTCGAGTTTCAAATGAATGCATTATATGTACATATTTAGAGAGCATAAAAAGATAACATGCCACGCCCCATAAGGGGGAGGAGGTGGAAAGTACAGTTTTTTTTAAATTGTTTCTATTTTTATTAATTTTTTTTTTAATTAAGCAAAAGGAATTTATTTAAAATAATGATTTGTATTACAGTTGGGTTCAGCTGCTGCGGGCAGAGGCATGTTTTGCTATCAATGTCCTCCCACTTTGCATCCATGCGGTCCGCATCCGCCTCGTCTGCCTACGCTCGATTATCCTTTTGCTGCCACCCATCCATGTAAGTAATAAATAACAACAACAAGAACAATATCATATATAACAAAAAACAACAACAACAGCCACAATTCATAATATATTTAACAATAATCAAATCTTGCATGCATACCACTTCATTTTTAGCATTCGGTTTGGTACTGATTTATTTTGTATTTTGGGCGGAGTCTTAGTGGAATTCATTGAATGAAAAGCCTCACAGAAACCGTTTGAAAGCTACCAAAGCGTGACTTAATTTTAATACCAACGAAAACTTACGAAAACAACAAATATTTCTCCCAAGTTTAGAGACGATGTTTGAATTTTAGCCACCAGGTGAATGTTTACCATAGACGAACGGAAGGACAGACAGACGAAGCTGATTCTTTTCAGAATTTCATATTAAATATAATTATTATTTGTATATTATATAAGTATATAGAACATTAGATTTGTTTTTTGGCTGTTGCGCAGGTTTTCACAAACTGCATGTACCACCGACCCTAAGGTGGTGGGTATACCATAAAAAGCAAGACTGGCTACAAAAAGGGCAATTCAATTTTGTTGTTGTCGTTTGTCGTGCCTTTATCTGTACCATCTACAACAATATAGTTGTTTGCCATAAGCAGGAGATAAAAAGCAAAAGATAATTGTAATAAGTGACTAAAGCTTCCCCTCACTGCCAACGTGTAGGGTAGAGATGCCTGCTGTTTCATTTTGCTCAACTTGTACTACTCAGTTTCTCATTCTATGAAGAACTAGATCGTACTCCAATAAAATCGTTGCATATAGTGAATCTAGCCATGTTCGTGTCCGTACGTCCACTGAAACGTTGAAACTGTTGCCTTTAAAGGCTTTAAATAACAAAATATTCAATTAGCCAATGAGCCATGCCCATATTTTAAAGCAAAAAGAAGAGAAAACTAAAAAAAAATTTAAAATCTTAGACATCTACCAAGCTTTTCATTCCAGCAATGTAAACGTGCAGGGTATCGCAGATTTGGCTGAAGCCTAATGAAACGGTTTCCTTTATAAAAATTATATTCGAGACTCAGCAATGCTGCCAACAGATGCATTAACGTATTATTCTATTAGAAAGATGCGTCGAGTATCGGATTACCGGTCGTGATAACAACTGAATGGTGCTAAAACGTTTCCTGTTTCTACTCAGCGAGGGGTGCATTGTTGGCTGCTGCCGATTACAATTTATTGAAGGGGTGGTTGGTGGTACTCTACATGGAGTGTGTCACACATGCCAATATTTCCTCTCATTTATGATTCCTCATAATATTCATAATGTTTGTTTTACATATTTTGTCGTTTTATTCAATTACGTTATCACGATCTTACGGAATGAACGCATTTTCAAGGTTTGGTTTTTTTTTTTTTCAATCCGAAATTATACACTACAGATATTAGATTGTCATTAATACATTGTTATTAACATATTCTTTAGATTTGATATATACGAGTATACATAAAAGAGATCCAAGCGGATCATTTTGAGCTGGCATTTTCATTAGATGCAGTCTTTTTGGACTCTTGAGACATTGAGATTTTCATTTTCGCAGCACGTAGATCTAGCAGGTATTTAAATTGGACAAAATATGTTGTGAGCCACGCCCATGATCGATAAAAATCGATTTATCTATTACATAAATTGACATTGATATCGATATTGATATATGCCCCATTCATCGTTATGCCGAAAATTAGCAGAGTTGGACATTAGACACGCCCACAATCGACAAAAATTTATTTATATGTATAAAACAATTATCTAGTTGAAACTTCGTGCGAGCACCTTTCATTCATGTGCCAAAAAAGGGCGTGGTGTTATCACACCCTCGCCCACAGTTTCCAAAAAACCTCATAAAGGATAAAACTCCACTGGCAAGCTGATACGTACTACATGTACCGTAAAAATGTATCTGCCACGCTCACCGTTAATAGATGTGAAGGTATTTAAGATTTGGCCTAAATCAAATTTAGTTTATTTACTTCTTTCCATGCGTAGATTGATATTTAAATGAAGCGAATTTGGCCAAATGCCACGCCCTCTATTCTCACAGCCATAAAAGTTGCCTTATAAAGTTAAAATTTGGTAAGCACACTTAATAAATCCATTGTTGTGCTAAAAGTAGGCGTAGTCGGATAATGATCACGCCCACAATTTATAAAAAAAAAACCTCTAGGGTAGAATGCAAAGGTTGGGGTAAAAAGTATTGAATAATATACTCTAGAGATTGGTAAAAGAGGGCGCAACCATGTATATGCCACGCCCCCATCTTAAGCTTTAGGTAGTTCTTTTACTTTCTTCCTCTCTTTCATTTTCAATTAGAATTTTGCCCATTTTCATTTTTCTAATTTTCCCAACATCTAATCGAATATTTTGCGTATGTGTGGATGTATTGTTTTTGTATTTGGTATATTTCTTATCCGAAATGAAATGGTAATGATGCCAATAACTATGATAATTATCAATAAACGTTAATTGACAAAGCCTCATACAAGTTATCAAGTGTGTGTTAGTGTTAGTGTTAGTGTTAGTGCGTATGTATGTCTGTTTGTGTATTCGTATAAGAAATGTTAAGTAAAGGGAATGTTTAGTAAGGGAGAAGGAAGGAATAAGAGGAGAAGGAGAAAAGGAAAAAATTAATGCGGAAATCTTTTTTTGAAAGAGGCCGTAAGAGATCCATCCCATCACCCAAATAAATGAAAATCCTTTAATGATGGTTTTACCGTTATACCAAATGTCTGAAAATTGAATTATCCACATAATGTGTGCATCTAACGACATCCTTTGTACACAGGACGTCAGTGTCTGTCAGTCAGCCAGTCTACACACACACAACCACACTGTACTCGGTTCGGTTCTGTTCAAGCTACGAATACGAAGCGTTGTATGTTATGAGTTATGGGGTTTTTTTCTTTTTTTGGGAAAATGTAATGAAATGAAGCTGCTTCGTTGTGTTTTACAAATGCGACGGATGGGGTGATTGGATGGTATAGCTGTTTATGTATGTTGTGCACCTTCTTCATCAGACATTCTGAAAATGTTGTTGTAATAGTAACCCTTACAAGAAAGCTTGTATGTGTGTGTGTGTATGTGTTTTTGACTCAATTTGCAAATATGGATTAAGTTAATACTGTTCTCTTCTGACAAGTGTGCGGTTGCTTTGAAATCATAAGTTATATTACGTTAAGACAGACAGACAGACAGACAGAATGACTGACGGACCTAATGTTTGTCCTTGCCTGTGTGTATGATTTCTGGTTGTTGTTTCCAAGAATCCATTGTTCCATTACAGTATACAGAGTGTGTATATGTGTGTGTATGTGAATATGTGTGCGTGTGTGTGTGACTTGCAGACTTTTGAAGGGTTGATTTTTCATATCTTTTGACTAGATATGTATGTAAATCGTATATAGTACATTTATGCATGCGTATGAGTATGCGTTAGGGATTTACATTCCATAAAACTCAATTTGCTATAATTGCCGGTTGACAGTACCTTGTAATAACACTTGACTCATGGGCACCATAATGAAAAGAACTTACAGACAGCAGCAGAGAGAGTGAGATAGAAAGAGAGATGGATATAAAAAGAGAATTTAAGGAAAAGCAAAGGACTACAATAATAATAACAAAACAGAACAAAAATGAAATTTGTGCAAAATTGAAATAAATTAACATAAATTAATATCAACACATCAACATGATATCACAACATATCGCACATAATAATAGCAGCAACAACAACAACAACAATAATAATAATAATAATAATGTGTGGGAATGTACATATTTAGCAAGCATTTTAATTAGATTGTAATGATGATATGGCCTCGGGTGGTTATTAATTTGCACAATGAGTTACAAAAGTACTCACTGAAGACACAAGTGTGCATTAAATTATAATTATTGAGGGATTCGTTATGTCTGCTCCAAATCCTATACACTCTATGTACGTCATAATAAGGCTTTTTATGTATTGCAAGTATATAGGAGAACGAACACAAGTACAAGTAAGAAGTGAAAAAAGTAAATTTTAAATAATCTCCAAATCTACATACAAACAGTAGGCGTGGCAGCTAGCAAGTCCACGCCCATTTTTGCTACATCGATGAATGGGGTAGTTCTAAATAAACACACCAAATTTCAACTTCATAGGTCAATTTTTATGGCAGATATATAGATTTTTGTCGATTGTGGGCATGGTCCGATATATTGTGATGATGAGTAGGGTAACTTTAAAACATCTATACTGAATTTCAGCTTCATAGATACATTTTTGTGGCAAATAAATTTATTATTCTCGATTGTGGGAGTGTCTATTATCCCACCACGCCTTTTTTTGGTATATCTGGATGTATGCGATAATTGCGGACATGTGTGTAGGGTACCCACATATGTTAACTATAGTATTTTAATCTACTGTTTCGATTTTAATGTCTAAAATTTTCTTTTGTTTTTTGACAATTTTGGCTTAGCTTATTTTTTGTGATAGACAAATAGATTTTGATCGATTGTGGGCGTGGTGTTTGACCAATTTTAATAGCAGTCCGAAACTAGAAGTACTTGTGCAAAATTTCAGCTCAATATCACAAAATTTACTACCGTGGGAATGCCAACAACAGAGAGACACATGGACACACGGACAGACATCTCTAGATCGACTTAGTTTTTGATTTTGGTTAAGGTTATATACACTTTGTAGGGTGTTACAAATGAAATGACAAACCTATTATACCCCCCATATCATGTGGAGGGTATAAAAACGTAAAATTTTCAAGACATTCATGTATAATAATATTGCATATAATATATTTATTAGTGTTTAGTGTTTACTTTAGATAGTAATACGATTACTGCAACACTGCAGTGTTACGTCTTAAATACTCCCTCTAATCACACGTATACCACCTGCAATCAATTTGCCAATGGCTTTTAATGGACGCACAAGCATTCTACCCAACATGACGTACTTGGTGTAGACGTAGTAGACGACTCATTTATTTATGTGTGCTTTTGTATAAGGTTGCGTTAGAGATTAAATTATATTTGCAAGGTGTTGTGTTTAGTAAATCAAACTATTCCAGGATAATATCCTGCTTAAAACACGGACAGAATCAACTCGTGCAAACACATATTCACACACATGCACATGTGCATGACAAAATCTTGTGTGTAGGTGTGTGTATATCTTTAGAGGAAAACAAGTTAAAATGTTGTAGACCCTTGATGTAGGGCCAGTTAGTTCCACAACTTTTGCTACAATTAGTTTAGTTGGGTTAGTACAAGTGGGGCAAGTTTCAAAACTGAGCGTGATTACACTTCAAACACTTATCACACTTATCATGCTTGCGTAATCTGTAAAATTTTGGTAGACTTCAGCTTGATTTTCATATATTTGAAATAATTTTCAACTTTATATCTCAAAATTTATGTGCAAAACAACCAACGCTCTTAAAAGTTGCAATTTAACCGGAAAGCCTTCTCTCGGTCGAGAACGCTTACACTCTATATAATCCTCATCATCTCCGTACTTCTCCATGGCGCCAAAGCAATAATAAACCTTTTCTAGGATCTAATCCAAAAGAAAAGTTTTGCGCAAGGTCTTTGGTCCTATACGCGTTCGTGATGAGATCCGGCTCAGGATAAATTATGAGCTGACATTGATATAGTTCGTTGCATAAGCATTCAATGTTTGCCATGTTGATCATGTTGGCAGTAGAGACGAAAATGCTTCAGCGAAGATGGCCTTGTTTCGTAAACCGAATGGACATCGCGCTACAGAGAAACTGAAACTACCGTGGAGGGATCAAGGGTTTGATGCCCTACAAATACTGAAGTTACAAAACTGGAGAAGATTTGTAGAAAACCGAAGCGCGTGCCGTTCTCTCGTGCCGCAAGCCGAAGACCTAAAGCCAGTAATTGACCAGTAATGATGATGATGCTGATGATGGGCGTGTTCTTCCAATATTTTTGCAAATTTTCAATGCGATCCAACCTATAGAGGCTCTCAACACTTTAGAAAAGCTCGAAATTGATATGAATCTTGTCCAATGTTTACCACAAACCGACTTAAAGGACGGATGTACAGACATATCTGGCTAAATCGATTCAAATGTGATGCTAATGAAGAATGTACAGACCTTATAGATTTTTTAGGGCTTCTGAAGCTTTTTTTTGCTATATTGTCTTTGCTTCAATCCTTTGATTGCAACATTAACAGTCATCCAACAGTTTAGTGTGTTTATCTTGAACGTTTTTTTTTTATGTAATTTTTCTACTCGTTATATGAATTTTATGCAAATTTATAAAAATGAATTATTTTCATTTTCCACCCCGCTTGTACACAATGTATGCGTTTCATAACATTCCGACCAAACATTTGTTAGCACATTAATGGAAATTCAATATTCACCCAACACCTGAGATATAAAAAAACAGTAAAAGAAACTAAATTTGGCTTAAGCCAACTCGTAAATACCCTCATATAATACGTATATATATAAACAGTGGGTGTAACAGGTACATTACTACGCTTTCTTATTAGAAAATATTAAGCATCAGTCCAGTTTTACGCTGAGTACGGTCTATAAATCGAGAACGCCCATTTTTTTTATATCAATTAATGGAGTAATTATAAATATTATATATGTACCAAATTTAATAGGGTATAAAAACATATTATCCCACATAAACATAAAATGACACTTAAACACTGTGTAGTATTAGAGAATTAATGTAAAATTTATGATCGAATTGAAGGTAAATTTAGAGTATACGACATGAGTGCTGCTTTAGAGGAATCGATCCGTATTGATATTTGCAATAATCGCTGTAGAATAGCATTTAAATTTAACTAAACTCTATGCCAGAACAATCAGATTGAAATATTATCCAAAAAAAAAACCAAAACATTTGTGGTGTAGACACATGATGAAGAAACCAATGTATTCATGCGCCGCGTTTTACTATTCACTGCAACTCACTTGAAAAAGAAATCAAGTCATAGTCGTGTGTAGCATTTATTTGACTATCAACAGATGATTGCATGAAGGAATGCCATAGTCTGTCTGATTGTCTGCCCGTTGTTTTGATTGATAATTTACATACCAATGTACCGCATAATAAAATATATGCAAGTATGACACAAGGTATGTATTATGTTGTCTGTCGCACGTTGAACTATAATTTTTTCGTACACAAATCAATACATTTCACGAATTCATTACACAAACAGTATCTTTACATATGTAACTGCATTCCATTGATTTCTTTATTACGTTCGCACAACTCAATCAGACACTCCTGGAAATACAACAACATCAACATATTTATATAAATTTATATGCATCTGTGGATTCCCTCACCTTCTTGTCATCTGTTTAATAAAATATAAAACAACTAAGAAAACTGAGTGTGGCTTAAGCCAAATCTTGAATATCCTACATATCTACATCACACGGTGGGCGTGGCAAGCACATGATTACGCCCTCTAATACATACAGTATATATTAGAGGGCGTATCAGCTGGCAAGTCGAGTTTTACGCTGAGTACGGTTTTTGGTAAGTTGTAGGCGTGGCCTCGTCCATCGATTGTTAAGGTGCATAAAAATTTTCACTTTATAGCTAAATTTTTTGGCAGATATAAAGATTTCTTGTCGATTGTGGGCGTGGCGTGGTCCGATTTTTCTATATTTAAACAGCGATCTGCGTGTAAAAACTAGAAACTAGTCTGTACAAAATTTCGGATCCATTTCTCAAATTGCTGGACACACTCTCTAAAATATCTGAAGCCTCCTTCTGGGTGTTGCAAACGCAATGACAAGCTAAGTATACCTTGGTATCTAGTGGAGATCATAAAAAAAACTGTTCCTTATAGCTCGTATTGACAAAATGCCATCATCATGTTTCTTGCTATGATGATGTTTGTAATACGACGTGACGTGACTGCTTTTTTACCAAACGTAACATGTTTAAATCGAATCAAATTGAATCTCATTCAATCAAATTGCTCGCAAATTACATTCATCATGTGACAGTTATCCCTCAGCACAAAACGTCTGATTGTAAGTTTGTACGTACCACTATCATTATACTCACCACTCTGAGATGGGGTGTGCGTATGACTTTATCAAAACATGCAGAGACTCAAATTGAACTTATGTATTTTTGAAAAACATCGATATATCGAATGATAAGGGAGTGGATATAAAAGGGTCTTCAACGATAGAAGATAAGGAAATTCCAACATAGGTGAGAAAACCTTTTGGTAAACTGACAAAATCATTCAAATTTGGTTAGTTTGCACAGAATTTCGATGCTTGCACTCCAATATATTACAATTGCACGAAGGACTGAGGCGTTCCCACCAGAATTCTCACCATTGATATGACAACTCAACAGGGCACACAATCGACTCATCTGATTATAGGATACTCATCACGCCGCTGGCACCAAGTCTCAGTAGAAAGATTCCAATTGACAATGAACATACGGACGGACATGTCTAAATCGATTCAGTTTTTTAATGTTGATCAAGTACTTTTTTACGGTTTCTGATGCTTCCTTCTGTGTGTTACAAATGGAATGACAAACTTAGTATACCCTCGTCACCAAGGTGACGAGGCTATAAAGACATCATCCAGGACAGTTGGCATCATTTCTCATAAATAAAAATTTCCTATTTCCGTTGTCTCTTATTTGTTTATAAAGCATTTAATCGCGATGGCGCCATCTCACATTCGCACAAACAAATATTTGTGTGGCTTGGCCGTATTATAAATTTAAAATAATCACATCACATGCAATGCTATGGCCCAGCTTTAGGTGTACACACATATATACGCAGGATACATCTGACCCAAGGCTTTCATTACCTTTTTCACAGCAATACACACACACACACACACATGCGGTCGTGTTAACATTTACATATTACAAGTTGAAAAGCAAACATTCTCACTTCAGCAGCATATTATTATTATTATATGAAAAATATAATATTTATAAATGTATAAACGGGTGTGTGGATGCGTGGAATATATTGTACTATGCGAAATTAATTTTCAATTTGTTTTAAATAAATAATGAGGTACAGATTGCAAAATTTAATTTGAATTTTCCCTGAAAGGAAAGAAAATATTATTGCGTACACATATGCACTCGTACATTGTGTGTAAACAATTTTGAGAGTATGTGGGGGGGTGAAGATTCAAAATACACACATACAATAAAGCACTTGTTATAACAAACATTTACACACTCCACATATTCATACGATGCTGTAAGATGAGTCTTTAGTTGTGTTCCTCTTTCTCACAATTACAACAACAACAACAATAGTAATCCACTTAATAGTGTTGGTCCGTTTGTATTCTTTAGCAATTTTTACCGCTTTTACTACCAGCCCAAGTAATCGGATTAGAGAACTTTGTTCAAACACACACACATGTACATACACACATATAATGCAATATATTATATGGACACACACACATATATATATATATATTCTTTACATACATACAATATATAATGTCGTGTAATATTTTCCAGCACTAACATTGTGGTTATGGTGGAAAATTTTATACATCAAATTAATTATTAAATGTCCATCAGTCCAGGTAGAGTTATGTACAAGTCAAAGATCTGAATTTTCGATGATTATTAGTATAAGAAGACATGTTGAGACATATCCTCTAAGTAACCGAGTTGTTCGTCTATCCGTTGCTGTGAATTTTGTTCACACGGTCGCATTTTTTAAGATATTTCGTTGAAATTTGGTGCAGAAACATGCTTTAGAGGGAAAGAGAAATCCTTTTGAAAATGGACGAATTGAATCGTTTTTAGAAACGATTCCTCATAAAATGACTAATTGCAAAGGAAATATTCGCAAGTCGTAATATATTTTGTCAAAACTTGGTGAAGAATAATTAATTGATATAAAATGTGACAGCGTTAAATTTGAAAACAATCGGACCACAATTCCTAACATATTTTCACAAAATTTTGTGACACTAATGCGAACCCGATCGGATCACATTTAGAACCCCTTTCCATATAATAATATTTCCTAAAATGTCTTTTATGTCAATGCTTCGCCTTTCCTCATATGCACAATTTGTGGAACTAAGAGGGAGTAGGGTATTAAATGGTCGTGCTTGGCTGACAATAATATTTTCACTTATTTGTACCAAACATTTCTGGCCTTTACATTCAACCGTTGTTACTGTCACCGCACCATACATCCCCTCGTTAGACATTCAATTATTCGCCGTCTCTTTTTCAAGTTTTATTGAATTTCCATGAAATTCATTAGGAATATGGCGTCTGAGTTATGTTGTTGCGCAAATGTGTTAACAGCCATTTGCTGAACTTGCTGGACGGCCATTAAAACAAAAAACAAAAAACAAAAAACAAAAAACAAAAAACAAAAAAACAACAAAATTATCTTTTTAATGTAATCCTTTGCTACAGTTAACATAAGCGGGTGTAGGAGAGCTCAGATGGATTGTGTGGATGGTGTTGTAGCTGTTCTTTTCTTTACTTAGATTTCCTTCTCACACACACCTATAATATTTTCAAGTTGTAACACACACACATATATAAGTATAAGTATAAGTATATATTTTATTAATACATACATACATACATAGATAGTGTCTCTGGGGATACTTTAATGCGCAGTAATTCTGTTAGCTGCCAACAGCTATGTTGCTACAAATGTGCCTGTTATTATGCATGTGTGTATGTGTGTAGATTTTATATAATATGTTGTTTCTCGCTATGACGAGCGCTCTTCTTTATACAACTTGTTGTAGCTGCTTCGCATTCATACACACCAACGGTAGGTACATGGTTCATTCTAATGTATACAAATTCTCTTGTGCATAAGAATCCTTTTCACTTATCAGCTTTATACACGTACAACGCTAATTCACTCACTTGGCCATATTACTTTTGTACACTTTACGTCGAGAAGAGACAAAAACAAAGGCAGAATATATTTAGTGGGACTTCAAGTTTGTAGTGCAACAACAACATCATGTTCATAAATATTTAACGAAACAATTAATAATTTATAATATTTTACTATTTACATAAGTATTCTGCGACTACAGCGTTGGGTTGTTGGTTGTATAAGTAAGCTAACTGTTTGAAAATTTTTATTATGAACTCTGTTCCAAGTTCTCCAAGTTGACATGTTTTGGCAAACATTTCTTTACATTGAACAACTTTCAACCTTTAGCTTTAATTTCATTAATTTTTCTCTATTTTCAAAAAAATATGAGAAAAACAGGAAAAATAACTAAATTTTGCTTAGGCCCATATCTGGTATATCTAAGGATGGAGTATTTATAAATTTGTGTAACAATTTTCAACTTAGAACAAATATTAAATACCCTCTGCCACCTACTCCATAGTGAGTGTGGCATGTACGTGATGTACAGTATATATTAGGCTTTAATACAATGCATTTTTCAATAGGGACGTAACAATTTCGGTGTTTTAATGCGAACGCAATTTTGAACATTTTTCATGATTTGTAAACATCAAAACATTAGACAAGATAAACATTTTCATTATATTGACTCACAGATAGTATTAAATGCGAAATTGCCTACGTTCCGATCGATAAGAAAGAAAGAGTGATAGAATATGGTCATATGATCGAAATCCTTTAGATAGATTCCTTAGTTAAATATAACCTGTTTACTATATCTGAAATAAATTTCAGCCCAATATTTCAATTATTCTGTATTATTTTTTTAAATATAAAATTGTTATGTCCTTATTGAAAAACTCTTTACAAGGGGATTTTTCGGCCAACTATAAATTTTTTTGTAAATTATGAACGTGTCCGTCACGCAATCGTGACCATTTAAGATTAATTTATATTTTATAAGGCAGATAAATATATTTTTATCGATTATGGGTGTGGCCAATTTAAATAGCTGTCTAGTTCTATCTGGGTATTATAAATGAAGCGATAAACCTAGTATGCCCTCATTTACTATCGTATCTGCGGGGTATTAAAAGTATGAAAAAAACAACAATTTGTAAAAATTCAAAAATTTAATTTACTTGGAAAGATTTTGTCAGAATGATTATTATTAATAAGTCTGTAACACAGCAATAACAATAATAACAACAACAACAACAACAAAAATATTCAATCACTTAACTGGTGAGGAGAAATTTGCCAAGACGAGACAGACATTAAAATACGTAATCCTCTTAAATAATTTTACTTCCGTGATTCAATAACTGCATCACGGTTTCGAACGTTGGCAATTATTGTTGTTGTTGTTATTCCTATTGGTGGTGGTAGTGGTCCTAGCCGTTACTTGATTAAGTTGTCATAAAAAACCATTTGCAGAATACCACGTCAATGGTTACAATGTGGCTTTTTTCCAACTGTATTACACATACACGTTCACACCAGTGAGATTTTTATATTATTTTATTAAACTCTCTCTCACTTTTCTCTATCTCTCTCTTTCTCTCTCTCTTCATTTGTCGTTCCAGATACCAGTTATTCGTATCATCCTGCCATACACGATGAAACGTTTGTGCGCCGCAAACAGAGACGCAATCGCACCACATTTACCCTGCAACAGGTACAGGACACCATCGCATAAAAAAACACTTTATCTTTTCTTTTTTCGTGGTTTTTTTTTTTTTTGCTTTTTACCTCAGATTTGTTGTAATGCTTACTAATGGCTTCTAAACAGTTTTAACACAATCTGTTTGTGTGTATGTTTTTGTATAGTAGTAGCACTAGTAGTAAGAGTACGGTTTCACTTTTCTGAACCGTTTTCTTTACATTTCTTTCTTTCCATCTTCATTATTCGCTTTTATTTTATTGTGGTAATCTTTTTAAAGCTAGAGGAACTTGAGACTGCATTTGCCCAGACCCATTATCCGGATGTGTTCACACGTGAGGATCTAGCAATGAAAATTAATTTAACAGAAGCACGAGTACAGGTGAGAGATTTTTTTTACAACTTTTTTTATTCTTCATTTATACAGTTATTGTTATTCTGATATAAAAATTTACAACACTTATAAACTCTCATAATATTATATATATGATGAACGATATATGGAACATATTAAATTCATTTAGAAAATTATTATTCTGAACCATTGAATTAAGCTATAATTAGTTGAGTGATGCAGACATGTTCGTCCGTGTGTCCGCACATCTGTCTGCTGTTGGCACTCTTGCAATCGTAAATTTTAAGATACACAACTGAAATTCTTTACAGACATTTCTAGTTGTGCCAGGCGCCTATTTAAATTGGTCTAAAGCGGCCAAGAGCCACACCCGCAAATGACTAAAAAAATGTCCCATGAAGTTTAAATTTGGTACAAGGGTGATCCAAGGGTCCAACCATATGTGGATGTGCCCCAAATATGCGCGATTAGAATACAAAACATTATACTAGGCGTAAAATTCTACTTGTAAAGAGTTTTTCAATAAGGACATAAAAAAAACTTCAATTAGGATTGTTAGGAGATGGAAAACAATTGCTACAAATGGAAAATTTCCCATCAATGTAGAAAAATTCCAAGAAATTTATTTTCCTAGAAGAAGGGCGGCCTGAAAGACCTCTCTGTATAAATAATGTGAACATTCAATGGTCCTCCAAGGTTAAATATTTAAGCGTCATCATCTAAAAGTAAATTTCAAGCTATAATATTCTATGCTGCTCTAGTATGGAGAAAAGTAGCACAATGTCATTTAAAAAAATTACAAACTGTACAGAACAAGCTACTGAAAATGATATATAATAAGTCACGATACTACTCCACGCTACGTCTGCACTCAATAGATAATATAGAATTGGTCAGAGACAGGATTATAAAACTAACACAAAATTGTAATTTCCGTTGCGAGCAGTCCGCGCATAATACTATTAACCTCCAGTCCTAAGATTAAACCCACTTCCTCGTCCCCCTCTTTTACAAATAAAAATTGGGCTGAAATTTATTCCATATACAGTAAACAGGTTACATTTAACTAAGGAATCTAACTAAGAGATCTCGATCATGTGACTACCGCAAGCACACTTGCAGCAATTTCGCATTTAATATTTTCTCTGAGTCAGTATATTGAAAATGTTAACCTTGCCTAATCTTTTGATATTTACAAATCATGAAAAATGTTCAAAGTTGCGATCCAAACCGAAACTGAAAAACTCATTAACACTTGTATTAAAGCATAAGGTGCACACTATTGGGGGGCGTAATCATGAACCTGCCATGCCTATACCTTGTACTTGCTTTACGCTACCAATTTTAACCGGTTCCGTCTCAAAAATGTTTTCTTATTCATATTATTAAGCAAACAGAAGCCTGACGTAAGCTCTTGTGTATATAATTAGGCCGGAAATAGACTTACTGTAAAACAAAACAATATTAAAAGAGTATAATTCACGTACTTATACAAACAGTTGCATAACATATAAAAGGTCACTTAACACGGATATGAGAGCTTGAACATGTTCACATCATGTGAAGAGGAAACGTAAAGAAAATTTCCTCATTAACACGTCAACATTAACAATTAGTAGGAAGAAGGATATAATTGTTGAAAAACTTGTGAAACTTTATTTTTAACTAAATAACAGCAATAAACAAACAAACCTATGTAACTGACGTACTGACGTGCTAAAGTATGCACCCGAAGCAGCCCACTTAACAGTTTAGTGTTTTATATAAATCTTAATAATTACACCTACATAGTACAGATATTTTAATATTAAGCACACGTATCAGTTTGTTCACTAATTGGTGGAAATTTTGTGGTAAATTTATGTTAAACATAAACGTAAAATGCAATTGATGCAAATAATAATTGATAACAATGAGCAAAAACCTTGATGCAACTAACTATACTATTGTGATATGATAATCATATCACGCCTACATACAGAAATGAGAGCACGACTGACTATAAATTTCAATAAGTTCGTTCTGATGTAAGCAAATAAGCTAATTAGCAAAGCAAATTAGATGGAGAAAGCCATTAAGCGTCTCACAATGCAAATACAAATATTGCATACGATACAATTTATTATTTGCATTCAACTTGATTTAAAACTGCTTATATTTGACATAACGGTGTAGAGTTTTTTTATATTTTTAGGGTATATTAAGTTTGTAATGATGTTTGCAATTTCGATCGATTCAAAATCACAACTTATATCGATTTAATCATGTCCGTTCGTCCTTCTGACGGTCTATGTAAAGTTGTGCGCAAACTACAAATAGCAGTATTGGAGATATTTCGATAAAATTTGTTTGTTGTTGTTGTTTGTACTTTTGTTAGTCCAAAGATAAACACCATAAAAAATCTACCAAATCGGACCATTTTTAGAACCCCTCCCCATATAATGGTATTTCACAAAATTGTTAAAAAAGTTATATTTGTTTAAGCCAAATTTTAAATACCCTTCACATCTACTTACAACAAGTGGGCGTAGCAGACACATGATTACGCCCTTTAATAGTGTCTATATTATGTATCAACTAAGTATGTTTTTTTGTAAATTGTGGGTAGTTGTTATCTGATCATGTCCAAGCATATCGGTGGATATAATTATACATATGTATGTATACCAAATTTCAACTTTATAGATTATTTTTTGTGGCAGATTAATGGATTTTTGCCATTTGTGTGGGCATGGCTCATTACTGATTTTGTAGCGATCTGCGTGCAGAAATTAGTATTATCTGTACAAAATTTTAGCTCAATATCTTATGTTTAAATTTACGATCGTGAAAGTGCCAACACTAGATGGACATACATACATGTCCGGATCGACTCAGTTTTTGATGCTGATCAAGAATATATATATGTCTTGTAAAGTCTCTGATAACTCCTACTGGGTGTTACAAAAAGAATGACAAATTTAGTGTACCTCCCTCATATGTAGGCTGTTTAAAAACGGAATTAATTGAGGATGTCTTCTGTGTCAGCGCATAAGACTACAATTGACATCAACTATGCACATGTTAAACGACAACTTTATTTAGTTAAAATTAAGAATAAAAAGCAAAAAAAAGCATCACCTTACATTACAATTAGAGCGCAGATCTGCTGCATATGAAAAAAGTTTTTTATTAATATTTAAAGAATATTAGATAACGTTACCAAAATTATGAAAGGAAATCTTTTTTTACAAGTTATACGCTTTTTATTAACATTTGATTCCATTATGGCACAAAATTGTCCACAATTACCGCGGTGGTCTTACCTAAATGCCTCCTCATCCTTCTTCTCTCTTATGCTATACCATTAAGGAAATATAACAGTAAATTCATTTATGCTTTGTAAATTTTATATAACTTCGAATACATTTCCACATGAACATGTCGCGCTTTCCATCCACGCTCCATCCAGGTTATCACGTTTAAAAAGAACGAGGAATACAATAAGAAGAGGAACGTAAAAAGGAAACTCAAAAATCTCTAAGAACACCCTTGTCAATGTAAAACAGTTTGTTCGCTTATAACAGTTTGGCATTTGCGTTATTAACTGTAAATCCCGAGAAAAAAATATGGAGCGACATTCTTCATTCTCATCGGGGTAAAAGGTATTACTCTGTGGTTAGTGCGGAGCTTTCTCCGCAATATACGTTTAAAAAAAGAAAGCACTGACTTGTTATATATTTTTGGGAGGGATTTCCTTAAATACAATTACCCAACGTAGCGCATATTTTGACAGCAATGTAAAATGCCAAAACAAGTAGTAATTTCTTTATTAGCGCAGACACAGCATAACGACACGTATACATATCTGCACACTGTACACGTTTTTATACACTCCACCTTAAGTAATGTAGATATGCTAGGTTTGTTGTTCCGTTTGTTTGTTGTCGTTCTTATTCGGCATCCAAATCTAAATCAATTTAAACATGTCCGTCCATATGTCCATTGGACGGACTTTCATGGACGTAAATGTTGAGATATTGAGGAGAAAATTTATACAGACATATCTATCACGTAGATCTCTATTTAAAATGGGCAAATCGGTCAAGATCCACGCCCACAATCGACAAAAATCTGTATATCTGCCACAAAAATTGAACTATTAAGTTGAAATTTGGTGCACATGTTTATACTTATCCCAATAATCGATGTACCAAAAATTGTCACGGTCGAATAACGTACGCGCCCACAATTTACAAAAAACTATACTCGACGTAAAACTCGACTTTCAAGCTGATACGTAATACATTATTAGAGGACGTAATCAAATACCTGTCACGCCCACTAGTGTAGATGTGGAGGGTATTAAAGATTAGGTCGAAGCCAAATTTAGGTTTCTGACTTGTTTTTTTTATAATACATTCATTCAGTTATAAATATTTGTTGTACAAGTGACAGTAACACGTGTACGACGTGTATGAAGGATAGCACGCCATAAAAGTAGGCAAGAATGAGAAAATGGCAACAAAAATTGACATTTATATATGTTATATGGCATTCTGTAAATCCAAATTAAATTCAAAGTATCAAGTGTCAAAATTATCGTTTACAATCACATTTTTCTTCCCCTCTTCCTCAAGTCGTTTTCGCTTTTTATTTTTATTTTTTTACTTTCGCAGAAAAACAACCAGTTTTACAGTTCATATTAATAATAAATATAGTGCACAAAATCTTTGGGGATTTGTTAAGACGTATAATAATTGTGAGGTAGTGCTGTACATACGAGTATATGTTATTTGTATTATTATTATTATTACATTCACTTGGGCCAGAAAAGACCTTAAGTTGTTTCATAAATTTAAGCTTGTTAAGGTATTTTGGATTCATACTGACTAAAAGCTAGATTTTTTTTACAAGAAGTTCTAGAAGTACAGTAGGTGGAATATTAGGTAATAGAACTGAAAACACAATAACTTAAGATTTTGCGCCAATTTTGGTGGGTTCGTTATAAATGTAATGTGGCCGCTGAAATAATTATGCCCTACGCCAAGAAGTAAGGACCCACTCTTTAATACCTTAACAAGTTCGTCCTATTCCACCTTTATCTTACTTCATATATTGTAGTACATTATTTCTATGATATTTTAACTATTGCAACATAAGTGTATAGTATAGACAAAGTAGATCTGTAGAATGCCGTACAAAATAGAATGAATTTTATGAATTTATGGACCACTTAGTTCCACAAATTATACTATAATTAGTTTAGTTATGACAGTAAACGCCAGGTATTGCTATAGAAGTCATTTCGTGAAATATCATTAAATGGAAAAAGGTTTTAAACATGGTCCGATCGGGTCCAAATTTGTCACAAAATTTTATCAAAATTTATTAAGAATTGAATTATATGGGGAAGGGTTCTAGAAATGGTTCCATTCGGTCCATTTTCGTTTCTTCTGTGGGCCAATACCTATCTTTGAACGTGGATTAAACCGATTCCATTTTTGATACTAAATCGGACATGGGCATACGTGCCTAAATCAACTAATTGATGCTGATCAAGAATATCTACTTTGTAGGGTTCCTGACGTCTCCTTCGCGATGTGGCAAACGGAATGACAAACTTAGTATACCGCCCCATCTTATGTGGTGGGGATAAAAATGAGAAATTTCACAATTTCAAAAATTGTGCTTTCGCTCCACAACCTTTTACTCCTAAACATGCTTAATGGTTTTTTTGCTATTCTTTCTATTGAACTAAAAATTTTTGGATGAAATCTTGTATTTTTTTATTTGATACCGCAGTAGGTGAACAGTATAACGAAAGTGTATCATTTCATAAGTTATCAAACGAAGCGAATCTATTGAATAACTTTTGTTAGACCTTTAAAATTGAACAAGTCCTCAATGTAATTACAAGAGTCTATTACTCTATTACTCTCCCCTCTGTATTACTGGGAAACAAAAAGGAAAAAGAAAGAAGTTATAGCAAACTATGCGGCCTAATAGATGCCTAAGGGGCCATCAGGACAAAAAAAAAACTACACATTATAAAAGAAAATAATAGTCAAGTGTTTACACTTGCGTCATCATACATTATTGCGTTGGCAATCATTTTTATATTCACAAAAACCAATATTTGAGTTCGCGGTCAGTTGCAAAAGGGTTGTTAGCTGGTGGCTGAGTTTTACTACTCTGTCGGATAATTGCATTTGGTTGGGTAATCTTTTAATGCTCCTGTAATGACAGCGCCCCTTGCTATCCCGACCCTTCCTTGCTTCGAAACTGCTTATTAACGCTATGCGCTTTTTACTCTCTGCTCTTTGTGCTTTGTGGCGTAAAGGGTGTTATTGTATACCATTTATAATTTACTTGTACCTCAGTAGAGTAGAGTTTGTGGTTACACATCATGCTTACAACTATACAAACAAGCAACATTCGAAAAGGAAAAAAACAAATAGAAACAATTATTGGTGCAAGGGGAGTCAGCAAGGGAACCGCTTCGAATAAATCCGCTTCATATTAACACATCTGTTCCTTCACTTCCACTTGAGCTGTTCCGAGAAGTGTTTGTTATTATTATTGTAATTGTTATTTTAACTAATTTGTAAGCAAGCACACACCTACCGACATATGTACGTAACATTTGGCCTGTGTTTGTACAAAACACTTCAATCACTCTCTCTTATTGTAATTAGTTTCATCGCATCAGATTTACTTTACTAGACCATGTGTATACGTTTCGGTATTTGTTTGAAGATCCTTAAACTGTTGGTTTGTTTTATGTTTATGTTTTTATGTGATATGGAGATGTAATTACTCGTACTTATGTGCTTATATAGTTATTATATTTACCTTAAGAATAAATGCAAGATTTTAGAAAATTCATTCCCACCTACTCTCCCACTGGCGGTCTTTATTTTTTTTTTTTTTTTTAATAGCTTACGCCAGAGATTCTACAAAACATTAGCATGAAAATCTCTATCAATCTAGGAAAGTCCATGTCCTTCCGTATATCTGTCTTTTTTGCAGTCTCGCAGTGAAAAGAATTGAAAACTTTGAACCACACCCACAATTGACGAAAATCTTTCTATTCAACTATAGAGTTGGAATTTAGTTCTTAACTTAAAAAATGGACGCCGTGAATAACCTAGAGGGTAAGTTGATTTGTAAGACATACTCAACTAAAGAATACAATCAATTACTTGACACGCCCATAGCTTATAGATGTGGAGGATATTTAAGTTTGAATTAAATTTTTTTAATTTTTATACACTCCATATAAGACGGGAAGTATACAAAGTTTGTCATTCCATGAGCAACAACAGAAGAAGGAGGCGTCAGGCGTCTTTAAAGTCTAAATCAATTTGCGTCCGTATGACTGTCGGTTGTTGGCGTGAGATCGGTCGTACATTTTGAGATATTGAACTGAAATGTTGTACAGACACTTTTAGTTTCTGCACGCAGATATTTAAAATGAGCAAAATCGGTTAAAAGCCACGCCCATAATTGACAAAAATCTATTTATCTGCCACAAAATTGACCCATGAACTTAAAATTTGTTCATATTTATACTTATTCCATCCACCGATGTGCCGAAAATGGGCGTGGTCGGATAACAGACACATATATTTAGTTTTCTTACTTATTTTTACTTACATGGAAGGACATGTCCGTCTGACAAAAGTACAGTGGTGATAAATTTTTTCTTAGTTTTCTACTCACTTACCAGAGAAATGATTACAAATTAAATGGGGCGTGAATAAAGTATGTAACTCAATAAATGCTATAGCAACGTATTGTGCACTGCTTTGTATTTCGATTTGAATGTAATTGTTCTGCTTCTGCTTCTGCTTCGGCTTCTCTGAATGAAAATTTAATACAATTAAAAATTAAAACATCGCCTTTATTAAGCTTTTCTTTCCTTTTTAAATGGACCGATAATTGAATTCGTGCATTATAGTGTAAATATGTATTACAATAATTGGGAACGTGAAATTCAAGCATTAACGTAAAATCATAAAGGACTTAAGAAAGAGAGTTCAACCTATCCACCTGCCTATACGTACTTGTAATTTATATAATTATATAATTTTATAAATTAGGATGATATAACAGAGAAAATTGAAATCAATGATCCCCAAGGCACAGACACTTATATAACATGCACACATATGCATACAAAGCAGAAGCAGAAGCAAAATAATAGTGTGTGTGTGTGTGTGTACAACAAGACTGAAACGAAGTGTAGCTGAATGAGTGTGTGTATGTGTGTGGTATGAAAAGAAACGTACAACCGCCTTCAGGGGAATTGCTACAGACAGAGTAATTCTGTGTAAAAGGAAAATGTGTACCGTGAAGGGCAATCAACCACCATAACGAACCACAAATATATACGTGTGTATGTACATAAGGCCAGAAGACGCACAGAAGCGGTGGGCGTTGCAAATTTATAACGAGAATAATGTAAAAGAAGTGTAAAACCATACACAAACACACACATACGTACATACCCACTTAGGCAATACAAACAAGTGTAATGCTAAAATTGGTGGGTGGTGTTCATACCGTAGAGAGAGACTATAAAGAGAGAGAGAGAGAAAAAGACGAAAAAAGTAAAATATGAATATAATCAAAATGTACTATAACGATAAAGCAATAATAACAAAGTCAACAAAAAATACAAAAAAAGTAAGAAAAGTAAATTTGGTTTAAGAAAAATCTTAAATACCCTCCTAATGTACTTAGAAATAGTGGGCGTGGCAGGTATATGATTGCGCCCTCTAATATTGTATGTATTACGTATCGTTTGCAAGTAAAGTTTTACGCTGAGTGCGGTTTTTTGTAAATTGTGGGCGTGTATGTTATTCAACCACGCATATTTTTAACATTTTTGTCGATTGTGGGTATGTCTATTATCTGACCAGGCCCATTTTTGATCAAGAATATATATACTTTGAAGGGTCTCTGACACCTCTCTCTGGGTGTTGCAAATGGAATGACAAACTTAGTATACCATCCATCATATGTGGACGGTATTAAAGCAGCAACATTAGAAACAGAGAGTACACATCCTTAGAAATGTATAAATGCGGATATAGATATATATATATCTGTGTGCGTGTGTGGGTGTGTGTTATATACTTTATACATATATAATAGAGTTGATTGTTGGGATTGCATGAAACTGAAATTTGATTGCATTATTTAAAGCAACAACAACATTGTGATATTTTGTATAGTGTATAGTATTCATACGTAAATACACATACACACACACAATGCAATTTATTTTTACTAAAGTATCCACATGGTGCTAACCAAACATTTGATGCTTCAGGCTAGCAATTGAATTTCTCATTTTTACAATTTATGTGCATTTATATGAATGTACGTAAGAGAGTGTGTGTGTGGGTGTTTATATACAGAATGCAATAAACTAATATAAATATAATCCTTTACACTCACACACATATGCAAGAAAAAGAAGTTGTAGGCGAATGGCATGAGACATTATACTGAGTGATATATTTGAGCTTCAAATAACTACTCGACTACAACCTTTCTCTGCTTATATGTATGTAATACATAAGTGTGTTTAAATATGTGCCGGAGAAGGAAGAATTATGCCTGTAGGATGGAGAAATAGCAACTTCAAGATATGAAAACATAATTTTCAATTGCACTTTATATGTGTTTTGGAGAGAAGCAAAGAAAAAAACAACAACAACAACATCACGTTCTGAATTACATAAATGTTGCAAAACATTTGAAAGAACGGAATGAATTGATTGTCGTTTCTTTTTCATTAGTTTAGAGCAAAGGCAAAAATGAGGATTTTAGAAAATTTTATTTGAAGGTTTATATGTACGTATACAAACACATACACTTATATATACAAATTATAATTTAATTTTTATACCATTTCATATTCTCATCTAAGTTTCTCTGACAACTCGTTCTTGGGTTTTTTTATGATTTGTCAACTTTTTATCACAACATCGGTACATACATAAAATACTTCAGGAATTAATTTAAATTAAAAACAATTGAAAAGTTATATTCGGTCAAGTCTACCCATTTAAAACCCTACACAAATTATGCCACAATTAGTTTAGTTGCATCAGTAAACGCGACGTATTGCCGTAGAAGTCATTTCGTGAAATATCATTTTGTGAGAAACCGTTCTAAAAATGGTCCGATCGGGTCCAAATTTGTTACATTTAATTATTAAGCTAATTAGTTACTTTTCACTAAATTTTGTCACAAAATATTAAGAAATAGAAATTTTCGTCATATAAAAACTTCTTTCATATTCGGGCGCTATATGGGAATGGCTTCTAAAATTAGTCCAATTAGGTTCTAATTTGACACAGTCCAATATTGTACCCAATATTATACCGATTAACTATTCTCTACAAATTTTTGTCAAGAATTGTCTAAGAATTGCGATTTTTTGCTGTATAAAAGTTTCTATTAAGTAGAACCATATATGGGGAGGGGTCCGAAAAATCTGAATCTTTGTATCAAGATACACGCATAAACCAAATTTCAATAAAATATCTTAAAAACTCTAATACAAATTTACATAAACACACAAAAGAAAAACGGTTAGACGGACAGACGGACGTTGTTAAATGGATTTGGATTTGGATTTTGAATCAATGGGTATAATAAAAAGGTGAGGCTATTTATGCATATTGTTCATCGATTGCAACGATTGCTTGATTCAATCCTCAAAATATTTTTGTACAAAAATCTAAATCCATAACCATATCTGTCCGTGTGTCCGCGATATATTGCGCTGAACTTTTTGTATCAAAATTCTTAGTTTATCTAGGAAGTTTCCTATTTAAGTTGAATAAAATCGGTTCCTAGCCACGCCCACAATTAACTAAAATACTCTCCCAGCTATAAAACTAAAATTGACATTGGGTATTTCTATATATAAGTGATCGATATAGAAATGGGCGCACGTCCTTAACTTAGAAAAATCTCATTTTGGTGCAGAAATTAACTGCTATGAAAGAGGTAACATGTATTTAAAAGTCCATTGAAAGGGGGCGTGGTATGTATACAATTACTAGTCAAGCCACCAGTAAAGTGAATTTTCATATTATTTCTTCTCGGTTCAAGGGAGAATTTTTTTCATTAGAGCGAAGAGCTATAGAAGTCACAGAAAGCCAAATCAGACGAGTTCGATGGCTATTAGATGGTGCTTTTGGGCAAAAAGTCACAGATAGAATATCAGTGTATCATGATGAGTTAACGTAAAACGTAATCCATTAGTTTCCTTATAAATTTGATTCACCGAATATCAGATTAATATCTGATATATTTAAAATATGATATGAATGATATATATAAAATACCTTCAAAATTTGAAATAATTTCAAAGCTATAACACTGAAATTTGTTGGATATGTCAATGATACATGTGGCCATCTTAGCTTATTCCTGAAACTCTTTTATCAAGATGGAATATGTAACATTTTTAAAGTGTTAACAGTATTAATCATTCAAATTCGACTTCCTAACTTCAACCAACAAATTATCTATTATAATAACATATATTGTATATTATTTTATAAAACGAACTTTTCATATCTAATCTTACAAAAAAAAATTTACATGTGCGACTGTAATAAAAGTTTTTCAATTTACTCAACATTTCCCTTGAGGCTAAAAACAAATCAAAAACCATAACCGGAATGTGATTGTTATTCTAAATAAATATTAACTATATATGTTGTTGTTGTTGTTTATTTGTATATTGTTTTCATTATTTTGTTTCCATTGTTTTCATTTAAGGTATGGTTTCAAAATCGTCGTGCCAAATGGCGTAAAGCGGAACGCCTTAAGGATGAACAACGCAAGCGTGATAATGGCGAATGCAACGTATCATTGGATAAGGTATCTAAGTACAAATATACAAAAAACTGTTTGAAATAAATTGAAAACAAAAACGAAAACAAAAACACGCTTTCATTTTCAGTTACATAACAGTCGTGAATCGTCACCAGATATTACGGGAGAAATGGATGATGACGAACCTCACCGTCATTCTCACAGTCCAGGACCCAGTTCAACGCATAGTCCTCATGCGGTATTAGGCAGTACCGATTCGGACAATGAGCGGCCACTCTCATCCAATCAAATGAATAGCGGTCATTCAGGCTCACAATCGGTGGGATCTATAAGTGCTGGTTCGCCTTCACCAAGCACCCGAACACGAACACCACGCAATCCAACGAACAGCCCTTCAAATTCACGCAACACTGATTCGCCCATTGAAGTGGGCGGTCCCATATCGCTGACCACACGTACCACTGGCTCAACAGCATCCAGCACACCGACTACACCCACCTCACTTACAACAATACCAATTACCACAACTGGTCCCCCATTTAATACTCATATATTTGGTACCTTTGGTAGCACTAATATGCCAGGCGGTTGTAGCAGCAACAATGAAGTGACGTAAGTATTTTAAATCATTCCACAACCCTCCCTCCTCCCCCAACTGACCTCCGATAACACTACATGCATGTTAGTTGGACACGTGACTACAATTCAAGCCTCATTAGGTAACAAAAGCAACGAAATTTAGAGTTTCCGTTGGATATATATTCGGGCCATTTCTCTTTCAAGTCCAATATCCGTTCAAGATGCTAGTAATGTTAAGTGTTGTGTTTAAAAGTGGTTAAAAACATTAAGGAAATTACATCCGCTATATATGAGCGCACGCTCTTCGCCTGAGATGACGAAAAACAACAAACTGAAAATGTATGAAAACAAATAAAGATTTGAAAAGAATTTACAATGAAGCACACACGTCGCAATTCAGAGAACAGTACGAGAAGTGTGCAGAAGAAGGGATGAAATTGAGATTTCGAGAACAATGCTGCTGCTACTCCAGTATGCCAGTAGCAGAAGCAGCAGCAGGGTGCGACGTGTACGTTGCAATTGTCAACATAATAAATTGCAACAAAGTACTTGTTTCTTTATAAATTGCTTGTTTGTTTACTTGAATTATACTCTCTAAGTGGCTTAATGATACCTCCGCCTCATTAACAGCAATTACTCTGGCAATAGTTAGGGCATAGAGGACAATAATTACATGTACGAATAATAATGCCAATTTGGTGGTTGCTGTTGTTTGATTGTTTGTTTGCAACGATTATTGAAAATCTATTTGTTTTTTGTATTTTTTTATTCGTCTTATTATAAAGCAATAGAACAAACATACAAGTGAAGAAGTTTGTAAGCATCTTAAATTAATTACACGCACAACATGGCAACTCTTTATACCCATCACCTTAAGATCGAGGCTGTGCTTTGGAAAGGAGAGTTTAAAGATTCTCAAAAGTATATATAAACATAAAATGTTTTTCATTTCAACATTTCGCCGCTTCAAATAATCAAGAGGCCTAGATGTTTAGGGAAAATTCGCCACAATGTAGTTTAAGAAGATTCCCAATTCCTGTGAATGGCATGAAGTATTTGCGACTGCAACATTATCGATACTTTAACTAATGCACAAGCACAGGAACGTCCACTACAATACCTGCCTGGTGGGACGCTCTTAAAATTGCGAACATCAATTTAGATGTGTTAGTAATTTTTAATAATTTCGTGTCTCGTTTGTAGACCTCACCATAATAAAAATGTTAACCTTGCCTGACGTTTTGACGTTGGCGCAGAACATGAAAAATGTTCAAAAATGTGTTCGCATGAAAATATAAAATTGTTATGTCCCTATTGAAAAACCCTATATATTATATATGTGGAGAAACATATATCTCCTTGATTGTTGTAGATGTCGTCATGTTATAGATCGCAACAACTTGAAGTAGGCGTCAGAGAGAGAGTTAGTTATTTTTGATAAGTATTAATTTACTAAATCCTATCAAATGTTTTATGGAAGCTGGCAATCTATGATATTTATTGGAAGAATTTAGGATGGCGGCTGTTGATATTATATTCGATCTAGACATATCTGTCCGTGCGTCCGTCTGTTTTTGGCACTCCCGCGATTGCGAATTGAAACATTGAACTAAAATGTTGACACTTTTAGTATCGGTTGGAAGATTGTTATTCAAATTCGGCAAAATTAAAATAAGAGCCACGCCCACAATCGACAAAAATATATTTATGTGCCATAAAAATTTAACTATCACGTTGAAATTTGGTACATATATTTATTATTATCCCATTCATGAATGTACCGAATATGGGCGTGGTCGGAAAGCACACACGCCTACAATTGACAAAAACTTATATATCTGCCACAAAAATTAACCTATGATCTTTAAATTTAGTTATTTCATCCAACGATATGCCAAAGATGGGCATGGTTGAATAATAAAAACGCCCACAATTTACAAAAACCATAGACCTTCAATCTGATACGTAAAGCGTACATCATTAGAGGGCGTAGTCATATACCTGCCACGCCCAATATTGTAAATGTGAAACGTATTTAAAATTTGGCTCAAGTCAAATGTAGTTTTCTTACTTGTTTGTTACTATTATCCCCTTATTGTTTAATACCATGTAGAACATATGTGCAGATATATTTATGAAAGGATGGATATATCGCAATATATCAAATTGGTAATGCGAATATAATTATGTTTTTTAGCAAATTAAATTGGGCGTAAATAAGGGTGTACTCTTATAATCCAAACATTTAGAGTACGCACACGCTCACACACAATGGAAAACGTAAACAACTAACGAGCAGGAATGACTTGCATTATTCACTTTTGACAGAAGCAACCAAATTATTACCAACTTAACGCCTTTTGGAGCACGGCAGGGTGGCTCATCAGCAAATGTGATACGTGTGTATGAGTGGTGACGTTATGAAACGTACACTACACTACAAAAACAAAAAACCAATCACTGCAGGAGATTGGTTGACATAACTAGCATCCAACAAAAAGGGATTTTTTTGTTTTCTTTAGCCCGTAGGCATTTGAGTATTGTCGTAATGTTGTTTGCATGTACAACAACAACAACAATAACAATAACAACATACTGACAAAGTGACAATGGGTGATTTGGCAAACGAATAATAAACAGCAACAGCATACAAACCACAATTTACCAAATACCGGCTCGCACACAAACACTTGTAATCAAACATACACACCAACAACCAACAACTATTCACAGGGAGTATCCCTTTGGCCATTTTTTAATAGTAAGATTTGCTAAATATGACACAAAGAAAAGGGCGAAAAAATCGGCTTTAATAACAATATGTCTGAAAAAGCACACAAGGGTGACACACCCAATCATTAACAATAAATTGTTACAAAAAAAAAAATTACAATAAAAAAAAAAACAAAAATCACTGAAATCAAAAACTGACAATGAATGAAAATGTTAACGATGAAGAAAAACAAACCATTTGCATGAGATTTGTGTTGGAAAACGGTTTCCGGCGTATGGCGCCGTTCATCTAACAGGATATCCTATCCTGATGCATTAAATAGCAATATTAAGACAAAGCGTACGTGTATGTTCGATTCAATTCAATTAGAACGTACATCCACTTATACATTTATTTCGAATTTTTATACCCATCCATCAATTATACCGATCGATTCACTATCATAATCTGGATCGATTTAATCATGTCCGTCTGCCTATCTAATTATCCACGTAAATTTGTACACAAGCTACAGATCACATTTTTTGAGATATTGCACCATTTTTAGAGCCCCTTCCCAAATAATGACATAATTTTATGAAAGTATGGCAAAAATTGCAACTTTGAATATATTTTGACAAAATTTGGTGAAGAAGGGTTCATCACATTAATAATTATTTAAACGAAATTTGGACCCGATCGGAACTTTCTTAGAACCACTTTCCATATTTCTCATGATTAATGTTATTGAAACAGAAAATTTTAAAATTAGAAGCGATCGTTGTGGCACGAATAGAGGAAAAGAAAAAAAAAAGAGAGAGAGGGGCAATAATTCATATCTCTAATGAAGTGACTTATATGGCAATGCCTCATATTTACGCATACAATTAAACTAAATTGTAGCATAATTTAAGGCTTGAACAACTGTACTATTTTTCCTTGTTTGGTTAGTGGAGGCGTGTCCACTATTCAGCATCCAGTAACTGTATACACTAAATAAACTCTTCAAAGCTGTATTTCTGTTTTCATGAAAGATATGGGTTGCGTAAGGGCGTGGCATATGATTGCATACATAACTACTCATATAACACTAGAATATTTAAATCAAATCTAAACTTCAAACCTCTACTTAGACCATTTCAACAACAAACGAACATACGGGCTTACAGACTTACGGACATACGAACATGAAGTTGCGTTTTAAAAGTTTTTATTGTAGCAACATATATACATTCCCTCTTAAGATGAAGGAGACAACGGCAAACAAATGTAATCTGCATGGGGATGTATGAAATATGAAAATTTTACATCATCATCATCATCATCACCATTATCATCATATTCTAGCAAAAGACTTTATTTAAATTCGGTTATTAATAATTGTATGCAGCGACTGCGTATACGTAAATTTACATTTAATTATTCATTAAACAATTAAAAAAAAGGAAAAAAAAGTTCAAATATGAAAATTCCATTTTAATTAATCACTACGTCAACGTAGTGAAAACCGGGGATGCACTCGTTGCCTCGACCGTCGTTTTCATGTGCGCAAAAATCCTCTGAAAGTTCTTTGCAGTTAATGGCGGAAATTAAATTTAACTTTCAAGTATTTTCCTTCTTTTTGCTTCGTGCCAACACACAAACACATCCACATACCGCTGTCTCTACGGTAATTATTACTATTAGCCTACAGGTGTAGATTTTTAGAGTTGTCTGTCTGCGTTGTTATCTGGCAAAAGTTTTTTCCTGTGTGCAATTATTTTGAAAATCTTTTGCGAACTTTTCTACCACCCAGGCGAACACACAACTCAATGTTTGCTGTAGAGTGTGTGTTATTTGCGTTTTCCCACGTATGAATGTGATTTTCTACTTAGCGCGTGAAAATTTTAAATTTATTAGTTCAAAAGTTTCCTTATTGATACAGAGCGAAAGAGAAGGAAATCAAATGGTTTTATTTTATACCTTCATTCTATCGACTATAACAGTGATTAGAATGAAATAAAAACAAGTTAAAAAACTAAATTTGGCTTAGACCAAATCTTAAATACCCTCCGTGAGAATGCCAACGGACACACGGACATTCGGACGTACATGTCTAGATGGACTCAGTTTTTGATGCTGATCAAAAATATATACACTTTGCAGGGTCTCTAACGCCTGCTTCCCGGTGTTGCAAATAGAATGACAAACTTAGTATACCGTCTATCTTATGTGGAGGGTATAAATGCAACAAGGCTTACCGTCAATTGTTTGTTGTTTCGTTGGAATTATGATTGTTTTCTTTGATATGGATGTTATTGTCGTTGATCTATATGATTCTCTAATGTATATAATGTACAGAAAGTATGTAGTCTTATACATAAATCAAAAGAAATGGATTCGCATTAGAACCGAAAATAAAGATAACTAGAGAGAGAGAGAGAGATATGAGAGATATCAACTTTTGTGTTGAAAATGTGTAGAATCGCACGCCCAAAATTTTCAAAAGAACTTTTCCTATGAAATGTAACTCAAGGTAAAATTACATAACTCGATTTCTCCACATAAATCATAAACAAATTTTAAGTTCTTTTCTTCTTTTTATACCCTTCTCCATGGGGGTTTACTAAGTTTGTCATTCCGTTTGCAACACCCAGAAGGAGACGTCAGAGACCCTACAAAATATATATATTCTTAATTAGCATCAAAATTCAATTGATGTAAACGTGTCCGTATCAGTGTTCGTATGTTCGCCTGTTATTGTCACTAAAATTTCTAGTCTTTACATGTAGTTAAGTAATTAAATTGGTTGAAATCAACCAAGAGCCACGCCCACAATCGACAATAATCTATTTATTAGCTATAAAAGTTGACAAACGAAATCATATGACATATTTAACCTTTCCATCGATTTGCCAAAAATTGGATACAAAAAGCTATACTTGACGCCAAATTTGATTATATATTAAAGCTTAATATATCTATTATTAGACTGCTTAATCTAGTACATGCCACGCCCACTAAGGAGGAAGTGATGCAAAGTATTGAAGACTTGTTCTAAGCCAAATTGAGCTTTTAAGCCCTGTTTGTACCTCCTAACCCCTTCACTATACCATATATCGATATAAACATGTCAGCCTGTCTGTCTGTAAGTCCAGGTAAATTTGTACGCAATGTTTCATGCTTTTTAAGATATTTCGATGAAATTTGGTACAAGAGCGTGTCTTGACACAAAGGTGTTTACTATTAAAAATGCTTCAAATTGGATCAATATTAGGACCTCTCCCTATGTAAGGTTCCATTATAAAGGAAGTCTTTCTCTCTATATGGCAAAAAATGGTATTTCTTAATATATTTTAACAAAATTTGATACAACAAATTAGCCTAATAATTGGCTGCGCAAAGTTTGAACCGGATAGGGCCATTTTTAGAACCTCTTCTCATATAATGATATTTCACAAAGTGACTAAACTAAAACTAAGTAATTGAAGCATAATTTGTGGCGTGAAGGGTATTAAATGGTTGAGCTTAACCGATTATATTTTAACATTTCCACTTGTTCTTAAACTATCACTGGCATAAGAGACCAAAAGAATACGTAAAACATCACTCAAAAATGCCCAAAGCAATAACTACAAAAAAAAGTTTACAACACATATACAACACAAAAATATGTGTATAATATTGTAGCTACCTCCTCTGCAACATATTTGTATGTAGGTATGTATGCTAAAGTATGAACCCTCATAGATTGTAGTGTGTATTTTGTGCTGCAAAAATGGTGGATGTATACCCAGAAAACTTAATTACAACCTAAAGATGAGTGCTTAATTAGATGTAAACCGTTTACCATAACTGAGGAGCTATACAAGTTTCTCTTTTTCTGCTTTAATACCATTATATAAAAACGTTTGGAAAACTTTTTACTTACGAAGTAGGTATACAGAAAATGTAATGAGGACGTATGTACATTATGAACTGGGTTATTGACTATACAAATTATATGGTAGAATATAATGATATTCAACTGGATGGTATCAGAATCACTTTCTTAATTTATTTTTTGATATTTTGTTATGTAAAGTTTTGATAATACTCTTAAGTATTTTCATAAATTTTGACGTGGAAGCCTGCCTTGAATTAAACACCACTTTTTAAGTACTTTTATAACAGAAGAAGTCTTAGAAACTATGTGGAATAAATGTACTTTCTTAATCAGCGCTAAGTCTGGATTTATGAATTTTCCACAATTTTACACTGAATGTACAGAAATGCTCAACATATCGCCCAAAAAACATGAAATTCGACATATCCCAGCCTCGACTATATCGAAGAATTATAATTTATTATGTTCAAGGATCGGTTGTATAAGATTTAGTATAATGATGATATTTTATTCAACAAAAACCTTTCATTTGATACCCTATAGATTGTAGAATAATTGGTAATCCGCTATTTTATGATAGGCACCATTTATGAAATCATTAACTATATTATATTTTATTGTCATCAAAACCAATGTGTAAAAACTTCAAAGACATAAGAAATATTAAAAAATTCAATGAAACAAAAAAAAAAACAAGTCAAAATAATATAGTCGGTCAAGCCCCACCACTTCATATATAATTCAATTTAATTTTTTTCTTTGATAAATGATAAATTTTATATGGGGAAGGGTTCTAAAAATGGTTCAATCCGGTCCATTTTCAATGGGGTTCCCCTTTGGGCCAATACATGCCCTATTTACGGAATTTTATCGAAATATCTCAAAAAATTATTGCGCACAAATTTACATGGACAGACAGACAGACATGGTTAAATCGATTCAGATTTCGATTTTGAATCGATCGGTATAATTGTGAGAGTTACAAACAGCCGCATAAATTTAATACACCCTTTACCACAGGGTGGTGCAGAGTATAAAAAGACGGTATTAGGTAAACTTCTTAACCTCTTTTAAATAAGACTCCATTACGCCTGCAAACACTGTTGACGATTATATGTACGAAAATTCAACTCGATATCACAATGTTTGCGAGGGGAGAGAGGGAAAAAGAAAAGATTAATGCTGATGATATGTATATACATATTGAGGTGTGGCATGCCCCCTTCTGATATTTATAAACATTTGTAAGCTTTAAAAAATTGACAAATTTCAATTCACTTCTAATGTTGTCTCTTTTACTTCTTTTACTTATATATGTACTTAACTATGTAGTCCTTGCGTTATCTGTATGATGATTTACCATAAATGATAATTGCATTAATTATAAATTGTGATATAAACAATTAATAAAGCAGCATAATGAATAAAAACAAATTGTTATTGCCTGGAGTGCCCTGCACGCAAATACAGATTAATTAAATTTTACATTAAATTAATGGAATGCACAACTAAACAAATAAGCACACATCCATACAAAGCAAACATACAAAACAATAAAATTAATAACACTCCTAGAAAAACAACAACACAAACTAGAAAGCAACATCACTTAATCATCATCTCATCAATACTGCACTGTTGTAAAATGGATAGAAAAAAAATACAACTATAAAAAATAAATTTAAGTTAGACCACACTAAGTTTTAATTTCATAGCTAAATGGTTATGAATGATTTATTTTCAATTATGGGCGTGGCTTTCAATCAATTTTGCCCACTTTAAGTAGGAACGTGTAAAACGACGCCTAAAAAAGTCTGCATAAAATATCAATTGAAAATTTCACTAGTAAGTATTCTAACAACCGACGAACTCACGCACGCAGGGACGGACATATATGTTTAGATCGAATCAGATTTTGTTATGTTATTAATATATATATATATATATATACTTTGTAAGATCTCTGACGCCTCCTTCTGGGGGCTCCAATTTAGTATGCCACCCATTTTATGCGTAGAGTATAAAAATACAATGAATGCTGCAGAGTGGGTTACAAAACAGAAAGAAAATGAAATTGTTAATGTCTCTAAACAATTCACTTAACAATGTACACCATACAACATACGTTCAACATTTCAATTTCAATTCCAAGTATGTATGTGTATGTATGTATGTGTGACATGCATTTTCTATGTACATATTTATTCATAACTAATTTAATACGATTAGACAATAAAAAAATATAATATTTTAATTTACTTCAATTAAGAGGGAGTCGTAATGAAAACACAAGCACACACACACACACGCACGCACACATTGCATAAATATGCGTGTAGTGTATGTTTGTTTGCTTTTAAGTGTAACGGGGTGTGAAAATTAATTATGTGTTGTTGCTATTATTACTGTTATTCATAATTTATTGATAAATTCCTTTTACTTCATCTTCTTCTCATTTGTTTACTTTGCAGGCATTGTGGTTTTCGTCCCGTATTAAGCGATGTGACCACTTCCTTGAGCAGCAGTTCAGCCAGTAGTGGTAGCGGTGGTGGTGGTGGTGGTGGCGTTGTTAATGTTACACGTCCAAATAATGCTACATCGTTGTTTCTGCCACCGCATTTGGCCTCGCTAAGTTCACAATTTACCCAGCAACCGTTATTTTCCAGTCTAAAAGGTAAATTCTATACACTTAATGTGAAACTTAATATGTGTGCGTATACTCGTGCTATCGATTCCTTTACAAAACAAACGAACTGTCAATGATGAAATTTTCCATCACTTTCCATCAGACTGCCAGTCACTCAACGTTGTGAATGGAAATATTTTACGCTGTCAAATTTTATTATTTGTTTCAGGAACCAACTTGGTATTCATTTTAAATCATTTCTCAGATTTTTACATTTCATTGGTTTAGCAAAAATGTCATATTATATTTAGCCAAGTCGAAAAGTTATATTTGGCTTAGACCAAATCTTGGATACGCTCCACATTCCCATATAGTTAAACTATCGGCGTGACATGTATGCAATTGCACAATTTACTACAGTCATAAATCGAAAAGTGTACTTTTGTACTCTCCATATAGGTTACTAAACTTAGTACAGTTTGTCATTTCGTTTGCAACACCTAGAAGGGGGCTTTAAACGCCCTTCAAAGTGTATATCATATATATATGATCAGCTTCAAAAATTAAGTCGATCTAGACATGTGTGTCCGCATATCCGTATGTCCATGTGCATTAAAATTTAGTATATACAATATATTTATAATTACCTTACAGATACGTAATACAAACACTATTAGAGGGCGTCAATATGTACCTATCACGCCCACTATGTGTATCATATGTACTTATGGAGGGTATTTCAGATTTGGCTTGGATTGACAAATTTAGTTTTTTACGTCCATGCGCCCATTTTCAACCCATTAATATCCTAAATTCCGAATAAGTATATTAAATGTCAACGTGGTGGTGTTCGCGCCCATTTTCATCACATGGATGTTCCAAGTACCGTGTATATATAATAAAATGCAACTGTGTGGCCGTTAAAGATTCTTCTTAATTATGGGCGTGACATTTAATCGATTTTACTTTTTTGTTTTTTTAACAAATTTTTTATAAATATTTCAATTTTTGCAACCGTCAAGTTTTAAGTAGTACTTAGACGAACGGACACACGGACATCGCAAAAGCGACTTTGACTTTGATCATGAATAAATTACATTTATTTTTTATTATGTTTTTTATTAATGTTTAGAGTATAAAAAATTAATTTTTTATTTTACAATAACAAAATATTTATAATCGTTCAGGTGTGCCACCGTTTGCTGGACTCTGCTCATGTTGCACATTAAAACCACCATCAGGTTCCGGCGGTATGCACGTGTCTTGTTCATCGGCAAATAGTTCTCCCGGTTCACCCAACCACTCAACTCATCCACATATAAATATTGATCCGCGCTCATCATCTGTCGCCGAACTAAGGCGTAAAGCTCAAGAACATTCTGCCGCTCTGTTGCAATCATTGCACGCGGCCGCAGCAGCTGGTCTTGCCTTTCCCGGTCTACACTTGCCACCACTCACTTTCCACCATCCCGCTCTAAGTGGCAATCATCAGGCAAGCGTACGGTTGAAAAACGAAGCTCAAGATATGACGGCCAGCACCATGAACGGTCTGGTAGCCCATATAATGCCGGCTGTTAATTTAATGGAACAATTGCCGACAACAACTGCTGCTATTGCTGCGAATCATGCTAATAATACATATCAACAGCCAGTTCAATTAAATTCTGTATCACATCTGTCGCCACCCACTACTCCCACTCAAATGTCGAATTCATCTAAAGAATCGACACCTTTGAATTGTTCCAGCAATGAAGTTGTAACAAAAATCGAATAGATTTAAATAAACTTTTTTATTGTAAATACAATCATACATATATACACATACATACATATATTATTATATTCTACCATAGATACATAAGTCAACTTGATTGCAATCTATGAAAAGTTCAGTTTAAAGCCTTAAATACCCCTTCGATGTTCAACTATTCGTTTTCTTAGTGTATTGGCAACTCCCCAGATATTCTCCAGGGGCACGCTTAAGGTAGACATCGAAGTTGTTGCCTTCCCGAGATATGTTTTTATAGCCTTTTGTCAACTGTTATTTAGCTAAGTAAGATTTTCTTTAAAATCAATTGAATAATTAATTATGTATACATACGCCCAGATAATTAATTAATGAATTGCATCTATATATTATATATGTATATATACATTTGTCAGATGTACATACATGAACAAAATAAAACTTAATCAGAAATATTAAACAAAAGGAAATTAGAAATAAATTGCATTCCAAAGGAAAAAGAACAAATATTTCGTTTTATTTTCGACTCTTCCAGCAACATAATGTACCCATATTTGTACAGTCCATCCCATAAAAGTTCAACAATTTCATGTAAATAAATATGTTGTAGCCAAAATGGTAAATAGAGGGTAGTTACCTAAGAGAGATATAATGGTTTAGTAATATAAAGTGGTGAAATGAGTCCATCGGTCCATCTTTAATATTCCAAACGTTACACAATTCAAATCTCAAATGAAAGATTTGCTACAAGCCAAATAAAGCTCATAAAGAAAAACAAGTAAGAAAACTAAATCCGGCTTAGGCCAATTCTTAAATACCCTCCACATTTCAAATAGTATATGATTGCGAAATATCTCAAAAATCATGGTAAAAACGATTCAGAGAAGGATTCTGAAATGATATTTGAAAGTGATTGTCACATTAAGCATTTAGCAGACATCCTTTACTACAAGTGATGCAGCATATAATAATTCATTATTTCAACTTTACTTTCGAAACGAATCCATTCAAATATTTAACAGTTATATTTCACATATTTCAAACATTTCCGTACAGTTTTTAAGTAATATTCGTTATGAAGAGTTTGCTTTTTCATCCATCGTGCTGTTTTCTGGTAGCCCTGTAGTACTAGTCTCATGATCTTCTTGCGACTTATGTAAGCATTTCTGTTCGCATGCGAGTTTTGTTTCAAAATTATTCGAATTTCCATTACAACCGCCATAAATGAATTGCACACATTCAGCTTTTTCCATATCGTACGCGTAGCGATAGAATAAAGCGAAACAACGGCCCATTTCTCTAGGCTGATAACATTCTTCAAGAATGAAAACAAATTTTATTTTATTTTATTAAGATATAAAAAAAGAAAAAAATTCATAAACCTTCAGGTAAATTCAAGTCTTTTGTAGGAGCACCGGTCGATTCTTCATAGTTTGCTACGACCGTAGCTTGTACATGCGTTAAGCAGAAGCAAGCACTCGCTATTATAAAAACCCAAAATGTTTGCATGACGTATGTGCGTATTAAGCTATTAACGCTTGAACTTGTTATCAACAACTAAAATTGATTCCAGCTTTGAGCTGCTTTAAATACTCAACAAACTCGAGGACCTTGAAGGCAGAGTCTTCGTTTACTTTAAATACAGTGGTGGTCACTTGAATAGGTAACAAATTCTTCAATACTAAATGTTTCTTTTTGTTTGATGATAATTTTGTATTCTTTAAGTTAAGAAAAAATTAAATGAGGCAGTTTGATGAAAGAATCTATTACGTGTGTGTGTATATAAAAGAAAATATTTTTATACCCTAAGTTTGTTCTACCGTTTGCAACACCAAGAAGGAGGCATCAGAGACTCGACAAAGTATTCTTGAGCAGCATCAAAAACTGAGTCGATTTAGAGATGTATGTCCGTGTGTCTGTCTGTTGCTGGTATTCTGACGGGCGTAGATTTTGAGATATTGAGCTGAAATTTGGTTCAGGCTCTTTTAGTTTTTGCACGCAGATTGTTATTTAAAATGGGGAAAATCGGTCGAGAGCCACGCCCACAATCGACAAAAATCTATTTATCTTTCACAAAAATTGATCTATAAACATCAAATTTTGTATGTACGTCTATAAGTATAAGCTTCATCGATGTGCCAAAAAAGGGCGTATTCGGATAACAGACACGCCCACAATTTACAAAAACCACCCTTCACGTAAAATTCCACTTGCATGCTCATATGTAATGCATACACTATTAATAATATACTTGCCACGCCCACTATTGTTGACGTGGATGGTTTAGACCAAATTTAGTTAGTCTGTGCTCTAAGCCAAGTTTAGTTTTCTTACTTGTTTACTGTAATACTATCAAAACTATTTATCGTTTTTGTATAGTGTTGGAATAAAAATTCGCCAAAAATAGAAACATTTTAGAGATTATAAAAAAACAAATTACGCTTTGTAACAATTGTTGATTGAGGGCGTGGCCCATTTTAAATAGCGATCTGCGTGCAAAAATTAGAAGTGCCTGTTTAAAATTTCAGTACGGACATACATGAACTCAGTTTTTGATGCTGATCAAAAACGGAATGACAAACTCAGTATACCGCCCATCTTATGGGGAGGGTATAAAATTCCTACTCGAAAAATTATTATCTATTTAGATAACCACCACTGTACATAAAAAAATTAACGCACATTTAATAAGTCATGTTGCTTTGGTTTATACTCGGGTATAGTCTGCTTGTGTATGTAAACTGTGAACGTGGCAGGTCATTGATTTGTACATCTTTTAACAACTCTTAAAGGTTCCTATAGATACCTACTCTTGTAGCTGTCCAAAATTTAATAATTACAATAATAAATCATCAACATCGTTACTGGCCGGTTGCAACCTGTTTAGATCATGGGCCTAAGGCAAAAAAAAGTGAGCACAACGTGTACTCGAAATTTATTTTTATCACGATGAGCAAGTCTTTTCTCCTCATTAGGATTACTATCTACCGCACTGATCTAATGTACTCACATTTAATTATAAATTTTGTTTAATATTTGTTGTACAAACACCACAGTGTTCGTTATATCAATAAAAGTTGAACCAGCACTCAATTTATACAAACACTCTTAATAGCATTGTCACGTTCAATAACTTTTTGTTTGTTTTTAGGGAAATCCCCATTATATCTATTTGCAGTGTCATATCGAAAGTATTGTTACCTACTAATATATATTTTATGATCAGTCAAACAATTATTCACTACAACAATTTATGTCACATAACAAACCGTATTAGGCTACACCGTCAAACGCCATTCACAAATTTCAAGTCATAAATAGGTACGACATTTCATAGATTGAAGAAAATTTTCGCCAATTATGGGCATGGTTGACTTTTAATTCTATATGCCATGTACCTGAATTAACAAGGCAAGAGGCGGACATCCTGACAAGATTAGATTAACTCAGACTGTAAGAAGTAAAATTACACAAAATCTTAATCCACCTTCTCCTCTATATACAAATAGTGGGCGTGGCAAGTTGTTGAATACGCTTTGTATCAATTATAGATAAAACATACCAACTTACGCATGCAATTCTCTGCGAAAAAGTTTTTTTTGTAAATTGTCCATTCATCCATTCACCATTCAAATCCGTTTTTTAGTTTGGACTTTTAACGGAAATTTCAACTTCATAGGTACATTTTTGCGGCTGTTGTACAGATTTTTGTTGATTATGGGCGTGGCATCTGGCCGATTTTTCCCAAGTAGGAACATCCATACAAATACTAGAAATATTTGTTCAAAATTTCAACACGATATCTCGAAATTTACTACTGCGAGAGTGCTAACAACAGACAAACACACGGGCACACGTACACACATGTTTAACACGACTTAGTTTTTCATGCTGATCAAGAATATAAATACTTTGTAGAGTTTCAAAGGCCTCCTTCGGCATGTTGCAAATGGTACAGCAAACTTAGTATACCCTAAGGGAGACTTCTTTAAACGAATAATACGGAATACTACTACATTGTAATCAGAAGTTCTTAATAATTGGAATGGTATATAGAGGAGATTTAATAAATTTTCCAGATATTTTATTAAGGAGTTTCACATACTTAACATTATTACATAGTTCTTACAGCAGGCTTTGCATTGATTACATTTTTATTAGTTGTTGATGTTAAATTATCCCCAACAGGACTTTTTTTATTCTCTTGAATTACTTTGCAATCTCTCTCGCAGGTCTCCTTAAAGCCGAACTTGTTTTCATTACCCTGACAGCCACCAAATTGGAATTCTTCGCATGTTTCCGTTTTAGGATTAAAATAAAAACGCATTAACTTCATGCGACACGGTCCCGGTTCTTTGGGTAGTAAACATTTTGCATCTGCAACATGTCACATAAGTAAATATTTTCCTTTGAAAATTGTAGTGTTGTCTTACCTGGTGGTAAATGTTTTGCCGTAGATGGTTTTATTGTTGTTGTTGTTGCAGTTATTATACCTTGTACATTATTCATAATTAAAAATGTCATTATTGATATACTCCAAATATCAAATGAAGAAAACAACATATTTTGTTTTTCTTATTAGCACTTGAAAATAGCAACAATAACAACAAAAACAACACACACAAAAATCAAAAATTTCCCATTTGCGCAATATACCGCACAACGCAACTCAAAATTGAATGTATGTACAGCGAATAGTAGAGCGATAGTGTGATTGAATATTTAAATAGAGAATAAATCACTGCGAGATGTAGCAATAAAAATAATCGCGGCAATTCGTCAGTGTATGACAAGCCGAGTTTTATGCTGTATAAGGTTTTATGTTAATTGTGGACGTTATTTGACCACGCCCTTTTTCAACACTTTGATAGTTTGAGTAATTATAAATATTTATACCAAAATTTAACTTTATAGGTCAATTTTTGTGGCAAACGAATAGATTTTTGACGACTGTAGGCGTGGCTCTTGACCGATTTCATTTTATTTAAATAAACATCTTTATGCAGAAACTAAAAGTGTCAAAATTTCAGTTCAATATCTCAAAATTTACTACCGAAAGAATGCCAACAACATATGGACACACGAATTTACGGAGAGACACGGCTAGATCAAGTCAGTTTTTGATTTTGTAGAGTCTCTGCCGCTTCCCTCTGGGTATTGCATATGAAATGATGAATTTACTATACCCTTCTTCTTTTGTGGAGGGTATAAAAGGTGTGCATCATGACTGCTTTAGTGTACCATGTCTTACAAGTGTACTGTATGTAGTGCAATAGAAAATTGTTTAGTATGTTCTTCCATTTGCAACGCCCAAAAAGTACAAAGTCTTGATCAGCTTCGAAAACTTAGTCAATCTAGACGTGTATGCCCGTGTGTCTGCGTATCTGTCTGTTGTTGGCATTCTCACGGGGTAAATGTTGATATATTCAACTGAAATTTTCTACAGACGTTTTCAGTTTATTATTATTTTCAGTTTCGCTATTTAAAATGGACAAAATTAAGTCAAGAGCCCCGCCCACAAATGACAAAAACATATTTGTCTGCCAGAAAAAGTGTGCTATAAAGTTGAAATTTGGTATGTATATCTATAAATATTATAATAATAGATGTGCCAAAAATGAGTGAGATCGCATAACAGACACGCCCATAATCAACAAAAACCTTTATATCTGCCACAAAAATTTATACATGAACATAAAATTTGGTACACTTATAATAATAAATAAATCCCCTTCACCGATATGCCAAAAATGGGCATGGCTAGATAACTGACACGCCCATAATTTGCAAAAAACCATTCTCAAAGTAGAACTAAACTTATAAGCTGATACGTAATACATACAATATTCGAAGACGCAATATAAATATATTTGCCACGCCCACCGCTATGGATGTGGAGGGTGTTTAAGATTTGTTTTCCTACTTGTTGCCTTTAATTTTTGCCTGAACTTTACTTTTATAATTACTTACCGCCTCTACACCTCTAACAAAATAGCTAAATATACACACAGTAGCATTGTTAATCATGAACACGTAGTGGAATCAATTATTTATATAATTTAACGTTTGTCACATACATGAAGACACATTTAATTACTAAATTAGAAATTTCGGGCTGAAAATTACATTTTAACAGCTTTTGTGTGTTAAATAATCGTATAAACACACATACACACATACGCACATATACACATATACTTATACTGTACATACGTATACTCTTACAGCTAATTCATAAAACCTTCACTTTACAAGACAACCGTTATGTGCAATGTGATGACAGGCAAACATATGGAAATATGCGTGTTTGTGTGACCATGTGCCCCTAAATGTGTATCGTGTTGATTGCATATGCTTAACGATAATTTACATGAGTTGTGTGCATAGGCGACAAGCCAATTGCAGAACGACTCAAAACTATGGTGATCTAATGGGACGGTAACAATGTTAGCAATACTCAGAGGGAGGCAAAGATCATATATTGTGCTTCAAGATGAGGACTCTGGGCCCATAGATTAGTAAGTCTGTTTGCCTATAAAGTGATATGCCCAATATACATACATATATACCCTGCACCGCTTGTGGCAAAGCATGTATTATGTTTAGGCGGTTGTTTGTAACTCCTAAGCGGCAAACGCCACACCAATCAATTCAGAATCAAAATTTAAATCGATTTAACCATGTCCGCCTGTCCGTCTATCTGTAAATATGTAAATTCGTGCGCCAGCTTCATATCGCATTCTATGAGATATTTCGATGAAATTTCGAACCTAGGCAAATTTTGGCCCAAAAAGGTGCCTGTTAAAATAAAATTAAATTAAAATGCCTCCCCATATAAAGTCCTATTCCAAAAAAAGTCTTTATATGGTGAAAATTCGCAATTCTTAGTATTCCTTGACAAAAATGAGTAAAAAAACATTTAATTGACATAATAATTACTTAAGACAAATTTGGACCCGATCTGATTGTTTTTAGAACCCCTTTCCATATAATCATATTTCACGCAGAGACTTATGGAGCAACGCCTCGTCTTCTTTACTGATGTAACTAAACTAAAGTAAATTGAGGCACTATATGTGGAACTAAATGGTGTAGGGTATTGAATGGACAGACTTGATCGACTATAACATTTTCACTTGTTTCCTTAAGTATTATGTCAAAAAGACATTGGTGGCCACAGCTGGACATTTATACTTAGAATATTATGCACAAATATTGACAATAGGTAAATTAAGTAAATAAGTAAAAAACGTGAGAAAACATGCAATTTGAAATTAAATTTCATGGAAACATCAGCTTAACCGACAGAATATTGGCTACAAAGAGTCAATCGCAGTCTTAAGTCCTATGAAAAAGATTGTTAAATTATAGTTAAATGTAACATGTCTCAATTTCAGCCCAATATCTGAATTATCCTGCATTTTATTTCAATACCATATTGTTATTTCCTTATTGAAAAATCCCATGGGATTACCCATTTCTCTTGACTTGTAAGTCCTTTTCATCCATCATCACATTTTTCTATATGTTATGCAAACTATGGAACAGCCCATATGTGCATATTTTACAATATATAGGAGGCCTAGAAGTTGTAAATGAAACACATATTTGCATTTCGTGCTATCTCGTAACGTTTTAATGAGAGAATTCAATTAAATTAATTAAAATTAATTACTGCGTCGTCTAAATATATGCATGTATGTATGTATGCATGTATGTAAACACTTAGATATGCGTGAACAAATCCATGACTGAATGAATATTTTAAACATTGAATAACTAAAATGTACAAAATTGCAATTTCATTTAACTTTGCGATACGTGTCTAAAGGAAGAAAACACTTTTCATAATTTGCCCCCTAAATGTGATTACAGGAAATTCGAAATGGGTATGGTACATATATACTTAACCGAATATCCAATATGGTTGTCATTCTATACAAACTTGGGATGCTGTTGTGTACATACAATATAAAGAACAACTTCATTGTGATTCATATCAAAATTTCATTTAATCTCTTTGCTTTTATTATACATCTTATGAATGTACCCGCCTGCGGCGATGTCGTTTACTGTTGCAGATCTTCTCGCAGTCCTCCAAGGAGGCAAATAGTTTTTTATTTGTACTACAACCCATATATTTGCATCGTTGAATTTCAGCATCATAGTAAATACCCAAAGTGGCACCAACGCACAGGCCATTAATTGTGGGCTGGCGATTGCAAACATCCATGACTGCTTCTAGAACATAACAAGTACATATAACATAAATCTTAAATATCATCCACTACCATATAAAAAAGTTATATCAGTAAAGGTGCCTCATTGCCGCATAGGTCACTTCATAATACGTATTTCTACGGAAAGGGGTTCTAGAATTAGTCCGATCGAATTTAAATTTGTTACAGTCAATTATTAGACTAATTAACTATACTTCACCAAATTTTCCCCAAAAATATATATATGATAATAAATCAAGGCGTTATATGGCAAGGGGTCCTAAAATTAGTCCGATCGGGTTCTAATTTGTTACATCAACAAATGTTGTCAAAAAATATTAAGAATTGCAATTTTTTGCCACATATGGACTTTTATTATAAAGTCTGTCGTTATGTGGGCAGGGATTCTAAAAATGAACCAATTCGTTTCGTGTTCAATAGATTTCTGAGATCTGAGATAAAAATTTCTTCACCTCACTTAATACTTACTGGAACGGGCCTCCAACAATACCAACTGTATTAAAAGTACTACAGTTATGCCGAATATATGCATTATGCCAAAATATCAATGCAAACACGGTAAAAACAATTTATTACTTTAAAATAATTAACCTTTTTTTTGTTTTTTACAAATAATTTATATTATATTTGATTGAGTTTTTAATTAAAAGTCTTTGAATAAAATTTATATATTATTACTCTCAATTGATCGGTTTGTAGACGTTTGCAGACTGATCACAAGAAAAACTCGTGCAAATGATCGACCGCTGGACCTTTCATGCGTTTTAAGTCACGAGATAAGGGTGTGAGACAATTGCTTTTATAGAACACAGTTCATTATTCCTTTTTTAATTTAATATTTTATTTTTGTAATTATTCTTAGAATTAATTATCAGCAACGCATGCCTTACGTGTGTAGCATTTAATGCAAGTACACATTAGTGCAGGACTTTGAAAAGAAAATAAGTGAAAAAGTTATCGATCGATCAAGCCCAACCACTTAATACCCTACTCTAGCGGTTCTCAAACTTCTCAAACTCAAACAAACAAAGGCATAATAATTTACACGGAACAGCAGTGGTTCAGTAAGGTGCCACTTATTTCATTTTTTATATAAAGACCGATCACATCCAAATTTGGCACAGTCAAATTTTCTGCCCATTAACTATTCTTGACCAAGTTTTGTCAAAAAGAGATTTATAAATACGAATTTTCGTCATATAAGGACTTACTTAAAATAAAAGCCTTATATGAGGAGGGGTGCTAAAAATCGTTCAATTTGAATTTCATCTAATTATCTTAAACACAATTGTACTCAAAATTTACTCGTACACATCACAGTGTCAATCTCTCGGACGGAAAGATTGACATTTGATTGATTGAGATGACGGACACGATTAAATAAAATAGATTCAGGTTTTGATTTTGAATCGATCGACATATTAACCGTTTATGAGTTACAAACATCCGCACAAACCTAACGTACCCTTGCCACAAGTGGTGCAGGGTACAAAAAGCAAAAATCATTCAATTGTTATTAAAAGCGCAAAGCGATACAAAAACTAATTCAGATTAAATTTTTATTTACAATAAATTTATATTGAAAATATACATATGCAGTGTGTAAGTATTGATTGAAAATACATGTTAAAAAACGTAAAACAGAAAACAACAAAATTTTCTTATATACTCGTATACCTACACATACACATACACATAATTTGTTATTTAAACATATATTTTTTTATAAATTTCTGATAAGAAGCTTCTTTTATAATTCAAAACAGTTGAATCTCATCATCCACTTCTTGTAAACACTAATCTTGTCTTATATCTTGTAAACGGCGGGTACCATGAACACAAGTGGACAAGCAGTCCTGTTTCGAACCAAAACTCTGACCACCTATCATGTGGCAGCCACCCACCGTATACTTTTCACAATGATTCTTCAAGGGATCATAATAGTAACCTTCGATTTCAATAGTGCAGATACCTTCCGACCGAGGCGGACGTTGAAAGCATATATCTGAAAAAACATGAAATTCAAAACGTTTTCATTTCGTATACAAAATAATATCCAAGAGAATTTCACTCACTTGGTATACCCCAACTGCGTGCTGTGGTACAACATATAAAACTACTGAGCAGTATAAATGCAACAATCTTGATTTGAGACATTGTCAAATGCATATACGGTGTGTACGTATAGAGGAAACCGATTACAACCACTTTCTTCAAGATTTCTGCATTGGTAAATGTATGATTTGACTTTGTACTTACGCGCTTGCAATCGCTCTCTGACGCAGTTCTCTTCGAACGATAACACCACAGCACTATACAATATCGACAAAGCACAATTCTTCGCACAAAGTTTATAGCCTTACATAAAAAACAAAACAACAAAATCGTAGACCTTTTGTACATACATCAACAACTTTCATTTTATTGTACTTTCAATTAAAATGCGTTATCGCATTATCGCCATAAAGCAACTCATCTTCTGAAACATTATAATACATAACAAATCTAAAGTAAAAGTGGGTATAAATAGGGTACACTTAGATTGAATTCAATTAAGCTACATCCTTGGCATAATAAATGGTATACTATGCAATGCCATGCTATGTTATGTATGTTGCTGTACTATATTATATTATGTTAAATGATTCTTTAAAAAATTAAACATCTTCTTTCAAATATATGTATCTCCCGAACGATTGCTCCAATTTCTATTATTCGTATACGGTTGGAATATACAAATAAAATACCAATTTTTTTCGCTCTTCTTTGAAATCGGAATTTACTGTACGGGAGTCGAAATATTTAGTCTATGGCACGTTGAACTCTCTAAAGTTGTGGATCAGTCCATAAACTATAATTATCGCAAAGCTTTATCAACAAGAATATATACTTCATATGTATACACCTCGTTTTACACGGCGGATACGTTTCTGAAAAAACCGTGCATTTCGAAAAAATAATTTTTATATGGAAAAACCGCGTAAAACGAAAACGACTATAAATAAACTTTTTTTTTAGATTTTTATTGAACACAAAATATAACTAATAAACTTAATAAAATATAAAAATATCATTTAAATCATAGAAAACATAAAAATAGTTAAATTTATTTGTAAAATGAAAAATAAAAAAGATTTGGAAAAATAATAACTATAAATAGGACTTGTCTTCCTAATTTTAATCAAACTTAATTGCTATCACTTTCAACGATGAGTCTTCTTTTACGAACTTGTCTAATATCAGACTCATCACTGGATAACATAATCTCATTAGATTCTGCTTCTAAAGTTGCTGTATTGATTTTAGTCGTAGTTTACGGAAACTTTTTAGAAAAAAAGTCTGAAATAAAACATGTATGCGTCTGAAGTGTTACCAGATTTATAATTAAGTAGAGATAAATTCGGGTGCAGTCAAAATTAGTTATTTTCTACAAATTTTTTTTTTTTTACTTTGATTTTAAAAACCGTGTAAGATCGAAAACGTGTAAAACGGGTAGCATGTAAAACGAGGGATAGGTGTATATGTATAAAGAAATTGTTAAATATCAACATATTTATTTGATTTGCCGTTAGATAGTCTTAGTGTAGTTATAAAAAATAATTGTTTACAAGAAAATCTCTTTTACAATAATTCCTGCATGCTTATGTCTTTGCGTACAGCGTTATTGAAACCTTCTTTGTAGCGATACCAGATTGAACTTTTCACAATTGGATCAGATGTAGCTGTAAAATGATAACAATCAAGCGTAAAATTAGTTTTTAGAATTCAAGGAATGAGATTTTACATTTATTCATTCACATATAAAGAGTATTTGACTTTTATTTGACTTGTTCTCTCTATCTCCCTCGCTCAACACATTTCCCGATTAATTTTATAAGAATAAACAAAGTTCATACACGGACTTAACAAATACATTTGCATGTACATACGTGTATATGAACAGGTCTCCTTAGATACTTACATTCTTGCTCCAAAGATTCTGTATTCGTTTTACGCTGTACACGCCCAAAGAAATCCTTAGAGATCTGAAATATAAAAAACAAGTAAGAAAACTAAATTTGGCTTAGGCCAAATCTTAAATACGCTCCACATCTACAATAGTGGGTGTGGCAGGCATATGATTACACCCTCTAATAGTGTATGTATTACGTATCAACGTGCAAGTCTTCTTTTACTTGTAGTATGATTTTTTATAAATTGTGGGCGTGTGCCTTATCCGACCATGCCCGTTTTGGCATGGCCCATTTTTGCGATGGTTCAGCTAACCTTGAATAAAGTTCATGTATTTATTTTTATGGCAGATATAAAGGTTTTTGTTGATTGTGGACGTGTCTGTTATTCGATCTCACTCATTTTTGGCACATCGATGATTGTAATATTTATAGATATACATACCAAATTTCAACTTTATAGCACACTTTTTGTTGCAGATAAATTTTAAATAGCGATCTGCGTGCAAGAAAAGTGCCTGTACGAAATTTTAGCTCAATATCTCAAAATTTAAGACCGTTAGAATGCCAACAGACTCACACACGGGCATACATGTCTAGATCAACTCAGTTTTGTCATGCTGATCAAGAATATATATACTTTGTAGGGTCTTTGACGCCTCTTTCTGGGTGTTGCTAACGGAAGAACAAACTTAATATACCCTCATCACTTAGGTGGAGGGTATAAAAAAAGGTGAAAATGAAACTCGACCACTTAATATCCTACGCCACACAACCTATGCTACATTTAGTGCAACAGTAAGCGCAAAGCATTGCCGTATAAGTCTCGGTGTAAATGGAAAAAAGTTCTAAAAATGGCCCGATTGGGTCCAAATTTGACACAGCCATTTATTATGTCAATTAACTATTCTTCGCCAAGTGTTGTCAAGAAATATTAATAATTGCGATTTGTTGGCATATAAAGACTTATTTAAAGTAAAGGCCTTATATGAGGAGGCGTCTTAAGAATGATCCAATTTGAACCATTTTCAATAGTGCACATCTATAGGTCAAAACACAACCTTGTGCCAAATCTTAAAAACTGTGGCCAAAACCTTGCAAATATACACGGACAGACAGAGGCAGAGACGGACATTGGTTAACATAGACTAAAGTGACGATTTTTAGAAGTAATTATATAACTTTATGTTAATTACTGTTTAATTGGAAACTTTTTTTTTCCAAATTTTTGCAATCTTGATTCAAATCATCATCCGTCTGCCATCTACAGCTACACCAAACAGCATAGCCCCAATGGAATAAGTGAAAACAAATAATGTACAATAGAAATACCCTGAAACGTTGAAGAATTTCATTTTCAATTTAAGTTTTGTAATTGTATTTGATGATGTCAACCTTTCGGTTTAATAAAGACACAAATTTGTAGAAATCAAAATGTAGCCTAAAACGTTTCTAAATATATATATAACATTATATAATATAAATGTAATGGGTACATGCATAGGTGGATACATATACATAAATTCTAGATCAGTATCAAAATGTAAGTGAATCAAACATGAATGTCCGTACGTCCATCTGTTGTTGGTATTCACGCACATATTGAGCTGATATTTTGTACACACAATTCAAGATTCTATACACAGATCTCTCTTTAAATTAGGCAAAATCGATCAAGAATAATCTATTTACATACCATAAAAATTAAGCTATGAAGTTGAAATTTGGCAGACATATTTGTAATTACCCCATTTATCAAAATGCCAAAAAAGGGGCACGCCCACAATCGGAAAAAATCTGTTTATCTGCCAAAAAAAATTGATCTGCAATTGTTGCAATTATCTGCATATACAATACATATTTATAATTAGCCCGTCTATCGATGTACCAAATGGACGTGGTCGTATAACAAACACACACACACCCATAATTTACAAAGAACCTTTTTTTAATGCGGAATCCGAAACGTAAATTGATACGCATTACATACAGTATTAAAGGATGTGCCACGCCCACAGATGCGGAAAGTACTTAAGATTTAGATTCAGCCAAATTTAGTTTAAATTTGTCTCTCATTTTTTTTCAACATCTTCCAATCTAACCAAAGTAAATTTCTTAAAACGATACAGTTTTATAAATTATATGAAAAATACAACAAATACTATTTATTATCTATAAAAAATAGTGCTTTTATATATTCATAATATATTTAAATGCCAAACACGTTTTCGATGCATTCAATATATATTTCAACTTGATATATAAACGCAGCACTTTTTCGAAACGTTATGCAAATCAAATATTAAACGCAAATAGGATAGAATTGACGTTTGGATGGGGCACATGGCGACCGACCACATACATATTAAGAAACTAACCACAACGAAGAAGAAGTAAAAAACTAAATGTGGGGCTTAGACCAAATCTTAAATACCCTCCACATCTACATACAAACAGTGGGCGTGGCAAAAACATGATCACGCCTTTTAATAGTGTATGCTAGCAAGTCAAGTTTTGCCTTGAATACGAATTTTTGTAAATTGTGGACGTGTCTGTTATCCAACCACGCCCAATTGTTGTTTGTTGCATAAATGAATGAGGTAATTATAAATATGTGAAATCAAATTCCAACTTCATGGCTTAATTTTTATGGTAGATAAATAAATTTATATCGATTGCGGGTGTGGTTGGTTCTTAATCAAATTTGGCCAATTTAAATTCAATAGAAATCTGCCTGTAGAAACTAGTCGTACATATGTGTACATCATCTCAATATCTCAAAATTTACGATCGTGTAAAGGTCAACAACAGACATGCACACGGATATGTGGACACACATGCCCAAATCATGTTTTTAATGCTGATCAAATGGAATGACAAACTTAATATACCTTAATATTTTTTATGGAGGATGTAAAAAGTAAAAAAGTTATATACGGCTTGAAGGATACCCATCAACTTAGAGCTATAATGCTTAAAAAGTGCCTCTTGGTGTTAACTTTTGAACCTTTACTTCATTTCCATTTTCTTAATACTATAGAAGGGAAGATGGACAAATAATAGCATAAGCAAATGCGTAAAACAGTATTTTTGTTCGTACATCCGTCAATTGTAAAAAACAACTTGCAGCCAAATGCTATGTGTTAGGTACGTCAATGTGCCGTCAAGTAGTTTTTTAACAGCATATCCGTTATTATAATTATTATACATTTTTATACATGGATGGATTATTTATACAATAATAATTATTTTCATAACTCAACTTTTGTGGCTGTTAAATAGATTTTCATCGATTGTAGGCAAAGCACCGATTATGCCCAATTTAATAACTTGTCTTGTAGAAAATTACGAACTGCTTATATCAAATAATAAATATATACGAGCTTGAGAGTGCCATATCTAGATCGATTCAGATTCTTTCAATCTGATCAAGAGTCCATCCAAGTGTTGCAAAAGGAATGACAAACTTAGGGTGTACTGCAGTTTATAAAATGACTTTTTATTTATGCTTAGTCAAGCTGTACCAGAATTCAACTATTTTACTCTCTCTCTCTCTCTCTCTCTCTCTCTCTCTCATACATAATGAAAATATCTTTACAGCATTAATATCTTTCTACTCACCACCTCTTCTTTGCCCTTAGTTTTAGGTTTCTTTTCTAGCTTCTTAGGTATCAATCGTTGCAGATGGTTAGCCACATTAGTGGGTGGTATAGTTGAAATAGTTGATATCATCGTGTGTTGTGAGTGCTTAGGAATGGAGCGTTGTATTGATTCTAATTCCACTTCGCGCGCCAGCAGTTGCCGACTACAGTATATTAATGTAATACCTGGAAAACCTAATTTAAAAAAAAAGAGAAATATTCGAATATTTCTGTATTTGAAATACTTTAAGCACTTACCAGGAAATTGAAATAAAGCATCAAGATCCGGCTCCATACGACAAATATGTGAACCTTCTGCCGTTTTAAGTTGTATATAGGTAAGACCCAGGTCCACCATTATTTGTACGGTATGTTTTAAGTCGTATTGTTCTCTGCATTGATAGAGAATAAAAATATTTTGTATACTCTCCACCTTAGTGATGAGGGTATACTAAGTTTGTTCTTTCGTTTGCAAAACCCCGAAAGAGGCGTCAAAGGCTCTACAAAGTATATATTCTTAATGAGCGTAGAAAACTGAGTCGATTTAGACATGTATGTCTGTGTGTCCGTATGTCCGTATATCTGTTTGTTGTTGGTATTCTGAAGGGCGTACATTTTGAGATATTGAGCTGAAATTTGATTCAGGCTCTTTTAGTTTTTGCACGCAGATTGCTATTTAAAATGAGGAAAAATGTCGGATAATAGACACGCCCACAATTTACAAAAAAACCATATTCAGCATAAAACTAGACTACCAAGCTGATACGTAATACATACACTATGATAGGGCGTAATATATAATATTTGCCACACCCACCGTTGTGGACGTGGAGGGTGTTTAAGATTTGGCCTAAGCCAAATTTAGTTTTCTTACTTGTTTTAATTAAAGTTTAGATTTGTTTTCTTACTTGGTAGATAGCAACTGTAGGGCAACGGATCGTAATTGTGGCGATAATATGCGTTTCAATGGTGCTACGGTGTCCAAAAGTAATTTACATCCCTGACCTATGCCTACAGCTCCGCTGGTGATGCCCTTACGCAAAGCAAGGAAAATATTCTTTTGGGCGGTGTGCCTTTGATAAAACTGGAATGAAAAGAAATCACATAAAAGGCTGCAATTCTTGCTTAATGAAATTCCTTTTATGCCAAGCACAGCGCGCATATATAATTGAGTTGATTCTTTTTCTTTTTATACCCTCTATAATGGGTGAGGGGAGGGAGTATACTAAGTTTGTCATAACATTTGCAACACCCAGAAAGGGACGCCATAACCAATACAAAGTACATCAAAAGCTGAGTCGATCTAAACATGTACGTCCGTCCGTTGTTAACACTCTCTCACGGTGGTATATGTTAAGAGACTTCTATATTATATAAAATTTAAATTAAATTGGCCAAAATCGGTCAAGACCCACACCCACAATCGATAAAAATCTACTTTGGCTTAAATGTTGCACATGCACTTCTAGTTTCTCCAAGCAGATCGCTATTTAAATCGGGGTGAAATTGGTGAAAAGCCACGCCTACACACAATCAGCAAAAATAAATTTATCTCCCATAAAAATTCACTTAGGAAGTTGAAATTTAGTAAACATTCATATTAGCCTATTCGTCGATCTGCCAAAAATAGGCGTAATCGGATAACAAAGGTGCCCATAATTTAAAAAAAAGCATATTCAGTGTAAACTCCACTTAACGTTTTATGTTCGACAGCAAAGCCTTGAGGCCCTGTAATGATGTACAGAAGGACTCTATTATGAAATTATTAAACATTTATGAGCCGTTAATGCTAACAAATGCATTCAAAATATTACACATTTACCAACAGAAGGCATAGAAATCTGCTTATTTATAAATATGAACGCGTATGCAAATATATTAAGTTTTCAAGTCGTTATAAAAACCATCGTAATGCCCTTTATTATTGTAAGAATATTCTTGAATAGATGGAAAGATTGTCCAGCTTCTATTATACACTCGTTATCATCTCATCCCTCTTTCCCATTTATAATGTATAATGTGTTATGTCTCTATACGAACCTCAAAACCTTTAGTGGGAAAGTGAATTTTGGGCCACGCCAAGGAAGCAAACAGAAAATGCCATTTAACGAAACCAAAATGAAGGTACGGGTAGACGGTGTAATTTTGTAAATGTTGAATTTGTTTTTGCAACACATCAGAGAAGGTGAACCATTGCATGGCCACTGCAATGCCATTGAAATCTGGATCTGGCATCTTTTGTTGTAAAAAATTTTCATAGACACCCTGTACTAATCTAAATTGCAAAGATAATTAGGTCGTTTTAGGTATAAATGAGGAAAATTAATAAAAAAGAATATTCACCGTTCAAAATCTCCAGCTGAATGCATTACGTTAAGTATGTGACCAGCTCGGGTACTCAGTGACATGTCTGTCATGGTAATCTCAGCCTCCTGATCCGATTCTTGCGTTAATTGCTTCTTTGGTCGTTCAATCTAAATGCAACAACAACAAGAATTGTATTAATTTTTCAACATACATCACTTGTGACACAAAGTACATTAAGTTTGTACGGAAGATTGTAACTTAACTATCGATTTAGAACGAAATTCTCAATCAACTTAACCGTTACTTAACTAACTGTTACTTAATTTTGGCACAAGGTTTTGGGCACAGTTTTTAAATGTTTCGATGGAATTGAGACACGCCTTTGTCTTGACCCAAAGATGTGCTCTATTGAAATTGGTTCAAATTAAACCAATTTTGGACCTCTTTCCATGTAAGACCCATATCTGAATAAGTCTTTACTTGGGAAAAAATCGCACTTTTTTAATATTTTTGGACACAATTGGTGAAAATAGTTAATTAGCTTAATAATTAAAAATGTACATCCGGATTATTTTTAGAATATTTTCCAAACAATGATATTTCACGTAGAGACTTATATGGCAATGCCTCGTGTTTACTAATACAACTAAACTAAATTGTAGAATAATTTGTGAAGATAAGTGGTGTAGGACATTAAAAGGTCGAGCTTGACCGACTATAACATTTTCAATTGTTTTATTGGTTTTTTTTTTTATAGCGGGCAATACACCCTTGAACGGTTTTTATGACCTGTTAATCTTAAAATGTCAATCAATGTTAACATTTTTATCACGTAAAGTTCAGAAATGCGCACCGTTTGTAAATTTGGTGAATTTTACATTTTTACTCACACTCTTACAGGTCAAACTAAATCAAGAACTTCAGTTCAGCCTCTTTATCATTTGAAGCTCCGAATGTGTATGTCGTTATTGTAAAGCCCCTTACATTGTAAACCTACCCTAAATATGGAATTCCAAATATCGAATAGGCCTTGACGCCGATCTTTTTGACCCAATTTACTGTTAAGTACATCGTGTAAAGTCAAAACTTTATTTTGAGCGCTGAAAATTATAAAAATTCATTAATAACAAGTAAAAGAGAAAGCATATTTGGCTAAGGCCAAACCTTGAATATCCATCATCGATGCACGATAGCCTCCCGAGGAGTATATATCTCAACATATTTTCTATACATTATATTACATAAGTAATATGCAAAAAATATGGTTACCGTAGAACACAACACGGACAGACATGATGACAAGTGATGTGTACCCCCGTATGCATATGATGGTAGGTAGAGATTTTACATTGTAATAATATACCTAAAAAATTGCATGGTTGATATGCAACAGCGTATATCACAAGATGACTTTTCCGCCAGAGCAATGAGGGCACCAAAATCTGTTTTTAAGTGCTCTTGCTTAGCAATTTGCCCCAATCTATCGGCCAGACGCGATGTGTTTATGGGTGGAAAGTTGACAACAAAAGCAATTTGTCTTAGAGGTCTTAGGGCGGGATCGTAAACATCGTTACAAATACAAATTATTGGACGTTTTAAAACATTCCGTTTAGTTTTGGTGGAGCTCAGTTTCGTTTTTTTCTTTATCGCACAAGCATCAGTGACATATTTTACCAAATATTCTATAGACTGACGCGGTGCACCATCAATTTCATCTGAAAGGAAAGAAAAAGTTTTACCTCAATATATTTTATTTACTTTATATGGAATAAAACCGTCACCTAATATAATACAATTGGGCCGTCTGTCATTATTCATTAGAGCCGACATTTGTGTACCGTTTTCTAAAACCAATTGGAATGCTTCTAGACTGCGATCATCGGACGCATTGATCTCTTTAACATTGTATCCGGCATGTTTTGCTATAACATGAGCCAGGGTGGTTTTTCCCAAACCCGGTGGACCGCATAATAAGGCTACTTTTTGCATGGGCCTCCCCAATTCATCCACATTTGTGTTGAAGTTTTGCTTGAATTTACGAGACTGCCAACCTCCATTCACTTCAAATTTTCCGGTACGCTTGTTGAAGCTATTCAACTGTCCTCCAGCAGTCATATTTGTTTGCAAGGCCTTAAATTCCCTTTTTTTTTAATTTCAATTTTAAATCATGGTAATTAATCAGTGACGGCTTTTAGTGTAAAGAAATAAACACTTACTTGCCAAATACCACTTTATCCCACATTCTCAGCCAAAATAGTAAACTGCGATTGGTCATTTCATCGGAAAGCAGATCGATATATTTACGTGGTTTATATTTTTGCACCCACAAATAACTTTGCTCCTTATATGTTGATTCCACTCTATTGTTTTGTTCAGTTTCGGCAGCCGTCAAACGTTTAAATACCAGATTATTCGCTTCTTGCCATATTTTTTGTTTGTCATCACCCAACAAACTACCTATTAAAGGAGCGACTTTTACATCATCTATAGCTTTGCTTTCATAAGCTTGCGAATGAAATCTCACATAGATACGTTCATCATTGCTACGTCGTAGAAGTAAAAATGGCCATTGTGGCACGGTACGTGATAAGTTTCTCGTTTTAAATTCATGCAGCGCTTGCGTTCGAGCTAAATGATCTTTATGTATTGTCTTGCTTTGTTCTCGCTGCTTACGTCTGGCAGCCAATATCTTTTCTATAGCTTCAAGGTCTTTTTGCTTTTCGGTTTTAGCTTTTTTGGCTTCAGGATCTTGATAAGATACATCACTGAATAAATCATCAATATCGCCAAACAAATCCCTTTCTAATCGTTTCCTTTTTGTGCTTATCTTTTGAAATTCAGTTAAAGGGCGCTTGGTGGTTGAGCAGCTCATCTCTTCCAAGTCATTTAAATTCGCCACCTCTTCAATAGGAGGCATTTGTAATTTCCTATTTAAAGGTGTTGAAGCACCTCTACTTGTTGGACCCAACGGTGTACCAAAAAGACGGCGACTAACTGCTCCTCCAAGTTGGCTTTCATCATTATTAAAACTGATTTGAGATAATTGTGGTGAATTTGGTACAATTTCTACTTCAGATGGCTTGTTACTATTAGAACAAGAAGATATAGCTAGAAACAAATACAAATTTATAAGCAATCTTTTGATACATAACCGAAATTCATTTACGATTGTCCTTCTCTGGTGGAAATTCATCCAATATTTCGAGCTCGTCTTGGTACAGTAATTCAAACTCTTCATTTTCATCAGGGTATTCCATTATATATGATTCAGAACTAAATTTTTTACTGTTTATTAAATAATTTCCCGCTTATATAGGTATCAGCCTTAGTTGCAAAACAGCTGATATGCGTAACTATGTGTTTTATTAAACATAGAATAAATATTTTATTGTTGCTGTCTGGAAAAACAAACGGAGATGTGTTAAGTTCGAAATGAATAAAAATCAAAATATTCCCGCATTATAATACAAAGCAACCTCATTTTTTCAATTATTAATTAATAAAATATATTATTTGCACACTTTAATAATGATATCATTTAAATTGGTGCAAATTTTGTTACCGTTTTTTTTCAACATAGTCTGTTGCTGTTTGTAAAACCTAACCATAAAAGAGGAATGTGCAAAATCAAACTATAAAACAAAAAAAATGGACATATAAAAACATATCCACAAAAAAATCATCTCTCACAGTTATGATCAAAAAGGGAAAACCCAAAAGCATTTTTTTTGATCTCATCAGTGTCATCTACAATAGAGATTAAGCCATCCTACAATTTCTTCATCAGCAAACCATTAAATTGCGAAACATACCAATCAGCAGCAGCACCACCAGCTTATCTTGAAACAACAACAACATTACCGATAACGATACCAACGAGAAGTTCCAGGGCGGTCAGGTGGAAAGCCCACAGTGCATCGTCTGGTTGAATTTCAATTTATCAGTTTTTTTTTTATCTATTTGCATATTAGTATCAATTTATTCATTGTTCATCTACAGTTATTCACATTATTACACATTTTTCCTTTTTTTTTGTTTATTTGAATTGGATTCATAAGATTGCATTTATTTTGTTAATTTGTTAAAAATTACTTGATCAGTTGTGAACGTTCTACGCTTACGCCAACTCATCCTTATGAATTCGCGTCAAGCACAAACACTGAATGTAAATTAGGAAGCTTCGTCAGCGCTGGTTAGGTGGGCTGATGTGGGGCTGTGGAGGTTATGTTTTTCTTTGGATTATTTTCTACTTCACAGCATAGGTTGGGAAAGCTGGTGAGGCGGGCGGAACTAGTTAGGTGGTAAAAGGATTGAGAACCCCCTCCGGTAGCCGGGTCCGTTCCTCCACGCCAAGTGCAAAACATCATCCTAGAAAACATGGCCACCTGTATTCGTATGGATAATATATAGCAAAATTGCTAACACATATTGCTACAAATCAAACAAATTTTATTGTTACTAGCATGTAAAAGCGTCTCTGCTTTTACAAGTTCGAAATGAAAATTTCAAAAAAAAAAATCTCATTTTATCAATTTGTAATAACTAGTGAGAAAATGGATGTAGTTTGGTATGTCACCTGGTATGTCACTCAGGAAGAGAAGACTTCTAGATGGCGTACTGAATGTACGGAATGGCACGGCTGGTGAGCATATTATATGTCTCAGGGCGGATATCAAAACTTATGCTTCTCCCCTTTATTGCGTCGTCGACCGACCTCCTACTCTCCCCCAGAGCACGTGCTGTGCCCTTTCTCGCTCTCGCCCTCTTAACCTGCTGTAATTTGGAGAGAAAAACCAACAACAAAAAATATACAGCCCCTATTTGTTGGGTGAACTGACCACTGACCCAGCACTGAACTTACCTCCCTGGTTATTTTTTTTTATTCATTGCACTCATTGTTATAGTTTAGAAATAACCAAGTTTTTATTGTATAATGTGATACCCTACCCTTTAAGCCTGAATGAAAACAACTGATATGCTCTAGCGCGTTCATACCACATTAACCTTGTATTTAGGCGAACACTTAGACCATTAAATGTACTCTACCTTGCACCACCCTGTGGAAAAGGGTATATTAAGTTTGTGCGGATATTTGTAACTCCTAAACGGCAAATGCCACACCCACCTTCAGTTATACCGATCGATTCAGAATCAAAATCTGAATCAATTTAACCATGTCCCTCTGTCCGTCTGTCCAACTAAATTTGTGCTACTGGTCGCATTTTTTAGATATTTGGATAAAATTTTCTACAAGGACATGTATTGACCCAAAGAGGAAACGTATTGAAAATGGACCGGATTGGACCATTTTTAGAACCCCTCCCTATATAAGGTAGAAAAATAAAATTTTTCAAAGAAAAAAATTAAATTGAAAAATAAGTGATATAAGGTATTTGATGGTCGGGCTTGACCGACTATATTTTCACTTATTTTGTTTAATTGTATTGTAACGATTTTGTTTGTCTTTTATGCAAACACTTAAACAATTTAACCTTGATTTTCTTGAGTACAGATCTTGTATTTTATTTATGATACATATGCTATATCTTGACACAACCACATATTTCAAGATCTCTAGTAACAATAGCTTATTTTGACTTTACTTGCACAACGTCTCTGTCGACCGCTCGGCGTGATACCTCGTTTCACCACTCACGCTCTCTCTCTCTCTCTTGTATGTTGGCGGCCCTGCGCCGATAATGACGTCGCACCTCAGACTGCCACTGACAAATGCGTTCCCAGTTCTAACACATATCTGACTGGATACTGGCTATGATAATAAGATTAGTCTGAAATGATAGGAAACAAAGAAAGAGAATATGGGTTAAGTTGTAAGTTTACGCCTTTCTGTAGGGCTTCAAATGTGGTACATGGTATGTGCAACGCTCGTCATATTTTGGAGCCAACTTGGCTGGGTAGCTATCAATTGCCCTAGATTTTAGATTGCCCTACATTATGTTTTGCAGGAACTTTGTCCCCGATTTTGGGTGTCGCTCCTGTTGAAACTGGTTTATCGACGTTCGCTTGTATTTGATCACCCCGAATCCCCTTTCTAATAGGATCTACAGCCGGTCTGATCACCTCCCCTGCTGAGCTGGACGAAATATCAGCTCGCGTCAAGGGTTAGTCAGGCCGCTTTCACCCAGTTTTCATTGTAGGCTTCCCTGGGCCTTCGAGAACTTTCAAGTAATCTTTGCCACGGTTTGCCAATGGATATTCCATCTGTCGCGGCGCTGGATTACTAACCTGTTGAGCTGCGCTGAGTCGAGTATGATTGCCTTGGTCGACTACTCGGTCTACTTGACTTTGCTGAAGTTGCTCGCACGAAACCACACTGGCACTGAACTGGCTTAGGAGTAACTTGCTCCGATTGAACTTGTTTCGATTGAGCTAGCTTCGATTGAACAGGCTTCGTAGATTGAACTTACTTAGATTTTACTGGCGTAGACTGTGCTGGCTTAGATTGAACTGGCTTAGAATTTACCGCTGGTTTAGATTGAACTGGCTTAGAATATATTCGCTTGAATTGTGCTGACTTAGATTGTATTGGCTTCGATTGAACTAGCTTAGAATTCACTGGCTTCAAGTGATCTGGAGATTCATCACTCGGGTTATCGCGTACCACCAGATATTGTTTGATTGGGGTTTTATTTAAATGGCAGGCGGCGGCGAATTCTGCGCAGTGTATCGTGGCGTTGAAAGCCTGTAGAAATGTTAGGCCCACTATCACCTCCTTCTTCATGCCGGGCATGACAAGGAGACGTGGCGTCCGCGTGGTGTCACCCAACTGGACAGGACCATTCGCTGCGAAATTCACTATCTGCGTGGAACTGTCTGCCAGTGTAACCTTAACGAATTCGGTCTCCCAAGTGGAGGAAATGTTTAGCTGTCTAGAAAATTCCCCGCTTAGAAAACAGCTCCATTGTCGATGACTACTCTACTATCAACGGACAACGTAGCTGTGAGTTTATCCTGCTGAAAACTTATTGCTGGTTGTAGCTGTTGCCATTGTTGTTGTGGCCTTGACTTGGACTCGGTCGCCCTTTGTTGAACTCGGTTCTCTCTCGCGTTTCCCAAGGTTACTTCGACCAAACTCTATGGTACGCACATACAGACGATCACATTGCCAGCAGAAAATCTTGGTTGGTTTTCTCTATCTAGATAGCCTAATTCATCACAGCGGTAACATTCATTTCGTGAATCTACTACGGCTTGGACACGGTGCCTCATCGTTCGGTGCGGCCCGCGTCGCGGCAGTGATCGTTGTGTCTCAGTTTGTGTTTTGCATTTGAATTGCGCGGTTGTGTTTCTTAGTGCGCGGAAATATAAAAGAAAATAATATAAAATATTATATTCATTTTCTTTCTTTGTGAATTTAATTTTTCTTATATTTTTGAGTTTTTTTGGTTTATTTTTCTTGAATTTTGGTTGTATTATTATTTATTTATTTATATTGAATTTTGTTGTTTTTTTTTTCTTTTTTTTTTTAGTTACATACATATATACTGACACTGGTCCGTTATTGTGAGGTCAAGGGAGGCTGCGACCTCCGGGGAGGTAGTGAAGAAGGTGAGCAACGAATGAGGTCATGACTTAAGCCCATGAAAAAGGGTGGTGCTGTTTTGCGCATCAGGTCAGCGCCAGGTTCTCAGTAATAAGAAGTTTCAAAAGGTAGGCTTTTAGGTTTCCCTTAATGCTCCGCTGAAACCGAGGATGATTATCAGGGGGGTGGAGACACTTATCACTCCGGACGAACTACTGACTGATCTTTACGAACAAAATATGAAAGATGTTTTCCCAACTGTAGGTGAATTTAACCCGAACGTCTCCCTTGTAATGAAACCTTGGTTAGGAGTCGCCGGTAAAACCATTGATGTTATTGTGGATGAGCGTGAAGACGACATTAGGGGTATTGTTGACGTAGGGCGGGTCTACGTAAAGTGGTTTTCCTTTAGAATGTCCCAGCAGGACCAGGTGTCGGGATGTTTAGGATGCCTGTCGCATGACCACTTTGTAGGGCAATGGGGCCGGTTTGCCCCAGATGCGGCGAGGCTAGTCACGTGGTGCGCAATTGCCCGAATGCCTTGCGTTGTCGCAACTGTGCTTTTTATGATCGGCCTGCCGATCATCTCATGCTATCGTCGGCTTGCCCGACGTATAAGTCGATGTTGGATCGGATTGATGCTAGACAGTTGCAAAGAAGTTTTGGTGTAGCTGGGGTATGACTGAGCGAGTCCAAAGTCCCTCACAAAGAAATTTGTAAGACGGGTTGTTACTTGTCTCTAATCCTTAGACTCGCCTTCTTTTATTCGACGTTTTTAGGGCGGTAACGGCTAGTGGTGCGGGGCACGGCGTTACTGCAAATCGGTGTGTGAGCGGTGCAAGTGCGGTGAGTAGTACAAGATACAGAGCGGTGAGCGCTGCAGGACACGAGAGCGTTACTGGGTTCAAACGGCAAGCGGTACAGGATACAAGCGGCGTACGATACAGAGCGATGAGTGTTGCAGATCGATGAGCGGTACAGCGTACAGAGCGGTGGTGGTTACAGGAATGCAGGAACGGCAACGGTTATTGGGATCACAACGGCGGCGCGACCTAGGCGCATACAATATATAAATATTGTAGGATTTCTAGGCGCGATAACAGAGAAACTGTGACGTAACGACGATGGTGCGGCCTAGGCGCATACAATATATAAATATTGTAGGATATCTAGGCGCGGGGTCTGAGAGACTGCGACGTTGTAATAACGATGCTGCGGCCTAGGCGCACACAATATATAAATATTGTAGGATATCTAGGCGCGATAACAAAGAAACTGTGACGTAACGACGATGGCGCGGCCTAGGGGTATACAATATATAAATATTGTAGGATATCTAGGCGCGGGGTCTGAGAGACTGCCACGTTGTAATAACGATGCTGCGGCCTAGGCGCACACAATATATAAATATTGTAGGATATCTAGGCGCGATAACAGAGAAACTGCGACGTAACGACGATGGCGCGGCCTAGGCGCATACAATATATAAATATTGTAGGATATCTAGGCGCGGGAATCTGGTCAATGCTATGCTCGCAAGAAAACAATGGATTAGTTCATTACGTCATTGCAGTATCCCAACCCAAATGTCTAATCAAGATCCTACAGTACGCAAGTACGGTCGCGCCAAATATCAAATGGTTCCTCCTTGGAATTCAGCCAGTAACACAATAATCAGCACACCTCCGAAACGCTGCGCATACGTAAAGATAGGAAAACCCTCCGAGCAACCTATAAATGAGCCACCACCGGTAAATCCAACGCCTACCACGCAGGATCGCCACACCAGTGACGAGGGTGAAATAAGCAGCACCGTCGACCTCGATACGAGCCAAGACTCTTTTAACACGGAAAGTTACAACACCTATCAAGGGCCACCAGTTCCTTCACCTGAAAGTGTGCAGCCAGACTCCTCAACACCCAACTCGTCCCCAAGTATCCATGAGTCAAATAATTCCAGCAGGCACAGCCCACCCATGGGAACTTTTTCTCATCCCACAGACGAAGAGGCGACGATCATCATTAGCAGTGACAGCGAGAAGGCAGGGTCATCAACTGGGGACAACACTGAAGATACGGATGACACTTCCACACCACCACGCTGTCCAGGAATCCTATGGTGTAGGACAAAGGACAAAATCAATCGAGCTTTCGGCAACCATGTCCATCTCCAGCGTACCATTTCTTGGACGGGAATTTTTCCCCCCGATAGCATGCCAATACGTTCTGAATTGCCGTAACTACTAGGGTCATTACCGCAGGAGGACTTCCCTCGTCAAAAACCGCTCACCAGGGATCTTTATTCTTTTGCATTCTTCCTCGTGGTGGGCCTCGTCCGCGGGTGGCTCGTGCCCGTCGGGATGTTGTTGGAGGGCTGCTTAGAAATACTGTCCGTCTGATCTGGCGGCGGTGGTTTTCCATACGTTCTCGGAACGTATCGCTTGTTTGTTGAAATCTTTGATTTGCGTCTTGTGGATTCATTATGCACTTGTAGTTATTCTGTAAATAAAATAATAAAAAGAAGTAGTAGCTAGTAGTCGTAACGTCGATGTCTTTTTCTTTTTTTTCTCTGGTACTGGGTTGGGTCGGTGGTCATAGTGTTAAATAGTTGGTTGGTTGTAGGGTTTGACGTCCTTGATATGTGCGACATCTTCACTATTGTATTTGGGCCCGTGAATTTTGGTGCTAGTTTAGCGGCATAATGATCCACTGCTTTAGAGAAGGGGTATTGTCGGATTAGGTTGTAATGCCGGCTCTGGTCCTTGGATGCTTTGGTCAAGAGATGTCGAACTTGCTGCCAAACTTCTTCGATCGTGCGGCCTGACTGCTTCGCGGACGTTCTTGTGCCGGGAGTGACTTCATCAAATAATGCACCGGGTAATCGTGGTTCCCGACCGAATATTATGTACGCAGGTGACAAACTGATTGAATCCCCAATAGCTAAAGTTTAAAGCTAAAGTGATTTCTGGGAGGTGATCGTCCCATTTTTGGTGGTCATTGTCTGAAAGTTGCGCCAGTATAGTTTTAAGAGTTCTGTTCGCCTGCTCAGTAGGATTCTCCTGGGGAGTGTAGGGTGCTGTTGTCTGGTGTTTGACGCCTATTTTCTGCAAATAACGTTGCATGATGCTGCTAGTAAACTGAGTTCCATTGTCGGTCATGATTATTTTTGGAACGCCAAACCTTGCAATAAATTTCTCTCGGAGTGCTTTGATAACATGGTCTGAAGTTGCCTTTTTCATTGGGCAAAGTTCTATTCACTTTGAGGACTTGTCTATTAGGACTAGTAACATCGTGTGCCCATGCACTGACCTTGGGAATGGCCCCACAAAGTCCATACACAGTGTGGACCACGGTTCGTCTGGTATTTGGGTAAGCATCTCGTCGGTAGGGCGTTGTTGGCTCACTTTGTATCGCTGGCAGATTTCGCAACTAAGAACATACTTCCTTATATCCCTGAACATGCCCGGCTAGTAGTATCTACCTGTGATGCGAGAGGTTGTTTTTCGTATTCCTAAATTACCTGCGGCAGGGTTGTCGTGGTTTTCGATCATTACCCTCTTTCGGTTGTAAGTGGGTACACATAGCTTCCAATTCTCACATTCCATATCCCCGTATTGCGTCGGGATGTGGTGGTAGAGTTGGCCGTTGGCTATGGTGTAGTCCGCATATTTTTCCAGGTACTTTATCACTTCTAACTTTCGTTTCTCTAACCAACGGCATGTCTTACTGCTCTCCAAGGTGTCTTCTTCATTTCTTGTCAGAGCGCAAGCCTCGTCGGGTTGTCTGGATAGAATGTCTGCCACCACATTGTTTTCCTTTTCGATATTCCACAGCATAATTGTATTGTTGAAGTTCCAGTACCCATCTCGCAAGCCTTCCTGTTGGGCTATCAATCGCGTTTAACCATTTTAACGCGAGGTGGTCCGTGATTACTGTGAACTTATACCCTTCCAGGTTGGGGCGCATCTTCCTTATTCCCCAAACGATGGCTAGACATTCCCGCTCCGTCACACTGTAGTTTCTTTCGGCTTGATTCAACTAGCGGCTGGCGTAGGCTATCACCTTCGGGCGTGTGTTGAGTTAATACGGCACCTAGACCGACGTTACTAGCATCCGTTTGTAATGAAAATTGTGCGTTGAAGACTGGATAAGCAAGGATTGGCGCCTGCGTTAACTTTCGCTTCAGCGTTTCGTATGCATTTTGTTGTTCCTCTGCCCATTTCCAGTGCTTTCGTTTTTTCAGTAGTGCGGTTAATGGTTGAGAGATGTTGGCGAAGTCTGGAACAAACCTTCTGTACCAGGAAGTTACCCCAAGGAGGCTTCTTAGTTCTCGTATATTCCGAGGCGGTTTGATATTTAGGATGGCTGATACTTTATTAGGATCTGTCTTTATTCCGCAATCCGTGACAACATGTCCAAGGTATTTGAGTTCCTTTTTAAAGAATTCACTCTTATCGATGTTAATCTTTAAGTTGGCGTCTCGTAGACGTCGAAATACTTCTTGCAGGTTCCTTTTGTGTTCTTCCAATGTTTTCCCGATGATTTTTATATCATCAAAGTAGGCAAATGCGCGTGGCTCCATGTCGGGTCCGATGACTTGATCTAGTAATCTTTATAAGGTCGCGGGTGCTGAATGTAATCCGAATGGCATTACTTTCCATTGGTATAGTCCCATACCTGGTACTGTGAAGGCAGTATATTTGCGGCTTTCGACTGCCATTGGCACCTGCCAATATCCGTTCTCTAGATCCAAACTAGTGATGTAACGGGCTTCCTTGAGTTGGTCCAATATTTGGACAATCTTGGGCAGCGGGTATGCGTCAGGTTCCGAACGTTTGTTCAGTTGCCGATAGTCAATGCACAACCTCCACGTACCGTTTTTTTTCCTGACAGGTATAGCTGGGAAAGCATAGGCGCTATGCGATATTTCTATTAACCCTTTTTCCAGGAGTTTTTCTACTTCGGTTTTTACAAATGCTTGTATGGCTGGATTCCTTTGTTGGTAACGAATTTTTATTGGTTTGTCGTCGGTTAAGTAAATTTTATGCTCTATACGGGAGGTAAGTCCAGAGACTTCAGTAAACTTATCTAATTCCTCCTTCAGAAAAATTTCTATTTGTTCTTTTTCATGTAAACTAGTCGCGGTTGAATTTTTATTTAATGGAACCGGAACTTGTGTCGTCGTTTCAGCTTGAATTGGTCTATTTGTCTCGTTTGTCTCGCTCCATGCTACTTTGATTAGATTCTGGTAATCTGTTGTGTGTTATGCTAGTAATTTTTCTTACCGTAGGTATGTGTTGAACTTTTGACGTGTTATCCCTCGCGCTTTCTTCCTCTTGTGAACATTGTAGCTTACAATTCAGTGAGATGCCTGCGCAAGTCAGGGTGGTACCGAATGTTGATAAAAATGATAAACCTAGGATCATGTCCTCGACGGTGTTGTCCATTATGAAGAATTGTAACTTTTTCTTTTGCTTTCCAAAGTGCACCATGTAATGTACCATTTTAGTAATTTGTACTGACGAACCATCCGCCAGTAGGATAGGCATATTGATTGTTTGGTATCGTCCACACTCGCCGAGTTATCGTGCCATGGCCGAGCTTATTAGGCAACTCGTGGAGCCGGTGTCTATCAATGCTGTTAAATATTATTTGTTGATGTAAATAATGGCCGTTATTTTGTTGCTGTCAATTTTCAGGGCTTCGGTGTGCAGGGGCATCGATACGCCACATCCTCTTTCTTGTGGATGCCGTTCGTTCGGTTGGCGTGCCTCTCGTGAAGTGGTCGGCTGGTTGTTGCAGCAATCATGCGTCCTTACTCCTGCTTTACCACACTGCCAGCAAAATATACGCAGCCTATTTTGGCATGCCGCGCGAATGTGTCCTTGCTCACCACACCTGTGACAAGCCGTTCTGGGATTTGAGATTCTTGTTGGTGGGGCGCTTCTTCCTGGCTGATATGGAGCTAGTCGCGGGGTTTCGGTTGTTTTTATAGTTTCTAGATCTCCAGCTAATTCTAGCAATTCGGCCAATGACTTGAAATCGCTCCTTCGGATATACCACTGATATTCTGGGAGGGCATTCTGGAAAATTCTAGTTAATTGCTCTTCATGTGACAATTCTGAGTGCCTCATTAAATCTTGTAGCGCAAGTAGGTAATCATGAAAGCATTCACCTTGGCGTTGTTTACGAGCGCGTATATCGTCACATGTTTGTACTCTTGATTCGTATTTTCCTTGTAGTTATAGGATCTGGTATGTCTCTTCTTCGGTATGTTCTAATGACAGGTATTGTGCGCAAGAGCGCCTCAGTTCATCTACTGTGCCTGCTGTTTCCAGCCCAAGTTCGTTCATCAATGGTATCAGGTCCTCTTTCCGTAAGGTTCGGATCCAGGATGTACGAATTTGAGACATCTTGATTAGTATATTACAATAAACGTGTGGGTGTCAAATATTTTTTGGATGGCAAATCGTATGTGATTTTATTTCAGAGACTTAAAGGTCCCTGCTCGGGCGCCACTTTGTAAAGAAGTTTTAATGTAGCTGGGGTATGACTCAGCGAGTCCAAAGTTCCTCACAAAGAAATTTGTAAGACGGGATGTTACTTGTCTCTAATCCTTAGACTCGCCTTCTTTTATTCGACGTTTCTAGGGCGGTAACGGCTAGTGGTGCGGGGCACGGCGTTACTGCAAATCGGTGTGTGAGCGGTGCAAGTGCGGTGAGTGGTACAAGATACAGAGCGGTGAGCGCTGCAGGACACGAGAGCGTTACTGGGTTCAAACGGTAAGCGGTACAGGATACAAGCGGCGTACGATACAGAGCGATGAGTGTTGCAGATCGATGAGTGGTACAGCGTACAGAGCGGTGGTGGTTACAGGAATGCAGAAACAGCAACGGTTATTCGGATCACAACGGCGGCGCGACCTAGGCGCATACAATATATAAATATTGTAGGATTTCTAGGCGCGATAACAGAGAAACTGTGACGTAACGACGATGGCGCGGCCTAGGCGCATACAATATATAAATATTGTAGGATATCTAGGCGCGGGAATCTGGTCAATGCTATGCTCGCAAGAAAACAATGGATTAGTTCATTACGTCATTGCAGTATCCCAACCCAAATGTCTAATCAAGATCCTACAGTACGCAAGTACGGTCGCGCCAAATATCAAATGGTTCCTCCTTGGAATTCAGCCAGTAACACAATAATCAGCACACCTCCGAAACGCTGCGCATACGTAAAGATAGGAAAACCCTCCGAGCAACCTATAAATGAGCCACCACCGGTAAATCCAACGCCTACCACGCAGGATCGCCACACCAGTGACGAGGGTGAAATAAGCAGCACCGTCGACCTCGATACGAGCCAAGACTCTTTTAACACGGAAAGTTACAACACCTATCAAGGGCCACCAGTTCCTTCACCTGAAAGTGTGCAGCCAGACTCCTCAACACCCAACTCGTCCCCAAGTATCCAGGAGTCAAATAATTCCAGCAGGCACAGCCCACCCATGGGAACTTTTTCTCATCCCACAGACGAAGAGGCGACGATCATCATTAGCAGTGACAGCGAGAAGGCAGGGTCATCAACTGGGGACAACACTGAAGATACGGATGACACTTCCACACCACCACGCTGTCCAGGAATCCTATGGTGTAGGACAAAGGACAAAATCAATCGAGCTTTCGGCAACCATGTCCATCTCCAGCGTACCATTTCTTGGACGGGAATTTTTCCCCCCGATAGCATGCCAATACGTTCTGAATTGCCGTAACTACTAGGGTCATTACCGCAGGAGGACTTCCCTCGTCAAAAACCGCTCACCAGGGATCTTTATTCTTTTGCATTCTTCCTCGTGGTGGGCCTCGTCCGCGGGTGGCTCGTGCCCGTCGGGATGTTGTTGGAGGGCTGCTTAGAAATACTGTCCGTCTGATCTGGCGGCGGTGGTTTTCCATACGTTCTCGGAACGTATCGCTTGTTTGTTGAAATCTTTGATTTGCGTCTTGTGGATTCATTATGCACTTGTAGTTATTCTGTAAATAAAATAATAAAAAGAAGTAGTAGCTAGTAGTCGTAACGTCGATGTCTTTTTCTTTTTTTTCTCTGGTACTGGGTTGGGTCGGTGGTCATAGTGTTAAATAGTTGGTTGGTTGTAGGGTTTGACGTCCTTGATATGTGCGGCATCTTCACTATTGTATTTGGGCCCGTGAATTTTGGTGCTAGTTTAGCGGCATAATGATCCACTGCTTTAGAGAAGGGGTATTGTCGGATTAGGTTGTAATGCCGGCTCTGGTCCTTGGATGCTTTGGTCAAGAGATGTCGAACTTGCTGCCAAACTTCTTCGATCGTGCGGCCTGACTGCTTCGCGGACGTTCTTGTGCCGGGAGTGACTTCATCAAATAATGCACCGGGTAATCGTGGTTCCCGACCGAATATTATGTACGCAGGTGACAAACTGATTGAATCCCCAATAGCTAAAGTTTAAAGCTAAAGTGATTTCTGGGAGGTGATCGTCCCATTTTTGGTGGTCATTGTCTGAAAGTTGCGCCAGTATAGTTTTAAGAGTTCTGTTCGCCTGCTCAGTAGGATTCTCCTGGGGAGTGTAGGGTGCTGTTGTCTGGTGTTTGACGCCTATTTTCTGCAAATAACGTTGCATGATGCTGCTAGTAAACTGAGTTCCATTGTCGGTCATGATTATTTTTGGAACGCCAAACCTTGCAATAAATTTCTCTCGGAGTGCTTTGATAACATGGTCTGAAGTTGCCTTTTTCATTGGGCAAAGTTCTATTCACTTTGAGGACTTGTCTATTAGGACTAGTAACATCGTGTGCCCATGCACTGACCTTGGGAATGGCCCCACAAAGTCCATACACAGTGTGGACCACGGTTCGTCTGGTATTTGGGTAAGCATCTCGTCGGTAGGGCGTTGTTGGCTCACTTTGTATCGCTGGCAGATTTCGCAACTAAGAACATACTTCCTTATATCCCTGAACATGCCCGGCTAGTAGTATCTACCTGTGATGCGAGAGGTTGTTTTTCGTATTCCTAAATTACCTGCGGCAGGGTTGTCGTGGTTTTCGATCATTACCCTCTTTCGGTTGTAAGTGGGTACACATAGCTTCCAATTCTCACATTCCATATCCCCGTATTGCGTCGGGATGTGGTGGTAGAGTTGGCCGTTGGCTATGGTGTAGTCCGCATATTTTTCCAGGTACTTTATCACTTCTAACTTTCGTTTCTCTAACCAACGGCATGTCTTACTGCTCTCCAAGGTGTCTTCTTCATTTCTTGTCAGAGCGCAAGCCTCGTCGGGTTGTCTGGATAGAATGTCTGCCACCACATTGTTTTCCTTTTCGATATTCCACAGCATAATTGTATTGTTGAAGTTCCAGTACCCATCTCGCAAGCCTTCCTGTTGGGCTATCAATCGCGTTTAACCATTTTAACGCGAGGTGGTCCGTGATTACTGTGAACTTATACCCTTCCAGGTTGGGGCGCATCTTCCTTATTCCCCAAACGATGGCTAGACATTCCCGCTCCGTCACACTGTAGTTTCTTTCGGCTTGATTCAACTAGCGGCTGGCGTAGGCTATCACCTTCGGGCGTGTGTTGAGTTAATACGGCACCTAGACCGACGTTACTAGCATCCGTTTGTAATGAAAATTGTGCGTTGAAGACTGGATAAGCAAGGATTGGCGCCTGCGTTAACTTTCGCTTCAGCGTTTCGTATGCATTTTGTTGTTCCTCTGCCCATTTCCAGTGCTTTCGTTTTTTCAGTAGTGCGGTTAATGGTTGAGAGATGTTGGCGAAGTCTGGAACAAACCTTCTGTACCAGGAAGTTACCCCAAGGAGGCTTCTTAGTTCTCGTATATTCCGAGGCGGTTTGATATTTAGGATGGCTGATACTTTATTAGGATCTGTCTTTATTCCGCAATCCGTGACAACATGTCCAAGGTATTTGAGTTCCTTTTTAAAGAATTCACTCTTATCGATGTTAATCTTTAAGTTGGCGTCTCGTAGACGTCGAAATACTTCTTGCAGGTTCCTTTTGTGTTCTTCCAATGTTTTCCCGATGATTATTATATCATCAAAGTAGGCAAATGCGCGTGGCTCCATGTCGGGTCCGATGACTTGATCTAGTAATCTTTATAAGGTCGCGGGTGCTGAATGTAATCCGAATGGCATTACTTTCCATTGGTATAGTCCCATACCTGATACTGTGAAGGCAGTATATTTGCGGCTTTCGACTGCCATTGGCACCTGCCAATATCCGTTCTCTAGATCCAAACTAGTGATGTAACGGGCTTCCTTGAGTTGGTCCAATATTTGGACAATCTTGGGCAGCGGGTATGCGTCAGGTTCCGAACGTTTGTTCAGTTGCCGATAGTCAATGCACAACCTCCACGTACCGTTTTTTTTCCTGACAGGTATAGCTGGGAAAGCATAGGCGTTATGCGATATTTCTATTAACCCTTTTTCCAGGAGTTTTTCTACTTCGGTTTTTACAAATGCTTGTATGGCTGGATTCCTTTGTTGGTAACGAATTTTTATTGGTTTGTCGTCGGTTAAGTAAATTTTATGCTCTATACGGGAGGTAAGTCCAGAGACTTCAGTAAACTTATCTAATTCCTCCTTCAGAAAAATTTCTATTTGTTCTTTTTCATGTAAACTAGTCGCGGTTGAATTTTTATTTAATGGAACCGGAACTTGTGTCGTCGTTTCAGCTTGAATTGGTCTATTTGTCTCGTTTGTCTCGCTCCATGCTACTTTGATTAGATTCTGGTAATCTGTTGTGTGTTATGCTAGTAATTTTTCTTACCGTAGGTATGTGTTGAACTTTTGACGTGTTATCCCTCGCGCTTTCTTCCTCTTGTGAACATTGTAGCTTACAATTCAGTGAGATGCCTGCGCAAGTCAGGGTGGTACCGAATGTTGATAAAAATGATAAACCTAGGATCATGTCCTCGACGGTGTTGTCCATTATGAAGAATTGTAACTTTTTCTTTTGCTCTCCAAAGTGCACCATGTAATGTACCATTTTAGTAATTTGTACTGACGAACCATCCGCCAGTAGGATAGGCATATTGATTGTTTGGTATCGTCCACACTCGCCGAGTTATCGTGCCATGGCCGAGCTTATTAGGCAACTCGTGGAGCCGGTGTCTATCAATGCTGTTAAATATTATTTGTTGATGTAAATAATGGCCGTTATTTTGTTGCTGTCAATTTTCAGGGCTTCGGTGTGCAGGGGCATCGATACGCCACATCCTCTTTCTTGTGGATGCCGTTCGTTCGGTTGGCGTGCCTCTCGTGAAGTGGTCGGCTGGTTGTTGCAGCAATCATGCGTCCTTACTCCTGCTTTACCACACTGCCAGCAAAATATACGCAGCCTATTTTGGCATGCCGCGCGAATGTGTCCTTGCTCACCACACCTGTGACAAGCCGTTCTGGGATTTGAGATTCTTGTTGGTGGGGCGCTTCTTCCTGGCTGATATGGAGCTAGTCGCGGGGTTTCGGTTGTTTTTATAGTTTCTAGATCTCCAGCTAATTCTAGCAATTCGGCCAATGACTTGAAATCCCTCCTTCGGATATACCACTGATATTCTGGGAGGGCATTCTGGAAAATTCTAGTTAATTGCTCTTCATGTGACAATTCTGAGTGCCTCATTAAATCTTGTAGCGCAAGTAGGTAATCATGAAAGCATTCACCTTGGCGTTGTTTACGAGCGCGTATATCGTCACATGTTTGTACTCTTGATTCGTATTTTCCTTGTAGTTATAGGATCTGGTATGTCTCTTCTTCGGTATGTTCTAATGACAGGTATTGTGCGCAAGAGCGCCTCAGTTCATCTACTGTGCCTGCTGTTTCCAGCCCAAGTTCGTTCATCAATGGTATCAGGTCCTCTTTCCGTAAGGTTCGGATCCAGGATGTACGAATTTGAGACATCTTGATTAGTATATTACAATAAACGTGTGGGTGTCAAATATTTTTTGGATGGCAAATCGTATGTGATTTTATTTCAGAGACTTAAAGGTCCCTGCTCGGGCGCCACTTTGTAAAGAAGTTTTAATGTAGCTGGGGTATGACTCAGCGAGTCCAAAGTTCCTCACAAAGAAATTTGTAAGACGGGATGTTACTTGTCTCTAATCCTTAGACTCGCCTTCTTTTATTCGACGTTTCTAGGGCGGTAACGGCTAGTGGTGCGGGGCACGGCGTTACTGCAAATCGGTGTGTGAGCGGTGCAAGTGCGGTGAGTGGTACAAGATACAGAGCGGTGAGCGCTGCAGGACACGAGAGCGTTACTGGGTTCAAACGGTAAGCGGTACAGGATACAAGCGGCGTACGATACAGAGCGATGAGTGTTGCAGATCGATGAGTGGTACAGCGTACAGAGCGGTGGTGGTTACAGGAATGCAGAAACAGCAACGGTTATTCGGATCACAACGGCGGCGCGACCTAGGCGCATACAATATATAAATATTGTAGGATTTCTAGGCGCGATAACAGAGAAACTGTGACGTAACGACGATGGCGCGGCCTAGGCGCATACAATATATAAATATTGTAGGATATCTAGGCGCGGGAATCTGGTCAATGCTATGCTCGCAAGAAAACAATGGATTAGTTCATTATGTTTGCATTATTTTAAAAAAAAAAAAAAGAATTCTTGTGCTCACCTTACTAGCTTGACGGCTCCAGCCACACTGCCTTTTCATGACATTTGCTTCGCCTTTTATAGTGTGGCAGGGCTCACAATTATATTAAATTTAACTAATATTTATAAAAAGATCAACGGTAAGAAGTAGCAACAATAACGTTACTCGCTTGATTGAAATGGCAACTAATGCTAATACTGATACTACAAAACGTACTCGCGAGCCTACACTCTCACTCTCACCTGTACATAAAACACCTAAACTCTTCTCAGGCGAAAATTTTACACGCATTATTTCAATCATTGAGGCTCAACTTAAAAAGCAAGAAGAGCTTATTCTCAATCGTATAAAAGAGAGTGAAAGCAAGATTCTCAATGAGTTTAATGCTAAAATGAGCGAATTATCTGCCGAAATTACCAATATGAAACAAGACATGAGTGAGATAAATAAGAGAGTTACAGATTTAGAAGCTTTGGCACCTCAGCTTACAAATCTAAATAGAGAGATAGAAATGTTAAAAACACGTATACTCAAACAAGAAAATGTTGCAGTTGCCAATGATATACGTATAAACGGTATACCATATAATGAAAATAAAAATTTGAACGAGGTTCTATGGAATATATGTCAGTTGGCAAAAATTCAAGTGCCAAAATTTAAATCGATCCTATCGATCGATCCTATAATTGTCAAATTTAACACACCTTTTGACCGCAACTTCTTATTACGTAATATAAATGATTTAAAACGAAATCAAAAGTCATCATTATGTTTAAAACAAATTGGTATAGACAGTGATACACGCTTTTACATTGATGAAAATTTAACACCTCACAATTACAACATATTTAAAGCAGCATACAAGACCAAAAAACAAAACAAAGTGAAGCGTGTATTTGTTGTACGAAGTATAGTCCATATCGTAACAAATGACAGTAATGATGCAATTCCTGTAAATGAACTCGACCAGTTAAACTCGTTTTTTTTAATTAGAAACTCATGTATACAAACAATGAGTTATATTTAGGAAGAAATTTTCAAAACTGTTTATTTACCATGATACGTATTCTTGCTAATCGTAAACAAGGTTTAAAAATCATACATATAAATGCTCAAAGCTTAAATAACAAATTGGATGAGTTACGTTTCTTGTTTGAAGACTCTGGAATTGATATTATATGCGTTTCTGAAACTTGGTTTCATTTGGACGTTCCAGATGCTACTGTTATGATCGAAGGGTACAAAGTGTTTCGTAATGATCGCGTTACTCATGGAGGTGATGTTGCAATTTATGTTAAAAGTAGTCTAAAATGCAAAATTGTATGTAAATCACAACCAACTACACAGGTTGAATTTATTTTCGTTGAAGTGTATAACAGCTCTTCTAAAGTACTCATAGGTAATACATACCGGCCTCATAGAGCAGTTGATTTTAGTCCTTTTCTAACAGCACTTGAAAATTTAACACCCCATTATACCGATTTGGTTCTTGCTGGTGATTTTAACTGTGACATTTTATCAGAAAATACCTTTGCAGATGATATGGGAGCACTTGATTTGCATATTGTAAATACTATAATTCCGACGCACTTTACACAGTCAACTCAAACACTCCTTGATCTCTTCATTGTATGCGAATCCACCAAGGTCCTGTTATATGAACAGTTGTCAGCCCCAATGTTCTCAAAACATGATCTAATAATGCTTACGTATAATTTCGAACATGTTCATCAGTACACTAGCATTTGTTATAGAGATTATGCAAGTATTAATAACACTAGACTTTGTACTGTAGTGGAAGTAATATCGTGGGATATTTGCCTTATGTTGATGAAAAATTGCAATTTTTTGATGACAAAATAAATTATCTTTTTAATCAATATGTCCCAGTAAAGTATATAGTCCCTGTAAAGCGCAATACACATTGGTTGAACGATGAAATTAAAGCATTAATATTACAACGCAATGAAGTTTATAAGCGATGGAAGAGATACAGAATGAATGCATTATATACTCAATACAAACAAATCAGAAGAAATGTCAATGCGAAAATTAAAGCAGCAAAAGCAAAACATTATTCGGATAAATTCACAAATACCAAGTCGGGTAAGGAGTTATGGATCATGATAAAAAACCTAGGGGTAAACGGTAAAAAAGTTGGTAGTTCAATCGAACTGGATGTTAATGAACTGAACTATAAATTCACAAACATACCAGTTCAACCCAATGTTATTGGCAATGTACGCTGTGATAATCATAATAATAATAATGAAATAGATCAAAATAATAGCACAATTCTTTTTTGTACAAGTAATGTTAGCCAAAAAGATGTACTTGAACTTGTCTTAGCCTTAAATATAACGCTTTTGGTCTTTTTGGTCCTAAATTTATTAAGATGTTATTACCTAAAATATTATCATACATCACGCATATTATAACACTATTATTACAACGAGTTCATTTCCAATAAAATGGAAACAGGCAAAAATAATTCCTGTGCCGAAGAAGGTTGATGATTATCGGCCTATTGCCATTCTACCATATTTATCTAAAGTATTTGAAAAATTGTTATATAACCAAATCCATCGTTATCTTATGCAACATAATTTGATTGATACACATCAGTCGGGCTTTCGCCCTAAACATAGTTGTACATCTGCATTGATTAAAATTACAGAAGATATACGTGTAAAGGTGGATGAAGGTAATACAGCTTTCCTGGTTCTTCTTGATCTCACCAAGGCATTTGATAGTGTAAATCATAATGTACTCTGTATGAAGCTTCGGCGTGACTTTAAATTTTCTAATACTGCAGTAAAACTAATACACTCGTATTTAACTGGAAGATCGCAAGTTGTAGTGCATGAAGAAAATACATCTGAAAGTTTAAACACGTTCAGGGGAGTAGGATCGGTACTGGGGCCTCTTCTGTTTTCACTCTATATAAATGATCTGCTAAGCTGTATAACACACTGCAAAGTTCATATGTATGCTGACGATGTCCAGTTGTACTTTGCTGGAAAGTATGAAAATATTCCTGAATGTATTATTAAAATAAATGAGGATTTGGCAGCTGTAAGTACATGGGCATCAAACAACACGTTGGCACTTAATTGCAGCAAGTGTAAATTTCTGCAAATTAATAAAAGAAGCTTATCTCCCAATCAAAACCTGAATATTGTACTAAATAACGAAGCTATTCAACAGGTTAAGGTGTCCACAACTTTAGGTATATTGATTGATGATTCGCTAAATTGGGAAAAGCACGTTTCTTATGCCACAGCTAAATTGTATGCGAAAATGAGAGGTCTATGGCTAACGCAGCGTGTAGTTCCCATACATATTAGAGCGTTGTTAGCGAAAACATATTTGCTGCCAACTTTATTATACGGATGTGAGACTTTCTGTTTTTGCGGTTCAGTGGCTATGCATCGGCTAAAAGTGGCCATAAATAATATTGTTCGATACGTTTATGGATTAAAGTGATGGGAACGTATCTCAGGCCATGTTCAACATTTCCTTGGTCTAAGCATAGATCATTTTTTGCAACAGAAGGCCTTAATATTTCTTCACGCGATAATCTACACAAAAAAACCTACGTATCTGTATGATGTGTTGAGTTTTGCAAGCAGTAATAGAGGGAAAAAAATCATCCAAATAAGACACTACTCCTGCTGGTCCCAAAGGCAATATTTTATAAATTGCATTAAATTATGGAATGCTTTATCTGGTCATATACAGACAACATGTAATCGGAAGCTATTCAAAAAACAACTAACCCTGCTTTACAACTAATTACAAACTATAACTATTAATATCATGACAGAAACACTAGCTCATCACAGTTACATACTTGTATTTTATCAGTACATACATATACACTTTAAATATATGCTTACATACAAACTTATATATACAACAACATGCATTAGTTTCATGAGTTCTATATATATTGTTTTATATATTTTACGTTAATGCCCAAAATTGCACTAATTGCCATTAATTTGAATTGTATTCATATACAAATGTTTATATTAATATATAGTAAGTTATACATTACATGCACAACTGTTGAATTGTATATTATACACACCTATACTATAATAATAAGGCATAAGCCTTGTTGTATAGGTGAAAGCAAATCGTAAAAATAATAAATAAAATAAATAACGCAGGAATTTATATACGCTTACTAAATAACAATCAACGGTATTAAGTTTTCTTAAAGCAAGAATTCATATGTGCTTACTAAATATCAATGATCAACGGTATTATGCTTTTAAAAATAGAAATAACAACAATAAAGCAAGAGTTCATATATGCTTATAAAATAAACAACGGGATTTCAATTACGCTTCCAATTTTTGATAAACACAACAGAGTATAAATTCGACAATAGTTTTTTTTTTTTTAATTGTATTACAGGAGAAAATAATTGGCGTGTTTGGTTCCCTGTGACATATGTGTGTGTTGGAACAGAATGTGTGGCGCAAAACGAAACGTAGCGACTTTGCGCCTTACACAGTAATGGGTGTCAATACATTGTGGTCATGGTTATGCTATCATGGCAGAATTGGGAAGACTGCTTCAAGAATACGATTGCAGGATACTTCCTGGCCATTTGCGAGTATTTGCTGATGCAAGAAACATTTCCGCAATCGTGGTAAATGATGTCGACTGTAATTGTCTACTTGTCTGCTCTACTGAGTGGGGGGTATGTAACAATGTTGGGGATACATGGGATGGTGCTTATTTTTGTTCCGCCTGCTTCAAATACAGTGAGAAGTTTGACCCGTATTTGACGTACCTGAGTAATTTGGTATGTACATCTATAAATATCGATGAAATGCCAAAAATGGGCATGGTCGGATAACAGACACGCCCACAATCAATAAAAATCTTTATATTGCCACAAAAGTTGACCTAGGAACTTGAAGTTTATTATGCGTATACATAGTCATCCCCTTCACTGATGTTCCAAAAAATTGGCGTGGTCGAATAACAGAGACGTCCACAATCGGAAAAATCTATATATTTGTCACAAAAGTTGACCTGTGAACTTGAAATTTAGTGCACTTATTAAAGGTTAGCCCATCTATGTCAAATTTATCCATTTAGCACATAAATTATTTTTAGGGCATGGTCGGATAACAGACATGCTCACAATTTTCAAAAAACCATATTTAACGTAAAAATTGACTTGCATGATATGTACACTATTAGAGGGCGCAATATATATATATATATATATTTGCCACGCCCACCGTTGGGGAGGTGGAGAGTATTTAAGATTTGGCCTAAGACAAATTTACGCCCTTATCATGACTTTCGTGCGGATCGAATTTTTACTCGATTCGTAAAATTTAGTATCATAACGTCTGTAATAGAAAAACATTGAAGCATCACTGCTATTCCATTCAAATTAATCATTATTTAATCCAGCGTAATTCGCTTTAATGTAGTGAATTTACTGTCTGTGATCACATATCTAAATAAAAATGCAAGTATTTAATTATTCAAGTACTTTTAAAATGAGTATTTTATATTCACTATCATAACATTGAGGCTATAGAACCCTCTCCTGTTGTAATAAAGATGAGCATTTTCTTTACGTGGCTTATTATTCGAACGTGCGTTCCATCTACACACATTACCACGCCAGGAATTCCAGATTTTTCATAAATATATAATTTTGCTTCACTCTTTTCTTGTTCGGACATTTAGCACTTAAATTATTTTCAAGTATATCCAGTACTTCAGATATAATAATGGTGCTTTGTGCGACTGCGACATTGAAACATTGTCCTGTACCCGTTTGGTAATTACCTTCTGCCATAAATCTCAAAAATGTTACAAGTTTCCTTTCTGCTGTTAATGCATTTGACTGGCGTAAGCGTGGCAATTTACTTTCCAATACAATGAAAATATATGTTATGATACTATTTTCAACGAATGCGAATCGTGTGCGTATGAGAGTCACTCCATACGCACGAACGTCATGATAAGGGCGTATTTAACATACTAATATATAACAATTGATTTCAATTCAATTTTAAGTAACAAAAAAGAAAATGCAAATGTATACAACGAGAAAAGAATGAGATGAACTGATGTAGCTTTTAGGAAAGTGTTGTTATTAATTATAAAACATATTTAGTTCCTTTCTAAATAATTTCGTATTATCTGTAGCCTGGGTAAAACGTTCCAAATTTTAATGCAACTTATAAAATATTGTTTTTCGGACCACGAGTTGTAGTATCGCATCTACCTCTATTACTGCTTACAAATTTCAATAAATTGTACAAATATGATGGTTGCTTCGTATATATTATTCTATATAAAAAAACTAGTGCTTCTTGCTGCAAAAAATTATCAATATTCAAGCCTAGAAAACGGTTAACATACACTGAGACATGTTCCCATCGTCTCAATCCATATACGTATCGTATAATGTTGTTTATAGCCACTTTTAGTCGATACATAGCCGTTGAACACCAAAAAGAAACCGTTTTGAATCCATATGCCAGCAAGGCTCTAATGTGTATAGGAACTATACCTTACTCGAATATTCGAGTTTTGTATTGTAGATGAACTTGTTTTGTTTATTTGCAAAAATTTACATTTGTTGCTATTTAATTCCAAGGAGTTATTTGAAGCCCAAGTGTTTATAGCTGCCAGATCTTCGTTAATTTTAATAAAATATTCGTTAATATTCCCAGAGTCTCCGGCACAATACATCTGAACATCGTCAGCATACATATGAATTTCACAGTGTACTATGCAGCGTAGCAGATCATTAATATAGAGCAAGAACAGAAGAGGCCCCAGTACCGATCCTTGAGGAACACCGTAAACGTAGAAGTTTAATTAAATTACAACTCTGCACAATTTTATTGAAGATGTTATGGTATTATAAGCACTATATTGTGTTTGATATTTATGTATGTTTATGTATATATTCAACCTTAGTTTCTAATTTAATTTTTTGATGTACTTTTTTCACTTCTCAATAAAATTTGTAAAAAATTTTACGTTGAGTAGTGGTGTTGAAAATTTTCTATACGTGGATGGGTGTTTAATAAAGCGAACTGTTTTCGCACCCCCGGTTAAAAAAACGTGGTGAAAGGCTCTGAATTTGATACTATTGAATGACCACGCAATGCACCGTGATAATTACTTTCTTCTTCTTCTTAGTTTTTTAATATCGCGCGCTTCCCATGAAATCACACACACACCAAGGAAATTCGCCATATTTTTTTTTTCTTTCCCCTTTTCAAGTTGCCACTTGAAGTTAGCCGCTCGGTATAACAAACTGCAACAAATTATTAAAATATATATTATATTTAGTATTAGCACACTTTAATAATTATGTGCGTAATAATTTAGATTAGTGTGAAATTTCGTTTGTTACCGTTTTTTATTAAACATAGTCAAACAAATTTTATTGTGACTGGAATGTAAAAGCAGCTCTGATTTTACACCTTCGATATGAAAAAAAAATTCAAAATGTACCTGCACTACGAAAAGCACGTTAATTTTGCAAATCATTCCAATGTGGTGAAGGTGTAACGAAATCGCAGCAACCATTGTAAAGAATATTTTAAGCAATCATTTACAAACATCAACTGCAGCATTACAACCGCGTCGACTGCATATTATTTTGGATAAAATTCACAAGTTTCAGCCGCCTTCTATAGCAAAACTCCAACAACAAATGCTTCCTCAACAGCAATCAAATCAACAACAGCAAGAGGCACAGCGGTCATTGAAAATTCCGCCAGGTTTAGGAAATGCGATCCACCAGTCACCTGCAATGTCCCCAATGCAGCAATCAATGGACTATTTAATGCAGCATTATACACAACAGCAAGAGCAGCATCATCAACAACAATATTTTCCACAGCCCTATGGGCAATTTTATATGGATGGGCCGCTCAATCATTCCCCTCCTGGAATGCCATTATTTCCGCCTGGCATGGATCCATTTTTTCCTCCTCCACATCTATTTATCCAGCACACACCAGTGAATAATTTTTCTCCGCATCAGGCGTGTCCCTTGCCCCATCCGCATTTGCCGATCGTTTTCAACAACTTTGCAATGCATCCCAATTTTGATGCTATACACGCTGCTGCTGCTATAGCTGGTGGAATACATCCGGCCATTCTCTTCGCGCAGCAAGAACAAGCTAATCTTACTTTCGGACATATACCAACACCACCACCCTACTGCGTTGGGCGATCCGGTTGCAATTGCACCGTTCAATCCAATGCAAATATACAACAAAATCATCCATTAAAACAAAATGCCACTCGTCGAGGCCATCGATCACAAAATTTCCATCAACCTCCAATGGGTGTAGGAAATAATAATCTCCAAACACATGCGCAGCAGCGTAATACACGATTTGCGAGCCATCGACAAAAGCAGAAAAATTATAACGTACGAGGTGATGGTTTAGTGTCTAATGGCAATTTGCCGCCCGAGAACGGTGAGCTGCGCAAAAGGTACAATTCGGAAAATTATCATGGCGACAACAAAAACAATAACAATAATGTCGTTCAGAATTTGAAGTTGCCACCATACCTTTCCAGTCCTTCGCAGTTTATGAAATCGTTGGGTAAAGTGCACCATGGCAGCTTTATAGCAACACGTAAAATCATCGATGCCGAAATAGTGATTAGTGATACAACAGGTGCAAATACTTTAACGAAACAAAGCGCATCATACAAAATCAAATGATATTTGCTGCTAAAGAATCGGATTCTATATAGCCCGCGATGAATCATTTTGCCCGTTTCAAAGATTTGAAATTGGACTCACTGCTAGCACTCGTCATTCAGGCTAAACATACAGAGAACAACCACTAATCAGAGTTGTATTAGAGAACTTATGAAAAGTGCTTTTCTTTACATTCGCCATCCATTTTTTTCTTTGAAGTAACTAAATAAATTCATCAGCATGCATGAATGAATAATCTTAAACGGTTTGATTTTTTTATAACTTTTATGTTAATTATTTGTGAATTTTTGCTTACCCTTACACCATAGCATGTACAAAAATGAATATATGTGGAAACTTACGTACATACCAGCACACCTAATACATTAATTATAAACATGTATGTGGTCTAACCAATTTTTTTAATTCGTAGGTATTTATTAGGATTAAGAAAATCAGCTCGAAAACTTGAAAAAATTGAGTGAAAAAATTTGTTAATTTTAATAATGATAACAATCGCCCAAAGTGATTTTTGTAGACTTTTTTTATTTCTAAAATAACTGTGAATTATTAATTAATGATAAATTTTTCGGTTATCTTTGTGGAATAACAACAACATATCACAAAATTTTAAATTGAATATACTGAACTCTCACATACACCAAAAATCAAAATGTTACTTAAAGCCAAATAAGGTGAAAATGAAATTGAATATAAATGAATTTGTAGAAGATGGCAAGTACTTATTTTTTAATCTTGTAGCCCTCGGCAAAACCATACGTGGCAGCCTCTGTAAAGATATTTCTGTATGTATTAATAAATGTTGTCGTTATAATTAATCGCTGAGTCTTACTCTCAAATTCAGGTGAATAGAAATTGAAGAATTCACCCAAAACTTTGGCAATTGCCAAGTGGCATTCGAAACAATGAAATTGTCAACTATGCCAGGTGAACTGACATCAAGTGATGTTTGTGGACCGTTTCCACCTTCTTATAAAGGCAAAAGATACGATTATATATAAAGATCATCTCACTAAATTTCGTTATGGTTATTTCATAACATATAAATATGTTGGCTCATGCCAGAGCTCAAGGGCATATTATCAAAGAATTTCTATAATAGAAATGGCAAGGACATTTAAATATTCAAAATCAGATGAACAATTCCCAGACTCTTTATGGGCAGAATTTTCAAGTACAGTCATTTATATTTTGAATCGAACGGGTAATTCCTTCTATCGATGGGAAAAGCAAAGGCGTAAGAAATTAGATAAAAATGCTCTCAAAGACTACTTGGTAGGATATGATGGTGATGAACGCTAAAGAATTTTTATAAAGAAAAAAATGAAGTAATTTTGTCAACAGATGTCCGTTATCAAGAAGGTAGAAATCAAAATTTAAATATCCCGAAAAGATCAAAATTACTCAAAGGCGACTCTAGCGATAGCTTAGTAAAAATACCATATATTGATTATAAACCACCTGCAAATGAAAGCGTTCCTACAGGTGAGTCAGTAATATTCACAGATGAAGAAGAGATATCCAAAGATGAGGCAGAGGAACCTGTAAGAAAGGAAAGTATTAGTAATGATTTCACAGTGAGTAGAAAATTACTCTTACCTATTCCAAAACATTGTTTAAGAGATCGACCGTCTATCAAAAATTCAAAATTTGATGATTTTATAATGTCAACCGTAGATTTTGTTAATAAAATAGATACTCCTACAACCCATAAAGAAGTCAAAAGCAGTAATGAAATAGGAGAATGGTTAAAAGCTATGAATTCGAAGTTAAATTCTTTGATGGAAAATCATGGATAATGTCAGATCTATTGAAGATGTTGTGATTGATATTAGCACTATATCAATGAGTCGTTTGTTATAAACTTAGATTTGTTTTATATTTCAATTGTTTGACATGTATTTTTTCATTCCTTTAATAAACTTGATCATAAGAGGCTATGGTCCCTCTGTACGTTTCTACTTTCTGTGAAAAATAAAAATTTAATTTTTTATATAAATTAAATAAAAATAAAAGGATGGATTTTTCCAAACAATTGAAGCCATTCACAGGAGAGAGTGATTGGCCAATTTGGAAAAGAAAGATTCGTGATATTATGGATTATCATGAAGGTGCTTTAGATGTTATAGACGGTAAGCTCAAGAAGCCTGATGCCTTACCTCCTAATATTCAAGAGGCGAGTATAATTCGAAAACATAAAAAATCACTTAGTGTGTAAAGTTCTGCAAATACTTCCGCTAGAGTTTCAAAACTTTAAAAGTAGTTGGATGTTATTAACGAAAAATGAAGACCGCATTTTTGAAGAAATGATATTTGTATGAAATGATCTTTGTATGTTTGAACGCAATATTAAAAAACAAGATGACGTACATAATGGAGAAGAAGCACTTTCTACTAAGTCTTCACAACGGTCTATAAAAGAAAAACGTTTTATTAATAAAAAATATGAAAATGAAAATTCAAACACTAAGTGTAATTATTGCAAAAAGAAAGGCCACTGGAAAAATGGATTGCAGATGGTAAACCTCCTAAAGAAATGAATCAGAAAACTAATGTTGCTTAACATTTTGTTACTGAAGAAGCAAATATCATCGCTCAAGATGTTTGGTAGGTAGATAATGGTGCTACAAGGCACGTAACAAATAGTTTGGAGTATTTTGCAGACTTTACATATTTTAATAAACCATGTTCCGTAAAAGCTGCAGGAAAAGAAGCTTTAGAAGCAATTGGTAAAGGAAGTATAAACGTAGTATGTAATGTTGACAATAAAAAGTTAGAAACGAAATTAATGGTTGTATGGTTTGTTCCAAAAATACCAAGAAATCTTTATTCTGTATTAGCAACTCACGACAGAAATAATAGTGTTTTTAAATCAACAACAACAAAACGTACAATCAGTGTATATAGCAATATAATACTATGTGGTTATAGACAAAAAGGAGGATCTCTCTATAAAGCAGATATAAAGCCCATATCACCAACATGTAAAGTTAATATAACAACTGAAGAAAAGGTACAACTTTATCACGAAAGATGGGGTCATCAAGACAAGCGTCATATAGCAAAAATACTTAAAAATGATTTTGGTATTAAAGCTAAGATATCTAATAATTTATGTGAACCATGTATATATGGAAAAGCTCACAGAAACTCCTTTGGTACAAGAAAGAAAGCAACAACACCTGGAGAGCTTATATCTGGTGACGTTTGTGGACCATTTCCAACTTCATACGGAGGTAGAAGATATATGATTATCTATAAAGATCATTTTACAAAATTTAGATATGGTTATTTTATAAAACAAAAATCTGATGTAAAAATCACTTTTAAAAACATGTTGGCTCATTAAAAAGCTCAAGGACATGTCATCGAGGAATTTTTAAGTGATATGGAGGAGAATTTTGTGACGGAGGAAAATCGCTACACTCATTTTCCTCTCACACAAATCCTTCTGGTATTATATTACATACATAGTTGATACTTGTTTTCATATAGGTATATTATACAATTTCATTGCATGCTACAAACGTGTAATGATAGAATAAGCTGTATTAGTTGTTAAGTTATTTAATCTGGCCACTCCACTCAATGTCCACGTCATCATACTTGGGTCAATGTACGACCACTACCGATTCCAGAACTTACGTGGAAAATGCCTTCTTGTCTAATCAGAAAAGACGTTCGTTTTTTTTGTTGACGCTGAGCTGTACAAGCGTGAACATCGAGCTCTTAGCCAGTAGCTGTGAAAGCAAGAACGACAAACATACAAAGGGAAAAGAACGAGTTACAAACGCAAAGGAACCAACACTGATATGGTGATAAGTACCTATCAGACTATATTCTAGCCTCAAGTTAAATTATCCGAGAGTCGATGGTGACAACCCTCGGCAAGAGCTGGTTAGCTATATTATATTCGATGGTGACAAGTACCTCGAAGGCCAGTGAGGAGTGGAGGGCTGGATAAAACATAGTCGATGCACCAACTTAGTAACTAGGCTAGGGTTAAGAATTTATCGAAGAAATAAATCACGAAAGAAAATTGCAAAGCGAGCGTTCCCCACTATAAATAAATGTGCGAGTCACCCTGAAAACCGACGGCTTCAACCCAGGCCAAGAAAATCTCGTTACATTGGCGCCCAGCAGGGACGCTCGCATCTCGGATGTCCTTCAAAGTCTTCTGGATATAACCACCAAATCTCCACAAAAGGAATTTCCAGGCATGTAGAACATATGTATGTAGTGATCGCAATTATCATACCTTGTAATGCATATACATATTTGTGTGAAAGTGATGTGCGATATAAAACAATTCAATGTTGAAAGTACCGAAAATCACAAAATGTAACTTTGCTTAAAATTGTGAAATACGCAATAAGTGTTCATAACGGTCAACCGAATGACTAAAATAGAAAAGAAAACTGGAAGTTTACCGTTGTACATCTGAGTGACTTGAGTGAATTGCGTGATGCAATGACCTAGTTTAGTTTAGTTTGAACAGAGTGTGCGAACAGATCAGTCAAAAGAAAAAAAAGACATTGCATAAAAGAGAGAAAAATTTAAAAAAAATGATCCGTGTTGTGGAAAAAAAAATTAAGAACCAAAGTTATTTATATTTAAACGAACCAAAACTGTGGAAAGGAAAATAATAAGTTTTCGTAGGTTATTGTATTGAAGGGAAAAAAAAAATAATGAAATAATATACAACTTAAAAAAAAAAAAACAGGAAACAATATTACACTAGTGCGTAATTTAAAAAAATTAACTACGTTACATTTTACTTTCGTATAAGTACGTTCTTAAGAAAATTAAATAGTTAATATATATACTTAGCTAACTAAAGGGGTGACAGTGTCTTGTAAAGCCAAGAAATTTACAAATCAGCAAATATATCCACTATAAGAGTGACAGTGCTATTTTGTTGAAAAAAAAATACTTAAATACCGTGCTACCGAATACACCTTGATTTACAATAAAATAAAAGTGGGTTTTTTTAAAAAAAAAAAGAAGAAGAAGAAGAACAACCGCTATAGACTTCTCTCTAACAACAATTAAATTTGTAACGGGAAGAAAAAAAAAGAGAAATACAACAATAACAAGTGTAATAATAACATTCACAACAACAAAATATTCAACAGTGGAAAGGGATTGGCAAAATAAACGGCATTTATGCATTTGTTATAAAATAATAATTGTACATGTATATAACATATATATCACTGGTTACGATTCTGATACACATCCGCATGAATAGTTGCTGGTCACCCTGTCGCGCCATTTGTTTCTAATAATCTTATATTCTCCCCAAAATCACTCGTCACTATGACACCTATTGAATTCCGCACGTCCTGGATCTACACTTTAAACAAGGAAACATTATCTAGTTATTTAATGGAGTTCGTGGTCGAGACCGAAGGGACCGTTGAAGAACTCTGTCAAAGATTCAAGCAACTCTTAAGTGAACCCCTTTCCACTAAAGCGGCCGAAAGACTCTTGGTTATGCAAGAGATTCATGCAGGATCAAGAGCACCCTCATCTAGAGCCCGTGGAGTAAAGATGAGTCATTGGGATCTGAGTCCGATGATGTAGGTTCGGTCAAAGTAGTGGTACCCAAGGTAAAGAGATACCCTGTTACAGAAGACAAAATTCTTGATACACAACACACTGTTATGAATAAACGTACCCTTATGGAAACAGTTCGGAAATGGGGGATCACAGAAGGAATCGAGGATGAGGTCCGCGGTCGCATACAACGACCAAACGAACTTTTCAAGGATTTCGTCTTAGACATTCAGGCCAAAATGAGACACACAACAATGTCAGAACAAGAAAAACTAAACCGTATTTTTCGTAATGCACGACCGGACTATCTACGTTATATCAAACGCAACGATTTTCATAATTTGGCGGAACTACTCGAACTGGCTGGTGATTTTGAATGTATACCACATTCATCCACCCGTACACCGCTAGTTACTAATCAACGAGCAACCCTATCTCGGGAGACCCATAGATTAGCAAATGACCAAGGTAATCGGGTCACTGACCCTAAAAACGCTTGTCACCGTTGCGCCGGATTAGGACATTTCTCTCGGGACTGTCGGAATCCTAAACAATTATTCTGCTGGGATTGTGGGCGTATGGGAGTACGCACTATTGACTGTTGTCGGCGTTCACAGCAGGGAAACGCCAACGGGGCCCGTGCTCAACTCGGGACGTCCAGCCCCTCCGTCTCAAGGACGATTCTAAGTTGCGATGACCATAGACTAACAGCCGAAATTCATATTAATAATCTACCTATGACTGCTATTATAGACACCGGTGCCAGTAGTTGCTTCTTAAGCCACTCGTTTGCTACTCGTCTCGATCGCCATGCAATTCGAGAAGGTTCTGTCTTTGAGATTTCGCTCGCTGATGGCTCTAGGAGATGTATTAGACAGGCCATCGATTGTAATGTTCAACTTGGCAATATAAAGCGTAGGGTTGAATTTCGCATTATGCCTGGTACCGCAGTGGATGTAATATTAGGTCTTAGCTTTCTGAGAGCGTTCCAAGCTTCACTTACATGCGCTGGAGCCACTGTACAATTCCAGAGGCTCGACAACACCGTGGGCTTAATCATTCGGGAACCACGATCAGTCACAGGTAAGACCATTCAACTGGCACAGTCTGGCGATACGACCGTGTGAACAGCAGAACGTGGCACGACCTAACTCGACACTGGCGATACGACCGTGTGAACAGGAAGACGTGGCACAGCCTAACTCGACACTGGTGGTACGACCGTGTAATGAACCCATAGTCTTTAACCCGAATATCCTGGAGACACGACCTGGTACAAACGACACTGAGAAACTAAACGACACTCAGAAAACCATGGTTTTAGAGAACGGTCTAGCCAACCGTAAATCAAGATTAGCCCCAAGTAAAACAGTAAGAATATCACCAACCACTAGCACGAGCAACAATTACAACCATACTCTGGTGACATCGCCTAGTGATGACAATAACCGTAATATTCGCACCAATCCTCTGGAGACAAGGCCGCATGAAATTAACAAAGGCCCCAATTGTACATTAAATATCTTGGAGACAAGGCCAGATACAAAATCAGCGTTAAACCGGAAAACCAAGTCAAGTTCCAAAACGCATGGTCCGAATGACCTAACCATATCGGAATTTTTGGAAGTTGAACTAGAAAAATTTCAAGAAGTCACTGGCCGGACACATATCGACGAACATCGAATCAAAATGATCGATGACCGTCCGATAAAAATTCGCTATCACACTCGTAACCCGGCGATGCAGAATATTATCAACGCTGAAATCGACAAGCTGCTTGAGCAGGATTGTATAGAACCGTCGCATAGTCCCTACAGTTTCCCGATAACGCTGGTTAGGAAAAAGAATGGGTCTTGGAGACTGTGCATAGACTATCGACAACTTAACAAGAGATCTGAGCTGGATGCATATCCTCTCCCTCGTTTAACTATATATTAGATAGGCTTAAGGAAGCTAAATATATTAGCAGTCTAGATTTGGAAAGTGGCTACTGGCAGGTGCCAATGGCGGTAGACAGTAGAAAATATACTGGGTTCACTGTTGCCGGCCGAGGACTTTACCAGTGGAAAGTCATGGCTTTTGGTCTCCATTCGGCACCAGCCACATTTCAACGCGTTCTGGACACAGTTATCGGCCCCGACCTAGAACCCTTTGCATTTGCGTATTTGGACGATATAATTGTCATTGGTAAAACCCTGGGGGAACACATGGAAATATTAAGTGAAGTCTTTCGACGGCTACGTGCAGCCAATCGAAAAATAAATTCTGCCAAATGTGAATTTTTCAGGCAAGAGACTCGTTATCTTGGGCACATTGTCACGAGTGAGGGTATAAAAACCGATCCCGACAAAATCAGCGCGGTTACAAACATGCATCCTCCTCAAAACGTTAGAGAGTTGCGTCGATTCTTAGGTACAACATCGTGGTACCGTCGTTTTGTGTCAGATTTTTCACAGATTTCCCAGCCCCTAACATCTCTACTTAAGAAAGGGAAGCATTGGAAATGGGGCGAAGAACAGCAATCCGCTTTTGAAACACTCAAAAGAAAACTCACGGAAGCCCCCGTATTGACTTGCCCAGACTTTTCTCGCACGTTCACGCTTCAAACTGACGCTAGTGATATTGGGTTAGGCGCTGTTTTAACACAAGAAATTGATGGCATGGAGAGGGTTATTGCCTATGCTAGTCGCCTTCTAAACCGTGCGGAACAGAATTACAGCACCACCGAAAAGGAATGCTTAGCCATAGTGTGGGGAGTCAGGAAAATGAGGATGTACCTAGAAGGTTACAAATTCGTGGTTGTAACCGACCATCTTTCACTAAAATGGCTCAATTCGTTGGACAACCCTTCTGGTAGGCTTGCCAGATGGGCATTGGAACTCCAACAATACCATTTCACAGTCGAGTATCGGAAAGGGAAGCAGAACGTTGTCGCTGATGCCCTGTCGCGTCAACCTTTAGAAACATGTCAACTAGCTGCGGATGAGAGCAACAACGATGACACCATGGACAAGGAAGCCGAAACCACGTGTGCATGGATACGCAAACGCGTTGGTGAATTGAAAGCGAATCCTAAAAAGTTCCCCGATTATTCTCTTGTTAATGGCCAGCTGTACCGTCCTTTTACCACACAGGCACACGATGACGACGAGATCTCGTGGAAGCTTTGCGTTCCGAAGAACCTTCGAAAACAGGTTATCAGCGAGAATCATGATCAACCAGCCGCCGGTCACTTAGGCATTAGAAAAACGTTAGCCCGGATAGCCAACAGATATTATTGGCCAGGAATGTCCCGCGATGTCAAAAATTATGTCTTACGGTGTGAGTTATGTCAGCGGTATAAGATCTCGCAACGTCAACCGGCTGGCGAAATGTTATCAAAAATCCCAGAAGAACCATGGGCCACCATCTGTGCAGACTTTGTCGGACCTTTGCCTCGCTCACGCTATGGCAACACCACTTTGTTGGTAATGGTCGACAAATTTTTTAAATGGATTGAAGTAACTCCCATGCGGAAAGCTACTGCAGATGGGCTTGTAAAAGCGTTTCGTGAGAAGATAGTGGCAAGATATGGCATTCCCAAAGTATTTATCTCTGACAATGGTACACAATTTTCTAGCAAAGTATTCACTAAATATCTGGAAACGGTTGGTGTTAAGCACCAATTTACCGCCCCTTACACACCACAGGAAAACCCAATAGAACGAATCAATCGCACTCTAAAAACAATTGTTGCCCAATTCTCGTCTCATGACCATAAATCATGGGATGAGTTTCTGCCTGAAATCATGTTAGCGGTCAACACAAGTGTGACCGAATCCACTGGTTATTCTCCTGCCTATTTAACTCAGGCTCGGGAACCACGGCTTCCTGTCTTTATGATAAAGTTACACCTGGTACCGGTACAAAAGGGGACAATATAACTCGCAAAGTGAAAAACTTACAAGAAGCTTGGCGACTAGTTCAGCAAAATCTTAGCAAGGCATTACTAGAACAGAGTAGACATTACAATTTACGCAGACGCTCATGGTATCCCAAAATAGGTGAAAAGGTACTAGCTAGAGAACACCCTCTATCTAAAGCAATAGACAGTTTCGCAGCTAAACTCGCTCCTAAGTTTAATGGCCCATATACTGTTGTGAGTTTGCCGTCCAAAGTTATTGCACGTATCAAGGGTTTCGGCCAACAGAAAACTAGTCATGTCCGCGACTTAAAGCCCTATAAGACGCTGGAGAGGACTAAACTTGATTAAAACTAAACCTTACAACGACAGGACCACCAAACCTTTCTAACCAACTTATTTTGCTTACTTCTAGAGATTCTTGAAACATGGATCAAGGCCAGGCTGCAGGCAGCAATAGAAACAACGAGGATACACCAATTTCCATCTCTTCCGATGACAGTCAGATGGACGAACACGTAATCGATGACGCGTCTCTGTGTGATGACGAATTTGATGGAGCCTCACCACCAGGATCTGCAGAATTCGCATCTTTCGATATGCTGTCACCCACTGCTTTATCCAGTCCTAGCTATGGAATTCCATGGGTAAATCAACATTTTTATGAACCTGTTACGCCGCCACCTCAGAGTAATGCGGAATTCGATTCCGGGATGCCGTGTTCAGACTTCAAAAATATTCTAGAAGCTAATAGTATTGAGCAAAGGCTTACTGTACCATACACTCCAGAACAAAACGGCAGTGCTGAACGTGAAAATAGAACTGTAATTGAAATGGCTAGAACGTTCAAGTATTCTAATAAGGATGTACAATTTCCAGAAGAATTGTGGGTTAAATTTGCTAGTACAGCTATATACATTTTAAATCGTACTGGAAAATCCTCAATAGATGGAGTAAGTCTGTATGAATTATGGTTAAATAAAAACCACGTATAAAACATTTAAGAGCGATAGGATGTGTTTGTTATCTCCATATTCCAAAACAGAAGAGACAGATATTAGATAAAAAAAGCTATAAAAGGATATCTAATTGGTTATAATAATGATGACAGGTACAGAATTTACATAAAAGATGAAAATAAGGTAATTTTGTCTAGAGATGTAGTCTCTCATGAAAAAGGTGATGTCTACAATGAGAAAATATTACCAATAAACAATAATCTCGACAAAGATATTTTAGTAAAATTACCTTATCAAAATTACGAACCAAATCCAAACGTTGATATGATTCCAAATATTCCAGAAGATAATCAAGAAGCTTATGATCCATCTACCTCTTCTAGAGAAATAAATAAGAAAATGACATGTGAAATACAAGATGATGAAGATGAAAACTTACCTATAGCAAAACGATTGAGGAATAGATCCTTAATAAAGAATTCAAATTTTGATGATTTTGTAATGTCGACTGTGTCTACATCAAATCCACTTCAACCACTTAGGCTGAAACAATTGTTCTTTAGTGGGTTTGCGCTAATATTTTTCACAACAAGGGAAACTATTTAAGATGTTGTGATTGATATTAGCACTATATCAATTGAATCGTTTGTTATAAAACTTACATTTGTTTTATATTTCAATTGCTTGACATGTATTTTTTCATTCCTTTAATAAACTTGTTTATACAAAAAAGCCACATAAACTAGAATGTTACAGTGATACTAATTTCGGAGAATGTTTAGTGACAGGCAAATCAACATCTGCTGTTATAATTAAATTTGCTTCATGGATGAGTCAACGACAGACTGTCGTGGCAACCTCTACTACTACAGAAGCAGAGGTAATTGCGGCAAAACACATTATTTGGATAAATCGTTATTTTTCGAAATTTCACCGCTTAAAGATATATCTCTACTACAAGTTGATAATGCAGCTGGTGTAAAATTGGCACAAAATCCAGAATATCGTAAACGTACGAAACACATTGTTTTGAAGCACTTTTTTAACCGGGAAAAGGTTACCAGTGATGAAATAAAAATTTCACAAATATCTACAAATGACTAGCTTGCTGACAAAGCCCCTTCAGCCACTACGACTGAAATAATTGTGATTATCAGTAGACTTGTGCTAATAGTTTACACAACAAGGCAAAATATTGAAGATGTTATGGTATTATAAGCACTATATTGTGTTTAATATTTATGTATGTTTATGTATATATTCAACCTTAGTTTCTAATTTAATTTTTTGATGTACTTTTTTCACTTCTCAATAAAATTTGTAAAAAATTTTACGTTGAGTAGTGGTGTTGAAAATTTTCTATACGTGGATGGGTGTTTAATAAAGCGAACTGTTTTCGCACCCCCGGTTAAAAAAACGTGGTGAAAGGCTCTGAATTTGATACTATTGAATGACCACGCAATGCACCGTGATAATTACTTTCTTCTTCTTCTTAGTTTTTTAATATCGCGCGCTTCCCATGAAATCACACACACACCAAGGAAATTCGCCATATTTTTTTTTTCTTTCCCCTTTTCAAGTTGCCACTTGAAGTTAGCCGCTCGGTATAACAAACTGCAACAAATTATTAAAATATATATTATATTTAGTATTAGCACACTTTAATAATTATGTGCGTAATAATTTAGATTAGTGTGAAATTTCGTTTGTTACCGTTTTTTATTAAACATAGTCAAACAAATTTTATTGTGACTGGAATGTAAAAGCAGCTCTGATTTTACACCTTCGATATGAAAAAAAAATTCAAAATGTACCTGCACTACGAAAAGCACGTTAATTTTGCAAATCATTCCAATGTGGTGAAGGTGTAACGAAATCGCAGCAACCATTGTAAAGAATATTTTAAGCAATCATTTACAAACATCAACTGCAGCATTACAACCGCGTCGACTGCATATTATTTTGGATAAAATTCACAAGTTTCAGCCGCCTTCTATAGCAAAACTCCAACAACAAATGCTTCCTCAACAGCAATCAAATCAACAACAGCAAGAGGCACAGCGGTCATTGAAAATTCCGCCAGGTTTAGGAAATGCGATCCACCAGTCACCTGCAATGTCCCCAATGCAGCAATCAATGGACTATTTAATGCAGCATTATACACAACAGCAAGAGCAGCATCATCAACAACAATATTTTCCACAGCCCTATGGGCAATTTTATATGGATGGGCCGCTCAATCATTCCCCTCCTGGAATGCCATTATTTCCGCCTGGCATGGATCCATTTTTTCCTCCTCCACATCTATTTATCCAGCACACACCAGTGAATAATTTTTCTCCGCATCAGGCGTGTCCCTTGCCCCATCCGCATTTGCCGATCGTTTTCAACAACTTTGCAATGCATCCCAATTTTGATGCTATACACGCTGCTGCTGCTATAGCTGGTGGAATACATCCGGCCATTCTCTTCGCGCAGCAAGAACAAGCTAATCTTACTTTCGGACATATACCAACACCACCACCCTACTGCGTTGGGCGATCCGGTTGCAATTGCACCGTTCAATCCAATGCAAATATACAACAAAATCATCCATTAAAACAAAATGCCACTCGTCGAGGCCATCGATCACAAAATTTCCATCAACCTCCAATGGGTGTAGGAAATAATAATCTCCAAACACATGCGCAGCAGCGTAATACACGATTTGCGAGCCATCGACAAAAGCAGAAAAATTATAACGTACGAGGTGATGGTTTAGTGTCTAATGGCAATTTGCCGCCCGAGAACGGTGAGCTGCGCAAAAGGTACAATTCGGAAAATTATCATGGCGACAACAAAAACAATAACAATAATGTCGTTCAGAATTTGAAGTTGCCACCATACCTTTCCAGTCCTTCGCAGTTTATGAAATCGTTGGGTAAAGTGCACCATGGCAGCTTTATAGCAACACGTAAAATCATCGATGCCGAAATAGTGATTAGTGATACAACAGGTGCAAATACTTTAACGAAACAAAGCGCATCATACAAAATCAAATGATATTTGCTGCTAAAGAATCGGATTCTATATAGCCCGCGATGAATCATTTTGCCCGTTTCAAAGATTTGAAATTGGACTCACTGCTAGCACTCGTCATTCAGGCTAAACATACAGAGAACAACCACTAATCAGAGTTGTATTAGAGAACTTATGAAAAGTGCTTTTCTTTACATTCGCCATCCATTTTTTTCTTTGAAGTAACTAAATAAATTCATCAGCATGCATGAATGAATAATCTTAAACGGTTTGATTTTTTTATAACTTTTATGTTAATTATTTGTGAATTTTTGCTTACCCTTACACCATAGCATGTACAAAAATGAATATATGTGGAAACTTACGTACATACCAGCACACCTAATACATTAATTATAAACATATATGTGGTCTAACCAATTTTTTTAATTCGTAGGTATTTATTAAGATTAAGAAAATCAGCTCGAAAACTTGAAAAAATTTAGTGAAAAAATTTGTTAATTTTAATAATGATAACAATCGCCCAAAGTGATTTTTGTAGACTTTTTTTATTTCTAAAATAACTGTGAATTATTAATTAATGATAAATTTTTCGGTTATCTTTGTGGAATAACAACAACATATCACAAAATTTTAAATTGAATATACTGAACCACCAAAAATCAAAATGTTACTTAAAGCCAAATAAGGTGAAAATGAAATTGAATATAAATGAATTTGTAGAAGATGGCAAGTACTTATTTTTTAATCTTGTAGCCCTCGGCAAAACCATACGTGGCAGCCTCTGTAAAGATATTTCTGTATGTATTAATAAATGTTGTCGTTATAATTAATCGCTGAGTCTTACTCTCAAATTCAGGTGAATAGAAATTGAAGAATTCACCCAAAACTTTGGCATGCGGCAATTGCCAAGTGGCTGAGCCGCCATACTTTTCAGGCAAACAGGACTTCTCGATATGATTGTGCAATGATTCATAATCTCTACCATGAAAGAATATCTGCGAATGATACGTAAATTAATGACAATTTTAAAAGAGTAACATTTAAGCATATTACTCGATTTCTTAGTTTTTCCCTGATGAATGGTTTGAAAATATTAAACAAAATATTGAATATGTACGAGTTGTGAACAATGTGTACAGCTTTCAAACGCATACAAATGCATTCTTGTATATAGTTGAGCAACATGGCGGCAAATGAAGGCGTAAATTGCATAACATGACTCATGGGTAATTCGTCCATATCAATAATGACGATAGCACCGCATATTTGAGATAAGGGTTCTACCATAGCACCCAAGACGAACAATTGTATAGATCGAAACAGATCTATAAGCGGCACTTGTGATGGTCTCCACTTTTCTGTACCGGCAAATAAGGGGAAAATTAAACGAGTAAGAAAACTAAAATCTGACTTGGGCGAAATCTTAAAACCTCTACATCTACCTAAAAATAAGAGGCAGTGGCAGGTGCATGATTACGACCTTTAATAGTGTAAGTGCTACCTACATATCTCGCAAGTCGAGTTTTACGCTGAAGACGATTTTTTGTGAATTATGGACGTATCTTATGGGACCACGCCCATATTTGTCACATCAATGGTCAGGGTAATTATAAATACATGTGCTAAATATCAACTTTATTTATTTATTAATTTTTTGTCGATTGTAGGCGTGGCTCTTGACCGAATTTGCTACCAAATTAAAAAACGATTTAGGTACAGAAATTATAAGTCTCGCTACAAAATTTCAGTTGAATATTCTAATATTTACGATCGTGAGAGTGCATACAACAGACGGACAAACAGACATACATGCCTGATCAACACTTTATAATATATAATTTGAATTTGTAGAGTCTGTGGGTATTGCAAATGGAAAGACAAACTTATTACACCCCTTATCTTATGTGAAGTGTATAAAAAGTTTTCAATTTATGCAAAATTGCTTACTGCCCGCTTCAATAACCAAAATGCGACGACCCAGTTGATCTCTTTTTGGCATTAAATGGATAAGATCAGCTTCGAATACGTGCTGCAACCTTTTTGGCAAAATATTACTGCAACTATCACCGTACTTTAATTTCATGTGAAAAAAGTTCCTTATCTGTAAAATAGAATAGAATTCAATAAAAAGGGAAAAATTCTACAACAGTTTTTACCACAAACCCGTTTCAATGCACTTTCCGGATAATAATGAGTGGATCTTAAGAAAATTCTTAAATAGATATCATCCTTAGGCACAATTAGGTGTTTTTCCTCTATTAATAAGTGAATAAATTAATGATGAAACAAACTGAACAGTAAGACAATTTTGTTGCATACCATCCAATAATTCTCTGAATTTCTTGTAAGATTCTTGAACGATTTCTGGCTTTTCACGTAACTCGTTTCGGGCCACTTCTAATGCCCATTCTGGAGCATCCTCCCTTTCGAAGCGTATTCGCGCGGTACCTAAATCAATAAAAGGGGAGTTGTCTCCATCAAAGTTGATTTCAGCTTCATTCACCATTACAAATCGTTTGCCCTGTTAGGTTCAAGTTGATAAATAAAAAATTGAAAATTTTCGCTCTCTGAAAAGATGAAAGAAACTCTTCTATTGGATGCATAATCTTGCGAGTATTCTTAATGATTAATGATCTAACTAAAGGGGATTTCAATAGGGACATAACAATTTTATATCTTAATACGAACGCACCCATAAACGTTTTTAATGATCTGTCAACGTCAAAAGGTCAGATAAGGTTGACCATTTTCATTGTGGTGAAATACACAAACGAGAATCGCTTGCAAATTATTAAAAATTACTGTCGCAATTCTGAAGTTACCTCAGATTTGATTTAAGGCTAGTGTAGCTCTAACGTGATTTTTGTCTAATTTAATTTATTCCATAATTCTTGACTATTTTTTAAGGCCTGACGAGGTCAAGACTTTTCTTTTATTAAAATCACATAAACATACAACAAAATGTTGCCCAAGTTCGTATAACTGCTTTATACGTGTTTTCATTGTATACAACACAATCTTTGAAGGCCTTCCTCTACCTTTACAAATATATTTACAAAAAACAAGTAGAAAAACCCAATTTGGCTTAGACCAAATCTTAAACACCCTCTACATCTGCAATATTCGGCGTGGCAGGTATGTGATTACGCCCTCAAATAGTGCATGTATTACGTATCAGCTTGTAAGTCGAGTTTTGTGGTGAATATGGTTTTTTGTAAATTGTGGGCGTGTCTGTTATCCGACCTTGCCCATTTGTGGCACATCCATTAATGGGACAACCACAATTATATCCACCAAATTTAAAGTTCGTAGGTCAATTTTTGTGGCAGATATAGATTTTTGTCTATTGTGGGCGTGGCCTGCATCCTAAAATTAAGTGTCTGTACAAAATTTCACCTCAATATCTCAAAATTTACGCTCGTGAGAATGCCAACAACAGCCGAACACATGTATATACGGACATACATTTCTAAATCGACTCAGTTTTTGACGCTGATCAAGAATACTTTTTAGGGTCTCTGAAGCCTTCTTCTGGGTGTTGCAAACGGAAGAATAAACTTAGAATACTCTCACCACTAAGGTGGAGGGTGTAAAAACTGAACGATGAACTGAAATTTTGTTTGCGTTTCTTTATTATAACCTTCACATAAGATGGGCAGTATACTAAGTTTGTCATTCCACTATGCGACGCCCAGACGTCTAGATATGAATGTCCGTGTGTCTGTCTGTTATTGGCACGCTCACGGTCATATATTTTGAGATATGCAGCTGAAATTTTGTACCTACTAGCAACTAGATTTCTTTCCAAATTTGGCTAAGTCGGTTAAGAGCCACGCCCACAATCGACATATATTTAATTATTATATTTATAATTACTGCATCCAATGATAAGACAAAAATGGGCATGATCAGACAACAAGCATTCCCGAAATTTACAAAAAATTCTATTCAGTGCAAAAATTCCATTTTTAAGATGATACTTAATACATATATTATTATAAGACGATATCCTGCCTCGCCCACTCTTTATGAGTACATGTGGAGGGTATTTAAAATTTCGTATAATTTAGATTTACTCTTTTTTACATATTCTTTATGACATTTATTACGCAGAATGTTTTAACAAAGTTCAGCTTACAAGTGACTTGCTGGCATGTTTTCACGGTATATTACGTTTAGGGATATTTTTGTAATTCAAAAGAATTTTGAGAAAGTAGCAGAAGGTCCGCTTGTCTGATGTTTTTTTGAGATATTCACATGCAATGGAAGAATACCAATCGCTTTCTCTGAAATTCTCAATATAAATACAAAAAGGCTTACTTACATTGTATTATACTAATGGACTCAGAGTTAATTCCCGAATAGATTTCATTTCTATTTATAAATTTAGATTTAAAGTCTAATTATAATTTTTTTTCATATTTAGATAAATTTTGGCATAAAATTACACCTTAGGTACACCTTGAGTAAACCACTACTCTCTCATGTTTTGAAATAAGTCTTTACGCAGCAAAATTGTCCAATTGTAATGGTTTAAATGAAATTAAACGCGCCTCTCTTTTCAACATTGCTCAACATTGGTTGTGTAAAAGGTGAACTGCATCGAAGTATTTTAAAAACAGGGTTCTTCAAATTATATTCTGACGGAATTTAAGAAAATTTTCGTAAATAACAAAGGGGTTCTGTTTCGGTAAAAGAAAAAAGAAATATTGTAACAAAGGAAAAACATTAATAGGTTATAGTCGGACTTATTCGACTAAAGCATTGTCTGTTGTCTATTGTTGTTGTTGTATTTTACTCACAGCTCAATACATATTATTAAATCGATTGTCTTTAAGGTATACCTCGCTGTAAAAATGTGTACACAGAGTTTAATTTAAATGTAATTGAATTGAACTTGGATTGAACTTCAAAAACATTTATATAAAAAAAATTACAGACACATACACCTCTATATATACTTGTCTATATACATATATATATATATATCTCGAGGTATGTACACAATTTAAAAAAAATATTTGTATAAAAATTTATTTGTATTGATGTTAAACTAACCGGACTTGTTGAAACCTCTTAAGTTATTATTGATTTCAATGAAGTGGAAATTTTTCATGTTTTAATTTTATTTATAAGATTGAATTGATATCTGTATCTTTCCAAACAGGTTAAGATGATTGACTCATTTATTGAAATATCGATGGGGAATCGTTCAAAAAATCTGTATACCCCCCACCATTTTTTAAGAGGGACAGTACACAAAGTTTATTATTCCATTTGCAACAACTAGAAGAAGGCATCAGATATCCTACAAAGTTTATATATTCTTAATCTGCATCCTGTTATTAGAACACTCATGGTCGTAAGTTTTCAGACACTTAGTTTCTGAAAGTAGTTAGCTATTTGTATTGAATAAAATCGCTTAAGAACCACGCCCACAATTGTCAAAAATCTATATAGCTACCAAGTTTAAATATAGTACGTACATTTATAATTAATTTATCCATCTATGTACCAAAAATGGGCGTGGTCGAATAACAGACGCGCCCACAATAAACCACAAAAAACCATGCTCCACATAAAACTCGACTTGCAAGCTCATACGTGATACAAACACTGTTAGAGGATGTAATTATATTTCTGCCACACCCACTATTGTAGATGTGAAGTGTATTTAAGATTTGGCCTAAACCTAATTTAGTCTTCTTACTTGATTTTATTGAAAATTGTGATTGTAGCCGGCACGCAACTTTTTAATACTTCAATGAATGACTTAATTTCATTTCATCAGTACATTTTTGGAATAGAAGAAAAAATTGTCAATTAAGGGCGTGACCCTCAACCTATTTCGTTCAATTTGGGGAATAGAAATTTATGAAAATTTGTAGAAAATGTGACATGAATATCTCAAGATTTTAGAAGCGTGAACGTTTAATAATAACAGTTGGATAGACATACGGACGGACGGACGGACGGACATGAGTAAATCAAATCAAATTTCGAATTTGATATAATTAGATTTAGCTCCTAACTTTCATTCTTTTCTTTGTCTTTATAATAACAAGTTAGGGCAGACTAATTATTTGCCCAATAATTCGAATCTGTAGGGCGTCAAGATTTAAATTTAAATATATTCGTTTAAAGAAATATAGCGTGAAGTGAAGGTAAATAGGAATATTAAACATTTCTTATGATTCGTTTGTAAACAACAACAACTCAAAGTAAATATTTTCTCACCTCAAGCGCAGTACTTGGATAACTTTTCCTAATATTTAATCTTTCGAAATTTCCGCTCATAATAAAATATGTTGAATGATTATTGTTTTTTTTTTGGCTTGTAAGATAATTATTAAACAAGTTTTTCTAATTATAACATCTTAACGAATTTTCATCACAATCAAACACAAACGGCATAAATAATATAATTAAAGCAAGTAAGAAAACTACATTTGGCGTGAGTCAAATCGTAAATACGCTCCATATGTACATAGAATCGGTGGGCGTGGAAGGTATATGATTATGCCCTTTATACACTATATATTGCGCATCAGCATGCAAGTCGAGTTTTACGCTGAGTATGATTTTTTTTGTAAATCGTGGCCATACCTGACATCCGACCACATCCTTATTTGGCACATTGACGGATGGAATAATGCAAAATATGTGTACCAAATTTCAAGTTCATAGGTCAACTTTAGTGGCAGACGTATAGATTTTTGTCAATTGTGGGTGTGGCTCTTAAGCGATTTCGCCCATTTTAATATCTCAAAATTTGCAACCGTGAGAATACCACGGACATACATGTCTAAATCCACTCAGCTTTCGACGCTGATCAAGAATACTTTGTAGGGTCTCTGACGTCTTCTTCTGACTGTTGCAAACGAAACGACAAACTTAGTATACCCTCATCATTAAGGAGAACAAGTACAAACAAGTTAGCTTAAGCCAAAGGGGATACCCCCCTCCATCCCTTTATTGTTATAACATTTTTTCAGCCCAATCATTACGATTACGCTACATTTGTTAATTATTTTATAATTCTGGATGTTATTTATTTGTCATCTGGACGCATATCGAAGCATTTTACAAACCAGCAAAAAGCACCGGGTGAATGTTTTTGTTCATTTCCTCGGTTTGTACTTATTTGGATTAAGTGTTTTTGCCTTAATATCGTTTTTTCTATATAGGTACTCAAATAAAAATTATTAAATTACCACAATTGGTACAGTGCAGTATGGGGATAAAAGTTCAATGCCCAACATTGTCTGTCTAAAAATGTTTAAGTCAGTTGACATTTGTGTTGGATTAGCACCCCACCGAAAGAAATAAGTACATGGCTGGACACCACCAGTGATACCCTACACATATATATACATTGACTATCAACATTTGTAACACTTGATGGAATCACTCAATAAAAAAGGTTTTTTTTTTTTTGTAAATTGTAAGTGCGATATCGCCCATTTTTAAGATATCTTTGAATACACTAAACGGCAACACAACTGATATGTAAAGGCGAGAGATGTGTTGCCAATTGTGGGCGTGGCTGTTAAACAGTTTCGATCAACTTAGATTTTAATACTGCCCTAGAATACATTTATGTACATATAAAGCATATACATATATATACTTTGTAGGGTGTCTAGCGCCTCCATTTCGGTGTTGCAAATTGTATGACAAACTTAGTATTATGGGGAGGGTAATCATTTGTTGTGTAGTAATATTACAAACCAGACGCAACGAAACAACAGTTATATTGTTGTTACGTGTAGAGTAGGTAAATAATAATAATAATAATAACAATAATAACAACAATAACAATAAATAATAATACTGTCCATAATATAAAATATATTTGCTTTATATTGTAATGCGGAAATCGGATATTATTATAAAAAGTTAACGTATTTGATGATTTCCCCCTCACACACCGCTTAATTCCACAAATTATGCTACAATTCGTTCAATTGTATTCGTAAACGGCATTGCCAGTCACTTCATGAAATATCTGGGAAATATGAAAAAAGGTTCTAAAAATGGTCCAATCGGATTCAAATTTGTTGCATTTTGTTGTTAATTAACTATTTTGGCAATTGCGATTTTTTGTTATATGAAAGATAAGAACGTTATATGGGGAGGAGTCCAAAAAATGGTCCAATTTGAACCATTGTCAATAAGGAACAGCACAAGTGCGGCCCATATTACATGGACAGACAGACGGACCGACAGACATACTTAAATCGTTTCAGTTTTTGATTCCGAATCTATGGCTACAGTTGCAAGTGAATGCGGAATTTAACGTTTAGTAGTACTTAAGAACCCCTTTGCTGCCACCAGTGCTGCAGGGTAAAACAAATATATGTTTTTGATGATGCCCGGTCATTCATAGTTAAGTTAATTGAACCACTTAACACTAACACGGGTATTAATGTGGTAATAAAAGATGAGAAATATGTTAAATCTTTTGGTTATTATATTTTTAAAACACACACACACACATTTTGCTATCGCAATTCCAAGTGGATATAAATTGTTACCATAAAACGTAAACGCAACTGCTGTTAACCGTGCCAGACCGTTGTCGGACTGTATTGAATCCAAACTGAAGTAACAAAAGTCGCACCGAAAGCATAGGTTGCCTGTTCGAATGACTATAAAATACAATAATAAAGCATGTACATATATCCAAATTTCCACTCAAACCAGTGTTGAGAGAAATTTTAGAGAAACTTCAATACGAGTACATAAGCACTTAAGTTAATATCTTTGTAAAATGAAATGCAACCACAACACAAAACTAGTTTTGATTGTTGCATTAAAAAGCAGAACTTTCGATTTTCATTCACATAAATGGACGCAATATATACTCCTTGTAATTGAAGCATAACTTAATGATATGAAATAAATCACTCACACTCATTTCATTAATGTTGCCGTTGTTGTTGCATTTATCCATTGTAACTTCCGTATTCGTTCAAGAGGAGCTTTTTTTATCGTCCCCACACCAACAAACGATCGCTTTGAAGTATGCATACAAACAAGGGTACCAACATATATGTATAAGTATATAATATATACAAAACTTGTAACTATATTGTACGCAAATAATTGTCTTACTCATATTAAAGCTTTTCTCTGAATTGGTTTGATTTTGTTTCAAGTTAACAACAAAAGCTAAGCTTTCTGATTATCTCTCTCTCTCTCTCTCTCTCTTTCTTTCTTTCTTTCTTTCTTTCTTTCACATTACCTTGAATAATAATAATATTGTAATAAAGGGGAGAAGCATGAAAATTTTTTGAATATCATAGAAGAATATATTCATGATCCTTCTTTTGTTCAAATCAAATTTTCATACCCCAACCTACATTCTGATAAACAAGTACTGACATGGTATTTGTAACACCTAAACGGTAAATCAGATCAAAACATCGATCGATTTAGAATCACTCTTTGAATCGACATAACCACGTCCCTCTGTCCTTCCATGCAATTTGTTGTAATTTTTTGATTTAATTTGGTATAGTGATGTCTATGACTATTCTGACGAAAATGCACAATTCGTAATAAAATTGCTACAAAAATAATTCAGAAGCTTAACAAATGAAAATATTATATTCGATCAAGCCCGACCATGTCATACCCTACACCGCATAGCTTTTTAAATTATGCTACAATTAGTTTAGTTATACATACCTTTATACGCGAGGCACTGCCCTATGAAATATCATTATACGGGAAGGGGTTCTAAAAATGTTCCAATCGGATCCAGCCAAATTTTAAGCCAATTAGCTAATCTTAATCCAAATATGTCAAAAAATATTAAGAATTGTGATATTTCGTCATAAAAAGAATTTTTTAAAATAAGAGCCTCATATGGGGAGGGGTCCTAAATAGGCTCCTATTAGAACCATTTTCAATAGGGCACATCCCTAAATTAAAGGAACGCCCTTGTATCAAATTTCATTGAAATCTCTTAAAACTGCGACCAAATTTACATGGATAAAAATGCGGACAGATGGACATGGTTAAATCGTTCGGTATAATTAAAAGTGGATGTGGCCTTTGCTGTTTACGATCCACACAAACTTAATATACCTTCTTACCACATTTGGTGTCGGGTATAAAAATTACACCCGATCGGTCCATTTTTCCTATAAAGCTTTTTTACAAAGTGACTTAAAAACTATGAATACAAAAACACCCAGAACTACATAGACATCAGAGGCAACATATACATATATGTATAATCTCGATCAGCATCTGAATCATGTTGATCATATCAATGGTAAACATTCCCCCGGCCTGACATTAATTGAGATATGTACAACAAAGTGAGCAGAAATTATGCTAGTAGACAAAGTCGATTGAACGAATGATGGGACTCTTTTCGATTGTGCGTGCGAGTATTGACCGATTTTGTCCAATTTAAATAGCAATCTGTTGGCAGAAACTAACACACTTCCAGATCAGATCAACAACAGACGAACACACGAACATAGTTTTTGATGCTGATCAAAAATATAAATACCTAGTAGGGCATGTCGCACCTCCTACTGATAATTGTTGCAATCAGTTAGCACCCACGCCCACGTCCAATATTAACAAAAATCTCTCAGACAATAATTGCAACCTTAAATTTTCTGCACACATTAATTTTCGATCTCCTAGTTATGAGCAGACTCGTGTAGGTATGTGTCGTAGATAATCCACTTAATCTAATTATGATTTTCAAAACAATTTTTATTAATTTTCATATCAATAAAATTAAAAATTTATCGTTTGATTTTTGTATATTTCAAACGATAAGATTGTGTTTGCCAAAAAAAAAGTATCATGTGTGGTAACAGTAACTGATAAGTGAGCGCTATGTGGAAAACATTTCGGATCCGAGTTTCAACATACGCGCAGTATACGCATGCCAGGGCAAAAATACAGCAACAATCATTTAACCCCTGTAAGCTGTTTTGTTCTCGTCCCCATAATGATGTTTATCCATGGACTTCATTAACTGCGTTTATCAACATTTGATTAGGTTCCCCTTGGCGTTAATTATAACTTTCTTTCAGTTCAATAGATGTTGTTGTAATACATTGATAAGAAATATAACACAAGTGACAAAGTTTAAAATTCATAAAAGCAAGTACAACAAAAAGGTAGATTCAGCTAGAAGCTAAATCTAGGATACCCTGCACAAACCTGCACAAGGTCGCAATTTATAAGAGGAGCGACAAGCCTGCATTTAGCGAAGTTGTTTTCTCTAACAGAGTAAGACATGCTTGTTAATTGTAGGCGGGTCAATTGGTTATTGGTTTACACCATGTAGGGCTCCCCAGCATTCTTCTAACGATTATATCTGGAAAGCAAGATCGGTACGATGCATGAATTTGTAGGAGACATAACCTGAGGGCCGATCTTTTAAAAGAAAAGGAATAATATCAATATCAATCGATTCATCCATATGTTCCATATGGGGGCACCAACTTAATGCACCCAATAGCTTATGTAAAAATGTATGGAATAAAGACAGAACTTTGTAACAATAGAACAATTGTAATCCCTTTCAACCCGCAAATAGAACCCTCGTAAAATGCTAACCAAACTAAATTATAACTGCTACAAATATGTAGTTGAGCGAAAGGGAGCGAGAGAGAGAGAGGGAGAGACATATCAAAATATTTCACACAATATACTAAGGTACACTAAGTTTGACATTCCATTTGCAACACTCAGAAGAAAGCGTCAGTGACGCGACCCATAATCAGCATCAAAAGCTGGGTCAATCTAGACATGTATGTCCGTCCGTTATTAACACTTTCAAAATCGTAAATTCTGCAATACTGAGTTGACATTTTGTACTGGTTTTTAAACGCAGTATGCTATTGTATTTAAATTGGGTAAAATCGATCAAGAGCTACGCCCACAATCGACAAAAATGGATTTAGCCGTTACATAAAACATAAACTAATTGTGTACCTACCACGCCCACTGTTTGTACGTAGATGTGGAGTGTGTTTAAAATTTGGCTTAAGCCACATTTACTATTTTCACTTGTTGAATATAAATACTGTGTGCATGCAAAACTATGGCTTTATATGAACAATGAATTCGTAAAAATGCTTTCACATATTAAAACAAAGTCATGTGAAATTAAACTGATAAACGAAACTATTGTAGGAACCTCTCTACCCCCTTAATCCAGTACCCAATATATACTCTTTTTTAAATTTTATATTGTTTTGTTTTTTTTAGTGAAAACAAAGTAATATTTATTCGATTTTAAACAGTTGGTGTTATAATGTAATTGCCAAGTAACGTGCCGGCACGTTACAACAGTCACTCGTTCTCTGGCACGAGGACAGTTGGATTTTCATAACGTTACTTTTAACCAAAAAATATTTTGAAAGTATCGTTGCTTTGATATACTGATTACATATCACTTTCCACTTAGATAATAATTCATCAGAGTAATAAACTGTATGACCAATATGTTGGTTACGCCATACATTGAAATGAATCAAGTAAGAAAAGCTACGCTATGCTATGCTGTGAACTTTACTAAACATGATCAGACAAGCACAGACCAGCTACAAACATAGTTGTAAAAAGTTTCTAATGCAAGTTTCGCCCAATTACATAAGAGCATTCTCACTCTATTAAATCTCAGAACATTGGCTTTAACAATTTAGGAAGGGTTGGTCCAATTTCTTTTAATCATGTACGGCTAAAGTGTACGAATAAATGACTAATTTCGCTTTTCTTTGAAATCAGAAATCACTCTATCGGAATCGAATCGAAATATGTATATAGCCCAGCTCATAGCGTTGAACTTTTTCAAATTGTGAACCGATTTTGCGCCTTTTCAGAACCATACTTTTCATGTGGACGATAATGTTCTAATTTCAACTTGATATCTCAAAATTTGCGACCCTGGGAGAGCCAAATGTCACGCCTTTAGAGTTTAGGGCATTATTGTGGGCATATCCTTCAATGCTGAACTATAGTATATTATATATACATAATGTTTGGGGGTGTGCCTCGTCTACTTCTGATACTTACAAACGTTTGAATAAAACCAATATACCCTCATAATCACTAATAATGGTGAGCTTAAAAGAAGACGTATTCATACAAACTCTAACTCTAAATCGATTTCAGAGGCACTAACGTAAACGCCCAATAAAGTACTCCCGAGATTTTGAACTAGTTGGACGCAATTTCAATTATTTTCGTACATATATTACAACCCATTAAAATTTTGACAAAATTATCCTTGTCACACTAATTTATCATCTTATTGATTGATTTATAAAATGGATAATAATTCGCCTTCAAATCATCAATAATTTGTTTGCGTTGGAATAGAGAGCATTCCTTATCAATTAATACACTACATACACTACATATTTGGAGCAATGTTTTAAACAAACACTCTATGCGGTCTCTTTTTTTTTATACCTTATAGAGTATAATAAGTTTGTCATTCTGTTCGCTGCACCACATACACTATATATATGGCACATAGGCAAGAAAAAAAGTCATATCTTAAATGACTTTATCATATAAGATGTGACTCTATTCTTGCCTGCGTGCGAAATATTCTTAAAAACCCTATGTTGAGCTAAAATTTCCTACACACAGAGTCCTATTTCAAGTGAACGATTGAATGGTTGAGGGCCACGCCCACAATTGACAAATATCCAACCTATTGAAATTGAAGTTTGGTACTTGATACTTAAATTCAGCCCATGCAATTGGTACCAACAATAAGAGTACCAAACTAAAGGATTCAACTTGTCAACTTGACCACCCCCCACGGCTTATATATGAAGTGTAGGGTATTTAAAATTTGGTCCCAGCCACGTATTAGCTTTTTTTACTCTCCATCCTTAAAAAGCGTCACGACCACTTCAGTTACTGAGCACAATGCATATAAAATATTGTGTATTCCGAAAGGTTTGATGATAAGAAACCGTTGACGAGCGCTATGTCGTGACTCAAAAGGTTGAAGTATAATTTTTAAGAACCGTGGCAATCGTATTTCGATTAGAAGTACCGTTGCGTTCAGTGTTAACCAGGAAGATCGCTTTACAAGTGCATTTTTAGTAGCATATTAAGCCGCGAGTGGTAAGCAAGTGCAACTAGAAGCATTAAGATTTTCTAAACATGCCACAATTTGCAACAAAAGTGCTTCTTAATTGCAGTTGACTTATTTCAAAAATTACTTAAATGATCTCAATTAACCGATTTAAGTGGTTAAGCCTTACTGAGATGTGAAATAAATATTTGCATTCAATTTCAGCATCTTATTAAATGTTTGCATTGCTTTATTATTCACAGTGATTGGCCAACAGTCGACGATGTCTTTAACAACAAATTCTGGTGAAGCCTTTAATATACGTATCGGCTACTTGAGGCCGGAAACAGTGGAAATTGCTAAACAAGAGTTGCGTGAAACAGATGAAATAAAAGAGAGCGCCATTAAGGAGTTGCGCGAATTGTTGAAAAATTGTCCCGATCTCAACTACAGAGATGATGATGAATTCTTGGTGATTTTTTTAAGAGCTTGTCATTTCTATCCTGAAAGTGCCTTAGAAAAGGTAAGTAGTAGCGGAGTGATGGCAGTCAATCTTAAAATGCTACGTAGACAACATTTGATGTGTCCGTGACCGATTTGGAGTTTCCTTTTATCAAGTCCAACCATTTAATACCCTACGCCCCTTGGTTCCGCAATGTTTGCTATAATTAGTCACTTTATGAAACATCATTATATAGAATGGGATTCGAAAAATTGTCCGATAGGGTCCAAATTTGGCTTAAGTTGCCTTATTAAGGCAATTACCAATTCCCCACAAAAGAATTGCAAGTACTTGCCATATAAATGTGTTCTAAAGATGATCCAATCTCATTCCATATTCAATAGTGTTTTGCTTTGGGCCAAAATATAGCTCCTTGTACCAAGTTTCAATCGAAATATCTTAAAATCTGTGATCAAAAGTTTGTGCACAATTTTACTTGGACAGACGGACATAGCTACATCGCTTTAGATTTTCGATTGAAGATGGGTGCACTTGACGTTTAGACGTTACAAACACCCGCTCAAATTTATTATTATACCTTTTTGTAACAAACGAAGCAGGGTCCATATAAATTTGTGCAAAAAAATTTGGTACAAGGACATGTATTGGACCAAAGAAGAATCCTATTGACAATGAACCGAATTGGATCATTTTTAGGACTCCTTTCCATATAAGGTTGTAATTTTATAGAAGTCTTTATATGAAGGAAAATCGCATTTCTTAACATTTTTGGACAAAATTTTGTGAAGAATAGACTAATTTAAAAACCCCTTCCCATATAACGCTCTTATTTTAATAAATTAATAAATATGGGAAAAATTGCAATGCACACAATTAAATTTTTTAACAAAATTAGATGAAAAATTATTAATTAGCTTTATAATCAAATGTAACAAATATGGATCCAAACAGACCATTTTCCATGGAAAAGTATTTCACGAAGTGACGTGCAATGTCGTTCACTAAACTAATTGTAAATATGTACCGGAAGGGTATTAAACATTTTCAATTGTTAAGATTAAGAAGAAAATTCAAAGATGTAAGCATAACCACCTGTCATATCTCCTATTGATTTTTTAGCCTTGCTCGAAAGTTTCCTCGTCAGAAGAAACCATAACATGTTAGAAAGTTCTGGTTGCTTAAGCTTGTGTAAAAGACGGTGTCTCTGTTTCCGAGTTTATGCCGATATAAACTGTCCTCTACGCTTAACGTAAGACGTATAGCGGAGGTCTTCGCGGACAACTCAAAGGATTAGGCTCTCAGAGACATTTAGATCCGTCGCTATAGCCCTCATGGACTTTGAAGGGCTTTCGTTAACGATCTCTTCCACTTGTTGAACAAATTGTGTATTTCTAGTAGTGTCCGAACATTCCTCATGTTTTTTCCGTTTTGCAACAGTTTCTACATCACCAGCTCATGTTTCCAACTTGCGATGCACCGATGTACGAATGATTGGGCACAATTAGAAAAATTGGGGATTGTGTTTTGTGGATATAGCGGCGGTAACTGCATGTCTCTTCACTTCTGGCGTTATGTTGTAGTCCTCTATTGACGATCTGACAAGAAAAAAACAAAAAAATTGTTCTCCAGAAAGACATTCACATAAATGAGTGTCCCCAATTACCAAAGTATTCTACAATCAATATGCACATATACACCTACACCTACCCATACACAAGTGTCAATTTTCGATTTTGAACTTGACATTAACTTGAGCTGTTTGTATTAAAACCATTTATCTGTGCTTCGTAAAATTGATTTCAGTTGAAAACGACGGCTGCATTTCGCAAAGAAAATGCCAGTTTGCTGCACGGCCTAAGTGTTGAGGACTTGAAGGAGAAATATTTAACTAGTAAAGTTATTAATGTACTTAAAAATTGCGATCAGCATGGACGACGAGTTATGATTGTTAGCTGCGGTGAATCGTGGAATCCCAGTCAAGTATCAGCTGATGATATATTTCGTATGTTGTATCTGGTTCACATTGCCGCTCAACTGGAGCCAGAAACCCAAATTCGTGGTGTTGTCTGTATTATGGACTTCGATGGCTTATCCATGAAACAGGTGTCATCACTGACACCCTCATTCTCGAAACGTTTGCTCACTTTCATCCAAGAGGCAATGCCGTTGCGCATGAAGGAGGTGCACTTTGTCAAGCAACCGTTCATATTCAAAGTGGTGTGGTCTCTGTTCAAGCCCTTCGTGCGCGAAAAACTAAACAAACGAGTGAGTGAGAGACTATTTAATATTGACAAATGTTTTACTACCATTTTATTGTTTCGAAACAGATGCACTTCCATGGCAATGATATGAAGTCGCTGCACAAGTTTCTGTCACCCGATGTATTACCTGAAAACTACAAAGGCAATTTGCCCAAAATCGATTATAGCGGAGCGGATTGGCTGCCAGCTTTAGAGACACATAAGCAGTTCGTGGACGAATGGGCTGAGATGGGTCCGGCCAAATGGTGATACAACACAGCATTCTTTATAATAGAGTTTGGTGTTCTAATGTTGTTTCTCTCCATTCAAAATATTCAACACAGTGGTTGTAATCAAACATTCATTTAAACATCCTACACCACCCTTTTCCAATCTAGAATGATATAAACCTTTAATTTGGTTTTTATTGTTTTTTTTTTTTTTATTCCCATTAACTGGAGCACAGTAATGCATAGAATAAGAATAATGTATTAATCTATGATTGGAGACGGTTGGTTATCAAAATTTACAAATATGGCAACACTTCGAGACATTCTCTCCTTACAAAGGTCTGGTCTCATCGTCTTCTACACATTAATTAGCATTTAGTATTGTGTGTAGAGAGTACTAACTAATGTTACAGGTTTCTACAATTAGCACGAAACTAAAATAAAATCATAATTATTACAACAAATCAAAGTCAACAACTGAGAAGACGTTTATTGTTATTTATGTGTGTGTAACGGCATAAGAATTCTTCTAAATGATTTCGTAGGGAGTTAAGAATGTTTTAATTGGCTAAACGCGCTACGTGGCTGAGTAGCGGCAGTTTTTATAGGATCATGGTAGATGGATCTTCCATAAAGTTTCGGAAATGTTGCAACCATTTTGCGGCTACAGCACCATCAACAACACGATGATCGGCTGATAACGTCACGTTCATAACGCTGATTTCTTTAAAGCTTTACATTGAATTAGAAAGGAAAGAACATTTAATTAAGAAATTAAAACAGGGAGGACAACTAACTTTGGCTTAGGCCAAATCTTAAGTACCATTCACATCTCCGTACAAACGGTGGTTGTGACAAGGACACGAGTATTACATCTCAGGTGGCAAGTCGAGTTATTCGCTGAATACGGTTTTTTGTACATTGTTGATGTATCTGATATATGAACACGCCCATTTTTGGCACATCGATGGATGGGATGACTATATTTTTTGTGGCAAATATACAAATACATTTTTGTCTATTGTGGGCGTGGCTCTGAACCAATTTTGCCCATTTTAGAGATCTTCGTGCAGAAACTAAAAGTCTTTGTGCAAAATTTCAGCCCAATATCTCAAAATTTACGACCATTAGAATGTCAATAACAGATAGACACACGGACATTCATGTCTAGATTGTCTCAGGTTTTGATGCTGCTTCAGACTATATATGCTTTGTGGCGTCTGCAATGCCTACTTTTGGGCATTGCAAACATTTCGACAAAGTGATGTATATGATGGTGGGTATATCAGTAATGTATATATATATATTTGAACTTACCCTTTAGGATTATCAGCAGCTGGTATTAATTTTTTGCTGGTACAACCAATAGCCAAAATGCAAGCTTGCGGTGGGTTAATGACCGCACAAAATTGTGTAACACCTGCAAATCGTTTTCACATTACATGCAGTGGTTGGTACAAAAAAAAAATATTGTGTTGAAATTGTCATGGAAGGCAAAATCTAATCTTCATTTATAAAAAAGTCACAGCATAGAGCGTTACTCTCTGAGAGAAAGAGAAACACACTCGCCAATGTATCTCCTCAAACGAGTAAATAAACTAAATTTCCACATCTACATATAAACAGTGGGTGTGGCAGGTAAATAATTACGCCCTCTTATAGTGTATATATTACACATCAGATTGCAAATTCCGTTTTACACTGAAAATGGTAGTTATAAATTGTGGGCGTATCTGTTATACGACCCCGCCCATTTTTGGCATATCGGCATATAACACATTTATAACCATGTACACCAAATCTCAGAGAAAATCGATTTTTGTTGATTGTAGGCGTGGCTCCGGCGCAATTAGATGCACATACGGACATACGGACATTTATGTCTAGATCGTCTCAGTTTTTGATGCTGCTCAAGAATATTCTAATCCTTTGTAGGGTATTAAAGTGAACTTACCAAGCATTCCCAAATTGGAGACACATATGGTGCCGCCTTGAAACTCCTCAGGTTTTAATTTATTGTTACGAGCTTTACCGGCCAGTTCTTTTATTTCTTTTGAAATATCTATCACCCCTTTGCGATCTGCCATAAAAATGATCGGTGTTATTAGACCAACATCAGTAGACACGGCCACCGATACGTCCACATTACCGAATCTGCATACAAATAAAACTTTAACCTTTTTCTTTTTAATAATTTTTCCAAAAATACACTCACTGTCGAATAACGTTGCCCATCCAATAGGAGTTTGCTTCGGGCACTTTTCGACAGGCAATGGCAGTGGCCTTGATAATAAAATCATTTACCGACAATTTTACGCCTTCTTTTTCATATTTCTTATTTATTTTATTGCGCATTTCTATAAGCTGTGTAAAGTGAGAGCATAATATAAACTTGTTCCGAGTCTGAAAATGAAGAGAATTCATACATACTTTATCCATTTGGCACTCGACTGTAACGTAGTAGTGGGGGATTTGCTGCTTCGATTCCAGCAGACGTTTGGCAATGACACTTCGAACATTGGTAACGGGTATATCAATGTAGTCACCCTGAGGTGCACCAGCTGGTGCCTTGGTTTCGGTTGTCTTGGATGATTTTTGTGCCGCCAGATCGGTGGATTTAATGGAGTCATGAATACCACTACCTCGGCCTGCGTTCACACAATAATTGAATCAAATCAGGTAGAAGTGAATAATTTAATAAACAACCTTCCAAACGCAATTGTTGAGCTTCGGCCAGTTTTTTTGCCATTGGGCTGGCATAAACACGTGGACCACGTTGATCCGATGCAGTCATAGGCTTATCAAATGATTCGGCTTCAGCTGATATAGGAGGAGTTGGTGGCGGTGTCGATGGCAATGGTGGTGATGGTGGCGGTGGTGTAGATGAAGATGATGGCGGCGTTGGTGGTGGCGCTGGTGGGGGTGCTGCTACTGCACCTTTCGCTGGTGTTGGACTGTCATCTTTAAAATTTTTGAACGCCGCTACATCACCTTCATTCTGTACAATGATACACACCAGTTTACCAATGGGCACATCTTTAGTGCCAGCTGGTATAACAATTTTAGCCAAATAACCCTCTTCAGGAGTTTCAAATCCCATTGTCGCCTTGTCTGTTTCAATTTCTGCCAACAGATCTCCTGAAACCGCCAACATTAAGAATTATTTCTATGAATCAGGAGGATTTACCTTCATTAACTTTGTCGCCTTCCTTCTTCTCCCAACTAATGATAGTACCGCTTTCCATGGTTGGTGAAAGTGCTGGTAGAGGAACTTTAATGTGATCAGGATAATTGGCATAAGTACGCACAAAATTTTTGTTGCATATCGCTCCCAAACGTTTGTGTGGGCAGCATGAAGCATCTTTTTGAGGTCTGAAAATGTTTTTCGATTTCCTTTATATGTTTTTTTTTTATTCATATTTTATATAATAAAAATATTATATGCATATACTTATGTACAATTAAAGAGTTTTAAATATTTAAAGCCGTACAATGACAAACATGTTGTGGTAGTACTGTATTATACAACACCACGTAACTTATCTAACATGCAAATGGATTTACATCAATATGGAAGAAATAGTCCATAAGCAGCTAGAGCTTTACTTACCTCAATATTGAAAAATTGCTGGCGGACCTGGTAACTGATGCAATAGAAGCACATCTAATCTTATATGTTACTGTTCTATGGAGCAGCGATTGGTGGCGTTTGACAACAGATCTAAACATTTTGAATGGCTACTCAAACGTGCAAATATACTTCTTCCCTTTTTTTTTTTATTGATTTCTAGTTTTACAATTTCTAATGCTTTTCAGCTAAGTGTTCCTTTTCTTTATCAAATATTTTTTCCGTTTAGAATCTGTTGTTTATAATATTTCGATAGAAAGACAGTTTACTCTTTTTACAACTCTGAAATACAAAAATTAAGCACATAAATTCTAAAGCTGCAAACACATAATAAGCATGCATGTATCATAATACAACATGTATGCTATTTTAAAACACATTAAAAATAAAGCAACTCTGAGCATTCATGGACAGAGAAACTTTTTAAAATTTGGAAACTTTCATGGCATGCTGCATATATATGTCCAGCCAGAGTTCATTGTCTTTATAAATATAATAGAACGCAATGCTTGAATGAATTACTGCACAAAAATTATTAAACATGTGGTTGTTCTGTTCCAGTTATATAATCCATTAAATAATTTAACTGCTGTGGAACTATGGATTACCAAGGTTCTGTTTTACAAATTGAACATATTCTAAACGCTAATTGTCCAAAATCTGCAGAAGTGGTTCTTTATGTAGTTCATATAAGAAATTAATGAGCGTTACATATGCATTCTGTTTCAACCAAAATGCGTTCATATTTATCTAGAGATAATAATTAACAGCCGACATGTTGTATGTTAGATTGTAAAAAACTTATTTTTTTAAAACGCCAACCAACAACAATAACAATTATTTAAAGTTAAAATCTGAAAAACTTCTCCGCGTAATATTTAACATATAACGTTAAGAATTAGCAAGGGTCTACAAATAAAAATTGGCTCAGGCGAACCAGGTTACATATATTTTATTGTAGACACCGTGTTTTGCAAATTTGATGTTAAAAATGAAGAAAATGTGTCGAAATGGTCACGTGCACAGTGCAATGAAGTTGAACCACTAGCGGAGAACTCGTCCAACTGCGCCCACCAAAAATTTATCAATTACCTGTTTATAATGAGTTTTGGGACGATTTTTTTTAAAATATTTATTTTGTGCTTTTTCTATTAAAGTAAAGACTGAACAATGTGACGGTTTTCTAAAGATCACGCCCACAATCTAGTTGCGTTATATGGAATTTAATGTACACTACGGTGGTGGATATCCAAGACTTGACTTGAGCCAAACATACATTTACATTTTAACATTCCTTCGCTTATTGTGAAATACTTTTACTCTCTATTCAGTCTCTACGGTGACGTTAGGAATCACTTTTATAACTGCACCTCAGTAAGAAGATCTACAGTAGGGCTTCCATGAAATGTATTCACTGTCCGTATTCTTCTTCTTGGAACAGACGTTTTGGTTTTGCCTTCGTTGCAGAAAAATTAAATTTGAAAGTTTTTCGGGGAGAAATTTCATTTTTGAAGCCACGTTCTCTCACGACATATCATTCCATTCACTTACTCATCTATAGTATTTATTAAAAAATAAACCATTAACAATAATTTTATTATATTCGCCGTTAATAAAATTACCTACGTTAGGGAAACTTAACAATAATGTTCGTAGCATTATTCATTAGGGGTGGAGTTCGGAAGAAACGTAAGATAAGAACGAAATTTGCCTCATATTGAATGTACTTCAACATGTGCCGGGATTGTAAAAGTACCAGAGCACCTGATGAAGTACAATAGACATGAGACACTTGAACTTGTTACAATAAAAAAAAAAAAGACACAATGATGTCGGTGCCTAAAACCTCGCGCGCTACTTCAGGTACCTGACTGGTATTTTACTTTGAAACAGTCCCGGTCACTGATTAGCGCGCAATATTCTAGACATTTATGTGCACACATTCATATACGTTAACATCCAGAAACAAATATAAATTTTCTTTAATAAACCTTTTTTCCTGTTTCCAGGCTGTTGTTCACATGGCTCACTAATACATTTACACACGTATGCATCTGTAAAAGCGTGGATGATGATTGTGTCGGTCTTTTTTGGCAAACTCAAGTGCATTCATAAATTCACCTCCACACCCTCCACACCCTTTACAATGTGCGACCTTGTGCTCGTGCCATGTAAACTGCTTAAGGTTAACGATCTCACCGATGTACGAGTATAGCAAAAATGTGAGAGCCACACACAATACATTTATGCCTTACATAATACATGTATTGTGTATATATGGTTATATGGACATTTGTACACTGTCGGTTGCATGCACAACGAGTTGATTCTTTTGTACTACGCGCATCCATACATTGATAGAACAAACACATACTTGTGTGTGTGTGTGTGTGTGTGTGTGTGTGTATGCAGTCTACACGCATTGGAGTTTCCAGTATGGTAGTGTAACGATTCAATCTGATTATTCGTGGCTGCTGGGCTAATTCACGAAATCAACTCTCGACGCAAGGCGTTTGAACAAAATTTTGCCGAAGTTTATTCGTGTATGCATGTATGTATGTAATACTGCGATATGTATAGGTGCGATGAGATAGTTGTTGTTTCTTATTTTATCTGTTTTTGGACGTTCACGGTTGCCAACACACTGCTGTACATTCCTACTCCAATATGTGTGTGAAAGTAATGCAAACCAGTTTACAACGTCAAGTACATTACTGATGAGTAATTTACTTTTTTTTTCACTATTATATGGAGACAAGTATATGACGTCATCTATGATCAAAAATGTACTTCATACCGTAGCTCTTATAACTAAATAAGCATAAAGAGGCAGCAGCGAAGCAACAATTGTGTATATACATGTATGTATATATATATATATGGACCCTGGATATCTAAATTTGTATTGCGTATTATAATGATTACAAAATTTTTATTTTATGCACAACACTGAACCACAAGATAATTTATACAAATGTGATCTACTGTCCACATGTCCAACGTTTGTGTGTGTGTGTGTTATTTCTTTTCGTTCGCTTTTGGCAATCTTTCTTTCTCTCTTTGTGGAACGCGCGATCCCCAACAAGAATTTTTTCAACATAATTATAAGAAAAGAAAAAAGTTCATTGTTGTTACCAAGCAGCAGAAAATGCTGTCATAAGTATGAAAATGAGCACAAAAAGGCCTCAAACTTGTTCGTAGATAAAGAGTCGTTGATTTTACACATGCATGCACACCAATGTCAAGCCAACTTACACGTGCCCTACCACATACACAACCAACTCATTTGTTCATCTAAACTTCAGTTATCTTGAAACGATTTGTGAAAGCTTTCAATTCAACGGATATTCCACCCACATTTATTTATACATTTATACATTTATACACTTTTTTTACAGGAGAAAATATCAGATATCAGTTCTTGCAATTTCTATTAAAAACAGAGGCTAAGTAAAGTTCTCGGAATGTATACACAAAGAAGAAAATAATTTCTATAAAATCATTCTAAAGTGTAAGCGATCCCTCAATTATGCACACGATCACACTAAAACTGCTTCATGGTATTTGAACTTAGTGGCTGTGTGAAAAAAGCACATGGTTTTTAGCTTTTCATGTTCGGCAGCCAGTCAGACAGCCAATCAGTCCGTCAGTCCGTCAGTCCGTCAGTCCGTCAGACACCCATACAAGACTTCCGATAACTTTTTTCTTTTTTCTACACCGTTTCTTTAGCTTTTCTTTGTGTGCCAGTGCGTAAATAAATTCAATGATTCAATGACGAGAAATATATACATTGGTAATGTATTATTACACACACACGCATAAATGTATCCGAGACAATATGATGATTCTTCGTCACCGTATATTGGGTGGGGCACACACTCGGTATTCATAACCTCACTTAATCAAGGAGTCGCGACATTCACACCGCTTGTGACCGCACCGAACAGTAGATGATTTGCCAACTGATTCAGTTTCACAATACTTGGATTTGCGTATATTTGAAAAAAAAAAAAAAAAATCAAATTAAAAAAAAAAAAAAACCGGAGCACTTGAAAACTTGAACGTCTAGGCGAACTTACCGGCGAACAAGTAAAAAAAGGTAACCGCTCAGATGGCAAATTTATATACTGTAGCGAAAATGTATATGTGTGTGGCTACAGACAACCTATACTTGTGCAAGGCAGCAAACCAGACATTCAGCCATATGATTAGCTCTCGCCGACGACTGCTGGTGTTCGCGACAACACACACGTACACATGCGTATATACTGGGAGAGCTCAATTCAACCGCAAATCACAATCACAAAACCATATGAAAGCAAATACAACTGTTAAGAAAATTTGCCGGTTGTTCGGCATTTCAGCTGGCTGGTTGGCTGCATGATTGTTCGTTTCTGCTACATATATATACATTTACATAAGTGTATATATTATATATGTACGTGTCGTTTTACTTCCAATTCAATCCAATATTCGTTATGTTTGCTGTGATGGCAGATAAGCAGCCCCGTCTTCCTTAGCTCGCCCAGTTTCAGTTATAAATGCTATGTCTCGTCTTTTCGTTCGTTTTGCTTTTTTTATACTCAAAAGCTCACCCGGCATTTTTGTGTGTTTGTATTTTATACGGATTTTTTTTTTTTCATTTTTTTTTTTTCATTTTTACATACCAGTACAATTACCAGACACCCATACGTGTGTGGGGAGTGAAAAAAATTGTAGCGCGTTGGTGTTGGTGCGTGAGCCATATGTTTTGCGTGTGATCACAAATTTTTGATGAAAATGTGAAAAAGATTTTGGTCACACCACGAGGTTCTCCGACGTTAATCCTGTTAATTTACCAATTATATGCAAATATATATGTATGTGAAAATATTCATATGGAGTAATTAAAAATAGTTCAACGACTGCTAAACTGTCGTCGTTGACCAAATTATCGAGCAGAGAAAATTCACCAAAATTCTCGCTTTTTTTACATTTCATTTCGGTTCAGTTGAATTGTTTGTTCCTATATCCACGAATGCCGGTTGGAATTTCACAATTTAACACACACACATATATATACATATACATACGTTTGTCCAATTGAATGCATGAACATGTGTTAAATGGTGATGCAGGCAGGCAGGCAAGCAGGCAACCGCAAAGAAAAGCACTTTGATTTTTATTTTTACAACAATTACTCATTGTACTCCACCGGCCACTGGTTCATTGTTTGATATTTCGTGAAAACTTTTTTGTAAACGTAAATCTATTATTTCGCACAATTTTTTTCTCTTTTTTTAATTTAGTTCATTTTCTACATATAATCAAATTAAAGATATTTTAATACACACACCCGCAGTGATAGATATATGTATGTTTGTATTGAGTATAAAAGCTGAGCTGATGTAAAAAGTTGTGCAAATTGTAGCAAGTATTGCCCTTGGAGAGCAGAAAATATTTAAACGAACCGTTCGCACCGGTTGTTGGAGATCAAATGAGTGCTATTCATCGCCGTTGCTTAATCAAAAGCCAAAGGTTTGTAGAGCGCTTTTGGCTGGCTCGCTGGTTGTCTGTCTGGCTGGTTGGCTGGTTGGTTCGTTAGTTAGTTAGTAAGTTGGTTGGCTGGTTGGTTATTGACTCCCTGCCTGCCTGCCTGCCTGCCTACCCTACCGGATCGCCTCTTGCCAACCTCCTTACTCGTTACGTTTTATTTGGTTGTCTGTGGTTCGGCTTATTCTGTTTTGTGTTGTTGTCGCTATTACTACTGTTCGCTACGTATTGTTGCTGTTTTTGCTATTTTCTGTTAGTGTGAGAGCATGGTGACCAGACAGTGCCACTTATAACGTATACGTCTGCACACAGCAAAAATATATTCTGTCGTCTCTCATGCTCTCATATTTGCCAGCAAATATACATAAATGTGATAACGTTGGTGTTGTTGGTGTTTTGTATTATTTCATCCAGCACCGGTTAATAGGTGTGCTTAGTGCGTTAAGACATTTATCAATAATCATGTGGTTTCGCGTACATATCGAAGATGCACTAAATGGTAGCTTAAGCCTTATCGAGGCGTCAGGCATCCTACAAAATATTTATGTATTCAAAAACCGAATCGATCTAGACATGTATGTTTGTACGTCCGTAATTTGCACTGTAACGGTCGTAAATTTTGACTTATAGACTGACCGGAATTTTGTACTAGAAGTGTCCTCTACTTTCTGGTTTCTGGCAGATTGCTATATAAATTGGGCACGGCTACAATCGTCTAGGATCTCTGGCACCATGTTCTGCGTGTTGCAAATGGAATGGCAAGCTTAGTATCCTGCTTGAAAGTCTTAGAGCATTATGTGGTTAACCTGCTCTGCCACCTAAATGAGATGTATTGTGCCAGCCCAGGTTCCCAATCTTAAATCTTAAAGTTGAAGGCTTTCCATAACGGATTTGTTAATTTGCTCAGGGTCACAATATAGCAGCAAAACGGCCGATACCCGACCGATACAGGCAGGCTTACAGAACATTACAAAAGAAAGTGTTTTTTTTTAAATAACTGCAGGTGTCCGCTGATCAGGAAGGTCCTGGCCGCTGGTATTTTTGGCGTATATCTGAAGAAATTGGTATAGAGAAAGACTCCCTCCCCCGCTGTTCGAAAGCTTAAGAAGCGATAAGTGTGCGCTTTTGTTTTGCAAATCACTTGTACTGAATAACGAATGGCGAATAACTGGACAATGGTGGAGCACAAGTCCATGCCTCATGCACCGCCCTTCACAATAAAGACTCACTTACACAAAGACAAATACGCGTCTGTGCACGATTGCCCGTGATTCAGAGGAAGAATTTAAAACGGGCAAAACCATTGAGAGCACAGCAAGCTTGTACAGATAGAAACTGTTACAGTACAAGCACATAGTCTAGGAAAATTTTGCCGTTTTTTTTATATTACATTTTATGCATTTCTCTTCAATGGCTGATTATGTGAAAAAAAACAATTTGGTTTAGTATCAGATGTATGTGTATGTATATGCATTCGTAAAGCGCATTAAACTTGCACGATATGGGTGTGTGTGTGTGCAAGTTTTTGCCATCAAAATTTCCCTGAGAAAGGTTTTGCGGTAATTGTGGAGAGTTGACTGAAAGACCACGCCACTGCTATGATGTTGTGCGCCAACACAACTCGGTACACAGTGTGGTATGGAGCAGCTGGCTGCTGGATTGTCTCCAAACTTGCACGAAAAAGCCCAAGTACAATACATAATAATACCAATGACAAATCTTTATATGGCACAGGTACATAGTATATATATGTACATATCAAAAAGCTCTGCAGGCACCCAGCCAGCTAGCAAGCCAGTGCGGTATGAAGGGGCCATGTACATATGACTTAAGGTTGGGCACCAGAAACGCACATAAATCGACATGCTGTGCTTTATCATGTACATACTTGTACATATGTACAATACTTTGCATTTGATGCTCCTGACGGATTACATATTTATCGCTGCATACTACTCTACATGCATCACTTGCTCACCATGTGAATGCATTGTATGGACGAGGAAAATTGTTGGTTATCTGAGAGGTCTTCATCGAGTCATTCGACTGTTCGACTGCTTAGTACCGTCACGCACCACCATTCATCATCACGTACATACGTGGGTACATATCCAATGAACCAGACCGTATTGCCGCTTGAGATAAAGTGGAATCAATCGGACATGACTCTGTGTTTATGTCCCGCATCACGGTACATTAAGTTTGTGCTAATGTTTGTAACTCTTAAACGGCAATAGATAAACACAACGATGGATTCAGCATCATCAAATCGGTGCTCAATTCAACCATGTCCGTCTATCTGTCTTGTAAATTGTGAACTCATGTTTTGCCATAGTTTTTGTAATATTTTCACGAAATTTGATACAAGGGTTCACCTTGAGCCAAATATAAGCACTATTCAAAATGGTTCAAATTGGACCATTTTTAGAACCCTTACCCAAACAAACAGCGCCTTTTATTTGAAACAATCTTAATGCGGCAAAAAACGAAATTCCTAATATTTCTGGACAACATTTGGTGAAGGATAGTTAATTAGCTTAATAATTGACCGAATTAAATTTGAACACGATGGGACCATTTTTAGAACCCCTGGCAATGTTAACTAATTGTAGCTTGTTTGTGGAACTGTGCAGTGTAGGGTATTAAATGTCGGTCGTGTTTGACTGTCTATAACATTTTCATTTCTTTCAGTATGCAATATGTACTGTATATGTATGCCTGAACCAGTTGTTTGTGTGCGTGTGTGTGCCTCCGTGTATGTGTGATGCAAAGTGGAGTGGTGTCATACCTTATTGAGATAAGCGCATGTGTGACTAATATTTGGTAAATAGTTTAAGAATGACTGTACTCGCTTGCCATTGACTGAAGAATGAAAAATGAAAATGAAAAAATAAAAATGCCCACATATGAAGTCATATGAGCCGCCTATGGACGATTACAAATCCGGTCACCCGGTAGCGCAGTCTGTTCATAAACAAATGGTATTCCAATCAGAATAACAATTTCCTCCAATCAATCGCAATTATGCCTTGAATCCACTGAGTCCACTGATTAAAACATATTATTATTAAAATCGTGTACATTTAATACTTTATTATTTCTAATTGAAAGCGAAAATGAAAATAAAAAATTGTTGATAACATTCAATCGTCATCGGGTAGCACCTTTTTTCAGGGAGAGTCATTGGATTGGGTAGGAACAAAAGGAATCCAGCGTAAGCAGGCTTCATCTATTTTGGGAAATGTTCCGCGCCGTTTGATGCGTTCTTCATAGTCATCCAAAACATCCTGCAAATGGTTTAATAAAAAAAAGTTAATACATAGAATTTTCAACACACACACACACACATTTATACATAAGTGTTTTTCATCTTCTTTGTGTATGGTAAAGTATATAAATAAATCACAGTTAATGTTATCAATCTAGGCGTAAATGGAATGAATGAACTTTAAAACCAGGGACCGAAAATAACCCCTTATTTCCCAAGTTATGCTACATTTTCACTACATTTAAAATAAAGAACCGAGCTTTACACGAAATATCCACCTTAGTGATGAGAGTATACGAAGGAGGCGTCAGAGACCGCACAAAGTATATATATTGTTGATCAGAAACAAAAACTGAGTCGATTTAGACGTGTGTGTCCGTATGTCCATCTGTTGTTGGAATTCTCACGGGCGTAAATTTGGAGATTTTGAGCTAAAATTTTGTACAGACACTTAGTTTTTGCACACAGATCGCTGTTTAAAATGGGCAAAATGGGTCAAAAGCCACGCCCACAATCAACAAAAATCTATATATTACAAAAATTGAGCTTTGAACTTGAAATTCGGTGCATTTAATTAAGGTTAGCACATCCATAGATGTGACAAAAATGGTCGACGTTGGATAAGGGGCATGCCCACAATTTACAAAAAACCATATTTAACGTAAAACTAGACTTGCAAGCTGATACGTTAATAATGCATTATTAGAAGCGCATTATATATATATATATTTGCCACGCCCACCGTTGTGAAGGTGGAGGGTATTAAAAATTTGGCCTAAGCCAAATTTAGTTTTCTTACTTGTTATTATAATTGTAAATTTTGGAAGTATCTACTTTACGATCCTTCCCATTTTAAATACAAACAAGTAAGAAAACTAAATTTGGCTTAGGCCAAATTTTTAATACCCTCCATATCTGCAATAGTGGGCGTGACAGTTATGTGATTACGTCCTCTAATAGTGTACATAATACGTCTCAGCTTTATAGGCGAGTTTTACGTGAAATAGTTTTTTGTAAATTGTGGACGTGTCGGTTATTCGACCACGCCCATTTCGGGCATATCAATGAATGGGATAACCACAAATATGTGCACCAAATTTCAAGTTTGTGTCAATTTTTGTGCCAGATATATAGATTTTTGGCAATTGTGGGCGTGGTTCTTGCCCAATTTTGCCCATTTTAAATAACGATCCACATCTGTACAAAATTTGAGATCAATATCTCAAAATTTACGCCCGTGAAAATTTCAACTAGAGACGGACACACGGACATACATGTGTAGATCGATTCAGTTTTTAATGCTAACCAAGAACATATGTACTTTGTAGGGTCTTTGACGCCTCTTTCTGTGTGTTGCTAACGGAAGAACAAACTTAGCATACTTATGTGGAGGGTATAAATATCGATGTATAATCTTCATATAAAAGAGTATTTATTATATAATATCAACTTTGTGGTTTTATCTTGGTGACTGTAGGAGACTTTTTTGTTTAGGGGCGTGGCACAAGTACTTCGCCTATTTCAAATAGGAACTTGCTCAATATTCTCATTTTTTTGACCGAATTCCATATGCAGATTGTGAATATAACGAAAAAAAAAAGCACTCATGGTTACACCTTGACTAGATGTGACCATTCTGTATTATTTTCCTATATATTCTGTAAATACAATCTTCCTATGTATATATTTATTTCTTACCTGTTTCTTCAATACAATGTGCTTTCCCTTCCAATACTTCATCATGCCCAAAGCCTGCAGAGTGCTAACAATATCATATGAGTATATGGCCATTTCCTACATAAAATTTCAATAATTTTTCATACTATTATGAAATCGCATTTTAGTATAAACTACCTGGGATACGTCTTTAATACTTAGTGTATTACCGGTACGATTGCAAAGATAATCCAAGAGCACATCCTTCCAGTAAGATCGATAAGATATAAGTCCCAAATCTGATAATGGTTTCTCAGGTGAACCAATTTTTCCTTCAACTCTCGTTAGAAGATAACCTAAACAAATTTAATATTTCATTTTTTATTTACATTTCATTAATAGAATTTTTATGAGTAATTTATATGGGTCCAACCCATCTCTTCAGCTCGAAGCTTATATGAGGCAGGCGTATGTACCTCTTCCTATTTTAGTATCTATGTATATAGTTTAGTATTTATTAACTATAATTCGCATAAGTTTGAGGAAGTGTGACATAATATCTCCCTTAAAACGAGTGGTATTCTTTATCGTCTGTAGACGGAAGGGAATGGAATTCCACAATCGGATTGCAAATATGAAAATGTGACGTTCGCACATTAGGGAAGTGTGTCGCATTGGTTTAATATTCTGGTTGCGGTTAAAGGTTGAGAATTCAAGTCTGGTAAACAGATAGCTTGGTTCCTGCCTGGTGACAATTTTTTGCAGTAGGCAAAGTGTCCTACATTTAAGCAGGTCATCCAAAGTCAATGTTAACAGAGTTTTAGTGTAGCTGAAAACACGGTCATACCTCCTCAGCCCAAAACCGTACCTAATTATGGAATTATTAGCCTTTTGTAGTTTTTTGGAAATGGAATCAAAATTGGCAAACAGCTCACATCCGTGTGGGAGTTTAGGAAATAGGAAGGCTTTGGCCAAAAGTTTTCTGATATGGGGAGTGAACCATTGTAAATGCCATAGTGTTCTTAGCATTCCGTACACTTGTCCCACCTTATTATTTATGTGATTGTTCCAAGTAAGCGTTCTATTGAATGTCACTCCAAGGTTTTTTACCGTGTCGACTATCTCCACATCAGTCCCCAGTAAACGGATATTAACGTTCCTTAGGTCTGCCTTCTTGTAAAAAGCTATACACTTAGTTTTTGAAGGATTTAAGGTCAGACCGTTGGAACGGACTCCATTCGCTTTATTAGCAAGATCATCATTAATTTTTATGACAGTATTAATAAAGTCATTTGGCGGTCCACTATCGCAGATCTGTACATCATCCGCGTACATATTCATTTGGCACCACCTAAGGCTAACGGGTAAATCACTAATATATAATGAGAAAAGCAGTGGTCCGGGAACAGACTCTTACGGAACCCCCCGCTTAATCGGAAGTACATCAGAAAAAACATTATTGGCAAAGGCTCGTTGATACCTATTTGTGAGGCATGTTTCAACAAGCCCGGAGGATGTGGTATCAAAGTTAAAGAATTTTTTGAGTTTGACTGTTAGTAGCGCATGATCGACGGAATCGAAAGTTTTTGTGTGCTCTTGTAACAGAAGGAATGACATACTGTTGTCGTCCAATTTGCCCCTTATGCTTTCTGCCACATCAGTTAGAGTGGCAGTGCACGATCTATTTTTCCGAAAACCAGACTGAGAATCAACCATTAACAAGTTGATACGGACGTAATTGCATAATCGTTTTTTTGGATGATTTTTTCAAATACTTTACAGAGAAACGGAAGGATCGCAATTGGCTTGTAATCGCCATTATTTTTCGAAATAGATATGACTTTTGTTAAGCTGTACCAGAAGCTCGGAAAGGTCGAACGCATAATTACATCATTAAAAATAAATGTAATGCTTTTTAAAAGTGTCGGAAGTATTAATTTAATGAATCTAGAGTCAATATCGTCCAGTCCGATAGCATATGACTTGATATCGAGTATGCACTCTAGCACTTAAAACTATAATCAGTTTCCATTTCCATGTCAAGGTTAACTGGAGTTGACAGAGTGTTACTGTTGATGCCAATTTCAAAATATTTATAATAACTGAAGAAGCTTAAAGAGCGTCCTTTCAAAAGTTGAGTTGACTAAAACGGTATATGGGTTCAAATCCAGCTGAGGAAAAAAGTGAAACAGTTTTTATTCAGTTAGAATTTGATGTTTTCTGTCGAAATGGACTGGTAACCCATCGACAGTTAAAAATGTTACCAATGAAGTCGCGGGTGGTTGACCAGCTAATAAGCTTGTAAAAAGCTTTAGTTTTTTTTTTTTGGAGGGGCTTAATATTTTTCAACCCTTACCTCAGGTCTTTTATACCCTCCACATAATATGGGCGGCACCCAGAAGGAGGTCTCAGAGACTCTACAAAGTATATATATTCTTGATAAGCATCAAAAACTGAATCGATCTATACATGTATGCCCGTGTGTCCATATGTCGTAATCGTAAATCTTGAAATTTTGTACAAACACTTCTAGTTGCTGCACTCACATCGCTATTTAAAATGGACAAAATCGGTCAACAGTCGACAAAAATCTATTTATTTGCCACAATAATTTAGTATTTAGTTATGTAGTTAAAATTTATAATTACCCCATTCATCGATGCGGCAAAAGTGGGTGTGGTCGGATAAGAGAACCGTCCATAATTTACAAAAAGCCGGACATAAGTTTATAACAAAGTATTACTTTTTAATGATTTTCCATCTTTACCTACCCAATTCGATTTGTAATCGATTTTAAATTTTTTCTTGGTGGACGGCCAGACTTTACGAAATTTTGAAATTTTCTAGGTGGACGGCCAGACTTTATGGGTCTCTGGAGCCTGTTTCTTTTATATAAAGTTGTATACGTTTCAACAACGTAGCTTGGTAGCATCCCAGTAATTTGAAAAAAAAAAAAAAAAGGAAAACAATTTTATAACACTTTATGTCATTGTTGTCCGTTGCGGGCTGTAAAAAAATGCATTTGTCTAGACAATAACATCATCTCTCCCCCCAACCTGTTAACATTTAACATAGCAATGTTAGGTGTGAGTGTAGTGTGAGTATGAAACTGCAAATGACCTTTTCTGCGTTCTCAACCATCAACTATGCCACCGTCAATCATGCCATCGCTGCCATTTGAACGTATGCGTAGTACTGCTACCGCTACAGCTATTGCCATGAATGGTAATGACGATAACTGCGAATGTATGTGTGTGCGTATATTTATGCCCAAAAGAGTATGACTAAGAGACTAGGACAACAACAATAAAGTACAATTTAACTTCAGTCCATTCAACCCACTCGTGTAGTAACCGTTTATAATTGTGTCTGTATGTATATATGTATGTGAGTATGTAGATGTACATACTCGTACATCCTTCACGGTTCTGGTCCTTTATGTTAAGCTTGCCGTTTTGCGTGTAAGTAATGTATGGCAAAGTTGCGTTTATTTAACAGGCACACGGTCGGAGTGGCAGTCAATTGCTACACAGACATAAATTTATATATATAAAGATGCATACATATAAATAAACAAAGAAAATAAAAAAATATTTGTTTGTAAATATTTTTCTTGTTCTTCTTCCTTTTCTTTTTCTTTTGCACCGTTGCCGCCGCCTCTGGCTCTGCCTCTGCTTCTGCTTCTATCAGGGTAAGGTAATGAGTAACGCAGCAGTCGAGTTGAGTATAATGTAATGTAAACGTCGTATTGTGTAGTTTTTTTTTTTTTTGATGTGGCGTCTAAAATTTCTTCCCCTACACTACACAATATGAAAATTGCTGCGGCAGTCTTGGGGTGAAAATAGATTTCGTAAACTCATCGTCACTGTCACCACTGCTAGTTAAGCTTTACGTTCACAGTGGTGTGTTTCGAAACATATGCCTGCATACACACGACCATACAAGCCCAAGAAGAGAAAGAAATAAGAGCCCACAAAACGTCAACGTCATCAAAGTTTTTCTGGCTACAAACTTTTTTTGTTTGTTTATTATGCTTAAGTGGAAGGGGGGAATGTCGAGACGATTTTATCGATCCATTTTGGTGTTAGTGTTGTTGAATCTGGGACGAAGCGAATCGAGCTGTTTGCTATAATGTTCACTTTAAATATGAGCGAGCGCCCACTTGAAACACATCCACGAAGAGGTTTCGGTTATATACATACTCTAATACATTTTTGTATTGGGATACGTTCCCCCATCCAAGGTTATACAAAGTAAAGTTTCGTACAAATAAAACAAAAACATGCCAACAAAAATCAACTCTAGTTGGCTTACATCACATCTGCGGAATCCTCTACATTTGATTACGGCCTCTAATAATGTACATATGTCTTATGTTTAGACTTGAAAGCCAGAAGAAATTTTTAGTAAGTAGTAAAGTGGGAAAGTCAGTGTTATTCAGGAAAAAAATTTAAATTGGCTAAGGACAAATCTTAAATACTCTACAAACAATCTGCATACAAATGGTGGCCGTGGCAGGTAGGCCATATAATAGTGCATGTAATACCCACCAACTTGCCAGGGTCGCGAGTTCGTTACCTGCAACCGACGAGCCCGACGAGCCCGACACAAGGTGCTTTTAAAATGTTTCTATATCTAGGGGATACAGTCGGCACGGTTCAGTACAGATTTTTGTAAATTGTGGACGTTTCTGTTATCCGACCATGCCCATATTTGGCACATCGCTTTACAGGCTAATTATAAATATATTCACCGAATTTCAACTACATAGTTACATTTTTGTGGCAGATAAATAGATTTTTGTCCATTATGGGCGTGGCTCTTTACCGATTATGGCCAATGTAAATATCAAATAGAAACTAGAAGTTCATGTAAAAAATTCCAACTTAAATATCTTAAAATTTATGACCGCGGGGTGTAACAACAACTAAAAGACACACACGGTCAGATATGGCCAGATCGACTTAGTTTTTGATGCTGATCAAAAATATATACTCGTATACTTTGAGGTGTGTGTGAGGCCTCCTTCTGCGAGAGACAAATTTAATATACCCTGCATATATCTTATGTGTAGGGTATACAAATTTATATCGAATTTCAATTCAAAGCTCCATTTTTGTAGCTGATACACATAGATGGATTTATAGATTGTGGCCGTAGTTCATGATTTCCGCCAAACCTAAATAGGAATGTACAAAATTGAAGTCTTTCAACAATAACGAACGTACGAGAACATGAGAGGATCTGGCCGGATCTACGTTTACACATAGATTCTGTCGTTTGAAGATGTTATGTAAAATGTACAGTGTAGGTAAAATTGTAAATTGCGGTAAAATAAACGAAATTTAAGTATGAATGCCGCTCCTCTCAATACGAAAAGAAAAACTATAAAAACTGAACCTAAACTTAATTTATTAATCATTTGTTCATTCAAGTTGTGTGTGAGTGCTGGTAGGGCATTCCTTTAAGCATTCATTTAATATACACCTCAAGTGCCGATCAAAAATTGGTGGCTACCGGTGTACGGTGATTACTGTGACGTCTGAAAGGCCAATAACGTTTCGGTCAGCCATCTGGTTTCTCTTGTACCATGTGGTATAGGCGTGCCAAATTTGAAATGGATTATATATCCATGGAAAGCTCACCAGTTATCATACGCTTTATTAAAGTGTACAAGTCTTTACATTGGAGGGGCTAGCTGCCATAACATAACTAATTAAATAAATTTAAATTTTGCAGGTTGGCTGATTGTCTGGCCCGTTGACTAGCCGGCTATTAAGAAGACTGACTAGACTTATGTACTTGGTTAGAGACACAAGCACATGTACATGCAGGAATGAGCACATGTGCATGCAGTTGTGCGGTCGGCTAATGGTTAATTCATTTAACATTTTTCTACTCTCCATCTTGGGTATTTAAATTTATTAAGTCGTTCGAATCTTTCGCTTGAAGGCTGCGACTTCAAAGGTTCCTTTGAGCGTGTCTTTTAATCACGAATTAATTTAAACAAATACGCTCATAACGAAAATGGATTGCAATTTGGTTTAGGCATGATATTCTTTATATGGATAGTTTCCTAATTGAAAACAAGAACAAGAAATACGAAAATCTTTCATTTTTACAAAAACTGTTTCATTATAATGGTGGGAGAACTCACATAACTGACGTGCCAACAATTTACAAAGAAACCATTGGCAGCAAATTTGATATTTTGAAAATTGAAATCTTCCACTTACGTGAATAGAACGTAATTGTACATCACGCATCATCATAAATCATAATCGTACTAATCTGGATCCCCTAGACATGTATGTCCGCGTGTCTGTCTGTTGTTGGCACTCTCACAATCGAAAATTTTGAGCTATTGGAGTGAAATTTCTCAAATGTTGTTTCTGCATGCAGATCGGTATTTAAATCGGCCAAAATCGGCACGCCCACAATCGACAAAATTCCGTTTATTTGCCATAAAAATCCAGCTATGAAGTTGAAATTTGGTACCCATATTTATAATTCTCTTATCCATCGATGTACCAAGAATGGTCGTTGTGGGATAAAGGGTACGCCCATAATATGCAAGAAACCGTATTCAACGTAACACTTGACTTGCAAGTTAATCCGTAATACATACACTAAACATGTATCTGCCAAGCCTTCCCCTCCCCTTGATGTGTGTGGTATTTAAGATTTGGAGTAAGCCAAATTTAGTTTTATTACTTGTGTTTTTTAAAATTTTTAATTTGTTGCAACGTGAGCTGTGTTTTCGGTTGGCTGGGCTGGTTAGCTTGCTCTAACAATAACAACAATATTGCCAAACTTAAGCACCCTTTCCGTCTGCATGTAATTTAATTTAGTTTCTTTTATTTAAAAGTGGAATATTGCATAAGGACCGTTCACACCTGTACAGTGGTGCTGTTGTGTGAGCATGAAAAGAAACAGACACGCTCACACTATGTGATAAGTAAATATTCATTGTACAAGACAATTCCAATTTGAACATACATAGAGCGTCTCTTTGTACATATTTAAACTTTTTTTATATGCACGTGTATGCTTAAATAAACTTTAAATAAAAAAAGTCGTCTATTCACGCTCGTATAGACATGTCTGTATGTCCGCTAAACATAAAAGCAATGTTGCCGCCAAAGGTCAATGTCACTGAAGTATGTGCTGTTGTACACATATATGTGAATATATATGCTGTTATAATGAAATGTGTAGTATTGTAATATGCTTTGTGATTAGAAGTAACACTTGGTCCCACTCGTCACCTATTGTATTCTTTGGAAGCTACTGCCTATACCAGGGTGCAAATATGTATCCATTATAAATAATTCTGAAATCGAAAAGGTTTTATGGTCTTGAAATGATGTGTATAAAAAATGGCCCGAGATTTTTTGCATCACTTTTTTCCAGATCTAAGCGATACATGCCGCACAGCCCATAAGATTTTCTTTCTTTGCAATTCCAAATTTATGCGGGCATAAACAAATTGAATTCTACACCATAAAATACCATACATAAGGTAAGTATAAGTATACTTACTAAAATCGATGAGTAAACGTCCATATCCTTTCCTCTGATACGGCGGAAGAGTTAAGATGCATGACACGTTGTAAAAGGAATTCTTTTCCTAAAAAAATATATATTAAAAAACCATTAAAGATATTGTAGTCAGTTTACTTCATTTGTATCAGTAAAGATGAGTCATTATACCCACCACATAAGATGGAAATTATACTAAGTTTGCTTTACCATTTACAACACTCAGAAGAAGGCGTCAGAGACCCTATAGTGTATATAAATTCTAGATTAGCATCAAAGCATTTTCACGGTAGAAAAAATTTAGTTGTCCTGCTGAAATTTGATACAAATATTCATCGTACACGTCAAGTGTTGTTCTAAAAATGTGCAAAATCGGTCCACGGATTGACCCACAAGTTTAAAAAGTTCGCGATTAATCATTTATTTGTATATTCTAATGGTACATGAATAAAACAAATTGACCCAGACATTCGAAAGATATATTAGAAGAAAGAGGCCTCAGAGACCCTAGAAAGCATAATCAAAAACTGAGTCGATCTAGACATGTAGACATTAAGCTAAACTTTTGTACGCAGATCGCTATTTAAAATGGGCAAAATGGGTAAAAAGTCATACCCACAATCGACAAAAACTACATATCTATCACGTAAATCTATAAAGTTGAAATTTGGTATACATATTTATAGTTATCCCCTTCATTGATATGCTAAGGATAGGCATGGTCGGATAGCAGACACGCCCACAATTTAACCATAATCATCATAAAAGTAGACTTTCAAGATGATACGTAATACATACACTATTACAGGGCGCAATGTATATATATCTGCCACGCCCAGAGTTTTGGATGTGGAGGGTATTGATGTATTATTCAATTTAATTTTTTTCTTTGAAGAATGAAAAACTTTATTTTTTTATACTTGGCGGTCATTGCGTAATGTTCAAACGATATCGTTTTTAACGATTAAGATTCAACGATGTCGTCCCCAAAACCAATTGCGTAAAGGTATCGTAATCGTATCGTTGCTTTCGATTTAACGTGAATGAAAAATGACGTTAAAATAGATGCAAAAAATTCCAATTATTGAAATTATTCAAAACAAGATAGAAAAGTTCGGTTAAAAAGAAATAATATTCAATTATTGAAATTATTTAAAGTTTAAGTTTAAGTTTAAGTTTAAGTTTATTGAGACTTTTTTTTTGTGCCCACGGGGTATCTCAGAAACGCCCTTACCTAAATATAGCTCTAAGTTGATGTTTATATTGCATATACTTTATAACTATTACATATTTAGAACAATTCAAAATAATATAATCGGCTCTACCCAACCATTCAAAACCCTACACCACTAACTACACAGTTGACGCTATAATTATTGAAGTTGTATCAGAAAACGTGAGTCCTTGTCGTATAAAAGTCACTTTGTAAAAAAAGGGTTATATGGAAAGGATCTCTAAAAATGGTTGGATCGGGTTCAAATTTGGTACCATCAATTATTGAGCTAATTATTTATTTTTTACCGTTTTATTAAAAAATTTAAAAAACTGAACATTTTTTTCATATAAAAAGTTGTTTTAAACAAGTGAAAATATTATAGTCGGTCAAACCCGACCATCAAATACCCTACTCCACTTGATATATCATTCAATGTAATTTTTTTTCTTTGAAAAATGAAAAATTTTATTTTTCTATACCTACTTGTATTTTCAAAAAGTTCAAAATGATAAATTTAGAAAATCAGAAAACACTTTTTTATATGGGGAGGGCCTCTAAAAATAGTCCAATCCTATCCATTTTCAAAAGGGTTCTTTTTTGGTTCAATACATATTCTTATACCAAATGTCATGGAAATATCTCAAAAAATTCGACCTGTAACTTGGACACAAATTTGGATGGACAGACAGGCGGACAGACGGACATGGTTAGATCGATTCAGATTTTAATTCTGAATCGATCGGGGTAATTGAAGGTGGGTGTGACATATGCCGTTTAGGAGTTACAAACATCCGCACAATACTTAATATATTCTTTACAACAAGTGGTGCAGGGTATAAAAAGGTTTTAAAAATGGTCCGATCGGGTCCAAATTTGTCTTAAATAATTTTATTAACCTAATGTACTATTCTTCACTAAATTTTGTCAAAATTTATTAAGAATTGAATTATATGGGGTACTAAAAATGGTTCCATTCGGTCCATTTTCGGTTCTTCTGTGGGCCAATACCTGCCTTTGTACCAAATTTCATTGAAATGTCACAAAAAATGCCACTTGTAGCTTGAGCACAAATTTACTTGGACAAGCAGACGGGCATGATTAAATCGATTCCAATTTTTGATACTTTTTTTGTAATCGATTAGTATAATAGAAGATTAATTTATCTTTAGCCATTCAGAAGTTACAAATATCCGCACAACTAGTAGATCAGGTTAAAACAAGTAAAAAAACTAAATTTGGCTTAAACCAAATCTTACTAATACCCTTCACACCTTCAATGATGGACATGGCAGACACATTAAAGGGTTTTTTGTAAATTGTGGGCGTGTTTCTTATACGATTATTCCCATTTTTAGCATATCGACGGAACTACAACTATATATGTATGTACCAAATTTCAAGTTCATAGGTCAATTTTTATGGGAGATAAATAAATTTTTGTGGATTGTGGGCGTGGTTCTTGACCGATTGTGCCATATTGCCAGATTTGGAAATACCAACAACAGACAGACACACGGACACATAGACATGCGTGTCTAAATCGACTAATTGATGCTGATCAAGAATATATACTTTGTAGGGTGCCTGACGTCTCCTTCTCGGTGTTGCAAACGGAATAACAAACTTAGTATACCCTCATCACTAACGTGGGGGGTTTAAAAATTCTATTCTTTATTTTAAAAAAAAATGCATTTTTTTAAATGCGTAAAAAAGTAGCATTTTTTTTTTTTTTGCTAATACATAGAATACGTAATTTATTATATTAAAAAAACACACTCTTATGTGTGTGTGTCTATGTATATGTGAATAAAAGTATTAAAGGTCGAAAGTGCGGAGGTACGCATTTTCAAAAAAAAAAAAAAAAATTGCACTTTGGAAAAAAAATTTTTTTTTTTTTGTAATACTCAAAATACGTAATTTATTAAATTAAAAACATGCGCTTGTGTGTGTGTGTGTGTGTGTGTAAAAGCGCTAATGCCGACATGTGTCAGCGCATAGACGCCAGAGACGGAGGCGACGGTGGCGTCATTTTACAGACATCAAATATTTTTGGCAGTTCATTGACCCGATATATTGATTGTGGCCATGCCTGGGTAAGAGAACACACACAAATACATAGGTGCATGTATGTGCAAGTTTCATATATAAAACGCACATATTCATACTATTTTTATACCCTCCATCTTGGTGATGAGGGTATACTAAGTTTGTTCTTCCGTTTGCAACACCAAGAAAGAGGCGTCAAAGACCCTACAAAGTATATATATTCTTGATCAGCGTTGAAAATTGAGTCGATTTAGACATGTATGTCCGTGTGTACGTGCGTCTATCTATATGGAACTGAAATTTTGTACATGTAAAAAGGGGCAAAATCGATCAAGAGTCACGCCCACAATCAACAAAAATCTATATATCTGCCACAAAAATTGACCTATGAACTTGAAGTTCGGTACACTTATTTGTGGGCATGGTTGAATAACAGACATGCCCACAATTTACAAAAAACCATATTCAACGTTAAACTAGACTACTAACAACATATTTTTGCCACGCCCACCGTTATGGACGTGGAGGGTATTTAAAATTTTGGCTAAGCCAAATTTAGTTATTTTACTTGTTTTTGCTTTTTTTTTTTGTATTTGTTTTATGAGAAAGTTTTGTCTTTGTGCGCAGGATATGCATATTGTGTATATGTGAAGATACATAGGCAGCTGTACGAGTTGGTGTACAACGATGTGATGCAATGCAGCATCCGTCTGACACAGACCATATAGGGCCACCCAGGAGGCTGGCTACTTATGTAACATCTATAAAATTACAATCAAACAGAATACTTTAAAGTAGTATCTCCTCGTTTATGTACCTATTCAACATATAATATAAACGCTCCGGCACCTAACACTGACAATCGTACATATATACACGCATACATATGTGTTGTTATGTACAAAATACACAGATAGACTAAAGGACAAAAACAATTTTCGTTAGAATGAAAATAGCAATAACACAATAACAACAATAACAATTGTCAAAGACACGTTGAGAGTGGAAGACAAGGGAGGTGTCGCGCCCAAAAGTTACACAACACTCTATTATAATTTAGCTCTTTGAAAAGTCAAGAAATATATATATTTGTACTGTATATAGATTTACATATACATAAATGTATATATACGATAAAAACCACGCCTACAAGTAATAACAAGTAAGAAAACTAAATTTGGTTTAGGCCAAATCTTAAATACCCTAAACATCTACATACAAATAGTGGGCGTGGTAGTTTCATTATTACGCCATCTAATAGGATATATTTTATGTATTGTGGGCGTATTTATTATCCAACCACGCCTATTTTTGGCACATCCATAAAAAGGAAAATTATAATATGCATATCAAATGTCATTTTCATAGCTCAATTTTTGTGGCAGATACATGGGTTTTAGCCGGTTATGGGGGCATGGCCCTTGAGCAATTTTGCCCAATTGAAATTTATAATGGTGGGAGTGACAACAATGGACGGACATCCGAACGGACATTTCTATGTGTATAGATTCAGTTTGTGCTACCGATCAAAAATATATATATTTAGAAAAATTTATTTAAAAAATTGCTTCTTTTTCAGTTTTTGTTGAATTGTGGGCGTAACGCTTGATCAATTGTGCCCCATTTCAATACCAACTGTCAACACTTTTGCCAAGTTCCGAAATGTTATCTCAATTTTTGCATGTGAGAGAGTGATTTCTACAGAACACCGCTACTCACGGATAGATGGACTCATTAATCGATGCTAATACAGTATGTGTATACTTTAAGAGGTCTCCAACGCCTCCTTTTGGGCATTTCAAAGTCATGTATACCCCCATTTACTCTTAAAATCCTCAGACCGGTTTTTTTGTTTTTCTTTTGTTTTGTTCCAAAGACAATGAAATATCACTCACATAGCTAAAGTACGAACGGGCAAACTACCACCCACCATAAGCAATACTCGCACATATGTGTATGCATGGATGTAAAGCGTAGGAAAATAAATATTTTATAATAAACAACTGATAATTATTGTGTGAATACGAAACGGAACTGGCAACGAAACGGTATATAATGCGTACAGTAAAACGGTAAATAAGCAAACGCGAATGCATGTACAACAAAGTTTGCAATCCCCTGGAATTCTTTGTGAGAGTTCACGACCTTATTATTATGGTACAAAGCAGTGACGAATACAGGGTGGATAGATGCCGAATACGCACAATCATCGCCTTTTGATGATGGTGCAATTTCTCTACCAGACATATTTATCATAGCGGCAGTGGGTGGGTGGGTAAGGTGGCCTTATTCTCATCGGCCTGGTAAGCTCTCTAAAAGATAATTCCACATGGGCCACATGATACACATTTATACATATAAACAACAGACAATGCTTACCAGCCATCACCTTTAATAAATTCCAAATGCTTAAAAAACTCTGACACACACACACACACACACACGTATTTATGGAAACTGGGGACATTAAGCAATCTAATAAACATGAATGACGATCACTTACACATTCATTAAATTTGTGTATATACAGCGCATATGTATTAAGGTTTTATTTATTTAATCGAATTACTTTAAAGTTCGTTGTGGGAGTGGGAGGGGGGAGAGTGGGAGAATGTTAAGAGTCAACGGCACGACATGCGCAATTTGTAACACAAAAACGCAGTCTGTTCTGTTGCGGCGTTCATTGCCGTTGCTAATGCCGTCGCCATTCCTATTAGGGTTACATTACATTACAATACTCTCCACCACCCCATTCTTGCTTGGCCTACCGCACCTTGTATTTTGTATTTTAGCGTCTGGCTTCTGCAACACAATAAAACCTAACATACACAAAAAAGCCAACTTATCGGTTAACCCTACAAACACACACACACACACACACACATGCAGAGGCATCATTCAGACGGTATGGCAGTTAATCCAGCCATGTATGTACGTACATGTCCTGAAAGAATGGTTTTCACTTTGGGGAAGTACCATACATTACGTACATATGCAGAGTGTATATTATACATATATATGGGCCGCATGTGTGGGTGTGTTATACAGTCTGAGACTATATACATACATCCCTTCCTATATAGAAAACAGTCAGACAGTGTTAACAAAGCATAGACAAAGCTGAGAGTAAAGTACTCTACGATACTTTATCAAACTACCACGCAACTCACCATACCCCAACACAAAACATTTCGTCCTTAGTCAGTAATGTAAATTTTTTTAAATTATTTTTTATTTCTTAGGTATGGTCAAGGATCTATGGTGTGCATATACATAGTATTTATTGATGGTGTTTTTTTTTATAGTTTGTATGTGGTTGTGTGACTGGGAAGGATATTATGAGTAATAAAATTTATTAAGATTCTCTTTATGTTCTTTTGTATCATTTAATACATTATCGCTGCTACTTTGACCTGAAATGCATATTAAATTTATTAGTACATGTGCAACTCCCTGAGGGGAGTTATATGCACTACATGTCACATGTCATATACTGTTAAGGAACTATGAATTAAACAAAGTCAACACCCTCGACATATCATACACCAAGTTCGTCATTCCATTTCCAACACCCAGAAGAACACTTCAGATATTAGACAAAATATTATACATTTTATATATATTCTTGGTTAGCATCAAAAACTGATTCGACATGTATGTCCGTGTGTTGTTGGCATTTTCACGGCCGCAAATTTTCAAGATACTTAGCTGAAATTTCGTACAGACAGATCTGCACGCAGGTCGCTATTTAAAATGGGCAAAATCAGTCAATAGCCACGCCCACAATCGACAAAAGTCTATTTAAACCGAGCTTTTGGTGTACATATTTATGGTTAGCCTATATATATGGATGTGCCAAAAATGGGCGTGATCGGAGAACAGACACGCCCACAGTATACAAAACTAAAAAACAAAAAAACGTTTACAGAACTAGTATGTACAACCTTACACTATTAGGGCGCATAATCATGTACCTGCCACGCCCACTCCACATGCATATGAGCGTATATTTCCTTGCATCACTTTCCTGCATCACAGTAAATAATCACTTTTCTTCATTTAATGGCAGATCAATATACATATATATCAAACTTTTACTAACCTTACTAAAATATCCTACGGTATGGCAGCCGTCAACATCGGCCAAGGTCATGATATAGAACAGAAATGGTTCCACGTCATAGTATAGAGTTTTGTGATCGAGAAAAAATTTCGCAAGTAGACAAAGGTGCTGACAGTACTGCTTATGACGTTTCCCATCCACTTGCCACACTTGCAGTTTACCTTTACGATAGATTTCATCGCCGGGCGGATGACGCCAAACACATTTCTGGGCGTGACGTTTAATGCCAGTTTCGGATTTTTGATAGCGCAAACAAAACTCACATATGTACATCTGCGGTAGTCGAGCCACGTCCTCCGGATACGGTGACTGGTACCATACCTTCATTTTATATTTTCCCATGGTGATGTATCTAACGTTGTGTTATTGTATAAGCAATAAATTCATTACTTTATAATTACACATCAATAAAAAATTGCACATTTCCACAAATTCTTACTTACTTGATGCCTTTACCTATGGGTAGCTCTTTGACTTCATCTTCAACTTTTAAGGAGGCCAACGACTGAGCATCCCTGAACAGCTGCAAATCATAATCAGGCACTAAACCGATTAAACTCGGTTCGCGGTCATCATCCGTGCAATCTTTTTCTAATTTTACTTTGTCACTGTTCACCAGTTCGGCTAATGGCTTAAAGCGGGCTCGCATTTCCTTGAGTTTATTGTAAAATTCCTTCTGTTCTGGCGTCTGTGTATGTCTGAAGTTGTTGAGAGTTTTGTGCGCGTCGAGGTGATTTGATGACAATTTGGATCGCATTTCATTTCGATTCTTACGTTCGTTGGCACGTTCTTTACATTCTGAAGCCGACATGTTGTGGTAAATGGGACATGCCTCCGGCAGGAAATGACGATCCAAATTACCGCTTAGGTGACCGGACGAGTCACAACCTTCAATTGGGCACCTCTTCTCCAATTGAGGTGGCGAGGCAACACGCGGTCCCATTGGTACACCACCCAGACTGTTCTCCTTTTTTACTTTGCATTTACTTAGACCACCTGTCAGGCCAAGGTACGGTTTTTTTGCCGGACTTTTGGATGAGCTTCGTTTTAGGTCTTGTCCGTGGGCACCGTCTGAGTCCGTTTCCGAACCAAAACCATCTCCTATTGTTACTGCACCACCAGTGCTAGACTTTGTCTGCCTGTTTCGTCTGATACTTAGCGAGCGTGTTAATTTTCTGTTCGATATCTCATGCTTTACAGTTTGAGCGTCATCACTGTCAGAATTGGCCCCTTTATTATTTACAAGCGGTTTGGCAACACGTTTTCTTCTTTTACCCCTGGTTCCTTTGTTGGAATACGAGGAGTCACTGTTACTCTCCGATTCACTGCTGCTGCTGTTCGATTCATCTTCTGAGCCAGTTGCACTATCAAATTCTGAATCATCCGAGCTTTTGCGACGTGGAAGCGAATTACTCAGTTTGGCGTGAGGGCCACTAGAACGCCTTGTAAGTCCTCTACTCTTCGCTAGATCTAAGCTGTTTGCTTTCGTTATGGCTTTCGAAGGATCTTGTTTTAATTTTTTCAGGTTATGAGTCCTTTCAGAGGCTGACTCCGAATCGCCCGATAAAAGTATTTGCTTATCTTTCTCATGTTCTGTAACGGTTTTGCTGATTTTGTTTGTGTCATTGCTTGATGGTGTTTTGGCTGTAGTTTCGGTTGGTTTCAGTTTGGCGGATGCTAAAACAAATGGTGTACTAGCTGTTACTGAACTTTTTCGCCTTTGAGTATTTTGTGCCACAGAGCTGCTTGTTGATGATCGTATAACACGCTTAGTTGATGGTATTTCATCTTCGCTTGAGAACATATTGGGTCTAGATGAACGATGTGTTCCATTACCAGGAACAACTTGCTTCGACTTGGCGGCAACTTTTTCAATATCGTTATTTTTCAAGCCAATCGATTTACTTTCAGAACTCTTTCGGCGAATTGTTGAATGCGATTTGACTTTGGTATCATTTCCCTTCGAAGTATAATTATTTGGTTTAATATCAGTGGAACTGCTCGACTCACTATCTGTTGTTGTGCTGCCCGTACCTGAACAACTTGAACTGCCACTTGTTGAGGAACTACCTGATGATGAACTGGAACTAGAACGGCTCGAATTCATATCGATGTGGTCAGTCGGGCAGTATTGGCAACACAATTGATTTTTGTTTTTTTATTCACTGGATAGGGGTATTGACCGGTTACAATGTGCTCATTTGCCCAGTACATATACCCTCTGCCCGAAATGTAATCACACTTAAATAAACTAATGTACTATCTATCTGTTAAAATTGTTTTCCGCCGAGTACGTTTAAACATAAAAAGACATGAAAAACAATTTGCAACGAATGGGAATGTTTTCGCCCCGTTACGTGGGATATTCTAAATCAAAAACAGGCATTAACATTAACAGGTTCAAAGCAACATCTCCCCTACATGTGTTGAAAATATTATACCATAAATAAAAATTTGCAAATTTTCTTAGCATAATATGTACTCTAATTAATGTGGTGTCCACATTTTACCTAATCACGTAATTAACGTGTTTTTATTTTTTCTGTTTGTTATTTCATTATATTCCGCATTGCTATCTTCATGCCATTATTTTCACTATTAATAAAAATAAAAATCAAATGTTGACACGGAGTTAACTTAATTAGAATAATTTGCACAAATTGGTGATTATTTCAGGATAAAAAATTTTTTGTTTCTTATTGTTAACAAAAGATTATGGTTTAAAGTAAGAATCAATAATTAATTCACCCCCCCAAAAAGAGAATTTATAGGTCTCTCAATACATGTCATATGTACAAACGGTTGACACTAATAATATTAAACTGAGGTTATGTCACATGCACAGTTGTGAAACAGCAAATTTTAGCTATGCATTCTAGTTTGGTGGTTATGATTTTGTGCTTTACGTTTTGCACATATAATCTAACTGTGGCCTCAATACCTTCCTATGAGGACAATGATTTTGCTGAATTTGAAGATTTTGACAATGATGAGGATTTTGTAGAATTACAGCCGGCAACCGCGAAGCTGCCGGCGGCGGTGCCGATTGCTAAGGAAAGAGAGACAACGAATGAAAATAATGTTGAAGGCGATGAGGAGGACGGTATCGTGGAGGATGAAGATGAATTTTTCAAGGATGAAGAAGAATTTGAAGGCTTCGAAAGTGGCGATAACGAGGAGCCAACAGAAAAGATATCTGAACCCAAGCTTACTGTTGCCAAAATTCCTATGCATTTCCGGTAAGCGCGCTGATAATTAAATTTTTAAAATTTCATTCAGTATATGACATGGCAGTATGCTCTATAGAATCTTATGTCTCGACTAATAAGCGCTTACTAAGTTTTGCATTGTGTTTTAAAGTAGCAGGGGTATTTAAATTAAACTTGGTATGTGGGCACACTTCTTGACATTTTCAAATATCTCTCATTCATCTAAAAATAGTACTAGAGTTTGTTGTTTACGCACACATATTCACTGATGCAGAATATATATAAAATGTGGCAAATTTTTGCTTATTACAATATCCATACTTCCAGTACCCATTGGGATTCGTATTGGTTGGAAATGCTTATGTTGGCCGGCTTAATGGTTTATTTCATAAACTTTTTTGCGGGTAAAGCTAAAAATGTGAAATTGGCTCACCTGTGGCTTAACACTCACAAGGCTCTGCTCGATGATAACTTTGTGTTGGTTGGGGACGATGGTAAAATTGAAAACGAGAATCCCGGCTTGATGAAGGAAAGTGAAAGCCTCTATACGCTGTGGTGTTCGGGGCGTACATGTTGCGAAGGCATGTTGGTTGAGTTGAAAATGATAAAACGTCAAGATTTGGTGTCATTAATGGCCGGTTTGATGCGGCCCCAGCAAGATCAGCTGCACATAAAAGTTGAGTTAACTCGCGGCGTAATGGACACGTTTGTTCTATTCGTTGGCTGTAAGAAGACCGTTAGCAAAACATTTAAGGAGTACACAGATTTGGTAGCCACGATACGATACCATTTTCTATTCGAGAACAATTTTAATTTTATTACTTGCGTTTATTCACAGAGCAAATATTGTACACTAGTCAGTAAACCGGAAACGCGTTACAATGTGCCAACTGGTTTCAGTATACTCTCGGAAATATCTGAGGCCACATCCGCTATATTAGACCATCGCGTTATAACCACTTTAAAAAAATATCAACAACTCATTGATTACATACACATTTCGGATCAATTCAGTGGTCCGACGCAACAAGAGGACGCGTCCAATCTGAAACAACCCGAGACGAAGTCCATACTATGGGCTGGCTTCATCCTGCCAAAAGACAACGACATGGAAGCAGTCAAACCTTTGCTAGTACTCATTTTCTATTTGATGGAACGCCTCAAAGTGTACCGCATCTCCAAAGAGGTTAAAATCACTCAAGCAACATTTCTATTTAATTTTCTACATCTACATGCGTTCAATTGCAGAGTAAACAAAAAACGGAGAAGAACCGCATGCGAGTAGAGGAGGAATTCTTAAAGAGTACCCATGCTGCCCGCGCTGAAGCTGCGGCCCAACGACGCGAAGAGAAACGTAAGCAGGAGAAGGAGCGCGTCATGGCCGAGGATGACCCTGAAAAGCAACGCCGCTGGGAGCTTAAAGAACAAAAACGACAAGCCAAAAAGAAAGCACCCAAAATGAAACGCCTTGCTGTCAAGTCTTTATAAAATTCATCAATAGTATATTTCGCAGTTCTCTACACACAAATGACGATTTATTTAAAGAAAATAAATTCTGTGAATAGTGAATCAATGCACGAAAAAAAAAAATGTTTCACAAATCGAGTACAAATATTTTAATTGTATATGAATATATAATATATATGTAAATGTGTATTAGTATTGTAATTACGTTATTAGCATTAACACTTTGCGGGGAAGCAGTTCTCATTCGACATGTAAGCGATATGATTGCGCAACGTTTTGATTTGCTTCTGCGCTGCATCGAAACTGTACGACAACGTGTTCAGTTGACCTTGCATTTCGCGTATCACCACTTCGCGGTCGTTCACCGACAGACAAGCGGTGGCGCGACATTGAGCCAATTCCTTCTCCAAGCGGTCGATTTGTTCTTGCAGCTGCTGTTTAATAAGCTCAGCACGCTCCTTGGTGCGTGCTATTATCTTGGCCGATTCAGAACGCAAGGTGTCCAGATCCTCTTTGGTTGTTTTCAATTGGTCGCAGAACATGTCGCGTTGCCTCTGCAACTCTTCGAAATTCTTCTGCGTCTTGGTCAGTTCTTGTTTACATTGCTGCAACTGAGAGCGGCAATCATCGTTTGGCGAGTTACCGTTGTCTTGTTTCGTTTTTATTGCTTTCAGTTCCTTGCATACAATAATTAATTTGTTCTCGAGGTCCTCCTTTTCTTTGCACACTTGGACCAATTTGATTTGCTCGTTCTCCAACAGTTTGGGGAATTGCAACAATTCGTTCAATTTCTCTTGAAACTTGGCTCTTATCTCTTTCACCTCCAAATTGATTTGCTTCTCAATGCGCTTATTATTCATGTTCAGTTTTTCTATGGTAGCACAATGCTCCTCCACTTTCTGTTGGGCATTCAGGTATTTATTTCTATAGTCCTCCAGCTGCAGGGACTGCTCCTTCATTAGACATTTGAACTCCACTTGTTCTTCCTTCAATTCATTAACCCGTGCGCGTAATAAATGCAATTCGGATTCGTCAGCACTTCGGCCGTCGGGGGCTCCGAAGCTATCGCCGGTCGAACCTGTACATGTGGTTTTTAATCTACGATGTTCGAATGCAAGGGAGAAGATTTAGATAAAATGATATATGTGACGGGCCATACGAGTGTCGAGCGTCCGGTCCGTTCGTTGAAAACCTTCTCCCCAGTTGTCAAAAATTAAGAAATCGATTGAAAAGTTGTTGAAATCGAAATATTTAAAAAGCTACACAACATTAGAGGGAGTAATCATATGTTTGCCACGCCTACTTGCCTAAGCCAAATTTAGTTTTATTCCTTTTTTTGAATTTTAATTTAATTTAAATATTCAATCGGACAGAATCCATCGAATGACACACCCATTACTAAGAAAAACTACGACAAGAAGGTATTTCGATTTTAGGCAATCACTCACCTTTTTGATAACTCTTTGAGCTGTTCATCCTTCTTACTGAACTCGGTTAATAAATATAAATAGTTGTCCTTGAGTTTTTGAAATTGTTCAGCTTTCGCACTCTTGCCGGATTTACATAGTATTGAGGTGTCGATGGGCGGCTCATTGTTTTGAAACTGTGAAGGAACTGGCGGTGGACTAGGCTTCTTAATGTCGTGCTGTGGACATGGCTTTGACAGTTTTTTCTCCAACTCGCGACGGCAGATTTCACTCTTCAACGCATTAACCGCCTCTTGCATGCAATATATTTTCTCTTTTAATTTCTCTATGGACGTGTCCTCCGCTAAGTAGGAAGTGGGTGCTTTCTGTGCTTTCTTTTTGCGCTTGGGACAGGGTTTTTGGCTCCCTTCATTCTTTTTCTTGCACACCTTCAATGCAGCCAATATCTCCTTGATCAACTTCTGTTCTTCCGTTTCGCCACCTCCCCCAGACTCTCCTGCACTCTCCTGTTCCTGACACGAATATGATTTCTCATTGTCACTGGTGTCTCCGCCAGCAGATTTCCAACACGTACCAGGCTCATGTCTGATTGGAGCTCTTTTGGATGTCTGCACCTGTAACGTTTCACACGTGTGAACGATTGGTGCCATCTGTTCTTCATCAAAGGTTGTGACCAAGTTAATTTCCCTGTAGCGCCGCCGAGATCCAAAGTTTTGTAAATGCATGGCTTTGTTAATTAAGCAGCGCAGCTTATCCAACTCCTGCCGCAGGCAGCAGTCGAGTGCTTTCATATCATTCTCTTCGCACGCGGTAAGGCACGGCTTACAATTGATGTCTTGTATTTGGGCCTTAATCCGCTCAATAGTCTCATTTTGGCAATTTATCTCCTTAACCAATCTTTTGTACTCCTTGTAATTGCGTTGCTTTTCCGGATCGTCCGAAGATGATCCGAGCGGTGTATAATCGTCGCCTTCCTCTTCTTCCTCTTTAGGGTACATCTGAGTGAGCTCCTCCTCACCTTCAGCTTCACCACCATCATAGGCGACCATCATGGCCTCTTCTTCTTCCAAATTTTCTTCTTCCATTGTTAACGATTCTTAATAAAAATTTAACGCGTACGATTTTAACAATTAAAGATCTCACTAAGAATTTGGATAAAATCTAAAGGAAATCTAATTTTTATAAATTTTTTCTGCTCTTAATTGATTTCGTAATAATTTTTCAGAAAATTTCTTGAAGTATTTTCGAAAGCATTCTAATGATTTAGAAATTTTTTCAATTTTTTCAAATTCCACAAAGTGTTTCACCTGTTCAGTTAGGTCTAATTTGTACTACATTACAACAACAAATTGTTGTCACATATCACAAGAGCGCAAATGGTTCTTCTAGTTGGTTCTGCGACATCCGCTTCTGCTAATAATGCAGCCGATGAGTTGCCATGATCGCAGAATGTGGCCGTTATTGTACAATGCTGGAAAGAGCGAACGAATGTTCATAAGTACACGTACGGCATGCTTCAATTGTTTGTTCTCTTTTTCATTTCGACTGAAGGGCGAAAGTAACATTAATTCAATAAATTTTCTGTTTTGAAAATCATTCGTATCAATATCAAATCAAATAATTTGGACTTTCGAAATATATGAGTTTTCTCCTGATGCTGGCGCACTGTAGTCTATCATCGATGGAGCGTAAAAATCTAAATTTAGAGTTCACAACCAAATTAAATACAGGACGGGAAGAGCTGTACCCGAAATATCGTGGGAGTCGTCATCTAATTGTAAAAAGTTCATTAATGGCCAGCTCGTCAGGTGGCGACATTAAGATGAACGGTATGCATATTTCTCATCACTCCAGAAATCCCAGTTTTCATCAATTAAGCTATGAGGTACCGAATAATAGTAACGACGGGGAGGAAGAAGATCTAAGAAGCGAAATAAGCAATGACTTCGACTTTGATCGTTCTTCACTGGATTCGCAAACAATGACTTCGAAACTGAAAGCCGAATTAGCGAAATATAAAAAAGAATTGCGCGAATACACTCACACTACCAAGGATCTCGAACATAAATATCATAAAATTAATTTCGAATTGAACGAAATACAGCAGAAACACAATCGCTTCGTGGCAGGGAGTCAGCGCTGTTGTACGAACAGCGCTGATTCTGATGATGGTGTAACGGATGATATAAGTAGTACTGGTTCCGAATATTCTTTGAAACGGAAGTATACGCAAGTTTTTGATCGCGATCCAAGTTTTATGCATATTTTAAGTAGAGGATCTGATGGCAGTTTGTTGGGAAGTGGCAGAAGCTGTGATGGTTTTTCGGTAGGATCGTGTCGACGGCATACGCCACGTCAAAGTCGCACCACCGTAGAAAGTCGCTTGTTGGGTGACTGCAACTGCCGATCGAAGCAACGCTTGAGCGACGACAAGGAGAACGAACCACTTGGCGATATAACCAATGATCACCACCGCATGTGCAGTAAAGACTTAAACGACATCTACAAAACCCTCAAGACCGTAATGGAAGGTAATCACAAAAAAATAGCAAATCATCAGCAAGAGGTGGACATTGGCTTCTTGCAAACGACCATTGTCAATTTGCAAAACGAACAGGAAAAGTATCGCAGCATTATTGAACAGCAACAATGCTGTTTGAATGACTATCACACGCGCTGCGTGAAGGCTCAACAAATCATGCACACACAACAGATCGAAATTGAAAAGCTCAGCTCCAATAATCATCAGTTGGAGACAGAAATCACGTCTGGCATCGATCAGTTGCGTCTCAAATTGGAAGCCAAACTTCGTGAAGTCGCCCAATTCCCGCAATTGTTGCGCGAAGAGCAAGCCAAACACGACCGGCTACTAAAAGAAAATGCTTTACTGCACGACCGCATACGCGCCATACAGGTGGAGGCTAATCAGTTAAAAGCAAAACTGGAAGACATTAATAAACGAAAGTTGTGTACGCTGACGCGACTGAAAGCGGCCGAACGCGATTTAAAGATCTTTAAGAACTATAATGCCGCCTTAAAGCAAGAGAAGCGCCGCTTAAATGATGAGTTGCAGAAAGTGCGTGAAGAAATGGAGACGTTACAATCGGGCAACAAGCGAATGCTTAATCGTCAGCGCGAACATACCGAAAAGCACCGCCGCGAATTGCAAAAACGCGTCTTCGATCTGGAGTTGAAACTCAGTCGCAGTCAGAATTCAACGTCAAATCTCATACAGGAACGTGATAATTTAATAGCGGAGCTGCAAAGTCAACTCAACACTTTGGTGCATAATTTCGAGGTGTCACAGAAGCATATACGGGTGCTGCGGCGCCATATTTACACAATGACAAGCGGCGGTTCTACCATCAGTAACAATCGCGAGCAACAAGGATTACGACACAATCGCATTATTCAACAGGGCACTTAACCACTTAAGATGTTGGGTGTGTACGGTGTATAGTTTGAACAAGTTTTACTTCATAATCGAGCTAATATTTGTTCTTTCCATACATCTCACGTCTGATATGAAGACTCTAACAATTGCCTTTCATAGCACTTCCCATGGGCATCATCATGATGCCGGCGCTTCCTGTATTTTAAGATGTTTTTTTTCCTTTTGAGCTTTTCTTCTATTTTGCTCAAAATTTGTGTATGTCTCGTATACATTTATTATGTGTTCGTGATTTTGTTTTTTTTCCCTAAATTAAAGAATATTTAAGTTGTACATGCCGTTCTTAATTTTAGGGATTGGGTGAACAGAGGAGGAGTAAAAAAAGCATCATTTTATACCCTCCACATACGATGAGTTGGTATACCAAGTTTGTCGTTTCATTCTGCATTCTGCACCTCTAGTCAGGAATCAGAGACCGTACAAAGCATCAGAAACTAACTCGATCTAAGTCCGTAAATCCGCTCATTCTTGAAAAATATTGAACTGAAATTTTCTACAGACAGATCGCTTCTTAAATCGGTCAAGAACCACTCTCACAATTGACAAAACTCCATTTATCGGACACAAAAATTGACCTATGAAGTTGAAATTTGGTGCCCTTCCAAAGATATGACAAAATTGGGCATGGTCGTATAATAGACACGCCCACAATTTACATAAAACCATTTTCAGTGTAAAACTCCACTTAAAAATGTTTACGTAAAACACTATTAAAGGGCATAATCAAGTGCCTGCCACACCCCCCTTTGTAAATACATAGATGTGAAGCGTATTTAAGAGCTGGTCTAAAGTCAAATTTACTTTTTCTACTTATTGTTTTGACATCTGCTGCTGAGAGGAAAATTTTCCAAAAATAGCTTTTGCGGAGAATATAATTTTCAGCCATTTCTTATTTACATACCAGATGAGCGTATGGCCCCATTTATTTTAAATATATTTTTGTGTTGAACAATTTCAAAGCAGCGGGATACTAAAAAAAAGAAAAGGAGGAAAACTAAATTTGGCTTGGGCCACAGCTTAAGTACCTTCCACATGTAAAGACAAACAGTGGGTGTGTTACGCCCTTTAATATGCGTTACGTACCACCTTACAAGTCGAGTTTTCAGCTGAATACGGTTTTTTGTCAGATGTCTGGCATGTCTGTTATCCAACCGCGCCCATATTTAGCAACTCGACTCAGTTTTTGAAGTTTTTGTGGTTTGTAAGGTCTCCTATGGGTGTTGCAAGTGGAATTACAAACTCAGCATACCCGCTTTATTTTACGTGAATGGTATAAAAAAGATATTTACTTGGAGGAAAAATGGTGTATTTTTATTAGTCTACGTTTTACAGCCTTACGGGCAATTCCTAAGTATTACGAGGGAAGACACAGTTGAGCGTTGAATATGAATTTTGGCAGCTTGCATTATATCGTTACATCATTCGCGCTCCAAGGGATGTTCATTTTAACATGGTGCCTGACACATAGTGGTGATCCCAGAAATTGTTGGAGCACTTATGAGGACTGCGTTGTACAAGCACAATTACTGCCGGATATCACTACAAACACAAGTAATGAATTTTTGAAAATTGATTGTTGGCCGCTACCTAATAATCTTACAAATAATGGACGGGATCATGTAGTAAAAATTGCTCCAGCTGTCATTTTGGATGGTTGTCGTACATCTTTGGATTATGAAAGTTGCGGTTTCGAGTTGTTGCCCAATTGTGAATATATTACTCAGTCTGTTGTACAACACTTTCACATGGACTCCCTTAAACTTCTAAAGTGTTCACCAGCTCTCAACCATCCGCCATTACAACTGCTGCACTTTCATAACAACGAAATCGGTACGATTGATTCACACTCGTTCCTCGACGACACTCATACACAACTGCAAGAATTAGAATTTATGAGTAATTCTTTACGGTACATTGTGCCATCATCTATGCAACATTTAAAGTCGTTACGTATTCTGCGCATTGTGAATGAACGCATGCTATCTATTCAGGCGGATGACTTTCTCTTGCACATTCATGCTGCCCAAATATACTTGAAATCTATAAAATTGTTAAGAGCAAAAGTTTTTCAAAATCTACCGGCATCAGTGCAAGCATTATTGGTGTCTGAGACTGCAATCGACACGAAGGACGTTCAAGTTTTGAATAACGGCATTCTGCATAATCTCACAATTGTAAACTGTTTCGTTGAATCGTTTACTTTAACAGATCGTACTGCCAGCGTTGCATCTCTGAATTTAAGTGGAAATAATTTAAAAGATTTTATAATAACAACAACAACAACAAATATACAAACATTAGACTTGAGTCACAATCACTTAACAATGCTACCTCAATTGTGGTTAAAGAATCTGGCAAATTTAACAGTTTTGAATCTGAAAATGAATGACATCAAAATGTTAAATCTTTACCATATATTATCTAGCTTACCGAATGCATGCCACCTTGACATTAGTTATAATCGTTTGGCGTCATTACTGGGCATCAATGAAACATTTCATCCGATGATGTTGTCACAGCTGCACTTACACAGCTCTCACAATCCATGGGATTGTTTATGGTTACACCAGTTTGCTCATTGGTATCCGGAAAAGTTCCGCATTATGGACTATAACAAATATATAGCGAGAATCAATGTAAACGGCTTGGAGTGTATACCCACCGAACGACAAGTCTATGCAGCCAATGATACCATTGCAAAGAATAATAATGATTTTATTACCATCTCGAAACCAGTAATCAATGTAACGGCTTACAACTTGTTATATGGTGATCAGCCGTGGGAGTTGAGAAGAAATCAACGGGCCGAAGCTTTAATTATACTTTTTATGCTTCCCGTAGGGATAGCCTTACTCCTTCTATTACTCTACATGTGGATCTATTGCCAGAAAGTGTTCCATTTATCGTATTATCTAAATTTCACGTGTAGGCGCAGTAGTAGAGGACAACCTGCATTTGCAGCAGCAGTCAGTCCCTCCTCAGCAGCCCATCTCAATATCATATGTGGAATGTCACAAAATACTGCAACGCAACGTATGGCTGCTGTCTTCGGCAGCATGGAGGAAGGGCAGCCGGCAGCTTATGAGGAGACTAAAAAATGTGATTGCCAGCAAATACCTATAACCGATAATGATAGCACCGCTGGCCATACATTCTGTGACAGTTTTCCCAAAGTTAATGCACTCAATATTTATGAACGAATTGTTGAGATGCCCACAAGTCACCGCAATCCCACCACGTGCGGCAATTTATCGTAATTAACCAACAATGTTTAAACCAAAATTATGTTGTACAAATGCCCTCGAAAGCTGCATCAAATGCGTTGCCTTTAACTCTTCTTAATTACAAAACAAACGGTTCTGAATTGATTATTTGATTTTGATTGATTTTTATTAATAACGAAAAGTTACAATCGCAGAAAAAAAAAAAATGAAAATGTTATAATCGGTCAAGCTCAACAAGACTTTTCTCAACTAATAATTTTCATGGCGTGCAGTTACATTGAAGCCGGTACATAAACGAAAATGAGTTCATTTCTTAAATAATTTGCTTAACTTGGCTTCGAACGTACAAAAACTCGACGGACCTGTATGTTTGTTTTGATTTGTCTTGTAAGGGTGGTCTTGTTAGGACTGCTTTGTACAACATTTTGTTGGTTAGAGGATGAGGGTACATTACAACTTATATTGTGTACGCTGTCAGCTTCATTGCGAAATTTTATATTTTTATCATTTTGCTGGAAAGTGCCCTTGCCCGTGTCATGTGGTTTGCTTAATGTCGAGCGTGCTGGTGACACGCCCAAACCTTCAATTCCTCTGACTTTTCCATGCCGTTTGTCTGAACGTTTCATGGGTGTCGGAGGTTTGACTTTTAATTTTGAAAATTTACTGTTTACATATGAAAATGGTTCTGTGGTATCCTCTGGAATTTCTTCATTTTTGAGTAGAGCAGAAGAAGCATCATCTAAGGTTGGTGTTAGTAAAGTTGGAGAGCTTTTAATATGATTTTCTTTTGTTTCCAATGTCTCCGATTTAGGTTCGTTGAGATGTAGTTCTTCTGATACAAGGCGAGGGCTCTCATTTGCAATTCTCGGTTTAGCCTCTTCAATCTCTTTCTCGTTTATATTAACTTCGATAGCTTGTACTGGTTTAAATGCAATCTTGTGTTCATTCAATAAGTTTTCACGATTTAGCAGAACATAACGAGATTTTAAGGATTCGAAGCGCCATCTACATGAGAAAACAAAGAATGATTTTCCATCTTAAAAGAAGTATAATTATTATGGCCCTTACCGCGCCATATCTTGCACAGCGTTACGCAATTGTTCCTCCAAACTGGCATTTTGAATGCCCGTCGAGAATAATTGCTGTTTCAGATGATCTTTTTCATTCCTTCAGAATATAAGAATATTTAATTAGCATTCAGTTCATGGTTTTATGAATTTCCTTTTAAAATGTACTTGCAAAAATCAAGCATGGACTCAAGCCAAGGAGCTTCTTTGTCACGGGCCAATTCTTTGAGGCGATCCTGTGTCCAATTCAATTCCTTCTTCAACTGGTCATTTTGATCGATTAGATTCCCTATTCGTTTGTACAGTTTATCTGTAAATGAAATGATTTGCGTCATTTATTTATTCCCATCTTGTTGTAACCATATGTAGTACCTTGAAGACTCCTGTCGGCATTACAAAATATGGAAGTACATGCTTTCAGTTCTGTGAGCATATATGCGTTCTCCTGCTTTAAGCGACGTATTTCGTGTTCACTTTCCGTGTATGCCTTTTTCATTTCTAAATAATTTTTTTTCTGTGCTATCAGCAATTGCTTCATGGCCTGACGTTGATCGTCCACCTCGGCAAACAGAGAATTCCCTTTCCGATCTGAACACGGGGATTATTTGACCATGTACTTACTATCTACTGTTTTTGTATATTTACCCTGATCTACATTGGCAGCGGTTAGCAGAGCAATTTTAGCATTGGCCTCACCCAACTGTTCCTGGGTACTTTCCAGCATTTGTAATTGTTCTTCCAACTCTACGCGCTTGCATTGCAAATTCTCCTCCAAACAGTTCACTTGATCTCTCAATATGTCATTGTTTTTCTATAAACAAAAGCACTTTCACGCTTCAAATTTATTTAGTTTTTAATATTTGAATAATACCTCAGATTCGGCCATGGCCATTGTGTTGCGCGTAGAGCATTCTTGAACTTCTTCCAACTTACGTAATAAGTTGAAATTTTTATTTTCCATAATTTGTAAACGTGCCAACATTTCTTTAGATGTTTTCTTTTCATCATTTTCATTTCGGGACTCTTCATTAGCTTTCAAGGCCTCGGTTAGTTTTTTACCAAGTTGATGATTTTCTTCAGTCAAACTGTTGAATTCTTGTTGCAGCGTATCGTACGATGATTCTAATTTACTGTAACGTTTGCGTAACTCATCCAACTCGTTATGAAGATGTTGGAAATCCTCTTCACTATATTTACTTTTGGTAGAACTTAGTTGTTCTAGTTCCTGGGACAGGTAAGATTCGGCCGCAGTGGCCACTCCAAGAGCCCTTTTCAATTCATGTATTTTTTGTGCGTCCACCTCATTAATCAGTCGCATTTCCTCATATTTATTGTAGAGTTTATTGTACTCTTTAGCTAAATCGTCTCGTGTTAAATTATCGCTGTCAACGTACTCCATCATTTTATTTTGTGATTTGGTTGGAAAATTTTCTACATTTAAAATATATTGTGGCGGCAAAGTCAAATTAATTGGAGTGACTAATGAACAAACAAAGAAAAAAAGAAGAAGACTTCAACAATTGTATATTTAGACGTGCGCCAAAATAGCAACACTAGTTGGCAACGAATGCTTTTTTGGCGCAGTGGCTGTGAGAGAGTAAAAAGAAAAATATTCGTGGGATGAATATTTTAAAAGAGAAATTTCCCTGAATGAGGGAATTATTAATATTGAAAGTCGATTTAATCGAAATTGTCACAAGAATCTTTAACAAAATTTGGTCTTGAAAAATTAATCATCGTATCTAGTATGCATGGTCCGTCCGTTGTAGAGGTTCTCCTGCAAAAATGCACATTGATGCATCGTACAATTTCGATTAAATCGATTTTGAATATTAGTATAAGGTAAAATGAGAGAAAATACAAGGCAAGACTTGTGAACAAATGTCCTTTACTTCCCGTTTCCATGCCAATTATATCGTAAACATGTTGGCTACAAAATATTAAAATTTACCAATTTATAAAAAAAATAATGTCATGGAAGATATAGAGATTAAAAGTGGTGGTAATCTCCAGAATTCACCCTTGACCGGGTTCCAATCAGACGATCTCCTAGAGAAATTAAAGCTGTTGAATTATGAAAAGAATTTGTTGGCTGAATCAAAAATGAAACCACTGTCCAGGTTTTATTTTGTCACGTCCACAAATCCTGGCGAACAATTTTATATGTTTACATTGATTGCTTGGTGGCTATACCAGAAACTAGGCAAACATATGGATAAACCGCAAGAATATGATGATCCGAACGATGTCATTGGGAAAATAATAACACTGTTGCAGGAAATGGTAATAAAAAGAAGATGTAAAAAGAAGAAGCAACCATATAATCTATTTATTTAGGATGTCACCATTGATTTTACACCCAACAAGCTGATGCGTGGTGCCGGGCCCAATTGCCTGTATGTCTTAGATTCACTGGCTACTCAGGCTGTCAAAGTGATGAAGGTTACTTGCCGGAAGCCGCATATAACTCAAGAAGAGGAGGCCAACAATGATTATTTGGATGACAATGCTGAAATCATTTTGGAGAAAATCGAAGACGAACAAACTGGCGTTGATAGTGATGACAATAGTGAATTGGATTTAAATGATAATCCATTCATGCAGAGTCGCCACAAGAAGAGGACTTTTCAATTATATCAGGAGCCGGATAAAATTGTTGAAAATTCACATGACTCTGACAAACTTTTGGACGAGCAGGCATGGCGTTTAGAGTTTGAACAAGTGCTGCCCAAACTAAAGGTATACATACGCAGCGATGTACGCGATTGGAGGGCTCATTTGGGTCAAATGGACACCCTACGAGATCAGTTAATCAAGGTGTTCACTAAATACTCGTTCATTTTGGCAATCATGTCCATAATCGTTAATGTATTTTTAATATCGTAGGTAACTGATGACACACAAGGCGAATTAAGAAAACTGTACAACGAGTTCACATTCAATTTGGAAAAGTTGGAATCTCGCGAAAAACATTTAAATAATGAGCTGCACAATCTGATTGTACAGTATAAGGATGTTTCGATAGAATTGTCAAATGTACAAAATGCCCAAACGCAAGCACTGGAAGAGATTGAAAACACGACGGAACAGTTGAAGACTGTTATGGCCGAAAATGATGCCAGAAAAACTGAAATGGAGAGAAGAGGACAATTGATGTCGGACAGTAGTAAGTCAACCGAATGTTATATTCCCTTGATCAGTCGACACGGAAGTGAAAATATCTTCATTTGATCGCTGTCACTTTGCAGGTTTGGTAACGCAAATAAAGAAGGCCATCGCTAAACTTAAAGAGGATATAGCGTATCTGAGCTTGGAAGTGGCGCTGCTTGTTAACGGTATTGATCGTGACATTATGCGAAAAGTTGATACCACAATTGAATCTGTTCGGGTTATATAACTATTCATGATAATCAGTACGATTGAAATGTAAAATTATATCTTTTTTATATATTGAGTGTGAGTGTGTGTGGATGTTTGTAATTCCTAAATGGCAAATGCCACACCCACCTTATCTAGCACAAGAACAACTAACGAGAGTGAATCAAACTTATCCACTACAACACAGACAGGCTGTAGTAATTTTTAATAATTTCTAAACGTTACTTGTTTGTGAACTGCACCATGATAAAAATGCTAGCCTTGACTGACGTTTCGACGTAGACAAATCATGAAAAACGTTTAAGGGTTCATTTTTATTCAAATACAAAATGGTTATGTTCTTATGGAAAAAATGAAGAAAAACTCTATTCTTAATCGAATATAAATTCAAATCTTGAACATTGTTTACTTTTTAGAGTACAGTATGGCTGGTATGGCGATAAACACTTGTGTTGCTGAGTAAACTGTGTTTCTTAATTATATACGTTCGCACATATCGTGTGAATGACGTCTTTATTATAATGGAGTTTTTATTACTGCTTAATAATTTTCATTAAAAAGAGCGTATACACAAGAATACTCACGCACACACACACAAATCAAGGGACGACCACCAACGCAGTTGCAGAAGGAGACTCTGTTTAACAATCTGATTTAATTTACAATAATTGAATTTGATAAGAAAGCAATATCACAGTGTCTAGTTTATGTGTGTGTGTGTGTGTGTGTGTAAATTTTTTAAAATGATTTTGTGCAACATACACACAACCTCACAACACATAACCTCTATAGCGGTTAGAATTGTTGATTAGAGTTTTTATTTTTTCATTCGCACACACTTCAGTGCGATTGTTCGTGTGCGTGCTTCAATCCTGTTTATTGACTAAAGTGTGTGGTTGTATAGCGAGTGAGTGCATTAAAGCAATTATCACCTCTTTTTTTTTTGTTTCGTTATCTAAGCCACAGTGTAAACACAATTAGACAAATTTCCGTCATTAAATGGAAGACGCTGAAGATTTACAATAAACTCGTCTTCATATTTACTCGCTAAAAATATTTACGTGGACAAGTAACGAAAAATAAATAAATAAATAAACAAGAAAAATATTGTACGTGAGCGAGGTGAGGAAGAGAGGTATCATTCGAACACACATGTTCCTCAATGGGCTTCGAGATAAACCGAAAATAAATAACGAAAAAGTACCATCTATGACCATCAAAGCTAAAATTCGAAAGGGCTGCCGCATAGCTAAACATTTCTTATATTGACATTGTGTTAAAAAAGGTCCCAGTTATGCATAGGCCAATATTTCCTATGCACGAATCCTTATCGTGGCAAAATTCCCTCAGTTTGGATACACATTACTTCGACGGTTCCCAGAATCTATTCACCTTTCCTGTCACTTCTCCTAAATATGAAAAACTAACAACGGAATATATTCGGCTGTAACGAAGAAAGGTGAAAGAACGAACACTTAACATATTTGAAGCTTATTTATTCTTCCTTTGCTGTGAACAAAATGGTTGAGTCTGATTACAATTTCTAAAAATTTTTTTCTAGATGAAAAATATTTCGATTTTTATACCCTCCACGTCCAGAAGAAGGCAAAGTGTGTACATATATTCTCGATCAGTATCAGAAACTGAAACACGTTTAGACATGTCCGTACGTGTAACCGTTTATTGTCGGCACTCCCACAGTCGTAAATTTTGAGATACTAAGTTAACATTTCGTACAACACACACTTCTCCATTCATGTCGCTATTTAAATTGGGCAAAATCGGTCAAGAACCACACCCACCATTGACAAATTGCAAAAATTTATTTGTTTGTCACGAAGTTGAAATTCGGTACACATATTTATAATTAAGGCTTAGAAGGATTTTCCAAAAATGGACGTGGTAAGATAACAGACACGCCCACAATCGACCTAAATCTATATATATGCTACAAAAATTAACCTATGAACTGCAAATTGGGAATGCTTATCTATAATTATTCCAACTGTAGGTGTACCAAAGAGGGGCATGGTCGGATAACACATTTGCCCACAATTTACAAAAAACCGTGCATAAGATAACAATTGACATGGAAGATGATACGTAAAACATTATTAGAGGACGCAATAATGTACCTGCCATGCCCACTGTTTGTATTTAACTTAAGTAAATTTTTTTTTTTTAAACTTATTTAAATATATATGCCGAATGGCTGGTCCAATTTCTTCTACTCCTGCACCATTAGAATGGGCAAATAAATGACTAATTTTGCTTTTCTTAGAAATCCGATTTTATTATACTGGAATCGAAATATAAAGTCTAGCTTAGCATATTGAACTGTTTAAAATTGTGGGCCAATTCGTGTTCCGATTTTGTCCATTTTTAATACGATACTTTTGACGGTGACGATGAATTTTTGTACCATGTTTCGGATTCATATCTTCAAATTTGTGACTGCCAGAGTGCTGAATGGTATGAGTTTAGGGTTTAGAACGTCAGTGCGTGCGTGTCCTTGATCCGTTTTTGTTTATTTACAGGAAACCGCGGACAATCGTGGACAATGGAGAAAACTGTGTGTGCTAACTTTGCATAGAAATTCACATACGGACGAACAGAAGGGATAAATCGACTTAAAAGTCCATGCTAAGCAAGAATATATCTACTTTTGGGGGTGTGGTTCGCCTCCATTAAGTAATTACAAACGTTTGTACAAAACCAATATACCCCCATAATCATTATGAGGGTGAATTCTTAGAAGATCGACTTGGTTAAATACGGCCCCTGCAACTATTATGTGTTGCCATCTCTGTTATATAAGTTTTGCAGCCAACACCGCTGCTCGTTGATCAACAGCACGGCATAATGCTTCTGCACTCTCATTCAGTTGATATTTGTGTTTTTGTTGTGAGCAAGCAGCTCCATACCATTCCATTCCATATTATTCCTCTGCTGTATGACTACTGTTCATTTCCCACGCTTTGGTCGGTTGGGGTATGAAGGCTCCTCTTTTACTACTTCTTCTTCTTCTTTTTTGCTTTGTGTTATTGTTATTGTTGTTTATTGTTTTGAGCTCGAAGAATAACAAGAAGTTCCAGCATACAACAAACAACAACAACAACAATAATAAAAAAAAATTTCAAGATTTTGGTGTGGCATGGCATATACGTACTGTGTGTGTTGCGGTGAATTTACTTAAATTTTATACATACATGCATGCATGTATAAGTGCGTGCGTGTGTATGCAGCTTTTGTAATGATCGCACGAAAGAAGAGAGAACGAGATGAGAAGTGGGTGTAAAACAGTGTACAGTGTACAGTATAGCGTCAGTATATATTTAACTGTTTTCTTTACTTACCTTCCTTTGCTCGGCCCAATATGTGTATGGTGGTGTATGGTGATTCTGTGATTCTCTATGGCGAAGTTAAATTGTTTGCTTCCTTTCTTTTTTGCAATTGCACCAAAAATGTTTACGAAATAATTTTTATATTTTATTTAAGGTGACCAGATATTTATGTGTTGATGACTTTTTTGATTGATTGTATTTGTAAGGGTGCTTGTATCTCTTAATTTTACCTTTAATTATGACAATTAAATCAGAATCAAAATCTGAAACTATGTGACAATGTCCGTTCGTCCGTGTATGTCATTTCTTGTAATCAATGTGCAGCTCGCCACTTTTAAATATTTTTTGATGAAATTTTGGCAAAAACATAACATTTGATTCAAGGACGTTAACTATTAAAAATAGTCCATCCATCCATTCATCAATTTTTAGAACTCCTCCCCCAAAACAAAATTTTTTTTCTGATTTCGAAAACAAAAAAAAAATTTTTTTCTGATATATGAATCATTTTGAAATGTTTTGAAAAGACAAGTAGGTATAGAAAAATAAAATTTTTCATTATACCCTACTTTTTCAAAGAAAAAATGAATAATATATGAAGTGGTGTAGGGTACTTGCTGGTCGGGCTGGACCGACTATAATATTTTCACTTGTTTAAAACAACTTTTTATATGAGAAAAATGTTCAGTTTTTTAAATTGTTTAATAAAACTTGGTAAAAAATAGTTAATGAGCTCAATAATTGATGGTACCAAATTTGAACCCGATCCAACCATTTTTAGAGATCCTTTCCATATAACCCTTTTTTTACAAAGTGACTTTTATACGACAAGGACTCACGTTTTATATAGTTAAGGGCGTTTCTGAGATGCCCTGTGGGCATGGTATGTTTACGTATACGTCCTCTTTTAACTATTTTTATGTCGAATGGTCTGTTAAAGATTATTTTTTTACCAAAGACTGTTTTTGTGGACGTGTCTGTTACCCGATCTCGCCCACTTTGTTAACAACGATTTATGTGCATACAAATTTCCTTTACCTTTCTATTTTAATGCTTTTGAGAGCCTTTTTTCATTTAAGGGCGTGTCCGTGAACCGATTTTAGCTTTAGATTTAAATAGAAAACATAAATTAAAAAAGCTGCATCAAAAATTCATCCATTTATTTGAATTTATAAAGAAATGGTTATATGGACATCACTAGTTTATCTTAGATATTGATGCCGATCAAGAATAGTTGGTAGTTACAAATGGAATAATAAATTTAGTATACTTAACATTCTATGTAGAACTCTTTCCGGAATATTAATCGCTGCATAAATGACTTTTAATCAAGAATGTGAGGCGTCTATTTTGTTTTGAGACCATTGTTAAATGTGATTTATGCCAAATCTTAAATACAATTAATATCTATATATAAGCGCTGGGTGTGGCAGGTTTATGATTACGTCCTCTAGAAGCTTCAACTTGAGCATATTTTTTTAAAATCCGTTATCAAATCACGCCCATTTTTGGCGGTAATAACAAATATATATACCAAATATCAACTTCCCAGGTTCACTTCTCTGGCAGATAACTATCAGGTTTTTGCGAATCGGGGGCGTGTTTGTTATCCCATTACGCCCATTTTTGGTACATCGATAAATGATTTAATTATAAATGTATATATATTCCCAATTTGAACTTCATTGCTTGATTTTTGTGCTAGATATTTAGACTTTGTCAATTATGGGCGTGGCTTTTAACCTATTTTATACAATTTATATAGTTATCTAAGCATTAGAAAAGTCTGTACACAATTTTAGTATAATATATTAAAATTTATGACCCTGAGAATATCAAGAGTAGACGGACGCACAAACATGTCAAGGTCGACTTAGTTTTTTCATCAAGAAGCGTCTCTTATGCCTCCTTCGATGTATTGCAAATAGGAATATAAACTTATCATGAGAAGGGGGCGGTATATATATAAGATATATCGCAACATTGGAACGACCAGCACGTAGTCTCACAGGCCTGACAAAGTATTTTGAGAGTTCACTTTAATTCGTAATTGTCATTTGATTACCTGAACAAACACTTTGATAAACTTGCAACAACAATATTAGGAGTTGTTGATTACTTGGCTGATAGATTCATTTGAACGCACCATATATAGGATATGGGAGTTTGCTTATTTTTGGATTTTTTCAAATATAATATTTTACGATTTCATAGTTTCTTAAGAATTAATCGAAATGTAGATTGCGTACATTTGCATACCTAGATTAGAGTGCATGCCAGTTCATACATACAAATGTGTTTATTCCAGTGACTGAAGGGAAGAATTGTGAGCAAATACTTTTGCCCCTGGGCCATATTTAACATACATCACAAATATACATTTTTTAGCTTTATTCAAATTGCAGGAGTCTACGTCAAGCAACAAGCAATTAGAAAAGAACAACATAAAACCGTGGAATGGGTGGATGGAGAGGTTTTTGCGATATCTAGCTGCTGCTATTGTCTGTTGGAAGGGCGAATAAGAAAAGAATTTGAATTTTCCATAATAGTGTGTGTGTATTATGGCAAATTCAAAGTCCTTGCCCACACACGTGGATATTTAACGTATAAAAGGGTGAGGTAGGCACCTTTTTTAAATAGGTAAGTACAATACATGTTGGGAATTGATATTATGTGTATGTTTGTTATTTAATACTCTCCATGGCGTAGAAATGATTTTTCATCATCACAGTTTAAAATGTTTTGCATTATGAAACAAGGAACATCATTAAATTTGCTAAGGCCAAATCTTAAAGGCCCTTAATTAACCACCTTTATGTACATACACACAAAATGAGCGTAGCAGGTCCTGATGACGCCCTATAACAGATCAAGATCAGATGTATCAACTTACACGTCAAATTCTACACAAAAAAGTTTTTTTTTTTTTTTTTGAATTTTCAGGCGTGTCCGCCCATTTTCGCTACATTTGCATATCATATTTCAACTTTATAAGTTTTATTTTAAGTCTGATATGTTGATTATTGTCGATTGTGGGCGGGGCTCTTAATCGTACAAATGTACAGCTACCACATATATTTATATAAAATTTCAGCTAAAAATTTATGACCGTGAAATTACCAACAACAGATAGAAGGGGTCCAGGACGGATTTATATAGATCGAATTAGTTTTTCAAGCTCATCAAGAATATCTGTGGCTCCTCCTTCTGGATGTTGCAAAGTAAATGAGAAACTTAGTCTACCCTCAACACCAAGGTGGAGGGTATAAAAATACGAAATTGAGATTACTCAGGGTGTTTTTTTTTATATTTTTGGAGCATATATGCATATATATGAGTGCGCTTAAAAATACGTTAACAAGCGCCTACCTATAAGCACAGCAGGAGGGCGTGCGAACCTATATTCTCTTTCTATAAGCTTTCTGTGTAGATTATACCAAAAAAAATAAAAGAATATACACATATGACCGTTTATGTAGTTATCATAGCTCAGTTGAACTGAACAGTGATAAGTCATCTGAATAAAAAATAGAATGAATCTTAAAAGAATTAAATTTTTATTTTATTCTTGCATATATATATATATTTATGTATGTATATGAGTGTGTTAACAATTTTCACATTTTTGCATAATTTTTATACCCTCTACATAAGATGGAGGGTATACTAAGTTTGTCATTTCATTGGCAATATCCAGAAGAGACGCTATAAAATATATTCTCGAACAGACACAAAAACTGAATTGACCTAGACATGTGTGCCCGTATGTCCGTTTATTGGTGCTTCTCTCACAGGTGAAAATTTGGAGATATTGAGCTGAAATTTTGAGCAAACGCAGATCAGATATTTAAATTGGGCAAAATCCAGGGCCACGCCCACAATTGAAAAAATATACAGTTTCTTCTGCTAAAAATTGGAGCTATACAGTTAAGATTTTATACACATATCTATAAATATCCCATCCATTGATCTACCAAAAATGCGTGTGGTCGCATAACAGACACGATCACAATTTACAAAAAACCATACTCAACGTAAAACTTGACTTACAAGCATATGGCATGTCATGCCCACCGTTTGTATGCAGATGTGTAGGGTATTTAAGCTTTTTTAGTAAACCAAGTTGAGTTTTTTTACTTATTATATTTAATTTTTGGAAACAATAAACGACCATCACACCAAACAGAAGACGCAAAATTTGAAAGCTGAGTAAAGTTCCAATTTTAACATACGGCGCATGTGTATATGGTGTGTTTGTAAAAATTATCATATAAATATTTGTTTTTTAGTTTATATACAATGTTATAAAGACAACTTTTAACTTTAGATACAGCAGCCGCAACTTATCTTCATCAATATCAACTTTGGCTTCAGTTTTTTTTTGGTTTTTTATTTTAATTTTTTTTCTGATTCAAGCCTTCCGTCTCCTCCTCAGCAGTTTACCATTATCGTCATCATCATCATCATCAGTACTTAAGCATTAAGACCCCCCGCCATTATAAATGCACATACACACTTACATTTTAATATACGAAATTCGCTGGACGTTTCCCTGGGTGTATGTGTGTATGTGTGGTTAATAATTTTCAGCTTGCAACGTACTTGTAATAAATGTTTATTTCAAATCCATGAATGAAAGGAATGAATGAATAAATTTAAATCAGAAATAGGAAAAACTTGGGGCATGGCACGTACACAATTCCATTTGTCCTTAAAAGCATTTAAATTATACACCAAGTATGTTACATGTTACTCACAGAGATCAAACAAAAATCAAATTATTCGCATGCTAAAGTTTTTATTAATTAAGCGGGCGTGTCAGTTATACCATACCTTACACTTACGGATACAGTAAATATTATATAAAAATGTTTGTTTGTTTGGAAGGTAGTAGTTGTAGTTTCATGAATGTGATAGGTTTTTGTTAATTGTGGGCGCGGTTCGTATTCTATACCAATGTCTCTGAAGTCCATCCTCTTGCAAACGAAATAATAAACTTAGTGTGACCACTGTAATGTTTTTTTTTTGGTATGCGATCGGGTAGTGTGAAATCTCATGGATACCAACAGACAGCGTGACTGTTGGCATGCACGACTCATATGTAAAGCTAGACCTGGTTCAAGATCAACTTTTTGGTTTAATGATTACTGAACTTTCTTAAGTAAATCCGTCTCATTTCATGCGCTAGGATGTCGATCGGTAGTTCCAGCTACAAGATCCGATATGGTAAGGAACTAATCCTTTGAATGGAGATCATTTTTTGCCTTGTCTGTTTGGTTTTCAGATAGTGCTCCCGTACTGGACATGCATACAGGAGCCCTGAGGTTAAAACGTTCGCTAGCAGCACTTTTTTTACTGGTTTAAGTCCCCTTATGTTATCACATCCATACGTAACATCATTTTTAAAGCTCAGCCTTTTGTCAATCTCAGGTATTTTGCGACTAGTAATACGGACACTTTGGTCTTTTGCTCTGCAAGTTTCAAGTCCACTATATAGAGCCAATTCTTTATTATATGGATCGCTTTATTAGTAGCCACTTCTGTTTCGTGAATATGTTTGGCTACCGTAGTGATTGCTATGTCATCCGCGGATCCTACTATGCCTAGTCTCGCCGGTAAGGGTAGTCTTAATAAATCGTCATACATAACGTTCCACAGGAGTGGTCCTAGGATAGATCCTTGGGGTACCCTTGCGGTAACTTTGTATTCTTTAACACCCTCTTCTGTATTATAAATTAGAATTTTTTCCTCGAGATAGCCGAATACTAGATAGTTGGGTTTATTTGCTTTCCTGAGGGCATTTAAAATCACTGGCCACCTGGCTATATTAAAAGCATTTTTGATGTCCACGGTTTCTATTGCACACTTAGTGCCCCTTTCCATCTCTGGCCTTAAATGGCTTTCGTTGCCACTTGATCTACTTACATTAACTGCATCTATTATTGATTTGAATTTTCTAAAGCCAAATTGGGTATCCGATAAGCCTTTATTACCTTCGACTATGGGAAGGAGTCGAATGTACATTATTTTCTCCAATATCTTGCCAGTAGTGTCCAGCAGTCATATTGGGCGATATGATTGGATAGAAAGACGCCTTCATCCAAAGATTTTTGGAATGTTTCAAGGAATAAGTCAGGTCCACCACGTATCATAGCTTTCAAGGCCTTGTTTGGTATGCCATCCCATCGTTTGCCTCGTCGCGTATGTTCTTGAATATATATATATATATATATATATTTTTGCTAGATTTCCTTAGTTCCCTAAAGTGATTTAGGTGCTCAGAAAAGCCTGGTCTATACCTAGATCTCTGCGTCTTTCTTATGGCTTTAAGGTAATACATATACAATTCGTCGCCCACGCATTGAAGTCTTCTCCGATGATAATAGGGCGTAATAGGGTGTCTACTTCTGACGTCGGCTGCTAAATATCCAGCATGTCCTGGTATTCAGTGTGAGTCCAACGTGGTGGATCGTAGCAGCTGTAGTAATATATTCCCTTTATTTTCATTTTAGTAAAACCGCGCGAGGAGTACGCAAAACTTTCAAAGGCATAACCATATCGCATATTGGTCTTGGGCCTATGTGATATGGTGTAAGTGTTTGTAAGCATCACTTATTATAGCAATGTCTACGTTTTGATCCCTTACTGTTTATGCGCGGGCCACATGGTGATCATATCTGCTTTGAATTAAACATTTAGTATAATATTTATGAATCACTTAAATTTATGAAATACATAACTCGCGATGAGTTATAAAAAACAGAATTTCAATTTTTTCAATTCAGAATAACGCCTTTCCTCCCACAATCATTAAAAAAAAGATGGGAAAGATTGGTTAAGTGTTATGGACGGTAATAGTTTAAAGGTGTATGACAAATAGAAAACAAATTTGATGCCTACTAATTATATATCGGAAAGTGATTGTCCCTTTGAAAAGTCAAAGCAATCGGTTTCTTCTTGTTGTTTTTTTTTTTTGAAATCTTGATAATCAAGTGATTCTATATTATTGTTGGAATTTAATTTTTTACTTACATGTCTTTAATAAAACTGTTGTTGTATCAATATTTGTTATTGGGTGTCGGATGATATTAATTGCTCAATATACTGTTGGCGTAGTGTTCAGTAGTTTGGCGCGTTGTCATTCAACAAATTTATTCCGAAACAAGTAAAAAAAAGTAAATTTGACTTTGGCTTAATCTTAAGTGCCTTACACACAAGTACTTGCAAACAGTGGGCGTGGCAGGTATATGATTACTCTCTCTAATAATAAATATTACGTTTCAGCTTCCAAGTTGACCTCTATGCTGAGCACAGCTTTTTGTAAATTGTCGACTCGGCTGTTATCTAATCACGCCCCTTTTCAAGTTTATAGCTAATTGTTTGTGTCAGATAAATAGGTTTTTGTTCATTGGGGGCGTGGCTCTTGAACGTTTTAAAGCCAACAATAGACAGATACACGGTTACTAGCGCGGACCTGTCTAGATCGACTCAGTTTTTGTTTCTGATCAGGAATATATTTACTTTGTACAGTATTCTGGCTGTTGCAAATGGAATGACAAATTTAATATACCCCTCTCCACCTATGCATACAAACATTCACACATTTATACAAACGTTTAACTAACTTCTTGAATATGTATGTATGTGTATGTTACATAGTGTGCATGCGTTCAATATATACAATCATTGGTTCCGAGTGTGTTGCTATATGCGCATAAATTTCAAGATAATAACTATAAATTTTCGGGCCCAAACGTATATTTGACAAAAATTAACGTTAAGTCCCAACATAAATGGTTGTAATTTATGATAGCAACTCACACACTACATCGTTTCCAACACATCCATACAAGTACAAGTCATTTACATCTTTTTTATTAAACAAAAAAAAAAAACATACAAATAAAGGCGAACACCCAAAAAGTTTCTGTGATAATCAAACTTGTTTTAACTTTAACTTTAACTTTTTTCCTCTTTTGTTTTAGTAAGTATGAATATATACAATACAGTGTATATGTGTGGTATATTTGTTTTATTATACATATTAAGTTAACGATTACGATTACGATATTACGTAGGCTAAATTCGTGGCTGGTGGTCAGTCAGCATATTAAGAGTAAGAGATTAAATCATTGTTGTCTATAATTAAATTATAATATGTGTGATCGAGTCACACATTTAAAATTTTTTTTTTTTAAATTGATTTTAAATATTTAACGATTCAAATGTATTAACCAACACAAACCGAAAACATTGATTAGTTTTGATTTGATTTGAAGACGAAAGAGACCGTTTTGTTTTGTTGTTGTTTTCGAACATTTTTGTTTAACAATCAATTCGTTTTTAATAAACATTCACCTATGTATGTACATAAGCCAACGCTGTAGATATGTGGGAATTGGAAATTTCAATTTAATGCAAATCCAAATGACTAATTGTCAAATTTTATGAGCACTTCTTTAACGACTTTATTCTGTCATTATGATTGCCGGCACTGTTGCTATTGTTGCCGCTGTTTAGTTCAGTTAATATGTAAATTTGAAATTTTATGAGACCTTTTTTTATTTTTTTGTATACCCTCCATATAAAGTGTAAATCTAGACGTGTATGTCCGTATGTCCGTACGTCCTAGTCTGTTATTGGCACTCTCTCAGTCGTAAAATTTATGATATTTTGCTGAAATTTTATTCATACACTTGTAAATTCTCCAACCAGAACCTGATTTAAGTGGGAAAAATAGGTCAAGAGCCACGCCCACATTCGACAAAAACCTACAAAACTTGAGCTATGAAATTGACATTTAGTTTACTTATTTATAATAAACACTTCCATCGAACTGCCAAAAGTCGGTGTGGTAGGATAACAGATTTGCTCACAATCTACAAAGAACCTTAATCAGGATTGAACTCTACTTGGAAGTTGATACGTAATATATACACGTGCAAATTATTGGACAGTCCTCTTATTTGTAAACTTTTACTATATTACCGAGGGCATGGTTATTTCTCTTATATAAAGATCGAATTCAAAAATTTTGGGAGTATTTCAACAACACAAGTTTTTGCGAATTCGTCAGGTATAGGTAATATGTATTGTGTATATTTTTATTTAGGGGGGACGATCCAAGAAGCACATTAAACTTGCTTTAGCCATCAGTTCTGTCGTGATATTATGGCCCTGAGGGACGAGGAGCGCTTCCTAACACACGAATTGCTACCGGAACATAAGATACCCGACATTACAGATAACTGCGCATTTACATAAATTTTGATGGAAAGTTTCTGCCGCCCCTTTATAGAATCTGCAGAAGGAAGAAACATATTTTTGAGGTACTATCCGAGGAAATTATGTCCTATGTAGAAGCCTGTGATTAGCCTCAGATGCATTGCTTGGGATCCCCAAGAATATCCCGCAAACAGTTGCTAACAGAATGATCAATTTAGCGCATTAAATTGATCAGTATTCCGCTTTCAAACCTGTCAACTTTATGTGTGGGCGTTGGTGTATCTTTTATTTCATCGCTATCTTTCATTTTATCGCATTCAATCTACACTCATACGAATAATTTATGAGATTCTAATGAGATGTAAATTGAAATTTGAAGCAACCTGTTAAAACTATTGCCAAAAAACTTCAAAATATTTTGAGAAACTAGACATTTTAAAGGCTTTCATTTTATATCCTCCATCCATGTTTTAATGGATAATGTAGTTTTAACGATTTCGCGGCGGCTAATATCAATTCACATAATTTCAAATGCTACGGAATATATTTGAAAAGATTCTTGTAACTAAATATGAGTAAAGATGGACATTTCCTGCAGCAACAAATTAGTTGATAATGTAGTTGTCACTGTTTATAATAATTAGGAAGATGAACAATTTTTTGTATATAACATAACTGTTTACGTTTGTGGAAAATTCCAACTTATTCCCACTTATATTTTACTTTATTCTTATGAAACATTATTGAACAATACTTTGGGTGATCTTTCAGTGATATGCTTTGTGGGGAATGGTCGTCGTGACATAGCGCTAAAGGAAGATCATTTATAGAAAAAAGAAGCCACCATCACATCCAGTCCATCAGTGACATATGAAAGTCAAAGTTGGTGTTGAAGTAATTGGTATGAACACATGACACAACATAACTCTTGCATGGTTCGATATATTGTCTCTTCTCAGGTACAGAACGCAAAAGATAAACAAATAATAAGAAGAAAAAAACTAAATTTGTATTAGACGAAATTTTAAATATCCTTCACATCTATAATGAATGGGCATGGAAGATACACGACTACGCCTCTTAATAGTGCATGTACACCTATCCCTCGCTTTACACGGTAGATGCGTTCCTGATATAATTTTTTAAAATTTTGATTTTAAAAACCGTGTAAGATCGAAACGTGCAAAACGAGTAGCGTGTAAAACGAAGGATAGGTGTATTTCATAGCCTTGCAAAACGAGTTTTACGCTGGAAAAGGTTTATTGTAAATTATGGGAGTATCCCTTATCTGACCAAGCCTATTTTTTGTACATCGATGAATGAAGTAATTATAAATTTGTGCACCAAATAACAACTTTATAGATCAATTTTTGTGAGAGATAAATCGATTTTTATCGATTGTGGGTGTGGCCGATTTTGCACAATTTATGCAATTTAGTAATATGCGTGCAAACACTAACAGTGTGTACGACATACGGACAAATGTGTCTAAATCGTCTCAGTTTTTGATGCTGATCAAGAAAATGGCTACCTTCTGAGTGTTAGTTTTACCCTTATATGGAGGGTATAAAAATATATTTTTCACATAATCAGTAGTGACCATTCTTGGCCCAAAAGACATTCCGGGGCCAACTTTTATATCAATAAATAAATAGCAAAAGCAAAGCAGTGGGCGTGGCATATAAATGTTTGAAAATTGTGGGCATGTTTATTATAGGATCGCGCCCATTTTTTGTGTGGCTCTCAACCGATATCACTTAATTGAAAAAGTAGGAATATTTGTGCAGCTGTAAGCTTCAGTTTAATATGCCAGAATTTGCGACCATGAGAGTGCTTTATCTAGTCAATTGTATTTACTATAAAGTCTTGGGAGGATATTTTATTAAATAGAGTTCAGTATATAACTCTCACATAGCAGTGTATGTGTGTATGTGTGTGTATGTGTACATTCCCAGCGTTACTAAGAAGTATAATACAACATAATAACATAATTTCAGTTTATTATGCATCCTATATATAATTTTTATTTCGGGTAATTGCAACAATTACTGCAACTGCCACAACTATGCAAAATATTGCACTGCCTTCCCTTCCCTCTCCTTTCCTTACCTTACCCTTCCTACCATTCGTACCAGTCATGTGGATAGAAACGGAATTTTTGTGAATTGTTTGGAGGAGCAACAGCTGAATGAAAAACGTTTCCAAGTAAATGATTACAGTGATTACTGTTTGACTGCTCTAGCTGCTCTGCATATTTATAGCATCATCTAAGCTGACAGATTGCCACTTGGATTGGATTGGTTGGGTTGAATGTAACGCCTTTTTGAAACAGAAACGTGTTCCAACAATAGGCTTCCGTCCCCCTTTTTTTTGATAAATTTTATTATAGAAACGAAATCCGGTAGTATAGCGTTGTGTGTATGTGTGTATGCCTGAAAAGTCGTGTTGTTGTTGAATGATGTACGGTAGCAGAACTCGGAGAAATCGAACCAGTAGCTGGAGTAGTGGGTAGAAAGAGTACGATATAGGAAAGTGGTTTAAACTAGTTGGAGTTTGTAGTTGTATCGGTTAACCGCAAAAAAAAACAACAAAATGAAGTTCGAACAAGTGGCACTTTTTTTGAGTTGGCTTTTAAAGCACTCTTCTCTTTTCTCTACATAAAAAATGAAAAAAAAACAAACGAAAAAAGAAGAACAACACAAACTAATTAATACGTACAAGTTGAGCTAAATAGTTGGGTACGCACACCATACTACTACCAGCACACTCACACATATACTTCCTCTCATATAAGCAACGGTAGCCTTTTCATTTGGACATAATTACCAACACACCTTAGAGCAAGAATTTGTCAAAAGTTGCCGCCCATTTATTGGTGGTGAAAAAAATTTAAAAAAAAAAACAAAACGCCTCAAAACGAGTTAGTTTTGCAAAGGATCTCAGAGTTGAGTCAACGAGCAAACAAATTGTGTATGCTCTCTCTCCTGGAGCATTTTACACAACCTCACACACATTCACAATTGAGGAAGAAGGTTGAGCTCAAAGTTGAACTGAACTACAATACAACGCATACGCATACGTATGCAGAGGTACGTGATAAAAAAGGACAAATGCAATAAAATATAGAGTGTGTTCTCTTATACACTTATAAAGTGAGAGCAGCGTGTATGATAGATAGATATAGATGGTGGTGGTGAGGAGTTCAACACCGGTGGAACTGTATTTGGCTTTATACTTGGTACACACACATACACACACATGCCACATGTCATATGTAACGACGATCTATTATTTCAGCCAACCAGCTTGCCAACGATAGAACGAAATAATGCAGAGCAGTGCAGAAGACAAGCTAGACACCCAAAGTACATTACACATAGTACGCGGCAAAAACAGTAATAACAATTTTAAGTAAACTAAAACAAAAACAAAACAATAATAATAAAATCAAAACGGCAGAACCAACAGCAATCAAGCGAAGACTACTCAAAAGTGAAAAGTGGTTGAGTTTGTGTAGGTGCGGTGTGAGTGTGCGCTGTGTAAGGCGCACAAATACCGCATAACAAAGAGCAATAGCAACAGAAACAGTAACACAACAAACAATAACACGCCGTCTTGTGATCATTCCCATTCATGCATACGTTCGTACCGCGTCTGTTCATTCCTTTCGTTCATACACATGCTCGCTCAATATTTCCAAAAACATCAGAAGCAGAAGCCACTCGCATGCTCAACACGGGCAGCCGTTAAGCTGAAATTTCGATCGTAACTTTGCAGTTGACTGTTGCGCACGGAAGCGTTCGGAAGTGGAATATATTTTATTAATAATATTGTAGCCTCCACACAACAAATCAAATCAAAATCAAAACCAAACCAAACCAAACAGAAAAAGAAAATTACCAAACACTGTACAAGTTGAAATTAGTTTGTGGCCAAACACGCAACCAATACCACGCATTAATCAAAATACGCTCGCAAGAAAAAATGTTTTAAAAATTAAAAAATTTCAAATCTAAACAAAAACTTCCAAGTTTCAAAGAGAGATTTAAAGAAAAGAAAAAAAAAAAAAAAAAAAAAAAAAAAAAAACATTTCTTCAACGAAACGTAAAACTACACTGCAGCCCGACATCATTTAAGGTAAGTTGTTAAGCATCACACACATTTGCTGGGCTAATCAAATGTGCAATAAAAGGGACAAAATATTACTCCAATCCAATCACATCCAATTGCCTTACTTTACCAAGTTCTTGTCCAGTGCTACCGTTTTTTGTTGTTGTTGTTGCTACTTGTGTCTAAAATTCTACTTGTGTGTGATATACAACATATTTGTTTTTGATTGAGGCGGCGTGGCAATATGTATCCACACTTCGTGTTCAACTGGCTTCGGCTACCGGTCTTAAGCGCCACCCTCTTTACATTGTCCGTTTGCGTTATTGGTGTAAATTTCTTTTTATACCCTCCACATAAAATATTAGTTTAGTAAGTTGATCATTCCATTTGCAACCCCCAGAAGGATCAGTATCAGCATCAAAAGCTGAGCCGATCTACACATAAAGATCCGTACATCCATGCACCTAACTTTGTTTGGCAATCTTTCGATTATAAATTTTGCAATATTGAATTGAAAGACCGACAGTTCTATTTGCTGTTCGTAAGATTGCTCTTTCAATTTAACAGAATCTTTCACGAGCCACGCCCACGCCCACAATCGATAATCGCTAATAAATCTATTTATTTGCCACAAAAATTTTAAGCTTTAAAGGTGAAATTTGGTATACACGTTTTTCAATGATGTGCCAAAAATGGGCATGGTCGTATGCCAAATTTTGGATTTTACCAAAAATCTTTTCCTTTGATACGTAATGCATACACTATTAGAGGGGGTAATATGTGTACCTGCCACGCCCATTTTTTATATATGGATGTGGACAGTATTTAGAATTTGTTCTAGGCTAAATTTAATTTCTTTTTTCATTAATTTCTCTCCTTATGTGAAACATTTACAACTTGGATAAAGTTATTTACCACCAACCACAAAACTTTCTGTATTTTGTATTCTGTTGAAAAATGATTCTACAATAACAATTGTAGATTATTGTCATGGTTGATAAGCATTTACGTTCATCTTTATTCTTTGAATGTTTTTGGGGTTTTTGTTCAGTTGAACGTTATAATAGGTAAAAAAGGGAAAACTTTGTGGGCTTTATTTTTTATTAAATTCATATGTATTGAATCAAATATGTGGCGTTTGGTGGGATAACGTTTTGCCATTTTTCAGCTAAAATCAATCATCGAGTAATTTTCATTTCAATTTCTACCGACTCGTTAAATATTTGTGGTTTATTACGGTCGTGATGGAAATGGAGGCCTTTCGCATTGAGTAATTTTGGCCGTTTCTGTAAACAAAATAAACTTAACTAAACGTCTTAGGTAGAATTTGATTTAAAGTACCTACTCACTCCATGACACAGGGGCTATGATTTCGTCTAATTCGTTTCAGTTATCAATGGTAGAAGTTAGAATTAGCCGCCGGGCTAGGTAGCAGAAGCTCTTGATATTAATATAAGCTTTGCCACCGTTGGTACAGCTTCGTTCGTAATTGTTGTAAAAAACCCACATTTTATTACCCTTTATTAACCGTTAAGTTTTAAAAATAGCTCAGCTTGGTTTTCTTTTTAAAATTGATTAGAACTGACTACAACTGGTACTACAATATAAAGCTTAAAGCAAAACTGTATTTTGGGGAAGTGTCTAGTCCTCCAGCAATAGCGCAAGTTAGATAAAATAGTATTTTTCATTTTTTTCGAATATTCATGAATTGTTTCAACAATAGGTCGGCCAGACATGAGAAATCGGTCAATAATTTGCATGCTAGTGACTTTGATAAAGCATTTTCGTCATAAACATCATGTTTTCTTTATCACAAGTCTGCGTAGTGTTGGGACATTGTAAAACATAAGAAACGAATGTCACAATCTTTTTACTCAACCCAATATAAGTACTGTATATATATAATATCTCTACATCGAAATGCAAGCAATAAAAAGCGTTTTTGTAAAAAAACCACCGAGTGGTAATCAATGTCAAAATGAAACTGGTCATTAATGTCAACAATTGCACTTGTGTTAACATATTATATATGTATTAACAACATCTTTATTTAGGAAAGAGTTACGTTTTGTGTATGAGAAAAGCTCTAGTTTTAAAGGAATCGTAAAATAATACACTTTGCCCATTAGTGTAATTTTATGTCGTCGCTAACGTCTTGGTGAGCTTTTCTTTCTCTATTTGCCATTTTAAATTGTACTTGTACTTGTATAAGTGCCATTTCATTTGTTCTCCACCATTTTTCGTTGATTCGGGTAAATATTCTTGTGCGTATAATACAGTAGCCACGCTAGAGTACTCGTTTCCAAATGTGTACATGTGGGAACATAGTGTGGCATTCAGCCTGGTCGGGTTTGTTTTTATTCTCTCTCTCAACTTGTATCCAGCTACTCGTTTTACGTGTTTTCATTGGTTCACCCAACAAACCTTATAAGTTCTACTTACATATTTTTTTTTTGTATTTTATCGTTAATCGCCATTTTGTCGGCAACATATTGTCTGAGGAGCTTTTAAAAATAGCTGAAAGTTTGAAAGTTTTTATTCATCTCTATTAGGATGCCCTCCACATAAAATGATAAGGTATACTAATTCATTCCATTTGCAACACTCAGAATGAAGTGTTGACACCGTACACATTAAAAACTGAGTCGATTTAGACATGTATGTCCGTATGTCCGTATGTCCGTCTCTTGTTGTTACTGTCACGGTGGTAAATTTTCAAGTTAATGACACATTTATAAAATATATACATTTTAAGTTCCTACACGCAAAGTGCTATTTAAAATGGGTAAAACCGGTCAAGAGCCACGCCCACAATTGCCAAAAGTCTTTTTATATGCCATAAAAAATGAGCTATTATGTTGAATTTTATACACACATTTACAATTAACTTATCCATCGATGTGCGGAAAATGGGCATGGTCGGATAAGAAGCACGCCCACAATTTACAAAAAACCATCTTTACCACAAAACTCGATTTACAAGCTAATACGTAATACATACACAATTTGAGGGCGTAATCACATGCCTGGCACGCCTACTACTGTAGACGTAGAAGGTATTTAAGATTTGTTCTAAGCCAAATTTAGTTTTCGTACTTGTTTTTGTTTAAGTTTGGGTGAAATCGTTTCAAATGCCACGCCCACTATCAACAAAAATTTATCTATAAGGTAAAAAAATTGAAAGTGAAATATGTTTTTATGTAAATTGCAAACACCATTCAGTGATATGGCAAAAAAAAGGTGACACGCCCACATTTTACCAAAAAAAATTTTTTAACTTGTTTAATTAGAGATCGTAATCATTTAAGATGGGACGGCATTTGTACATCACGAGTGTCGTATATGACCTTTAATTTTAAATGTGGCCCAAGTCCAATTTTTAAGATTTTGATAGTGTTGGAAAATTTTGATTTAGTTCACAACAACTTTGTTCCTATTATTTCTCATACATTAATTATAAAACGTGTTAATCGCTCTACTGTTGTGTTACATTTAGAAAGAAAAAGAATTGATAAAAAAAAAAATAATAGAAAAGAAAAAAAAAATGAGGTTACATTCTTTAAAACTATGGACACTAAACCATCTAAACATCTAAACGAATGCAAACACTTGAAAAATTATTGTGTTTAATTTCTGTATTGTCCTTTTTTTTAAACAACAACAATAACAACAATAACAAACTATGAAACTATACAAACACCAAACGCTGCTCAGTACATTAATGTTGGTTGTTATTCTAAGTTTATCATTCCGTTTGTAAAATGGTAGCGGGACAGACAGACATTAGCTAACTTCTGTACGCGTTTGTATGTCTATCCTTGTAGTCATCTGTGTTTGAAGAGTTTATAATTAAAATGATTAAAATTTGATTTAGTTGGTTTGCTATATAAATATTAATATGCGATAGAGACATGTGGAGTAATGCCCATCCGCAGATTATATCTGTAATTGTTTATATACTAAGGTATTCTAAGTTTGTCTTTTCATTTGCAACACCCAGAAAAAGGCATCAAAGTCTCTGCAAAATACATTTATTCTTAATCAGCTTAAACAACTGAGTCGATCTAGACTTGTGTGCGCGTGTGTCCGTCTGTTTTTGGTACTCTTACGGTTGTAAATTTTAAGATATTGATTGGTACAGACACTTCCAGTTTTTGCACGCAAAACACTATTTAAATTGAGAAAATCAGTCAATAGGCCACGCCTACAATCGATAACTTGAACTATGAAATTTGGTGCAAATATATATAATTACGAAATTGATCGATGTGCCAGAAAAGGATATGTTCGTATAACAATTTGCAAAATACTCTAATCAGCTTAAAGCCCACGTTACCCCGCCCACTGTTTATGTGTAGTGATGCAGCGTGTTTAAGATTTGGTTTAAGCCAAATTTAGTTTTCCTACTTATTTAGGGAATCTTCGATTTAGTCGAAGAAAAAATATTTTAATAGTTTCGTTATATTCTTTGTTACGCAGTCGCATAGTAGCCATTGCTTGGCTTTTAATTTTAAATTGGTTACGATTGTACACGAATGATAGAAGAACAAATGTGGGAAACCTCTTTTTTAATTGAAGTTACTATTGTTCATAAATTGCTTGAGCACCATTGTCTAGTAAAAATGAAATAAAACTGATTCATAGCATGTGGTCTTTATGCATGCATACGTTCATACATACTGACGCGTAACACTAAACATGTACTATAAATCGTTAATCGTCCTTTAATTAAATTTTCTAAGAAAAATTTCCCCGCATTGTCACAAAGGATCACACAATTCAGTTCATTTTTTAATCTTTTCTTTTTGGAGGTGTGAAGCTGAATGTATTTTTTAACAACTTTTCCGATAATCTCGGTCAATTGTGAACGAACATTAACGCTAATGTACTAGTGCATGTAAAGTACTCGGCTTGTTATTGTATAGGAGGGTCTGGTGTTTATGAAGAATCTTGCATCAGATCTTTTATTTTTTCTCATATCGTTACAATCTTTTTGTTGCAACCTCAATACAATGCTATTTTGAAAAAAGCCAAAAATAAAAATCAGCATACCCACCTACCGACCAAACATTTAAGCAAAAAAAAAAAAAAACAAGTAAGAAAACTAAATTTGGGTTAGGCCAAATCATAAATACCCTCCATATCTGTGTAAAAACGGTGGGCGTGGCAGGTATATAATTACGCCCTCTAATAGTGCTTGCAAGTCGAGTTGTACGCTGGGTAAGGTTTTTTGTAAATCGTGAATGTGTCTATTATTCGATTACGCCCATTTTTGCCACAATCATGGATGAGATTATTATGGAAATGTGTACCAATTTTCAAGTTCGTAGGTTAATTTTAAAGAGGTCTGTATCAATATCTCAAAATGTACGGACGTGAGAGTGCTACAACAGACAGACACACGGACATATATGTCTAGATCAACTCAGTTTTTGATGCTGATCAATAATATATATACGGTGTATGTAGGGTCTTTCGATGTTGCAAACGGAATGACAGTCTTTTGTGAGGGTATAAAAAAACGAAAAGTGCAAATTAACTTTTCTTTTGAAATCCAGTGTCCGTACCACAAAACCGTTCTTTTCAAAAATGTTTAATTTCATGCAGCATTAAGATCTTTTTTGGTAATTTTTATTTATGTAAAAATGATCCTGTGAACTGTGACTGTGTATTACATACGCACATAAGCACATGCATACGTACACATATAAACATTTCGGTTCTTTAACATATTTAAGCTCATAATTATGCAACCAGTAAGGGATTCCTATGCATTCCTTTCAAGAATTTCCCGTATATTTGCAAACATTAACAACGAACAGCAGAACGACCACATGCAGTGCTCAATGACACTTCTTTCAAAATGTTTTTACATATTCTTAACTTCGTCCACTTAGGCTCCGACGTTCTACCTTTCAAGGTGGCTCATCATGAACACGTGTGTGTGTGTGTGTGTGTGTTTTATACGTATGTAAACAGTAATTATTTTCAGTGTATACGAGTGTAAGATTAATGCGATTAACGCTGTATTATACACGATAATATTTTTGGGATGTGCGTGCGTGTGAGTTTGTTCATACCCATGCTGTTGTAATGGATTTTGTTAGCATTTTTATTTTTATTTTTTTTGGTTGTCTTTTGGCACTTTGTGTGGCAACAGTAACGGCAGGACTCCAAAATCACTTTTAATCGGATTTATTTAACATCCTTAAGTAATCGTACAACATAAAGTTCGTATATGTAGGTGAGAACAAAATATTTATTATTGTCGTATAAGGGTAACATAGTGCCCGCTACCGATGCACTAGAACTGCACACTTCTGAGCAGTAGCTACGCTACTATATACTCACTTCTTTATTTTCGAGTTTAACTTACTTTCGCAAGTAAAAGAATTATTGATCATTAGGAAACTTGTAAGAAGGGATTCATATTTAAGTTCTTGAACTTCTTTTTTTACGCTTTTTATAACACTTACATCCAAAAAGAGGCTTCACAGACTTTATATTCTTAGTCAGCATCCAAGGAGTCTGTCCGTCCGTTGGCACTGTCACGATCGTAACATTGAGTTACAATTTTGTACAATCATTTGTAGTTGCTGTATGTAGGTCAGAATTGGGCAAAATCATTTAAGAGCCGCGCCCACAATCAATAAATATCTATTTATGGGACACAAATAAAGTGAGCTATAAAGTTGAAATCTGATTTACCCTTTCACAATCAACGCCGTGCATCTATGAAGCAAAAGTGGCCGTGGTCGGACACGTCCAAAATGTACATAAAATCCTATACTGAGTAAAACTCGTAAACTATTGGAGGGCGTAATCATGTGCTTGCCACACCCGCTTTAAAGGAGGGAGTGAAGGTTTAGTTGTTAATAATTTGACAAAATTAAAAAAGTGGATTTAAATGTTTGTTGTCTTGTTGGAACACTCTTTATTTCTAGCACTATGGTGACCAGACATTTTGGTGAAGGCATATTTTTGTACCCAGAAAGAAATTAGGAAAATGTGTATAATCTTGAAAATCCTGAAGTTTGCTTAAAATTTCTGCGCACTTGTTGTAAAAGTGTTACGAATATACGGACGGATGGACATTGCTAAATCAATTCATAATCAAATATTAGCCCCAAACACTTTGACAGTAAATTGTCCAATGAATCGTTTACTTTTGATAGTGGCTTGAATGAATTTAAACAAAAAACTAAACGTCTCCGTACAAAATTTCACCTCAATATCTCAAAGTTTACGTCCGAGAGAATACAAACTAAATACGGACACACGGACATGTCTAGATCGGTTCAGTTTTTGATGAATGTATATGTTTTGTAGGGTCTCTGGGTATTGCCAACGGAAGAACAAAAGTAGTATACCCTCATCACTAAGCTGGAGGGTATAAAAACTTAACTTTTTGGTTTTTAATGGTACAGAGATAGAGTATAAAAGACGAGTGCATTCGTCACTGGTCCCCAAAGTGTTAAATTGCTTGCAATGTGGACGGAATGTTAAAATATAATATTGACAAATTATGTATGAAATGATTGGCACGTATTTCGATTAGTATAACGGCTCCCTTCATTATAGTACCAATAATGCGTACTCTTAATTATACCCTACACCATCTTTGGTATAAGGGTATATTTGTAACTTCTAAACGACAAATGCCACACCCATCTTCAACGATTCTGATTAAAAATCATGTCCGTCTGTCCAACTGTCCATCCCTATATATTTGTGCGCAAGCTAAAGCTTATTTGTTGAAACATTTCGATAAAATTTAATACAAGGACAGGACTTGATTCAGCAAGGAATGCTCTTAAAAATGGACCGAATCGGACCATTTTTAGAACTTCTCCCCATATAACGATCTATTGTAAAAAAGCCTTTATACGGCAAAAAATCGCAATTCTTAATATTTTCTGACAAAATTTGGTAAAGAACAGTTAATTAGTTTAATAATTGATTGTGTCCAATTTGAACCCGATCGGACTAAATTTAGGACCCCTTCCCATATAATGATATTTATTCACGCAGATACTTATATGGCAATGACTGGCGTTTACTGATACTAACTAAACTAATTGTGGCATAATTTAAGAAGCTAAGTGTAGAGTATTAAACGGTCGGCCTTGAAGGACTATAACACTTTCACTTGTTTTAATCACAAACAATTGGTTTAGATGGTTCCAAGCGTAGATTAAATTACGATATAATATAAAGTTGCTGAGCCACTGGAGTTTAAGACGATTCTGAGAATTGTGTGAAGGATTTTGTTCTGAACGCATATTATTTATTTTAATTTCTTACGTTTTCTTGTTTTTTTTTTTTTTGCAACGATGGCTTGCTGTGAGGCTTAATCATCGCTTGATTTCATTATTTGGATCTTAAACTCAAATTATGAATATGAAATACAAACAATACAATAAAGCTTAAGGTATGACTGAAACAAATGCAATCTGGGAAACAACAGCAACAATAATAATAGCAGCAGTCACAGCAGAAGCCCAAGTTTCAACAGTTATAAGAAGCGCACAATTATGAGCTTGTACTCGTATTAAAAGGTATCAGTGACAAGCGACAAATACCAGCAGCATTCAGACGTTTATAATCTCCAGTCAAACGTATTTCACGCAATCTTCACCCCACATACATGCATGCATGCACATACGTTTGTACATACATCGATGTGTTTGTCCTACTGGCGCTTGGATTTAAATATTTATGCGTGCCAGCCTCTCTACCTTCTTAATGGGCTGTTTGGTTTTTAAAATTTTTTTTTTGGGTGTTTTGTATGGAACAGCAATAGCAACAGCAGCAGCAGTGTTTCAATATAAATTTTTAAAATTCATAACAATTTATGACATTTATAACAGCTTGTTAAGCAAAATCCATAAAAAAACAAAAAGAAAAAAAAGAAGTTTTGTTTAAAAAGGGGCTGCGTATGCTCTGTCCCTCACTGTCCCCCCCGCCTTCCGTATCTGAGCAATAAAACTCAAAAAATACAAGAGGCCTGAAGCTTTGCTCTTAATGATTGTTTCTTCTTTTTCTTCTTCTTCTTCTTATATAATTTTACCAGGATATATATATAGTGTGTACACATACAGTTTAGTTTAGAATCTATGTGAAGCAAAGCCGTCCCAAAGGAACGTTCATTGTCAACCACACGTTGAGAAAGTAGGTAACCTTTGTATTTTATGCGCCTCCACACGGCTGGATATTGGATTTGGGCTATATATTGTTGTTGTTGTTGTTATTGTTATGGTTGCTGCCTTGCTTTCCGCTCAATGTCATTGTTTTTAAATGAAAATCAACAAAAGGAAAAAATATCACTTTTTATATAGTCAGCAGTGTTTTGAATTGAGCAAATCGGAGATGATGGCAACGATCTTGACACAGGTACACTTGGGCGCGGCTCAGCTGGACATTTATTTTCATGTACAAGACAAGCTAAAAGCTTTGATAAAAGCTGAACTTGCAAAGTCGAAAAATTAAGAACATTTCTGACACAATGACACACACAACCGCACATACACACACATACATATGCACAGAGATAACCAAGCACCAGCACAAGGTAACGACATTATTGCAAGGAGTATTTTCTTTTGTGATAGGCGTGTCACAGCGGGAACACTGTGTCACATTGAAACAAAAAAAAAAAAAAACAGGAAAAAACACGTAAGAAAACTAAATTTGGCTTAGGCCAAATCTTAAATACCCTCCCCATCTATAACGGTGGACGGCTTGCAAGGCTAGCTTTTGGTGTTTAACTATAGATTTCAACTTAGTAGCTCGGACGTGGGTCTTGACCGGTTTTGCCCATTTTAAATAGCGACCTGTGTGCAAAAACACAAAAATGTTTGTAGAAAATTTCACCTCAATATCTCGAAATTTACACCCCTGGGAATGACGAATACTTTGCTGGGTATGTGAAGCCTTCATCTGGGTGTTGCAAACGGAATGACAAACTTGGTACATCTCCCATTGTCTGTGAACGAAAAAGAAAAAATAAAACCCATTCAACGAGGAAAGGTTGAGATATGACAGCGATTGGAGAGCAACTGCTCCCACTATACATAATTTTTAAGTACAACAAAGGAAATGCATAAAAAGCATCTCACACCAACGAAATGTCGCCACAGTTTCCTAAATCTACAATAATATTACTTATGATCCAGTGATGGCTATTGTTTCAATTTATTCTTTTTATTGCTTTGTTTCCTACTTTGGAATTTTTATGACCCACGAAATATACAAAAAAATAAAATTAACAAAAGTCATATAAGTAGATGAGCCGTTAAAGTGGCTTCAAAATCCATGAATAAAAAATACTCATAAAATATACAAAATATACTAAATACTTATGCATTTAAGCGTTTACTTTGTTTTCATACAACTCATAAGTTGGTGGTGTCCACCAAGTGGCGTCAGTCACATGATCATTTTATCGCCGTTAATCATGCGGTAGTTATTTGTATATGTAAACACATACCGATATACAATACGTGTGGGTATTTAAGTAGGTTCACATGTAGGTGAACAAGCGCAAAGCACACATTACAATATAGGCGCCCCCTTTTATTTTTTGCCTTTCTTTTCTATTCATCAAGGAGATGTGTGTGCTGGGTTATATTCTATTAATGATTGGTTTCGTTTCAATTTTTTCTTTATTTTTTTTTTTAACATACTTCTCAAGAGATCTATTATACATAAATATAAAAATAATGGCTTTCTTAAATGTGGGCGTTTCTTTTCTATCCATACACACACACTTACCTACACACCATGTATAATGCATTAAAATATTTTTCCAATAAATGTTATAAATGAAATCGTTATGAAGAGTTTTGGGTTTCTTTTCATAAAAACGCTGACTGTTTGCTTTTCAATTGAAAACGAAACAAATTATAACCCGAAACTAATGCTCAACAAAGGGGCTCTCTAATGATTTCTAAACAGTGGCTGCTGCACACTTGAATACAAACTATAATGTCGAATTCTTTTATTCAATTACGATACAGAATGATATACGGTCAGTGGGTTAGACGACATGTGTTACCTAGGTACTGCAACAGTCAGAAAACTAAATTTGGCTTAGCGCAAATCTTAAATACCCTCTACATATACGTACAAATTGTGGGCCTGGCAAGTATATGATTACGCCCTCTAATGTGTAATGTAATGTAAGCTTCAAAGTCGAGTTGTACGCTGGGTATGGTTTTTTGTAAATCATGAGAGTATCTGTTATTCGATCAAACCCATTTTTGGCACATCGATCAATGGGATAACTGTAATTACGCATACATAATTTCAGTTCATTATCTCAAAATTAAAGACCGTGGGAATGCCAAAAACAGCCAGACACACGGACACACGATCAGGAATATATATATATATATATATATAGTTCTAGTCAGTCAAGCCAAACCTTATTAACACTAATTTAGTTGTATAAACGCGAATGAATATCATACATATCATCTCTTCGTAAAATATCATTATATGGGAAGGGGTTCTAAAAATGGTCCGATCAGGTTCGAATTCGGCGTAACCAATAACTAAGCTAACTAACTATACTTCACCAAATTATGTCAGAAAATATTAATAATTGCCAATATACAACACATACGAACTTCTTTTATAAAAAGTCGTTATATGAAGAGGGACTTTAAAAATGGTTCAATTCGGTTCATTTTCAATAAGGTTTCTCTTTAGGCCTCTAATATTATATATACATATTACGTATCAAATTGGAAGTCGAGATTTAGGTTTAAGTAAATTTTAAACGTATCTGTTTACTGTTTGTATATATCCGTATGTCCGTCTGTTGTTCGCACTTTCATGATCGTAAATTTTGAGATATCGAGCTGAAATTTTGTACAGACCCTTCTAGTTTCCTTACATAGATCTAGATAGCTTTTTAAATTGAGCAAGATCGGTCAAGAGCCACGCCCACAATCAACAAAAATTTATTAATCTGCTACAAAAATTAAGCTATGATGTTGAAATTTGACGTTTTTATTTATGATTATGATTATGGATGAGCCATTGATGTGCCGAAATTGGGCGTAGTCGATTAATAAACACGCCCAAACTCAAATTGCAAGCTCATAGGTAAAACATTCATTTGGTAAGGCTTATGTTACTCTCAAATATAACCCATTACACATATGTCCATACGTCTGTCTATTGAAACATGAAACTAGAAGAGAACAATATAAAAATCCAATGAAATATTTGTTATACATGACGATAAAGTGAATATATTGCGTATTATCTATTGTGTAACTAATAATTTTTCATATTATATCATAATTTTTATGTTTTTTTAATTTTAATTTTTTTACAGAGACATCTATAGTGAGGACGCGCTCATAAAATTGCACTAAACCACGTTAGATCGTTCATGTAAACACCACCGCCCACATTAACATCTAACTCCATCATAAATCACTACTGCAACACATTTTCCACAATAATAATTAATATTCATACATAAAAAAAACACAATATTAACGAAAAACATAAACAAAAAAAAAAATTGCAAACATTTACAGCACATAAAAGCGACAGTATAAGGTGGTCAGACTTGAACAAGTTGAACAGCCACCAACCATAATTAGCAGCTGCTGCGTGTACTTGTACAATAACAGTTGTTAACAAACAAGCAACGACAAAACAGAAAAATAGCTGGCTTTTCATATACACACAAACACATACATATACACACACGTACATAGTGTTCTAAATCACGCAATAGAATAAACCGACAACTAGGCAATCAGCCACCCAACCAACCAACCAAACAACCAATCGGTACGGTACAACGCCATTGTTATTGTGCACGTGTGTGAAAATTTTTATTAAGATATTAAAAAAATAATAATAATAAAAAATAAAAACAAATACAAAAGCGTATGCATAGCAATTAACAACAACAACAACAACAACAACAATAACAACAGCAAGCGCGATATACACAAAGGCGATTAAAACAGTAAAATAATTGATCAAAAAAAAGCCCCTCCCCCTTCCCGCTCAACGATATTGTCAAAGTGTTGGCAGTACAACTAAAACCGAGAGCATAAGTGTACCGACTATCTGAAAGAGAGCATAACGTTTTATAAGTAGTGCGAGCACATACACATATACAGTTTTAATCTATTATATTTGTTTTTGTATTTGCTTTTTTTTTCTGTACTTTACGATTATAAGCGTATTTGTACACGAAGAGTGTATTGTGGTTTATTGCCGCCGCTTTAAATTCATTCAACTGGTTGAGTGTGTGCCAGTGCATTTGTATTAGTTACAGAAAAAATACTGAATTTGTCACAATGTTCGCGGTAATGAGAATCGACAATGATGACTGCCGGTCAGACTATCGTCGCAAGATGCGTCCCAAGTGTGAGTTCGTGTGCAAATATTGCCAACGGAGGTTCACCAAGCCCTACAATTTGATGATACATGAACGCACACACAAATCACCAGAAATCACGTACTCGTGCGAGGTGTGCGGCAAATGTTTTAAACAACGGGACAATCTCCGACAACACAGGTAAGTGCGCCACATAAACGGGAATCCATTCGGTGCCTATACAAAATACGAAAAAAAAAAAATAAAAATAAAAATATTTCAAATATTGAAATTATAAAACATAACATGTTATGTGAGATATGCTGGTTTATACAAGTTACAAAACAGTGTTAATTTTTCCCTAAAGCAACGTGCTTGGTCGCTTACTTGACAAGTGAATACTTTACAAAAAAAAAAAAATAAATTTACATTTGGCTTAAGTCAAATTTTAAACACCCTCTACATGTACTTAAAAATGTGGGCGTGACAGGTACATGATTATGCTCTCTAATAATGTGTCACGTATCATCATCCAAGAGTTTTACGCTGAGTGCAGTGAAATTTGTGAATTGTTAGCGTGTCTATTATTCGACCACGCCTATTTTTGGCACAACATTGAATGGGCTAATTATGTGTACAAAATTTCAACTTCATAGCTCAATTTTTGTGGCAGATAAAGAGATTTTTGTTGAACAATCAACAATCGACGTGGCCAATTTTGACCAATTTTGCCCAATTTATATAGCTATAGTGAAACTAAAAGTGTCTGTATAAAATTGCAGCTTAATATTTCAAAATTTACGACCGCGAGAGTGCTAATAACAGACGGACGCATGGACACACGGACATACGTATCTAGATCGACTTGGTTTTTCATGCTTATTAAGAACATAAACACTTTGTAAAGTTTCTGATGTCTTCTTTTGGGTCCTGTAAATGGAATGACACATTCAGTATACCTTAGATCTTTCTTCCAAGGGCCCTTTTCATCTTATTTCTATTGTTCATTGTCTTTACGATTTAGATAAAATTCACTAAGTTCTGAATTTTTTATTTTACTCATTTCAGATGCAGTCAATGCCATTGGCGATAAATTTCTACACCTTTTTAATCTATTGTTAAACAACAGCAATCAACAAGAATTATGTCAACTACGCATGCGGACAAATTTATAATAATAATATATCAGCACTGACAATAACTTATTATGTGTATTGTTCACTTATTCCCTTGTATTCAACAAGTGAAAATTTGGAGTTTTGCGAAATGGAATTTTCAAATTCATCATAATCATAAAATAAAATAAGTTTGCTACCTACTCAACATGACGATTTCAAGCCAATTCAGCATTAGAGCGTATCTATCTTTCGTGTATTATAATGAAAGTCGTTTTGGTTTTTATGCTCCAATAAGACATTGGATGGATGATGGGATGGATGGGGTCCGCACTTCTTACACTACTTCCATATAGTATTGTTAAGTAAGAGCTTCGGCCATGATATCAATTTAAAAATTGGAAAACTTCTCACCAACGTCACCAATGTCAGTTCAAAGAGGAATTCATTCATATATATCCGATCAAATGCAGTGGTTCAATATTCAGATGACTTTTTTTCTTTATTTCTCCACAATGTTCAGCAAAACTTCAATATTTGTCTTATTAACTATTTGTTTATACTGAATATGTTGCATACTATAAACATTCTTTATTAAATCTTTTACACATAAAATGCATTTTTATCTTATAATTATGTATTCATATATAATATTGGACTTAAGAGCACAAGAAATTAGTATTACGATTTAATAATGATACGCAATAAAGTATGAATTGCAATAAAATGATTATTGAAAAAAAAACTGGATTGCGTTGATTATTATTTAGAGAATTTTTTCCCTTCCGTTTAATAAAAAGCTGAAGCTGAGACTCAGAGAGGATCTTTATATCTAATATCATATGGGGTTATATACCCATTATACATCACTTTGTCAACACGGTTATAACGCCCAAAGAAAGAGTCATCCGAGGCGCCGAGTTCTGAACAAATATAGCCATGTGTGTCTGTCTGTCTGTCTGTCCATGTTTATGAGTTTTGGAAATCGTTTTCCTGTTCACAAAAATTGACATATGAATTGAAACCTTGGTAGAAGTGTTGAAAGGTTTTGTACTCAGAGAATTTGGCTAAAATCGGTCCAAATATTCACTCTGTACACTGTGCATTTCTCTATTCCTCATAAAATAAAATAAAAATCTATTGACATATGTACTCATTAGAAAGCTTTGGGGACTTGCTTTTTTGACCTCAGCTAAATTGTAGTTGTAGTTTAGCAAACTTTTAAGGTCTTATCGGGTATTTCTAATATCCCCTTTTTTCTATTGGATAAGAAATTATACAAAATAGTGGAAGATAATGAAAAGTATTTGAAATTCAAGTAATTGAAGAAGGGATGTATTTGAAAATAATTTGAGATAATTTGGTATTATAACATCTTAGGCATGCTGAAGGTTATAGGTTGACAGAGTGGGAAACTGAGAGACTGGAACATGCCTAAAAATGCTTTAAATTAAATTCTATCTATGTGGAGTAAGATCGCTACGGCGCATATAGTTAAGGAAGTTTTTTATGAGTGGCAAACTTTTTTTAGAAAAGCTAAGTCTTGTACATCGATACCTTAAAGTATTTTCCTAAAAGAAAGAATACATGGGCAAACTTTGAATTTTTATACCCTCCATATAGGATGGGGGGATCGGTCAAGAGCCACGCCTACAATCGACAAAATTCTATATATCTGCCACAAAAGTTGACCTATAAACTTGAAATTTGGTGCATATGTGTACGTATTATCTCATTCATCGATGTACCAAAAATGGATGTAGTCGAATAACAGACGCATCCACAATTTACAAAAAACTGTACTCCACCTATAACCCGACTTTCAAGCTGATACGTAATATATACAGTATTAGAGGGCGCAGTCGCCGTTGTGGATGTGGAGGGTATTTATTTATTGGCCTAAGCCAAACTTACTTTTCTTACGTGTTCTTCTCTTCTTTAGCATTGTGAACTTTGACTTTGTACAGTTGTAGTAAAATATTGACTTGTAGGGATATACAAACATTCATATTTTTGGATTTTGGTTTAGGTATCGTTAATATTGAATATATATGAAGACGGGTGGAATTGTTGTCCGGGTCGCAGCTTAGAAAGTGGATTTTATGAATTTTTAAAACATTACATCCTATTTTCCTATTTTCTGATAGAATATGATTTTTACGCAAATAGTAATATTTTAAATATATATGTATAAACATACAATTATATTATTTTATATCGTCGGGCCTCCTTTTGATGTTGAACAATGTGTTTATATTCAAACTTATTTTAATTACTTTATGACAGTTATTTACACGTATATGTTTACTGTGGACTTTTCTTTGGAAAACCTTCAAGTAATTATATATTAAGGTTTTGTCAACTTGACGACCATATAAAATACTACAATATGGTTTTTTTTTATCAAGTTTCATTCTCTTATAAATAAAGATAAAAGGTTTCTTTTGTCTGTGTAGTGTATTTACAAGTATATCTGTACGCATAGATAGGCGTATGTAGGTGTGCTTACAGTTCTACTCTATAAATATTTATGAATAATTTTCACTTTGAGATACATTTGCTCTAGTAGGAATGAAAGAAATGGTGCTTAGACTACAAAACAATTTAAACAGCTTAACATACATACAATAAAGGAAGTAATAGTTTGGGAAATAAAATAATAACAAAAAAATTGAGATATGAACCTTCTTCATTCTTAGACTATACTGAAGTCTTTTATTCAATATTGGCGAGAAGCGCTTGTCAGCCACGCGCACACTATTTCATCATCATCATTACTGGTCGATTACAACCTATTTAGGTCTTTGGCCTGCTGCAAGAGAACGTCACTTACTTCGGTCTTTTGCAAGTCCACACCACGTGTTGGCAAGGCATCAAAAGATCTTCCTTTTGTGCGACATCCACCAAATTCCCGCTCAAACACCATCTTGGCTGAAGCATTTTCGTCCATACGACCCACATGACACATCCATCGCAAGCGTTGAAATTTTATGCAAAGGACTATTTCAATGGCCATAAAGCTTCATAAAGGATTCATTTTGAGCCGGAAGTCATCGCGAACGAACTTATGAAGATGTTTTCTCTCCAAAATAGCTAGCTTTGGCTTAGCGCCCATGTTTCAGCGTCATAAAGAAGCTCGGGGAGAATAAGGGTATTGTAGAGTGTAAGCTTTGAAAACTGCGAGAGGGCTTTGCTAATAAATTGCTTACTTAGCCCATAGTAGCACCTGTTAGCAATTGGCCACTTTATCATAATGCGGACATTAGCAGATTTTATCAGATATATGAATTGAACAAAGATGTCGAATTTGGTGCAGAGCATAAAAATCTGGATCAATAATCTATGGTAAAGTTAACATTTCTACTCGTTTACCCTGAACAGCCAAGGGGAGTTAATGAATGTTCCGGAATATATAAGCAAAGTGAAGACCATATTAAAATATTTTGTTTGTACAGTTTTATAATTAATATATAATTGACGATATTAAACTTTAAATTTTACACTTTTTAATAAGTACAATAACAAGTCTAGCAAGCCCATACACATAAATAGTTATACCGATCGGTTCAAAATTAAATCAAATCAAAATCAATCAACCTTGTCCGTCTATCCATCTGTCTGTTTATATAGAATTGTACGCAAGCTACAGGTCACTTTTTCAGAGATATTTCATGAAATTTGGAACAAGAGCGTCATTTGTCCAACTCCTCCCCATATAACGACCGATAAAGAAAGTCTTCTATGGTGACAAAATTTGTTAAAGCATAGTCAATTGGCATAATATTTGAGTGTGACAAATTCGATTACAAACAGACTAATTTCAGTAATTACAATACTTACGCCAAATTTAGACCCGATCGGACCATTTTTAATTAATTTTGATTTTGGTTGAATTTTAATTTGTAGAATTAAGTGGGAGTAGGGCATGAAATGGTCGGGCTCGATCCATCACATTTTCCTTTGCCAGTCACTGCCAAAGCATTATTATGCGATAAGGAGACATAACTGTTTGTAATGTATGACCAAGAAATTCATCTCCTCAACAACTTCATTATGTCAAATGATGAAATAAATGAAAAGAAAGAATAGTTGAGCGAAACCGATACATTTATTAGTATTTATCGTTTTACTGACATATGACAAGTTTTCTTTTTTTAAACATTGATTGTTAGTATGCCGGCAGTATTGATCGATTGCCATAAGTGATTAGAGCCTGCGTGAATGAATTCAGCGAATTTTCGTTAAGAAGAGCAACAGCAATGAAAGAGTGGACTGGTGGGTACGGTTGCAAATCACTGAGATTAACAAGCGCATTATAGGAGACGTTGACATAATCTGTTCGATTATCATGCTACGTACGATAATGTCGCCAACTTTTAAGGTCTTCTTTTGTTTATATTTATGCTTATGTTTGTGTGTGTATGTATCAAAATTAATCAGTCACGTAGATATTTTTGGTATGTGCTACCTCGCCCTAAGCTTACATTGCCGTACCGCATATAGATGCGTACGTTTGTATGTTAATGATGTTTGGAGATGAAATACAGTGTTAAACAAAATAACGCAAATTCCTAAAGATCATTGGTTATATCATTCAGAATTAAAGTGGAGTTGTTGTTAAATATGCCAAACAAAACAAATAAATAACAAAAAAGATCAAGATGAAGATGATATTGCTTACGGGCGTGTGTATGCGCGATCCTGATATCATTCCATTCCATACACAGCCGGCCAGGTATACACGCTTTCATGCATTGTACGTATATCTGTAACAAAAGGGCTTAAATTGATATGATGATACGAAGAAATTTGTCAACAACCGAAAACGTAGCAAATATGTTTGGAGTTATAAGCAAAATTCATTTAGATCGATGAAATAAATGAGAAAACGCATTTAAGCGAGAGCTGACCTTACCATTGTCATTGGATACACTTAAGATGGGTGGCCCAGTCGACCAACAATAATATGACAATTTGATGTCTGATTTTCATGGCAATAAACGCAGCATACCAACAATCATACACAATATAAAATAATGATGAGAAAGAAGTAAAATTCTTGTACGTTGAATATATTCTTATATAGCGCAGCAGTCTAATTGATGCACTATTCACACTTGATATTTGTTCAAATTGTTCGTGATAATGAAGAGCCAGGCAAAACTTTATGTTTGACATTATCTGAACATTTCAATCCCAAGCGGAGTGGTCATGGGACATATTCACACGCTGCAAGAGAGTTTGGCGTGCCATCAAGCAAACGTGCTTCCAACTTCTTTATTGCCAGAAAAAGTGGACAGAGACAGAAACAGAGACCAAAGATCGAAGATGTGACATTTTAATCGCATTTGTCTAAAAACTCAGTGAATAGCCGCAACTTCTTCTCAGTTAACCACTTCACTCCACTGCTCTCTCTCACCCTCTCTCTGCATACTTTTTATACCCTGAATCACTTGTGGCAAAGCGTATATTAAGTTTGTGCTGATTTTTGTAACTTCTAAATGGCAATGCCACACCCACCTTCAATTATATAGAACGATTCAGAATGGAAAATGGACCGAATTGAACCATTTGTTTGTTTGTGGCAAAAAGTCGCTATTCTTTTACATTTTTTGACGAAATTCGGTGAAGAAGAATTAATTAACTTAATATAAAATTTGAATATGATCGCATCGTTCTTAGAACCCCTCCCCATATAATGATATTTCCGGAAGTGACTTATATGACAATGCCTTGCGAAACTAATTTGTAGGATCGTTTGTTGAAGTAAGTGGTGTAGGGTACGAAATGGTCGGCCATGACCGACTATAACATTTTTACTTGTTTACACCCTTCACTCCTGCCATGCCTACCCAAAGTATCTAGATGTGAAGAGTGTTTAAGTTTTAGCTTAAGCCAAATTTACTTCTTTGTTACCGTTCTGTTTGGTTGGCCTGCTAAGAGGACTAAGCTAAGTTGCAAAATTTATGGTGATCTATTTATGGTGAAAATGTTCTTTTAAAAGATGTCATTAAAGCTAGCACGCACGCATGCATGAGTGTCTCAACTATGGTATGTAGATTGTTTGCTGTCCTTATGACTAGAGTCCAACAACTTTGTTAATATTACAACAATTTTTCTTCTTCTAGTAGTATGGTATTGTATGTATTTAGTGTATGCAAAACAGGCCGTGTGGCCCAAGCTAGCACAGGCATGCTTGCACATTTGCCCATAAACATTCTTATGCGTCGTTCTGATAATCTGTCAGAAGTTATTTAGTTTTAATGTGCTCTTTTATTGTTTCCTTTATACCTGTTGTTATACCCTACAGCACTGCTGGTAAAGAATAAACTGAAAGCATTGTTTAAACTTTTTATTTCTTAGTATAAATTTATCAATAGTTTCAGAATCATTTTATGTCGCGTTTGAAACAGGTCTTGAGGTCTTTTTCATAACGAGGAGGAAAGTATTGTAAGTCTTTTGAATCTTCGACGAATTCTATAAGAAAACGTGGACGTAACTGTAAGAATAACGTCAACAGGCTTGGAACCGTCTGTGTTCAAAAAGTTCACGTTTAGGTTACCATTTCGCTTCTCCCAATTCCTTTATCATTCCTAGATTAAACTCTTGCACAGTCTTGTGCAGAATCTACCGCAATCATCTCTTTCTGTCTGTTCAACTAAATTTGCAGATGGCAAAGACTTCGTTTTAATGAGGCACGAGTTCAAATTCGTGGATTTTGAGTGCGTCTATCATGTTGGCCTAGTAACCTACAGGCACTTAAGAGTTTTACCATGAAAGTGGGGGAATATGAATTTATTTCGATGAACGTTTTTGAAAATAAACCGTTTTGAACCATGTTTAGAACCTTTCTCACATCACGGCTTTTTATGAAAAAAGTCTCTGCACAGAGAAAATTCAGAATTCTTAAATATTTTAATAAAATTTGTCGGGGAACTTAATCATGAAATCTAGATCCGATTGACCCGTTTTTAGAATCCCATCTCAAATACAATACATTCTGATTTTTTAACGCAAATCGGCAGACTTGTAGTACCAAGTGGTGTAGGGTATGCTATGAATGGTCGGAGCTTTACTGACAATAACATTTTCACTTGTTTTATTTTTTTTTTTTTTTGTACTTTTGTTACGTGTTATTTTGCTCGGTTAACAGGCATTTTGACACACGTGACATCTTGCTTCAACCGTCTGATATCACTCAGAATCAGAACTAACATCGGCAGTGACAACGGCCGCTGAGGCAGCATTAAGATGATAGCTTACTTAACATTAAACAATGAGTTTTCGGTTTCATAAATGAATGTGAAATGTTACTTTGTCTGTACCGTTGAGGTGTAGTGGACGCATGCTTGCATGCATGTATGAATGTAAGCATGTGTCATCAGCTGACAGTCCATTTCGGTTTTGGACCACAAGAAGCAGTACATCGGATGGCATCTCTATGGTCAGCGCTTGACTGTAACATTGCGACAGTGTACATATTGAGAGGATTTCAGGCGACTTAATTTAAGAGATCATGATAAGAGCGGGAAGCCGCTTGATTTATTCCTATAGAATGTCTGCATGTGTGCACCCTTATTATAAATGTGGAGGTAAATGTATTCGCCTAGAATTATTCATTCACGTTATTACCACTACAATAGAAGGATTGCGGAAAAAACACTGTACAAACTAGGTTTGTCATTCCATTAACAACACGTTAAAGGCGTTAAAGGCCCTACAAAAAATATACATTCTTGATCAGCATCAAAAACTGAGTCAACCTAGAAATGTATGTCCACGTGTCTGTTTGTTGTGGGCATTTTCACGGTCGGAAATTTTAAGATATTTAAGTAAAATTTTATACCGTAATTTTAATTGTGTAAAATCGAACAAAAGCCACGCCCACAACCGAAACAAATGTATTTAACTCTTACAAAAATTAAGCTATAATATTACAATTTAATACAAATATTTACAATTACCGTATCTATCGCTACGCCAAAAATTGGGGGTGGTCGGATAACAAGCACGCCCACAATACACAAATATCTATTTACATGACATAAAAATTGAACTATGAAGTTGGAACTTGGTACACATATTTGTGATGAACTCTTTCATCGATGTGCCAAAAATGGGCATGGTCGAATAACATACACACTCACAATTTGCAAAAAATCCTATTCAGTGTAAAATACCATTTTTAAGATGATACTTAATACATAAATTATTATAAGGCGTCATCATATACCTGCCACGCCCATCTTTTATGAGTACATGTGGAGGGCATTTAAGATTTGATATATGACAAAATTTATCTTTTCATGCGTTTTTTGTTAAGTTGCATTCTTTGTCGCATTTTGGTGAATTAAGTACAGAATGACCCCTTTTATCCGGCATTGTCATCAACACTTCGTAAATAATTGCCACTAAAAACAAGGCATTTTAACACCTCACCCATACCTGACAAGTCCAGACCAGACCAGACCAGAACACACCACACTTAAGCGGGATGAAACGTAAGGAAACGCAGCTTTGCACAGAGCAAGCTTAACCAATGCATATAACAAAAATAAACAAACAAACAAACGAACAAACAAATCAGAAAATGTGCGCATATAATTTACGAGCATTTCTAGAACGGTTGTGAGAGTGTTTAAAGGCTATCTTGCAGTATCTTTTATATTGAAATGCATTCACACACACACACGCGCACACACAAACAGACGCATGCTATGGCCATATATGTATGTTCACCACATACAATTTCAATTTGTTGCTTATGCAGAACAGAACAGAACACTGAGAGAACAGAACATTGAATGAAATATTTTTAAGTAGATTAGATGGACTAGATAGTAAGAGCTATTGCTTGTTGTGTGTAGAGATGTTACATGGGCAAAAACTTAAACCAACACAAGACAATTTGTACTGTAATTTATAAATATTGTACACATTGAACATTTTACATGGGTTGAAAGGCAGAACGGGAACACTGCAGCATAAAATCTAAAATCTAAATAAAACTTATAGTGCGTTAAACTATTCTAAACTGTTGCTGACGATGTCGTCACTTGTAGTTGAGTTCAGTTTTAACGGTAAAGGCGAACGAGTGAGTGAGTTTTGGGCGTATATCCTACATGTGTTGTTACGACAACAATATGTTCATGTATCGGTTCATTGATTAATTTGTAGAGAGATAGATTAAGGAAAAAGTGGAAAAAGCTTGCCAATACCTTTCATTATTCCTATAAGTAGTATATTTGTAACAATAGAACTCTAGTTGTTAACCTCTCTTCTAGATAGATAGTATCCGTTTATATGTTTAATGTATCAGCCTATCAAGGTCAATCCCTTAAATTCTACCCAAGTAAGAACACAAATACATTTATATATAGCCGCTGTATAGGGGACACACTTATTTTATTGAATAAAATCATTTAAAATTGATGCTTACAAACCCTTACGGCAAACTTAGTATACCAATCAATCGGTCACACAAACACATCACTTATTATACCCTCCATATTAGATGGTAAGGTATACTAAGTTTGTTATTTGCAATAGCCAGAAGGAGGCGTCAGAGACCGTACAAAGTATATATACTTTGGATCAGCATCAATTCTAGACATGTAGACAATCTAGACAGGTATGTCCGTATGTCCGTCTATTTTTGGCACTATCACGATAGGAAATTTTGCGATATAGAGGTGAAATTTTGTAGAGACATTTCTAGTTTATGATCGATGTTTAAATTGGGCAAAATAATTCAAGAGCCACGCTCACAAGCTACAAAAATCTCTTTATCTGCCACAAAAATTAAGCTATACAGCTGAAATTTGATCCTCACATTTCTAATTATGCCATCTATTGATGCACAAAAAATCGATGGAATGATGGAGACACGCCAGACTAAAATCTATATATTTCCCACAGAAATTTACCTACAAAGTTGACATTTTTTACTCATATTGATAAGGACGTCTTTCATCGATATTCCAAAAATGGGCGCGATCGAACAACAGCACCTTCTCAATTTATAAAAAACCGTTCTTAGTGTTAAACTCAACGTGCAAGTTGATATGGAGTACATACACTTGCCACGCCCACCGTATACATATAGATACGGAAGGTATTTAAAATTTGGCCGAAACCAAATTTCGTTTTTTACTTGTTCCCCCCCCCCCCCCAACTCATCTACAACTGGGCTACAAAGTATTTTGAGGATAAGAGCACAAGCAAGCAAACAAGCCAACTACTCTGAACTGTAGGCCACACAAATACAAATGTCTTGACCAGCAACTATACAAGACTACTCGTACATGGATGAGACACATGTTCGGAAGATGCAGCATGTTCGGAATTTGCCGCGATAAGAGTAAACAAATTGCTATCTTAACTGCTTTTTAAGGAGATTAGTGAAGCATCATAACGGATGAACAAATATGTAAGTGGATTACCGCCCGTATGTTTATATACCGTTTATAGTATAATTCTATATAAATCAACAAATTTTACACCGAGAACAATTAAGGGTAATTGAATAATTGAATAATAAATTTTTTTCTTTTTGGGACCTTCACCAAGGGTCTTATCTCATTCTATCACGTTGAGTTTTTATTGATTTAATAAATTATATTAGAGAGATAAAAGGTGCAATATTGAATGATGGAATTTTGCTGTTTATACATTCACCACTTGGTTTAAAGGGTATAATTTGTTTGGTCACATAATTAAAAAAAGGATCAACCTTTATATATAATGATCACTTCCTAATTTGATTTAATCATGTCCGTCTGTCCATATATATTTTTATAACCTGCACCACTTGTGGCAAAAGGATGTTTGTAACTTCTAAATGGCAAACACCCCACACCCACCTTCAATTATATCGATCGATTCAGAAAGAAATATTGACCAAGTCCGTAATATTATAAGCAGTGAAATTTGGTACAAAGGCATCTAAGGCATCAAAGGCAGCTTTGTTGAATATAGACCGAATTGGACCATTTTCGAACCCTCCCTGCATAAGGTTTTATTATAATGAAAGTCTTTATATGACAAAAAATCGCAATTCTTAATATTTTTTGACATAATTTGACGAAATGTAATTATTTAGCTTAATAATTAAATCTAACAAAATTAGACATTTTTAGAACCCCTTTCCATATAATAATATTTCACGCAGAGACTTATATGTCAGTGCCTCGCGTTTACTCACACAACTAAAGCATAATTTGTAGGGTATGAAATGATCAAGTTTGATCGATTATAAAAATTTCACTTGATTGAACACATTTTACCAAATTGTGTTGTGTAGGGCGCTAAATGGTCTTTATGGGTCACAATTAATCCCTTATCAAGTTTACTATATTGTCACCAGGCACAATAAATTATTGTTGTCAATAATACAATGGATGTGCATTTAATATGATCAGGATATATGTTGCATGGTTTGATAGGATTGCTACTTGAACAGATGCCGTAATAAAGTGTTGATACAGGATTTTTGATGGCAACAATTAATCAGTCTAATTATTAAAATTATTCGTGTGTAAAACAAGTAAGAAAACTAAATTTGGCCCAATGGGCCAAATCTTAAATATCCTTCGTATCGACATAGAAAACTGAGGGCGTGGCAGATACATAATTATGCCGTGTAATAGTATGTATTACGTATCAGCTTGCAAGTCGAGTTTTATGCTGAGTATGATATTTTGTAAATTGTGGGCGTGTTTGCTATCCGCGCGCGACTATGCTCATTTTTGGCACATAGATGAAGTAGTAAATATTTACAAATGCACATATATATACATGTATACTTGCTGATTAAGAATATATATACTTTTTAGGGTTTGTAGAGGGCAGACTTTTTCTAGTTAAATGTATTTCGTTGAGTTTAACGTGCACCCACAAATCCCTCTATATGGATGTATGGATTTGTGTTGGTTGTATAAAGAAGTAAATTAATCAAATACGAAAAAAAAGGGAAAAGAAAAAAAAATAACAACACATTCTTACTCCTATTATACGTGAGATATATGAAATACATATAACAAGACAGATCCACCTTCCTACTGTCCAGCCTAGTTGTCACACACCAACAATGGCCCAGTTATGCCAATGCAAGCATAAAAGCAAAGAGGTAAGATTACTATCTCTAGGCTCAGATCGCTCATTTATATGCAATATATAAATACATACATACATAATATAATCATGTATAAGGGTGAGTGCGTGTGTATGTGTGTGTACATACACTTTATGGGTGCTTTGACGGCATACATCAGGACAATTGATATTAAGGTGGCATGCTGTGCACAAGAATGGTGTTTGCAAGAGCGAACGAATGTGGTAGTGTATGCAACATAGATCTTGAACGTAGATAACAGATCTGTGGAAATAAATTTGAAACTGTGTGCGGAATTGGCGTTGATTTGTCAACATAACGTACATTTTTGTTATGCAAATGTTGAGTCTCTTATAAATACCAGCATCACCACCACCACCACCGCCACCATCACAACTGAAATCGTACAATGGAACGCAGTTGTTAGGCATCTGCATCAAGAACACCTCGTCACTAGTGTAGAACGACTACCATACTATACTATAACACAATAGTCTACTAGCCGGGGCAGATACCGACACTTTGTAAATTAATGACTACGTGACACTCGGTGTTCTCTGCTATCGCCAGCCCATAAATACTCAACTGAAATTAATAGGGCATCCATTGAAAGGATGCACGAATATATGTACGTGTATGCTCCCAAGTAATTTTTTTTTACTTAATCATATGAAATATTCTTCTTATCACATTAACAAAATCTAATGAGGAAGCAGGCGCGTGTCTTAATACTGTAGAACATCTGTACAAATTTTGGTTAGATCGCCTGATCAATTATATTTTTCTTCTGCAACGCAATTGAAATATGAAATTGAATTGTTCTACATAAACGTGGTACGATCAAGTTTGTATATAATGAAATTTTTGACAGGTGTCCGTACGTCCACTCTTCTTTATCCTTCTTTAAGAGACGAAATTTGAAATTTTTTAAAAATATTTTTGAGTTTCAAGTAACGCGGTTACTCGTAGGCTGTATAGAAATAAAGCATAAAATTTTGCAGCTAAGTGTAAGTGTCGTATGTAATACTAATAACGATGAGATTTTAAAATGTCAGTATTAAGGACAGCAATTATGTTAAAAATGGACGTATGGACAAAAGTTTTATTTCATTTAAACATGAAAGGCAAGCAATTGCAAAGTTTTCAGATCGAGTGTTTGTTCAAGTTGGTACATTTTATTAAAATCTTATTTTTATTATATTTATTTGTTTTTTAAATGAAGGTGTCTCCTATCCCTCAGACATTGAAATTATCCCTTAATGAAGAAAACACCTTTTCAATCTATATGCGACCGTTGTGGGTATCGAACCTTGGACTTTTTGCATTAGGGCCAAGTATTATGCATCTGGCTTATGAGATGTAAAATGTCCGCGATAAATATTCTGTAAATTTTCTATAAGAACACGTTAAAACAAATTGGACTTGAGCTTGGCATTGGGCTCCTTCGAACAAAGTTTCAAAAATAAATTGCAGCAAGTGATTTTGAATCGATCAGTATCGGTGCACAACTCGTATAATTTGTTTATTACAAAAAATGTTCACACAGATGCTAAGCCATGTTCCACAAGTAGTAATTTTTCGTAGTGTGGCGTTAGACCATTTGTAAGCCGCGATTAATCCAAGTTTTGATAAAACACAGAAAGCACTGCTCATTAGGTTTTATTGATTGTAAAACCTCTTTCACGTGCTTTCATGCTTGCTTTGTAAGTGGGATAATGGTGGTGACGACGACGACGACGACAACGACAACGGAATTGCTAGTTGTTGTTGTCGCAAACTCGTATTCATTTACTAGTAGCCAGATGTATTTATTTACTTCAAAATGAGTTGTGTAATATTGGCCCCAAACATGATTCACTTAGGCGGCTAGCTATACTTACGAGCAACATGCTTATACTTAATCCAAACCAGTCTTGGTGGTCAAATGTCTAATGTTTGCTGCCCGCAGCTATATCCGTACGAATGTTTGCCCAAACATGACACATACACATTTATTAAGAATTGCAAGCGACACATGTGTACATACACGTTAACACTTGAATGCACATACACACACACACTCGTACATACATTATATTAAGTTGGATACATGCCTGTTTGCTCGCCAACTAAGTGCTATTGGCTACTGTATCTCTACAATAAATATGTAAGTATGTAGCTGAGTAAGCGGGCAGGCGTGTATTTGTGTGTTAAGTAGTTAAGTAGTCGTTTTTCGGCAATAACTAATAGTGTTGATTACTTTGGACATGAACTGGCTGGTGGTGGTGATGGTGGTTGCCTTCTTAGGTGAGCGCCTACCTCCTTCTTTTTAAAGTGTTGGCAATTCAAATGAGCTCAAAAATTGCGTAGACACCTCCTGCCTGTTTATTCGTTGCGGCCCAGTACTTAGTCTCTTCTGTTGCACTTTCTTACCTTGCTGGCACAGCGGGTATACCAAAATCTTAGGTACGGCTGTACTTGGCTGGCTGGCTGGGCTGATGCAAAACCTGATGTTTGCACATGATACCAATAATGAAACGTTATAAGAGCAATCGTAATATATATAAAAACAAGTGAAAATGTTATAAGCGATCAAGCCTGAACACTTAATACCCTACACCAAGTTATGCTCTATAGCCTGTCATATAAGTTCCTACATCAAATATCACTTTATGGAGTAAAAATAATGCAATTCGGTTCATTTTCAATAAGATTCCATTTTTCGGCCAATTTCAGTCTTGATTCCAAATTTCATTGAAATATTTAAAAAAAAATGCTCTGCAGCTTGCACACAAATATCCATGGATAGACAGACACACATGATTAAATCTCTGTCTGTTAGATTTTGATTTTGGAGATGGGTGTGAGATTTGCCGTTTAGACGTTACAAATATCCGCATCAACTTAATACACCCTTTGCTAGCACAAGTGGTGCAGGATATAAAAAACTGAAAATTCACACTGTGCACGCACCACATTCGCATCTTACATGAGCCTGGTGTTTATACAAATTTGTACCCAGACAGATACTTTTAATTCCTTTCGACTTTCACGTTCATACTTCATGCCGAGATTATTACTTCTGTCCAAAGTTCCAATGAAAAACCACACGTGCCGCATCTTCACAGATATCACATTGTTAGCATAACAACAACACTAACAGCTCAGATGTATTGTGTAGAATTATTGACTTGTTTTTTTTTAAATGTTTTCTTTTTATGTACTGCATCATTGTGGCACTTCCTGCGTTCAGGTAACTACTGTCATACGCAAAAGATTATAATTGATTTTGTCCAAATGTTTGTAACAAAAATAGAGATACCTCAGATATGCAGTAAAGTATAATTTTCATCGAACTCTAAGTCAATTTAGTCCTTCTGCCCAGCATACTGACTTGTAGTGAAAATTCACATTCATACGATACGAGTGTCAAGTGAAAGGTTGTTAAAATGGCGTACAGCAGAAATTATCACTATTGTTTTTTAAAATGTTTCTTAATTTTTATATATCTGGAGGGCAAGATGGGCACGGTGCCACGTATTTATAGGAGACATCACCTGAGTGCAAATCTTAAAAATCAAAAACTATCTAAAAAGCATTCGAAAACTAATATCTTAATTTTTGTAGTCGCAAGAATGTTTACCATAAGCGGACACACAGACATCGTTACAAAGAGTGGGCGTGGCAGTTACACGATTACGCACTCTAGTAGTGTAGGTATTACGTATCAGCTTACAAGTCGAGATTTATACTGTATACGATTTTATGTAAATTGTGGGCGTGTCTGTTATCCGACCATGACGATTTTTTGCACAGAGATATCTGGCATAATTGTAAATTTGTATAACGTTATAGGTCAACTTTTGTGGAAGATAAATTGATTTGTGCCGATTATGGGCGTGGTTCTTGTCTGATATTATCTGATACCGATCTGCCGGCAAAAACTGGAAGTGTCTGTACAAAATTTCACTTTAAGATATAAAAATTAACAGTCATGTGCCAACAAGAAACGGACGTACGTCTACGAGGACAGACATGCGTCAATCGACTCAGTATGCGATTCTGATTCAGAATATGTACAATTTATAGGGTCTCCGCCGCCGCCGTATAATCCCTAATGGCATTGGCGAACTGACAAATTTACTTCAATATTAACAATAATTTAGAACGTGTTTGTGTACACATGTGGTGAGGGGGGTGGTTATATGTAATTTCAAAGATTTAGAAAAATGAATAATTTGAAAAATCGAAGCCGTTTTATTTAATCATTGGTTAGAAAGCAAACAATTATAGGTTTTCGCTGGTTACGGTCGCCAATCGGCACCACTCTACACAGGATCGTGGGATATACTGAAGAAGCTGAAACGTTTAGTGAGAAAGGGAATTGCAAGCGAAAACATTTAAATAAAACATATCATTAACTGAACGCAAACCAACAACAAATGATAGAAATATAATCAAGAAAGGCCAACGAGCAGAAATGATTTTCGGGGATGGGATAATTCATTCAATAAATCTGTCAGTTTGAGAGTCCTTCAATGCGATTGATGTTGTATGTGGTAAGGGAGTGTGAGTTTGGTGTGGGAACCGAGTATACAGCACGTCCCAACCAAATGGTTCATCATTCTGTATGGACTACGCGCACACACATTTAATAATTTAATTTGCTGGCAATTTAGCAAAGCGATTATCACAAAACGTAAACAGAAACACAAACACAAACAGAAAAGGAAAAAGCGAAACCAACTGCAAATACTTTGAGAAAATTAATAATAATCTCAAATTTGCCACGAAAGGGACACAGCACAACTACAGACATTGTGATAGTATCAAACTCCTACATACATAAACCAGCGAGAGATGAAACAGAAATTTCAGAAAAATAACTAAAACTTCCCCTCTTATCCTTATAATTTAGAAAAATTATTATTTTTATATTTTCCATATAAGTTGGGACGGCATTCTAAGTTCGTCATTCCATTTGCAATACGTAGAAGGAGGATCAGAGACTTAGGATCAGCATCACACATTGAGTCTATCCATATATGTCCCTCTGTCCGTGTAAGTATTCTGTTGTAATCACTCTCCTCTCACTCAAAAAATGAAAGATTAATTTCAAACTCGGCAGAAGTGTTGGTAATTTTCATATGATGGTTGAAAAAATCAGTCAAGGGACATAGGAACATATCATGGACATGTACGTCTATGCGTCCCTCTGTTGTTAGCATTCTCGTAAATTTTGGCAGACACTTATAGTTTTTAAATGCAGATTACTATCTGCCATAAAAGTTGAGCTTGAAGTTGTAATTTAGTATAAATATTTCGCATTATCCCTTTCATCGATGAACCAAAAGTAGGCATGGTCGGATAACAAAGGCGCTTACAATCGACAAAAATCTATTTATCTGTCATAGAAATTGAGCTGTGGAACACAGATTCATGAATGTGTCAAAAATGGGCGTGGTCGCATGATAAATGCACCCAAAAACGACACAAATTTGTTTGCCTACTACAAAAATTGAGCTATGAAGTTGAAAATTGATATAAACGTTTATAATTATGTTTTAAAAATGGGCGTGGTTGCATTTCAAAAATGCTAAAATTTACACCGAACCGTTGAGTAAAATTTAAGATACACTATTCAAGGGTTTTTATTAAAATGTTGGGGACCCTTTGCGCCGTTGGTTTTCACTTACATGTTCGAAAAACCGAAGTCCAATTTCTATACAAAACTGGATAAAATGCTCTTGGAAAATTCAAAGCCCACTTTTAGGCCTGGCAAACCAAATCGAATCTTGAGCAAGCTTTGTCTATAATTTCAATTTCAAAAGTATGATTTCCTATTTGATTCCATTGTGCTGCGAAGGACTCCAAAAAAGAAGCTAGATGTTAAGAAAAAAAATATGGAAGAAAGGGCATGACACGGGTGTGCGTACAATACTTTTCCGCTTTAGTAGGTTCTGTTGCTACGCTATGTACAGAGAGTGTTAATAGGGGTTGAATTGCCAAAATTGTTTTCGGTTTGGTTATGTATTAGGATACAATACGTCATCTGGCCAAGCGTTCCGCCCACCATCTCTGTATACTGCTACCATGCTTAAGTTGGTGGTCAGTTTAGAATTAGTCAGCCGCTCAATTTAATCTAAATTAGTATTAACAACAAAAACAATAAAAATAGCCACAACAATAGCAACAAAAATCTATCTCTAAGCATATATAAACATATATATATACATACGTATAGACAGACAGACAGACATACCTTCGCATATAAGTTTTCATTCGAAACAGTTATAGTGGAATTTTTCTCTTTACTTGATACCTTGATACAATACAGTTCAGGTCTAGAGTGATGAAGGTACAAACGAATTCTTGGAAATTTCATACACAAACGCACATGCACACACACATACTCACACACACACATGTTTGTATGTTTCGTATGCGCGTGTATTCAAATATTATAAAATCAAATTTATCCAAAAAAAAACAAAAAAGAAAAAAAAAAAGAAGAAGAAGAAGAAAGAAAGAATTGTGGGCGATGTTTAAACTTAAATCGCGGACTCGACTTAACATTTTGTGCTCGATGAGGCGTGCGTGTGTGTGCATGGGATGTCTGCTGGATGAACTTGTATACAGGGAGCGCGACGAAGGCTATTATTAAATTGTCAAAAGTTCAAGAAGAGAAATAATGTTCAGACCCATATGCCACTGATCTGTTGCTCATCTAAAATATACATATATGAATATGCACAAACACATACACACAAATAACATTTATAACAAATGTCTTACACGTACCTGCCGTTCCTGCGTATAATGTGCGTGTATAAATGTGTCTACATCGTTTTGATAGGTAAGTAATGTTATTGTTGTTGTTTTTGCTGTTGCTGTTGCTGTTGCTGACGATGATAATGACGCTGATGATCTTGGTAATCGCAAGTATTCACTGACATTGTTATTGTGCTATGGTTGGCTCCTTTTTGCTCGCCCCAAAAAAAAAGTTGATGTGGTTATTAAATTTATTGATGCCGTTGCGCTGCGCTGCTGCATTGCACTGCTGTCCTAGTACTGTGTTGCAAATACTACTGCTGTTGCTTGTGCTGCCTATCAGAAGCATCCACCTAATTGGGCGTATTATGTGGTTTGGTCCGTTTATATGCTCAGTCACAAAAATAAAAATAAAAAAAGTCAAAAATAATATAAAATGCAGTTTAGAACAAATCGAAAATACTCTCCACTTCTATATACACACAAAGTGGGCGTGGCATGCACAAGATTACGCCCTTTAATAGAGTACATATTACGCAATAACTTGAAAGTCAAGTTTTATGCTGAGTATGGTTTTTTGTAAATTATGAGTGTACCACGCCCACTTTTGACACATCTATATATATCAAATTTTAACTTCGTAGCGAAATTTGTGTAGCACACAAATATATTTTTGTCGATTGTGGACGTGGCTTTTTACCAATTTAAATAGCGATCTGCTTGTGGTACAAAATTTCACTTCAATATGTTAAAATTTACAAGCGTGAGAATGCCAAAACAGACGGACGTATGGACATAAATGTCAAGATCGAGTCAGTTTTTTGATGCTGATCAAGAATATATATTCAATGAGCTCCATAGATAGGTCAAAACCTAACCTGTCATTGTCAGAAGTAACGAAAATCGAAAAGTCCCTAAAATCGCCATCATCTAACACACTACACCTTGTGATACCATTCCAGCTATACGACAAATGAAATCTATCAACATTTAGACAAATTTCAGTTGAAATGTATTAACTAACTCCAGGCTTTGTTGTGTTAAATGTCTAGAGTTCTTGAAAAAACAATATTAAGGGTCTCATGCAGAGGGTACGTAAGATCGGCTTGAGTAATGAACTTACAGCAGTTTCCTCTCTGCCCCACAACCTTTCGAAATAAATCCATTCTTAGTTTAACTCTAGGGCTATTGGAGCTCTTAATGTTACAAACATTCAAACAAAGTAAAGTTACTTTGTCGTACAAGTAACGCGCTAGGCAATAAGAATGTTTTTCAAATTTTTCATACATTATACTATCATTTATCTTTTGTACATTTTGTTGAATCTACGAAAAGGAGAATCGTGTGAATATTTCATTTTGATCCTAATACCGTTTCTTCCCCGGTTCTTGTTATTATTGTTGCAATATTATATTTGGTAGTGTAGTGTTGTTGCATTCAGGTGAATTTTTGACTTGTTTTGGTCTCCTTAACGGGTGAATGCATAGTTGAAGAGAGAATTTTGAAAAAGTTCTACTATTCGAACAGACACCCTAACATACAGCGTAGAGAGCATTCAATAAAACAATAATGAAACATTTAAAAGATTCGTGGAATGCTTACACAGTTGGGCTTAGACTGGAGTGCGTGTCAGACTAACGTTTCTTGATGTTAACTTTGACTTTGTCGGAGTGATTAGTGCTTTATGTGTCTATAAAAATTTAAAGACGTCTCCATGAAAGTTTATGTATAGCTTGGTGTGGGTTGTATCTTATGCTTTTTCGTTCGTTCTTCAGCAAACATTTTATAATAAAGAATCTTTTGGTATTTTTTCTTGTTTTATTGGAAAGTATATGCGTTGCTGCGCCATCGTCGTAACAACATAAAGATTTGGCATGAATGGCAGACAAGTATCAGTCTGAAATATCAATTTTGGATATTTTCCAAGATAAGAAAGAAGAAATTTGTAGAGCATGTAATACGTGAATAGTTGGTGCAGTGAACTTAAAGCTTTTTATATCACACAGAACCGTTATATGTGATTTATATGCACTTCCCGAAGAAGACGTCAAACATCCTGAAAAGTAACGGCCCTGTTCATTAGAAGCATAACAGTTTTGTATATTATTTTAAACACACGATTGAGCATTTTTCAAAATCTGTTAACATAACAACTTCACTTACGGTTATTATGTTGAAGTTTATAAACGGGAAACGTTTGAAGATTTTTAAAAATTATTACCGAAACTCGTTGGTGGTAACTTTCGGTCGTAATAATCGTCCCACCAGACAGTCTATTCATGCTACATAAATTTGAGTCAAAATATTCTTGAGACAAGGCCCCGGTTGAAATAATGAAAATGTTGCAGCCGCAAATGAAATCAAATTAGTCCAATTCATGCGCTTAACAGAAAATAGAGAAACTATTAAAACATATTATGGCGAATTTTGCTTAAACCAAGAACAACAAGAACAAATTAATTTAAGAACTGAAGCCTCTGGATCATTTAAAGCTCCGAAACTCATGTCATCAAATGTTATGTCCTTATTGAAAAACTCTATGTGTGTCAAAAATGGGGGTGAACGAATAACAGACACGCCCACAATTTACAAAAAAACCTTACAAAACGTAAAATTCGACTTGCAAGCTTATGGGAGTAGAGAGCGTAATCCTGTACCTGCCACGCCCACTATTTGTATATACATGTGGAGGGAATTTAAAATTTGGCTTTAATTAGTAAAAGTTTCTCTTCTACTTGTTACTTTTAATCGTAATTTATTTGACGACTGTCCTTTCAAAATCGATTTTTTTTATATGTGAAATAGTGTGTGGAGTAGTTTTTAGGCCTGTATATGGCTATTACATACAATAGTGGAATGAAAACAAGTTATACCCCCAAAGAAAAAAAAACAAAACAAAAAACAAGAAAAAAAACTCATTTGCATTCGTGTATTGTGCCAAAGTCATTTTAAAAGAATATCGTACACAAAATATTTTTCAAAACTAAACAAATATTTGTAACATAACTTCACAATACTCGTGTATACATAAATACAAGACAATGTAAATGAAATCCTATTAAAGGGTGAAGATGTCTGTTTTCCTATTATTCCACTGGACGGCATTCAATTGCATAACAAAACAAAACGAAACAACAAGCTTAAGCTCATTTATCTTGAACTTAACAAATATTGTGCATAGAATTTCAGGTGTTGTTCATATATCACCAAACAGACAGACAGACAGACAGACGAATGTTAACTGATTGGCTTGGTGTAAACGTGATGTGTCTACGCGACAATTGTCTCTGGCGGTATTGTATTTGCTCTAAAGCTGTTCAGTTCTCACGGCTCCCACACGCACACACACGAACATGCCTCGTACCCACCTATTTGATTAAAGGCTTCGAGATGTGTTAGCTGTAACAAAAACTCTTTACTCGGTCGCTGTACATGCATAATGACGATTAATTGGATTTTAAACTTTTAAACGTTTATTTGTTTCTGTTCATTTTCGTTTTGCAGGTGATCTTAAACAATAATAACGCTTGTCACCTTAACAAAATCCATTTTTTTCCATAATGAAGCCAGCACAACATTCGTGTGCGTGTTTGTCTCATTGTTTGCATAAAATATGAGCATTTTGTCATATAAATGGATCTGTGTATGTATGTATGTATTGTATTTGTATCTTTTGTATTTTTTTTAACAGCTTTTAGTCTTATTCGGTGTATTTGTACCCAGCATGATAATGATTATGGGAATATATTGTTTTCGTTCAAGCGTTTGTAAAGCTCAGAAGGGGGCGTGGTGCCCCTTAAAATTATTTATATTCCAGCTCAGCACTTATTTTTAATTCCATTTAGCTATTCTGTCCGTCCGTGTGAATTTCAACGCATTTTTGTTGAAACTCTTCCGGCCGCAAACATTGCGACATCAAGTAGAAATTTGTCTCAGATCAATTTCGAGTTTGTCTGCGGTGGCCTATTCCAATTAAACAAATTCGATTTAAGGATACGCCCACAATGATGTTCTAGACCTTAAACCCTAAACCTGTGACTTTTAGCTTTTCCACGGTCGCAAATTTTTATATATGGGGCTGAAACATATTCAACGTCTACGTCAAAAATAGGGTTCTAAAAATGGGCAGAATCGATTCACGACTGATCTACAACTTTGAAAAGTTCAATGTTTTGACTTAGACTAAATGTTTCGATTACAGTTTACAAAACCGAAATTAATACTTTATTTGCATATTCTAACGGTACACGAACATTAGAAATCGGAGCAGCCATTAGGGAGTTATATTAAAAAGAAGGTGTGTATCTCTCATTTAGACTAATTTCACATGATGTTCACTGTTCTGAAATTTGAAATATGGTAGAGTGACCGCACCCATACGAAGGAATTTGCATTATAAACCGTTTTACAATTAGACGTGTGCCTGGTCTAAGGTTGCCTGATCATGTTTAATGAAGGTAAAACATAAACATAACCTAACATAGAGGACATTGATGATGATACCCTAGATTTGGAGTTGGCCTAAATTAGTAAATAATTTAATGATGTTATTGTATACGCCTTATGAATGTGTTTGTGACACTTTGAAAGGGTCAGTGTCACAAATTAAATAACCACTTACTCCAAATTAATCCGTCCGTTTACTGTGGTTGGACTGTCACAATATCAAATCGAGCAATATAGTAATAATACCCAAAATCGAATCCGATCAACAATGTACGTGTTCCTACTCGGCCAACCAGTAGGAGCTGTAGGGTACTAAAATGCATTAATTTTATATTCTCACTGCTGTCAAACTGACCTCACTAGTAGTAAATTTTATTTATGTATGCTTTTAAAGATGCCTACACATAAAATACCTAAACATGTTTATGTACGTATATGTATATTTTATATGGAGTACACATACGTACATATTATGTACCTGTACGTAATAAAGAATGAAGACTTTGAATGCGGAACTAATTCAAGAATGTTCTGTGGTAGTGGTAGTGGTGGTGGTGGTGGTTTTGGATAAGAAACTCTATAAATTTTATTACCCATTTATAACTTTATATACATATATGTATATACAACCTCTGTATATATGTGTGTGCGTAAACGTTTTTTAAGCAGCTCGTTGTCATAAAATTTATGTAAATCTTTTAATTGATTACCGTACACAAACTAACTACACAGCACAACATATGTAGGTAGATAGGTAGGTAGGTAGGCAGGCATGTATGTAATTTATAAATATGTTAAGGAGTACATACATACATACGTTTAACACTCAGACTTATGGTTTGTTTATATAACCAAATTAATTAGATGATTCAAACACACCTTTGTTGGTAATCTTGTTTTTTTTTTCTATCATGTCGCGCTGCTTGTTAGCCAAGACGGACAAAGCAACTGTTTTAAGTTTAAGACGGCATTTTCAAAACTGTTCAGGGGCTTTCCAGGAGGTATTTTATACATTGTTTTTATATCCATTACATTCTAGGACAATGTCAAGGCCTACCCTTCATCCATTTCAATGCATAGTTTGAAGTTGTGTACAATTAGTCACTTGATTATTGCAAATGACATGCAATTAATTGACTTTAACACCGTTATAAGAGGCGGCCGTTGACAGAGCTTCAATCTTGATTTCTTTCAACAGAATTCTGCGCGTCCATTCCAATTCAATGCAATATAATGTCAAGTTATAAAAAATGCTAAAAGCCGCTGGTTGATGAGGTGGTGAGTATAATCTGATGATTGTTTGTGCAATTTTTGGGCTGTGCACGTATGTATGTATGTTTGTTTGTTTTCCTTCTTTCTTTTTCTTGTGATCAAATTCACCAGGGATTAGTCAGCGTATTGTTGTCTTGTTGTTAATATTTATTAATGATTATGGTTTTATTAACACTTGCTGTTTTTGTTGTTGATTGGTTGGTTGGTGTGTGTGTGTTGTTTGTGTTACCTTTTTTTATACCCTCCACATAGGATGGACGGGGTATACTAAGTTCGTCATTCCATTTGCAATACCCCGAAGAGACCCTAGCAAGATAAATATTCTTGATCAGCATGAAAAACTGAAACGATCTAGGCATTCATGTCCGTACGTCCGTGTATCCGTCTGTTGATTGCATTCTCGTGGTTGTAAATTTTGATTTTGCAGAAACTTCAAGTTGCAGATTGCTATTAAAATTGAGTAAAATCTGTCAAAAGCCACGCCCATAATCGACAAAAACTTATTTACCTGCCACAAAAATTGCGCTATGAAGTTAAAAATTAGTATTTTTATTAGATGCGAAATGATACGAAATGCAAACACTATTAGAGATCGTCATCGTATACCTACCACGCCCACAATTTGTATATAGCTATAGAGGGTATTTAAGACTTGACTGAACTCAAATAAAGTTTTTTTTAAACTTGTTTTTAAGTGACGTTTGCTGATGTTTACGAACACAGCAAAAAGCCCATCAAAACGACACACACATACACACACATATCAAAAAGCAATAACAATGTTAAATTAAGCAGTTAATAATGTATAAAAGGACTCAGCTTGTATAGTTTGCACAGTTCGAGAGTCGCGTAACATCATTAAAATACGCGAATATCTTGGCGAGTGTTGTTTCAAACTGTTCTTTATACATTTTATGATGACTGTTAAATTGTTTTCTGTTGAAAAAGAAAAATCTGTAAAATATACAAAAATTGACATAAATTTACATATCGCTTCATTTGCTATAAAAGTGTCTGTGTGTGTGTGATGTGCGATGTGTGTAGGTTTATCATCTTTAGGTTTTTTTTTTATTATCTCTGCTTCATTTAATTACAGAGCACACAAAAGAATTTGTACCTGCATTGATGATGATACAATAGCAACCGCTTGACAACTGGCTGATGACTGAATAAAAGACAAAACAACAAATACACAAACATTTTACATGAAAGTTGAAGATTTTTATACAACATCAGACAACAGCAACAGCGACCGCATCAGAGTCAACATCATTGACTAAATCCATTACGATCACGATGGTCGCGTGTCATCAACATGATGTGAATTTGTCGCATCCCGTACACTTTCGCTGCGCCAAACACATTTTTGTAAGATAGCGTAGTGTGCGTGCCGTGTGTGGGAATATTGATTTGTTGGCATCTCAATGTTGCCAAATAAACATACAAATCAACAACAACAACAACAATAGCAATAACAAAAATTGTTAATGGGAATAATGTGTTAGCGAACATTTTCATGTTTGTTTCTGGTTATTTGAACGTGTTTTGTTCCCGTGTTTCACACAGACCGGCTGCGAGGCTTCACAAGAATGGAATAAAACAAGACACCAGCAGCGCAAAAATTCCAAAACAAACATGAAAAATATTCGCTACAAATTGCGATCGTCCATACACACACACATCTACATAAACTGTTCTGTTTGTCTTGTATAACCAACAATGCATAAATTTCTACCTTTTTTGCTTACCTAACAGCAACAGCAACAGCAACAGCAACAGTTTAGTCCAGTTTACAGATGGTACCCACAAAAGGTGAAATGTGAACAAATTGTATATGCATGTGTGCATGTGTGCATGTATGTGTAAGTTGAGCATTATTGAACAAATCTGGTGTTATGTCGTATTGACATAATACATTAGTCCGAATTTTTAATCGAACATAATCGCAAGACCGCGAAGAATGCCAATCGAAACCGTAGACTATAACTGTTAGACACACCCTTAGAACACAATCAGTTATCACAAAGAGTGATCTCTACAAACCAATAAATTATTCCGCATACAAATTTCTTTTTATACATTATCCGTATGAGATAAGAAGTATACTAAGTATGTTATGACGTTGGTGATGCCCAGAAGGGACCTTACAACATAATATCGAGGATTTAATAGATTGGTCATTCCTTTAGCAACACCTAGAAGAAGTATATATTCTCGATAGCATTAAAAATTTAGTTGATATAGACATGTCCGTCTGTGAGGTTGAGCATCCGTTACTGACACTCACATGGATGTCAATTTTGAGACATTTAAGATAAGATTTTGTGCAGACACTTCTAGTTTCTGCATATAAAATACTAAATGAGGCAAGAACCACGCCCACATTCAACAAAATTCCATTTATATGCCACAAAACTTGACCTACAAAGTTGACATTTAGTATACATATTTATAATTAATTACCACATGCATAAATACGCCCAAGGTGGGCGTGATCAAATAAAAAATATGTCCACAAAAAACCTTATAAAGTGTAAAACTCGACATTTAAGATAATAAATAATACGTACACTTTTAGAGGAAGTATTTAAATAATTGCCGCGCCCACATTAACAAATCCACATGCAGATGTAGAGAGTTGTTCTAAGCCAAATTTCATTTTTTTTTTGCTTATTTTGCTAAGCAGGAGAATCTAAATCATTCTAGGCGTTCAAGGCTGAAATTTGAATAACTTACTGTTACTCTTTTCATATTTATAAGTGAAGTGAAAAACCTTAGACCAAATCTTAAATACCGTCCATCTCCATATACAAACAGTGGGCGTGGATTGCACCTATTTAGGATTTCTATAGTTTTTTGTATATTGTATCCACTACCAGGTTGAATTCGTAAATGGCGTTCGACCACGCGCATTTTTCTCATTTTGATAGATAAAATATATATAAATACATGTGTATAAAGTTTATGCTTCAATTCAATTTGAGATTGCTAGATTTTTGTCAATAGTGGGCGTGGCTTTCAAGCGATTTAATAGGAATCGTGTGTATGGAAAGTAAACAATTTTAGCTTAATCTCTTAAAATGTACACTCGTAAGTGTTTCAACAACAGATGGACATGTATAGTTCGTTTCAGATAAATGTTGCTGATCCGGAAGGTATCTGGGTAATGAGTCTCTGACGCTTCCCACTGAGTGTTATAGACATGCCACAACTCTAATTATTAAATAGTATTAAGGTAAAAATCCCGCACACAACAACATAAGTACAATAGCAACAACAACAACAACAACAACAACAACAACAACAACAACAACAACAACAACAACAACAACAACAACAACAACAACAACAATAACAATTTAATATTACAGGTCACAGGAAAGAACAATAAGATGAATAAAATACCATTTCCACAAGTAAGTTTATTTATGTAAATAAAATACGCAAAACGTGGCATACAAGAACGCACACACCATACCCATGTATGTGTGTAGGTCCAGGGCAGCAAGGAGATGGGCCAGCACTCGTTCATTCATATCACCACCAAGCAAATATGCAACATGCCGTATATGCCATTAAACGGCGCAACGTTATAGGAATTCCTTGTTAGACGCATTCCAACAAGTTGTTTTTGACACCTTTTCACTGAACCACAACAATACCGAACATCACCATCAGCCCTACAAACAACTGATACAGCGATACTCTTTTTGGACATTATTGCTGTTAGTGATGACATTGCCTATACAATGCATATGTGCCTGTATGCATGTATAAAGATTTAGGGCTATTTTAACGGTGTGGTGAAGAGACGGTAAATACGATAAAGAAAACGCGTAAACTAAAGTCAAAAGTATACTTTTATGTTGTTGCGAGCATTATATGGACATTCGTTGTTGTGAGATAGTAGAACAACTCAAAGTATCTGAAAAAGTTTGACTTAGTTCATACCTTAAACACCCTTCTCATTTATATAGAAGCAGGGAGCGTGGCAGATATTTAATTATAATTTTTATATGTACACAATACACAATAACCCAGAAGGAGGATTCTATGCCAAATAAGGTTTTTGTAAATTGTAAATTGTGTGTGCGTACATACGGACGTATGGGCGTACGGACATGTCTAAATCTTCTCAGCTTTTGATATTGATGAAGAATACATATTGTAGGATCTGTGATGTTTTCGTTTGGGTCTTGCAAACGAAGTGACAAACTTAGTATACCCCCATCTTATGTGTAGTGCAGCTGAATGGCCGATGAATCATACAATTTCAGCATTCTGATCAGTAGGAGTGCAGAGCAAAGGTTTGGAGTGTACGTGCGTATAAGCATTGCGCACGCGTATTAATTATTGATTTGGGCAACCAAACATACAAATCTGCAACATGTTGCACATTGTAAAACTCTGTTGGCTCGTTAACTGCCTCCGGATCGATACTGGCGTGTCATGTTATGCTGTTGCATGCGGCTTTACTGAGTGTATTGCGCTTTTTTTCAGCTGATAATATGCTTAACTGTTGGTCAGCCGGTCATATTGGTCGTGGCTGTTTGCTTATAAATTCTCCAGTACATGCAGGCATATACGTGAACGCATACATCAAGTTAAGTCTCTGTTGTAGAATGCATGTAAGTCACACTTATGATTTGTTGTAACCAATATTAATACTACCATGACTGCGTCGCCACCACCGCTACTACCGCCTATCTGCAATATGAAAATGTCCTTTTATTGCATATGGCGATGAAATGTATGTAACCATTTACCAACCACCAACGACCAACCACTGTGCTGTCACGTTGACCATATTTTTCTATATTTATGTGTACTTACTTCTGCCCGGATAAATGTCCATGTTGGTAAAAGTTCATGTTAATCTAAGCAATAATTTAATTGCAATCAACTGGCTGCTAGTTGATTGTGAATGGTGATCGTAAATTTTGTTAGCAGATACTTTATGATTTCACCTGAGAGAGGTGAATCTATTAATGGCCCATTTCAACTAAATGAACAAGACCTTTACAATACATTGTACTTTTTCAAATATACCGTTAAATATCTACAATACATTGGCACATATATGATAGCTATGCATACAGGTAAATAGAGTATGTAATTAAATACTGGCTTGCATGAGTGACGGCTTGGAAATAGTCATTAAGATTTTCAATCAAAATTCATTGTAAATATGTACTAAGATTTGATTTAAGCCATATCTTGGTATGTATTACGAATCACTTTAATAGTGAAGTTATTTACAAACTGTGGGGCTGCTTGTTATCCGACCTCGCCCATATTTGGCGTATCGATGGATGTCCTAATTATAAGTATGTTTACCGAATTTCAACTTCACAGCTCAATCTATTTGTGACAAATAAGTAGATTTTTCCGTTTGTGGGCGTGGCTGTTCATCGATTTTACTCAATTTAAATAGCGATCTGTCTGTACAAAATTTCGCCTAAACATTTAAAATTTTGCGGTAGTGAAAGTTCCTAAAACAGGCGGACAGGTCTAGATTGATTGAGATTTTGATGCTGATAAAAACATATAACATTTAAAGCTCTCTAACAACTACTTCTGAAAGGGCAACTGAGTACATATCTTGGAAACAAAATTGGGGTATGTGTATGTCTTTGAAAGGAATTGTTGTAATTCCAGTTAATTACTTAACACCTCACATAACCCAAGTATTAAGTATTCTAGCAATCGTACACATGCCATTTGTTGCAATTGTGTATGATTTCTAGTGTAAAAGTATTAATATTATGTTACTTAGAAATGTCATTTTACATTAAATGAATTACTGAATGCATCCAGCAGAGGGAGATTGCAGGTACCTCAAGAAAGTATAAACTTTCAACATCAGCTCTAAAATCCACGTCTACCTATTTTGCTGTTGGAATTGGAAGACTCATTAAGCTGATATTTTTATATCATACAGGTAGTTTATCATTTGAAACTGAATCAGTTTAACCATGTCCGTCTGTTCATTAGTAAATCTGTCCAACTGTCTATTCATGTAATTATGTGCGCAAGCTGCAGATCGCATTTTTCGATATATTTTAGTAAAGTTTCACACAGGTTATGTATTTATCTAGATAGGAACTCTATTGAAAAAGGTTCAAATTGAACTATCCTCATATAACGCTATATTATAAAGAAAGTTTGACTAAAGTTTGCAATTCATAATATTTTTTGACAATATTTAGTCCGAAATAGTTAATTAGCTTAATAATCCGCTATGCTTGATTTAGACATGTATGTCCATATGTCCATCTGTTGTTGGCATTCTCACGGGCGTAAATTTTGGGAAGTTTTAAGCTGAAATTTTGTGCAGACACTTTTAGTTTTTGCACGCAAATCGCTATTTAATATGGGCAAGATCGGCCAAGAGCCACGTCCATAATCGACAAAAATGTATTTATCTGCCACAAAATTGACCTATGAATTTGAAAGTCATTAAACTTATATAAGGTTAGCCCAGCCATTGATTAAAAACACGTCCACAATTTACAAAAAACCATATTCAACGTAAAAGTAGATTTGAAGCCGATACATAATACGTACACTATTAGAGGGCGCAGTATATATATGTATAAATATTTGCCACGCCCACCGTTGTGGTACCAAATTTGAACCATATCGGACTCATTTTAGAACCTCGTCCCACACAACAACATATCACGAAGTGTCAACAAGTGACAACAACCATAATTGCAGCATAATTTGTGAAGCTAAGTAGAAGTAGGGTATTAAATGGTCGCCCTATACCGATTATAACATTTTCACTTGTTCTGTCTAACGTTGGATTGCGATGGTGGCGGTAATGAAATTATAACCAAACTAAACACCGTAGAGTGTGCAATAAACTCATCAATAAATTGTCTACATAAGTACAAATGCGACAGCAACAACTATAACAAAACATTTGTATATTTGTATATATGTATATTAAATACAAACACTGCATCATTTTACCGTGTCCCTTATTTTCTGTCCACAACCACTGTCGCGTCGTATTGTTATTGTATAATAAAACAGAACTGTTGAAGTTGAAGCGTTTTTTTAAATATTAAAATCTGCCATAAAGGGAGTACCATCCTCGTCGTCAGAGCATGTATAAAGTATGTGTTTGTCTGGTGGTTGGTTAACTGTCAAACCGACTAGTTCGCTGGTGTTATATACCATCTATAGATTGCTCATCGCTTTGTGGTTTCAATTTCTGTTTCGGTTTCTGTTTTTGTTTCTGGTTCTACCTATATTCTGCTGCAGTAAATATATAGTTGACGGTATAATCGGTCGATCGGTCGGTTGGCTAGTGGTAGTGATGGTGGTGGTGTTGGTGGGTCTGTTAAGTGGTTTTGTATGTTTTTTAAGAGGAAATGTTTATTGTTTCAATTTTGTTATCAACATTAAACAAACATTTACACATACACACACACTCACCTAACTCATCGTCACTGAATGAACCAAATACTCAAACACACACTCAGGCATCACTAAAACTTCATATCACTACCCTCCGTTCATGTAGGAGAGGACGTAGAAGAAGCTGGCGATCGTTCATATGATTAGACCGATAGTGATAATGTCTCCGTAATATATGTTTTTATTGTTATTATATTCATCATCCAAATAGGTGTCACATGCGTGTGTGTGTGTGTGAGCGAGTAGGGGTTCATTTTGTTTTTTTTGAAAAATTTTTGATTAGTAATTTGTGTTGGCTGAGTTGAACTGATTGGAATTATCTCTTTATTTATGACCAATTGATACTTCTGTTTAAACAAACAACTCGTATGCCCGCAACTCGTTTATTGCTTTGCTTTTACAATCGTATCCTTTTGAAATTCATTAAGTGATCGTTAATCGTTGTGTTGCTGTTGCTGTTGTTGTTGGTGGGTTAGTGCATTTTGTTTGTGACAATTTGCCATAAATTCACAAAATTTATTGTGAAACACAAATATTTTACTTTACAGTCATCAATCACTGCAACGTTATCTCTAATAGTCTGTGTTACTCTTCCTTTACCTTCTTCTTACGAATCTTACGCCTATTAAGCATTATCAGTGTTTTCACACCTATTTCTCAATATACACTCAAGTGACCTTTAACAATTTAATTAATTATGTCCCAACCAATAAAGATGACTTTTTACTAATGTTTAAATTATGTAGAAATGTGTGTAAAATGTTCAAAAATGTTGATTAGAAGAGAATATAAATTAAGCAATAATTTTGATGAAAACCAATTGTCTGGTATATACGAATAAAATCCATCTTCAATCCAGCCATACATAGCCGTGTGTCTGTACGTCTGTCTCTATTAGCACTCTTTTGTCTGCAAAAAATGATATTTTGCACCGGTACGCCCACAATCCCCAATTTACACAATTGGCATAACAATGAATCTACATATAGCATACCAGATCGGAGACTGCTGCGCTTTTCGCATAAACTCTGAAGATATCGCCATAGTCCTCAGTAGAGTGATCCCTTTTAATATTCTAGCTAAAGAAAGGTCCTGCATAGTATAGGAACAAATTGCTGATCTGCATTATAAATGTAGAATTCGTCAGAAACAAAATGGCAACTCAGATGGAACAGGAGAGATGGACGCATCACCTAATACCAAATAAACGTGATTGCTTTTCGCCCAAACTTAGGCAAGAGCAAACATGGTGAGGTCATTGGTAATAATCTTCCGTCATGGAAACCGAGTTACACACTCTATTTGAAGGGCCTTTTTTATTTAAAAAATAACGGCGTTACATTCCATATCTACATAGAAATAATGGGCATAGTAGGTACATGATTACGTCCCCAAATGTAATGTTTTACGCTGACTGTAAATATATGGCCACACCCATATATTTACGACTGTGCAAATGCCAACACCAGGCAGACACAAGGACATACGGACGGACATGGATTGATTGAATCAGTTTTTGATGCGCCCGCTTGTTGCAATTGCAATTGGAATGACAAACGTAGTATATCCCCCATCTTACGTGGAGTGTATAAAAAGTGTATTCACCTCAACCTCTGTATTATACACATTCTGGGCTAAACCGCATTAGAAAAATTTACAAATTATCGGTATTATCGGCATCCTCCGTAAAAAAATAAAAAAAAAACATCGGCTAACAATCATCTTCATTTGTGCTATGTTTGGCTGTTGTGACTTTGTACGCGTTATTTTGACAAAAATTCCTTTTTTGTTGGTGGCGGTTGCTAAGGCACAATGCCAACCATGTATGTAGGTATGTATGCGAGCTTTGTTTTAGGACTGTGAAATATTACCGCGAGCACACCTTTAAGCCAGCTACGATGATGTTGTATACCAGTACAACACCCTTATGTTTTTTTTTTTTTTGGAAGCATTGCTTTCAAGGTAAAGTAAAACAACAATAGCAACAACATGAACATCATACATAAGCCGTACATACCTGTGTTGTGGCAATAACCGAAGACAGCTGATATATTAAGTAGTTGTGTATTGTGCTTGGGTTAAGCTAATCTGAAGGGAAGCTAAAAAACCTGAGCCGGATTATGTTGAGTTGAGAGTCAAGTCGAGGTGAGCTAAACTTATCCGAAGTGAAGTGAAGCTGGAGTTGAAACTGCAAGGCACTGTGTGTGTGTAACTGTTGGTCGTGGGTGGGAATCATACACATTTGAAGAAAACGCCTATTTGACGTTTGTACAAACTCATCTACAAAGTCATCGCTATAATGCAGCTAAATACACACACATAAACACACACATATGTACGTATAATTTCATTTATGTACGCATACGAATGGAAGGTTCATTTCATAAAACATAAACTTAAGTTAGCCGAACCGTTTACAACGTTTATGTAATATTGTATGTCTAGCATAAGGTGCATAATTTGTAAAAACAAGTCACGCTTTCTTATTTTCTTTTAAGAAGGGAGGAACGCTCTAACAATTCATTCAAAATAAGTTCTTTGCATTACAGTCTGGAAAAGTAGAAAAGAAATTTATTAATATATAAGCAAAAATGAGGCGAGTGTATGTGTAGGAGGTGAGAATCAAAAATTCGATTCAAGCCAAACGGTTTATTTTCATTTTTTGCCAATGAGCTAAAAGTCATGTGGAAGAGTGCAAAGTTCTAACCGGAATTTATGGATTTTTATACCCTCTACATAAAGTGGGCGTGGTATACTAAGTTTGTCATTTCATTTGCAACATCTTGAAGGAGGCAAAACTTGTTGGTATTGTCATGGTCGTAAATTTTGAGACATTTAAGCTGAAATTTTGTACATAAACGCAGATCGCTAATTTAAATGGGCAAAATCGGTCAAGAGCCACGCCCACAGTCGTTAAAAATCTTTTTATCTGTCACAAAAATTGAGCCATGAAGTTGAAATTTAGTATAAATGTTTATAATTAGCCTATCCGTCTATGTCCCATAATCGACAAAAATCTATTCATCTGCCAAATTTTAAAAGAAATTGAAATTCGGTACATGTATGTAGAATGAACCCTTTCACTAATGTGCCAAAAATAGGCGTGGTCGGACAATAGTGGCGCCCACAATTTATAAAAAACCGTATTCGACCTGCAAGCTGTTACGTAATGCATACACTATCAGAGGGCGTAATCATGCAACTGCCACGCCCATTGTTTACAAATAGGTGTGGAAGGTATTTAAGATTTGGCCTAAGCCAGATTTAGTTTTCTTACTCGTTCTCAATATCATACACAAAGATATATACATGTGTGTGTCTTTGTTGTGCTTTGTTGCCCAAAAAGTAAAGACAACCTATCTATCGTGGCAGACGGCTAAATATTCGTCTTTAGCAAAATCGTTATACGTCCATCAATGTTTTTGTTCGTTCACTCATAACTCGAAGTTCAATAGCAAGCCGCAGGGCATTTGCCGAACCTTAGACTTATGCATCAGGGAACCAGGCTGCAATCGTCGCCCACGTCCGTGTCATACACATGCGGTTACCACCGCCGCCATCATCATCATCATCACAAAACATGAATTGCCTAAATAAGCGCCGCAGTGCGCCACAATTCATTCATTCATTCATTACGTTTTTATTTTCTTTTACTCCAACAAAAAGCAGGCATAAAAAAGCGGTGGTGGTGGTGGAAAAAAAAGACCGGCTGGGTTGTTGCAGTTTCCTTTTTTATGGGGGTATTCAATTGACTTGGAGTGTGTCATTGCCAGTGTGCCAGTCAGACAGTGAGCTGGGCCGCCATGGTTTAATTTGTGGTTTAATAAAACACAAAATAAGGGTTAGGCTGGCGCATAGAGTTTAAAATCTAACAGAAGAGCATCATTTACAAAACATATTTTATTTGATTTTCTTGCCGCGATCACCACCGATATTATTTACGAGTGTTTGTGGCTTCAGCTAAATGGCATATACGCTTATCTCAGTCATTTGTTGGCGATGGATGGCCATACATGCATTATCATCATCAGTGTTCGCATCATAATCTCTGTCATCGTCATCATCGTCTTGGTTGTCTGCACCGTCAACCAACCACCTCCGCAATTCGTGTTGAATGCCACACCAGCAACAGTATTAAAGTTTATGATGATGGCAGTGGTGGTTAGAAGATTGTTACAATTCAGCTTTTCATAAAGAGTTCTTTTCGTTGCTCTTGACAATTGTGAGCATTCAGGTGCGCACAGGTACGGGCATTGTACATACTTGTGCACATTATGCATGCAGTTGTACTTAGAAAACAATTGGTAGACCGCAACGGCGGGCGACAATCCTCGACAATAATAATAACGCACACGTTTCTTCACGTTATCATCTCTGTCTACTTCTTTGCCAATCTCGGCACATTGTGTGAGCCATTGCTGCCATTTAACGCACATAATCTAAACAGACTTTGCTCAGTTTGCTGCACCATACCTTGCCGCTCTCTTCTCCAGACAACGTGTCTAATGGGTCGATTTGTTGGTATCAGGTTACACGAGTGAATTTTCACTACGCCCACATCCGGTCGTCAAGCCCACAAAAGGTTGACCGCTTTTTTATATTGACATTTTTAGAACATTAACAAAATGTTGTTGATGGTCTTTTCTATTCAACTCAAATGAACTGAACTCAGCTGAACTTGGGCCAGCTTGGCACAAGTTTCTTAAGTAAGCACTCCCTAAAACGTTTTCTTTTGTTGATAAAACTTTACATGTTTTTCTTTTTTTATTTATTTATTTTTGCTGATCTCTTCCCAGCCTCATAATTGCTGGGGTCACGGCGTGAATAAAATTTGTAAAGAAATAGCAAACTGTTCATATTTGGGTGGATATGAAACTAAACAATTAAGAAAATTATTAACAAAACAAGGAAAAAACTAATAAAATGTATTATAAAACAGAAATCTCCTACCGACCTCAAGTCAGTAATTATAAAGTGAGTGTAGTCGATTTCTGTTAAAGTAAAGCTGAATATATGTCAAGCATATATTGGTTATGGAACTCAAAGGACTATCAAGACGAATTCACACAAAGTGTCACAAATTGTTCATTAACTTTTCCTTGCAACATAAACAACGAGCGTCGTAGTCCCAACAACACAACAACATGTGCTATAGATTATTATATACAACTGCCAGCATATTTCTTCCAGCCAAGTATATATGTATGCTGCAAAATTCACACATAAGTATTAGAGTCGACACTTACTTAATGATACTTAATTGAAAAATGTTTGAATGGAAACAATGCTTAAAGTGCCATTTGTCGCATTTGTAATTATGCTCATTCATATGAATTAAGATGACAATGGCATCGTATGTAAATACAATGCATTGTGTGATGCAATGTTACATATGCATACAGTGGTGGTCACTTCCTCAGTAAGATATTTTGTTTCAAATAATATTGCTTTCTGTAAGTTTCGAAGCAATTTAATGATGCAGTTTGATGAAAGGATCTTTTTTGTGTAGTATGAAATATTTTCCTTATAATTTGTACAATATTTCTATTCTTGGTGAATTTTTTACTTTTATACTATCAAAAACGATAAATTTTTTGATTTTACTGGATTAAAAAATTCACAACAAATAGAACAATAATAAAAATAAAAAAAAAAAAATTTTGTATTTTACACAAAAGATCTTTTTATCGAACTGCATCATTATATTGGTTATACAATTGAAGAAAATAAAAGTATTGTAAAAATCATATTCAGAGATTAAATACAAAAAATTTTTCGTTTTTTTTTAGTATTAAAGTAAAAAATTTGCCAAAAATAGAAACATTTGCAGAAATTAGAAAGGAAATATTTCGTATTATACGCAATAGGTTCTGTTATCAAACTTCATCATTGAATTGTATCTGAAATCGAAAAATACCAAATAATATTGTAAAAATTATAGACAAAAAATTATTCTTTTTTTTTTAGACAGAGTTTAAGCAAAAAATTCGCCAAAAATAAAACAATAAAGGAAATTAAAAATAAAATATATTGTTTTATACACAATAGATTGTTTTATTAAACTGTATTATTAAATTGTTTCTAAACGTCAGGAAAGTGAAAACTATTGCAAAAAACTCAACTCCAAAAGTTATTAGCTATTGAAGGCTCCTACACTTTATGTGATGGAAGGCCACAACAGGAATATATAAGAAAATATGAAAATGATATTGTCGCACCCATAATAAATTATATGAAACTAGACACTAGTAGAAAAGTCTTCCGATTATTCATTATAAAAAAGATCACAATAAAATTCCGGATATTTCTAAAGTAGCGCCTTTTGTTAGTAAGCTGAAGCTACTCTAAACATATTTGTTTCCTTTTAAATTATGAGTGTTGTATCCTTCTGCAACCAGATGTTTAAGATTTTAAATACAAAAAACAAATTATATTTTGTATAATATATAATATATGTACGAAGATACGTGCTTATGCGGTACTGAGTAATACAGTAAGTTATTGTTGTTGCCTAAGGATTATGGATCGTCTAGCTTACTGCTATATACACTCGAACTGCTTAATAATTGGCGGATCGGATGAGTGTTCATTTCTTGGAGACAACTTTACGCTCATCTGACTTTAAATAAACATTAATTCGACATTTGTTATGTTTGTACGTCTGCTATCTGTAATCGTACATATCGCTAACATAACAAATTAGGGGAAGCTTTGAATTAATTTCCCATTCAATTGCTGTCGTCAACAACCTCACATACAATATACGCGTATTAAGGGTGAGCGTGTAAAGGAAAGTACAAATTTTGATAATGAACCGTGGGCGTGTTTTTTGTACAGAGAGATTCCCTTTATTTTATCTTTAATCTGCAAAAAAAGAGCCCTTACTGAGATAATTGAGCAGACGGAGAAGTTGACAAAATGCGAAAGCATCATAAACTTCCATTTTTAATGGTAGTTATCAACTAATACAATAGATGTCATGGGGTGTTTAATCTGTAGTTCATTATCTGTATCCTTTATGGAATTGCAGCCACCTTTTCAACACACACACACGCGCACACTCGCACACTAATCCACAACAGTTTGATTTTATGTAAACGTTTATTCAATTATTGCTTTCATCATTTTTATCAGTTGCATTGAGTATATTTGTATTTCGCAAACATATGGTGAATATTTCAATTTAGTGTTTCAGAGATTTGGCAAAGGAGAGGTGGAATTAAGTCTGATATAAAAGAAGTGCCTAAAGGGTCTTGGTGACATTTGACATAAATCGATTCATTTTAAACTTAGTATAAAGAGTTTTTATACCTACCCCATAAGATTAATGAGTATACTAAGTTTGCCAATCCCAGAAGGCGGCGTTAGACATCGATCCAGACATAACCGTCTGTATGTCCGCCTTGTGTTGGCACGCTCACGCTCGTAAATTTTGAGATATTTAGCTGAAACTTTGAACAGACAACTTTGAAGGTTGCGACGTTGGTTGAAAGAGCCACGCCCACAATTTACAAAAAACTGTACTCCACGTTAAAATCGACTTTCAAGATGATACGTAATACAAACACGAGTAGAGGGTGTAATAATATACCTGCCACGCCCACTGTTGTAGATGTGGAGGGTATTTAAGATTTTTCCTAATCCAAATTTAGTTTTCTGACTTGTTTATTTTTAAAAGCGGTGCTTAGGAGGGCAGTGCATCAAACCGTTCCTACTTACTTCTTATATGCAATTTTCAATAATTTAAAACATTTATTTCCACAAAAGCTCCTATTGCACAGCTTTACACTCTGCAGAACTCGTACCTACGATCCACTACGGGTTTCAACTACAATTCTATTCAATTCTATTCTATATATATTCAATTCTTCAATAGTCGTCCCAATCTAAGTTCAATCACTAACCCTCACGATTCGTTACTTAACAACTCATACTTTCACAACATGTTGTATGAAACAAATTTATATTTACCGTGGTTGTTAAGATAAGTGAACAATTGAATAATTGAGGAAGTGTTGTGTGATATCTAGAGGTATAACGGAACCATATGTATCAACTTGCGGAAAAAGATTACGGATCGGCTTTCTTTGAACGCTGAAGCTCACATATTATGAAGTGATGTATGGTGTGTGTAGAAGGTAATAATATTGTCTTACCGATGTGACAACAACCAATTATGAAAATCAAACAACAATTACGATAATTTTCGTTATCGTTCGTCTTATACACAGACACGCAAGCACACACACTCCCATACTCAAACGTGGCTTATGGCTATATATGAGAGGCGACCTGAATGACTGGCTGTCTCCGAATTGTATTTATGAACGTTGTTTGCTTTGGTCGTGTTACTTAAAACTCAACATGGCCTGACGTTGAACACTGACAAATATTTACACCACACATTATACAACATGTGTGTTGAAATGCACTTTAAATATTGTATAATGCACGTACATGTTCCGTTCAACTTGACACTATAAATGTAACGAAAATATTTTCACATTGGAAAATCAGGTTTAGGTTTTATTCCTTCACTGCCATTCTTCAGAAAGTGGTCTAATGATTATTTTATATCCACCACCTTGACGTCGGAGGTATTCTTACTCTGTTAAAATGTTTGTAACATTCCTACAAACTTTATATATTCTTGAGCATTTTAACATTCCAAATCAATTTTGCTCTAATACGTCTGTCAGTCCGGTTTCAAATATTGAGATATCTATGTCAATAGAATTGGTACTAATAGTACAGGTGAATTGATAGTGAAATTAGATAAAATTGGCTCAATTAAAAAAAAAAAAAAAAACTGAGGGAATAATTTTAAGCGGGTTTTCACTTAAAAATTACATTACAAAGGTGTTTTCAATAAGGACATAACATTATATAACATAAGTTTCGGTACTTAAAATGATAAAGAGTCTTCAGTTCTTGAATTATTTTGTTTTTGTAATATTTTAAGTTGAGATTTATATGCGAAATTCATTATAATATGATTGGAGAGATTCTTACATCCTGTAAATGTCGTGGAATGGTGTGATTTGGCTAAATTTTAAACTGACGCACTTACGGCTGCAATATTTTCGGTTCCACGACGGGTACTTTTTTCCATTGGTACAACACCACCCCATAATAAATATTTTGTCTCGAATTTATTCGTTATAGTAAGCACAGCCTGTCTGTTGGGATGAATAATACGACCGAAAATTGGAGTAAAAGTTTTACAGTTGTTTAGAATTGCAGGAGTACTTTTTATTAATATTCAAATGTTGCTCGTTCATAAACTTTAGCATAACAAAAATGTTATTTTTGCCTGATATTACGACGTTAACAGATCATAAAAATTTTTTTAAGTTACGTTAGTATTAAAATACAAAATTGCTATGTCTCAATTGGAGAACTCTTTATTTATTAGAATCTTTCCATTATTTCATCCAGATCCAGTCGCTTGTTAGAGAAGATTGTTTAGCGTGAGCCAAAAAAATGTAGGCCGCTCAATCATAAAATTGCTATGAACGGAGTAAAAGGATAACACTTTAGTTTAAAATTTGTACATAAAAAAAATATATTCTCTTGTTCTATACATCGTTCACTCCGTTTATCTGTTGAAATCATTTCTTCATTTTGGTTGCAATTTTGTGTATTTTATGTTTATGACGTTTCGCTGTATGCCTGTTGGTGATGGGAGAGAACAAATGCTGAAATTTCATTATTTGTATTTAACTAACAATTATAGGACAACAACATACATAAAACACGGCAACAATTATATGCTTGGAATGTATTTTAAGACAACATTGTCGTTAAAGACTCAAGCTTATGGTGAGCTGCACAATATGTATTGTAGTTGTAGGTATTGCGCACAGATCAAGCATAGGCCGGCCGACCACTTTGGTAGGTACGTACCTCCGATGAATACTTTGAACATTCCCGCAAACATTTACACATTCAGCTGCTACATACTGCAGATAGGCATGTACACGTACATACATGCATATATGAAAACATGTGAATACTTCAAGTGAGACCATAAACATGAAATCGATTCGCAAACACTTTGTAGCCGTTTTGTCTGCAGTAATGAATGGTTATATGAATGAATGATGACGACCGTGATGATGATAATGAAGAAGGGGAGAGATTTACTTATATGGAAAGGTATGTCTATGTGTGCATGAAAGGCGTGGCCAAGCCACGTATGCATGCTTTAGTTCGTTGAGGCCGTATTGGACTTTTAGGGAAGTGTGCTTATATGTCATAAAATATTGATGAATGTTTCCCAGAATTGGTCGAGTTGTAAAGCGGTTTTCAACAGAAAAACTCTAAACACAGAATTCAGCTTTAGTTAGAAACATGAAGAATTTCTGAGTCTATTCGTATGCAGGTGTGTATCTGTGTGTGTGTGCTTTGACAAACCATATACAAATTAGAGAAATAACAATTTCTTGTGGCACCAAAGTAAAAAAGTTAACAGAAAACAAGGAAAAAAATCAATTTGGTTTAGACCAAATCTTAAATACCCTCCACCTCCACTTCCACCTGCAAAACGTGGGCGTGGCATGTGCCTAATTACGCCCTATAATAATGTGCGTATTACGTATCAAATTACAATTCGAGTTTTACGCCGAGTACGGTTTTTTGTATATTGCGGGCGTGTCTGTTATCTGTTATAAGCGTACAAAATTTTAACCGTTTTTGGCCGAATATTGCTCTAAACTGAAATTGTCTGTCCAAAATTTCAGCTCAATATCTCAAAATTTGCCACCGTGAGCATGCCAACAACAGTCAGACACACGGACATATGGACATAAATGTTTAGATCGACTTGGTTTTTCATGCTAATCACAAATATTTAACTCTATGGGTTCTTTGACGCCTCCTTCTGAGTGTTGCAAATGGGAATGACAAACTCAGTATTTCCCCCATCTTATGTGGAGGGTATAAAAAAACTGAAAAAGTAACTCCCAAAAGGTTCAAATAAAAACAAACACCAAAGTATTTCAAGCTAAAAAACAACACAAATTATTCATCATTTTCATTTACGCTTAAAACACCATCATGACTAATTAGACGAACAAAAAAAAAAAAAAACGTTTGCCATAAAGTGTTGCAATTTGGTGAAAAAAATAATATAAGGATGAAACAAGTAAACAACAAATAATTTTTCATTTTTTAAAAACACTCGGGTGCTATTGCTGTAGGTATCGAACCCGCGGACCCTCCGCTCTAGAGCTAAGTGTTACGCTTCTAGTCTATTGCGGACGGAATTACATTGCGCCTTCTTTTCAATACAACTATGTCGATATAAAATTTCCGCTTAATATCTCAATCAATATCTAAGAGTTGATTCAACAAAAGACAGACACCCGGACACACGTACGTAAAGCTAATAAAGAATATGTAGACATTTTATTGAGACCTTATATTCATTTTGCTTTAGATTGCAAGATATATACTCGTATTCACATATACAACTTGTGTCGATTCCGAAAAATAATTTACACACGGTGGCCTTTTAAGATTAGGTTTCACTTATAGATAGAATTTTCCATGATGTTTGTTTGCCATTTTATTTTGTTTTATAAATGCATGGGGCTGATAAAGCTTAAAGTAAACTGAAAAGAGTCGTCATTCAGTCTGTCCGGTCGATTCATTAATTTGTGTAACAATAGCGGCACTTTCATCAACAAAGCTAATATTTTACGAGATGTGACGTTTTATGACAGCGAAAAGTAAGCAATAATGATAACAACTGTAGCACAACCGCACGTACATGCCGTATTTTATAATCCGCATTAGTGTGTACATACAAAGTAAATCAGATTGTGCGGTAAAGGTTTGTTCCCTCTCCCCTCCCTATCTCTCTCATGAACAACATTCGGAGACATTATGTCAGTTTAGTGTCGGTTCGTCAATGCAATGTGAAGCACAAATCAAACATGTTTGTATATATGTATGTATAGATGGCAGTACGTTATATGTATGTTTGCACACTATTCCTTTCATTGTAATAAACTATGTTGTGTAGTTGTGTAGAGAATAGTATATTACGTACATGTCATAGAATTTCTCGTTAAAAGGTTTATCTAGTGTCCGCTGGAGTCCGCTACGTTTTTATACTTTCCACATAAGATTTGCGGTATACTAAGTTTCCATCAGCAAAAATCTATTTATCTGTCACAAAAATTGTGCCAAAAAGTTGAAATTTGGTGCTTTGATGTGCGAAAAATTCGCATGGTTGCCACGCCCACAATTCGCAAAAAATCTTATAAAGTGTAAAAGTCGACTTTAAACTATTAGAGACCTTAATCATGTATCTGCCACGCCTGTATATAGATGTAAAGGGTATTTAAGAGATGAAGACAAATTTAGTTTTTTTACTTATTTGAACTTGATCGACACCAAAATGGTTTTTTCCATGTCCTCTTGGACTTCTTTATCAATTGATTAGATTGTAGAAATTTTCCCATTATTTGCTATTTTAAAGGGTACACTTCAAAATGATTAATCAGCCACGCCCACAATGCAAAAATCATTTTTTAATAAACATTTAATTAAATATTACGCCCACAATTTGTATAATTAGCTTTAGCTGTAAATTTCTTTTATATCTGCCACGCCTTAAATCGAAAAATTTCACTACCCACATACCAAACTTGATAGATGCGACACGCACTGAAGTTTGATAATGATTAAACTCCCTGCTGATGATAACACTGCCATACATGCACACATACGTCGTCACCCAAAACTTGTGTTTAATGTGTCAGTTAATTGCATTAGATGGTCTTCACCACACATATGTACATATTGTATGATTACAATGAGACGTGACAAAATATAGGTGCGGCAGCCGGTTGTGTTGTTTTTATTAGAATCATGATAAAATAATCAGAGACGCGTTCAACAACAAAACATAAAAGCAAATATGCCGTTAAATTTGTCATTACTTTACAGAAATTGACAAAAATTTCCGACAAATCGTGTAGCAGTTAGTAGTGTTGGTAGTTATTAGTATAACATATAATGTTGTACATATACGCACGCATTCAAACTATTGCATCACTGCCATTAGCCATTACCGTCAGTCAGCATGAAACATTGTGTGTGTGCTGTGATAACAAGTTTCTTTTCTCGGTTAAATTTAAACAGTTTTTAAACATGTATTATTTATTTATATTTATATATACTATATACGAGTGTAGGTGTACGTACATTGCTTAAACACTCTCACGGACAAGTTATTTTACGTTTCTAAGAAGTCGAGCACTAATCATATTAATCGTTATTTTTTGGGACTTTTCGATACCCTCCACATATGTTGGGTGGTATACTAAATTTATCATTCCATTTGCAACAACCAGAAGAAGGCGTCAGATATCCTACTATCTATATTCTTCATCAGCATCAAGAACTAAGTCTATCTGGACATGTGTGTCCGTGCGTCCGTATGTTCATCTATTTTTGACACTCTCACGATAGTACATTTTGAGACATTGAGCTGAAATTTTGAACAGTTAACAAAATCTATTTTTTTGCCACAAAAATGGACCGATGTAGTTTATATGTATATCAATATTTATAATTACCCCATCCATCGGGGTGAGATAACGGACACGTCCATAATCGGTAAAAATTTAGTTATGTACCATAAAAAGTGACCTATGAACTTGAAATTTTGTACCTACATTTATAATTATCTTATCTATTTATGTGCCAAAAATGGGCATGGTCGGATAACAAACACGCTCACAAACTACAAAAAAACTGTACTCAGCGTAAAACTCTTGGATAATAATTCGTAAAACACTATTAGAGACGGGTACCACGCCCACGTAAGGTCTGGCTTAAGCCAAGTTTACGTTTCTTAATTTTTTTCTTTTAGCTTTTTCCTACAAAAGTCATCCTTCGTGTGGTTCCGTAAAGTTTGAAAAAAGCATATCTTCACAATATCTCCCAGTTTACTCAAACGGATAGATAATCGAAAAGTACTTAGATTAGATAAAAAAAATTTCAGACATCTTACTTTAATTCAACTAACCGTAATGAAATGTTAGGGTTAATTATTTTTGCAAAGTAACGATAGTAGAATATTGAGGAATATTTTAGTTTTTATCCGCAAGTGACTTCTTCGGTAATATATCCTGACTATTTTTATACCCTCTATATAATATACTAATTTTATCAACTACCAGGGCAAGCTTCAGGGGCCCCACAAGGTATATATGTACATATACATTTTGGTTAGCATCGAAACCTGAGTCATTTTAATGCGTTTTCACGGTCAGCATAGACAATCTTAGTCTATATTGCTAAGTTGCTACTAAAAGAAGTTAAAATTTTATTCAAATATTTATAAGTAGTGTCTTCATGTAAGGGCTGAAATGGGACGGGGTCGATGATGTGTAGGTGTGGAAGGTATTTAAGAATTGGCCTCAGTCAAATTTAGTTTATTTATTTGTTATGTATGATTTGTAATCGAAATTGTAACAATAGGCAGAGATTCATGGTGTCTTGGATAACTTCGAGATAGTTGGAGAATTCTTCTACTTAGTTAGGACCCTTAAAGTTAGCATGAATATAAAGTGATACTACTATGATCTAAGAGGGGCAGAGGCCTCTCTTGATCGACATAGATTACACTCTATAAAACCCTTTTACGCTTCTTTATGGTTCTAAAACATCGACACTGACAAACATATTACTACGGTAGGCGGTATAGGAGAGCATGTTATATTGCCTAACTTTACCATAGATACTCCCAGCTGTTGGCTCCAGCAAACCTACCTAAAACTAAGAAGAAAATAAAGCATTCTCTTGAATAGTCCGAATTTATTTTTTATTTCCTTATTCATATAAATATCAAACAAACTTAATTATTCTTACAATTAGGCAGAAATATCTACTTGTATAAAATATTGTAAGATGATATTTGGCTTTGAGGCCAAATATTGAAAAGTCCGCCACCTTTAGACATTTGCAGAGACTATACTAAACACCATTTGATTAATAGTTCAACGCAACTTTCTCAACTGATTAGGTAACATAACTAAACAGTTACAAATTTGTGTCAATTTTTCAGAATATGAATCTGAAACTTTTCTGAAAATAGCTTAAAGGTAAATGGGTGCGCTTACGATACGACACCACTAAGATTTTTAAAATTGTAGCTTTTTATTGTGGACGTGTATACTGGCAAATATGATATCGTTAAATAAGGCAAAGGGGCAAGTGCGTTGCCAATGTCGTTGTAATTGCAAATGATTCACTACCAGCAATATAACCCTCAGGTGGTGGGGAAAAAAGAAAAAATTTTTATCTATAATTTTAACGCTTAACTCGTATGCTTAACATTAAAGTATGAGTAGGTGGAAGGCAAATGGAGTGGACGTGAGTGGCGAGATACATAATACATTAAATGACATTAAAGCGGAAACGTTATTAGGCGAGATTATATTGAATGCATTGGTACATGTACGTATGAAATGGTGGAGAGTTTGAAAGGGATGAAACGGATCACTTGCGCAGAGTACAAATTGACTTCAGTTGTTAGCAGTCTTTTTTAAGGGTTGCAGGGCCGGTAGGAAGAGTTTAGTCCACAGCGTAATAGAAGAGAACGTCACGACTTAATCATTAACGGCTATTAGATCTAATATGGAACTCTTCGTTGTACTCCTTATGAGTGGACAATTGATACCAGTTGCTGTTGTATTGGAAGTTGTTGTTGTTGATTCAGTCAGAGACATTTCGGTGCTGTCGAAGTGGCCCTTGTTAGATTTGTCCAAGAGATCGGTAACGGTTGGTGCGAGAGACACCAATGATTCTGATGCTGTTATTGTATTCGTTGTTGTGGTGGCATTAAGGTTGTGCGTCAAACTGTGACGCCGCAGATCACAGTTGCGTCGAAACACTTTACCGCATGCGTGACAGTTGTAAGGCTTTATATCGGTATGGGTTAGTAGATGGGTTTTCAAATTCGAGCGTTGATTGAACGATCGATTACAGACGGGACATTTATGTGGTGACTCCTCCATGTGCAGGATCTTGTGAACGGCCAAGGTGCGCGATTGACAAAATCCTTTGCCGCATTCTCCACACTTGAAGGGCTTCTCTTTTGAGTGTATGTATCTAAGTGAGAAGGCGAGAAACGGAAGAAACTTTTAACGACAAAATCACAACAAAATTTTTATTGTTTTATGCTTTGAAAATTGCTATTTATTGGTGCAGGTAATCCTGGCTATTACAATACTATGCACCTACCTATGATCACGCAAGTGATCTTGTCGACGAAATGCTTTGCCGCATATATCACACGAGTATGGACGCTCGTCGGTGTGGGTGCGTTCGTGTATAAGCAAGTTGTACGATTTTGTGAATTGTCGATTGCAAAATTTACATATGAATTGTTTCTTCGAGCGTTGGGCAATTGCCAAATTAACTGACGTTTGAGTGTTGGCGCCGACACTGGCACTAACGGATGACTCCGTTACGTTCGCGTTGGATACTGAATCTCCGCCGGTGCACTCTATTGCCTGCAATGCATTTAGCTTGTCTTGAAACATGGTAGTTTGCAAATTTGTCATCTGTTCCGGTACCTCATGTACTGATTTGCTTTGTTGCGCTTGTTGCGATTGTTGAGAAATGCTGTTAATCAATGCCGTATTAAAAAGAAAGCTGCTTTCCAGTTCACTGTTTTCGAACTGTAAACACTCATCGTTGGAGACAAGAAGTGATGGTATTTCACTGTCGGACAGATCACCGGTATTATTCAGGGACGACAAGAGATTCTGGGCTGAAGGCAATATAGTTGGTTTCACCATTTTATAGCTGACACACTCACCACCAATGTCTTTCACGCTTATCGTACAAGCATTTCCGGTATCTGAGGAGACATCTCGCGAGGAGATAAGGGTGCCTTCAGTAGCCGATGGATCCTGAATATCGGCAGAATTATTGTTGACATTGACATTCGTACTGGCATTGGGCAGATGGTGAAAACGAAACACATCCGATTTGCCGGTTATACGCTGTAGAGTTAAATATGATTCCAAGGCCTGAAGATTTAAGGCGGCGGCAGCTGGTGAATTGACCGGAAGTAAAGCTGCCTGCTGTAGGCTGCTCACCATTGTACCTTGCAATGACAGAACTACAGCAGCTGCAGCCGCCAAATCATTGGTAGCAGTGCTACTACTGCTACTGTTAGTATTACATTTTTTATTAATTGATAATTTACTGCTAGACTTAAATGGAGCACCGGCCTCTTTTGCAGTTTGTAAAGCATTGGAATTGCTCAAAGATTGAGTAGCTGCTGCATTCACAATCACTTCTAGTAGATCGGGATTACTAATGATTTCGTTAACAGCTGTGTGTGTTTGTGACGTTTGATCATTGTGGCTCTGGTCTCTGGCAGTGCTGTTCACATATGTGGTGGTCGATGTCGAATCATCACTAGTATTCACAATTCTTCTAGCACTTGAAGTGGCCGTCGGTGCGCCTACAGTTACGCAATAATCAGGAATATTAGCAATGGACGCTAAACCCAAAGGTGAGTCCATTTTACAATAGTTAAGGAGATGACAGCTTAGGTGGATGTTGAAAATGATTCTTGAGATTGCGTCTTCTGGTTTTGCAGTCGGTATTAGTTTTTTTTATTGCATGATCCTGCAGTGCACCTATGCAAAATAACAAAACCACAAAACGACAAGAGTAAATGTGATGTGGTGCCAATCTTCAGTCGCCGTTGGCGGCGAGAAGATATTGCGGTCAATACGTATGAAATGTATGAATATTGCAAACCACACGCCACCATAAATCACGTCTTAGTCACGCTTTCAGAGACTCATAAACGAGCGAATTTGATGTTTCAAACGAAAACCAAGACGACTCCAAAAGTAACGCCAGTCACACGAAACTGTAAGTGGTGGTGATGGCGGTGGTACAGTGCAAAGGTATGTGCGTGACTTCGAAGGTATGGTTTTTCTATAAATTCCCAAATCCCACTTAACTAGCCAGTAACACAAATAAAATTTCAATTGCTTAATCTAACAATAATGTTATTAAACGTGGCGGCAATTTGTTGTAGAAAACGACACTTCCGGGAGATCGTTATGCTAGGTGGTGTGCGATGGCATGCATTTGCTTATAAAGGTTGCTTATAAGTTCCATTAACACCTAATTTTATACCAGTTCCTGTGTAACACTGATATCGCTACGAGGTGGTACTTGTTTTTTATTATTATAATGTTTCCGGTTTGCTTGAAAGGGGTATAATGGCACTGGCCGTAGCAGTAGACGAGTAGCGATAAGCGCGCACAATGTTAAGAAGTCCACGAACTAACTAAATGTCCATTGCCTGGCGTATATTACGCGGACCACAAGAGCATGTAATGAGAAAATCAGCCACCACTCACGCTCCCAATCACACATTGCATTGGAGTGGCGTGTTTGTGTATAGAATCGCTGCCAGCTGTTTAAACTCGATATTGAGTTAATTGTGAATTTTACTCTCACGGAGAGGGGCATGTGAGATTTCAGGTAAAAATCTATACTCACGTATTGTTGTTGTTATTATTATTATTGTATTTGCTTTGATCGCAACGAACTCTCAGAACAAGTTTTTCTGTAAATTTCGGTAACGATCTTCAAACACTCATGAAAAACTGGTTAATGTGCGGCTGATCATGCAAACCCAACAACAACAACTGCACCACCAACTACAACAATTTATATTTGTTGTATTAACTGCGATGACGAGAATGTTGCTGTATGCGGTAATACGATTGTTTGGCATAGTTTGCTTTGCTGTGTGTGGGTGTCATGACTCGAACTCTTTGATAACTTTGTGATATTGTTTTATTTTATTTTAAAATTTTTATGACCCTTACCCGCACAAAACACATATTATGTGGAGAGAAAAAACAAAACAAAAGAAAATAAAATACGGATAAGAAAAAAAAGCATATTTGGCGAAGGCCAAATAAAGTGTACACTACACATTTATAGGCAGTGTGTGAGTGTGGCATATATTTAATTGAACCCTTTTTAATGACTATTCAACTTTCTGTTCCATTTCAACTTAAGCGATATTTACTTCAAATGAATATTTTTTAATAAATTATGGGCGTCTATTTTTGCGAGAGGGAGGAAGTCACCAAAAGACGCATTTTTAAATCGGTTAAGACTTTGATTCTTGAATGAATTTGAGTAATGACTACATTGTGGGCGTGCCTGAAGCCCTAGAAGAAGGCTAACAAGAAGACAAACTTTTGTACCCCTCCCACGATGGAGGGGAGTGTGTAATAAACAAGAACTAGTTAAACATTTGTTTGACGTTGCTTTTAGCAACACACCCCAACTTGTTTTATAACTCCACTAGTACCGGCGAGACCAATTCAACCTTTAATATTTCACATTTCTTTGGTGGTCGTCTTGAATTTTTACGTCCCGTCCATGGTCCATTATTTCAAAGAAATTCACTTCAAATATGTTCTCTTTGTTAACGTCCCCAAATGGTTTAAAGCTACGCAAGTGCGGTTTTTTTTTACGATCTATCTCCTTTTATGATGTTTTATCTTTCTGTATGTAATATATTCCGGCGCGCTGATCGTCATTTTTTTTAAAGATCGCTACTCTAAAAAAAACTCCTATAAACCTGTCATACCCTCTCCAGATGGAACGCTTTGGGAGACTTGAATGTAAAAAGTATCGGCATAGAGTTTTCGGCTAAAATGGAAACCAACCTCACGGTACGAACGCAGTCCTCAGCAGTATTCGAGAACAACCCTTAAAATTAATTCATCCACCTAACAACTTTGAACTGATGTAAATATATACAGATACTCACCTGTGTATATGAACTGTATGAAGGGTAGTGATAGTCTCCTCTGTTATCTTCAAATTTTTTGCAACTAATCACTCTTAGTACCCGTTTGCTACTAGATACTAGTATCATTTCGAGTTGAACATGATCACAGGATGTTTTAATAATCTGCTTGGTTGCTCTCCTTCACTGATCAAGCAGCACGATTTATATTCACATCAAATTGCGATTTTGTTCAGCATCACAAGTACTGCCTAACCGTTTATACGGGAATTATTTTGATTAATGCCACGAAAACATGTCATTTGCTCATTTCGCCTGATCGACCTCATTAGTAGGTAAGTAAAGCACAAATCAAGTATGTTTGATTAATATACGTGTGTGTGTATGTGCGTGCGTGCATGTGTTTGTGTTGCCTGTGTTATGGTTGTGCATGTGTGTGTATGTGCTCTGTTGCTTTTTGATGTTGATCAACATGAGTTAATATGATGCATGAAATCATTCAAGCATCAATTTATCTTCAATTTTCCTCATAAATAAATGCCGAATGATAGTTGATGATTCTGACTGAACTAAGCGGATCTTGCTACAACGAAACCGGCACTCCATGGCGGCTCATTGTTATCATATTTATTTTTTTTCTTTTTAAATTACTGGCCCGATTGATGAGACAGTGTCTTGTACACTGAAGAGAACCGACCAATAAGTCCACTCAAGTTTTTCCATGTTGTTGCGAACCTGATTTTTTTCTTCTTTTTTTTTTTTTAAACTAAACCAAGGCTTGTCATTCCATTTGCAATACCCAGAAGGAAGCATCAGAGACTGTAAAAAGTATATTTTTGATCGACAGTAAAAAATCAGCCGACACGTATGTCTAGGTGTCTGTCTTTTGTGGTATTCTCACGATCATAAATTTTAAAGTGTTGAGCTCAAATTTTGTACAGACACTTCTAGTTTCTGCGCGCGGAAACTGTGCGATATGGGTCAAGAGCCACGCCCATAGTCTATGAAAATTTATTTATTTGCCACAAAAATTAAGCATTTTTTATGCATATTTATTTAATAACTTCATTCATGCAATGGGCGTTATTGGGTAACAGACACGCCCACAATTGGTAAGAGTGTATTTTTCGGCTACAAAAATAGACCTATGAAATAGAAAATTGGTACGTATATATATATATTTACCCCTTTCATCGGAATACTAAAAACGGGTCAAATATTAGACGAATAGTAGACAAAAATCCGTCACAAAAATTTAGTTATAAAATTGAAATTTTGTACAGTTCCTTCTTTCATTTTGATTATGAGTGGTGAGACAGCAGACACGCCCACAATTTACAAAAAAACTTATTCAGCGTATAACTCGACTTGCCAGATGTTAGGTAATGTATACACCATTAAAGGGCGTACTCGTATACCTGCTACGACCACGGTTTGTATGTGGATGTGAAGGGTATTTAATTTATTTTCTTTGCTTGCTTTTTTTCTTTTGTTTGTTAAAAACAATCTTTAAAGTTACGTTTGCATTACGCACTCGTACCTGCAGCCGTACCCGTCTGATAAATTTTATCTTGTACAGAACATGCGACCACAATATTACAATGCGTATATAGTTGAGTTGTGTTTATTGTTCGTTACTGTTGTTCGATTGCATTGCTGTCACGATGCCTAAGCTTAAATTTAGCATTTTATTAAGTTGCTAACAAACAAACAAACACACGCACGCACACACACACACACAACATAACACAAAACAACATCAATTTAAACAACAGCCCAACAACTAGTAACAACAACAACTACATGTGTATTTAATTTTTTATTAATGTACGGCCAACAATTCGTGGATACATTGGAGTATGAATTGGAGTTGAATGGTAATTTTGCGTACTCCTACATCTGTACTCAGCTACACAGATACACACATCCGCATGCACATCCACAATGTACACAACGTTCATTTTCCGGAGATTTTGTTTTGTTCACTTCCAACACCAATCAACTAACTAACCAAGACCACTTTAGCACACAAAGAGAGAATTATATGCTGATCGCGCCTCTACTCAGATTTCACGCACATGCGTTATATACTGTAATCCGCATCCCCACACGCCACAACTTGACGGACTGTAAGTTCATTGCTGAAAAAGAGAAAAGAAACAGGAACACATTCATTTCACTTCAACTTGACGTTTTTTTCTTCCACGTTTCTATGATACAATGCAAACGTACGCGTAACATTTGCATATTTGTCACTCATTGTGTGTTCGGGTACGTGTGAACATATTCCGCTGTTGCAGCATTGAATACACGGTGTTTCCCTATAACAACAGTTGATGATTTTCAATGTTAATGACAAATTTGGGATTCTGCAAAAGTCAGAAACTGTAATCTCTGTAGAAGCATTTTAAAATTTGGCTTAAGACAAATCACCTTCACATCTACATAAAAGCGGTGGGCGCGGCAGATTACGTATCGGTTCGTAAGACGGGTTTTTATGCTTCATAAGATTTTTTGTAAATTGTGGGCGTGTTTGTTATCCCACCACGCCCATTTCTGAAACTTCCATGGCCTCCTTGTGGATATTGTAATGGAACGACAAACTTATAAGTATAAGTTTATTATTTATTATATCAACAAGAGAAAGTTTAGTAAGATATAAAATAAAAAGTATAAACGTCTTGAAGCATTCGTTGAAAGATGGTCATGATCCTCAACAATTGATAAAACTTTGAATTTAAAATGAATACAATTATGTGACAATTATCTGACAATTTGACATGACAAATAAGATTCATCCATTAGATAAGCGCTAGCAACTCCGGGTAACGATGAGATTACACAAATTATAGAAAAAAGAAACAACAAAATAACCACAAATACAACCGGAAAGATAAACATGCCCACATACCCACGCTACACTACGTTATGTCTAATTGATGTCAAGATAGTGTGAAACAATTTCTAATTCTGTCGCATACGAATGCTGTTCCAATCCAATAATGAGCACAATTAACATGGCAAAAATGTACAAGCAAAGAAGCAATAGCAGCCAAAGACAAAAAGGAAGATGACAGAGTCACATTAGATGAGTTTCGGTGAAATATGCTTTCACAGAAGAAAACAAAACAAAACAAACAAAATTCTTATTTACACCACAACAGACAAAAGACGAAAATTCTGCGAATATGTGTCTGCGCTAATGAACCGCCTCTTTTCTAACGAAACCTATAATAGTAACACGACTGGCAAGACAAGAGGAGAAAGCCGGCTTATTAGAAGGCTAAAATCAAGCGCATTTATTGCTAATATGTGTGACTTACAACAAACGGAAAACTAACTGGATGAGCGGCAATAACAATAAAGTCATGTTGAATTGTTTCCTTGGGCGAATTTCGGCTTTTGGTACAAATCAATGCAACAATCTGCAAGGACACCATGTCAATTAAACAACATGGCTATCGCGGACACATGATACAGGAACTGAGGGGAACTTTTTCAATCTTCACTTATACCACATAAGATGAGGGATGTACTAAGTTCGTTATTCCATTTGCATTAGTCAGAAGGAGGCGTCACAGACCCTTGATCAGCATCAAAAGCTGAGTCAATCTAGACGTGTGTGTCCATATATCTGTGTGTTGCTGGAATTTTAACTTCTAGCTTCTGCAAACAGATCGCTATTTAAAATGTGCAAAATCGGTCAAGAGTCACGCCCACAATTGACAAAGAACTATTTATCTGCTATAAAAATGAATCAATGAAGATGAAATTTGGTACCCATTTTTATAATTATCGTATTCATCCATGGGTAAAAAATGGACGTGCTTGGATAAAAAAGATGCCCACAGATTACAAAAAATTGCACTTAGCATAAAACTGGATTCGCAAGCTGATACGTAATACGTACACTATTGGAAGGGGTAATCATAAACCTGCCACGCCCACTATTTTTTTGAAGATGTGAAGCGCATTTTAGATTCGGCCTATGTCAAATTCGGTCTTTGTTGCTTGCTTTTTATTCTTTCGAATATTCATTGGTTGGTTGTCAGCAAACTCAAGATAATGTGTCACCACAACAGTGCGCTTATATTTTATGTGTACATTAGTTCAGTTTTTACCTGCGTTCCGAGTGCAATGGAATGAAATTGTAACTTTGGCATAAAATGTTTATCGTAAGTTGATCGTGATCATGTAATGCCAGCCCACGCACTCATTGGCGAACGTTCATAGCGATTCTATGCTGCTTCTACTGAGCATAAACTTTCAAGGCATGCATTGCAATCGTATGCATATGATTTTGCATGCTGCAGTATGGCATACGTTTGTATTGTGTGTATGTGTTCATGTGGAGTCACAAAACGCATTATAAATACATAATATAGTCAATTATACAATATATTGTTTGTATGTGTGTATGTGGCAAAACACCACAGCCTCCAAGTAAAGCGTTGAATTTGAACATGTTTTAGGCAATGAAACAGACAACAATCGGAGCAAAAATATGGATGTTATACCAATATAAGAACAAAACACAACAGAACACCGTGTTCTGCCTACATACACAGTAATGACGCACCATGCTGTTGTACGTTGGTTAGTTAGCTGGCTAAATGTCTGTCTGGTTGCTTACTTGCTTGTTGACTTGCTGGCTTGCTGGCTTGCTGGCTTGCTTGTCTGCTCATCTCATCTCGTTCATGTTCATCCAATCGGTTGACAATGTAATGTTTCGCCGTTTACATAATAAAAAATAAAAAAAAAAAAAACACAACAGCACAGAAGAGAGAAGAAAAACTTTGTGGAGTGTGTCAACATGAAAGCAAGTTTAAAGTTAAAAAATTGCACATAAATGTTTGTAAAATTCAATAGTTAGCCGTCGTTTTAGCTTTTGATAAATGCCGCCCAATCTATGCCCATAGAGACCGTAAAACCGGAAAATCCTGTGCGCAATTATTTACTTTAAACGACAACCAACCCGGTAAATATATTTTAGACACTTACTATGAACTTTATGTTGAGCGCCCGTATATACATATATATGCGTGTGTAAGTAATGCTAAGTAGAAAGTGTTCAGAATGAAAATTTATTGAAAAACAAGTGAGAAAACTAAATTTGGCTTAGAGCAAATTTTAAATACCCTCCACCTTTGCAATGCTGGGCGTGGCAAATATATATATATTGCGTCCTCTAATAGTCTTCGTATTACGTATCAGCATGCAGGCCAAATCCTAAATACCCTCCACATACACAAATCTTAGCTGTACAGGGTAGCTTACAAATGGAGTTTAATAGTAAATATGTAAATTGTGGGCGTGTCTGTTAACCGACCACGCCCCATCACTAAGATGGAGGGTATAAAAAGTTAAACTTTAAAGACGTTAATCGCTCATATAAGTCAAGTCTGCGTTCTGTAACACGAACACTAATACTAACATAAAAAAGTTCACACTGTATACAAAGTTGGTTAGACTTAGTGTATTAACGGTTCCTTGATATGTATAGGAAAATCCTTTGAAATATATTTCTAGTATTATTAGCATAGACCCAGACGGACGTAAAGACATAGTAAAATTAAATCAGGTTCAAGATTATATTTTGTTAAAGTAAGTGAAAGCGGGCAATGTGTGAACACTACAAGTTAGATGTTTTCTTGGTTACCTTTACAACGTACTGGTGTTCGTAAGTTTGTCTGTTTTTGGCTAGATCGATAGATAAGCCAAAAATGCGTGCGATCGAATAATAGATACAACCGCAATTCCTACGTGCCCCATAATCCGTCTTGTTGATTGTTACACAAAATATACGCTGGAGGCAGCATAATTTCGTCACTGCCACGCCCACTGCTTATATATACAATAGATGTGGAAGGTATTTAAGACTGGACCACTTGTGCCAAAGGGTATATTAAGTTTGTTCAGATGTTTGTAACTTTTAAAAGGCACATGCCACACCCACTTTTAGAAGCATAATCTGAATCGATTTAATGTAATGTATGAAACTATGTTGATACGTTACAAACCATGTCTGACTGTGCCTCTGTCCTTCTGTCCACGTGAATATTTTTATGCTTAAGCTACAGTTTGCATTTGTTGATTTATTTAAATGAAATTTGCTACAAGGCCCGAGGAAACATTTTTATAACCTCTTCCCACATAACGACCTATTATCAAAAAATATGACAAAAGATCGCAATTATTAATAGTTCTTAATAAAATTGGGAGAATAATATATAAATAGCTTAATAATTGCCTTTTTCCCTATAATGATATTTCACAAAGTAAGACTTTGCTTCGAGTTTACTGACAAAATGAAATTCATTGTAATATAATTTGTGGAACTAAGTGGGAGTAGGGTGTTAAGGGTGTAGGGTGATCTGGCTTGACCGACTATAATACGTTCATTTGCTTTTGTTGAATGATTCAGAATGCCGGTAGATGTTCAAGTGATGGTCAAAACAAAAAGTGACTTCAATTAAAGAAAAGGATTTTAATGACATACGTAACTGCTGTCTGACACCTACTTACTGCAGTTCATGCTCATGCTCAGTTTTATGTACAAATTATGGGAAATTTCCCATCAATTCTAAAATCACTGAGTTTAGTTCCATCACCCCGCCACTATACAGTCGTTGTTGGCTTCAGTTAAATTGCCGCAAAATGTTGCCTCCTTTGTCGTTTTTACTTTTGTAGGCTACTCAAATACAAATAATTAATATTGCAAATAACTGCTTAAGCAGCGGCGTGATAGTCATTTTTGTGAAATGGAACAAAAGAAACAGCTATAACAACAACAACATAATTTTTGTGAATAATTTTCTTTATAATTGTTGTTATTGTTGTTGTTATAGGGGAGAGAGTTATTCATTATATACAAATATAGTGTGTGTGTGTTTCTGTGTATTTGTGAATGCAGTTATAAACAGCATTTGCCGAATTACCGATATTAAACGCGACTGTGCCGAACAACAAAAACAAAAATTATCAGTTAAGTATTCATTGTATTCACTCTAATTGACTGACTATCTGAGTGACTGACTGATGGGGCGACCTTTTCATGTGCTAACTTTTATGTGTGCTCGTGTACAAGTTGTTGTTGTTATTATGATATGTTGTTGTTTCTATTTGTTGTCTCTGAATGAATGCAATTTGATGTTGTTTCTGTAATTGAACTAATGATGCAAGGCATATACATACACGCACACAAATCCGTATATATTGATCAAGTTCGAATGGACACTTGAATGCTTCGGACAGACAACAGGCAGACAGACAGATAGACGTGGGAAACAAAAGTATTTCGATTTCGCGCGCATTTACTACCATTCAAGCACCAGGTGAAAATATTTTCCGATCTGTTGTTACCTTAAGAGGCTGAAGGGAAAAAAACCAAAGCGAACAATAAAATTTTTATTATATTTAAGTTCAAGTCAAACTTCAAATACCCCCCAAGTAAGATTAAATGGTGTTTGAATTTTCATTTTTTTTCAAATGTTTGTAAAATTCAACTGATTTTAGAATGGACGGTTATACCAGTCGCGATCAATTCTCTCTTTACAAAGTAAAGTTTTTTTCATTAGATTATTTTTGCGGTTAATACGCGAGTGTTGCAAATATTTTGGTAAAATCAACACACTTCCAGGTGGTGGATGCATAAATAAAAAAATAAAAAAAATACAACAATTTTGGTAAATTTGCGAGGGAGAGCAATTTTTTTTCTCCACAACTTTAGTTTGGCATAATAATCAAAGGTAGACAACAAGAACAACAACAACACTCAGTGAAATAATGGCAAGGAATGCAAGTTGTTGCCAAAAAAGTTAAAAAGCAAAACAAAAAAAAAAAAAAAGGAAACATGTTTAAAAGGGTGAAATTGACCATGTCGAATAAATGTGTGGAACTTACATTTTATTTAATTTTTATAACCACCATCATAATGGTTTTGTGGGTATATTGGTTTTGTTCAAACGTTTGTAAAGATCAGAACGAGGCATGCCACACCCCCAAAAGTGTATATATTCTTGATCAGCATCAGTAGGCGAGTTGATTTAGCTCTCCTGTCTGTCCGCAAGTTTTACAATCATCTTTGCGACACTCTCATGGGAGAAAACAGATTTATCTAAAATTTGGTACATGACGGACCCCATCACGCACATCAATCCGTAGAACGATTTTGTCCCAATTTTATCATTTAACGTTGATGAAACATATGTAAACCAGATTTCAAATATATGTCTAAACATTTGCGACTTTGCTGAAAGCTACGCGTTGAGAGTTGAGGCCACCATTTCGGGAGTGTCCTCATTGCCGATTTCTAATACGAAAACGTAGACAAACTCGAAAGTTATATATGCCAAATATCAGCACGATATCTCAATTTTGGCGACCATGAGACTATCAACACAATTGCGTAGAAATTGACACAAGCACACGAACGGACAGAAAGCCTAAATCGACTTAAAATTTCATGCTGAGTAAGAAGGCATTTGTGGGGGTGACTGGCGCTCTTCTAATACTTACAAACGTTTGAACAAAAGCAATATACCGCCATAATTATTATAATTATTTCTCCTAGTTGAATATTAAAACGGTGCATGCATAAAACAAATAGGAGTGGCCATGTGGGAGTTGTATTAAAAAGTACAAGTACATACGTATCCTTTGATTATAAAATACGAACGTAATGTAAACAAAGCACGCTTTTACGTACACGCGCATCATCTAAAGATTACATAACATAAGAAAAAACTTTGTCAAAAAGAAGTGAATTTTCGTTACATGGAAAGGGGTTCTAAAAAGATCCAATAAGATCCAAATTTGTTTTAGCTTTTTGTGCTTTAAAATAATATAAAAACTCTTAACTAAACCCTCCACTTACTTTAAAAAGATTCTCCTACGTAGCTGTGAGAAAAGTTTGTCAATTATGGACGTGACGATTGTACACAAAAATTTTGTCATCAAAATAATATTAGGAAGTACGTAGATTTGTTCTCGTACTTCCAATATATATACTCGTCTAAAGCAAGCTTCAATTTCTTGTACATTTTATCATGTGCTCATACCACGCAAATATATATTTATAAAAGTGGGGGAAAAGTAAACTTGTTTTTCCATTGGCAACACCAAGAAGGAGGCGTCAGAGATCCTACAAAGTATATATATTCTTGATCAGAAAAATTTTAAATCGTCCTTTGTCTTCATTTATTAAAAGTTAATAACTCAACTGGTAGGTTTTTTACGAGGGGTATTTCACTTCTTACATTATGTCGCGGCGGCATAAAATTTCATTCAAAAGTCAAGTTTTATATCAAATCTTTGTAACGGTATAATTAGTTTTGTTGTGCATTTTATTTGCGCTCACAATTTACAAAAAACTTTACTTAGTATAGAATCCTCCGCTAACCCGCTCCTCATTTGCTTATATATGTGGACGGTAATTAAGATTTTGCTTTAGAATGAATCCTCCCAATGTGTTACGAGAACTTGTTGTTGTAATTGATTTTCATAAAAGCTTAAATCAAATGATCCCCTAATGAGATGAAATTCTCTGGGCATTCTTTCTCCCCAACTTGACTTTATTTTGCCGCCATTTTGAAATCTGTTTAGGGCATTGTTAATGAATAGTTGCATAGTCGAAGCACTTCATTAAACGGTGGCTTAAAATATGCAAAACGGGCCATACCTCATAATTCATTTGGGAAATGAAGGCTTGCTTCTTATTTTTTGTGTTGTACATGTAGTGAAACGCATACTTTGCATATGAATTGACCGCATACCATATGCCAATGTGTACAAGGCATGCGCGCAGCGATAACGCCCTACTTTCAACGCATCATTTTCATTCTCTCCGTTTTTTGTTTTTTGTTTTTTTTTTTTGTTTCGTACTTATTCACATGTTTCGGTTCAATTTCCAAACGTACATGTATGCATATGGGTTGAACGCATGTTAGTTTAATAGAGCTTTTTTGCGTCTTTTGGAGTTGGAGCCCTTTCAGGCATTTCTTTAGTGTCTTGTTTTGTTGTGGCGACGGTTGCGGTGCAGTGTGGTGCGGTTGGTTACCTTTTCTGGCAGCAAACATAAGCTTATATGGGGTGTAGCTGTTTGGACGCTACTGCAACTGGACACTGGCTTCCAGCCATAATTTCGCACAGCTACAAATCCTCATTTGAATATTTGATTCATGATGCCGTTTTTTTTTTGGCGTTTTTTTGTTTTTGTTTTTGTTTTTATTTTTGAAAGCGGTGCCCAGTATACGCAGATGATCTACAAAGAGAAGAAATCTCATTTAAAATCGATCAACTGCTGTTTTATAGCTATCACTTGTTCTTATTATTATTATTATTATTGTTGTTGTTGCTGATGGTTGTGTTGTTGTTTTTATTATTGACCAAGAACATACTACACATACTATATAGTTAGTTGCAGGATATGAAAATATATCCGTAAGTTTTAGGTTGTCTTTTCATTTAAGAGTCTGTCTGTCCGTCCGTCCGTCCGTATGTCCATGTATTTCGTTTATTTTTATTTCTTTCTTCTTCTTTGAAATTCTCATTGTGGTTGGTAGGCTGTGTTTGGTTACTTGTTCAGTTGTTGACTTGAGCCATATGCGTTTTTCTTTACTGTGGTCGGTCTTTCAGCCTATCCGTCCATCAAGTTACTCAGAGTCAGCGCACAAGAGGAGAGAAAATTAGTAAAACTCATTTTAGTTTTAGCCTCCGGGCTTAAACTTAATTCGGAAGCACAGCAGGAGGTTCTAAGTAAATAATGTGTTTGTATTTTTAACACAATCTGCAGCATTTAATTTGCATTTTATTGCTTGCTGTAGTTGGTGTTGTTGTTGTTATTATTATTAAGGCGCTTTAGTACAAGTTTCATCGCATTTTTTTTACCTCATATTAGACACAAATATATATATAGATCCATATAAAGAAAGTGCACGGTTTTTAGTGATTTCATAACATGCTGACGTCCCTAGTCAGTGCTTTGGTGGTTCTGTGGAATCTGTATAAATACAATAATAATTTTAATAATCACAATGAAATCCAAAAACTTTGCATATGTGTGTGTGTAGACGTAGGTGTAAAATGAATGCAATGAATAAAGGTTATGGAAAACAAAACAGAAAAAGCAGTAAAAAAACTACATTTGGCTTAGGACAAATCTTAAATACCCTTGACATCTACATACATACAAATAGTGAGCCTGGCCTCGTCCATTATTATGCCCTTTAATTAGTGTATTCGTATATATACTAAATTTCAATTTCACTGCTCAATTTTTTGTGTCAAATAAATAGATTTTTGTCGATTATAGGCGTGGGTCATGACTGATTTTGCCCAATTCAAATAGCGATCTGTTTATAGGAACTAAAAGTGTCTATTTTTTAGTGCATATTGCACTTGCAAATTTTACGATCCAAGGTGTGCCAACAACAGACGGATATACAGACATACACGTCTTGATCAAGTACCGATGTCTTCTTCCACGTATTGCAAATAGAATGGCAAACTTAGTATAACCCCCACGTTAAGTGGAGTGTATAATAAACAAGAATGATAACCAAAAAATTATTTGCTCCACTGCAGAGTTCAACTTAATTGATAGCAGACGCGTTTCGATTAAAAAATTAAAAGATGAAATCCATTTATTACAGGAAATCGTATATTAGGACCATGAAATTCAATAACAACAATAGCAACAACAATTCACGACATGTTTTATTTTTAATACGATTTCTTACTTCTCTTATAATTTGCAACACAGAGAAGAACACTTTTCTGAAAATTGTTTAAAAATATTGATCACGATGGAAGAAGAAGAAGTAGAAGGTGTACAGAATTTGTCATTCCATGATTAATCCGGAAAAGCTTACAGAGATGTAGTCAAGAACTTTATTGGTTGCAAGCTTGTTTCATCCAATAAATAAATTATCAATCTGAACATAATGATTAAACAAAAGCAACGAGTTGGTTCCTTACTTAACATTCACATTCGTTTACCTAATTTACTACTTTTGGAACTGTAGAGGTGTCGCATAAAGTGTCCATAACTGCATTAGCAACCTTGTACTTGTGTAATATGTGTCTTGCATGTTTGTATGTATATCGAATTTACATTTTTATGTATATTTACACACGGCTTTTTAATAATAATAAAAAATATATGCACCATGCTGTTGTTGATGTGGTACGAATGCTGCCGTTATCCCTCTTTACAGTCGCATGCGATAATGCATTTCATGTTGTTTTCACACCAAACAAACGAACTAACCCAGACCAACTGACTGACCGACTCACTGGATGGCTGAATGGTAACATCAGCATCAACATCATCGTCAGCACTAAATTGAAGTGTGATATCATTGGCGAACTGGACAGGCATATAGTATATAAAGATGGTGTACGAGGATATATGTATCTATGTAAGAGTGTGTCGGTTGAAATGACACGTTACGCCACCCAGGCATACTGCACATATCTGATATGTCTTTTTGTCTTGGCACTTTTTGTTGTTATTATTTCTGTTATCTTATTACACCATTTAATTGCCGCTTGCCGTGCTGAGTTTAATTTTAACGCATTTATTGTTTTTGGATATACATATATTTTTATGCAGATTTTTTGGTACATTTATTCTATCCACCCCATCAAACGTTTGCAAAGCCGAGAAGAAGACGTCGGAGATCCCACAAAGTTTCTATATCGAATCAGCATCGAATACTGAATCGATATAGTCCATGTTCGTTTGTTCGTTTGTTCGTCTGTCCGTCTTCCGGACAGTTTTTACTACTTTGCCATATATTTTACAAAGTTCATAATAAGACAAAAATGGTAAATTTCCAACAACAAAAAAAGAATTGTATCGAAATTTCGATTCCAATCAATAATACTTGACCAGGCAAATGCAATTGCGTAAGTTAAACCAAGATCAGGCCACTGCAACTACTTCTCCGACAATTCTAAGCTATCATGAAAAATTTCTTTTGGAAGAGTACTGAAGACATGTGGCTCATTTAGACTTAATATATATTTCACAAATGAAATTCTGAAATCACACAATTTGTAAGACAATAAGCTTTTAAATGAGGTAAAATTTTTTTCTCTAAGTTCGTTTTTTAGAATAGTACAACAGTTCAAACTTTAAAGTTGTAACGAACCTTCTCAGCGCACCACCAAACGATCATTGTATAGCAAAAATCCTCAATTCTTGATATTTTCCAATGAAACTTGGCATATAAATTCCATTTAATATAAGGCTTAATCGAAGCAAGTTTGAGTGCAATTGGAAGTTTTCTACTTTTTTACCATCTCTTACCAAAGGCAAAAATGATAAATTTCCGAATTTTTTTCTTTTTTATCAAAGTGTCGATGGCAATCGGTAGTACTTGACCAGACAAATTCAATGATGCAATTTTAAGCTTGATTACGCTGTTGCGACTGCTTCTGTGATGCTTTTAAGCTATCAGGAAGAGCATCTTATGAAACCGTGTTTAGTGGTAGTTTTTTTTTTTTCACAAAGGACAAGAAACTCTCAAAGACGGCATGCGACTGTACGTTCCCAACCTATGACATGTACCAACAATTTTGTAGGTAACAAAAATTTCGAATTTGACTCCAAATCATGTCAACGCACATAAATTTATTCCACCTTAAAGCATTTCTTCAATACCTAAAACTATTTGTAAAGATATAAAAGATTTTAACTGCACACCAGCTACACATACATATACATATATGGACTTATATTGTGTGAATGTGTACGTTTACTTGTTTATTTTATTACCAACATATTTTATGCGATTATTGATTGTAATCCTGCAATGAAAAACAAATTGATGAAGTTACGATGAAAATCATTTCTTTATTAAAAGTCCATTGAATAATAAAACAAGTAAGAAAACTAAATTTGGCTTAGCCCAAATCTTAAATACCCTCCACATCTACAATATTAGGCGTGGCAGGTATGTGGTTACGTCCTCTAGTGGTGTATGTATTACGTATCAGCTTGCACGTCAAGTATGTCGTCTATGGTTTATGTAAATTATGGGCGTGTCCGTTATCCGGCACATCGATGGATGGGGTAACCATTAATATGTCAATATGTCAAAATGTTCATAGGTCAATTTTTGTGGCAGATATATAGATTTTTATTGAATGTGGGCGACTCAGTTTTTGATGCTGATCAAGAATATATACTTTGTGTAGGGTCTCTGATGCCTCCTTCTGGGTGTTGCAAACGGAAGAACAAATTTAGTATACCTTCATTACTAAGGTGGAGGGTATAAAAATATTGTATTTAATCTGGCAGTTGCACATATTCATTGAAACTTACATAAATTTGTAGGGCAGGGTGTTCCATTCTATTTTTCGGGATTGCATACGAGTTAGAAAAATTGCAGCATTTTGTAAAGAGGATTTAAATGGAAACTGCTAACTTAGGACAAATATTAAATATCCTTCATATATCCGCCATACATTTAAATACTGGGGGTGGCAGTTATATGATTACGCCCTCTAATAATATTATGTATCAGCTAGTAAGCCGAGCATTACGCTGCGTAAGGTATTTTGGTAAATTATGCGCGTGTCTGTTATTCGCGATCGCTCAGGTAATAATAAAAATGTTGTAGCAGTTTTGTCGGTTAGGGGGCGTGGCTCTTGGTCGATTTTACCAAATTTAAATAGCAATCTGCATCTGTATAAAATTACACCTCAATATAATAAAATTTATGACCGCGTTAGTGACAACAACATATGGACACATAAACGGACATAGACGGATATCGACTCCAATTTTGATATTTCGTATAGTTTGCTTCCTTCTGTGTGTTGAAAAATTAATATATCGTCCACCTGTTTGTGTATAAAAATTGGCAAATTGTCGTAACACGTGAACTGAAAATTCCGAATGTCGTGTTTTACTGAAACTGTAATGCAGTAGTGCATTCCCTATAAGCATACGTATCAACATCAATATAAACAACTAACAGATCAGTCCGATCAACAATGCCAGCCAACCTGCCAAGCAACATAAAGTTGAAATACTTCATACAATACATACTTCAGTACAAGATGATGATGAACAATGACAATAGCATCAATAGCATCAATAGCAACAACAAGTTATATGATCAACTATTCTAATGTACATGAATTCGTGTATAAATACTGAGAGTGGGTGAACTCTCCTACACATACTCATACTGAACATAGGAATGTTTGTTCAACTTAAGTGACCAAACAATTTTCTTTTTATCGGCTTTACAAATTTACGTGTATTTTCAATAAACAAAAGATGTGTGATTTAGATGTGTTGCACGAGTTTTCAATTGGGCTCGGATCTTTCAATGCAGCACTTGTATGTGTGACTCTATATAAAATCAAATAAAATAAAATAAAGTAAAAATATTGTAGAATCGAAAGAAAGATAAACACACAGCATATGCACAAACATTAATGCGATCACCCATTTATCTGGACTATCTTAACAATAGAAAGGAAAACTGTTGTTGCCATATCATTAGCAGCCATCTACAATCTATTTTTGTTCATAATTTTTATCTCCGTATGTAAGGTTACAATCAAGGAATCAACCCAATTGTATGCCGTGAATGCGCTACATGAACTGTGGAATTACAACAATAGAAATCATATAATGTAACATATTGGGAATCACTTGTGTACCTTTAATACATTTAACTTGACTTCTTTTCATTCACGCACCAGTAATCGATTTTTTATTGAGTGCACTTAACAAACTTACAAATAAACAACGGGCATCTTCTCCAACATTCACGTCCACTATATGTACGGTAGTCAGTGGAGATAAAGGATAATGATTATTTCGTAGAATTCTTATTAAAAATATTTATTATTTGTGTACAAAATAAGTGTGAATAGGAGCATAAGTACCTGGATATGAGACATTCTCATAGTCTGCATTACTCTAGTGGTAAAGCATGTATTGAGTTTGGGTGCATGTTCGTAACTCTCAAGAACTATCTTTTGAATCGATTTTACAATGTCTGTCCGTCCATGCATTTAATGTATGTAATCAACGTACTTTTTTAATTAACCCATTCATCGATGTCCGAATAGGCGTAGTCGAAAAACAATCACGCCCACAATTTACAAAAAAAAAACGTAATGAATGTAAAACTCAATTTGCTAGCTGGTAATACATACACTCATAGAGAGCATAATCATGCATCTGGCACGCCCACCACTTGTTCATACGTGGTTGTAAAGAGTTTTTAAAATTTCGTTATTTTTCTCGCATCGCTGCAAAAGTTGAAATGTAAGTTTGAGAGGATGAACCTAACTCCCAAATGGTTAAAAAGGGGAGCCATCTTTATTCTATTACATGAGAATTACCTTTTGAATCCATTAACCATGTCTGTCTGTCCATCTGACTGTCCATTTAAACATTTAAAATCAGTTTTTATATGATAAAAAGTCACATATCTTTTATTTGAAAATTTTTTAAAAAATTTGGTAAAGAATAGTTAATTAGCTTAATTATTAATAACTGGCAAAATTTGGACCCGATCAGACCATTTTTAGGCTTAACTAATTATACAACAAATTGTGGAACCGAGTAGAAGCAGCATATGAAGTGAGTGGGCTTAAGCAACTATAACGTTTGTACTCGTTTTGCAGAGAATGCCAGATTTCGTTATTAGGCCTAGGTTGGGTCGCTTAACAACAATATTACATGTCTACTGCCTTATATTTGTATGGTATTCCCTTTAAGGTTTTAGAGCAATATTGCCTCGACAATTAAAGTTAAATTATAAGATAAAGACGTTACGTTACATTAGTACAGACGTTAACGTAAATATAGTACTTACGCGCTAACATAACTAATAATCCTACCCGTGAATAAGGACTCTTGTTCATGCCTGGTACAATGCATATTTAAGTAATATACAATAATTAAAACGAGCCTCCGTCTAAATAACTCAACTCGCACTTTTGTGGCGCGATCTTCTGATGTTTCCATACTCAATACGTATTTCGTTGGCATTCTTAAAGTATTTCAATTAGACCGTTTCAATTATGGTTAAAAATATCAGATGATGAAATTGATGTCTGTTGCCAAACACGCACGCACGCACGCCTAGATGTCCATGAGACTGGTTTTATATCTCTTTTGGTTTTTTCGGTTTTTTAGTTTTTTTTTTTTTTTTAGTTAATAGCACCGTTTTGTCTGCATTCGTATCATCAAATGAAACGCTCTTTTAAAACGTTCCCAAACTATAGGTTTCAGTGGATTAAAGGGGATCATTCACAATTCCGAGTTCACTACCACACATACGTACACGATGCACATGTGGTTTGAAGCATTATTGGAGGTATCGCCATCAGTTGCGCTGTCATTATATCATCAGTGATCGTCGTCTGTTTCTCATCCCTCCAAAAAGAATAACTAAAGCAGAAAAATAACAACAACAACAATAATAATAAAATCCAATATAAAGTTCAAATAATAAAAACAACAACTAAAAGCGTTTAACATCGCTTAACATCCATCACAAAGTTTTGTTTCCACTAAATGTTGTTCGTCATGCAATCGTTTTACGTGTTGGAATGAATCCTTGTTGTGTTTTCACCCCTTTTCAGTCGCTTTTCGGCATTACCGCTCTATTCCTAAGCAAATATGAAGCCGAGATGCCGTGTGTTGAACGCATTTTCCAAGAATATTTATAACAAACCATACAATGTTTCTCATTCAATGTATGCCTGCAATGGTATGGTTCCCCATTCAACCATATATAATATAAATATGTTTCAGGTGTTTTTCTTCTTCTTTTTCCTTTTCTACCGTATTTATTTTGATGGAAAACTATTAAAATCTTTTGGAGGCATGTGAACCGTTGTTCACAAGCTATAATTAGTGAATGCGTACAAATCATGTGTAGACGAATATTAGTGAAAAATAAGTAGAACAAGTTAAAATGTTACAGTCGGTGAAGCCCGATTATTTAATACCCTACACCACTGAGTTTCATTTGGTTGTATCAGAAAATGCGAAGCTTTGCCGTATAAGTCATTATATGGAAAGGAATTCTAAAAATGATCCGATCGGGTTCAAATTTTGCTTAATTAATAATTGAGCTAATTAGCTATTCTCCAAATTTTGTCAAAAAATATTAAGAACTGCGAATATTCCTCATATGAAGACTTATTTAAAATAAAGGCATTACGTAGAGACCCCAAAAATTGTCCAATATGAATCATATTTAATAATGCACATCTTTGGGTTGAGGTACAACTCAGATTTTGATTCTGCATTGATCGGTATAATTGAAGGTTTTTCAGATCTACATACAAACAGTGGGCGTGGCATGTACATACTAATAATGTATGTTCAACGTATCGGCTCGCAAGTCGAGTTTTATGCTGAGTGCGGTTTAGTTTGTAAATTGTGGACGTATCTGTAAGCCAATCCCGCCCAATTTTGGTGTCTTTATAAATATATATACAAAATTTCAACTTCATAAGGATATTTTAATGGCAGATAGATAGATTTTTATCGATTATGGACGAGACTTTTATCCAAGCAGCCACATTGTCAAATGCCAGCTTAAATATCACAAAATTTACGACTGAGAAAGCGCCCTGAAGAGGCGGACGGCACACAGTTTTTGATGCTGATCAAGAATAATGTAGGCTCTGTAAATCCTCCACTTGGTTAACCACATATGGGATGACACACTTAGTACACTTTTCATGTAATAGGCAGGATATAATGAAAATTTACGACGCATTATAAAACATCAATTGCTACCACTTTGGAATTATACCACAATTATCCGGCTGAAAGTTGGACATTACTTATAATATAATATCAACAAATGTTTTATTATTATTTTTCTATGTCTGGCATGGAATTTGTAACTGGCAATCATGCCTCTTGGAGGGGTGGATGTCAGTCCAATCACATACAGACAAAAACAAATAAATTGAAGTTAGTTCTGAGACGAAGAGAATACCACAAAAGAAAGTACAAACGAATACACTGAACTGAAACCGAATTCCAACTCTGGACTTCAACTCGTACAGTTTTCAGGGCTTAGGATGTTTTCAACTTTTACTTTTTTCAACTCTGACTTTACAGCTCCGTAGATGACTCAAAACTTAATATTAATCAAAACTGTACATTTGTAGTGTTGGCGAGGCTACCTTTTAAATGTTGCAAATGTTGTGAAAGCGGTGAGTACAATACAAGTAATACGTCAGTTACTTATACATAAATAAAGAACAATTTAAAGAGTTGAATAAATATTGTACGATACAATAGAAATGTGATCAGTTCCAGTGAAAATGCTGTTATATTGCAATCTCACTAATTTGCGATGATGTTGCATTCAAAGTCGAGTGTGTAGCGGGGCTGCACGCTGAGCGCCTGTCAACCATAATATTCGCTAAATCCAGCTAAGTAAGTGTATGTACATACCATATGCTCCTGCGCCAACTCGTGCACACACACACACATACACACACAAACACACACACATACATACACTATTTAAATGCATTCAGTAATATTCATTGGACCACAATATCACTTGAGCAGTCATCAGCATCATCAGCATCAGCATCAACATAAAACCTAACCATGAATGCATGAATGTCTGCAAGTGTGTATATGTAAGCGTGTACATATTGAAGAAAAAAGAAAAACCAAAGAATGTGCCCCATCATCATATATATTTATATAAGTATTTATGTACGTGTCCGCCAACTACTCCGCACATTTAGGACGTATAGACAGACTCACACTGACAGCCGGTATTCAAAATAGCTTTCTGGCACATCTGTATAAGTGCATACGTGCCGTGCATGTACATCTGTAAAGGATACTTCAACATTTAACATTCTTCATCATTCGTGATCGCCATCTTTGTGGTGGCAACAACAAAAACATTTTCATCGGTAAGCGGTTGATTGATTGTTCAAGTTGTTCAAAAATGTTTTATATTCATGTAATTTTTCAAAATGTTAAATCTTTTAATTTAAATAATAATAAATGGCGTTATATTCCGAAAACGAATAACAATAAAAATACTGGAAACGCTAACCATTCATAAACACAAATGATTAGATGGCAGGCAGACAAAAAATACTGCAGCAAAAGAGAACGGAATACAAATATAGTCGGATGATTTCAAATCTTAACTGCCCTCCACGTTTAAACAAAAACGGTGGGCGTAGTCAATTAAAAGCAATGGTAGCGATTAGAGGTATGAAGAAAGAGGGAGTAGTTATTATCAACGTTCAACTTGAAATCGAGAATATCAAGAATAATGGGGAAGATTTCAGGTGGTAAATTGTTCCACAGGATAGTTAAAGAACGAACAGTTTCGTTAATATGTTGTGCAATCACGCCCATTTTAAAGTGTGTACCGTATCATATTTCAGCTTTAAGGCTCTATTCTTAAGAGATTTTTTGTCAATTTTGGGCGTGTCTTTAAAACAATTTCACCCAATTTAAGTAAGAAACTATGAACAGAAACTAGAAATGATTTTATAACATTTCCTTTCGATATCGGACATACGGACGGACACCTCTATATCTACACAGATTTTCATGCTGATCATAAATATAACTTATAAATTCTTATAATATCTTAAAGAAGCATCAGAGACCCTACGAAGTATATACGTTCTTGATCAACATCAAAAACTGAGTCGACCTAGACATGTACGTCCGTACGTCCGTTTACTAATGGCACTGTCATGACTGAGTGTAATTTCGTATAACCACTTCTACATATAGAATATTAAACAAATTGGGCAAAATCAGTCCAGAGCCACGCCTACAATCGACAAAAGTCTATTTATATGTTATAAAAATTGACGTATGAAGTTCAAATTTGTTAAATATTGTATTTATAATTCCCTCGATGATCGATGCGCTAAAGTCGAATAAAAGACACGCCCACAATTTACAAAAAAACATACTCTGCGTAAAACTGGACTCATAAGCTGATAGATTAAAAGGGCATAATCATGTATCTTCCACGCCCACTATTTGTATGTAGATGAGGAGAATCTTTAAATTGTTGTCTAAACCAAATCTTAGTTTTCTTACTTTGTTTTTCACAGAGGTCCATACAAAGCTGCCAAAGAAAAATAGTGGAACTACAGTGACATTGGAAGAGTAAGTTACCTAAGAAGAAGAAAATTGATACAGAAAAGCACAGCTCGTTTTGTTAGCGTATCTATATATGTAACCATGTAACAGTAATAAAGTTTTATATGTTCTGTCAAAGCAAAGAGCAATTGAAAAAAAGATTTTGGGTTGTTTTTTCTTCTTTTTTTAAAGAAATAGATTTTTGTAGGTCCGGGGTATAGAATTACAATTTACTCATAATATGATGGCCAATAATAATAATTTTCAGATTATTTATGTAACCATTTCGTAAGACACCATAACCATAACAACAAACACTATAAAGGCGATTACGACATTATGCAGATGAGCAAATGAAACGTCCAACCCAACGCAGAACCAACCGCACAAACAGAAGATAAGTGTTAAGAACACCGGTAACTGAGTACTATAAAATGTGACATATTATATGCTCAACGACAATGGTCATGCTGCGAATTGGATTCTTCAGCGTAATGTGCCATCTCTCTTTCTCTCCATCTCCATCTCTATCTCTATCTCTGACTCTGACTCTGACTCTGTCTCTTCTCAACAGACCATATTTTAAGTTAAGCCACCTTTTAGTCTTAATAAACTCAGCTATCTAAGCTCATGTTTTAGACGTGAATTCTAAATGGACAGCATAGGGTTATAACAAATAACAATAACAACAACAATAACAATAACAATAACAATAATAATAATAACATTAAATTGAATAAAAAGATGATGGTGTGGATGGCAGTTTTCCTTTAGTTTTGTTTTGTGTCCTATGTTGATTATTTTACTTTTCTTTTATTTTATGAAATCCATTAAACGGGGTGTGTTGAGAAAAATTCCATAAAGTCGTATGAACGTATACCTATCTGCGATATGTTGCATTGGTCCTCCACACTACCACAAATGACGGAGAAATACTAGCTTCTCATAAAATAAAAGTAAAGAACAAATAAACGTTTGTATAAAGATGTACACGGACGTCTATACAGGGGTATGCCACGACAAACAGACAACAGGTATGTAAATACACATATTCCTACATATGTACGAGGAGTCGGCTGGATTTGAAATTGGCGAACCCACGCATTTTTGATTTTTAATTGGCTTGTCGCACATTGTGTCGTTCCACTCTGGGTTCGACTGTTCACGTTGTTATACACTTATGCGTTTATTAATGTTTCTGTAGATATGTATCCCTTTCCTATCTGAATCTGAACACGTTGTAATCATGTTTATAAAATGTTCATGTATAAAAGTGTATGAACAAGGTCTCTTCATGTAAAACAGTGTGATGCGATCAATACACCTATATTTGTCTGTCGGTCCGTCTCGTTTTTTTTTTTTTTTAGTTTATATCCTTTGAAAAACACGCACACCACTTAATAATAAACGTACGAGTACAGCGTTCACATAATGTTATTAGAATAATGTTTCTGCACACACGCACACACTGTACAAAATTCTTTATTTCATTCTTTAGACAGCGGGACAAGCGAACATTTGCTTTCACATTTATATGTAGCTATATATTCCAGTTGTTGTTGTTGTTGTTGTTAGTATGTATTGTATTGCTTTTAATAGAAATAATGTCGATAGCTTTTAAACAAGAGATCCATTTCAATTTGTTTGGATTATTCAATTTAAAGGGTGATAATTTTCTATTTTATGTGACATGACATGTGGGCCACCCATTGTAAGAACGAACAGACAGCCATTGCATTTTAGTTTTTTTTGTTTGTTTTTGTGTGTGAAAGGATTGAAAATGCGATATGGGGAATAAGTGCGAGTGTGTGTGGTAAATGGGCCTAAGTGGCAAGTATGCACACACAATAATATGAACATCATCATTATATGGCTATAATAACAGAAATGCACACATGCACTTACATGGCCTGGACGCATGGACTATTCCGACAGTTGGGTACATTAGTTGGCACAATATGACTAGTAAAGTTGCAATTTTATTTGATTACACACACACACACATACATATTGGTGTCCGTGTTGACCGAATATGAAAGTAGCCGAAACGATTTATAACGTCTTAATCTCAAGTGCTGTAAACCCATAAAATATACTCATACTCATCCTGATTGCCTTCAATTATTATTAAGTCGATTATGGAAGAGCTCCCGTTGCAAGAAAAAAAAAAATTCAACGTTTGTGTGGGTATCGGATTGGGAAAGTTGATGTATCAAGCTGACTTTTAATACATATTTAGACCACTTAGGTAGTTACCTATTTCAAAGGGGCAAAATTGGTTAATAGCCACGCCCAAACTAAGCTAAAAATGTGCGAACAGACACGCCCATAGGTAAAACTTGCTTAATCAGAATCTGTTGTTGTTGTTATTATTGTTTGTTTCATTGAATTGAAGGTATCGAAATTATATTAATTGCAGTTATGGGAAATATAAGAATCATAACTTAATTAATAATTAAACGGATGGAAGGACAAAACACTTCCAAGACCAGCTTTAAATTAAATTCATGACCAATTGTTGTTGTTGTTGTTGTTGTTGTTGTTGTTGTTGTGTAATTTATGTAACAAAATCATCCATATTGTGACCTATCTACCGTAACCAGAGAAAGATAATATTGAAGGATATTTTATACTCATTTGGCTAAGATTGGCGTTGAGTCGTAAAGGTTTACCAATAGCGGTCCTCAGAGACCTAACACAAGTCAGCTATAACTTGCATTATTCAATGATAGAGAAGACTACAAAACTTTAACCAATCACCTTAAATTATACCGATCGATTCAGAATAAAAATCTGAATCCATTTAACCACGTCTGTCTGTCCGTGTCAAGTCGCCTTTTTTCGAGATGTTTAAATGAAATTTGGTACAAGGGGTGTATTGGCTTAAAAAGGAACCCTATTGAAAACGCAACGAATTGAACCATTTCTAGAACAACAACAACAACAATAACAACAAAATTGCAATTAATAATATTTTTTGACAAAATTTGCTGAAAATGGTTAGTTGGTATAATATTCGATCGGACTAATTTTAGAACCCTTCACCATAAAATAATACCTTATGATGTGACTCCTATGACAATGTCTCGCGTTTACTAATACAACTGAACTAAATGGAGCGTAATTTTTGGAACTAAGTGGTGTAGGGTATTCCATGGTCAATTATAACCGACTATACCATTTTGTTTAAGTTTTGGTTACATTTTTGAAGAAGTAGAATGTTCTTTGTTTCATATGTAATGTAATCGTAATATTAAAAAAATGAAGAAAATAATCGAATAATTTAGAGAAAATCTCTGAAAAAAGAGTCATTAATTGTGGCCGGTTATATGTTATGTTTGGTTTATGTAGCAGTCTCATTCTCAACTTGGGAGGCTGCTGTAAATCTATAAAAAACGATAATTTAACTATGATTTCAAATGAGAATATTATCTTACCTACAAGGTGGCATTCGTTTGTTTTTGTTTGCTTTTGTCTGCAAGAGAAACCCTAGAGTGTCAATAAAGTTATTTAGCAGCTTGACCAACAACATTTTATGACTTTATAACGTAAATGGCCGTCTGATCCTCCACCAAGTGGCGCACATAAGTGGAAATTACTTTTTATACTTAAATCTGACAACGCTTATGCGTCTGTATTAATATTGTATGTGACATTCGGGCCGGGCGTGAAATTAATATAATGTCAAACTGTGTGCATACAGATCTCATATAACACTCCGATTATTAAAGCGAGCGTGTATGTACGTGCAAAGACATCTTTTCAAACTATAGAGAAAAAAAAAACTTATCTAATGGGCGATCAGGGCCTTCATTAATTGACACTTGAATGGCATCAATAAAATGCCACAAAATATTTAACACTTACACAATACACAACATACTCGGCATAGAGGAGAGGAACGAGAGGCTGCTGGGGGAATTTTGAAACGTTTAACAGAAAAAAAAAACACAAAATTACTCGTTTCCAAAGGCTGCGATATCTAAACTCTGATAAAACAAATAACCAACCGACCAAACACTCACAACAGCATTCAATCGAACAAACACAAACAAATAAACTAACTCTAAGCCGAAATTATCGACTTACATGATCAGGTGAAATTTGTAACAGTTAGCAGCCAAAACAAACCTGGAGGTCTGTTAATTATTTCCTAATTTTTTGTTTGTTTATTTGTCTTTCCTTTTGATAACAACCAACCAACGAGATGACCTGTTTGAAATTAAGAAAACTAAAGTTGGCTGAGGCCAAATATTAAACACCCTACACATCTACAAACAAAGAATGGGCGTGGAAGTCAAATTTTACCCCAAATAAGGTTTTTTATATATTGTGGGCGTATATGCTATTCGACCACGCCCATTTTTGATACATCAATGTGTGAGGTAATTATATATATGTGTACTAAATTTCAACGTCATAGATAAATTTTTGTAGTGTATATATTTATTTGATAACTTTGGGCATGGCTCTTGACCAATTTTATCCAATTTAAGTATCGATCTGCGCTCCAAATGTATTTGTACACAAATTCAGCTAAATATCTTAAAATGTACGACCGTGCAAGTGCTAACAACAGACGGACATACGGACACACATGTCAAGATCGACTCTATTTTAATTGCTGATGATGCAAATGGAATGACAAACTTAGTATACCGCTGTCATCTTATGTGGAGGATATAGAAACACCATTAAAAGGTTAATAAATAAAGTTGTCACACGCTTGTGGTGATTGTTGTAGAGTTAGACGACAATAAAACAAATTCTTTACGAACAAGACATCACAACACTTTTACGGAATGCTTGGTAGAAAGCCCTGATAAAAAATTCATAAATCTATCCAATTTTAAAATTGATAAGTAAAGAAAATGAAAATTGAAAATATTGTATTCAGCTAAAGTCGATTCTATCATACCCTTCATTCCTGATTGGAATTAATCTGCATTAATTGGTATAAAGGGTTGTCATAAAACTTAACTAAATCTAGTAAGGTCTCCAACAAAAAAAGTAGTCTGCGACGATTCTTTAACTCGGTGGATGATTTGTGTGACGTGGTTATCACTAGAATAGGTAAGAAATGGTTCCTCATAGATACGGGATTAATTAACTATAAATAATCACATACGCGCCATGGTACACTAAAACCTCTTTATAAATCTTGCTTAGGAAATCACAAGGTAAGCATATCGATTGTGAGTGATTGAAATTTGGTCTCAAAGCCCTCCTTCGCTTTTCCAATGAAAAAATAACTTAGGGGTTTGCTGTTTAAAAAATCTTTGTTACCCCTCCAAATTGTACAATACTAGCCGACTGCAATGAATTAGAGGCATAACACTTAGCTCTAATGCGTTCGAGGGTTCGATTCCTACAACAGTCGAACCCGTGCATGGGGCGATGGGGTGATGGGATGTTTATAAAAAGCTTCTTAAGGGAAGGATAATTTGTTGATTCTGGGGGGTAAGATCGACACGGTGCATGCATTTATAGGAAGCAGCTCCTGAGTGTCGATTCAAAAAAAATAAGAGTGCCTGCCTTCCTCTAATTTGATGGCAGCTTTTAGGAGGTACCTGACTCGATCCTTAAACCTTTGTTGGCTGAAAAGTAGGCGAATGCACTCTATTAACTTACCTTCAACGTTGCAGCTCATGCTTATATGCATATGCTGATGATTTGGGATGGGTTTCGTCAAGGTAGCTACCTTGGCGTAGAGTTCAGAGTTTAATGAATGTTGTTGTGTGTGGATAAGCTGATGCTCCCCGTCGTTCTTGATGATTATACGCAAACTTTTTAGTGAAACTGTGCTATGTATAGATTTCGCGCGTTTTCTGTATTAAAAATTTCTGTTGTATCATAGCTCCGCACACTGGCACTGGCACTGGCACACACGCTGTATGATTAATGATGTTTAATACGCGGAATTTTAACATAGTTAACTTTTGAAAATATGCACACATCGCGCTCTAGTCAGAGTATGACGACAACACTTTCGGTTGGTGGTTTTAAGGCGAATGCTTATGGGATTGTGTACCGTCATTGATCCTGATTGCTGCTATCTATTGTATCAGTATTCTACAAACATACATACGTTCGTACGGCATGTATTTATATATTGTTGCTACCACATGTTGCTACAAATCGTTATTACACATTAAATGTACCCAGCTAGGGGTTAATCAACACACACGCTCCCACTCGTGCAAACATACGCAAAACAGAATCATCACAATCGATGCGAGTAATACAATGCGACATAAACACATACAACATACACCGTATGTGAGCGATTTGTTATAAGTGTTGTTATTATTATTTCGTTTTGCTTTTTTTTCTTTGCTGCTGTTACTTCCTACAACATTAACTTGCATAAACAGAATAACAAAAAAAAAAAAAAAACGATATTTGAATAATGCTGTAAAGGTGAAAAATAATCAATTGACTGTAATTTGTTTGGAGAGTTTTCGATAATTGAAAAACTCTGATCTTTAAAAAGGAAAAAAATAAAGAAAAAATGAAACATATTGTGCGGGTTGTGTGATCAGTCAAACTGTTTAAGTTTTTTGTTGTTGTGAATTTTAAACGAAAACCAGCGCTTCTTCAACTTTTCTTAAGATTATCCAAGTAATGTAATCACATTATGGCCTGATTTACAACAAAGAAAACAAGTGAAAATGTTACAGTTGGTCAAGCCCGATCTTTAAATACCCTACACTATTAGTTTAGTTGTATCAGTAAACGCCAGATAAGTCACTTCGTGAAATATCGTTATATGGAGAAAGGTTATAAAAATCGTTCGTTAAAAGTCTTTATAAGTAAGGGCTTCTCCTTGGGTCAATGAATGTCCTCGTACCAAATTTCATCAAAATATGTAAAAAAATGTGATCTGTAGTTTGCGCACAACTTTACATAAACAGACAGACGAACATGGTTAAATAGATTCAGTTTTTTTGTGGCGCATATATTTTTTTGCACATCGATGGTTGGGATAATTATCAAATTTCAAATTCAATTTTTGAGACAGATAAATAGATTTTTGTCTTTTGTGGGCGTGTCCAGAAACTAAAAGTGTCTATACAAAATTTCTGCTCACTTTATCAAAATTTACAATCGTGAGTGTTTCAACATCAGACGGGCATACGGACGGAACAATGGACATACACTAGATCAATATATATTTTGCAGCTGATAAGGAATATATGTAAATACTTTATTTATTTAAAGATTCATCCACACAACAAGACTTGCATCTTATAATTTAAAGTGTGGATGTACAATGCGTATATTATACATTATATTATTAAGAAAGCAGTATTAAGTAAACTTAAAAATAATTAATAGTGAAGAAAATAGATGTTAACAAAGGAAAAAAATATTATTCTCTGAGGAGTACTCGGTATACCATTGAACTGAAAAGTTGAAGATCACGTTGCAGCTGGCAGGCAAATGGCGAATCGTTCCAAAGGCGTATGGCATTAATGCTCGGCGAAATCTAAATTGGATCAAGTAACATCCCCGACTGGAACGGGCAAAGCGAAGACGTTCGAACAAGTAGGTTGGTACACCAGTATAGATGGCTTTGTGCAAGAATAAAATACTAGGGAATTTAAGCAGTTGGTTAAAGTTGAGGCCGTAAAGCCCCGTCGAGTAGTCGGATATACGGTCGCATCTTTTAAGATCGTATGCAAAACGTACAATGTTATTATAGACAACATTCAACACGCGTCTATGTTCAGCATTACAATTAGGGAAGACCTCACATCCGTACAACAATGTTGGCATTAGGTAAGTTTTGGCAATAAGTACACGTATCTTATGCGGCAGGCGTACGTAGCATAGAGTAGGTTCTACCAACTACGTTATATATGTGAGAATCCCAGGATAGTCGATTGTTGAAATATATACCGAGATTTTTGGCCGTAGAAACTTGCTCAATGACATCGTTGCCTAGTAGTATTTGTCTATTATTATCGGAAACATTATGTCTACCGTAGGCAAAAATAAAGAGATATTTAGATTTCCTGGGATTGACACATAGTCCATTGCGTGCCGCCCATAAATTAATTTTTGCCAGGTCCTCGTTCAGTTTGGATGCATTCGTTGTTACTTCATTGTACGGACATGTTAAAATCAACTGGACGTCATCAGCATAAATATGAATTTTACAATGCTTTATAACAGTAGGCAAATCGTTGATATATAGACAAAATAACAGAGGTCCAAGTGTAGAGCCCTGTGGAACGCCACGTTTAACAGGAAGCGCGGAGGAGGCGCAGTGAGATACGACTTAATGAGACTTACGGCAGATGAGGAAAAATTGTATTGGTGTTTTAGCTTTGAGCATAGTTAGCTGTGATCAACCGTGCCGAAGGCTTTAGAATGATCTAGAAAAGCTGCCTGACCATCATCTAGGCTCATACGTATTTCTTCGCTAACATCAATAAGTGTAGTGATACAACTATACTGACGGCGAAAACCAGACTGGTACTTGGTTAGTAGTACTATTTTCAAATTGGTTGAGATTTTTTCTTAGGTCGGGGCAGTAATTTACTTCATACAATCCAATATTGAATTTCATTTAAGGTTAAGGATATGTATGTATCATATATTAAGATCCATATCACTATCGCCAGACGTGAAGGTAGGTGAGGATGTACAAAAGGGAAAACCTTTCCTTCGGACATTCCCAAAAACGCCTCATTGCTTTCCATCAATATTCATTCTTCGGCGGTATAGAGAAGTGCAGGAATCGTGAGGGTTTTTTAAAGTTAAACTTTTAAGGAATTGCACCTATTAGTGATCAAAACAACTTCCAAGCTGAACGAGTTCTGTGAGTTCTTCAACTAACCAAGTGTAAATATACTTAAAATATATTCGCTTCAGTTAATGTAACTGAGGTGTCAGTGTGGTGAATGCGATGTTGTTGTTTGTAAGGTCAGTCTTTTTTCAAAATCCACAATATATATAATTTATAAGTTTGGGAAGTGGGTGCGCTACGCATAAGTATTGTTCTGTTGTTGTACTTAATGCACCCTTTATCATTATGAAGACATATATCGACGTTGTTTTGTATTGTTGCGGTGCTCTGTGATAATAATCGATTAAAATCATCGATCACTGCAATCAATTGGCATTGTTTCATTCAGCCATTGTGAGATGATTTTTTTCGGTTTCCTTCAGTCTTTCACCATCAATTTCATCATCCTAGCTGCACTGTGTGTGTGTGTGTGTGTGTGTGTGTGTGAGTGTTGGAATCCTCACAATGCAATTGATAAAATACAAACGCACACACGTTCTTCCTTTTAATGTTGATGAATTCGGTCGAAGTTCAAGTTAATATTTGAATTGTTGAACAATAATGTTTTTCTTTGTTGTTCTTTTTTCTTCAACTTTATTATTAAAATAATAATTTGAAATATATATAGTGAGGAGGTGGAACACCAACCTTAGAAGATGAGCACAAAGAAAAACGGCATAAAAGTGTTGTATTTAGTTTACGACAGAATTTAGATGCGCTACACTTGAATATGATTTGTTGTCCACACTGAAAACAACACATTCGTTTTCAGTATGGACGTGGGTGCAGTACTAAGTACTTGACCACTTGCCTTGAAAATCAATTCTTAACCGTCTTTGCCTGCTTTGAAGTTACTTTCCGCAACATCAAGTTAGTTTATACCCACTAATAATTATACCCTATACCACTTGTGACAAAGGGTATGCTAACTCATAAACCACCACCTTCAATTTAATCGAGCGTTTAAGATTCAAAATGTGAATTGATTTAACCACGTCGGCCTGTCCGTCGGTCTGTCCATGTAAATATATATATAGTGCGCAAACTTTTAATCACGGTTTTTAAGATATTTAGATGAATTTTAGTAGAAGGACTTATATATATTTGTCCAGAGAAAAATCCCAGTGAAATCCCATTCAAATTGGACCATTTTCAGAACCCCTCTCCATATAACGATCTATTACAATAAAAGTCTTTATATGGCAAGTATTTGCAATTTTTAATATTTTTTGACAAATTTTGGTGGAGAATAGTTAATTCTGTTAATTATCTAACTTTTAAGACCCCTCTCCCAGAAAATCATAATTCTTAATATTTTTAATTTCAACGCGATCGGGCCATTTTTAGAACCCCTTTGCATATAATGATATCTAGTCATACTTCACCTTTACTGATACAACTAAACTAATTGTTGCCTAATTTATATAGCTAAGTGGTGTAGGGTATTAAGTGGTCGGATGTAGAGACATATTTATATGAATCATTTTGTCCAACCTTTATTGGTCTCTTTGACTTTAGATTTAAAAAAAAAACAGAAGGATTGCTATAATCATTTATGGTTAACAACGTTGACACTTGTAATCCAGTACTATGACAATAAATGAACGGATTTTTAATTACTCCGAGTACTAGGGAAATCGCACAAACATTATACGTAGTAGGGGTAAACCAAGTTTGTTATTCCACATACAACCATCACATGCAGGCTATTTTCTATTAGATGCCGGCTTTAGCAACTTCATAAACTCAGTACGACAAAAATGGAGATGTTCAGCTAAAGTTTGGTACCTGGATTCTTACGGCAATGGGGGAATAGTTTAGCAGCAAAAATGGAGTGTACGTGATATATAAACCTCTTTTGGGAAGACGGGCCCATGCCATCATAATCTTTAGAAGGTATGTATTACACAAGCGAAACATGCCACGCCCATTGCCTACCTGTAAGTGCAAAATGTGTGCCTATAAAGTTTTCTATTCCTTCTAAAGGTGTTGCGTTTCATCTTTCCATTGATCACCACCATAGACACAATTTCTTATTATGTAAAATTTCTGTTGAATGTTTTGTAACACTCTCAATAGCTATCGTTGTGAGTGTGCTTTCGCCCCTCTGTCAGTTGTGAATAACACGAAATCGGAAAAATGCAATAATGTTGCAAGGTAACAAAAGAAAAAAGTTGGATTCTACTCAACAGCTTCAACTTTAGCCGTACACAACAAATACAACAATGTTGTTTAAAGCTATTAGCGCCAAAGGATTTTCCCATGGTTTTAAAAAATATTGTAAATCCGCACATAGAATATTTGCGACAAATATTGCCGGCGGCAATTTTATATATTTTCTCTACACACGAGTACACGCAGTCACAAGGAAGCAACCAAAGATGTTGGGGGATAACAGATGGATAGATGGATGAATGGATGGATGGATGGCTGGCTGGCTGGTTGGCTGGCTGACTATGTGGATGGGACCGGGCAATGGTATAGGTACTTGAATGCTGCCGTTGCTGCTGATATACCAGCAGTTGCTTACCCGTTGTTTAGCTGGTATAAGTTTGCCCTGATTGCCCGCTTGTATATATACATATATATGTATATATATATAATTTTTATGATTTTCGAATTCCTCTTTTAAGCTGATCCCACGACTAGTATTCATTTATATATAGATAGAATTGCGGCAAGTTTATGTTTTTATAACTTTTCGTACAACTCCGACTCGGCAGATGATGATAAGGTTTTTGGGCAAACAACCGGCCAACCAACAACTCTTTTGACCAACACACCCCAACATGTGTCACTCCACTCATTCTTCCTCTCACGTTGTATGGTGTCTCCCCAGTCCGCTTTTCAAAAAGGCAGCTAATGGTAGTTAGCACAACCAGAATGCAGGTCCCACCTACTCGTTTTTAAGCAGCACCCACAGCAGCAACAGCACACAGCAGCTGTCCGTCCTCTTCGTATTTCACATACACACACACACACACACACATACACATACATACATACATACAAACGTATATAAAGCAGCACTTAATTAAGATTATGTGCTCTCGGTAAAACTTTACCACTTACACTACCATCGAATCACAATAATAACAGCCACATAACTCACACCTACAACGCATATATACACAAGTGCAAATAGGTGTCTTGGGCTGTGCAATGGTTGACGGTGAATTATTGACAAATAAATTTCCGACCCAAAACCGTCACTTGCTTTTCACCATCTAAATAATCGTTTGCATTAAGTATCAAATAGATTTTCATTGCATTGCATTGAAAATATATTTATTTATGTGCACAGACAACCAGTCATTGAATAACACAATTACAATCAATTGATTAAATAGAATTAAACGATACGCGAATAAATCGAAAGCTGTTTAATTATGATTCAAAACTGTTTACAACCCTGGAGTGGGCAATGTCTGATTTGAATTGCCTCAACATGCAGTTGCATTGCATTAAAGGAATTGGGAAAACGTCTGCTTAAATGCAGATGTGGTTGTGAGTGTGTTAAAAAGTGAACAGGCGCGCGATTACCCAACATGATCGTTTTAGTGCCTGTGAAGCGTTGGCTTTGGTTCCCAGGCACAAGTGTGTCTGCAAGTATTTGTGCTCTTGTGAATTATTGGCAATGCAGCACACAGCACACAGCAAAAGACTAATCCACACACACACACACACACACACACATACATACGCACCAATGGATTGACCGCCCGAGTAAATCGAAAACCGTCTTACATTCACCACTCTGTTTATGGCTGTGTATGTGCCTGATCATAAAGTTTTATTTTCTTTGCCAGTAAGCAAAAAACGAAACAGAGCCTTTCAGTTTTTGCAAAAAGTCAAATTGGTCGGCACACGCCCGAGGGCACACGCCATTTCCCACGGAGTAACATTTATAGGTGTGCATCAATGTCTAAGTTGTATATAAATGCGCATGTGCAGTATGGATACACACACATACATATTTACTTATACAGTACACTAAACATGTAGGAGAGTATGTAGTGAGCTCAGTTAAAGCTGCTGCTCATATGCACAAACATGTGCATGTTTGTGTACATATATGTATATTTTATAAACACATCAGCACAACAAACTGTTTACTAGATAGGAGAGCAGTAAATGAATAAGCAGTAAATTCATAATAAAAAAAAAAAATTTTAAAATGCAAAAAAAAGTGATAAACGCGCTTCACTAAAATGCATAATAAACCACATCAATGGTCCGGAAAGCTCGGGCATACGTTTACATATAATTTTTTTTTCTTTGTATTCCCTCCACCTTAATGTTGAGGGTATACTAAGTTTCTTCTTCCGATTGCAACACCCAGACGGAGGTGTCAGAGATCCTACAAGGTATATACATTCTTGATCAGCGTCAAAAACTGAGTCGATTTTAACATGTACGTCTGTTATTGGCATTCACACAGGCGTAAATATTGCGATATTGAGGTGAAATTTTGTTTAAACACTTTTAGTTTTTCACGCAGATTGCTATTTAAAGTGGGCAAAATAGGTCACGAGCCACGCCCACAATCGACAAAAATCTATTTATCTGTCACAAAAATTTACACATGAACTTGAAATTTGATGAACATATACATATAAAGTGACCGCAAAAACCATCTTTACCATAAAACCAGACTTGCATGCTGATACGTATAACAAATACTATTAGAGAGCGTAATCATATACCTGCCACGCCCATTGTTATAAATGTGGAGGGTATTTAAAATTTGGCCTAAGTCAAATTTAGTTTTCTTCCTTGCTTTTTTTAATGCTGCAACCATAATTTCAACTCCATTGTAGGGGAGTACAAGACATTGAGAGAAAGAGAAAAAAAAGTAAACAGAAACTAAACTAAACTTAGGCCAATTCTTAAATACAGTGGGCGCAACAGGTACATGATTACGCTCTTTGATAGTGTATGTATCACATACCATCTAAAAAGTTGTCTTTGTTATCTGACCACGCCCATTTTTGGCACGTCAATGGCTGATATAATTATAAATGTGTACACCAATCTTCAACTTTTGAATTAAATTTTTAAGACCAATTTTTAAGATAAATAGCTTTTTATCCATTGTGGGCGTGGCTCTTAATCTAAAGCACTATGCTTATACAAAATGGAAAAGTCTGTTCCATATTTCAGTTAGATATCTCAAAATTTACATCTGTGAGAGCACGAACACATACTTCTAGGTCGACTCAGTTTTTGGTACTGATCAAAAATATATATACTTTGTAAGCTCTCTGATGACTTCATCTGGACAATCTAAGGACAATTTTACATGACATGGTTCCATAGGAAGTTGTGCAATTGACTGTTACATCTAGATAAACATGTTTTAATATCAGAGGGACCAATAACTGGTTTACTTGTTTTGACAAATATTTACCGATTATGCTCATAATTGATCCATCTTAAAAATTTTACATACATATTAAAATCCTTTGCACCTAATGCATATCATAAAATGCCGATTGGTTGACCCATTACACACATTTTTGAAACTCCATTTGTATAATTTTATCGAAAATTAAATAGCAGCTGACTTTGCCTTAACGATGTTGATGATTAACACCAGTGTGATAGAATTCTTTATAAATATGTTATCTATAGTGCATTGGCATATATGTCATGGCCACAAAATTAAAAAAAAATAAATGCTATACTATGTTGCACATGCATCATATGCATCACCTGTGACAGCACCCGTACACTATGCAGTGACCTCTATTTAATGTAGCATGTAGCATGTGACAAACAAGCTTGTAATATCCTTTAAATGTTGTCTCATTCGTCTTCTTCTAAACCTACTTTCATTTGCTAATTTGCTTTTTTATACCCTACATATAAGATAGGGGGTATACTAAGTTAGTTCAGAAGGAGGCATCAGAGACCGCCCAAAGTATATGAATTCTTGATCAGCATCAAAAACTGAGTCGATCTAGACATGCATGTCCGTGCGTCCGTGCGACCGCGTGTCCGTCTGTTGTTGGCATTCTCACGGGCGTAAATTTTGAGATATTGAGCAAACATTTTGTACAGACATTTCTAGTTTCTTAAGTTTAGTTAAGCAATTTAAAATATGAAAAAAACCGGTTAAAATCGACAAAAATCTATGTACTTGCCACAAAAATTGACCTATAAACTTTGCTGCACATATTTATAGATATCCCATGTAGTGATGTGCCAAAAATGGGCGTGGTCGAATAACAAACACGCCCACAATTTACAAAAAAAACGTAATCAATGTAAAACTAGACTTGTAAGATATATATATCTGCCACACCCACCGTTGTTGTTGTAGAGGGTTTTTAAGATTTGGCCAAAGTCAAATTTAGGCTTTGTACTTGTTTTCGAATTGATTTTAAGTCTCCTGTTGATTGGTGTAGGTACCTATGTGTCCTATATGTCGTTAAGAAATTAACAATAGAATGGGCATCTGTGTATATTTCATATCAATCTAGATTTGATATGTTTCTCTGTTTTGTTTTGTTAGTATTGGAGACAGCACCTCCTGGTGGGTGATTAGGGCCACCCAAGCTGCAGAACAGATTCCTTTTAATTGTTGACCAAAACAAAAACAAAACAAACAAACAAACTAAAATGCATTAACAAAAATATATTACAAAGTCACCGAACGGCAATGTTAACGAGTTTTTCATAAATAATTCCATCTAAATTGTAAAAAAAATTTCTATTTATTTTATTACTAAACTGGAAAGGTATTCGACTTCTTAATCTAGATTTGGTCACTTTGCTGCCAAATATTTTAAGCAAAAAAAAAAAAAAAAAATTGGCTTAAACCAAATCTTAAATATCCTTCACATACATACATATGCAAAAGGTAGGCGTGGTACTTGTAAATAGAATTCTTTATAAAAAAAAAAGGAATTATAAGTTGTGGGCGTGTTTGTTATTTGAAGCTTCCCAATTAAAACATATCGTTAGAGAGAGGCTTCATACATAATTTTTGTAGCTAATATATAGAATTTTATTGACAGTGGGCGTGGCTGAACCATTACAAGTAGGAAACTTTCTACATAGATTAAGAGTTACTGTAAATTTTCGGTATATAGCTCTAATGAAGCAACTGTGGGCATTTCCACAACAGACGGACCTATGGACGTACGGACATTGTTAAATTAAATTATTTCAGATTTTATTGCTGATCTGCTAGTTGCATATGAAATGACAAACTTATTTTATCCCTAATTTTCACATGGAGGGTATAAAAATAGGTAACAAACATTGTGACAAACATAGCTCGTTGACTACTGCGTTGTGCGGAAGGACCCGCATATATCTTACTTTGTATTGGCAATGCGTCAATCGAAAACTAGTTAAAATAAATATCCATTTGGACATACCGAGATGTGTGTGTGCGTTCATAAATTTAGATACTGGCAAACTGGCAATTTGTTTGTTTGTTTGTGTTTTTTGGATTGGACTCGTGTTTGGTTTTGCTCACACCCGCTGTGACTTTCACAAAATATTTTGGCCAATTGTTGTGCTGGATTTTGTGCAATCATTACTAGTGTAAATGGGGGGTAAGTATTATAATTCTGGTTGTTGTCTAACTGTGGGTCTACATGTGTATACACCCCAGCCAAGAAGTTATTGTTAAACAAATATCATAGCTATGTATTTGGATGTATTCCAACTAAGCTGAGTTGGGCATGTTGATCCTATTTCGTTTTTTAATTTGGAATCATGCCGTGTTGTTGCAAGATCAGCTGCTGAGCTGCTATCAAGCCTAAGAAACAGTAATAGTTCTTTCTCTATTTCTTTGTTGTTGTTTTTTTTTTTTTTTTTTTGTTAAGCTTCTAATAGTTGGCCTAACAAATGACACCCCAACTCACCCACACACACACGCACACACACAAACATTCAAATCTAACAAGGAGGTCTAGTCTGTTATGTGTCTCAGTTGGTTACCAAATACAGTTCTAAAGTAACACATCAAATAAAAATAGTAACATGGTTACACACACACACATATATATATATATATATATATATATATACACACATTTAGCTGCACAAAAACATACATCACACCTACACATACATGTACGAAACTATAAATTTATTTAAATATAATTTTTTTAAGGGTTCTTGTCTTCAGATGATACCCGAACGGTATTCAAAATGACCCAAAACATCTTCCTCTGTTTAGGCACAAAAGGAATAACAAACAAATGAAGAAATCTTTGCATTTCAGTTTTATTGTTGTGCTTTGTGCAAATATTGACATATTTTCGAAGACTCGTGTTTAGCAGAGAATTCCTTCTGCTTGGGTGTCAATAGAGCATTTGTACGGGCATTGTATTGTGGCACTATTCATGTGGTAAAGTGTGCCAACCAATCATTCAGGAATAAAATTAATACGTTCTTGATACCTTTTCTTCTTTTTTTTTTTGTTCATATTAAGATATCGTGCTTCTTATAAAGCAAGTATTTATAACAATGTTTTGTACGAGTGCCTACAAATAAGAAAAGATTTCAATTTATTGGCAATCTAAGTATTTGTTGTTGGTTGTACAACAATACAGCACAGATGAATGGGGATTCGTATGCAATATGATCCAAGAATTACAATTTTCTGCCCTTGCGTTATTTTGCAGAATATATTTTTTATACCCTCCATACCGGAAGGAAAATCTGCTAGGCCACAATCTATAAAGTTATAACAGCAACATCTACATCACCCAAGTTCTAAACGTACAAGTTTGACGATAGCCTACTATGTTCCTCCGGAGGAAGTAGAGGAGGAAAACGCGAAGCATATGTTCTACCAATTACGTGATTCACACAGAAGAGTCTGTGCTACTAAACCACGAATTTCATTTTTCGAAACGAAGAAATTAATTAAAAAGGCTAGAACAGCAAAGAAAATCTTAAAAAATGCATTTTTCTGCTAACCACTCCCGTGAAGTTACCGCAGGGGAGTTGCGGTTTAATCTGAGGTGTACCTTGTACAAGCACTTCTATGTAGTGCAGTTTAAATTAATTAAGCGAGATTTTGTGAAAGCCACTGCCGTAATTGATAAACACAAAAATTGACCCATAAAGTCGAAATTCGGTATGCAACGTTTATTATTCGCTAAACCGTCGATGTCGGTAACAAGAAGGGACCACGCCCACAATTTACTAATATATATGTGGAGTGCAACATAAATCGCAACATACATCTTGCCTGGATAGAAACGTAAGAATTTTGCATTGTATAACAGCTGGGTCAACTCCACCGAATGGTGAGCTTTAGGAAATATCAAAAATTCTCAAAATATTGAAACATCCAAAATATATATACTTTCCGAATCAACATTGCGAGAGCGGAGTAATTTTAGTTCCGTTTGACCGCAATTCTTGTTAATTGTTCAAATATTGCCTTCATTCCTCCTCTAACGGTTAGCTCAATATCGCCAGAAAATAAACAGTCTCAGTTGAGTTTAAATGCAACTCCTTGTTACTTGTTAAACTCCTTTAAACTTATTACGTGGTACAAAATAACTGAAAGTAATTAAAAATTTTTTTCAGGTGCTAAGGGAGAAATATATTCATTTCCATTTACAATCACGCTACATCGTACAACTTTTTACGGTAGTTTTTATTAACTATTTTGCACGTTTTTTCCTACCTAAATATATACTCTTTCATTTCATTTAACACGATCTTTAATTAACAGTAAACATTTTCCCAATTTCACTAAAGAACGCATGCTTTTTTTATCTTTGAAAAAAAAAGTAATTGTTTAAAGGTAAAAAGTCCTGCTTTTAAAAATCGGATTTATTTAGAAAAGAAATCTTAAATACTCACCATATCTACATTCATTGGGGGGCGTGACAGGTACATGATTACACCCCGTAACAGTGTCTCAGCTTGCAAGTCAAGTTTTTTGCTGAGTATACTTTTTTATTAATCAATTATTCGACCACGCCCATTTGTGGAACATCAATGGATTGTGGTAATTATAAATAAGTAGATTTCTATCGATTGTGGGCTTGGCTTTTGACCAATTTTACCCAATTGAAATAGAAATCTGCTGGAAGTGTTTGTACAAAAAAATTTCAGCTCAATATTTGAAAATGTACGACCGTGAGAGTGCCCAGAGCAGACAGATACGTCTAGATGAGACTCAGTTTGTAACACTGATCAAGAATGTTGGGTATTGCAAGCGAATTGACAAACTTAGTATGCCCTCCATTCACAAATAGATTGGCTCCTAACGTTCGCCTTTATGGTGATCGCAGAAGTCATAGTCAGCTCCATTCTTTATATTATGTATATTAAGGTATGCACCGCATAGTGGCATGCGCCAATACAAGTTTTCAGTGGAGATTTTTATGATTTAATTAGTAATTTACTGTTGTTTTGTTTTGGCATGTGAAAGTGTCTGATAACGAATGGAGCACATTTACATAAAAATCGTTGAATAATTATGGAGATACAGTTACAAATGCCATTAAACGTTTTCATTTTGATAATTTATTTCTCTCTAGTTCATTCTTCATAATCTATGAGATCATAACATTTCGCTAAGATATAAATAAAGACGACGATAGGAAAACCAACTCATCTCTCAGTGGTGCGCACAGTCTTTAAAACCGGTTTAATCAACTAACACAATTTGATCAATGGAACAACAATTACGACTACAAGTACAATTACAACTAAATATTGTGTTGAAATAACGATAAAAGTATGTAACATAAACCCTACCCTACCATCACTATGCACAACATAAAGTACAAGAATTACAAGCAACGCAAAATATTTACAATAATAGAGAAGTTCTACAATAATAACACAATTGTCTGCAGTAAACTTAACCTATATCTACGTACAATATTTATGTATGTAAGATATACGAGTATACAAATATGTATTTGTGGTGTATGTGTTTGGAGTCCAAGGTATTTCAAGCTTTGGTATAAATTTCTATTAAAAGCAAGACGTAAAATAACAAAAAAATAATAAATATGAACGTTGGATATGAGACGCACTCATATTCTTTATCTATGTTTTCTTCAGAAGCGCATTTTTCCTGCTATCTCACTTTCTGTTTAAACAAGTGTAATTACATCTAATCAACATAAAGCCTTCTTATATTAAATACGCATTAACCGTTTGTCACTTCCAGTCACCAACGCCTCCGTTCTTTTGTAAACTGAAGCCTGTCGTTATCCAATGAATATGTAGTTTTGCCATTATCAGGCACAATGCTGACAGTTATTTCCCACCTTGACTGGACCGACGGACTGTCTGATTGTCAGCGTTTACAGCAATTTTTAGGTACTGCGGGCGCACCTGGTGATTACGCCAATCTTCTTTCAAGTAATTAAATTTAAATCAGAAACATAACGTTTGGTCTGTTGGAAACTTAACGGCTCATGATTTCATCAATTGTAAAACCACGATTTCGTTTGACTTGACCCTTTGGTACGGCGTTGGAGGACAAATCCAAAATACGTGTCATTGGATTCTTTAAATGTGAATCAATACCAACAGTTTCTGATTGGTTCGGTGGCAAGGGGGCACTTATTGGTTCGCGATGCCCGTTGTCTACACTGGTAGCCAATTGACTTTCACTGTGACTTTGTAAGTGGGCCTTTAGGTTTGCTCGCTGATTAAAGCAACGCTGACAAATGGGACACTTGTGTGGTCCCTCCTCGAGATGTGTGATTTTGTGCACAGCCAACGTACGCGACTGACAGAAACCCTTGCCGCAGTCACCGCATTTGAACGGCTTCTCTTTCGAGTGTATATAGCGATGATCGCGCAAGTGATCTTGACGGCGAAAGGCTTTGCCGCAAATATCGCAGGAGTAGGGTCGCTCGTCCGTGTGGGTGCGCTCGTGTATCAACAAATTGTACGATTTGGTAAAGTGGCGATTACAATATTTGCAAATGAACTGTTTCTTTGGTCGGGTACCAACGTTTCCAGCACAACCTGGTACCTTTAAGCCGGGCAACCCCAGGCGGACTGCAGCCGCAGCTGTATGCAATCCATGCAATGCGCTGGGATAGGGTCTCACACCCGGATGTAGAGCGTGTGTTGAATGGTTTGGATGATTATGTGTATGAGTGTGATGATGGTGGTGATGTTGGTGTTGTTGGTATTGATGATGTTGATGATGCTGATGCTGATAAAGAGCGGCATTCCGTAGCCATTGATTCATTAGGAACGCATGATGTTGGGCACCAATTGGATCCGCATTATAAAGGAAATTATTGGTATTTGTGACTGTCCCATAAGCTATTGGTCCTGAATTATGTTGTTGTTGTTGTTGTTGTTGCGGTAAATGGTGTTGCAGCCATACCCGAGGCTGATGATTATTTACAACCGGCAGTTGAGGCATCGAGGACGCATTTGGCGGCTGCTGCTGGGTGTGCATATGTTGTTGTTGTGGATGTTGTGGATGTGGAGGTAGCATCTGGGAGTCCATTAAAGCAGCATAGGATTTGGAAGCAGTATGCGGCATTGACATTGTTGAAGTATCAGCTGAAGCTGAACGCCTCTGTTCTATATCGTATGAAGAATTTTGGTATGCTGTGCTGACACCATTACTGCGGCGACTGCTTGTGGAATCCGTCGGCGTGTGAGGTGGCGTTAATATCGGCGATATACTACCCTCACGTTCTTCTTTAATATTCACAAAATCGATTCCGAAATCTATAGAGAAAGGTAAAAAAAAAAAATTGAAATTAAAATAAAAATGATTCTGAAACTGCCGCTCAATCAGTCAATCATTTAACGACGGAATGCGTTGATTTTGTAACGATCAACACCGTCGCTAAGAAACACACCTTGTTCGTCGTCGTCCACAGTTATATTGCTGATGGGTGAAGCTGAAGTTGAAGACATAATTTTCTTTTTAAGTACTCCTAACAATTTCGATTTTCTTGCTTTGGTTTATTATAAATATTTATTCTTCAACTTTCGAATTTCTACCAATTTAATAAAGAGAATTGAATATTTTTCTATAATCTACACTATGTACGTATATGTTGCCATTCGCTGGTTGTACAACGTTGCAATACTTGAGATGTGTGTACACTTCAAAGGCCCGTACAAAACTGAATTCGAGTTTAGTGCAAGCGTTTACACTCAATCTCCGTTGAACACTTTTTTACGCTCGGACTCGCAGCAACTGTCTGTTGCGTTGTGTGCTTGTGTTGAGTAGCTATAATTTCTGGTGTGTAGTTGTAGTTGTAGTGGTGTTTTGTGTGAGCGCGTTTACAGAAGGGTGTGTGCTTTGGAATCCTCAGTATTCTATGGTGGACTACTCTACCAGAATTCACATAAAACCTTATCAGCTGCTCACCGACTTGTTGTGAGTTGTTGTGAATTTTTTCGTTATCACGTCTACTTCAGTTACTTTGCTTTGAGTGTGCTGGCAATGTGCAATGATAATAATAATAATAATAAACAAAAAGAAAAAGAAAAAGAAAAAAATGGTCGACGATTTAAAACACGCCTTCACTCATTTACTGACTTCGGATTGGTTGTCTTCATTCGCTTTACATTCAGCTACTTACGGTTGGTTGGAAATGATGTCAGTTTTTTGCATAAATAGTTATCGCAATGGTGGTGGCTGTTTATTGACTGTACAGTGCAACATAATAATGTGATGCTGACGAAGGAGATGCATGAGTAGCTGTTGGTGATAATAATAGCATTGGTAGTGGTGGTTCTTCTGTTTGGTAGAATCAAAGCAAAAAAAAACATACTATGTGTAGCCATAGCTGTTGTCATCGTCAGGAACAGCAGCACTATTAACAGTGACGGCTGCACAACCGTATACCGTTCAAGCTGCTGGTTGACGGTTGCTGCCGTTACTTCTACTGTAACCGATGCTCGTCATCGCCATTTCGTCGTTGTGTGTGACCCTTCACATGCTCATAAATAACACTGCCTGGGGGAGGCAATGATTGTGCTGCTTGTAAAGGCGGACGATGGTGGTGGTGGTGTATGGTTATTCGTGTATAGTGTACGTTGTATGGTGGAGGTGATATTTGGCTTTTGCGACTTCATTAAGTTTCCGAAAATAAACAATTTTTACGTTCACAATTTTTATTATACTCACCGTCTGCCTGAATAGGCGTTCTAAGTTTATTGAGACATTTGTCACACCATTCACACATACACTGCCTCAGAATTTATGCTGAACAGATTTTGTACTAAGTACGAGCTTGGATGCTGGCAATTCGATGCAAGTCAGACACAACTTGTTCCTACTTGTTATCCTTGTCGCATTAGTTGGGAATGTTTTACTTTTACAATATTTACACCCCCAGCTAAATACAATAATTGCTTATTTTTGTTTTGTTTTTGCATTTCATTATGAACAACTGGCAACAGCTACAATGGAACGTTTTATTGGCGTTTGTGTGTAGATATCTGTTATATGGGAAAGGCGGCAAACAAAATCAAATTAAAAAGTTAAATTGTTGTTTTTGTTTCAATTTTCACCAAAGTTGCTCAAATTGAATTTGGTGCTGTTGTTGTTATTGTTGTTGATACTTTGCATATTAACTTTTGTATTTTTTTTTCATGTATGTAAAAAAAAATGAAATAGGAAAGCTGCAAAGAAGGGGGGTGGACATAACTGTATTCACACAGCTTCCTTGATACTAAGCAAGAACAAAATATGTTGTTTGGGGATCCCTGACTCATTTCTCTCACACGAACAAAGTGCTAAAACAAGTAAGGAAAACTAAACTTGGTTTAGGCTTTAATCTTAAAGAGCCTCCCACATCTACATACAAACAATGGGCGCGGCAAGTAAATGATTACGCCTTTTAATAGTACTTGTATTACGTATCAGCCTGCAAGTCGCAGTTCAGGTTTTCCTAAATTGTGGGCGTATCTAATATCCAATCACGCCCATTTTTGCCCATTATAAATAAATATACCAAATTTTAAGGTTATAAGTGCGTTTTTGTAGCAGATTAAAAGATTTTTGTAAATAGTGGGCGTGACTTTTGACCGATTTTGCCTAACTTCAAAAATCAGTTATTGTTAGTTATCTCTCATCTACATGCAGAAATTAGAAGTGAAAAAAAAAATTTACCTCAACAACTAAAAAAAAGTCGTTCCCTGTCCTACCATATATTAGTCTACTCCAACGTTTCGCACATATTTGATAAAATAAACAAAATATTGCAAGTATACGCCCATTGTACAAAAGAAAAGAAAATTGCAAAAAATTTTATCCTACAGTATATGCAAGAAGGGAAAAACTACGATGAATCATTTTTTTTTTGTTTGTTAATTTTCAAGAATCCTTTAATCTTACCATAAACTAAACCTTTAAGTGAGAGACCTTAATAGGTAACGTTTTTAATTATAATCGTTTTTCTGCACAGCTACTGGTAATCCTGAATATTTCTGCATTTCATCGTATTGCCACGCAACTGCAAGTAGAGATGCTAGAAGAAAACATATTTACACAGTTAATGTTCATACTAAACAATGCACATACTTGCTTAGGCGCTAATAGTTTTCATCGTTATCTAAAAACAAACAAACATGTGTATAAACATACATAGTATGTATTAATTCAAAACTTAAACAAAGCAAAAAGGAGTTCCAATGACAACGGACATATACAAATATTAAGAAATTGTTATGTGTCCGTGTAAACATTTATATATACTTCACAGTGACAAAAATAGAAAACAAGTAACGTAAGAAATCTAAATTTGACTTAGGCTGAATCTTAAATCATCTTTACATTTATATATAAACGGTGGGCATGGCAGGTATATCATTACACCCTCTATTAGTACATGCACTATGCATCAATTTAAAAGCCGAGTGTTACGCCGGCACGCTTGTAAATTGTGAGTGTGCCTGTTATTCAACCACGCCCATGTTTGGCACATCGAATTTTTGAGGCAAATAAATAGATTTTGGTCGATTATGGGCGTGGATCTTGACCAATTTTGCCCATTTTATATAGCAATCTGCGTGCAAAAACTAAAAGTGTTTGTACAAAATGTCAGCTCAATGTCTCAAAATTTACGAGCGTGAGAATACCACTAACAGATAGACACCCGGACACACGGACGTTCATGTCTAGATCGATTCAGATGCTGATCGGGCAGGATCTCTGATGTTTCCTTCTGGGTGTTGCAAATGGAAAACAAACTTAGTATATCCTCCATCTTATGTGGAGGGTAAAACAAGTAAAATAGTACCACCGTACTACCTACCGCACTTCTCTTTCCAAATTACTTAATTGAAAACATCATCCTTTCAAACAGAGTATAAATTAATAAGACCGAAAGTCTAGCAAAAAGAAAATTATAAAAATAAAAAAGTGATATGAAGCCATTTCTTAATTACTTATGTACATATTTTATGACAGCGGCATACATCAGACAAAGTGAAAACTAGCGGGCAAACTTTATGGATATTATGAACGAGGTGGTCATGATGCGCAATATTTTCAATATAATAAACTCGTCGTCTTTACTTAAGTTAACAAATATAATAAAAACCGGGTGGAGTAAATTATGTCAATATTTGTTTCAGTTCGTTTCATTTGATATTTACAATTTTTATATGGAATAATAAAATTAGTTGAAAGAAGGCGGTCTTCACTGATAACTAAACGCATGATTCGAAAACGGGTTTGATGAAATGATTCTTTTACTAATAAGCACAACATACTAAGAAGAAGTGTATGGTGAATGGTTAAAGGATTCTAGTAATGAAATGTAATTGTTTTCAATTCGCTTTTGCGAAACACTCGCAGCTTTTAAGCATATTTGGCATATGATAGGGGGAGACGGAGGGGTGTAGTAAGTAATTCATAAAGGGTAACTAAATTTGGTTAAATCTTAAATGCCTTCCACATATACAATAATACATAACGGTGAAGAAGCCGTAAATTATAAACCTGATCACGCTCACAATTCTCCTTTGATACATGAATCCTTGGATGCCCCTAAGGGGAGGGTTCTAAACGATCGGTTCCAAATTTCACACAGTCGATTATTCTTCTCCAAATTTCGTCAAAGTGTATAAAGAATTACGAATTTTTATCATATAAATCCAAATCCAAATAACAGCATTATATGGGGAGCGTTACAATTTAAAACATTTTCGATGACGACGATAAAAATAGTTTACATGGAAATATCTTAAAAGATGTGGTCAAAACTGTGAGCACAAATTTACATGCAACATGCAACATACAACAGACTAACGGACAGGCGGACATTCATAAATCGATTCAGAAAGGCGGGTCCATCTTTAGTCGTTAGAAGTTACACGCAAGTCAAATTCTACACAAATATTCCATATTTTGATTAATCCAAACACAACGTTGTGTACCTAGTTCTTACTATTGTAGATTAAGTGGATCTAAATCGAAATTTAATTTCAGTTAAAAATATGCGAGTGTTAGCCCATAAAGTGCGCAATGTAATGAGTGCATAAAGCGTGACTGTAACCAATTATACTAATAGATGTTTAAAACGGCAGCACTACATATTTATTGCCATCATCTAGGAAATGAGTTTAGGGCTACGTCGAACTGGAAGCAATAATGCGGAGGTGCTTTTCAGTAATTGTACTCATTTGAAAATATTTACAGTATTTATGTGATAGGTGTAAACTCCCTTTCTGTCACAGGAATTTCCGAGAAGTACTTAGTCGAACATTCAATTATTCCATTTTATGCCATTGCCGAAGGGGAGAGAGAGTAAAATTATATTTCAATATTTTGTACATTCGTAGCCTTGACTTTAAAAATGGGCATTTTGCAGAGAAATTTCAATTTTACTAGTGGTAGTGGTAGCAATAAAATTGATGGACGAAATGTTGTATTTTACCTGGAAAACTTTATGAAGGCAATAACACGCGTATTTATCCGTAACATGTGTTTTCCCGAAATTATTAAAACATCATAAAGAACGGTAGCCCTCCTTAGTAGTCAATAATTCTTCAAGGAATTTCTTACTGCATTGTTGTTGTATTATTAGCGGAAAATTTATACAATATTTCGACAATGGAGTAGAATAAACAGTTAGAAAACTTATAACGCAGCATACGCGTTCTTTTTTCTACTGGACTCTGACTTTGAGTTTGATCGTGGTTCTCAGGGGCCATTTTTATGTATTGCCAATGCAATGACAAACTTAGTACGAACTTTATACGAAGAGAACAATTATTAACTTTCAATAGCTTTTAGCGCGACATATAAATAGAGACTTATAGCTCAATCGGAACCTTCCGTCTTTCGACCTAAATAAGAAACGCGAAATTTCCGTTTTTTTTTTACAGACTTTAAATTGTTTATGTGGTCGTTTCGTCGTACAATTGAATTTTCCTCTGTAATGCCCACACTAGTCTCAATCTATGGAAACTTTATTAATTCATAAAAAAGGTGAATTTCAGATAACAATTAAGAAAGGCTGTAATTGGCGTGCGCCATGTATAGGATACATCATGTCATGGTATGAAAGTGCCGGTACACGGACGGACAGAAGGTCTAAATCGACTCTTAATTGTATACTGAACAGAAGGTGTGGCTCCGTCACTTACAAACGTTTGAACAAAACCACTACACACCCACACCATTATGAAGAAGATTCTAGTCTCTATAAAAGTCACATTCCTTCTAAAATTTGGTCCGTATTTCGAACTTCGTGTGAACATGTTTAACTTGCGGGTTAATTTATTACTAAAAACTGATATTTTGAAGGTGTTTTGTGTCAAAAAACTCCACAGACTGCACTTGTGTGTAAATTTCTAAAAGGATACTTAGGTATCCCTAAGCGCCACTTGAGTTGAGTTTATAACAAGTGTCAATTGCTAAACGCCTCCCATGGCCATGGCCAGCAATATACGTGAATAGAAGCGACATGCGTACCATGTACACATTGGTATCAAGCACTTTTGCTAAATGCGGTTACTGTTTCACTAGGACGCGTTCTCCTATAACCATCGAATTCTCCTTAAAGCGTTGTAATAAATTATGAAACTTCATATATGAGAAGCACTTACATGCACTGTATGGCAACCATATCCAACAATACTCCAATTCTCAATTTTCCACTTAACTCTGCTTTTGTTTACATATAATTTCTCAACTAATTGATACCAGCACCAAAGTGGTTTACACCACTCAACCAACTACAATGTATTTCCAAATTTATACAATGTTTCCAGCAAACAGTTTTAAGGTTGAATTGTAGAAGAGACGCACGGACGCGAGACATTTTACTTCATGTATGTATGTAGTAGCTCGATGAGAGACAAATGGACAATTTTATGTGGCGTTCAATTCCAAGAAACACTTTTGATAATATTTAATGCCACCATACATTGTTTGTGGTAAACGATAGACGAACGATTCACATAAAATCCAATAAATAAACGTACAGCGCTCGAATATCATTTGTGGGGTGAAATATGAACAACGTCACATAATATTACAGATGGTAGAATCAAAACATTATTAATATTAAAAGATGAATATAAATACTCATCTTTGGGGAGTGGACAGCGTATAAAAATGGGTAGTAAGCCATACAGTGCACGCACTCCTACGAGTATTCTGATCTTTACAAAATAAAACACGTCAAATCTTACATTGGAAGATTGGAAAATATCATCAAAATGGCAACAATATATGGCCCATAGCTAGTTAGCCAACCTAACCACCAAAAGTAACACATATGACGCATATTTCAATAGGGACATAACAATTTTGTATTTTGATACGAACGCACTCTTGCACGGTTTTTATAATCTGTCAACGTTAAAACGTCGGTAAAGATTAACATTTTTATCATGTTGAACTTTACAAAGAGAAAAAATGAACAATAATGTTCACGAAGTAAATTGCTTAGGTCAACACAGCCTTTACTCACTCACTCTTTATGTAAAAATGTTTTATAAAAGAAAATATTTGTAAAGACTTGTGGTGCTTAAGTGATGGTATTTAACTACATTGAACAACAAAGTGCTGTAATTATTTGATTTTGTTGTCGTTTAACACTTTCTTAACATGTTGTTGTGAATTTAAGATGTTTGTTCCGTTTCCTTAAAATTTTCCACAAACATTACGTTTCCCTGTTGACAAGAAAGATTTTTCAACAGAAGTCCAAGCAACAGTAACGTTCATTTCCAGGAACATTCGTTTGCCAGCGAAAAGGTCATGAACGGTGCTCAACGGTGCTAAAACAAAACATTAAAGGAACGAATCAAGAGTGGTCTGGTCATATTGCGCGCGCCTACCATTTTTATAATGATCATCATAAATAGTAGCTGGGTTCTACCTTGCACGCGACGCAGCCTCAGCAACATACACTCACTTACCGTTTATTAATTTCTTCTCGGAATGTGCTACTAAATGACTCAATTGATTTGATTTGCCTGCAATGGCTGCGTTGTGCCTAATTCTGGTTATAAAATTTCGCATATACACGAACGTTTAGCACAATCCAAGAAGAAGTTAGTGTTGAACGTTAAGCAGAAACTGTATTTTAATGACCTCATAAATGCGCTACAATAAAAGCGCAATAGCCTTGTGACCCTCAATTTGAACGCTTGAAACGAGGCAGAGAGCAAAAGTGACGCGAAGACTTAGAGGGTCGCGCATAAATGCAGTAAATAAATAATACCGTTGCGTTGCTAATGTATGATATACATACATATACATAAAACAATAAACATACGAACCTACCTACGGCGAAGGTAATGGTGATGGTGATGGTGATTTGTCGCTATATTCAGCACAGTCCGCTGCAATTGTATCCAAATTTTTATCATTTACTTTAAACAGGAGCACCAAAAGCCAAAACCATCTGTATGTGGTGGGGACCGAAAATAGTGATTGAAATATAAATATATAAAAATATAAAGCGATTAAATTAAATAAATCGTAAAGATTCCCTGGGATCGAAAACATTTTTTGATCAAAAATATTGATTATATCTGTAGAAGTAGGAGCTATTTAGTTAGTAATGATAAAAAAAAAAAAACTGAAAAAAGAAGTGATCGAAAAAAATAATATCGATCACAACTAAATTTTATTAAGTTTTCATATCATATCACATTTGTCCATTTCTGATACAGTAATGATTGAAAAAGAAAACTTTGATCGAAAAAAGTTATTTCGATTAAATTTAGTACAAATTATCCTTAGCTTAACGGCCGACTTTGAACTAGATTAAACACGCCCATAATTCTAAAATATAATAAAATTCAGTAACCGAACAATATTCCCCCCGACTACAAAAGGGCGTGGTTTTCCATTAAAAACGATTAAAAACGTCATAAATTTAAAAAAGTTTTTCTCGTTTACAAAAGAACATTTTTGAAATTCTTTTAAAAGTTATTAATTTATTTATTTTAATAATTGATATGAAAAATATTTTTTATTCTTTACTATTGATGTAAAAGCTTTTTCGATCAATAAAAATCCTTATTCATTACTTTTATTTGTAATCGTCATTAAAACTCTGCCTCTGGTATGCAGGTCCATGAACATCCATATTTTTTTTTAATCACAAGTCATCAAAGTGATCAGTATTTAGTGGAGTAGAATTATCAATATTCAGCATACTACGCGGATACAAAATAGAAATTATACCCGAATTGGACCATTCGCGGCAGCCATGAGAAGAACTTGAAAGATTATTAACATGTTATTGCACTAATTATGTATAAATCTAAGTACAACATTACCTTGGTTTCCGTAAAGTGCAATACTGTCCTTTGCAAGGAAGAGATATAACACAACATTGAAATGTTTTAGGGGGACGCCTGCTGGGTGTGTAAACGCAAATACTAATCACAGCATTAGTCGCAACCTAGCACATGCGGCATTACTTTGACAATAATTGCTGATATTAGTACCCTACAGGAATTCATAGGTACAGCCATGCAGTGAAGTCTGGTACTTTGTAAAACCTCTTGGCCACCACCACCACCAACACCATGCCCAGGCCATTAGGTATGCGTAAAATTTCAAATTACTCTCTCGAATGCAAAGATCGGATTTGTCTCTGTAACAGAGTTTGAAGCAAAGCTTTCCCGCTGCTTGAGAAGGCCAACCATGCTGATAGCTCTCTTCCTTTAGCTGGTCATTACATATGTTTGATTGTTTCCCTAATTATCAATTTATCATTTTTAATGCCTTCCAAATATACTAAATTCGGGTTGCCTTGGACATTACCATAAACCGTACATTTTGGTTTTTGTGCGTTGAACTGCCAAACTTATGAAGATGTTAAAACGAATCTTCAAGGCCAAGTACCTTCTATATCCACTTATTCTTTATCCAATTATAGAACATGAAACCGTTTAAGCAAATGACTTGAATTATTCAACAAATTCATTCTAAATTGTTGAATTAGCTGTTTCAAGAGGTCGCAGCTCTTCCAGAACAAAAATTCCCAATTATTTAAACGCGAATGGCGTAAGTTGGGGGAAGATCCACAAAAGTTGATCAACTCTGGGCATTATTTAGCTATCTAGAAACGACACGGTAGCTTGCTCGATGCCTAACATCAACTAATAATAATGCTAAAATTGATAGCGACAAATAAAAATCATATTGATGAGCGGCAGGAGCAATTCAGAAGCCGTAACTATCCAGGTAGTAAATACAAGATCAACACGAAACAAGTGAATATGTTACAGTGGGCCAAGCACGTTCATTTAATACCCTATACACCACGAATTATGCTACAATTTGTTAAGTCGAAGCATTGTCTCATAAGTCACCTCGTGGAAAGGGCTTCCAAAAATGGTCCGATCTGGTTTGTGTTTGGCTTAGTCAATTATTAAGCCAATTAACTATTTGTGACCAAGTTTTGTTAAAAAATATTAAGAATTGCGAAAATTCGTCCTATAAAGAATTATTTCATATTAGGTCGTTATATGGGAAGGGGTTCTAAAATTTCTTCGATCGGACTCAAATGTGGATTAGTCAAATATTAAGAAATGCGATTTGTTGTCAAATAAGCATTTTTGTTTATAAAAGGTTGTTATATGAGGAGGAGTACTACAATTGGTCTAACTTGTGCCATTTTCAAAAGCGCAAATCTTTGTCTCACGATACGCTATTGTAGCAAATTTTAGGGAAATTTATGAAAAACTGTGCCCAATACCTTGCTTAATTTACGGACGGACAGACGGACGAATCGATTCAGATTTTGATTAGAAGCAAAAGGTAAGTCCACCTTTAGCTGTTTAGGTGTTGCAAAGATCCACCCAAACTCATTATACAAACTTTGTCACAAGTAGATTACGACAAAGTCTCCGTTTCGATCTTATCGCGAAATGTAGTGATTGTCTGTCTACATAGATACATATTGTGTGGAGTGAAGTGAAGCACAACTGTGTATACTATGGATTGGATTTTTTATTTACACACTTACGCAAACAATGCTTTATCGGAATACTTGTTTTAAAAACGCCCTTTAAATACAATTTTCCACAAGTGTCCCTTCCTCTGCTATACAAACAATATTTGAAGGAATGACGTTATATAAATGCATCGGCTTTTATCAGCCAGTTTGGTAATTATTGCCCAGAAACCATTTCAATGAAACAATGATTGAACAAAAATTTCAATAATAGTCATGAGAATGCTCTCAAGTGTGTGAAAGTGATGCTTGCTAATATGATTGCCACTGTAATGATCTCCTATCAAAAACCCTACAAAATCAATTTAATTCATTAATTATTCCATAACAAGTGATGAGACAATAATTGAAAATCTTATGTGCCATGACTCCAAAAGCACATTTAATGAAGGGGGGAGAAGATCGTCTTCAGATCAATACACAATATACTTTTGGATGGTGTTTATGTTAACATGAAGATGTTTATACTTGGTGGGGCGTTGTGGTGGCTTTCACGTCTCTTGGGCATCTGTTGTAATGATGTCATCATCATCATCAGCACTTTAAGACCTTCTAATAAACGTTCTCAACATTTTATCTATACAGCCATACACACAGACATTCGACGTCTGTACCCATTGTGTGCAATCAAGTACTGTTTATAACTCAGCTGTAAAGTTAATTAATTTTCATGTTTGTACAGATTCCCTCTCCCAGCGCATATTGATAACATCATAAAAACTCAACTGGTCAGTTGTCCAATATTTGTTTTAGCCTGTGCATCAATTTACTGGATAATCAATGCTTCGTATCAATAATGCTTGTGTTTGCTCATGAACATATAGTTTAAACGTTCACGTATAATATGTGCTGGTTAATAATCATCCAAGTGATGGCTTTAAATATACGACCCACGTTAGGAGGATAGAACGTGTCTCTGCAAATACATTTTACAAATAAGTTCATGAACAATATCTTTAATGCCTACTGTTAATTAGAGTAGGGGACTTCTTCCAAAGTGTTGATTAACTGCACTACGCAACTGTGCTCGGTAAGAACATCTGTTTATTTGATATCTAATAGTGAACAAGAAATATATTACAAATCAAAGTTGTATAATCCTTGTTAATATTTGTGAAATGCAAAAAAAATCGTAGAAGTAAGGGTATGGCAGGGGGATAATTCGACTTGGCGTGCGTATACGAGTATATTTGGTTTTTCTACAACAACGTAACAATTTTGTATTTAAATGAAGCACAGAATAATTGAGATATTCGACTGAAATTTATATCAGATGCAGTTGACAGGTTACATTTAGCTATGGACCATCTCGAGCATATTTTCAGCAATAGATACTCCTTCACACATATCGGCCGGAACTTTGGCAATTTCGAGTTTGATGTTGTCCTTGATCTCCTCTATAGTTTTTCGCTTGTTTATATAAACCAACAACTTAACGTAACCTCATAAAAGGAAATCCAATGGCGTTAAATCGCATTTGCGCGGTAGCCATTCTCGAGATTTCATGGTTACCTTCAATAGATCAATTGTTTGATGAGGTGTGTAACATGTAGCAACAGATATCACTGATGATGTCAAATCCAAATAATGTGGCGAAAAAATATGATGCAATCGCACATCCGGCATGAAATCCACACCACGGGGTCAGGTTGGGTACTTTGACGGGTGCATTGGCGCAGAAACATCCAATAGTGAATATCTTGTCTCGAATTCATCCACTATAGACAGTCACAGCCTGGCTGGTGGGAAGAGTATTACGATAGAAAACTGTCTCGCTTGTAAACTTCATCATGAAAAAAAAATGTGTACTTGCATCGACGTTTTGACGTTGGAAGACCATGAAAAACTTTCAAGGGTACGAAGGTATTAAAATAGAAAATTGTTATGTCTCTATTGAAATAATAATAAAGTAAGAGAAGTAAGGGGTACTAAATTTACCATTTATCCCATTCTAAAATACGGCTTTAAAGATCCTACGTATGAGTGTGTACTCTTATTGATCAGTACTGCAATCTATTCCGTTTTGGATATGGGGTATTATTGGCATTGCATATGCATGCATCGAAATCATTTGCGAGTCACAACGAAAAAAGAACAAAAGTTATACAAAGTAAGGCCGAGTTGTGATTGATAATGATGCTTATTGTGATTGTAAGAAAATCCCTAAACATAGATCTAATTCAGTTTTTGCTTAACTGAAGGCGTGGCTTTCGACTGATTCCACCCAATAGCAAGCTATCAATCACTGTAGGTTTATATAAAACCATGCAAATTTGTTCGAATTTTCAAACAGTACTTAGCATGAACCATCTGTTTTATGTAAAATACAATAATATCAGTTGAGTTAAAAACCCGTTACATTTAGAGAGAGGAAAACAATTTTTATTTGAATAGGTTACAATTCAGTAAAGAGAGAATTCCTGGGAATCTATGAGGTGCCAAACTCAACATCATATAAAATTTGTTGAATTTTTAACCGAGCTAATGCATTCTGACGGTGAGTGAGGCGCTTCATAACCACGGCACAGCTAAGTAGAAATTTCTCATTTGAATCGAATGGATCGTTTTCCACACTTGTTTGTATACATTGCGGACTAAATGTAACTGTATTGTTTCGCTTGCAATAATGCTTGTTTTTATCGTCATAGCTGTCTACCGGGGTTTCTACAGACACAGTATTCCGCTCATCTAATGCTTCATTAGTTTGCCGTTTTACTGGGCTGCTATGTCTTAACGAAGCGTGAACAGCCTCAATTGATGGATGAACGTAGGCATCCGAAGTTTCTACACACAAAGGTGTATCATTAGATTGCTCAGATATACCGTTCCGTTCTATATGGATTTGCTCATCTAGTGCTTCTCTTGTTTCGTTTTCAGTTTGACCAACAGACCCCAGTTGGCGGGGGTTCTCTCTTGATACAGATTCACAAACTAAACTATGACTGTCTTCCGAGTTATCTAGATATTCGTCCCATAATAGTCCATCTCCTTCAATACTACAAAATCATGTATGTATTATTATTCATATTTATTTCTAAATAAATATTTTAACAGTACCTTGGGTTTTCCAGAAACGGTTCCAGAAATTTCATACTATCGTAGAATATCCATTTACGGTGTTTAACGGTTGAATCGGAATTTCTTTTTTGTGTTTTGTAATGTTTGGTAAAGGAGTCACGTAGAGAACGCCATTTGCGGCGACAATCCTCCACTGAGGCGTTCATTTCCAAACTGATTGCATCCCACGTTTGTTTACGCGCTGATGGTCTACGGTACATTTTCAAAGAGCGATCATATAACACCGGCCTGAGATTTACTTGTTTAATAAGTTCTTCCTCATTCAGTACCAGAGACGTTCGCCCTCTTTTCGTTTCACTGCGATGTCTCATTTTCTTTAGGCATTAAAAACCAAAGAACTCGGTATTCTGTATGAGATTTTTATTAATAAATCAAAATTGCTTTGAAAAATGGTTACTAAGATCCTAAAATTTTTTTTTTTGTTAGCAAGTGCGTAACAATGTTATGTTTGATTAGGCAAAATTAATGTAGTTTAAGCTATGAATATTAAGTGAATAAGAAACATCTATTTTACTCCTTTTTTTAATAAAAACAAATATAAAGAGTATAAAAAGAAAAATAGAACATGAATAATGCTAGCATTTTTATTCCAAAACTTCTGAGGTGATTTCACAATTTTGAATTTAAATGAATACATCTCTGTTTTCAGAATAACATAAATGGTGGCAACATCATTAGTATTCTTTACCTCAAACATATGTTAATTAAAGTACATAGATGCGCCCATTTGCATTCGCTGGTAATGCTTTGTTGTTATTGATTGGTTTTTTTCTTATTGATAAATACTGAGAATTAGTTCGTGAAGCCAAAGAAATATATATCATTTTGTCGCTCGTCGCTGACGTGTTAATAACGCAGATGGTTTAAAGATTTTCAATAAATCTTGCGGAAAATACAAAACAAATTGAAAATGCAATAGCTAAAACAAAAAATAAAAAAATAGCGTGCGTTGTTCATGGCCAGCCAGACGATATAAATGGGGATTAGTGATTGCCAGAAAAAATAGCCCAACAAGATTTTAACGTAGCGTAACATTTCTATGAATTATTGTGCGTTTTATCGTTTTCAACACGCGATACACCAACAACTCTGTTATCTTTGTTTAACTCAACTACTATATATAGAGGAAATCAGTTTAATATCCACATTTGCTGTTTCACAATAACACATACGTGTCGTCGACAACTCAAGAGGAGCACAGAATATAAAAAAAGGAGACTTAAAACAGGATTCATTAGAAAAATTTCCAAGTTTTATGGTTTGTAAATCGGAAGGTAAGTTGCGTTTACGAAAAGTGAAGTCTGGGTGTAAGCAAATCTCGTCCAAACAAAGCTGCAGCTTATCTATTGTTGTTGTTGTTGCCATTGCGTTTTCTATTACACTAAATGTATATACAACAAATTTTCAGAACAAAACACAGTTGCATTAGTCGCATCTGTATGTTTTAACTTTTCCTTTTCATGAACGACTGTACTTTTCTGTTTTTTTCTACAGCAACCGTTTTAACCGTAGAAAAAAGGAATATATTATGCTAGAAAGCAATATGCAACGTTGGTGTTTAGGTGAAGAAGAATATGAAGATGGTGATGCCATGTTGGCTCCGCCTACTATTTGTGCCCGTGGTAACGGCCATGCTGAACGAAGCTGGAAGTTTACGGTTTTAGTTAACGATTACCCAGTAACAGGAAACGAAAGATTGGCCGTAGTGGGGAATTGTGAGTCTTTGGGCAACTGGCAGCTACATGGTTGTGTATTGATGTCCAAGGCTAATGAGGACGGGGATGGTATGTAACGAATTGTCCTTGCCACAAGCTCAAATTTTTCACATTTTCTCCAGAGTCGAGTGTGTGGAGCACTACGATGCAAATTCCGCGTGATCGTAATACTCAGTACCGCTACCTGATATGTGCTGTCGATCCGACTCATGAAAAGCCGCTGGTTCGGCGTTGGGAAACCCACCTCGAGCCACGTCTGGTACCTGAATTAGCAGTGGAGCCCCCCGCCGGTTGCTATGATGTGTTCGGCATTGTGGATAGCTCTGAGAAAGTGGACCGTGGTTGGCTGACGTCGGAGACCATTGTTCAACTGAAATTCTTCAATGCTCCATTTTCGTGGAAGCAACGAATGAAGCGTCGTCTCATGTACGTGAAAGTGACTCCCATGAACTTGCGAATACCGAGCGGTGGCAACGACAACAATACGTCAATTGCTAGCTCTTCTATATCACCGCCAGAAGATTCTCTGTCGAATGATACGCACGACACCCGCGAAAATGGCGGAGAGGGTGGCACGGCTTTTGCATTTTCTGAAGTGACCACTTTGAGCAACGACGACAGCATGATACGATCGCAGCCACAATTCGGCACCGCTTGCGGACCTTGTGATTTGGTTTTATTCCACTTAACCACAGTTGACTTTGACAGCACCGCCTACCTGATTGATCTCTACACATACAGTTCACGGGCCGATGATGATGAGCCACCCTATCATTTGGGCTATCACTATGTTTTGCCAAATCTGTTTAAGGCGTCCGAGGGACGCTTGGAAGTGCCAGTAACGTGTGCCTCCAAGCATCGTCCTCTGGGCATGATGCAATTGGGCTATTTGATCATAAAACCAGTGCCTTCATTACCAATGGATATGAGCATTTCATATCAGCGCTATTGGAATCAGCGTTGGAGGGGTCTGGATGTGGGCCATCGTGGCTCAGGTACCAGTTTTAAAGCCAACGCCTCTTCCATACGCGAGAACACTATTACCTCTCTGAAAAACGCCGTCGAACATGGTGCCGATATGGTGGAATTTGATGTTCAACTGAGTAAAGATCTAGTGCCTGTGGTCTATCACGACTTCATGATTTATGTGTCATTAAAGTCCAAAAATCAAAAGCAAGAACATGACTTTCTCGCCCTACCCATGCGCGAGCTTACTCTGGAGCAATTGAAGAATCTAAAGGTTTACCACAAGGCTGAAGGCAAGTCACGGGAGACTCGGTCCTTCTCAAATGACGACTTACAGGAACATCAACCATTTCCGCAATTGGCCGACGTCCTGGACGCCATTGATGCGCATGTTGGATTCAATATAGAAGTGAAATGGTCTCAGCGCTTGCAAGATGGCACCATGGAAGAGGAGTTCGAACATGTTGTGGACCGCAACCTCTATTTGGATTGCATCTTGGATGTGGTGTTTCGCAAAGCCGGCAAGCGACGCATTGTGTTCTCTTGTTTCGATTCCGACATCTGTACGATGTTGCGGTACAAACAGAATCGTTACCCTGTAATGTTCCTAACCATAGGGGTGACCGAGAAGTATAAAAAATTCCTAGATCCCCGAGGTAACCGTATCGAGACTGCTGTGTTTAATTCACTGGCAATGGAGTTGCTGGGTATTGTGGCCCACACTGAAGACTTATTAAGAGATCCCAGTCAGGTAAGAAAAAAGTAATGAAGAATTTTATTCAGTTATTGTTCTATAATAAAAAAAATCCATAACAGGTGAACTTGGCTATAAATCGTGGTTTAGTTATATTCTGCTGGGGTGATGACAACAACTCCAAAGATACCATAAAAATGTTGAAAGACTTGGGTTTGCATGCCATCATCTATGATAAAATGGATGTTTTAACTAGCAAGGAAGTGAAGGTAAATGCAGGAGTATTCCCCTCAACATTTTTTATAAAAAATTTCTACTCGTATTATATCCCTTAATAGCAAAGTGTCTTCTTGCTGCAAGCCAGAGGAAGTCATAAGCAATTATTGACACTGCAGGCTCTGGAAATGGGTAAAGTGTGGCACTCACCAAATACTAACAACACCGAAGCCGATATAAAGGCCGAATAAATGATTTGTCTGCTCGTTCTGGGCAGACACGCTTGCTCACTGCTTATATTGATCCTTAACAAGAAACATCCTACAACTGTAATAGTTTAGTACAATGTTTTATTATTTTCCACTTGATACTATTATTTAACCATATACATATTTATACAATTTGTCGTGGGAATTATTTACCGATCTGTAAAATTTTGTCAACTAATAATAATCACTAAACCCAAGAATTCGTTTTTTTATATTGTTCTAAAAAAAAGTGCGACTTAAATAAATGGAGGGATTTCGTCCTCACTCCTCACCCTTAACAAAGACCATGAAACTGTTTCAATACGACCGCCACCTCTTGAACGCGTTCTACGATCTGTCAACGTCAAAACGTCTGTCAAGGTTAATATTTCTTCATGGTCAAGTGCACAAACGAACAACGTTTGGAAACTATTAGAAATTCTGAGTCGGTTGTCGTAACTTGATATATATTCTTGATCTGTTTGTCCTTTTATGTGAGTGACTGTGGTACTCATTGTCCTCGTCGCACAGATTATGTTATGGACTCCAAACTTGACAGAAATATTGGTACTTCTTGTATTGGGGGCGTACTAAGTTTGTCATTCCATTTGCAATACCCAGAATGAGGCCTCACGCAACCCCACAAAGTAAAATTTGTTATATATCAAATGTTCACCAGCACCAAAAAACTGAAACGCTCTAGAAGTGTATGTTCGTATCTGTGTGTCCGTGCGTCTGCCTACTGTTGGCATAAATTGGGCAAAATCGGTCAAGAGCCTACAAAAATTGAGCTCTAAACTTGAAATTTAGTATGTATGTCTATAAATATTATCTTCACCGACGTGCCAAAAATTGATAAATTAATTGATTGATTGATCGGATGACAGACACGCCCACAATCAACAACAACTTTTATATCTGCTAAAAAAATTAACAGATGAACTTGAAATTCAGTATACATATATTAAGTTATCCCATTGACTGATGTGCCAAAAATGGGCATGGTCGGATAACAGACACGCCCACAATTTACAAAAAACCATATTCAACATAAAACGACTGTAAAACTGTAAACACTATTAGAGGGCGCAATATATATACATTTGTCACGCCCACCGTTAAGAGGGTTTTTAAGATTTGGCCTAAGCCAAATTTAGTTTAACTTGTTTTTTGTTGTTCTGTTGTGTTTTTTCAAATCAGCTGTTGAACATGTCTGTGTGGGTGTACGTGGTAAAAGTTTCCTTTATTATTGTGAAATCTGAATAAGAGAGTCATGGAAATATGTTAAAAAAAAAAAATTTTCGAAATCACATTTCATTCAATGAGTGAACGACGTAACTCACTACTACATGTAACATACATACACGCACTACCAACAGCCGAATGACCAAATATATACACAAGATACAACACAGAGGAGGAAGAGTGTGTCGATGCTATAGGGATGTTTTGTGCGCTTGTACACATAACAGTCGTTCCTCATTCACATAGGCCAACAACGACGATACACGCCAGTTTCAGTTAAGTAGCCGAGAGAGTAGAAAAACGCATTTTTTAATTCAAGCAATTTATTGTCGAAAAAGAAAATTAATTGAAAACGGCAACAAAACATATTTTAATGTACAAAGAACGTTTCTTCCGATTGAAACTGAAGTTGTGAGTAAAAAAAACAAATCAAAATCGTTGGCAGGTGAATTCTTCCCTTATGCAACTCACTATCCAATAAGGATTTTCATTTAATTGTTATCCTTTGATTTGGCTTTGTGTTGTCTTAACTGGTGGAGAAAAATCGATATAAAAACCGTGCCTGGCTAACGTGGAAAAAGAGTGTCATTAGAAAAACTTTATCTGGCTAATGCCCTTACGTGACTAAAAGTATTTAAAATGAATTGTTTTGTCATAAAAAATTGATGACCTTTTCTTTAATATTAACACTCTTATAGGTCATGTGTGTATATATGAGTGTGTAGTGAAAATGCATGCATAGGTATGTTGTGATTTGTGTAAATGTGGACAATATTAAAAAAAACAAGTGAAGTTGTTAGAGTCAGTTAATACGACCGACCTTATACCCTGCACTACAAATTATGCTGATCTAATTAGTAAACGCGAGGCATTGCCACTTAAGTCACTTTGTGATAAATCGCTATAAGGAAAGGGGTTCCACAAATGGTCGGATCAGGTTCAAATTTGTCACATTTAATTATTAAGCCAAATTTTGTTAAAAAATATCAAGTAATGTGATTATATGACATATAAACACTTATTAGATATTAGATCGTAATATGGAAAGGGGTTCTAAAATTAGTCCGATCGGGTTCAATAAAGCACTGTTCTCGAGCAAGTTTTGTTAAAATATGTCAGCGATTGCAAATTTTTCTCATATAAAGATTAATTGAAATGAAGGGCGTTATATGGGAAGGGGTTCTAAAAATGGTTGGATCAGGTTCGAATTTGTTACAGCTAATTATTAAGACAATTAATTTTCTTCCATAAATTTTGTCAAAAAATTGTTTGTTTGAATAGAAGCACTATAAGGGAAGAGGTCCTAAAAATGATCCAATTTAAATCATTTTCAATAGTGCGCACCTTTGGGTACGGATACGCCCTTGTACCAACTTTCACCGAAATATCTTAAAAATTATTGCCAAAACCTTGAGCATATTTCCATAGACACATAAACAGACAGACGGACAGCGAACGTGGTTAAATCGATTCAGATTTTGATTCTGAATCGATCGGTTTAATTGAAATAGTTACAAACGTCCGCACCAGCTTAATATACCATTTGGCCCGAGTGGTGCTGGGTATAAACATAAACAACATTTATTTATAACGGGCATCCTCTTTGAAAGAACAATGAATGCCTGCATACAGTGCTATCTATATATTGTACAAACATACGTCAGCTGTTATAGAAACATAGAGTGGGAAAAGATATAAATAGATTCTTTTGTTGGAAGTTTAATGAGGTGCTAATAATTTTCAGCTCTCAGTGCATGTGTTTATGTCCACGTTGAGTTTGATTGTCTGTATAAAAATAATTGTGTGCAACATATATATATATACCAGATGTGCAATATACCTACATATATAAACGGTTTATAATAATAATAATAATAATGTGTGAATGTGAACGGCGAATGCTTGCGTTAGATTCATTTCTCCAGAAAATAAATTAATTGCAATATTCTTATGAATCGGACGAAAAAAAAAAATTATCTATAAATATACGCCCACTTAATGTCGAAATATTTACAGCTATTAATGTTCCAACAGCACTCCACTACAATGAGTCCGCGTTTTTCAATAAGGACATAACACAACATAACATACGTATCGGCGCTTCAAATGATCAAAAGTATTCGGTTTTTGAGTTAATTTGATCTTATAAGTCAAGATCTTTTTGCAAAATTTACCACAATGTGGTCGAAGAAATTCGCAATTCATGTAATCGATGTGAACATTTTGGGTTGCAATATATTCGATACTTCGACCGTGACTTTATCTCATTGGTATGGGAACACCTGATGACTGACTGGTGGAACGTTTATTACGACCGAACATTTGAGTAAGCGCTCTTAATGTTGCGACCACCAACTCAGAATTGAGGTAGTAATTTTCCAAATGTTGCTCCTTTGTGAACTTCACCATGATAAAAATGTTAACCTTTGCTGACGTTGTGACGTTGGCAGAACATAAAAAACGTTCTAGATTGCGTTCGTATTAAAGTACAAAATTGTTATGTTTCTATTGAAATTATGTTATATTCATCTGTCTGTCCCTGTGTTTATCTGCTGTTGGCATTTTCATGATTGAGAATTTTGATATTATAATGTAGGCGCATCTAGTTTCTGAATGGAGATCGCTATTTAAATTGGGAAAAATCAGTCAAGAGCCACGCCCATAATCGGAAAAAACCTGTTTATCTGCCACAAATGTTGACCTGTGAACTTGAAATTTGGTGCACTTATTTAAGGTGAGCCCATCCATCGATGGACAAGTGCAGGGTACAAAAGGGTCGAACGAACATACAAAATATATTGCTATGTTATATATATGATTCTATATAAATAAACTTTTTCTTCTGTTTTAGAAGAGCTTAAAACTAATTTTGTTAATAACTTTTTTAATCCAACTGCTTAACTAACTAAATTGTCACGTTGTAGAATAGGAAGGGATTCCTCTTTTATTTACCTTATTAATGCAAACCCGAGTGACTCTTCTTTATAACTTATCTATTTTCATCGTTACAGTTAAAAGGGACATTTGCTGCAAATCTTTTAACGCATCTGGTTGTTTGCCGTAAGACTTTCTAAATATGTTTTTCCTAGCCAGCTAATATATTGCTAAAATTGCTAACACGCAACGATTTGGGACTGGTACATAATATAGGATAGTCGGGGCGTGGGTGATTGAGCGTGTATATTGCTAAATAAGACCAACTAACGCATTTAAGTGGCGCAGCTGCAAAGCCCATTAACAGCGAGTTCGGGAAGTTTGCTTTGCTTCACGTGTGTGTGTGTGCGCATTTAAATTTTATCCTCACGAACCGTCACATAAAGGTAAAGTCTTCTTTTACATATTTAGAATAATACGTACTTACATCCGTACACTTCTAATCTTCGGGCAATGACTTATATACCGAAAAAACAATCATCTTACGGGCGCTCAGGCATGAATCTGATAAATATGGACTCGGAGAATCGGGTGGTTTTGAATGTGGGCGGAATTCGCCATGAGACGTATAAGGCCACGCTAAAGAAAATCCCAGCCACACGATTGTCTCGTCTCACCGAAGCGTTGGCCAACTACGATCCCATATTGAACGAGTATTTCTTTGATCGTCACCCGGGCGTATTCGCTCAGGTTTTAAACTATTATAGGTAAGTGGTTGTTCTCTTACGCCATACCTTTTCCACCACCTAATACTCAGAAGGAGGAACTAGAACGTCTTCAAAAGTACGAATAGTCTTGTTCAGTATAAATATATAAACTGCTTTAGCGATGTCGTTCCGTGTTTCCGTGCCCATGATAGGAAATTTATGAAGATATTCGGTTAAACTTTTGTACCAGCATTTCTGTAAGAAGGTTGTTATTTAAATTGGGTGAAATCGGTCCCGCGCCATGCCCACAATAGACAAAGATTTGTCTGTCCGCCAACAAAAATGAGCGATGAAAATAAGGTTTGCCAGAATCGGCCATGGTTACATAACAGACACGCCCATTATTCACAACAACAAAAAACCTCCGGCCGTTCGCCAAAGGCTAGATTCGAAATTAGAAATTCGATAACACCAGGACGTAATTAGGTACCTGCCGTACATAGATGTGGAGGGTGACTCAACTCTATTTTATACTTATTTTTTATTATTTAATTCGTAGAACTGGGAAACTACACTATCCTACGGATGTTTGTGGACCACTGTTTGAAGAAGAATTAGAGTTTTGGGGCTTAGACTCCAATCAGGTGGAGCCCTGCTGTTGGATGACTTACACGCAGGTATTACTTGTCTGAGTCTGTCTTCTCCCAATTAGCTTTAAATGGATTCCTATCACTATTTGCAGCATCGCGACACACAAGAAACATTAGCTGTATTGGATCGTTTAGATCTGGATACGGAAAAACCGTCCGAAGAGGAATTAGCGCGTAAATTTGGTTTCGAGGAGGACTACTACAAGGGTACGCTGTCCTGGTGGCAGGAGATGAAACCACGAATTTGGTCACTGTTCGATGAGCCCTACAGTTCCAATGCTGCCAAAGTGTGTGAACGCTTATTAATGTAATTTATAGCGGCAGTCAGGGTTTTAACTGGTTTTCGCTTTCATTTCCTTTGTACAGATCATAGGTGTTGTGTCAGTTTTCTTCATTTGCATTTCGATACTGTCGTTTTGCTTGAAAACGCACCCAGACATGCGCGTGCCTTACGTACGCAATATCACTGTACGCACTGCCAATGGCAGTTCCGCTTGGTTCCTGGACAAAACCCAAACCAATGCTCACATAGCATTTTTTTACATTGAATGCGTTTGCAATGCCTGGTTCACCTTTGAAATATTGGTACATAAGATGGCTTAATAAGCATGGAGAAGTTTATAATTTTTGTATCTCAATATAGGTGCGCTTCATCTCTTCGCCCAACAAGTGTGAGTTTATTAAATCATCTGTCAACATAATCGATTACATTGCCACACTTAGCTTTTATATTGATTTGGTGCTGCAACGTTTTGCCTCACATTTGGAAAATGCCGACATCTTGGAATTCTTCTCCATCATACGTATAATGCGATTGTTCAAGCTCACCCGTCATTCATCGGGCCTGAAAATTCTTATACAAACGTTCCGTGCCTCGGCCAAGGAATTGACATTATTGGTATTTTTTCTAGTTCTGGGCATCGTTATATTCGCCAGTTTGGTATACTACGCGGAACGTATACAAACTAATCCGCACAATGATTTTAACAGTATACCGTTGGGCTTGTGGTGGGCCCTAGTTACCATGACAACGGTGGGCTATGGCGATATGGTGCCTAAGACGTATATAGGCATGTTTGTGGGGGCGTTGTGTGCGCTAGCCGGTGTGCTAACCATTGCACTGCCAGTTCCCGTCATAGTTAGCAATTTCGCCATGTACTATTCGCATACGCAGGCTCGCGCAAAACTACCGAAAAAGCGTAGACGCGTATTACCCGTAGAACAGCCCCGTCCTCCCAGGATAGCAGGTGCGTACGCAGATGAACAGCTCACATATATTTATTGCTTATTTGCTAAAGTACATTTACTGTCACATGTACATACATATTCGGCACTAGACGAATCCTAATGACGTATTCGTAAACGTAATTTCACCTGCAATGTGGCCTCATTAGTTGTATACAATAAGTAAAAGTTAAGCGCTAGCCAATAAACACGCTTCAATGCTAAATATGATATTTTATCTACTAACAATTCCAACATATCAATATTTGTACAATCTTTGTAGATGCAGCTTCTTGTAAACACTTTTCGCACTGTTCTTAAATACCACCAATACTGAATATATGATATATATATATACATATTTATCATATTTGTAAAGCACTTGTCTTCAGTGTTATACCAAGTACTACTAGTACTACGAAGTAAAGAAACTAAAACTCCACATCCAAATACAAATGTTGGGCGTGGCAAGTCCAGTCTTACGCTGAGTATGGTTATGCCCGTTTTTGGCGTATCGAGGAATATTTATACCCAATTACAACTTCATAGCTCAATTTTTGTGCCAGATAAATCGATAATGATCCAAGCTAAAAGTGTGTGTACAAAATTTAAGCTCAATATCTCAAAATTAAAGACCGTGAGAATGCCTACAACAGACGGACATATGGGCACCCGGACATATATGTCTAGATCGATCCAGTTTTTGATACTGATCAAGCATATATATACTTTGTAGAGTCTCTGATGCCATCGTTCGGATATTTGCAAATGCAACAACAAACTCAGACAACTCCCCAACTTATGTGGAGGGTATAACCAGATAGATAGATTGATAAAATTTTTTTTATGGAACGATACGTTGGGTGGTGCCCTCAACCCAAGTGTTTTATATTAATGAGTTTTTCAAAAATAAAATTTTTTGGAAATTCATCTTTGGTCTGTCTGGAAAATTTAGTTATAAAACAATATCTGTTATAATGATAGTACTGAATCGGGGCAATATGAAGGGGCTGTAAGTTATGTAAATCGATTTTCGAATAAAATATTGTGTCTATTGTCTAGGAAGTTAGTTAAGTGGGTTTTCAATAAGGGCGCTCATTTACTGTTTCATTGCTTATAGTTTTTTGTTGGCTATGTATGTGGTAATTTTTTTCTAGGTGCGGTCAGTGCCTGTGGCACACCGGGATCTGGTCCTAATTCTGGACCAATGGGCTCTGGCACTACTGGCCCACGTCGCCTGAACAACAAAACTAAAGATTTAGTGAGTCCCAAATCAGGCAAGTTAAACAAATCGTTCATGAAGATATGAAAACTGTTACACGGAAATAAAATGACCGCAAATGCGGCGCAGACCGCATATTTTAGAACCACCAATGAAGTTCCCATATATGGAGTAAATATGTTACACTTCCTACAGAAGTTATGCGTCAGGTTGGGTTGTAATTGAAGTTTTTCTTTAACGAAACGTTCAAGGCAATAACCGAAACCGAGAATTTCAAAAACCTAACCTGACTTTACTTCTACCTCTCATTCATCAAGTGACATTCATCGCAGTTAGGGAGAGAGAGATAATGAAAGTTTATTAATGTGTTATGACAAATCAAGGACTATCGCATTATTATAAATATGCATAAAAATTTAGTTGCAAATTATCGCTTCATTGATGGATTAACATTTTTTCCAACATGGACAAATTCACATAAATTAATCAGCTATTGTACATAGGGCGCCAAAGTTTGTACATACATGTAATGCAGACGGCTTAAGTTGCACTTTTAACACACATTTGCACATCGTAACAGCATTGCATTTGTGGGCCAAAAGAATCATACACGATTAACACACAAACATCGCTTACCGGCTGGTTTACGTTTCTATTTTCAACTCTATCTATCTCTCCCTTTCTCTTCATCTATATATATGTACGTATAGGTGATTGTAGTATGTCTGATAAAAGCACCATTTGTATGATAAGAAATGTATTGCTTTCATTTTTCTTTCATTTTTTTCTGCTTCATTATCGTTCTGATTTGAAAATTCTTGTTGAATAAAAACAAGTGAAAACGATTAAATTTGGCTTAGGCCAAATCTTAAATTTCCTCCACATCTACATACAAAGGGTGGGCATGGCAGGTACATGATTACGCCCTCTAATACTATATATAATATTATGTATCAACTTGTAAGCCAAATATGGTTTTTTGTAAATAATAGTCGTGTTTGCTTTTCAACCATGCCCATTTTTAGCCCATTGATGGCTACGGTAATTATAAATATATATACCAATTTCCAACTTTATAGCTAAATTTGTGTGGTAGATATGTTGATTTCTGTCAATTATGGGCGTGTCTGTTATCCGAGCGCGGTCATTTTTGACACTTTGATGAACGGACCTATTATAATTCTTATAATAGTACACCAAATTTCAACTTCATAGCTTAATTTTTGTATTAGATAAATAGATTTTTTTGTCGATTGTGGGCATGGCTTTTAATCGATTTTTACCAATTTAAATAGCAAAGTGTCTGTACAAATGCCTTATATCTGAAAATGTACAACCGTGAGAATGCCAATAATAGACAGACATATGGACGCATGGGCACACATGGATGGACTCAATTTTTGATGCTGATTGACATTTCCTTCTAGGTGTTGCAAACGGAATAACAAACTTTGTATAATCCCTTAATCTTATGTGGAGGGTATAATTTTATTGTGTTCGCATATTGTACAATATATATTATAAAATCTATACATTGTCATATGTAGATGAGTTTACGGCCATGATTGGTAAGAAAACTCGCGAGGGTAAAATGGCAAATCTTCTTTGAAATTAACTGCAACGGCGGTCGACCTCATCGAACGATTCATCAATGGCTCGAGCCTGCGAAACAACACCGCCTCACAGAAAACTTGCCTAAAATAAAATAAAAATATATAAATAACAAAAAACAAAAACAAAAACAAAAACAACAATTAACTATAATGCTGTTATTGATGCTTAAAGGGTATGAATGAATGTCCATTTGTATGAAAAAATGACAAGGAGATGTATAGTAAATAGCAACAACGAATCGAAAGCTGTTGATGGATTTCAGAGAGGGATGAAATATACTAAATATATGATCAACTGTTTAAATCATACTTCCTTAATTTCTACTCAATCTTCTGATCTTCTTGGTTAAAATGTTAAAACAAACTAAACTGAAAATGAAAAAAAGAGGCCAAAAATATTGAACTTTTTTACAATAACTTTTCGGCAGCCGATTATTATGGGTAATGGGTATGAATATGTTTATCATGTTCCTTAAATAACTAAATTACGTATATAGTGGGGCATCTTATTTAAATACTTGATGTTTGTGTATATGTATGTGTGTGCGTGTGTATATCAATGTTATTATCATATACGATATTTAAGCCGTTGATGTGAAGTCATTATATAAAAAGTATTTGTGTGTTTGTGTGTGTTTTTAAACTTTACGTCACCGAATATAAAGACAATTAAAAATAAAAAATTAAAATGGACGTCTAACCGTATAAACACCAGTTAAGAATATACATAATTGATCAGACCCGATCATATAGCACTCTACGTTTACTTAGTATATGCTATAGTGTGGCAACTTTGTGCAGAACCTGTCAATAATCTTTCGTACGACTTTAGATTTTGATAAACACAAAAAAACTAAATTTGGTTTAAGCCAAATCCTAATATCCATCCTCCATATCTATATATTAGGAATGGGCGTGGCATGAACATGATAACGCCCTCTAATAGAGCAGGTATTACATATCAACTGGCAAGTTCAGTTTTGCTCTGAGTGGTGTTTTTTTGCAAATTGTACGCATGTCCGTTGTCACGACCACGTCCGTGTTTGCCACAACCAGGGAAGGGGAAATTATAAATATTTGTAGCAAATTTCAATTTCATAGTCTAATTTTTATAGCAGATGAATTTTGCTCAACAATAAACAGACATGTACACGGACACCCGGACATGCATGTCCAGATAGATTCAGTTTTTGATGCTAAGCTAAGAATATATATACCTTGTAGGGTGGGTGTGGCAGTTACGCAATTACACCCATTAATACTATATGTATCGTTTTACAAGTTAGATTCTGAGCTAAATAAGATTGTTTGTAAATTGTGTGTTTGCTCATTATCCGATCGCCTACTTTTAGTATATTGATGGATATGTGTGTTTTTCGCTGAATACGTTTTCTGGTAAATTATGGACGTATTTGTTATCTGAGCACGCCTACTTTGGCACATCAATGGATGGGTAGATTATAAAGGGTTTAAAACAAATTTCAAGTTCATTATTTTTATGGCAGATAAATAGATTTTTGTCGTTTGTGGGCGTGGAAGTTGAACATTTTTGCCTATAATAACATAATGTGGTGGGTTAAGTAATATGTGGAAGGTTCAGAACGTGTGTGGAACGTCCAAAAACCGACAAAAGCTAGAGCGCTTACGATCTTCATGGTGATCAAGAAAATATATGACCTCCGTTCAGGTATGACAAAGTATTATAATGTGGATCATAAAAAAATGTTCAGGTTAAAAAGCCCATGATTGTAACTCCTGCATACTCAGCATTTAGTAAAAGTACACAACGACCATAATTTTAAAAATTTCAATGTAAAATAGATATATTTGCTTAAAAGCTTAAATTACCATTTTTTGTGTTTGTTTGAACAACAAACGCACGCTTATTATATCGTTGTAACTGACTTTTTGTTTTCGCCCCTCATCATCCAATTATCCCCTAATTATCATTAAGGCGCTTCATCAACTTAACTTACCTTAAGTATTACTTGTAACTTGAAGAAAAGGAGATTTTTCTAACTAATTTATGTATGTATCTTACAGATGTGGCCTTCGGCTTTGACTAAATCGAAAATTGCAATCCAATCACACTGTATTTCTGCCTTCTATCTTAACAGCGCAAGTGTTTGCTTCTCACACATACTCTCATACTTACGTTTACTTATGCACTGCTATCTACTATCAGTGATACTACGATCAATCCTTAAATACACTAACATAGCATTTTAACATTAACATTAACTTAACTCTGCCTTAACTAATTAGTACTAATTGAATGGTATGTGGATGATGCAGTGGGAGTACAAACACATGTAGGGTGTGTTCGCATATCTACCTATTTACCTATTATGTTTATCGCATATCTACCTATTTATGTTTCTTAGCTAGTACGCTCACCCCTCCCTCAGACCCGACATTATCTGTAGTGTGTCCCATTGAACATTTTATTTTAGCTACTCACACTTTTCATACAATCTTGACTCCATTCCATGGCTTGATTATATAAAATCATCTTCGCTATTATTGATTATGTTTGGTAATAAAACTTTTAACGTATATTGCGCTATAGATCACTAGATTTGTTTAAATTCAAGCCAAACGTTGTATACCCTCCACCTTGACATAACTATCTTAGCTATGAATTGAAAATACCATTCGTTAGCGTGAAAAATGTGGAGGCTGATTATCCGATCTATTATTATAATGTGTACCTTGACGTGGAATTTGATGAGATAGAGAATGGAACAAGTGGTAATATTTATTAAGTAACGCCCACCACCTAAACAGCATCGATATAGCCATGTCTGTCTGTTCGTCAATGTGAATGTATATTGTTTCCTGCTAACAAAAATCTCAATCTCTTGCTTGCAAGCTAGGCAGAAGCATTGGTAGTCTTCGTAGACTGGTTGATATTGAAATTGGACAAAATCGGATCACAGTGTCAAGAAAAACTGAGTTTCGAAATGATTCTTTCCGCATTACTTATAAAGTTTAACAGATAACATGTAAAAAAGAAACCAAATCTGACTTGAGCGAAATCCGTGAGCCGTGGCAGATATATGATTACGCTCTCTAATACTGTATGTTTTACGTATCATCTTAAAAGTCGAGTTTTACGTTGAATATTTTTTTAGGTGTCGATTATCCAATCACACCCATTTTCAAATATGTGCACCAAATTCCTACTTCATAGCCTAATTTTTATAGCAGATAAGTAGATCTTTGTTGATTGTGGACGTGGTTTTTGATCGATTTTGTTCATTTTAAGCAGCGCTTTGCGAACAGACGTGTTCGTAGGAAATTTTATCTCAACAACTCAAATTTTACGACAGAGAAAGTGCCAACAACAGACAGATGTACGTACATGTCTAGGTATACTTAGTATGTGATGCTGATCAAGAATACATATATATTTTGCTGGTGCATTGGTGGTGGGTATTCAAGATTTGCCTCATGTCAAATTCACCTCCTTCATTTGTTAGTCCCCTCAACCATTCAATTCAATATGAATCGAGTTGGATTTTCGTTACCGGCAGTGGCCATTCATTGGTTTCCTTATTGTTTTTCTTATAATGCATGTGTCCGCATTAGACAAGCATGTTCTTAAATGGCGTTTATCTTATCACTTATGCTTATAAATAATTGTCACATATATTATATATTGTAAATTTAAATACGTTGACATAGCGTTGGCTTGCCTTAGTTTGGCGTTGCTTTTAAATCCTTTGTGTGTTTTTCTTTGATTTGTAGAATAGTTTATATGTTTGTAATCTAACAGGAATTGCTTAATAATTTTTTATTTTTTCTATAGGTCCGATTGGTGCTAGTATTGTTGCTATAAGTCCAAGAGCGGTACTTGAACTGAATCCAGCCTTGGCCATGAGTAAGCCAACATTTGAATCACGCGGACCACCCATAACATCGAAAGACTTTAAGGAAGGCGATCGCAATGCGACCGATGCAACAAAAAAGGACTTTTTATAAATTGGACCAATAAAGAAAACTATGCAAATGCTCAAGGCCGGCCAATTAATGCCCTGCACCACTTACTTTCAACTTTTGTTAAAAGAATTCAGAATTTTCGTTATTAGGAGACTTTTTTTTATAGAATGGCCTTATACAGGAAGAGTTTATATAAAGTTTGATTTTTTTCGATTTTCAATAACAATTGTTTCGGGATCAAAATATGATCATATATAGTAAGTAAAAAAAGGCCAAATCCTAAATAACCTATACATATTTTACAAATAGTGGGCGTGGCATGTACATGATTACGCTCTTTAATAGTGCGTGTGTTTTATGTATCAACTTTCAGTTTTTTCAGTCGACTTTTACGCCTTATAATGTTTTTTTTTTTCAATTGTAAGCTGATACCTGTTATGCGACCACGCCCATTTTCGTCACATCGGTAGATGGGATACTTATAAACTGCGTACCAATTTTTAACTTTATTGCTCAATTTTTATGGCAGGTATATATATTTTTGTCGTCTGTGGGCGCATCTATCACCCGAACCCTTCCATTTTTGGCACATCGTTGGATGGGATAATTAGATATATGTATACCAAATACCAACTTAATAGGTCAATTTTTATGTTTGATAAATAGATTTTAGTAAATAGTGGGCGTGCCTCTTGACCGATTTTGCCCATTTTATACAGCGATCCGCATGAATGTCCATACGAATCTTAAAAAATTACGATCTTGAGAGAACCAAGAACAGACAGACGTTTGGATACACGGACGGACACAACTGGCTTGACTCAGATTTTGATTCTGATCATGAATATATTTGTAGAGTCTCCGTCTGAATGTTACAAACTTACTTTTTTTTCAAAAACTCACTACATCTCCAATTTGTGTTAGATACGATAGTTAAAAGACAGACATGTAGTTAAATCAAATCATAAGATTATTTTAAACCGATCGTTCAATATTATAAAGAAAGGGTCTCTCTTTAGAAATTTCTCTCCACGACAAGTGGTGCAGGGTGTACATATATATCGAGCGTGCATTATTCGACTATATATATGTATTTTGTGGTTTGCCTCTGCCTTGTATACTTGTAACTGTCTATGCTTGCTTACGCACTCACATTATTAGTCGTACTTAATTATAAAATTTATCTATTCATACAAGTACCATATATGCGTAACTAAGCGTTTACAAATGTTAAGCATTTCAGTTACAAAAGAAACATACATACATACATGTATACATACGTGTGTATTGTATATTAACCTCCTTTACTCCCTCTCCTAAGTAGCTCTGTATTGTACATCATTACGCATGCATATGCATTAACACATAGACAACATATCACTAGTACATACGTTCATGGTAGATATAACGATTAACAAATTTAAATTTAATATAAAATATTTCTTTTTACACATATACATTTTGAAAATATTTCCTTTTTTAAGTCAATTCTGAAAAAAATAATTTATTGATCTTGCAATGGGTTGTACATTACTAAAAAGCATACCAACAACGTACGGAATCATATACTTATCTTCGTATAAAATTTTATCAAATGCTATACTACACTACCAGTAAAATATTGTATTTGTATTGTATTTAGCATATATTCATAAAACATGTGGAAGCAAATGTTAGTTAGTTTTGTTATTCTAATGCACACACAACACAGGCAACCGTATTAGTAATAGAAGCGGTGTCGATTTTTGCATGTATGGTATACGAGTGAGTACGTAACGCTATACCTTGAAGTGTGTTAACAAAAGTGAGGAAGAAAACAAAAAAACAAATAATACAGTTGTTAGTACCAAACACTGGTTATACCTTCCACTGGAGGGATGAAGATCTGCAACACCTAGAAGTATGCGTCAGAGGTCCTACAAAGTTTTATATATTTTTGATTAGCATCAACAACTGAATCGATCTAAACATGTCTGCCCGCATCTCAATTTTTTTTAAATTATGATGTATTGAGCTGAAATTTTTTCGACTTTCTATGCGTAGATCGCTAAAAAATCCATATAGCGGTCACAAAAAATTAACTTACGAAGTTGATATTTTGAATACACGTTTAGGTTATAATAACATCACCTATCGTTGTGCCAAAAGTATGCGTAACAGTCACGCCCACAATTTACAAAAGAATAGGCGTGTTCTTTTTTTTTACTACTATCGCCTGTGAGGTGGATGTGGCACATTTTCCAAACTCAAAAATATTTAACACTGAAATTTTATGGACTCACAGACAAACATAACTTTAGATGCTGATCAAGTATATATGCTATATACGAACTGTGCAAGATCTCTGAAGGGATGGGGGTACAAATATGTAGAAAGGGTTAAAAATAAAAAAAATGAAAAAATTGTTATAACATACTTCGTAATATCTGTGTTATATTATATATTCGACTGCCGAGTAATTCTGGAATATATTTTTTTTATTTGATATATCTTTTAAAAATCATTTGTGAAAAAAAAACAATACCTCAGGTAATAAAGCGGTTTTTTAATCTAGTGGAAAACAATTAGTTAAATTCCTAAACAAAACCAAAGAGCTAAAGTTTGTACCCAAAAAACTACTATTTTAAACAAGTGAAAGTGGTATAGGCAATCCTGGCCGACTATTTAATACCCTACATCACTTGGCACCATATATTATACTTATAGTCACAGTAAATGACAGGCATTGCCATATAAGTCACTACGGAAAATATCATTATATAAAAACGAGTTCTAAAAATACTCCGATCAGGTTCAAACTTGTCACATTTAATTATTAAGCCAAATTTTGTTAAAAAATATCAGGTAATGTGATTATATGACATATAAACACTTATTTGATATTAGATCGTAATATGGGAAGGGGTTCTAAAATTAGTCCGATCGGGTTCAAATAAAGCACAATCACTAATTGCATCAACTAACTATTCTCGAACAAGTTTTGTTAAAATATGTCAGCGATTGCAAATTTTTCTCACATAAAGATTAATTGAAATGAAGGGCGTTATATGGGAAGGGGTTCCAAAAAATGGTCCGGATCATTTTCAATATATGCAATCAATTTTGCATAAATCTACATGAGCAGAAGGACAGATTTTCATTCTAAATCGAGCGGTATAATTGTGGATTCCACGTGGTGCAGGGTTTAATGATCTTAAAAGGATTTTGTTTACATTTATTACGTAATTATTATATATTTTATATATTATATATGAATACATACCTAATTTGTTTTACCTACACATGTGTTGTTATTTGTGTTAATGATAACTGAACGTCAGTATTTGTTTTAATTGAATTAAATTTTTTAAACGGAAAAATTATATTAAATTGCTATATATTGTAATTGACAGAGACCACATACTATACAACACACATATATTTACTCGTTTAAGGAAATTATTAAATATGATAATTACATATAAAATGGAAAATATGTAAATAAACATTTTAAATAAACAGTCATGTGCAAAATATTTCTTAAAAAATCATTACATTTGTCAACACGTAAATATGGTAAATTTGGTTTAGGGCAAACCTCAAATGCATTGTACCTTTAGGGGGCGTGGCAAGTAGCTGATTTACGCCCTGTAAGTAAGTAAGTAATAAGGATCATCTTACATTTCATATTTTGCGAAAAAAAAAGTTTTTTGTAATTTGTGGCTGTGTGCGTTATCCGATTTCGCCCATCTAGGGATGCTCTTACGACTTCACCAACATAAAAATCTTGTGCAAGGGCATGTGTTCGGCCAAAGAGGAATCCTATTTAAAATGGATTGAATTGGACAATTTTTGGAATCCCTCACCATATAAGGTCTCATTATGATGGAAGTCTTTATATGGCAAGAAATCGTAATTCTTAATATTTTTAAGCAAAATTTGATGAGGAATAGTTAATTAGCTTCATAATTACTTAAGTTTGGACTTGGTCGGATCATTTTTAGAACCCCTTGCTATATTCTTTTATTTCCCTTAGTGACTTATATGGCAATGCCTCGCGTTTTACATTTGTTAAAATTAAATTAATTGTAGCATAATTTGTGGAACTAAGGGGTGTGAGATATTAAAAGGTCGGGTTTGATCAACAATAAGAAATTTCACTTGATTCCGTTTACTGATTTTTATGTTCCGTATGAAAAAACACAGTTTTTTTTGGATATATCTGCCAACATAGAAGGATGTTCGAAAGTTTTTTTTTTTTTGGATTTCCTAAAAATTCTTTTTAGTACAAAATGGAATTAATAAATACCGTCACAAATATTGTAGTCCTCATGAAGCTTTTGCCGCTCTTTGTCATATATAAGAAAGTAAACGGAAGAGAAATCATTTGGAAGAGTGAGTGTAAATGTATGAAACTGTTCACCGCTAGGTTTGAAAATTAGGGAAAAGACCACAAACAAATTGTGGTGGAGGCGGCAGGCAAGTGAACTACAACAGTAAGCCATAGACACTGGTTTAGCAAGTTTTTCCTTTCAAAAGAGAGTGGACACTGTGTGCTGTGTGTGCAGTCACCAAAAAGCGGCATGAATATCCAAACATATTTTGTATGAATGACCAAGTGTATGTCTCCAATTCGCTGTAAATGTTTTCCCGTTTCCACAACAACAACAACAAATCACAAAACAAGGCAAGCATAAAACCAAGTGACAATGGAAACTCTGGGAGAGTATTTGAAAGAGCACTCATACACAATATGTGCGTAGTGGGCAAAGTGTTTGTGTGTGTGTGTGTGTGTGTGTGCTTATGCGCTTAACTGTGGATGCTGCCTTCTTTTTGTTACTGCCAGATAAGATTTCAGGCTTTAGTTGGCTTTCAAACGTTTAACATAGTTAAGCTAAAAAATAAAAAACAAAATCACATCAAATCAAATCACTTTTGGGGAAAGCAACTGAAAATCATTTTTTCTATAATAAATGAAATTGGAAAAAAAAGAAAAATTTCCATTAAAAACAATTTAAAATAATTGAGATAACAAAAACAACAAGTTATACAATACACGCACACACTCTAAGTGAAATTCAAGGAAAATTTAAAAAAGGTTGTGCAAAAAGAAAGAAAATTAATTAAAAAAATAAAATAAAAATAGAAGAATGTGCAAGAAAACCTGTTAAATGATTTTTTGTGATGAGCCGCACCAGCAAACGAGGTAATATGTACAATAATTGTAAAAATTATTCAAACTATGATATTCGTGTATATATATATATATATGTGTGTGTGTGTGCATGTGTGCGTGTGTGCTTGTATATATATATTTATGTTTATATGCAACGTTGGGTGAGCGAAGCTTCACTAAATGGTGGGGGGTAGTGCGGTGGTGTGGATACGGATGGAAAGAGAGAACAAAATAAATGTATAACGGTTTCAAGCATACAATATACGCGCTCAAGTGCTACATATTATCATCACCTATATATAAACTTTTTTGTGTGATTTTGTTTTACTTCAACAAATACATGCATACACACTCACACACATATGTATATAGCTTATTAATGTCAAAATCCTAATCAGCAAAGATTTTGCTTTTATTGTTATTGTTGTCGTCCTTTGCTTGGTTATGTTCCACTAGTGAACTATTCGCTGTCAAATCAAATCGGGTTATTATAGCACAGATATTATATTGAACTAGTATCAAGTATCTATACAAACATTGGTGGATACATTTACCCACAAATGTACGAGTATTATAATATACAACATAACGACATAACGCCAATAAGTACAAGAGGTTGTATGCAGGTGTGTGTCAGATATGTTATTTGTTACTCTAAATATATTCACAACATATACGTAGTATATATATTATATTATATTTGCACACATGTGTGTGTGTTAAAGTGTCTTAAACGGGTGGCACTGTACTGCTGCTACTGCCCCTGCAGCTGTTAAGGCTGCAATTGCTGACACTTCATTAATTGTTACCCGGTGGGTGAGAAATGTTTGATTTCTGTAAAATTCACACTTATACGCATATATATGTGCGGTATGTATGTAGTAAGTATTGTGTGTACTCATTTAGTTGGAAAAGCGTATTATATTGTATTTTCTCCATGGAAAACGTATAAGCGGTCAGTCTATTTATAGTATTTCATTGATCTACATATTGTGGCATGTGTGCCAATGCATACAAACATATGTAGTATATTTACAAATACATCCATGTATATACATATATATATTTACAAAATATATCATTGTATGTGTGAGTCTAGGCCAATATTGTTTTCATGCCATTTACGATTTTTTATACCTTCCACGTAAGATGAGGGGTATACTGAGTTTGTCACTTTGTTCGCAACACCCTGGCTCCTCAGTCAAATATATATTTTTGAAAAGAATCAAAAACAGTCAATCTAGACATGTATGTCCGTATTGGTTGTAGGCATTCTCGCGGTCACACACACGCGTTGCACACAAATCGCTATTTAAAATGGGCAAAATCGGTTAAGAGGCACGCCCACAACCAGCAAAGGTCTATTTATCTACCACCAAATTTGAGTTATGAAGTTTAAATTCGGAACACGTATTTATAATTACCCGATCCATCGATATGCCAAATATGGGCGGGTTCGAATAACAGGCACACTCATAATCGGAAAAAATCTATATATCTGCCACAAAAATTGATCTATGAACGTATGCATATTTATAAATATGTCCTCCTCAAAAATAGGTTTAGTCGGATAACAGACACGCCCACAATTTACAAAAAAGCATACTCAGCGTAAAACTCGACTTGCAAGTTGATTCCTAACACATACACTATTACAGGGCGTAATCATGTACCTGCCACGCCCTCTATTTAATATAGATGCGGAGAGTATTTAAGATTTGGCCTAAGCCAAATTTAATTTTCTTACTTGTCTTTTTTTAAATCTGTTGTAATATCTACGAAGACAGCTTTGTATAGTCTTTGCAAAATAGAGAGATGTATAGAAAGATAAGTATATTGCATGAGTCAGGTATAAAGATCTATTTGAGGAATATATTTATATGAGAGTAGAGACATTCTTGTCGTTCTTGGATTGTGAACTGTTTATTGTATAATCTTCCCTTAGTAAGCAAAACGCATTTCAATCAGTAACCAGAGTATGTTTCGAATGTATGCAATGATCTCTATTCATGAAGCAGGACAAAGGGCAGGATTAGTAATTCAACAAATAAAAATCTTATATTTAGTTTACGTGAAATCTGAGATACCCTTGACATTTATAGGTAGACATTAGGCGTGGCAATATGCCACGTATTTGCACCCTCTTTTCAATATTTTCACTTTCAATTACTTTAAAAAAAATCCCGCATATCAAAAGTTTTCGATCACGCCCATTTTTGACAAATCGTGAGATAATCATTAAATTTAAATTTTTGGTGCATGCCTATAATAACAATAACAATTTCGCCCACTTAATGCAACAACTAAGAACGTCTCACCCGAATTTCAACTCAATATTGCAATTTTTGCGAATATGATTATAATAATACTTTCCACAGCATTTGCTTTAGATCACATTTTTAATACCCATCGCAAATATCGAATTATAGAAATGAACACAGTATGAAAAGGAGCCAAAAAACTAAATTTGGCTTAAGTCAAATGTTTAGTCAAATCGTCCTCCCTGGTAGGCGTAGCATGTACTGATTACATCCTCTAATAGTGATATATATTTTTTGTTAACACACAAGTCGACTTCTTTGCAGAATAAGATTATTTGTACATTGCGGGCGTGCCTTTTATCTGATTGGACCTATTTTTGCCTTATCGTATTCGTATCGCTAAGTATTAATCTGTGTACTGAATTTTGACTTAGTAGCCTAATTTTTGTAACAGATCGATTTTTGTCGATTGTAGGCATGGCTCCAAATCGATTGTGTCTAATTGAATTAGTGGAAATGTCTGTATAAAAGTTCAGCTAAATATCTCAAAATTTACCTTCATGAGAGCGACCACAACAAATGGTCTCAAAGATGGACATGCCTAGATCGGCACAGATTTTGGTGCTGATCTTATCTATATATACATTATAAATTTTGGCATGTACCTTTCTCTGTGTTGTACACGGAATAGCAAACTTAGTGTACCCCCATCGCTAAAGTACTATTTTAAGCCTCTTTATATCATTACCCTGGTAACCCACCTTCAGGTCATGAAAGGGCAAAATGTATGTTAGCTTTTAGTAGCCATCTGTTACGTGTTTTTATATTGGTTGGGTTTAATCGATATCTCACACAAAACACTACTGGCGTTGCTAAGTAAGTACATACTTTAGTGTTGCGACTTTTTTTCTTCATAAATAAGTGTTTTTTTTTCATAGAAACTTTGCTATCTTAAAGGCCCACATTACCTCATAAAATTTGTGTGAGCAACAGTATTAGAAGAGTAACAGAAGAGTTTCCGCTTTCGTTGCCCTCTTTCGGGTACACCAATGTTTTATCCAACAAGTGTCAAGAATATAAAAATCGGAAATTAGGCAGAATAAAATTATTAAACTGACTGTCTCTTAACATTCTACAGTTATCTATTCCATGCATTCATAGTTTTGCTAAGTCACCAAAGACATTGTTACATATGAACACACACACACATACACACAATGGATTGGTTTCGAAAATGTGTAAATTAAAAAAGTGAGAGAGAATGCAAATTTATTAATATTATAGAAAATGTTTACTGTTATAAATTTACAGCAGCTCATGCTAGAACAAGCAAGAAAACTTAATTTAACTTGGGCCAAAATATATAAGCGGTAGGCGTGGCAGGTACTTGATTACGCCTCGTAATAGTTTATGTATTACGTACCAGCTGGCAAGTCGAGTTTTACACTAAAAACGGATTTTTGTAAATTGTGGGCGTATCTGTTATCCGACTATGCCCATTTTTGGCACGTCTATGGATGGCGTGATGGTTAATATATGTAACGTATTTTAACTTCATACGTTAATATTTGTGGCAGGTAAATAGACTTTTGTAGATTATGGGCGTGTCTGTTTTCGGGCCACGCTCATTTTTGGCAAATCGATGAATGAAATAATTATAAATATTTATACCAAATTGTAACTTCCTAGCTCAATTTTTTTGTTAGATAAATAGATTAGAATAGATTTTGGCGATTGTGGGCGTGGTTATTGACCGAACTAAAAAGTGCAGCTCAATATCTTAAAATTTAGAATATATATGTACTTTGTCTGGGTTTTGCAAATTGAATGACAAGTTTAGTTTACCCTCCATCTTATGTGGAGGGTATAGAAAAGACTAGGAAGAAGAAGAAAAAGGAAAGGAATTTCCGTCGTTTAAACTGTTCATTAGCGTTTCCCGAATATTTTAATGGATACTTCCTTGATATTGAAAACAAACTCATCTTCATAGCAGACAACAACAATATAAACTGCTTTTCTTTTTTCTAATTACTATGCACTTGTACAAGGCCAAGCACATATATACATATACATGTGTACAAACATAAACATTTACGTACACGTTCATGCGTATGAGTGATGTAAACAATGACGATGGGTTAATGGTGCCTGGTATTGGACCCAGCCACTCTTGAGTATCTACGGTGTACAATGTTTCTCACAATTTATCATTATTGTGTGTAAAGCATATCCAACAAGAAGTTGAGGAAGTAAAAGGTAGTGAAAAGTCATGTATGCATGTGTTTCGTGTATGTGTGTACGGCTATGGTATTTACACGTACAAAGCGTATACATATATTTAGAGTTACGGGTAAACCACATATTACGCGATAATTTTTAGAATAGCCTGAAATACCGTCCACCTGTAGGGGTGTTATGTATGCTAGTACGCTTTTTCTTATTATCAAAGTATTTGTGACTCGAAGATCAAATTCTGTACTAAATACGGTTTTCTGTAAATGATAGGCGTGTCTGTTATGAAATCCCGCACATATTTCCTCCATCGAAAGATTCCACATTGCAATTTTGTAGTCGTGAGAGGTTATTGTCGATTGTGGGCGTGGTCTAATTTAAGTTGCTATTTAGTGTATAAGAAATATTTCAATTTCAATATCCACTCTTAACTTAAAATTTATGACCCTGAACGTCCATGGCACTCAGATAATCCTTTGAAATAATAGCAACATAATTCCAAAATTGAATATGTGATATACACAAAGGTTACTCCTCAATCGTTTAATGACGTAAAAAAGTCATATTATGTGAGGTTTAAGTGTAGTGTACATGGACATATATGTACATAGGTGGCTGTGGCATCTGAATGAAAATATTTGCGTATGTGAGGTAGTGTTATTGTTGCTGCTTTATATTATTGTAAAATAACTGCACAACTATCATATTTTCATTTTCGTACCCTCTACCCTGATGCAGACGGTATATTAAATGTGTCAGTAAAGATAAGGGACTTTCAGCAGGAAGTTGAAATCTTCATAATCGTGAGTTGAAATTTTTTATATACAATAGCTTCATATGCAACGTTAATTAGACGGATATTGTCACGCCTATAATAAACAATCAACGCTCTTTAACGCTACATTTGTGTACCTTATGTTGACAGACATATAACACACACAACATGAGTAGGTGTTAAGAGGGTCGGAATTGTACACCTGCTCAGAGGCGAAGGGGTATATTGGTTTGGTTCGATATTTGTAAGTACGAGAAGGGAGCGAGCCACACCCTTAAAACTATAAGTATATACAGCATAAAGCATATACAGTGCGTCTCCTACAATTGTCGTACGCCTAATATTGTCTCTCTTACTTGCATTGTCTTGCTTTGCTTTCATAAAATTACAATTTTTTTATTCCCTATACTGAAAAGTTTATTCGTGTATGCATACATTCTATTTTGTTGTTTTTGTAGTAAAGTTTGTTTTTCCAGTTACTGTTTCCAATTTGTATACTGTGGGTTTTGTTGAGGCTCTTGTTTTTTCGGGTGCTAATAGAGTACCGCCAGTAAACAAATTCTGCGTGTTGTTAAAACTCTACAGAAAAGAAAAAAAAAATAAGGATAAATGGATTTGTGAATATGTTGGACAAATGTGGTTGAATTCTTCGTACAGCCCACAACATGAGTATGGAAAACTGGTCTAGAAATTGCTAAAGAAAATGTTTCTTACACAATCACTTATGCAGAGAATTCAATTACAACGATAATAAGTTTTCCTCTGAGTGATGAGCAATTGATATGAAGGATGGGAGATTTTGATACACGAGACTCTTTAAAATTAAATCAAATTTTTCGAATTTTGGTTTATGTAGCCATACACATATTAGCACCTCAACAGACGAACATGTGAAATTTCATTTCAATACATCTCATTGTTTGACGCCTTCCGTTCAACCGTTCAAATCATCCCCATTTCAGCATTTACAATGTTCTGCCGAAGCAAAAATAATAAAAAAATATCTATTTTTAGAAACGTCTTGCATGCGAGGCTGAGGTGTTGTGTAAGAATACTTTAATACACAGGGAACGTTAAATACGAGTATGGTTGGATGCTATTTTATGTAGAAAGCTATGTTTTCCCTTAAGAGCTGTACATGTACATAATGCGTGGTTTGTGTGCCTTGATCTGTATGGTCTTTGAATGTTGTTTGATACAAACAATGTAAGAGCAACGCAACAATCTTCTTTGACCGAGTTGGTGAGTGTGACGGATGAACTTGGTTATTGTGATTCCTATTCATTGCTATTAGCGTTGATTTGTTTGTATTTAAGATGTTGCCAAAAATGGGCGTGTCAGGTACATGATTACGCTTTCTATTAGTATACGTATTATATATCAGCATTCAAAGCGAGTTTTATACTGTATTGCTTTCTGAGAATTGAGGGCGCGCCAGTTATCCGATCACATTTTTGCCACATAGATAAAAATCTATATGTATACCGCAAAAGTTGGCCTATAAAATTGAAATTTGGTATGCAGATCTATAATTCTCCTATCTACCGCTAAGCCGCTAAGAAAATCGAAGGCCGATTAATAGACGTGCCCACAATCGACAAAAACCTTTATATCTGCCATAAAAGTTGGCCTAGGAACTTGCAATTATTATGCCATCCTCTGATGTGCCAAAATTCACCATAAAATTAGACTTGCATGCTGATATAATACATACACTATTAGGGGGCACATTATATATACCTTTGTTACGCCCACAGTTATGGAAGTGGAGGGTATTTAAGATTTGGCCTTGGTTTTGACTTTGTTAGACATATGGATAAGGGAAAGAGATAACCTGCACATATTTACATTTGAAAACACACACATGCCGAGTAATAAACCAATTACTTCTACATTGAGCGACTAGTGCCTCGTATTGTGTTATGTACGGGAACACATAATTGTGTCCACCGCAAACCTGTTGCTTTTGACTTTATTACTGGTTACTATAAATATTGTAGCTTGTAGTATATCTTTATAATTCATCACCTCAGGGATATTTGTAAACAAATGTCAATCATCAGATTAGAGGAGAAGTTAAACATTCCAATTTATTCATTGATCGACAAATTCTCATGCAAAAATAAACAGAATATGAAATTGTGCGCAACAATAAAATAATGTTTATGATGTTTAGATGACCAAAGGTAGGGCGACTCAGTTACTCAATGATTTCAGTTGAAGAGTGTCCTAGATTTCGTCTAGAACACTCTTCTTTATATAGTTTCCTTACTCATTATTTCTTTCTCTATTTTGTACTAATTAGCGTAAACCAATTAATCACCCAATCATCATCAACTTTTTTAACTATTCATTATACGCATCATTTTGAAGTATATAATCACTTGTAACACGCAGAAAGAAGCATCAGAGACTTCGCAGTCTCGATCAGAATGAAATTCCGAACTAATTTCGGTTTTTGGTAAATATTCTCCCGGTGCCCAAAATTTAACACTAAGATGCTGACTCCAAAATTGATTATTTTCGTAGGAAGATTGGTATTTATATGGTCCAAATTGGGTGAAAAAACGCATCAACAGTTAAACAAAATCTGTTTTAAGCATTTCCTTCGTACTACTGAAAAACCGCAGAAGTCAAAAATCGTAAAATGGCTTCACACGTTCCTTTCAGAGTTGTGCTACATCCTTTTAAAAATGAAGAGGATCAGTTGCGCCTATCGGAAAATGTTTTAACAAAAGCGAATGATTTTTCATGCATAATTTTTTTTTATTTTGTTGGCCGCCGTGGTGGTGGATGTTCAAGATCTGCCCTCAACCGAATATAACTTTTTTACTTGCTTAATGTAATTTTGTTTTCATTTATCTGTTTTTTTCTTCAGTTCTGTGTACGAGTTTTAGCGCTGACGAACTCCATACACGATGCATTTTACAGTGTCCTGCCTTTGCCACAACTACAACACAACAACTTGAGTGCACATGTACATTATTTGTCTGTTTTGTGCACATGAATCGTCGCAACTATCTGTAACTGCACAACGTCACTGGATTGGTACTTAAGTGAATATTTTATGCAGATACAACGCACTCAGAAATACGTAAACATATCAGTTAAACTGAGCGGTGTTAGGCTGTGTAAAGGACAATGAAATTTCGTGCTACATGTCAGTACAAATGTGATGATAACAATTCGCTATATTGTACATGTAATTGCAATTGCCGTCAGAGATATGATATAATGGCTAATGGGGTTGCCGCTTGTTTGTTACCGTGTCCGATAACAGCAGCTAGACTCAATCAATTTAAAACGAATTACAACGTCAGTACTAATATTAACTCAGCAACGCCATCTACCGCATATGGTAGCTGCCCCCAGTTGAATCAATATCGCAGTCTTCCTCGTAACCACTACAGTACGGTGAGGGAATCACTTTATAGCGGCAGTAACTACAATTATAAAAATAATATTAATGACGATGCCGTTGTAAGAACGAATTCAGAACAAGAGTTGAGAGTAAATAGCAAACAACAGCAGCTGCAACAACAACAGATATTAAATCATAGACATACGGCAGTTGAGGAAGAAAGAGATAGCTACAATCTAATACTGTGTGCAAAGTGTGCCGTGTGACGAAGGTATAACTTGAGCTGCGAACATCCCTCGTCCCAACTTTTCCATAAGGAAGCAACAGACGTTACCCGAGTAGCGGCAACCACAACCACAACCACAAATACAACAGCAACAACAGCTGGTGCTTATGGTAATCTGCCTGTGCCAGAGTTATCTGTTGCTACTTCCGCTGTGACGCAAACGCAAAGGATTTTATGTGAGAATTGCATTATTAATGATCAGCCCGTGATCTGGTGGGTATCGTGTCCACGTTTAGCTCAACAAAACACTTCCACTCACAGTCTGAAGAACTCAAGTACAATAACAGCGCGCTCTCAAAACCATCATCAGCAGCAAGATAGCAACATCAAACCATTTCACGACACCAAACAAATACGCGAAAGTAATATACCTTTTGCCAGTATAGTGCCCACGTCAGTACTTCCATACACAATGACAAAAACATCTGTGGGCCAAACAGTTAGTCAGCAACAACAACAACAACAGCAACAATCGACAAGTACTCAAAACTATATAAAACGAGCTATTGATACAGCTACACCTTCACCACCACCGCCACCTATATTGAGAGGACCACATCACCATCGTTCCATTACAGCACTACCCACATTGGACCTTTACGACAATTATGGAGGTATAACCTTAGCATCAACAATGGGTGCACATGTACAGCGCACCAATCAGCCAAGCATCAGGTGTAGGCATCATCAGCAGCAAGCGCAGCAGCTACAACTACAGCCAGAATCGCATCATTTACAACAACACCAGTATCCTTGTTGCAGTTCCTACAATATAGAGCACAAGATGCCTCAAGTGCACACGTGTCTGTGCGTCGGGGGCAAACTTTATCATGAATCACCTCATGCTCATGCTCAAGCTCAAGCGAATTTAAGAGCACCAGGCCCCGCAACCACAACCCCCAACACAAATCGTTTGTATAATCAAGAATTTTTCTGCGGTATAACAAAATAATTAACGGCATTTAAAAGTATTCTATTAATGCATACGTATGTATGTGTTTCCTATTCCACTCATCAGATTCAGATTATTGTTTAATGCATCAATTTGAAGAGCAAGAGTCCGGTTTGCCTGGCTTGAGGGACCAGGAATTTTACTTACTACATCGCAATATACCCGCCCTAAGAAGAACAGGTATTGACACCACAGGCATTCGTCAGCACTTTTTTCCTAATGGCGGCTGGGGTTGGATTATTTGTGGCATGTCATTTCTAGTGCATATTCTAACTACCGGCCTACAATTGTCCTCTGGCTTGACACTGTTTTATGCTGTTCAGCATATTCATAATGCCGCGGGTAACGGTAAATTGTCACAATCCTAAGTGTACATAGTCTGTGTACAAAATAGATACTGAAATAGTAATTCTCTCGTCCGACTTATTTAGAGTGGCTGGGTGCTCTTAATTGGTCTATATCTATGCTGATGTCACCATTTGTAGACACATTCTGTAGGCGCAAGTCAACGCGTCTGTTGGCTGTGGTGGGAGGTCTAATAATGTCACTAGGGGTATTGTTTACTTCCTTCGCCACTGAAGTGGATCAAGTGATTTTCAGTTACGGTAAGATGCATCGGACAGGATAGTTAGAGTAAAACTTCACTTTATTAATCGATTCTATTTTCCCCTTTCTAACTTTTCCATTGTATGCGCAACATATACTTTCATCATTTTTATACCCTCCACCTCAGTAAAGAAGGTATACTAAGTTTGTTCTTCCGTTTGCAACACCCAGAAGGAGGCGTCAGAGACACTACAAAGTATATATATTCTTGATCAGCCTCAAAAACTGAGTCGATTTAGACATCTATGTCCGTGTGTCCGTCTGTTGTTGATTATATTGAGCTGTTGTTTGAGATATTGAGCTAAAATTTTGTACAGGCACTTTTAGTTTTTGTACGCAGATCGCTAGTTAAAATGGGCAACATCGGTCAAAAGCCACGCCCACAATAGATAAAAATCTATTTATCTGCCACAAAAATTGAGCTATAAACTTAAAATTTGGGTACATCTATAAATATTAGCTTCATCGATCAATCAATAAAAATCTTTATATCTGCCACAAAAGTTGACCTAGGAACTTGAAATGGGCGTGGTCAGATAATAGACACACCCACAATTTACAAAAAACCATATTCAGCGTACAAGTAGACTTGTATGCTGATACGTAAGACATACACTATTAGAGGGCGCAATATATATATATTTGCTACGCCCACCGTTGTGGAGATGGAGGGTATTTAAGATTTGGCCCAAGCCAAATTTAGTTTTCTTACTTGTTCTTCTTTGTTTTTGTGTTCAGGTTTCATTTATGGAGTTGGGGCAGCCATGGTACGCGAAACGTCCACAATAATGTTAGGCAACTATTTTAAGAAACGTCGATTATTTGTAGAAATGGTAGCTATGTCCGGGGAGGGTGTTGGTATAGCTTTATTTTCAGTGCTTTTAAGGGAAGGTGTTGGGTAAGTATTTTTCTTCCGTTCAAGCTTCCTCAGTAATAACATCTAAATAAAGCAATCTGTTAAACTTTAAAATGTGATTTTTTTCATTTTAGTAAAGTGGGCTGGCGTTGTGGTTTACAAATTATAGCTGCTATATGTTCGATATCTTTTTTTGTGGGTCTTCTATACCGACCTGCTTCCCTGTATCATCCTCAACGCAGAGCTATACAACATTTAAAAAATCAACGCAAAAAAGTTGGTCGTCTTTGTTCTACACCCTAAATGACTGGAAAACATTAGTAATGTTTTTCTTTTCTAGTTACGTGACCATAAAGTGGCACAAGGTCATTTGGAGCCAAATATTTTAAAGAAAATATTTCAAGACATATCAAATCTAAAATCCAGCACGGTCAAAATTCTTCTATTAATATCGGCAGTGGCCAGTTTAGGCATTTACACACCAATGTTTACTATGGTAAATGGAATAGTTTTCTTAACTTAACTTGACTTAACTTAAGAATAGAAGAGAGGAGTGAAAAGGTCACTCATGTTTTAAATAATATTTGTAACGTATGCCTTTCCTTATGTAGGCATTTAATGCAGCAAGAGAGGGTTCCGATGTTCAGGAGTTGGTATTAATGCAAACCATTTTAGGTATGTCTATAACTGTGGGCGTTGTTTTAGCTGGTGCTCTAATACGACGACCATTCATCATACGAAATTTTATTATATCCAATGCGATTATATCACAAGTGAGTTGAGTTGATTTGCCTGCAATTTTTAATGAATATTCCAATCATTTCTTTATAGTTCTTTATAGCGTCTGTAGCACTGACCATTCTATTCATGTCCTTCGTTATGAGCTATGAAAGCTTATGCATATTATCCGGACTTTATGGCGTAGGATTTGGTGGTTTTCGTTTTTCGTTTAAAATGTTGGCCTTGGAGCGAATTAAATTGAAATTTTCCAGAACCTGGAGTTTTCTGCGCGGCATTGAAGCAATACCGGTTTTGATTAGTGTACCTTTGACAGTATTCCTAAACGATTATTCTTTGAAATATGGTCGAGCTGGTTATTATATATGTTCGGCGGCTACTGCTATTGCAGCAATTATAATATTTTTTTTAAATCAAAAGCAAAGCATGCCAGCTGCGCCGCATCCTCCAGAAAATGGCCTCATACCACGTTTGCGTTCTATGTCTACACAATATGGACGCGGAAAGTTACGCTCTTCTTTTACAACAGACTATCCAAAAATTAATGGCTGCGACTATATGGGACTCAGTTTTTTAAATCGCAGTTGTGTTAGTCTAAATCAAATGGATACGCCGGGTCCATGCTTATATAGTTCTCCGTTACGCAATCAATATCAACATGGTCAGCATCACCGTCTAACGCCCTTTCACTCTAATCCTCATGTATGCTTGCCAACGCATGCCAATGAAGGTTATCAATGTAATACCAATACGAGTCATTATCCCAGGCGTAGCCTTTCTTTTCTACAAAATGTCAATTGCTGTGGCTCTAGACATCTACAATGCAACTGTCCAGCCCAGATGCAATGGTCGCACCGCGATGTGAGGTGAATTTCTATAATTTCTTTAGAAGTACGAATTATACTAATTATTGTTCTTACCACCAGGATGGACACAATTCAGCCCTTCGTGTGCACTTGTAGTTCCGCGATGTATACGCACAATTGCAGAAGTCAAAGTGTGCCCGAAGGCCTATCCACCATCGGTCAACAGCAATGCTATTGTAAAAGTCAGCCGACCCGAGAAATCATTTATATACCACAACAACCCACACAAAGACTGGAATATCCTTGTCTCCATTCACGCCAAAGCATAAGAAGGAAAACTGACTTTAATATAGACAGACAGATAGTCTCTACAGTGCCCAGATGCAAACTAAAACGTTCACAGTCCTGCACCAGGCCATTACAACTTGTTGAACAGATGACTACCTCTGTCTAGGAGGGCACATTGCATTTTAATTTTAATTAGTATAAATTACAATAATGAGAACACGTTGTTCAGTTTCAGCATCCGCGCTGATATATACTTTACGCTTATGATATATGCCAGTATTGTATCTGAAGGGTTGCTCATTAACATGATATGACCTAAGTACTAATACAACGATTTCATTATCACTTTTATTTCACAAAAGGTGTCCATCTCGATTTAAAAAAAAAATCACTCATATCTTTATAGCGTAATTACAGATGAATGCAGAGTACGTGCATTACCTACTCTCCTAATTAATAAATTATTTTCCAACATTTTCACGTAAAATTTTTATCCATTACAAAAACATCGTCAAACAACTTTTCTCATTCACAATGTAAATTATTATATTGTAGTTAGTCGGCTGAACCGATAATTATGTATTGTAGTATATGTCAAGGCCAAATAAGTAAATTTACGATAATCTCGTAAAGATAGAATAAAATATTTTCGCAAGTACTTTTAACCCAATCGGTCCATCAAGATATAAGTCGCATTTGTTTCATTCGAATATTTCGATGAAATTTGGTATAAAGATATACTTTGGCACAAACACGATCCCTTTAAAAAACCAACTGAATCGGACCCTTGTGGAATCACTTATTTGTGACGAAGGAGGTGGGTAATAAAAAGTTAATAAAGCACATTTGTATAGTATAGTACAATAAATAATTAACTCTACCAAATTAGGACCCGATCGAGGCATTTTTGGAACCCTCTTTCATGTACTAATAGCAGAGAATCGCACCTCTCAAGTTTTTTAAATAAAAATTTACAGATATAGTTTATTTAACTTAAAATCAGTGAAAATGTTATAGTCGGTCAAGTTCGACTATTTAATATCCTACATGACTTAGTGTCACAAATTATACTACAATTATTTCAGTTGCATCAGTGAACCCAAGGCATTGTCATATAAAAGTCAGTTCGTGAAATATCATTATATGGAAAGGGGTTCTAAAAATGATCCGAACGGGTCCAACATTTTTGTACAGCCAATTGACTATTCTGCACCAAATGTTGTCCAAAAATATTGAGAATTGTAATTTTTTGCCATATGAAGACTTCAATTATAAAATAACTTTAAATGGGAGAGGTTTTAAAAATGGTTTGATTTGGTCTATTTTCAATAGGGTACCCCATGGATTAATATATGGTTTAAATTTCATCGAAATATCTCAAAAAATGCAATCTGTAGCTTGCACACATATTTATATAGACAGATTTTGATACAGTTGATACAGGATTGCTGTACAACTGAAACTAAGTGGTGTAGGATGTTAAATGGTCGGGTTTCACCGATTATAACATTTTCACTTGTTTTTGCCAAAATTGTTTTTAAATTTAGAACAAATCCATTTTTTTTTTTTTTTATTTAGATAAACGGAAATCTATGTACTACGTGTTGAACGGAAATTACTCGTGAACATTAAAAAAGATTTTTATGTAAAAATTTCGTAGAAACGTATATCATAAAAAAATAATGTTTATTCGCGATGTTCGTGGCGTATAATACAACCTAAAACCGTTTACTTTTCACAACAACTCACCCCACCCACAACCACCTACTACTACTGCTACCACTACTACTACTACAACATTTTCCACAACTCAATCAATCAATTGGTACACTCAAGTATAAACCTCGAATTTTTACTATTTATATGTACATACAGGTGTTTTTAGAAGATGCATCTATTATGTATCTAAAAATTTAACAAAAAACAAAAAACAAATGCACCTTTTTGGAAGCAACAGAATTTTTTTGTCTTTACACGTAATCATTCTTCCACTCATACAATATCGTACTTATCATCCTCGCTCCAAGCAAGGAACAAAACAAGTAAGAAAACTAAATTTGGCTTAGATCAAATCTTAAATACCCTCCACATCTGCAATAGTGGGCGTAGTGGGCAGGTATATTATTACGCCCTCTACTCGTGTTTTTATTACGTATCAGCTTGCAAGTTTAGTTTTATGGTGAAATTGGTTTTTTATAAATTGTGGGCGTGTCTGTTATTCCCCCCACCTATTTTTGGCACATTGATGGACGGAAACACTGTAGATGTTCGCACTAAATTCCAAGTTCATAGGTTAATTTTTATGGCAGATATATAAATTTTTGTCGATTGTGGGCGTGTACGTTATTTGACCATGCCCATTGAAATACTTATAGATGTACACACCATAGTACATAGCCTATTTTTTTTGGCAGATAAATAGATTTTTGTTGATGGTGGGCGTGAATTTTAACCGATTTTTCCCACTTTAAATAGTAACACTCGTGAAAAAACTATAAGTATCTGGACAATATTTCAGCTCAGTATCTCAAAATTTACGCCTGTGAGAATGCCAACAACAGACGGACACACGGACATACATGTCTAAATCGACTTACTTTTTGAGGCTGATCAAGAATATATATACTTTGTAGGGTCTCTGACGCCTACCTCTGGGTGTTGCAAAAGGAGGAACAAACTTAGTATACCCTTATCACTAAGGTGGAGGGTATAGCAACATGAAAAAGACTTAAACTACAACAAAATATAGATTTAATGCATTTTATAAAAGTATAGATACTGATGTGCATGCATACACAAACATCTATGTATAGATGTTTTAAGTAGGGCCTATGTGCGAGAAAATATGACTTATACGTGTTAGGTACTCGTATATATATATATATATATATACATATATATTTATAAACAAATTAATTAAACTTAAATTTACAATAACTTTTTAAAATTTATACGTGACACTTTTAGATGAATACAGGTTTTCTCATCCACCGACCAAAGGGCGAACAAAAAAGTAAAAGAAAAAGTATATTTGGCTCAAGCCAGATCGTGGATACCCATCATCATCATTAGGGCATTAATATAAATTTATGACTGGCAACGATATTTATTATTATACAGGACGGTTTAATCCAAATCTTTAAGAGAATAGCGCTTGAAAACCCTAAATTTCATATCAAGATGGATAGACAGACATAACTGAATTGATTTAGAAGTTTATATTGATCATATTATTTCACACTTTGTAGGATCTCTGAAGTCTGCCATTACAAACGTTTCGACAAAAAATCTGTGACCTCAAGATGGTGGGTTCAAAAAATGACAAAAATTTTTATGTAAAAACAAGTAAGAAAATAAATTTAGCTTAGATCAAATCTTAAATACCCTTCACATCCACAACGGTAGGCGTGGCAAATATATATATATATATAATGCGCCTTCTAATAATGTATTATTAACGTATCAGCCCGCAAGAGGAATTTTACGCTAAATGTGGTTTTTTGTAAATTGTGATCGTGTCCGTTATTCGACCACGGCCATTTTTGGCGTCTCGATGGATAGGATAACCATAAATAGTAGCACTAAATTTCAAGATCATGTGGCAATTTTTGTATCAGGTAAATAGATTTTTGTTGATGGTGGGCGTGTCTTTTATGCGACTACGCCCATTTTTGACAAATCGATGAAGGAAATATTTGTGGATGTACATATCAAATTTTAAGTTCATAGACCATTGTTTGTGGCAGATAAATAGATTTTTGCAAATTATGGGCGTGGTTTTTAACCGATTTTGCCCATTTTAAATAGCGATCTGCGTGCAAAAATTAAAAATGTCTGTACAAAATTTTAGCTTGATATCTCAAAATTTACCGTGAGAATGCCGAAAACAGACAGACACATGGACACACGGACACCTGCCACATGCATCTCTGAATCGACTCAGCTTTTGATGCTGATTAAGAATATATATACGTTGTAGGGTCTCTGACGGCTACCTCTGGATGTTGTAAACGGAAGAACAATCCAGCAAAATCGGTCAAGATCCACGCCTACAATCGACAAAAATTTATATATCTGCCATAAAGTTTAAATTTAGTATGCATGCACACAATTAACTTATCCATCGATGTACGAAAAATGGGTGTGGAGGGATAAAAGACACGTTCACAATCAACAAAAATCTTTATATATGTCACAAAAATTAACCATATTTATAGTTATCTCAGTCTTCGATGTGCTAAAAATGGGCTTGGTCTGATAAAAGACACACCCACCACCAAAATAAACCCTATATCTGATACTAAAATTGACACATGATCTTGAAATTTAGTGCAACTATTTATGGTTATCCTATTTATCGATTTGCAAAAAATGAACGTAGTCGAATAACAGGACGCCCACAATTTATAAAAACCCTATTCGTAATTAATATCCACTTGCAAGCTGTTACGTAATAGATACACTATTAGAGGGCGCAATATATATACATTTGCCAGGCCTGCCGTTGTGTATATGGAGGGTATTTAAGATTTAGCTTAAGCTGAATTTGTACATTACAGAGTTCAAGAAGTCCCCATAGGAAACCCCTTTCTCACAAGAACCACAACCCTACAGTTTCACTTTATGATAAATCATTGCTCCGATGTATAAAAACGTTTCGAAATATTAGGATATTAATTAAGAGACAAAAGTGTAACCATAGAGAATTGTGTTAAGAAGATTTTATGAAAACGACTTTAATCGTTTCACCGATAAATCGATCGCATATTCCAATATTTGCATAAACGTAAACACCTAATAAATTGAATTGTTCACTAAACTACCAAACTTTGCCCATTACTCATTACCTACACACCCACCACCAACAACTTTTCCACATCAACTTATATTTACTACAAATATCGACATACATAAATATATAGAGAAAAATGCTTTAAAAAGTTTTTTTTTAATAAAGATTTATGGTACTCAGCATTGAAACTTAAATGTTGAAGTTTGAAAAGTAAAATTCAAGTCTTGGATTCTCTCTCACAAATTTTACATATGGTATTAAAATAAAGAACATAATTATGACATAAAAATGATATTTTTTTAGTTTCGACTTATGAGGGAGTCAGCCCTTCGAGGGACTACTAATGTTTTTGCCGTGTTTAAAATCGATATGTCGAATTTTTGTGACAGACAAATTACAAATTGATGAAAGGACACACATGGCTTCTTCAGTCTTGCGAGCCATTACAAATATTGTCAAAAAATTGAACATCATAAGATTGTTATTGCCCTCTGCCTACTGCGATGGCATATAAGCCATAAACTTAATCTAAATAAGCAAGCAAACTGTCAGATTAAACACGATTATAGCCTCATTCTTAATCAAAAATTGAATTCTCTAAGACGATCTAGTTCAGAACAATAAGGACTAACGAAATATTGCTATGATATGGCATTTACCAAGTTTACATTAAAATGTAAATCAAAATAGTCAAGACCACCATTTATAGCTTGGAGCTTTAGTGTGATATTACGGCGAAATACATTTGGTAGAGGCAACAACTTTTACTTATTTTAGGGCGCCATCTAGTAAGCATAGCTTATTATCATTACAAATCATCATTGTTTATGTTTTTAATACAGACCTGCACATTCAAGTATTAAGTAATCTTTGCTCAGAAATTTTAAAATGGTTATGTATGTTAAAGATATAAAAATAGAGCTCTTCAGTAAAAATGTGAAGATTGCGTGATTAAGCGTATAATCAAATAAATTTCGAGAGACTGAGCTGAAATTTTGTACACACATTTTTAGTTTCTGCACGCAGACTGCTACTTATATTGGGCAATATTGGTCAAGAGCCACACCCACAATCAACAAAAAACTATTTATCTGCCACAAAAATTGAGCTATCAAGTTGACATTTGGTAAACATATTTATAATTATACCTTTCATCGAAAAACGGCTATGATCGGATAACAGACACGTCCACAACTTATTTTACCAATTTTCAATACAGATCTGCGTGCAAAAACTAAAAGTATATTAACAAGTTTTCAGCTCAATAACTCAAAATGTATGAGGGTGAGATTGCCAACAACAGACGACCGCACAAACACACGCGTCTATATCGTTTCAATTTTTGCTGCTGATCAGATATATATATACTTCCTAGTGTCTCTGATGCCTCCTTCTAAGTGTATCTTTTGTGGAACGTATAAAAACATAAACATCTGAAAAGTGGAGTTATATCATTTTTCAATAAAACATTCCACATATTTTATTGAGCACGTTTCTCTTATAATACAACTGAGGCAACTTTAAAACATATGATACTGATAACATTTCACTATTGTACCTGGCATGAGAGATGAAGAATGTAAACAAATCTCACTTGCATATATTTACACTTGCATATTTACGTAGTTGTTACAACTATGTGTGGGCATGTGTTTTCTTTTTTCTTTACGTCATTGCAAATGAAAAAGCTTAATCCGATGCACACGCGGTATACGTTTGCAGGATGTAAGAGATAAACGCCAGCGAGTTGAACAACAAAGAGAGTATCATGGCGTGTGAAAAGTGCACAAACACACGCACTCGAGCATACATGGAAGCAAGGGATTTTTCCTTTTTAGTCTCAGCATCATTGTTATCTGGTTTGCATCTTAGGGAAATGCTTCACTTCCTATCAGTCGGATGTACACAAATATATAAAGGAATAATTATAACGACTTGTAAATTTTTTTCTCAACACATTACATATTGGATTCAAGGCATTTATTCTGTTTTATTTCAATAATCGTGTACATTACTATACAACTAGTAACTATTGGGCTGCTCAACGTTTACTACGTTGCAATATATTGTGAGAAGAAAAAGTGAAAAAGTGGAAAATATTTTGTGTGCGTGGAAAAGTCGCTGTTGCCGTTGCCGAATATTCGGTTATGTTTTCTTGCATAAGTTGGAAAACGAAGGAAAACCTTAGTGGACAAATTTCTTATACATAAATATATAAATTTATCCACACACATGCATACACAATTTATACATTATTTGTGAATATAAAGTTTTTCTTTACGTCAACGAAGAAAATTTACCTTAAAGTCTCCTCGTACGGGTATCCAACATTGCCTCCAAATAGGTGTAATTCGTAAATATATAAAATAGTAGCATAAAAAAATGAAAAAAACTTAATTAAATTAGATTAAAAAAAAAAATTTAAACCAAAATGCTTCAACAGTTATCATATGAATGTATTCAAACGCCAGTTGATTGCTGCCACATACACACCCTCACTAACAACCGCATCGAGCGGTTTAATTTAAATCATTAAAAAATTAGTTTTTTGAAAAAAACACACACACTTACAGCCAAACGAACAGAGAGAAGAGATTATCATTGTTCGTCCTTTAACTATGTCATAGTAAGCATTTTTTAAGTTGTGCATTGTATCATCCTAAACCAGTAAAGATTTAAAATTCACTTGTCACGCGATGTTTCATTGAAGTTCAGTTGCTGAGGTGCGTTAAACATACAAAGGCACAAGGAAAGAATACAACGTCAACGAGAATAGCAGAAAAGTGTAAGCATAGGCCATACGCCTTTAGTCAAGAGGATACAAAAGCAACACACGCACGCATATATACATAATATATATAATTTTCAAGAGTGTCAAAATGAGTGTAGCCATGAGTGTAAATAACGGTAAGTACAATGCAAAAAGAAAAAGATAAAAAAAAACACCGGACTAACTAACAATAGAGAATACATTTCAAAGATATGAGTTTTAATGAATGAAATGGTCACTCTCAACCATTTAATACTCTACTCCTACTAGTCTCGTCTTGTTACAACTAAAAACAAGTGTAAGGTATTTAATTGATTCAAATTTTGAATTTTGAATTTGAATCGATCAACGAAGAAAAGTGGGTGTGACATTTGACGCTAGGACTTACAAACATCCGTAATACCAATAATATACCCTATTAAGTGGTGCAGGGTATATTAGTTCATAGCAAAATGACCTGAATTCTGGTACAATTCTCTAAGAAACGCCGCACTTCTTCTTCACATTTCAAGATGAAAAGGTCACTTTAGTTGATTTAAATTAGTGATTTTGGGGCAAAAGTAGATTTCGGAATATTTTCAACAAGTTATGGTAAAAATTATATCTATTTATGTTTAAATTATGGTACAATTGCGGGGTATTGATTTTGAGCGACCATGCCTTTTTCTTTCGTTTTCTTTGCTTTAGGTTTACATCATGCCGCTTCTTTGGGAACCATTGATGCATCAGTTAAGGTGGGCCAGTTATATCATACGCTGAACCGTGTAACTTTAATATATTCAATTTTTCACAGTCCACACGTCCAACACAAATCGAACGTAATTATGATTCAGAAGATGAAAACTCTGGCCGCAGAAAAATTAAACATATCTCATCTACTGAGTTTTATGCGAAACCGTCGCAATATTCCAAGTTTGATATACGAGAGCAGGTACTGATTATATGATTATAGTGCTTTCGGATTTGTGAATTTTATTCAATCTTTTGTAGTACTGCTTGACGGATCGCCAACTGAATACTATTGAACGCTCAAGACGAGACAGATTTTTTGGTTGTTTATCACGACGTGCTACACCGCAATCGCTTTTGGGTGGTTGTGTGGGGCGGCGAGTACCCTCTGATGAAAACTTGGCTGTTTATGCACCATTCTACAAATATCCACGTTATCCACATCCATATTTACAGGCAGATGCTGCCGTCAATAGAATAGATTTGGAAACTTCATACTTTCGGCGCCAACCTGCCTCGATATTGAGTACATCAAAAATGGTGGAAGGAGCTGCAGACAGCCGCATGGGCTGGCCAAATAGTCAGCAGTCTTATTATGGTATTAGAAGTAATAATAGTGAGGATTTAAATTATTTCAATAAGTCCAGGTACAAGCAGATCATATGTGATATTCAATGATATCGTTTATCGTTATAAAATAATATAATTTTCATATACTAGTTCATATGACACCCCTCCTATTGTGGGTGTTCCCGGACCATCACCAAGGTACCTTAAATGTTTTACAGTCCCCTCTCATATTTTCTTCTAATGAGCACCTTTTTTTAGAACTAAACATGTTAGCTTCGCGCGCTCTCATACTCTAACCTCCTTTGACGACTTTAATGTTGGCTTTCGCTCTTCGCAACACATTAAAACGGCCAGTAGTCAAGAACGTTTGTTAGGTGGTAAAAAACCAATCGCCGCATACAACCCTTGCTATGAAACTTTACCAGCCTACGTACCGCAAATGCCATTAATTGGTTCCAATTCAGCATTACACATGATATCGCAGCCGACAGCTTTGCCTAGAGGTATGCAGCAGCATGGTCACTCCCACCAAGGGCAACACCACAGCCATTTGGGGCATATTCATCACAGATACCTAACAGTATGTGGGCAGGAAAAACCTGTTCAAACACAACAGCCTATAGCAACAATATTAGCATCTCGTACTTTGGAAGATGAAATGTCCACTATGAATGCTATACCATTAATAACATGTACTGCTACAAATGCACCTGCGCCACTAAGTCCTGAGGTAATTGTTGTTGAGAAAAAGTTTCGCAATGCCATGAAAACACAAGCCACACAAACTGATGTACGTAAGCATGATTTCGAGCAGCGTTTAGAACTCAGTCCACGTACTATACACCGCGTTAAGGTTGTTTCTCAGGGAGCACAAACCAATGGTATACAAAATGGTAAATTCTTAGCTCAAAGTTTATTAGAAATTCCTACAGAACTCACAATCAAATCTATTGTGGACGTACAAGATCACGAAATGGTGTTTCGTACACAATCCGAAATTCCTCGACGACAACCGTTGGAATTGAATTTTCCTTACTATCAACCACCGCCGCCACCACTTGAATATCAGAATAATACGACAAAAGGCCAACCATCTCTTTCGCAAAAAGACGATATTTTCACTTATGAGAGCAACAGTTTCCCAAGGCGCACATGTGGCTACCGCACAGATACGGATTATCACAGTTTACCTCGTAGGGACTTTCAAAATCTTCAAGATATTTGCAAGCATATTACCGAATGCTCTGAACTCTTAGGTACTGCGTCTATAGATATAATCTCTGATTTGTTACCACCGCCACAAGAATATTGTCATGATGATGAAGATTCGTTGGAAATAACTCAAACTTATCCCAAAGAGAACAAAGACTACAATCGTCGCAAGTCTTTTATAGCTACTGACGACTCTAATAAAAGTTCACCATTCCGACGGGACGATGTGCGTCGTCAATCTATGCCGGTTTATGTTCAGAGAGAAAAATTATTATATATTAATTCTACGTCACCGCAAACATTTTCCCGCAAGTCATTTCGTGATAATATGTTAAATGAAAAGGAGATCATTATTGATTTTAAGCCTTCTAAAAGCTTACATAAGACACATTTTAATGTTATCAAACACCAACCAAAATTTGACGAATTTGAAAAAAAGCCGACCGTAAAATTGTCGAAAGACTTGTCCACACTAATTGTAAAACCTTTAGATCAGGGTGAAGATCCAGATTATCCCGTATATGAAAACGTGATAGACCCAATTGATAAAGTTTCTCATGTTCACGAAGCCGAGAGCAGTGATCAAGAAGGCAGGGAAGAACAAATTGTAGTCAAGTCAGCTCCAGCCAGTCCGCACAAAGACGAGCCACTTATTTGTCATCCATCTACATACCCTTCCTCGGATTCACTAGCTAATGACACAACCCGAGATCACTCTGATGGTAATTGGAATGAATCGCAAGTTACCGTTTTAACAGCGGAACAACGCTCAGAGGCTTCGTTTAATTCACATAATTTGTTAACACCTTCTACTCGCCGTAAACATCTACTGTTACAACACCAACAACGCAGTTCCATAGATACAGATGCTTTGGATTTAGAAGAACAATTTAATGATCAGGTGAAGTATGGACGGACTTGTAATATATTTTATATATTCGATATAATTTGACTTTGCTATTTTAATCTATTTAATCTATAGAGCCCAACATACAGCCAAGCGTCGCTGTCTTTAAAAACTAAGTCACCCGTGGTAGTTCCAAAAGAGTCCAACATTGCTTTCTCCGTACCAGCTCTCCCAAAACTTATATCTCCATCTATAGAAGTAACAACGACATTCGAGCAGGTAACTACCGTACATAGGCCAACAAAAATTGCAGCCACTTCTCCCCGAGAATGCAGACGCAACATGAATTCGTCTCCAATTCAATTGGAACAAAGACGGTAACTTGTCCAGATTTCCTTTTAATAACACGTATTCTTAACATGTGACATATCTAGTTCATCTGAAATATCTTTAAGTTATCTAATGACATTTGGAGATAGTCAAAAACTACCTTCAGGGGGCAATGCCGATGTATCCGAATGTAGCACAAATACCAATACTGAAGATTATGCAACATGCACTGACACCTCAAGGCGTACAGCAGGTATAAGGCCAAGTTTTGCCACAACAACCACTACAACAAGCTCATCATCAACTACACAAGTACCAGGTTTGAAATAGTCTCTTGTACCGTCTGTCTATAATTAGTTGTTGTGTTAATAAAATTCGGCCATTTATACCATAGCAAATACAATACTAAATATCTATCTCGCTCTTTAACTTCATGTCTATTTTTTAAACACCACGTTTCACCGCGTTGCTCTGCAAACGACCACATTAGATTTATATCCAAAATATATTGATCGTGTTTGTCTTAGTTGCATTCAGCCATACCATTTTAGATGGTATTAGATGTTGTTGCTTGATGTATGTATGATGATGCTTTGTATGTCATTGTATTATCCTATGTTTTCTTTATGTGATACTAAAGCATTTCGCTAAATACTAATAAATTTTTAACCATTTTGAATTATTTTCACTAAAGTTTCCACACAGAGCTCACAAATGGATCGCACGCATGCCGAATCATCATTCGAAAGTGCTTCTTCTTTACACTCTTCGAAGTGTGACGCGATAACTGAAGATTTGACACTTGAATTAAGTGCTGAGATAAAAACTAAGCCCGAATCGAATTCAAATTTAATCTCTTTTAATAATGAGAACGTGAAAGTATCTCCCAGTCATTCGGTTACTAGTACGTCGTCTGGAAGTTACAATGTAATGGGTGAAGGTAGAGTTGCAGATTTTTATAAGCAAAAAACTCAAGATGAGATGGAGGAGGTACCCCAAAGAGAAACAATTCAAAGTAAAATGGAATCCATATCAGACGATGAACGCAGTGAGGTACGTTATTCTTCATCGGGCTACTATGAAAGCCCACAAGATGATGGATACTCAATTAAATGGAAAACAAAGCGTTATCGATCAGAGGAAGAACGCAGACGCCGGAAAAATATAATGAAATTCAATATAGAAAAGGAAAATATGCGCGCTCTAACGAGTCCTATTAATAGAGAGTATATTAAAGGATCTCCTGAAAAGCCGAAACTCTCAATATTAGTCGATGCTACAAGTCCAGTTAAGTTAAAACGTTTCCGTCCTAAAATACGTCGACAGTTACGTCGCTTATCACGCGACGACATTTCCTCTAAGCCAACAAAATCAATTGAAAATTTATCACCAACTCGGAGACAATCTGAAGCATTAATTGAAGCTATCATTTTGCACGTACCCTCTCCGGAAAAGTCAGAAGAAACAAAAATTCAAAATCGTGTGGACTCTTTATCGCCCCATCACCTAAAAGCCCTATCAGAAACGTATCAATTAAAAACCAAATCCATCGAGTCGTTAAATCGTTCAGTTTCGCCTGGATCGGATTCTGTATTTTATAGCGAGGCTGATGCCAACAACGTGGAGCATAATAGCGCACTAAATTCCCACGATAGCAAGGAAGTAGAAGAGCTTAGCGTAGTATGTGATTCGGTAGAATCTTTGCCATATATAGACAACGAACCAGATATAGTTAAGCCACCGTCTGATTTTGCCGATTCACCCATAACAAGTAAAACTACACAACGTTTATATAAAAAAATGGATAAACGATTTCGTTCTGAGGAGCGCTACCAAGGCGATAGAGGGCGTCATTACAAAAATCGAAAAGACAACATTAGAGCTAAGGTAGAGAAAATGATTTCAATTAATCAACTTACCTATATTTTTCAAATTGCATTGAATTTCGGATTTTTCAACATTTTGTTAACCTGTACTTTACACACTTGGTTGGACGATATTTCTTGTTGAGGACAGAAATCGGTCAAGGGAAAGGCTCAAAAATATCTAAAAATATATTTTTATACGTATCATACACACACTGTCGATGTAACGCATTCCTTATTTATTCGATGTTATTTTGTTTTTCTTCTTATTGTCCAATTAGAGCGAAGAACGCAATCAAGAGATGATAAAGAAAACTTCAACTATATTACGATCGACTGGTTCTAGCCCCTGCATACTGCCAGAATTTAATGTTGACGTTAAACAGCAAACAATTTACATAGGACACTATGATTGCTCACGCTACACGCGTCTAACCGATTCTGATATATGGGCTCAATTGGATCACCAAAGTTTGGGTGAGTAAAAGTCCCAAAAAAGTGTTTTGAAATCAACTTTAAACATTTTTCAGAAAAAAATCGTGATCGCCGCAATTCGACTGATTCCGAGAGAAGCTTTTATTCTAAATACCAAGTAACCCTACATCGTTTGGTGCAACGTCGTTGCACTTTAGAAATGTATCGCCGGCAAAAAAGTGACATATTTAGTAAGTATTCTCGTATTTTTTTTCAAATACTTAACGCGCCCAATGTTCTTGGTGTGGCTAAACTTAGAAATCTAATTATTCAGAGTGTTGGCATTTTTTTTTTGGTGTTTCCATTTAATCGAAAGAGTGTCACGTTAAGATGACACTGCTTTTAGTCAACCAAAATAAATGTCTCATAGAAAGCAGTGCAGAGTTCTTTGCATAAATTCCTTCGCGCTGAGTTTATTCTTTCGCTGAAACTTAGCAATACAACATATGCATATGGCAATAATGTTAGGTACGTAGTGAATGGGCGACTTCTATTCCGTCAAGTATGTTGACCTCAAAATATCATAATACAAAATAATTGTATGTAGAGTTAATTATCTCAAATTCCCCGCCTGAGTCTTTGCGCCGTAAATTGGAAGAAGTACTGAAGCTCATGTTATTGATATGGGCTCGCGAAAGTCATGTTTTAGCCAAACTAACGCAAGGAAAATATGGTTCTTAGAAATAATCCAACAAGACATTTCGGTAATAAATCAGTGTATGTTCTTCTTTTTGTACAAACAGGAGTGGATAAAACCGTGGTGGTTAAAAGTGATTCGGGTGAATTCGGTTTTCGTATTCATGGCTCTAAGCCGGTTGTGGTAGCGGCCATAGAACCGGAAACGCCAGCGGAATGTTCTGGTTTGGAGGTGGGAGATATTATAATATCGGTTAACGGAATACAAGTTTTGGACAAACATCATACGGAAGTGGTAAAAATTGCCCATGATGGTTGTGAAAAACTGGAATTGGAAGTGGCACGCACTTTAGGTGTACTGATGAATGAACAACAGGAACCACCGATACAAGTCATATACAGTGGCTACTTGTGGCGTCAAAGTGGTCAAGCTAAGGGTTCTCCCAACATTAAGAAATGGGTGCAAAGGTGGTTTGTTCTGCGATCAGATAATTGTCTCTACTACTATAAGACTGAGGAGGTAAGATTGAGTGAAACTCTATTTAAAACAAGTCTACATTTTTTTACTTAACGCGTATATTATTTGACTAATGAAGGATACGCAACCGGTGGGTGCGATGATTATGGTTAAACATCAGGTAGACATTTGTTCTCCCAAAGTCGGTAGGCCTCATGCATTTAAAGTGGATTGTGGCGAGGGTATACCGCTTTATATGGCTGCTGATAATGAAGAGTTGGCCAACAGTTGGTTAATGGTGTTGAAGAAAGCAACCGAGCAAGAAAACTCCTGGTTGGACAAAAGGTTTCATTCTGTTAGTTTACTTCCCTTTATGAGTACATTACCGAATGTTTTCTTGCCTAGTTCTCGCAATCTCTACAAGACACCAAGCAGCATAAGTAGACCAGATTGTTCCGGTTATTTAATGAAACTTGGTTCGAAATGGTGCGGTTGGTCGAAACGTTACTGCGTCTTGAAAGACGCTTGTTTGTATTTCTTTCAAGACATTAACGCCAAAACAGCTTTGGGTAAAAAAATTTAATAATAATACACAAAGAGCTTGTAGAAATGACAGAATGAACATGTGTTGAGTTTTAGGCATGATCTGTTTGCATGGCTATAAAGTGGCTTCAATATCGACATCGGCCTTGGGTAAAAGGAATTCCTTTGAAATCGTTCCACCAGAATCTAAATTAAGGCATTACTATTTTCACGCGGAATCTGACATGGAGAAGAAGAGGTAAAGCAACCTAACATTATATAATGACAAGATTAAAATATATTTAGCATGTAATCGTTAAATATTGGGAATATCTTCGACCATACTTAGGTGGCACACAATAGTAACCAATTGTTTTTCCAGATGGATATCAGCTCTCGAGTACTCGATTGATCGTTGGATTAAATCTGGGTAACTAAGGTTGAGAACTTGGCCCAAGTCTATACACAACAATAAAAAGAAACGCCGTAGTTTTAGCTACTTTATGGAATAGATTACTACTTAAGAAGCAACCAAAGGCACATACACACAGACACTATTTACCATTTAAGTGCACTGGTAGATCATGGTTTGAGTACTTACTTTAGATATATAAGAACAAGTCAAAAAAGTGTTATTAGGATTAGGCCAACAGTTATATACCCATTAGTTTGGGGCACTACAATATTATTTATGATTGGCTATGACGCTTGTGGGGTGTTAACGGAATTTTAAAGTAAACACTGTTGACCTTTGGGTTTTATTTAACTAAGGGCGTGTCTGGTGGAATTTTTACCAATTTCAGCATCGACCAGGGTATAGAGTTTATCAATAATGATAAGTTTAAAGTTTGAATATACACGTATAAAAATATGTGTATATATATATATATGTGTGTGTACCCACAATTTTGCAAATTAAGGTAAAGTTTCATTTTCAAAAAACATCAAAATTTAAAATTTTCTGAGAAAATATGTAAATGTAAATATGTAAAAATAAATTGCTTCAGACCACTTTCAAAACCGTGCGAATATTTACTACAAATAAACGGACAGGCAGACGTAGCTTCTTCAGGCTGATCAAGAATACATACACATTATAATTTATAGGCTGCCTTGTGCTTCATTCTGGGTATTCTAAACGTTTCGACAAAGTTAATATACCCTCCACTAAACCTCAAGGTGGTGCGTACAGAAATTTAATTACCCTTGACCATGGCATGATTGTTAAAAAAAACAAGTACAACAAACAAGTATTATATGTTCCCGATTGTGTCCTTGAGTTGCTTTATGCGTCATGTTGTGTTGTGTGGGAGTGTTATTGTACAATTTTTGATTAATGTTCCTTTTTCATTATTTCGTAAGTAATATAAGTAATCCTTCCTATAATGTGCAGGGTCATGACATACATAAAAAAAGAGTAGTAAAGAACAACACTACATCTAAAAAAATCATTGATAGTTGAACATATTCGAGAGAAACATGTACAAACATATACGTACTCACCTAGTACACACGAATTACCCAATGTATCATATAAGTTGAGTTTGATAATGAGTAGTATATTGTTAAGTTTTATATAAGACAACATTTAGCACACTTTGTTGTTGTTGTGTTTTTTTATCGTTTATTCGTTTATTGAAATAAAATACATTGCAAATGAGTAAAATGAAAAAAAACAACTTAATTTGGGGTTGAAGGCAAATCTTTAATACCCTCCACGTCTACACACAAACGAGTTTTACGCTCAATAGGGCTGTTTGTAAATTGTTGGCGTGTCTGTTATCCAATCACGCAAAATTTTGCCACATTATTGATGAAAAGGATAATTATACAATATAAATGATTACCAACCAATTTCCTACTTCTTAAATCAGTGTTTGTAGCAGTTCAAAAGGCTTTTGTCGATAGGGGGAATATCTGTTATCCGACCATGTCGATTTTTGGCACACCGATTAATTTAATAATTATAAATGTTTGTACCGGATTTCAACTTTACAGCACAATGTTTGTGGCAGATAAATAGATTTTAGTCGATGGTGGGCGTGGCTCTTGACCGATTTTGCCCAATTTAAATAACTAAAAATTAACAATCGTGAGAATGCGAACAACAGATACACATACAGGCACACGGTCTACAGCGACTCAATTTTTAATGCTGATCAAGAATATATACACTATGTAGGGTCTCTGACGTCTCCTTCTTGGTGTTGCAAACGGAATGACAAACATAGTATACGTCCCACCTAATGTAGAGGGTAGAAAAACAAGATTTTTTTTTTTTTTTATTTGATACGTTTGAGAAATATTTGTTTAAGCTTCTTCTCGCTCAAGCATTATCATTCAAAATGAAAGGCTAATTAAAGCAAAAAGAGATCGTACCCTAGATAAGAACCTGGATCGCTCTTCTACGCGATATAAAATTCCGGAAAAGATATTGAAGCAACACACAATTATGTTAATTGTTCATTTCTTCTCAACGTTATCTAATTCGAAAACTGCGTCTCTCTAGCTGTTTAAGTCATTTTCTGCTTCTGTATGGAGTTTTAATTGAATTTTGATTATATACGTATATGCGCCATAATACATGTGTATGTATAAGTAAAAATTGAATTTATTGTACGTTGCTGTTAATATCGAAATGAAATGCAAAACGAGTCAGCATACGGCAGCAGTGTGAATTTATGTCTCTGTGGCTGCCTGTGTTTCTGTATGTTTTATGAGGTGGCATTATAACAGTGGAAACACAATGAGTAGCAAAATAATCATCTATTACTACTGTATTCGTTATGCATACTTACACACATACATACATACAAAATATGCATACACATACATATAGACACGATTACAGACACACACACACACACACACACACACACACACACACACACACACACACACACACACACACAGATATATATATATATATATATATATATATACACACCTATAAATACATACTGATGCAAAGCAAAAACTGGTCATTTTTTATGAAATTTATTTTCAACGGTTCGCTGATTATTTGCTTGTGTGTGACTTCATGCGGTTCTGTTGTGCGGCGGTCGTCATGTCTATCTATATACACATTATCATAAAGATACGGTTTCAACAGTTGCAGTAAAATGGTAGCAGATTCCAGTTTGATGTGCCTACCGACTGGTAAATCATATACATAGATACACAAGTACATACCTACATACCTACATACATATATAGCATGCACGTATGCATGTATGTGATGTATATCTACTTATAGGCATGCACATACCTAACTACATAAAATCTTCATACAAACAAATAGAGGAAAAGCGGTTTTGTTTGTTTTCAGATTTTTCAGTTTTTCTTGCTGTTGATGTTGTTTTTCGTTTAAGCAAGATAATAGTAAGTACATTGAAATTATATATGGTTTTAATGGAATTCCAAATACTCTATATATAATATATATATATAGAGAGAAATTGTGTTGCAAAACTTCATTTTCATTTGCAACACCCAGAAGGAGGTGTCAAAGCATATTTATTCTTGATCAACATCAAAAACTAAGTCGCTGTAGACGTATATGCCTATATGTACGTCTGTCTGTCACGGTCATAAATTTTAAGATATTAAGTGAAATTAAGTGATATTTTCTGCAGAGTTTCTACTAGTTTCAGCTATAACACAGATCGCCACGCCCACAATCGACAAAAATCTATTTATATGGCACAAAAATTGAGCTATAAAGTTTATAATTACGCCATCCAAATAGGCGCGATTGGATAACATATATGCCCAACAATAGAATAACTGAGAAAGAAACAGTGTAAAGTTTAAGTTTAAATATGAAAACTGACAAGTTTTTCTTATTCTGGTAGATTTTTCACATTTAATATAAGAAAGGTTCTGAATTATAGTTGCAAACGTATTGAACAACGGTGTATATCTATTTATGTATATAGTATATGGAGGGAACAGTAACAACAACAACTATGTATTGTAATAACAAAAAGAAACAAAAAGGCAGCAACAATCAAAACCGCCAGAGTATTACTGCCTTTCACAGATAATTACATAAAGTTAACTAAAACATATTTGTACCCTATAGTCGGTCTTAATTTTCATATCTACATAACCATTAGCTAAACATATAAATATTTTTAATATGATATGTAAATAATGTACGGACGTACAGACACCTTGTCTAATCTTATTTGTTGTTGTTGTTGCTTTATAAGGATATATGTTTGTAATTCCTAATTATTTTTCTCAAAATTAAAATCAAAATTAATTTAACCATGCCCGCCTCTTCGTCCGTTTATTTCTTGTCATCAACCTACAGGTCGCCCAAAGGTCTAGAATTCAACTTATAAGATTCAAATGGAAAATATAAGTTAAAACGTGATAAAAATAAGAGGAATTCCATATGTAATGTACACCTAATCGACAAGAACGACTCATGGATGATGATGAGTCGAATATAGACTTCAAAATTAGACCCATAACTGAAATTATTACATGTGGTAGCTCTTCCAAGTGGATTGTGTAAACTAAATAGCTTCTTTAAGATATCAATGTACGTATATATATATACTTTACTGATCTTTTCCCGAACATCGAGGCAGTTACCTTGTGTGGCCGTACACACTTCTACGAAACTCTACATACTGTCCAAGTATTGGTATGCTCTTACACGTGTACATATACTTGTATAAAAAACTTGGAGCGAACGTTGCCGTTTTGCTCCGTCTATTTTTTTTTTTTTTTTGTAAGATGGGGGTATTTTCAGTTTGTCTTTCCATTTGCAACATTCAGAAGAAGGCCTCAGAGATCCTACAAAGTATATATACTCTTAATAAGCATCAAAAACTGTGGCAGTCGGAGTGTTCGTCTGTTTGTTCGTTATTGGCCCTGTCACGGTCATTAAATTTAATATAGTGAGCTGAAATTTTGTACAACAACTTTTAGTTTCTACACGCAGATCGTAGAGTGCCCAAAATCTGTCAAGAGCCACGCCCACAATCGACAAATATCAATTCATCTGCCGCAAAAATTAACCAATGAAGTTGACATTTGGTACATTTGGTACAATTGCACCATCCAATGATGTGTCAAAAATGGGCATGGTTGGATGGTAGGCACGCTCACAAAACTCGACTTGAAAACTGATACGTTATACGAACACTGTTAGAAAGAGTAATTCTTTATCTGCCACGCCTCCTAGTTCTGTTTAGATGTGGAGAGTATTCAAGATTTGGTCTAAGCCAAATTGTGTTTTTTTTTTGTGAGCGTATCTGTACACAAATATGTGTGTATTGTACGTATAACCAGTTTAGTTTGATATCGCTTGCGGGTAAGAAAACAGGTATTTATTCTCAACTAATTTGTGTGTGTGTGTGTGTGTGTGTGTGTTTGTTTGTATGCATGTGTGCACTATGTGTGCGTGCAGCAACGAGAGATCGATGGTGTGTAGTGGGAAAAAAAACCAACTCATGGGTCCCCCCAATAGATTTTCGCTCGCATTAGTCTGAACGAGTTGATCGTGGTTGAAGCACCTGCATAAAGTCAGAGTACGGGTACTTTTGATTTTCTGTTCCGTATACATTTCATACAATGAAAACGTTTGCTAGTGAAGACTAACAACTAACAACAACAACCAATACATGGAAATTACATAAAATACCAAAATTTTCAACACAACATAACTGACACATATGTACGTAGGCATTTAAAAAAGCAATGAAATTATATATAAACATGACAAATCTTAAGTGAAGTGTCACGCAATAATCGAGAGAATTGTAACGATTAGAGAAGTGTCGCCGTTTGCGTCGTCATCGTCATAATGACGTTTCGACGCTCCTTAGTACATTGTAAATCAGTGGTTGATAGCGATGTGTGTGTGTGTATGCATGCAAGTATGCATGTATGTATGTATGTATGTATGGATGATTGGATGTATATATATGTGCTAGTCAAATATTCAGTCAGTGAGCCAAGCAGGCAACCGGTTGAATCCATTGAACGAACCCAACAACCAAGTCAGTCAACTACGATTGCACTCTGCGTGTGTGTGCCTGTGTATAGACAAGTCTTTTGTGGCGTGTAGGAAGAGCTGGGGACTACTTGAGGAGCGATTTGGTAGCTGCACTAGCTTCAGCTCCCATTTCAAAACAAAATGTAGAAAAACACATTTAACTGCCGCATGCATCACAAAAGCCAAAAACAAAAACAAAAAAAACAAAAAAGACACAATGCAACATAGTGCAATAAAAGTGCATAGAAGATTAAAATATGAGAAATCCAAACACACAAACACACACACACACAATTTCAAACTTTTCTTCATGATCTATAAGAAGGTATGATTTTATTATTCGCGTTCGCCAGAACGTAGGCTTGTTGTTGCTGTTGTTGTTATTGTTGTTGTTGATGTCGATGTGAGAGTTGAGAATTTGTTCCTTCTGATTCTTGACGTACACATTTACACAAAAGTTAGTTGTGTTGTTGAGACCATAATGCATACAATGTGTGGTATTTTTGTGTGAGTGGTCGGGCGAGCAGGCGGGCGGCTTATTTCAACTTATAAGCACGAGTTCTAAACGAACCTTAGCGGTTGGTACGTCACTGTATGTGTGAGAATTTTTGTCGTATACATTAGTTTTGTATGAATTTTCCTTATTACGTTCGCACCACACCAAGGCATACACACAAACGGGCACTCTAGAGTGTTTACACCACGACACAATTAAAACGATCCATCGACAAAAATTCCAAAAGTGCAAAAATTCAAAACTGGTTTCATGCGAAGTTTTGCAGTGTTGTTCTTCTTATTGAAATATAAAAAATCCATCGAAGTTGAGGAAATATTTTATTTAAAAAAAAAGTTATCTTGACACAGCATCGCCACTAATCATTCATGTAACACACGAGTAATTAATAATTCATGAGAATGATGCTGGGGAATGGATTGAAAACAATTGTGTGTGTGTGTGTGTCTGTGTGTGTGATAAAATGAAAATATTCAAATATTCCATCGTTAGCCAATGAGGCCAATAATGAAACGATTAAATTGAAAATGATTTTTAATGTATACATCATGTGATGAGTGTGAACAAGTTCTTTTATGGCTCGCTTCGAGTACATTATTGCCTTGATGCGTATTTATTATGGATTTACGTGCGTTCAAGAGATATTTACAAGTGTGTGTGTGTGAGTGTGTATGTGTGTGTTATTGGTATTTGTGTTAGTAGTGGTTTTTATATGCTTTCCCATACAACTGTAGCTGCCACTGTCATTGCCACCGAAAACAGTGTGGTGCCACAATGTAACCATCTCAAGTCTCTAAACCTGTCAAACCGCCAACCGCCAACCGCCAACCAGCCAACCAACCAGCCAACCAACCAACGAAGCAGTCAACTACTCATTTCAAAACTTTCTTCTTCGTCTTCACAACTCTCAGCAAGTAACTTATGAGCCACTCGAAACATATGCAAACACAAATAGGGAACTCCCCCCACTCCCTCTTCAAAACACACATCAAATAAAAAGACGAAAAATCTCTCTTCTTCTCTTCTTGAAGTTGAACGCCTAATGGCATGCGTGAGTGTATGTGTGTGGATATGAAATCTTTTATCTGCATGCCTCGGTGTCCGTTTTTTTAACTCAAACCTAATTAAATCCGGTTTTCAAGTTATAAAAAAGACAGCTCTGTACGTCAGCAATTCTCCACATTTCTATCGCCTTCGTCATGATCAATATCATCGTATAGAAACAACTCGACTGTTTCTTTGATATCTTTTTTTACGTAAAAAAAATTTTTTTTTGATTAGGCTCGGGTATCCGCTATGGCCGACCGACCGTAAGTCTTCTAACTACATTGACCCATATATTATTGGCAACTTCCTTACGCCTCTAATAAATGCATACTTAGTAGGTGGGGCAGGCACATATATAAATGGTATCTTCTCATATATCGTACACCCCTTGAGGCAATGACACGCACTTTCAATTATTCCGATCCATACAGAATTAAAATCTAAATCATTTTAATTGGTCCGTCTGTCTGTCCATGTTAAGTTGTACTAAGCAACCTGTAGAGGCAGGTTGCTTTTTTGGCATATTTTAAATATTAATACAAGATCTTATTTTGGCTCAAAACATGCCCTATTCAAAATGGATCGAAGACCATTTTTAGAACCTTTCTCCAAATAAAAACCTAGAATAGTCTTTATATGGCAAAAAGTCGCAATTCTTAATATTTTTTGACAAAATTTTATAAATATTAGTTAATTTGCTTAATAATTGGCTATAACAAATTAGAAGCCGATCGGACAATTTTTAGAACCCCTTTCCAGATAAAGATATTTTAGGTATTGACTTTTATTGCTTGACTTTAATGTCTTGCGTTGACTGATACATTTAAATTAATTATAGCATAATTTGTGGTAGGTATTAAAGGAAAGTTAAGTTTTTATATAGGAAATATTTATAATTCTCAGTTGCTTATCAAAGTTCGTTTTCACAATTCTTTAGTTGCTTTTAGAATCCATTCACGTAAAGCAAAAACATCAGAATATACACCCGGATAATTTTTCTCGGCGCATTTATATCCCCATGATACTGTACCAATTAGCTTGCCATCAGCTACCAAAGGTCCACCAGAATCGCCTCCACAAGAATCTTTAGATTCCGCATAAGCACATATCATAGATTCGAGTATTCGTTTGCTTCCATACAAATACTTTTCAGAAGCGCAGTCTGTACGATTTATGTAAGATACCTCAACTTGCATTAAGGTGTCCGACATCCCACAACCATCCGAGCAAGTTAAACCCCAACCGGTCACAATGGCGGGTGTACCAGTGTCTAGTGACTTGGTAACCAATTCTATGTAACGTACGGTAGACGATTGATTGACAGCAGTTTCTAATTTTAAAACGGCTACATCGTATTGCAAATTAGCATAAGTGAAATGTTCATGATATTTTACAGTTTTGATCTTGATTAATTTGCCACCTTTGCTGGCGAAAGTGGAACCCAATCGCACTCTTAAATTAGCTACATTTCTTCCAACTACACAATGAGCTGCCGTTAATACGATATCTTTGGCAATAAAACTGCCCCCACAGAAATGACCACTGTCACTGCTTTGTAACGAAACCTGATATGGATGATTTTGTATAGTTGTTATTGTACCATTAACGATACGGCCAGTAAATGAATCCTTGGAATTGTGAGATACAATACCAGCCAAGAGAACTTTTAGTAAATTGAATAAAACTAGGCAACGAAACATTTTTAGTTCTGCGAAAACTTTGAATGTTGAATAAATATGAATTTGTTGAGGTATTTATAGTAATATTTACAACATAAATTTTCTTATCCGAAACATTACTTATTGCGTACTATAAATGAATCAATTGCTGATAGATTTGATAAAACTTGGGAAATTTTATAATCCAAATCTAACAATTCAGCTTATCTGTAAAAAACGAAATACTTTTCGACAACATTACCGCCAAGCTTTCTTTATCAGAACCTGATTATATTGATAATTGTCTAAACGTTAACCCATACTTTCGGATCAATAGTAAACATCAAATCCTACCGGTACTTTTAGAAATGTGGGCTACCACTCACAATTATCCTTTTCGAAAGCTAAACATCATTGTCTTATTCTCCGCATTTATGTGATTGAACATATCTACTAGGTGTAAGTAGGCGCAACAATTTTAGCGATTCTTGATAAAGAACAATTTACACAGTCTTTCTAGTTTCTGAATGCAGATTTTATTTAAATTAGACTGAATTCATTATTCCCCTAAAAATGTGAAAGATGGTAGACGTATCTATAATTAGACCAGAATAGACGAAATCAGATACGGGGCACTCTTACAATTCAAAAACATATATTTTTTGGGTGCAGATTTCGATCATACTGCGTTAAAGAAGCTTCTATATGAATGTGTAGAGTGTGCAACGTGCAACCATAGCTTTTTTATACTAAGTTTGTCATTACAATTGCATCTCCCCGAAGGAAGAGTTCTTGATCGTATCAAAAAATAAGTTTATCCAGAAATGAATGTTCGCGTGTCTTTCTGTTGTTGGCATTTTCGCGGTCGTATATTTTGATATATTGAACTGAAATTTTGAAACATACACTTTTAGTTTCTTCAATTTGGCAAAATCGCTCAAGAGCCACGCCCAGAATCGACTTATGAAGTTGAAATACTCAACGTAAAAGTGAACTTACCAGCTGCTACATATTATACACACTACTAGAGAGCCAGTTACTTGCCGCACCTATTATTTGTATATAGATGTGGAGGGTATTTCAAATTGATTACTTATTACTTGCTCTATATGTGTATTAGTAATTTGTGCTTGCTTTCAACTTTATGTTTATTTATACTTTTCCATTAAGATTGCGTCCAAGTTACTTTTATTCTGTTTGGTCTGAGTTTCGTGTTTGGATCTTTATCTTTAATTTTAATGCTTACAAAACTTATCTTGCGCTCGTGTATTATATACCTTAACTGCTTTTGTTATTGTTACAATTCTCCTCAACTTCATCTTTAAATGTTTTCAACTTATATATATATATATACACATATTGATATGTACATAATGCGTTGTTTTGTGGTACTATCCTAGGGGAAATATTGAAAGAGAAGGAAATCAGAGTAAGAGAGAGAAAATATTTATATTCCAGTTCCTAACTTAATAATAGAACTCTATTTCAAGTATTATATAATTCAGGGACCGAATTTAACAATTAAGGGATCGATTTACACCAAAATTGTTAACGTGATTTATAAAGTTTAAAAATTCATAATAAATTAGTAATAAAGTTTCAAAATTGTTTTAATTAAACCCCCCACAGAAGATGGGATACACTAAGTTTGTCATTTCGTTTGCAGCACGCAGAACACACAACACACGTTAGAGATCTTACAAAGTATACAAATTCTTTATCAGCGTCTGATCGATTTAGACATGTATGTCCGTGTGTCCGTGTATCCCTTTGGCATTATTTTTTATTCTTTCTTAAAAACCTCAATCACTTAGTTGCCAACTCAACCACAACGATCAAAAAAAGAATTGAACAAAAATTTAGTGAAAATCGTTCAAATTAAATTAATCAAATCTGTATTTAATAGACTTCCCACGGACATATCAACTTCAAATGTGCCACAACCATTTCTGGTACATTAATCTATAATATAATTAACCACGCCTAGGTATAAAACGAGCGAAATTTGTCATTTTTGCTAAATATTAAATTATCTGCGTAGTTGCTTAGGCAAACGTATCAAAGAATATATTTTGTCCTAACGTCCGTATTATGCTAAAAATTATGCTAGAAGCCAAAACATAGGTTTGATTGATTCAAAACTTGGTTATAATTAGACTACATAAATTTACCAATTCTTGATTTAACTTATTGGTCAAATCAACGCCCAATGAAGTTGAATTTTGAGCGTTGGGCGGAATTTAAGAGACTTTGTTTGTATATATTGTATATATTATTAAGTTACAAAAAAAAAAAAAAAAAAATTAATTCGTTACAATAAAAATTTCCCAAAACGAAATGTTTAGCCAGTATAAGTCTGTGAATGGATTCTCTGGTAATTATAGACATCAGCTATCTGATATAAAAAAAATATTTTTTTAGATCCTCCACATAAGACGGGAGGTATGCTAAGTTTTGTCATTCCATTTGTAACACCTAAAAACAGGCATCAAAGACCCGGTAAAAGAAAACAAATTATTATTTAACATCAAAATTGAGCCAATCTAGATGTATGTCCGTGTGTGCGTATGTCCGTGTGACTACCTGTTGACATTCTAGCGGTCATAAATTTTAAGATATTAAGGTAACATTTTGTATAAACACTTTTAGTTTCTGCAGAAATCTATTTCGATTGGGCAAAATCGCTCAAAAGCCATGCCCACAATTGACAAAAATCTATTTATCTGACCCAAAAATTTAGCAGTGAAGTTGAAATTTTTTGCATATATTTATGATTCTCATAAATGGACGTGGTTGGACACATCCACAATTAGAAAAATCTGCATTAGTGGGCGTACCTGTCGCTCCTCCTCCCTTACCATTATGAATATGTATGTGGAAGGTATTTAAGATTTGGCTTAAGCCAAATTTGGTTTTTTCAGTTGTTTTTCCTTTTACTAGGAATGTTTGTAATGGTCAATAGATTGGTTGCTTGGTTGGTTATTTGTACCTTTTTCCATTAGTCTATCTGCCCTACAGTAATAACAAAAAGGTTTTTAAGTATATTATTTCTCTTCACTTTTATATGGATACCTACATATGTACATATGTCCAAAATTACTTATATATGTTTGAATACCAACATAACACGTACGTATATACGATCGTAAATGCAATACATCTGCGTTGTGTAAATGTTAAGAAATACTTACTTAGTATTTTAATAGTAAAGCCGTCATAAGCAAATATTTAATCCAGATTTTTTTTTTTTTTTTTAATGACCGCTTGTACATATGCATATATACATTCATACCTGTGTAGAAGCAATCTTTTAGATGGATCTACATCAACATATAAATGTATGTGTCTAGTTGTTTGAAAATACATGTTAGCACTGACTCGATGCCAGATAAATTATACAAATGAATTCCATTTTATTTCGTTTAGAGAAGCTTTAGAAGAACCTTGGCCCCGTAACCATCATTATATTCTCTACATGAAAGGTATACTACCGTTTGACATTCCGGTTTTACCAGAAGAATGTTCCACATGCACTGCCCTGAGGTCGGCCATGCATTCATTTGACCAAACTGTGACATACATGCTTCACAAGTATGAATGCCTCACTCAATGGATATATAAAAAACTCTTGCAATCTCCTTGGTATACATGAAATTAGAAAAGGAAAAAAACCCTTTGGTGGTATTAAAATGTACATAACAGCCAACATCAAAACAACCACCGCCACATTTAGCGGTATAGTGTTGATCGTTATTTGCATAAGATTCGGTCTACTGTTTATTTTACGTGTTTTTGCTATTGTTTATTATTAATTATTAATTGTTTATTTTTTTTGGTGCCGAATGTGCCATTTCCAGAGCTATAGTAATACACTATGGAGATACTGACTCATGAAAACGAATTTAGTGTTTATAACAAACACCACATTGGATCAGAATCAAAACCCATCCTTCTGTCCCTCTGTCCGTCTCTACGTCTGAATATTTTTGGTAATCAACCTGCAGGTCACAATATTTGATAAGTAGAGTATTAAAACTTCTTCTAAAACTATCACGTTATGTCTAAAGTCGTTGTTGTATTATTTTAACAAATTTCATACCTAATGATTAAAAAATTATTTCTGCAGTTTCCAAAACTTCTATATGAATATAAATAAAAATTCCTTTTCATGTTATTTACTTATAGATTTCTCCAGAAATGTAAAGTACATTTTCGAAATGCCAACGGATTCCAATACTATTCTACGCGAGTGTGCGGGTGATGTGACCCACGATTCACGTATAAATAATTTCAAAACGCCCACACTGGGAGGAATGAATATGAATACCAATCATCTAGCCCCTCGCAGCCCCTCGTCGGTGGGACGGAACACAACCTTTGAAACAGCTGCCTTAAATTATCAACATCACTTGGCCACATCATCGCCTATAATAGGAGCTGGTAATGCGGCGTCTCAACAACATCGTGAAGTTTCAGCCTTTGTGCCCGTTTTGCCTTCTCATAGAAACTCGTTACGTGTGCCGGGCACCTTATATGGCAATATAATGGAGCCCGGCGGTTTGGTAGAAAATAGCAATGAAGTTAAAAGGGGTTCAAATTTCGAAATAATGGCAATGATGGCAGATAAGCGCAAAGAGTTGGCTCTAAGGGATGCAGCTGTAGCGGCGGCAATGCTTATGCCCCGTCCAGGTCAAGGGCCACCACCTGGTATTTCAGCTACAGTGATGTATCCACCACCGTATTTAACGGGTGCTGGTCCTTCACCGACAGCCGCACAAAGTTTTGCATTTCCCTCTGCTGCTACTGCGACAGCACTTTTTCCTCCTGGTATGCCACCCACCATGCATGCAGGCTTGGATCGGCGTCTTCTAAGGGCACCCGGCCGCGCTTCAAGACCAAAAAAGCAATTCATTTGTAAATTTTGTAATCGACAATTTACAAAATCCTATAACCTCCTAATACACGAGAGAACCCATACGGATGAGCGTCCGTATTCATGCGACATTTGTGGAAAAGCATTTCGCAGACAAGACCACTTAAGAGATCATAGGTAAGTAAAAATATATTCCAAGGAACAAAATATTCATTTTTGCCGTTTCTAACTTGCGATTTTTTCAGGTACATACACTCCAAAGAGAAGCCCTTCAAATGCACCGAATGCGGTAAAGGTTTTTGTCAATCGCGCACCTTGGCCGTTCACAAGATCCTGCACATGGAGGAGTCACCACATAAATGTCCAGTGTGCAGTCGCAGTTTTAACCAGCGGTCTAATTTAAAAACTCATTTGCTCACACATACCGATCATAAGCCATATGAATGTAATTCATGTGGTAAAGTGTTTCGTCGCAATTGTGATCTACGCCGTCATACTTTAACGCATGCTGTGGGCGACGGACCTAATGAGTATGTAAATGTTGTAGAGGATGAAGATGAAGCTCGACATTTAAGTGGTGATGAGGAAGACTCTTTGTTGGAAGTGGACTCACCACGTCCACCACTTACCAATGAATGTGATGACGATTCAGCTGCTAATGAGAAATCAGAAGGAGGCCAGCGAATTTCTATGGTAGAGCGTTTAAGTTTAAAACGTAAAGCTCAATGTGATCAAGAATTGTTACAAGATGAATCTGATGATGACCTAGACGAGGAGGATGATGACGACGAGATTGAAGCAGAAATAGAAGAGGAAGAACCTTTAGATAATAGTAAGATAAAAATTGTTACAGAATTAAAGACGACCGACTTTCCAGATGGTAGCAGTGGCCAAGGGCAGGGAGTTACGCATTGTCATCATGAGGGCAGTGACCAGTACACAATGCGTCCAGCACAAGATCAGCAACGCAACGTAAACGGAGAAAATTTTCCGACCACTGTTACTTCCACTAACACACTATTGTCTGCCTCAGTTTCCAACACATATTTATTATCGGGACCACCCAATGTAGTGAATTTCTTAACATCTACACCATCATCATCATCGGAAGAGGCTAATGAGCCTTACTTACCCCTTTTACATGTACGACGCGATCTCCACACAACCAAGTCTCTAATGAATAATACTGCAGAAGTAAAAGTCCTATCAGTGCAACTCTCCCAACCGACTGCGATGGAACCACCGGCAATTAAAACATCTCAATCAGCACCAGGTCAGCCGCCACCGCATGAGCCAGTACCAAGTTTTCTTGGTTCAATACCAATACGTAAACGGTTTATGAGTGTAGAATTTGAACAATTGCAGCCTCATGTTTTGAATCAACGAGCTGCTGTATATGGCCCGATAAATCATAATAATATATATGCTCTAAATATGTCGAGACCTCACATACTTGCTTTGCAATCCACAAATGCTGCATCGAATAAAATAAGAACTGGTCATATGTCACCAGCGGCACCTTCACATTTAGGCCCACCCCAGTCTAATTTGACGAACAAACCAGGACCCTACCTACCCACAGCTTATCATCTTAATCAGACCACAATTGATAAAGCTACCTTAATGCACAGTAATTCTCCCACATTATTGCCACGTGATCCGTTTTCCCAACAGCTTTCGAGAAACTCCCAACTACCTTTAGGTCAAGAAGCTTTGCCATCCTCAGTAACATCGTTAAATACCATCAATCGCTCAATTCAAAATCCTCCGGTTAAGCGTACTGGATTCAGCATTGAGGATATAATGAGACGCTAATAAATCTTTCGTCTTCCTACCTATTTTAATTATACATCCATGTGTACAATTAATATAATTAAGAATATATACATTATAAACATAAAATATATACATTCCAATTTTACTATAAGTATCTCAGATTCTTTACACAGTTTTATATAGTTTTAAGTTTTTATTATATTAGTAAACTTTCAATGGATTTAGTATAAGATTCCGATCATTTCAAATATCCATTTTGAAAAGGTTTCGCACAGCTTTTATGTAATTATACCGTACACCACTAAGAGTATATTGTATAATCTCTAATTATACCGACCGGTTTAGAATAGAAATCTGAATCAATATGAGTCTGTCTGTCCATATCCTTTAATAAACCTACAGGTCGCAATTTTTGATATTTTTTGAAGAAATTTAGAAAGATAGTTTTTAGGACCGAGAACATTGACCTGATATATATATTGTGACCCCTGTAGAAGCCTGTGATTAACCTGTTGTAGCTTCTGTGTAATTCCCTTAGTTTAAACTCTAAACTAGAAAATTTGATAAATCTTTTGGCCTGCCTATGTCCCATACTATTGTTCCAATGGTTAGCTGATTTTTCCTGTGCTCAGCGTGACACTAAGGCCTTGATGTGGATCTATGGTACCTCGCAGAATGGCTCAGGACCGACCGTTTTTTAAGGGCTCGATTCTAAAAATGGATAGGATCGTACCAAAACAAACAAAAAATAAAAAAATTTTATGACATATGAATCATTTTGAAATCTTTAGAAAATACAAGTAGAAAAATAAAATTTTTCATTTTTCAAAGAAAAAAAAAATTAAATTAAATATATAAAGTGGTGTAGGGTATTTGATGATCGGTCCGATTATATTATTCCCACTTGCTTTTATATGATTTTAAAAATGTTTTATAAGTTTTTTTTTTTCAAATTCATGTGTATCATATATTATATATATAGGTGAGTAGTTTACATACACAGAATCATAAATCAAACTCGTGTTCCGATTCTTTCATTAATTACAATATACATATATTTAGAATATTTACCAAGTAATGTAAAGTTCAAGTCTTCCCTTATTTTATGCTTCTTCATCTATATAGATTATTACATTTATCTGGATTTTTATAAGTACCAAAAACGAGTTGACATTAACTCCTAAATCAATTTTCATACACATACGATATAAATCTTGGAGTTGTTAAGATAAAAATAGATATAAATGGGAAAACATGAATCAGTGACACCCTTCGCGTATTCCACATCCATAGATTTCACAAGTTGATCATTACACTTTTACATGGTATACTGTTAATTTTAGACCGATTCGATGTAACGTGTTTGTAGATTTATACTTTTGCATTAATGAAAATAATTTTATTACCCTTTATAATAATTTTAAAGGGTAGAATATTAAATTGGTTTGTAGCATTTTTACTTGTTTATTTTTATACTTTGTATGTAATTTAAGTGAAAACAACGTGAAAACTTTTCATTAAACATAAAACAAAGCGAAATATAAATAAACAAAGTAGTTTTTATTTTGATTCGAATTTGTAGGGTAAGTTTGTCTCGCTACCTAATTTAATAGGGTATCCCTAAAAGGGAGAAAAAACAAGTAAGAAAACTAAATTTGGCTTAGGCCAAATCCACGTCCCAATATATATACATTTGTTACCCTCCACATTCATAACGGTGGGCGCCCTCCGCCAGCAAGCCCACGCTTTACGTGCACTATGGTTTTTTATAAATTTGGTGCGCGTCTGTTATTCACGTACATTTTTGGCACATCAAAGAGGTAACCCGCCGACGGTAAACTTACATACTATGAATAGTTATATAAAAAATATAAAACTCTTTTTGATGATTTCCGCAAACTTTTAAAGAAACACGAGTTGAGTTGATATGTATTTGGAATGTAAGAACACTTTACAGACCTGGTGCCTCTATCCAGCTCTCCGATGTCCTTGATAAATATAATGCTAATAGCAGCGCTATCCAGGAAATGCGATGGCTTGGACAGGGGTGCCTTGTCCAGCGGTTCACACCAGTGATCGCCTTGACACAATTCCCCTTAAGGAGAAGTATTTTTATATTAGCCTAATTTGGATACACGCCCCGAAAAAAGGTGATGGCACCAAGGAGAGGTTTTATCAGCACCTAGAACAAACATATGGTAGCTGCCCTCCCAATGACATTAATATCGTTCTAGGTGATTTTAATGCAAAGATTGGAAAGGAAAGTATCTTTGGCCCCACCATCGGTAAATTCAGTCTCCACGACACCACTTTCTGTGTCGGGGAACATGGTAGTCAGTAGTTCAAGATTCTCGACATTCACAAAGCCACATGGCTGTCGCCTGATTGAACAGTCAAATTGATCATGTTGTGATAGACGGCATGCTTCTAGTGTCATTGATGTGCAGGTGATCCGGGGCGCCAACATTAATTCGGATTACTATCTTGTTACAGCCATGGTTCGCACCCGTTTAAGTACTGCCAACACCACCTGTCAAAGTGCGGTAGGTACGCTTGCAGTCGAAAAGCTGCAATCACAACAGACAGCTCTGGCTTACACCACTCACAGAAAGTAGCTGAGAGGCGTCCTTCTGGAGCTAACGTTTCCGTGCAGTTGACATATGTGTCGCAATTGATGCTCACTGCCGCTTTAGAAGTGCTCGGATACCAGGGACCCCACGCTGTATGGGAAAGGTAAAAGGAGAAAATAAGAGACGAAAAACGCCTTTTCAGACGCAAAAAAATGAAACATAAAAGGCGCGAGTTGGAGGTGATAGAAATGTACAAAGGAATGAATGAATGAATTCTATAAATAGGTGACGTACAAGAAGCTTTAAGGTTATGGGGAGAACACTTCTCTAATCTGCATGTTAGAAACGATGAAACGGGTGGAGACCTGGACTCTGAAACATCAATCATTCGGTACCAAACGACGTCTCAGACAGAAGGTTAACATTAGAGGCATAATCTTCAACAAGAGTATCATGATTCTCGCTTATGCCAAAGATATTGATATCATTGGTCGAAAAGCGCAGGATGTTACCTCAGAATTTGCAAGAATTGAGAAAGAATCGGCGAAAATGCTTCTAGCGATGAACGAGGACAAAATAAAGTATATTTTCTCAACGTCTATGGATTCTCGACGACCTATATCTCTTGCATGTTGCGACCGATATAACTTCGAAGTGGTTAAGGAATTTTTCTACCTAGATATAGCCGTAAATATCTCCAGTAACGTCAGTGTGGATATAAAAATAAGAATTATGAATGAATCTTGACCTGTAGAGGCTTTACACCGACATTGACATGGTCCGTCGCATGAATATTCAACTTCTGCAATGGCTAGGACGACTCGGCCGTATGGATGAAAGTGGCCCATCTAGAATGGTGTTCGAAAGGGAACCGGAAGGACGTCGCCCAAGAGGCAGGCCGAAACTCCGGTGAAATGACCAAGTGTTTGATGCCATGCAAATATTTGGTGTCCAAAACTGGAGAAGATGCGCCCAAGACCACAGTGCGTAGAGTTCTTTTTTGCAACAGGCCAAAGACCTACATAGGTTGTAATCGACCAGTCATGATGATGATGATGGTAGCCACAGGTCAAGTTGTACTTCTACTTATACCCTACACCACTTGGAGTAGAGGATATATAACATATAAGGTGTTTGCATCTGCCACACATCTAAAAGGAGACCCATGTTCTATTTTACTGATCGACTCAGAGGCATTTTCTCATTGCATTAGCCTTGTCCATATGTTGTCTGTTATCAAAATCAGACTTTTTGAGATATTTCGATAAAATTTGGAAAAAGGGCGTGTTTCGACTTAAAGGCAAGCCCTATTAAAAGCTTTCTTTTAAAGTAATATGACGAAGTTTCGCAATTATCAACATTTTTTAACAATAGTAGGTTAAGTAGGTTAAAAATGGTTCGAGAAACTCTATAGTGAATTACAGAGGTAATGTGTTGCCTAAATTATTTGAATGTCTGATTACCCAAAGACTAACCCCATCAATAAGGTCAATTATTTCTCCTTGTCAACACGGCTTTTGCCGTGGTAAATCAACATTAATTAACTGGTTCGAGTTTAGTAATTACATTTTTAATGTTTATTCTCATCATAAACAAACTGCTGTCATTTACACAGACTTCATTAAAGCGTTTGATAATGTCTACCATGATCTTTTGCTATTTAAACTGCAACGCATTGGTTTTTCGGAAAATTTAATGTCCTTGGTTCGTAGCTATTTGACTGGTCGTACTCAACAAGTGTTGTTTAGATCCACCTATTCTCGCCTAATTTCCGTTCCATCTGGTGTTCCTCAGGGTAGCCACTTAGGACCTTTATTATTTATTGTCTTCCTAAACGACCTTCCATCATGTATCCAGTATTCACAAATCTTAATGTTTGTTGATGACGTTAAACTCTTTCTTTCTTTAAACTCTTTGGACGATACTAGTTTATTATAATCGGACCTTACAAACTCGGTATCGTGGTGTGACTTAAATGGTATGCGTTTGAAGTGCAAAAAATTTCGGATGGATAAACAATCAGTATTTATCTTATTCTGTTAATAATCATGTCCTTGAAAATGTCCTAAACTGAAGTTTAACGATCATATCATGTTATCTATCAACAAAGCTAGATCCTAGGTTTCATTAAACGCTGGTCCAAAGAGTCTACGTCTCTAAACGTCTGTTTACGTTCCTGGTTAGGCCCACACTGGAATATGCAGTTGTGGTCTGGATAACCAGCTATAGATTTTACGTTGACTTTATTGAATCGGTTCAACGTAACTTCTTACGATTTGCATTACGTGGTTTAGGTTGGGATCCTACGCTTCCCTTGCCCTCGTACGAAAATGGCCTCAACCTTATTAGTCTTCCTACACTTGAGAGGAGAAGAGAAATGAAGTGTCCTCCCCTCCTCTACTGATCCTACTCACACACAATATACCAGTCAGAGTCTCAGAGCATTTTGTGCCGTTATGGCTGCCTCAATGCCGCACCAACTATAAGCTGTTTAGTTCTTTTCGGGTCCTATGTGGACTGTTCAATGAATATTCTGACTTATTTGATGTCGCGGTTGATCCGATCTATTCTATTAAAAGAATTATAATAAATCGATAGTTGCCAAACTATTCTTCTTCTTCTCTTAATTAAAATTTTTTATAATGATTAATATTGTTAAACTTTTATATGTTCTTAAGTAACTCTCATTCATATGTTATTGAAACCCTCACTTATAACTTCTACTATTAATGTGTACTATATTATTTAATATTATCTATTTTAATAATACTCTTCTTAATTATACATAAGTTTCTATAAAAGTTATAGGAATGAACCTGGTCCTGGATGTTGTTGTTTTTGTGGCTCCTGCGTAGCTTTAAGATATTATATTATTTATTTTAAATCTCAATTAGCTGTTATATTTAGCTAAGTTCTAATGAATAAATGAACAGAATAGTTCATTAGGATAATACTTGATAGTTCGAAATTTGGAGGCGACCGGAACACTTTTTAAATCCAGTTTCGTATAATGTTTTTATCTAAAATGAAAACACTACATTGCACATAGAGAACACTCTATGTTAACGAAAGTTGGTACGTTCAAGTCTATTTTTGGAATTTTACTCTATACTTTGTCAAAACGTTTCCAACGCCCTAATAGAGGCTTCTGAGGGTACATATTCTTAATCTGCATCGAATACTGAGTCAGTCTAAGGTAAGGTTCAAAATAACCAAAAAAAAAACTTTTTACAAGCTTAAAAAAGCTCATTCGCCTGTGGAACTAATCTCGACTTTCTTGGTAATATGTTTAAATGTCGGTGGGTTAGAGTTAGCAGGTAAGAGTTACCAGTCCAACGCGACAGACAAGTTGAAATTCCATTTGAAAGAGAAACTCTTTCTTTTTTTCCTCAGCTGGATTTGAACCCGTGTCTTGACTATTCATTAGTTTACTAAGACGAAGTCTTAGCCAACTCAGCTACTGAAAGTACAGAATATATATATCGACATATATACTCCCCGCGAAGCTTTGGTGCAGCAATGGTGAATATTCAAGCTTTGGCCTCAGCCAAATATAATTTTTTTTACTGATTTTACTAAATGTTTCTATAATTATTTGTAATGATACTCAGTTACTGTACAATTCAAAGTACACACACATTCATTTGGTTTTCTTAAAGAACAACTGTTTTCTAAATATAACTTCAGAATTGTTTGGTACTGTGACAACGCACATGCCAAAATACCCCTCGTGCTTCAAAAATATATCGATAGTTAAAGGTAAAGTTTTGAAAATACGTAATTCGATAGAACGAAGCTTTCATATTAATCAACAGGTAATGTAGCGCCAAATGTTGGAATTTTGACAGCTACCGCTAGCCATACCACCGCCATCACACCGAACAAAACCAGTTAACAAATTATACGAATAAGGTATATAAACAAAACGACAATGGTATAATGAGAATGGAGAAGCAGACTAAGTGGTAAGAGAAAAGCTAAAAAGGTACATCGGTAACAGTATAATAGAAGCAACAAAAGCTCTCACTTAGGCAGCAATAGATCTAAAGAGAGGGTTGCTATCTTATGCTTGCATTGGTGGTGGTGTGTTGTGTTGGTAAAAACAGTTTCACCTTTCCTAAAATGTGCAGCTTTACTCAGAAGTTTAACGGCTGTAAGCTCATATAGTTGTTTTTTTCTTGTGAGGCGGCTGACGGAACATATGCTGATAACCTGTTGAATTTATTGCGGTGCTACGCTCGTGTGCCTGTGTTTGTATATTGTTGTATAGTTATGCTTTAAAGAAATGACAAGTCACAAAACTTGACCGCGCCTAAGTTTACAAACCAAAGTAACGGCGATGCGTTAACTTCTTACAGTTTTGTGATATTTTTTGTCTTTTTTTCTTTATTAAATTCATTGAGTTCTTAAACATTAACATAAAGAAAATTCGATTCATATCCGGAAGCATATGCAAATACAAGTGGGTAGTTGGTAAACTATTAAGAGATTGTGAAAAAATGCCAAAGTTATAACACCATAGATGCCAAATGTATTCAAAAAAAAAATGTAAAAGTGGAACGATAGTTAAAACGGAGCTGCAATGTTTAACGCTTTTTTCGTGCACCGTTAGGAGATAATAAAAAAAAATGAAAAAAAAAATAATGAAAATTTTTTTAAATCAGGGTTGTAAGCATATGCTATGTGCAGCAGAAGGGAAAAAAATGTTTGAAATAGAAAAGTTGCTCAAACTCTGAGTTGGCATGTTTCGTATAATAATCATAACAACAACAACAACCACAATAACAACAACACCAATAAATAAATTATATACGTATGTGCAATTTAACTGACAATTCATTAATTTACTAATTTGCAACGCTTTGCTACCCAAAGGGAACACATTGCATTCATGGTGTAATTTTGAAAAGTTTGCACTCAGTTAGGTGACTGTGATTTGATTTTTGTGGCCAATAACCCTAACGAGAGGTGTTCGTACGAATTGTTTGCATGTACACACAATAATTGCATGCCTGCATGCATATATGCGTACGTGTCTCAGTGTGCGTTGTGTTGCATATACAAACAAACAAATAAAAACGTGGGATGTTGTCATTGGTGCAGTACCGCTTCCAATCCATGTGCGTTACCCACCAGATGTGTTACGATCAACATAAAATTGATCTTGATCTTTTAAGCTCCAAATAAATGATTGCCAATCTTTCAAGTGTTGATGATTAATTTAATTGAAATGGTTTCCATGTGTGCAACAGACAATAAAATGATTAGTCATATATGCAAGTACACAGACTCTCAATAAGCACCAACACCAATAAACAAACGAACAAACAAACGCTTATGTTTGTAAATGACAATGAATGATGCCATTATAACATTAATTTGTGTATGACTGACTGACCTTATTACTGAACGACCTTGAAGTTGGACAAATGTACTTCCAAAAGTACCTTTATTGGGATTATTGCCATTGTTGGATGCTTAGATGCTACAATCCAATAAAAATTCAACTAGACGGATGCATCACAAAATACTACAAAATATATATATTCTTGATCAACATCAACCAAATCTAAATCAATTTCGCCTTGTGCCTTGTTCGTGTCCATCCATTGTTGGAATACTAAATTAATATTGAGCTAAAATTTTCTTCAAACACTTATTATTCCTCCCAGCACGTTTTTAGTATATTTTAAAGTGGGCAAAATCGATTTTCAGATGCGCCCACAATCGACATATAAATATCCGTCAGCTATAAAGTTGAAATTCAAAACACATGCCCAAAAAAGATGGATGGGTTCACATAATGGGGACGCTTTCAATCAACAAAGATCTATTTATCTCACACAAAAATTTAGCTACGAAGTTGAAAATTGGTATACATATTTTTTCAACCAAAAATGGGCTTGGTCGGATAACAGACACGTCCACAATTTAGAAAAATATATTAAAAATTCGACTTGCGAGCAGATCGCTTTTTAAATTGGGCAAAATCAGACAAGAGCGACGCCCACAATCAATCTATTTATCTGTCACAAAAATTTTGCTAAAAAAATTGAAAATTGAAAATTGGTATACACCTTTATAATTATCTCACTTATGGATGTTTTAAAAATGGGCGTGGTCGACCCACAATTTACAAAAAAAAAACGTAGTTAGCATAAAACTTGACATTTAGAGGCCGTAATGATATAAGTGTGTCCCGTCCACCGTTCATATGTTCATGTGTAAGGTACTTAAGATTCGGCCAAAACCAAATTTAGTTTTTTTTTTTATTTACGAAATGCACAAAACTACTAACGTATATAATTTGTTGCAAAGAAATCACGGCAAATAATGAAACTTATACACAAAAACTTGATAACTGTTATACAAAATATCAGAATGGTTCAATTGAAAATGTTGCGAATCGAGCTTTTATTGGAGGAATAAATCTGAAAAACAAATCTTTTTTGTATTTGTCAGGCGGTTATGTTATATATATTTCTCCACCACTCTTGTAACTCTTTTGCCAACGTTGTCGAAGTCTTGTAAATGCATTTCATTAATATTCAATATGTGTATATAAAGTTTTCCGTTATTATATATAAGAAAGTTGAAAAGAAGCAAGCATAACTTACCAACACAATTAACAACAACGTCACCAACAACATTAATAATCAAACAAGCAGCCAGGGAAAATGCTATAGTCAGTCAAGCCCGACCATTTAATACCCTGCACTACTTAGTGCCACAAATTATGGTACAAATTAATTTAATTGTGTCGGTAAACGCGACGCATTGCCACTTCGTGAAATATCTTTATATACAATGGGGTTCTAAAAATGGACCAATCGTGTATAAATTTGGCTTAAGTAATTATTAAGCTAATTAACTATACTTTAGCAAATTTTATCTAATAATATTAAAAATTTCAATTATTTGTCATATAAAGACTTGTTGTGTAATAGGACATCATAGGTTCTAAAAATGGTCCAATTCAGTGCATTTTTAACAGTTTCTTTTTGGGTAAATATATGTTCTAAATCAGTTTCTTTTTGGGTAAATATATGTTCTAAATTACTAAATTTCATCGAAATATCTTAGAAATTCCGACCTTTAGCTTAAGCACAAATTTACAGGGATATACAGACGGACCTACGAACATGGTTAAGTCGAATGTTTGTTCTGAATCGGTCGGTATAATTAAATTGGTGAGTGTGACTTTTCCCGCTTAGCTTAACTTAATATACCCTTTGCTGTATAATAAGAATATATGTAGATACATTTATGTAAAAACAAAAAACAAAATAGTAACAGACAAGAACTTATCACATGTACGTACATTTATATGTGTTTGGTAATATGGAAAGGAACTTTTCTTGTTGTTTCTTGATGTTGTAATATTGTATGTATGTATGTAAGTAAGTTGTTATTGTTGTTGTTACTGTTATTGTTTGTTATGTATTGCCAAGCTAACATTATTATCAGGTTAATTTTTTTTATACCCTTCATCTTAGTGATGAGGGTATACTAAATATTTTCTTCCGTTTGCAACACTCAGAAGGAGGCGTCATAGACCAAACAGAGTATATATTATATATTCTTGATCAGCGCCGAATAATGAGTCTATTTAGACATGTATGTCCGTATGTCCATATTTCCATATGTCCGTGTGTCCGTCTGTTGTTGGCATTCTCACGGGCATAAATTTTGAGATATTGAGCTGAAACTTTGTACAGGCACTTATAATTTTCGCACATAGATCGCTATTTAAAGTGGGAAAAATCGGTCAGGAATTATTAGAGCTAAAAACCTAAAAATGCTGTGTATGTCTATAAATATAAGTTTTATTGATTTGCCAAAAATGGGCGTGGTCGGATAACAGACACGCCCACAATTTACAAAAGAACAAATTCACCATAAAACTAGACTTCAAAGCTGATACGTAAGACGATATATATTTGCCACGCCCACCATTATGGATATGGAGGGCATTTAAGATTTGGCCTAACCCGTGAATTTAGTTTTCTTACTCTTTCATTCTCTTATTATTGTTGTTGCATCTCTACGTAGAGTCAAGATAAATAATATTATACACGTATGTGTGTTATATGCAGTCAGTCATACGGTAGAACAACAGCAACTGTCAGTTGTGTCTAACGGTTGCTGAAGTACAGACGTACAAGGTCCTTTCCATTGAACTCCAATCCATAGTTCGAATCGTACACATATAGTGCGCGAACCATTTCAATAATCAAATTTACATAATTAATATAGAATACAATTTTTGAGTTGGAAATATATGTAAAGAATTGTAAAAAATTGTAAAAATTTTAAAAAGACAGCTAAGATAACAAACGAAACATGTTGCCTTTAAAAAGTGCTCTTATGCTAAAAATACACGCACATACTTTCGATATAAGTCAATCAATGAAAATTATATAAAAGAAATAGTACAAAAGGGAAATCCTGAAAGTGTTCAAAATGTTTAAAAACGATTGGATGCAATATTTTGTCCTGATAGTGAATATATTAGAATGCAGCCTATATACAACAGCAAAGCAAAATAATCGATTGATAGAAAGTGAAGCGTATTATGCGAGTCTGAATGGCGGCGACCTAGATGCCTTCCATGACGAATTAACACCAGCATCAGCATCAACCCAAAAATCCATAATAGCGACAGATGACTTTAATCTGATAACGAATTATTCATCAACAAACTCCTACATACATTTGGAGGGCGGCAGTATAATAAGTGAGCGAATAATACGCTTTCATGTCAGTCCATATCGTGTGGAGGAGAATATTGTGGTGGAAAGGGGTGGCAAACTTATTATAGAGGCGGGTGTTACAATTGCCTTTGCACCCACCGTCGGTATAATAGTTCGCGGCGTTTTGCAAGCGGTGGTAAGTGCATTAATATAAAATTGTTTAAACAGTTAATCACCAGTTATCATCAGTACGCATCAAATATGTCAAAGTTTTCAAAGCTCCGGAAAAATTTTTCCAACACTACATAGGCAATATATCTATAAAAGGTCTTCATATATAAACTCGTACTATTAAGCATACTTTGTCAAAACGTTTGTAACAAAAAGTACCAGAGACCATCTTGATTAGTATCCAAATCTGAATCCAATTATCTCTTGGAGGGGGCCGAAAAGCAAAAAATTGTTTTTAAAGTTTTAACACCGTGAAAAAGTTGCGAATTGGGGAGACTGAAAAGGGGTAGAAAAAGAAATTGGTTTATAAAATGATCTCGAGAGTTTATCGAAATTTGGAAAAATTCACGTATTTAAGACATTAGGACCTCATCGGTAGTTACCATAAAAGTATTGATACATATGATTCGTACATTATTTTATGCCATTTAATTTATCACAACTGGAACCTAACCAGCGCAAAACCACAGCATGACTAACAGATGAAATAAATAAAGAAATAAACCAAACATAGTTATTCTGCGGATGCAGCGGTCATTGCATGTCACTTTGTATGTACGTGATTACCGACTTCCCCTACTACATTATAGTAACCACTGGGACCAACTTGCATAATTATCATTAAATGTGACATTAGTTGTTGTTGTTGTTGTTGTTGTTACTTCCCGACAGCAGCATCTATTCATACACACTAAATATATTTTTTTTATAAATTCAAATTGATACACACTTTGGGGGCATTAGGTTAAGACGGTTTAATTGAATTTGAGTTAAATGTGACGTAGTCAACTCTCCCTCTCTCTTGTATTAATGTATTTCATTAACACCACTTGACTGTGGTGTTTTGTTTCGTTTCAGGGTTTGCCAACGGCACGCATTATACTAACGACACTAGATCACATAGCGGATCTGCCTGATCCAGATGCTCGTGCCATACGTTTAGTGGACGGTCCCACACCGCTTCAGGGTAGATTGCAAATCTTACACAAGGGTTCTTGGCGAGCAGTGTGCTCTAATTCGCGAAAGTACGTTTCACGTTTTACGTTTTCAGTTAGAATCGCCTAAAACATCTTATTTACATTGTACATAACTTTTAGGTGGTCAGTAACCGATTATCGGGTAGCTTGTCAACAGTTGGGCTTTGCAGGTGGAGATTTTTGGAAATGGTTTGAAAAATCTACTGATGAACAACCGCGTTTGCTTTATGAATATCCTAATTGCCTGGGTACAGAAAGGTCTTTGTTAGCTTGTAATTGGTCATTGCGGCAATTAGGTTCTGGAGTATGTGATTATCATGGCGATATAGGCGTACAATGTCAACCTTTACATAGCCAACATTTAAGCCATTGGCGTGGTTTACATTTTGAAAATGCTCCCACCACTAAAACTTTATCTGCGGACAATACCAATTATTTCACAAAATCACAATCATTTTTGAAATACATTGACTTGGTGAGGGCAGGTAATGGTGCAAATCATGAAGTGAGTTCCAGCTTGGAAGTGGTAGGCGTGCCTCCAGAAACACAATACCTGCTCATTAGTCATTCGGCTTTCACTGGCATCAATGTGACCAAGCCATGGGACGGTTTTACAATGCGAAACGTTACGGTGCGCCAAAGTAATGGCATTGGCATATTCATCAATTCTAGCCATGGTCATGTTCAGTTATTGGGCATTAATATAATAAATAATGCGGCTGATGGTCTAAAGTATATAACTCATGACTTTCGCATAGATGAACGCGGAGATCGTTCATCTATTTACGATTTTTGTACACTGCCCACTACTTCAGGACAAACGTATCCTATTTCATTGTCATTCAATCAAAAGTATTACGCTGGTTCGTCTAAAGAATGTGTCAAGTACTTCTTCACAAGACCCGGATACCGGTTAACAGTTCGCTTCGAACAGTTTATCTTAAGAACCAATGAAACAGCTTTAATAGAAATTCACGACGGTACTTCCACAAATGACCGACTACTGTTATCTTGGCGATTACGTAACTGTACAAAACCTCAAAGCGTAACCAGTAGCCGTGAAAAACTCTTTATCAAAATACAAGCTAATGCGCGGGAAGAAGTCTTTGCTTTACTAAAGTTAACCTCAGATGAAGTGAGTGCCTTTGATTTGTTGATAAAAGACTCAAATGTAGAAGATAATAATGGTGCTGGAATAGTTGCAAACGGTCTCAGATCTCGTCTACATATACACGCATCTTCGGTATCAGGTAATAATCATGCCGCTGGGGTGCTCATTACTCAGGGTGCCGGCGATGTAAACATTACGGACAGTAACATCAGTTATAATAAAGGAAGTGGCTTAAACATAACTTATACAGGAGGTAATCGGAACATTTCTCGCAGCTTTCTTAACTTTAATAAAGGATATGGTGTGGCTATATGGTTAAATGAAACCAAAGATCCATTTAGAATGGAATATGTGGCAGTGAATCAATCAACAGCCATAGAATATTCATATTTTAATTCAAATATGATGGAGGGTATACGACACGGCAATTTTTGTGCTCCTATGTGGGTTAATATAACTGGAAATTTTTTTAATTCAACCTTTAACGATGATATAAATATAGAGAGTTGTTGGTATAAGCAAGAGCCCAATAGGCCGAATTTATATTTGCAAATAGGGCACAATATATTTGAACACAGTCAAAGGAACTCTATACATCTAAGTCCTGCCCTTAACTTAATGTGCCGCATTGAGTTTAATCATTTTCGTTACGGTTTACACGGAAATATTTACATTCGCAATGACTTTTTATACCAAGACTTTCCTACCATACCCGCCCAATTAATCCTACAGAGCAATTATTTTACAAAAAATCAAGGACTATACGTAGTATCCTTGGGCTTATCTCCATACAGTCGTCGAGAATTCCAGTACTTATTATTCACTCGCAATTTTGTAAGAGAAAATAGTATAACCGAATTTTTCGGTCCTCTGGTGAAGGACAGCGAAGGTAACGATGGAGCAGGTAGACTTAATCCCCGGTCTCGCATAGCTGCTGTTATTGTTGTCGCCTCTAGTAATGTGGACATATATCGTAATATTCTTCATAATTTAGACTCTACGTATGAAATCGGTTCTCAATTAAATGATCAGAGCGAGGTTATTAACGCCACGTATAACTGGTTGGGTTATACAGATGAGGCGAAAATCTACTCGCGGCTTTTTCATCGCAACGACCGTTATAACTTAGCCAAAATTGAGTACATACCATATTTGCTGCACAACTCTAATCCAGGTTCAACAACAGTAATAGCAGTATCCACCTTTGTACCACGATTTTACACAGAGGGTTCGACAAATATAGGCGGTGAAGTGGATGGACAAGAAACGATTCCTGCCGGAACGTACACTGTCACCAAAGATATAAGTATACGCCCAGGAGGTAAATTGATTCTTCAGCCCGGTGTCACGTTGCAGTTTGAGCCCAGTGTAGGTATGATGGTGGCTGGTAAATTAGAAGCACGTGGACGGCGTCCAGATGACATCTTCTTGACTCTGAAACGCAACACTATTATCACTCATTTGGATATGGATTCTTCCACGAATTATGAAAATACAGATTCTGAAATAATGGATATAGAAACAGAATCAATAATTTCTGTAGAAGGTGTCCAAAAAATTCCTGTTAGGTTGTTGGGTGGTGTAGGACCTAACGAAGGTCGTTTACAGTTATTCTTAGATGGTCGTTGGGGTACTGTTTGTGATTATGGCTGGACCGAACTGAATGCTGCTTTAGTTTGCCACCACTTGGGATACACATTAAACCCGAAAGATTGGCGTTTATTACGGTCACAATTACCTACAGTTGGCACAACGGAAGAGGTTATTGTATCTAACGTTCGTTGTACTGTCCACGATCGGGACATAACTAAATGTAAAGCAGAACTTTTGCAAAGGGGAGAATTCGAAAATTCCTGTTCGCATGAAAACGATGTGGGCATGCGTTGTTACGAGGGTGCTTGGGCTGGTGTACGTTTTGGAATGCTATCTGAAAGGGCAGATTTACAGTACATAACAATAGAGAAAGCGGGCTTATTCGATTATACCACCAACACTTTTCGACCAGCTTTACAAATGGACTTCGCCCGACATAACCTGGAAAATGTGCGAATTGTGGACAACCTTAATGATGGTTTAGGAGTTATATATGCGGACACATATGGCGGAAAATCTATTAATAACATAAAAAACTCTGAATTTATCGGTAATCGGGGCAATGGTCTTAGTTTCAAACAATTAGATTTTAGGATACAAGGATGCATAATAAAAAATAATAGAGAAAGTGGCATAATGCACGATTCAGTCGTTGCTGCCCATGATCAATGGGAGATGGGAGGGTGGTTTAAGACGGCCGTCGATTTTAATCCATTCGAAAGTAACTACGAGCCATACACTTTACCACTTTTTAACAGTATCATAGAAGTCGGTGCATGGGAAACAAAGTACATTCGAACTGAAGAAGTAACAGGGGAAGGTGTGACTAGAAAAATATCTGTTCGTTGTCCAGCTGGTTATGTGTTAGGTATACAGTTGTTGAACCCCATCCATCCAAAATCTACAGAAAACATAATCATCTACAACTCGCTAACAGAGAACACACGAGCAGTATCATGGAATTTAAGACAAGATTTAAATATATTTCCCACAACTAGTAGCAGTTACGGTATTATAATCCGTTATGACAGTGGTGAAAATGCTATGGGGGGAGCTGTTCTGATGCTAACAACAATAACAGCTCCTATACAAAATGTGCGCAATAAAGTTATAGGAGGCCCGATACCCTCGCTTTTCATACGTTCAACGAAAATTCAGAGAAACTTTCGAGGTATATCAGCCTACTATTACAACCGTTATCGAGGTAACGAAGGGGAACATTATTTGCGTAAAGCAAATGAATCTATTAAAATTATAAACAGTGAAATAGGTAGCAATGACAACGAAGCCATTCTTATTACATCACCATATTGGGATGTTATCACCAGCAATCTCTCCGAAATCACTTTACATATTAATAATTCAATAATTATTCAGAACGGCTACGGCATTCGTCAAATATCCAAGGACTTAAGGTCATCGAATAATTTGTTTCACTACATGCTACAAGACACTGCCGTGGAAGACAACAGGAATGGTGCTTTCCAAGTAGCTCTTCCTTACGTATGGCAATACAATGAAAATTTTACACATAGCATATACTTTGCTAACAGTACCTGGCAACGAAACCGAAATATCTGCATAGAGATCAGCGGTCACTATGCCGAGTTGAATATTACTTCAAATGCCTTCATAAGTAATCAATGTTCGCATAGTTTAATTACAATATCTGGCATGGAAAAACGTATTAAGGTTAACTTGAACCGTGTCGAACAAAACAGTGCTAAATTTTTGCTAGAATTCAAAGCTGACAGTTTAAGTGAACGCCTAGGCGATGTGAATGCTTTAGTTGAGTTTAATACAATCAAAAGTAACAGTGTATATGATACTATGATTAACTCGAAGATCCATAAGAGGTCCGAAGAAAATGCAAAATTAGCCACTGCGGTGGTGAGAATTGATGGAGTTCAGAATGTTAAATTACATCGAAACCTTATATCCGAGAACTCCCTAAGATATAATCTGGTGGCCGGTTTACGCTCAGCTCGCTTAAACAACTTTTGCTATGCTACAGAAAACTGGTGGGGTTCCATTAATACAACTGTTATAGAGAAGAAATTGTTCGATTTTGACAATTGGAATGATAACGCTGACATTATTTACATTCCGTATCTTATTGAAGATAGTTTTGAAGCCAGCTTATCTTTAACAGCCGAAATACATAAACCTATAGATATGAACAATTGGAACGGTGGTCGCATAATTAAGGACTTGGTTTTGCCAAAACGCAGCGAACCTTACCGCATTTTTAGAGACATCACCGTAATGCCTGAAGCTACACTAACTATACAATATGGCGTACGTATGGACTTTGAGGAGAATATTGGCATGCTTGTCCTGGGCACATTGAAGGCTATTGGATATCGAGAGTCACCTATTATTATGCAAGCTGTTCAAAGTAACACTACACATAATAATGGATTTAACATGATCAGTAAGCGTGATTCACAAAGTGGGGAATTAGTGGAAAGTCACGACTTTATACGCTTATGCACCAATACACACAACTGCAGTACTGATACTAAACATTCCGGGCCTGCAATTCACCAAGGTTTCCTAGAATATTTTAATCATACAACTTTGCAATGGATACCCATATGCGACAGACGCTTTACGGAGCGTAACGCTCAGGTGGTATGCCGTGAATTAGGCTACGATCCTCTAAACATTTATTATGCGCATGATCGTAGAGTCGAATATCATAGCAACTCTCTAACGCGCATATGGTCTTGGGTGCAACCATTAGAGTGCAAAGGAAATGAACTTCATTTTTCAGAATGTGAAGAACGCTTAAATGGTCAACTGTATGGTCATCGCCACGAATGCTTCTGGGATGACGACTTTGTTTTTGTTAGTTGTTCACCCATTATCAAAAATCAGATTTACTGGGGCGGCATACGTTTTGCTAATGCTGAATTCGAAACTAATCAATATGAACATCGCTACCACGACATTCATACCCATGGAGTACAAAAACCCAAAGAAAGCCAACTAGAATTTGTGTACATAAAAAATGCGGGTATTCTTCACAATCAAAAAGTAGCAGCACTGCAAGCCATTTATAAGACACCCTCAATTTCGGAAGTGTCTATAGAAAATTCTGCAAGTCATGGTGTAAACTTTGTAGCTCCTATTGGCGCTATCAATTTGAATTATCTCAATATCAATAAGTCATTGGGCACGGGCATCAGTATACTTTCCCTCACGGGAGAAGGACGTGAAAGTGATGAATCCAGCTTTACACCCCTAAAGTATTTGGATATACCCTACAAATTATTCTCTTTAGTGGAAATATGTGACCCAAAAAAGACAATTGTGGTGGAGGAGCGTGTTCTGCTCTATTACAAATACGATAATAATCCAGTAAATTGTGTTAAAATGTTTACAGCTGCCCATAGGGCAAAACCCTTAGGGTTTCGAATGTTGCAAGCGAATTTATTCAATCATACTAAACGCTATGGACGTATGGATTCCATAGAGCTTTATGACGGTGACGTATACAACGTGTCGACTGCGCTTATGACACGCATTGAAGCGCATACCACAAACCAGAAAATGTTCTTTAAAACCCAAGGGTCTACACTAAGTGTTCATCTGGTAGCTAGTGGAGCCCCTGAATATCACGGTTTTATAGCCGAGATTGTCACCATACCAATATCCAGTATAGGCCAATGTAAATAATAATTGTTTGTTTTTGAATTATCTATTCATTTTCATATTTCATATTTACTTATGCTTCTTAGATCGCGATGCCTTGCACAACATTTCGTATTGTCATATAAATGGTAGTGTAAAGGGGGCTTTATCGTATGTCTCAGCTGGCGAAATAACGCCAACCCTAACATTAACTTCAAATCGATTTGAAGGCAATTGCTTGCAATTATATGGCAATTTTTCTACTTGTGCCTCCACGCTATTTATAGATGTGCAAAATATGAATTCATTATATTTTATGGTAAAGTGGAGTCAATCATAATCAATCATAAACTTCGTCATAAAATCTATTTAATATTAAATTTGCAGAACAATTTGCTGATGAATAATCAGGGTGGCTTAAGGTTGCGTGCCGACTCACGTGGTTCAGCTACATCGCTGCGAGCTATTATACAATACAATCTCTTTTTTAGAAACCACAATCGTCCCGCTCTATTTATTGAAGGCAGACAGTCCTCTCCTTATCAGGAAGTTGTGTTGTTTCGTAATTATTTTGCACAAAACCAGGCAGGTTATGAAGATGTGATACGGTTGCGGCAAGTGGTGTCTAACTTTAGCTATAACTATGTTCATAGCAATTTGGGAGGACATATCGTTGAAATATCAGGCTTCGACAAAGTGCGTCTACCTATTTACCAGAGTACCGCACACAATGGTTTTTATAGGTTAGTTTACAACACTAGGCGGTGAAATAATTTCAATTACATCACATTTTATTTTACCCATCAGTAATGTGGCCACGAATGTCTTGGAACGAGCTACCATAGTGGCTGGTACAGCCGGACAGCAATATGTCGACAACATTTTTGAAAATTTGGATAATGACTACGAAATCACAACGATTAATAGTTCAATGTAAATATACAATATTATTACAATACATATTTATGTACGATAATAGGGCAGATTAGTTAATGTAACTTGTAAATTGTCTCTGTTTCGGTTGCACTTCCCTGCATGACTTTTTGACCTCGACATTATTGTCAAAGGTACATTGCATGTAATATGTTGTTTGATTAGCGTCGAAATGTTACCCAGATTTAGCCTAAACCCAATGTAGTGTTCTTAGTTGCTTATTATACTCAATATTTCTAATGCCCCCTTCCTCTTCTAAACATTAACTTTATTTCTTTCTTCTAAAACGTGCTGTACGACTTTCTCCCATTTAATACCAGTTTGAATTTCGACTATCGGAACAGGTAACAATAAAATGGATTTTATGAAGCTGATTCCCATTTATAATTAATTTGATTACAGTACAATTGAATTGTGGCGCTCACAAATCGATGCCCGTCACAATTATTGGAGTTATAATAACAGCATTTCTGTACAATCCAGAGTCAGAGACAAAGCAGGTGATTGACAACCGAAGGGAATAAGTTTATTTTTTGTATCTAAAAAATAACTATAATGATCCCTTTAGATGATCCGTCTCTGTTGGAGATTCAAGTACTACCATTCCATATGAACAACCAATCGATACTCGATGATAAATGTCCCCCTGGCTGGTCATTAGTACATGATACATGCTTTATATACGTTGGTGTGCCGATGTCATTTTTGGAAGCGAAAGCGTTCTGTAGATCGGAAAACTCATCGATGCCATTTATTAGAACGGACAATTCGGTTTTATGGTCTTATTTGCAAACACAAATGATACACTTAAGGTAAGTTACATGCCGTATAAAACGTTCGTTTAAAATCGTAAAAAGCGTTCGTTCTTTTCTGATCTAGATATCCTGAAAAAGTTTGGATTCAAGATTACAACTACATTGATCGTTGTACAAGTTTTGCTTACACGGAAATTATTGTTGAAAATTGTGCCCAAGAAATGGGCTTCATATGTGAGATAGATCCTATGGTAAATTGTTCAATAATACCTTTTGCATGTTTGGTATGTGTGTAATTGTGGCTTTTTGAACAGGTGGTAATAGATCCCTTGTCCTGGCGAGCTGATATATTTGCTCTAAGTATTATATCCGCTTTCCTTCTGGCCATTGCCCTGTTAATAATGGTGGCCATTTGTTGGTATGCCAAGTCCAAGCATCGCCAAGAGCAACGTTTACAAAGACGTAATAGCATACGGCAAAGTCTACGTAGTCTTAATAGCATCGACCCTCAAGGGTCTTTGCGACGACGCAATTTTGTATGAGTTTTTTATTTTATTTTTTACATGTTTTTATTTTATTTCGCTTTTTTTGCCATTTTTATTTTATGAATGCTTCTTTTTCGCGGATATTTTAGCACATATCTACGTCCACTGGTACTTTAACTAAGAGCATGACGCAGGATTATAAAATGATGGGTAACGGTTCATTCGAATCAATTGATAAAAGTGTACTTAGCTCAGAAGCGAGTTTTGAGCCTTACGAAAACCACCGCAAAGTAGAGAGAACCGAATATCATACACCACAGAAGTTCGCCAGTATGAATGAATACGTAACTAACAATCGGTTAATAACAGCGGCAGTGGCGCCAAAAACTCCACCACGAGTGGCCACAATTGGTTCGGCTTCGAAAGCTAGTGCTACGAGAGGACGAGCAGCTGTAGCTGCGTGGTGCGAACAAAAGCCGAATGACTTTGAGTTATCTTATCGCAATGAAGGCTTTCGCGACACTTCTTCATATTCAGGTACCCGAAATAATTCAATCAACATAAGCATAACCGAGGACACACCGATAATACACCAAACCGATATGGAGGAGAGCAATTCGGATTATTATGGTAACACTAGTACATTGCCACTTCGCAATATTGTCGATGAAAGTTTGTCATCAGTAAAATGTAATACGCCTTCACCTCAACCGTTATTTAAAACACCAATCAGTTCTTTTTCAGCAAACCCCAAGAATATGGCACGTCCTAAAATGGATAGTTCGGTTGTCATGCAGTCTGAAAGTCCAACGTATGAACAAAAGATTAATGAAATGAACTTTAGTTCATTTGCTGAATTACGCAGTCACGATAATAGTGAACCAAGCATCGACTTAAAACGACCCGATTCTTACTTAACTGCTGTTGGCTCGAATCGTTATTCACGACCCACATCACATTTGGGCCAAATAACTACAAATCCCACTCTGCTAAGTAGACGCCCGAAAACGGTGTACGAAAATGGCGATACGCCAGCATTAATGCAACCTAATCATACAGCTGGTTATCAGCAACGCTCACGTTCTGAAGCCTTATTAGAGACTGATCTTGACTTGGATAATACACCTACTATGGAAACAAATGGGCGTTACCACAGTCAACCTCTAGAAACATCTATGTAAGGATAATATATTTCCGTATAGTTATCATTCCACTGCTACGCTAACTTAATCAAGTTAGATGGACACAAATGATCTCTATTGCATGTAATACTTTTCGGATCAAAATACACGTCAAATTGACTCAATGCATCGCCCTATATGTATGCAGAAGTGCTGCACACATATTTTAAAGATATTTTTTAATTTTAGTACCATTCCATCCATTGATTGTTAAGTGTTGTAACAACTAACATTTATGTAGTTATAAACATAAAATATTTCTATTGTAAATATAAACATTTGTACAAATGCTTTTGCAATTTGTAAATAAAGTGAATAGTACAAGTAAGATAGAATAATAATTTTAAATAAATAATTTACGTAATTTTATTTAAAATGTTTTGCAATAGTAAATAAAAATGTAAAATGTGTTCTGTAAAATAAGAAAAAGAGTAAGAAAGTGTTGTAAATTAAACCATTTTGCTGTCGCTTGTGCCACATTTACAGTACGTACAATCAATGAAATGTTTAAAACATTTATTTATACAATAACGATAAATTAATAACGTTCAAGTTATACACTGGTGCAGATGTTAATATTATTCCACTTAACACCTTTAAATCTCTTGGTGAAATGCCTATTTTGGAGTCACAAGTAGAGTTACAATCTTAGGGTGGTAGTAGGGTGAAAGCAATTGATAAGGTGGTACTTAATTGTGAAATGGTTAAGAAAAGGGAGAAAATTGAGTTTGTTGTGGTAAATGAAAACGCGGTACCAATATTAGGTTATGGTTCTTGTATTAAATTGAACCTTATAAAAAAAAATTGGTGGTATGAACTTCCAAAAATTTTGTGGAAAATATTAATCGGTTTTTTAGGGATTAGGGAAGTTTAAAGAGTTATAAGAGATTGAACTTAAAGCGCATGTAATACCCGTCGTTCGTTCAGCGCGTAGAATACCATTTGCATTGTATGAGCCTGTATAACGAGAATTAAACAATTTAGTTGAAAAGGGTATAATTAAAAAAACGGATAAAGCTTCTGAGTGGGTGTCCAATTTAGTAATTGTTGAAAAGAAATATGGCGACTTATAATTGTGTATTGACCCTAAGTTTTTAAACGAAGCAATTCAAGATGAATGCGTAATGATTCCATCATTTGAAGAAATTTCAAGTAGATTAGCTAATATGACTTTTTTTTACAATTTTAGATTTGCGTGAAGATTATTGGCAAGTATGCCTAGATGAGGAATCTAGTAATATTTGTACATTTTCTACACCTTTTGGCATGGTTTTAAACGTTTGCGCGTTTTGCATGAAAACAGCTCCTGAGGAAAAGGTTAAAAGACAAAAATGTTGGGGATCTGCCAGGTGTTTTAATTTATTTAGACGATATTCTTGTTTATGGTAAAACGATTGAGGAACACGGTAAGAATATAGTTAGAAAGAGTTATAAGGAGAGCGTTAGAAAATAACGTCAAATTTAATAAAGAAAAAACTCAGTATCGAATTACAGAAGTTCTGCGGAAGGTATTTAATACGATCCAGAACATCTTAAAGCCATAAATAATATAAAGCCACCTAATAATAAAAAAGGTTTACAGAAATTGCTAGGGATAATCAGTTACCTGCGTTCTTTTTGTTCCTAATTTGCCAGAGTTTAATCATCCTTTACGTGAGTTGTTAAAAAAGAATGTTCAATTTCAATGGCTAGAAATGTACGGCGTGTGTTTAAATAAAATTAAAAAATTCGCCTAACTTAACAACATTCGACTCAAAGCAAAATATTTGATCAACTTTGAGTTGATCAATATTGGTCTTATGCTCATTTTCAATAGTAAAAAAATATTTGTTTTCAAGCTGACGCGTCAAAGTTCGGTTTTTGGTGTGCTCTTAAACACCCGGTAAACCGGTTAGTTTTGCGACCAGAAGTTTGTCCGAAACTGAAGTGAACTACGCCCAGATTGAAAAGGAGTTATTAGCGATTGTTTTTGCTTGCGAAAAGTTTCACAAATTAATATATGGAAAATCAATTATAATTTTGACCGACCACAAACCTTTACTTGGGATTATTCAAAAATAAATCGCGAAACTTCCATCTGCCCGGTTAGAGGGAATGAAATCGAGATTGATCAAATTATAATAAAATATTTACCTGGTAGGGATATGTTAACTGTTGATTTGTTTTCGAGAAACTTTAATGAACAGTTCTGAAATTCCTGAGTTAAACGAGGTAGTTCACACAATTAAGATTAGTGACAACAACAAAAACATTTTTATATTAGAGACAAGAAATGATCCCCAATTAAAAGTTCTATTAAATATTCTCTTAACAGGGTGGCCTAAAAAGAAATCATGCCTGCCTGAAAAAGGAAAATTCTTTTGGAAACATAAAGAAAATATATTTGTTCAAGATAAGCTATTGTATTTAGATGAAAAGCTCATAATTCCTACAACTTTGCGTGCTGATATTTTAACAAAGTTAAATGTAAGCCACCATTGAACGTACGAACTTACAAAAACAACAAGCGGCAAGTTTGGTATATTGGCCCGGTATTAATGAAGATATCGAAAACATGATTACTAAATGTTTTACATGTCAAAGAACAAGAAATGCATTAAGCAAAGAACCCATGATTCCACACGGAATACCCGACGTGCCTTTCCAGAAAGTTGCTTTAGACATTTTCGAGATTTTGAGTATTTGGTCCTTGTAGACTATTTTTCTAAATTCTTTGAAATATGTACTCTTAAAACTAAGACCGCAAAGAATGTGATAGAAAGTTTAAAAAATTTATTTGCTGTTCACGGTATACCATTAGAAATCGCAACAGATACCATGCCATTTCAATCCTTTTAGTTTAAAAATTTCGCCACATTATTAAATATTAAACTGACATCCTGTAGACCATACCATCACCAATCGAATGGTTTGGCAGAAGGAATTGTTCAAACGGCTGAAAATATAATTAACAGATCTTTGCATAGTGGTCAAAAGTTATAGTTAATCCTATTAGAGTATCGGAACACTCCAGTTAAAGGAATGAGTCAAAGTTCGTCCGAACTTTTAATGGGAAGGCAAACTAGATCATTAGTGCCTTGTAGATAGAGTATATTCATATATATTTCAGCTAACAGGTAATTAAAGCAAAAAAGGGATAAGAGTAAATTTTATTATGATAGAAATACTAAATGAAAGAAATATTTTAAAGATGGTGACGATATTTATTACAAGGAAGGGAAAAAGTGGAAAGCTGCCAAATACTTAAAAGTATAATACAAAATATGTCGCACTTCCTTTCTGGCTTGGATAAGATAGAACTCATTGAATTACATTGAATGTAACTTAAAATATATATACAATATAATAAATATATAATACGCCTGAAGATTATTTATAGAAGAACACTTAATAGAAACAATTCAGACTATAGACTCTTGTCCAAACATATTGACTGGCTGAAAATTATTATAAAGGAACAAATACAAATTGAACAAGAACAAATTTAGAACGTATTGTTCCTGGCCCGAATACTTACGCGAATATTTTTCATATTCTTGGCGGTAAGAAGAAATTTTCTTCACCTAATTTAATCATTAATAGTATTCCTGTTAAAAGTGCTGTTGCAAAATTGAATATATTAAGGGACCATTTCTCAGCAGTTTACAGGCCTACAGCTTCTGTTACAGAGGTTACTTCTATCTCTTCCCCAAAAAATTTTGTTATCTCCCCGATTTCTAATTCCATATATACTTTTAATGAAAGTTTTAATGCTTTAAATATACAGCCAAATTCCAAATTGCCCTCTTTAAGTTCAGTTATTGTTCTAGTGAATCTCTGAATTATAAAAAATCTTTTGGTTCTGATAACAATTGTTATTTTTTAATCAAGAAATTTCCTAAAAAAGTACTCCAGTACTTAGTTGTTTTATAAACCAACTATATTATTAGCTGCTATTTTCCGCATAACTGTAAAATTGCCAAGATTCGCCCTATTCCTAAAAAGTCAAATGACACAGACTTAAATAATATTCGTCCAATATCATTTTTATCTAATTTACGAAAACTGTTTGAGAAAATAATTCGCGACTTATTGGATGCTGACATTGTTTCTGAGTACATCCCTAATTTTCAATTTGGTTTTAAAAAACAGCACTCTACAGTACATGCTTTGTGAAAATTTCATGATGATATCATATGTAACTTAAGACGACAAAAACGTACCGTAGCAGTTTCACTAGATATTGAAAACGCCTTTGACAGTGTAAGGGCACTGTCTATTTAATTGTTTTTTTCTCTAATTAAGTTGTTCAAAGATTTTTCCATAAATAGGAAATTTTTCGTTCAAATTCAAAACTGTTCTGCAATACTTATGGTGACATTAACCGCGTTGTACCGCAAGGTTAAATTTGGCTCCACATTTATTTAATATATCAGTACACGATTTTCCTCACCAATTTCATCATTCCAGTAGCATTCTTTATGCTGTTTAATTTACGCTCATCATGAGAGTCCTCAGACTGCCTTAAGCTTAGTTTCAGCGCATTCAGCTTTTGCGAAAACTTTTTACAGAGAGTGAGGGTTGAAAATAAACCCTACAAAGTCGGAAGCAATTTGCCTTAGAACCGCTTCCGGTAAATGCAAGTACCGGAAAATAAAAATTTAAAACAATTTTTAGAGGGAGTTAAAATTCCTTTTAGGAATGGTATTAAGTATTTGGGTGCTACATTTAACAAGCTGGTCAAGTTTAATCAACACGCCCGTTTAACGCTTAATAAAGCAAAGAAAGATTGCTTTGGACGCCTTCTTAACATTAAGTATCTGTCAATTAGAACAAAATTATTAATCTATAAAATTAGTAAACGTTCTCTTCTATTACACGTCTTTCCGGTTTGGTTCAATGTTTCTCCTTGCGTAATAAAATAGAAGCTTTAGAGAGAACTGTTCTACGAAGATTGAAGGCGTTAATAAGAGGTACTCAAATAAATACATTTATAAAAATTTAAATATCATTAAAGTTTCATTCTACTACCTTAATTTGTTGGAAAAATTCGTCAATCGGTTATCTTCTCACGATAACAAATTGTTGCAGTAAATTTATCGTTCTCAATCCGTTTTCAGTTGGTCTAACACTTTGTATTTATCACCAATTGGTGTTAACGGTGTGAATACATTTCGTTTACTCCTTCGTCAACATTAGTGCCATGTTTTTATAAACATTCATACTCCAATACCCATAAGGGTTAAAGAATGGCTCTTAGAGCATGAGTTACAACTAGCGCCTAATAAAACTGAAGCTGTGCAAATCATCAGTAGGAAAAAAGGAGAAGTGGTGGAGTTAGACATCGACGGGCATCACCTAACAACAACTGATAAAATCAAATATCTAGGTGTATTAATCGATGCTCGATTGAAGTTCTTGGTCCCAGTCAACGAAGAAGATTACTGCTAGCCAAAGTGATCACCTCTGTCACTATGTATGCTGCACCTGTTTGGAGTGATACACTACAGAAATATCCCAGCTATAATAAACACCTAAATAAGCTGTATAGCGGAACTGCACTGAGAGTCTGTTGTGGATTCCGTACCGTATCACTGGACGCAGCACTGATCCTGTCAGGCATGCTTCCACCTGATATCCTAGCCCAACAAGCTGCAAAAATGTACTGTGTCAAAAAACTTCTTATGAGGAAGCTTTCTAATGGAGAAAAACAGGACATAATAATAAGGCCGATGGACGCACAAAGTAATAACAAATGTTGAATGTTGGTTGAGCAGACAACATGGCTGTATGGACTATTATGTGACGCAAATTTTCAGCGGACACGGTTGCTTCCGCATTTACTTACACCGTTTTGGTCATGATACTGAACCCTGCGGCCCTGAGTGTCATGAAGATGAGGAAACAGCTGAGCATATACTGTTAAAATGCCCAAAATTCGATGCAGAACGCTCTAAAATTGCAAACTTAATTATGGAACCGAATGGCGATATAATTCTGCACATGATTAACGATGAAAAGGTATGGTCCTGCGTCAAAAGCGTCAGTGCCGTTATCATGAAGAAGCTCAGAGTGGCAGAAAGACTACGAGTAAGACAGATGATGACTGACATCGTACGAACGAATTGAGCATAGTCTCAGACGGTTTCTCCTGACGTAATACTTAACGGTAGTCCCAGGGGAATTGCCGTAGGACGTTCGAAGGACGTTAGTGGGTGCAAGTCCCACACTGACTGAGCTTTCAAAGCTTTCCCCTTCGTTAAAAAAAAAGAAAAAAAAAAAACCCATAAGGGTTAACTATTATATTAACTATAATAATTATTTGTAAATTGAAATTTTTTTTTATTATTATGTTTTTTTCTTTTCCCACTTATATTAAATTTAGATTTAAGCCACACCCTGATTTAGGACCGGGAGCAAGTCCGTTTCTCTTTTATATTTAAATGTAACTCTTTTTACCGCCTTATGTCAAAGCACGGAGCTGTATAAACATTCTGCCATTACAATAATACTCTATAGAGTATGACATTAATGTTTCTTTTTTTTTTTACTTTTGAATTGCTTTATAATAAGAAAGTCTTAATAAACTTAAACTCCTCAATTTAGGGGTTTTTCAGTAACGACAAAACATAAGTTAACACAAGTTTCGGAGCTTCATATGACCAAGAGGGTGTAAGAAAAGATCTTTATGAAAATTTCGCCATAATGTAATTTGAGAGATTCTCAATTCCGGCTCATTTGGTTTAATTTGGAACTAAAGCGCTCACGGCTTCAATATTTTGGACCGGTGCGTTGTCTCGGTAGTGTTATGTCCTTATTGAAAACGTTAACGAATCAGAAAAATTTCCAGAAATTTGAAAAGGTGACTAGAACCCAATATTTATTGTATATTGCAAATATTGAAATTTGCAATGATGCGTGATGCTGATCCATTCATTCGATTCAAACCTTTATTTCATAAGGCAAAGCTGCCAGCCACTCTGCTGTCTAAAAAAGGGAGCTGAACAGAATGGCAACATAGTTTTGTAGAAGCGATAACTTCCACATTATGCAAATGCGCACATACATACCTGTCTTAACATTTGATTATGCAAGTAATGTTACCCACTACATGATTTACGTTCAAACCTCAAGTCTGAGAGCATGTGGCGCGCTTATTTTATGCTAGAGCATGGACGAACTTGTAGGAGAGAGTTTCTACAATTCTCTGCTAATCATGTCCACGCAGTCACAGTAAGCTCTGATGTATGAGTAGTATTATTAATAATTGTGTGCGCTTTTAGTTAATAGCCTGTTAAGACAATATATTCTCGAAATTCTCCAGTATTTGGTTAGTGTGCAGTTGGATGTCAATTGAAGCGGTTATGATGGTATTGTAAATTTCAACTGTGTTTGTACTTAACTGCAATACAGTGATTCTCTCCCTCTCTGCTCTTCTCATTCAATATTTTACAAGAAAAAAAATACTAGCAATAGTATTGAATAAGTAGTAAATGTGGCTTGGATTGAATCTTGTGCACGGCAGTGATAGGAGTGAAGTGAAAAGAAAGAAAAATCGAAATCAATTGTAATGAAAAAGTTTTTTGTTTTTTCCTGTGTAATCTCATAAAGATAAAGAAGTGGAAGTAAAGTGGAATAATTCGGTATAATCAAATAATTATATTGTGCATAAAATCGCAGAATAATTGCTGTGAACTTAACGCCAGAGGAAATAAACTGGAGTATTCCACGAGAATTTTCTTTTCTAGTGCGTTTGTATATATGTAAGTAGAATGAAAAATGTGTATTGCGGAAGAAAAAAAAAGAAAAAGGAACAAAAACAAATACAAGACAAATTTACAAAATACTACACGCACATACATACAACCATCTGTGCAAACGTAAACGTAGTATGCACAAGGAAATATGTACATAAGTATTTGGCAAGTTACGTGCTGATATTTTTGTACAGTGGTGGCAGACGTCAAACAGAGAGGATCTGATGAGGACATGGTGGTAGTGTTGTGCGTGTTGTTTTCGCTCGTTTCTCTCCCTCTCTCTTCTTATAGAACTGTACTCATAGTAATTGGTACTTAATGGGTGTTGATGTTGGTGTAGGTGTAGAAGGAGATGTAGGTGTAAGTTTGCATATGAATTTACATATAAACGCATGCAAACAAGATCAGTTGAATTATGCAAACGAATATGGCAAACAAACAAATCTTACTATGAATATACGCGTTAATCCAGCAGCTTAATATTATTTGTGTTGGCGTACAGGATGACCAGTGCGTATAGTATATTTCTAGTGCACCCAGTATTTCGTATTTTTATTTATTATTACGAGTAGTGCATAAAAAAATTAAGTACAACACAATCTCATTTACCAAAGCAGTTATGAGTGATAGCACAGAGAGGGAGAGAAAATGAGATGTGGTGGGCAGCAAGTGTATCAGTGCTCTCACGACGCCAAGCTTATCTACGCATGCAAAGAGTGCAATTTCGTATGACGAGACATAGCTTTGTTGTTGTTATTGTTATTGTTGTACGTTATAAGCACGACTAGTACACACACCTCAAGAAATTCGTCAATATTGTATTTTTACGTCCTGCACCCTGTTTGTAACTCCTAAACGACAAATGCCACACCCACCTTCAATTACACCAATCGATTCAGAATCAAAAACTGAAATAATTTAGCCATGTCCGTCTGTCCATGTATATTTGTGTTGAGATACTTTCATGAAATTTGGTATAAGGACATAATTTGGGCCAAGGAGGAATCCTAGTGAAAATAGTTTAAATTGAATCATTTTTGGAACGCCCACCCTCTAAGGTCCTAATACAATGGAATTATTTATATGGCTAAAAATCACAATTTTTTATATATTTTAACAAAATTTGGTGAAGAACAGTTAATTAACTAAATAATTGGCTATTACAAATTTGGCCTTTATCGGACCATTTTTAGAACCCCCTGCTAAAAAATGATATATTACGAAGTGATTGGCAATATCGTTTACTGACCCAACTCAACTAATTGTAGCATAATATGTGAAACTAAGTGGTGTAGGGTATTAAATGTTCGGTCTGGATTGACTTTAACATTTTCATTTTTTTATGTTTTATTGTGGTACTGGACGTTCTTTCGAGTATGCCGCATATTACATTATTATATCCAACACTATGTATATGAAGTAAACAGCATTCTCATTCACGGAATTGCTTTGAGAAATATGTTCCACTGCGAGGCATCATATTGTTGGAAAACAATTTCCGAAGGAAAGCAAACACATTTACTTAAAGCATAATAATGGCTTAAGAATTGAAAAAGTTGAAATTCGAATTGTATGAATGCGTTTGGTTAAGTGCATGTTCCTGTATGTATTTGCGTATATTAATGTGTAGGAAAGCTGCTTACGCGCACGCAGCGCTTTGGCAACCAATTCGTATTCACCGTGTAAGAGAAACGTGGTTCCCCGTGCATCTCTCTCATTATATGAAGTTGTTATCTGATGTTGAATATTTTGCAAATTTTAAATTTTGTCATTGTACGTGCTCTGCGCTAATATGAAATAGTTCAACTTTAATGAAAAACCATTCAAATCAACATTATGTACATTCATCATATATGTGTATGCACTTGTATATATCTCCCTTGTGTACATTCATTCATACAGAGGTTAAAGAAATATAGAAATGAAGTAACTACTGAGAGCTTTGTTTTTCATTATAACACCCTGCACTACTTGGAGCAGAGGATGCTTGTAACTCCTAAACCGAAAATGCCATACCCACCTTAAATTATACCCATCGATTCAGAATCAGAATCTGAAACGATTTAACCATATCCACCTGTCCACCCGTCCGTACACAAGCTACTGGTCGAACTTTTTGAGATATTTCGATGAATTTTGGTACAAGGACATGTATTGGTTCAAAGAGCAACCCGAATTGAACCATTTTTAGGACCCCTCTACATATAACGACATTTTATTATGGGAGCCTTTACATGGCAAAAAATCGCAATTCTTAATATTTTTTGACAAAATTTGGTGAGGAAAAACTAATCAGCTTTAATAGTTGAATAAATTTGGACCCGATCGAACCATTTTTAGAACCTCTTCCCATACAATGCTATTTCATGAACTGGCTGTTATAAGGCAATGCCTCACATTTACTGATACAACTAAATTTGTGAAGGGTATTAAATGGACGAACTTAACCGACCATAACAGTATCACTTGTTTTTCTTTAGTAAACACACACTCCTTTAATGATGCATGACGAGTAACCATACACAGGAGCTCATTATAAAATCACGTACGTACATAATCTCACAGTTGAAAAGCTCTCTCTCCAGTATCAGTGAATGTTAGAACCAAACACTCAGACTTTCTTTGACTTTCTTTCAAAAGTTAATATTTTTGAAAAATTTCGGAAAAGTCAATTTGTCAATTTGCCCTATTATTATAAATTTAGAAGCAATTGAAAATGTACTTGGCACTCATTCATCCTTACACTAAACACATACCTTTCCGTTCACGTTGGTTATCCTACACAGCGCAACACCTGTCTACATTAATGTTAATGTATATGAAAACGTGCCACGCCCACTGTTTGTATATATGTGTATAGGGTATTTAAGATCTGGTCTGCCAACGGTTGTTATCTGCGTTCAACCCCAAGTTTTCATGTCAATTCACTTAAAACTCTTAGAAAAAGACGCTTTCAGCCGAAACATATGGGCCAGAATCAGTCATATGTTGCAACACGGATCCACTTGCTGAAAACTCTAGTATATAATCAAGAGCTATAAAGCAGCACGTTTAAGCGGATACACCCAAGCTATTGGCAACCCACACTTTCTTCGGGAACATCTATTATTAAACACGTACCCATGTAGGTACGCGTGAATTATTCCTGATTGCCTTTCTTGAGCTTTACAAAAATACTATAATTACATCGCTAGCGTAATTACACACTGCGCATGATCCGTACGTGTCCGTGCATGCATTTTAGTCTGCCATGTGCAAATTTAGGATATAAGAGATGCGACGAAAATTACGCGTAACGTTACAAACGGTAGGGAGAGACACAGCATATACACGCATATAATGCAAAAAGCGATAGAAAGAAGTAACAACAATTTTCTCGTAGTATTTATTATAGTGATAAAATATCGAATCCACAAACATAAAAGTTGTCGCGTTACTTTTTTTTTTGTTAGTGTTACTTGAACGAAATTTACGATTATAGATTGTACCGAAGAATTAACAAAACTTCACTCAGTACTAAAATTCCTGTGTTCAAGGTGTTTAGTGTTAAAATAAGTGAAGAATATATAATCGAAGTAGACCGTCTTCTATACTCCACTACGATTTATTATCAGACAAGCCCGATGGAACTTTTTAGAAACTTTATCCTTTACAGTAGAAGGAAGATACAATCTAGAAAGCTTCCTTTACTATGTCAAATGAACCTGAAGCCATGAACTGGAAAGTTGGTCTATATGTACAAATAGTGTTAACATACAGAGTCAGTTTAACGCTGAATACTGGGTTTTGGAAATTATGAGCGTGATTCTTGACCGATTTAATCGATATGTTTAAATGTACGACCGTGAGAGTACCAACAAGAGATGGACACACCGACATACAACTCAGTTTTTGATACTAATCAGAACCTTTTCTATTTCTCTGCGGCAAACGTTGTGACAAAGTCTATCTTACCTAAAGGGTATAAGATGCGAAATTTTTTCATTCATAAAAGGGACAGACGGTTAGTGTTTTACGTTCATGCCTAACTCGAAGGTTCAATTGAGCTCTGTTAGGAATTCTTAAGCGTTCCCGGCGCCCCCCTATTTCGGAGATACCAATTTTAGAATTAATGTTGCCTCGTTTCAGGACGAGGCCCATAAAAAAGAGGACAAAAGAGAAGGGAATCATGTTCAATAGGAGCCGTCTCGTCCCGGCAACTCCAATAAAATTTAAATAATGTATTGGCTTGATTCCAAACCGATCGGCAGGCACTGAAGTTGGAAAGTGGCTAACGTTCCTTTGTACCATTTCGTGGTGTAGGCATATGACGAAAGAGCTTAATTTTAAAATAATTTATTTAACTGGCACGGTTTCCTTTTTTAATGTAATCGTGTCCACAAAATTGTCATATTTCTTATTTTCTATAATGTTTCACAAAATATTTGAAGCGAAGGTCAGTTGAAAAAAAATCTCCTTAACCTTGCTTTCGATTGAAAACTCATTCAAGAAAACTACAACAATAAGTAAATTCATTGAGTACCCCAAAAACAGTATTTGTTGTTGGTGCATAGACGAAAAAGAACAGCCAACAACAGCCATCATCATCACCGCCACCACCACTACGCTAATTTCGTCAATTCAAGTGATTTATATGTGGGTGCAAGGAGAAAACCTGCGCATACAAAAACTCTCTGAATTTAATGTTTTCAGCATTCTGTGTGTGGAGAGAGCCTAAGTTTTTACTACCCCGTGGTTTAAGAGTAATCCTCTGGAATTCTATGACATGCAGATTCACTTCACTGAAGCAACATTTACGACTTAGTGAGATAGAGAGGGCGAATGAGTGTCTAACAAGTGGATGGAGAATGAATGCGCGCGCCTGCCACTTCCTTTATACATAGAATTGTAGCCTCTGTGCGTATTGTTTATTACGGTTATTTTAGTAACACAATATCGTAGTCCTCCTCGTTCTCATTACTTCGTACACCGTAGCGCCATTAGTTTGTGTGCATCGTTTGCCGGCGACACAGGCGTGATATAGTATTTTTCGGTTTATTGTGTTGTAAATATAGATAAAAAAGAAGGAAAAAAGGAAAAATTTTGCATTTTACACAAAAGAAAATCTATGCGAAACTTTATTCAACAAATTCAACAATCCGGTGGATTTAAAACTCAGTGAACTAAAGCAGAAACAGAAACAGAAAAAAAAGTTGTAGACGGTTGGAAATTATAGAAGAAAGAAAAAAAAAGGAAATGATTCAAGTGAGAAATTAAGCAAAGAAACCGAATTTCGCATAATTTTTGGTGTAGTGAACTTTTCTTTGTGAAAAACTGCCCATTTTTTGCTTTATTCGGTAACTGGCTGCCAAATAAGAAAATCGATAATTCAGTGCTGTATCTTACGGCAAAGGTGATCTGAGGCTACGTAGAGGACGAGGACGTCACACAAACATACACGTACAAACGATTTTACAGTACGCAACAGCAACTATGAGATTTTGTACGATGGCAACCCCGATGTTGTAGTTAGTAGTGGCGGCGGTGATGGTGGTGGTGATGGTAGCTTGTTAATACAATTCGTAGGCCGCCCCTGTTTACAATAGTAGTAGTCGTAGTAGTCATAGTAGTAGTAGTAGCAGCAGTCGTTTGAATTAATTGCGGTAAGGATATATGCGGCTCTCGTTACCCAATCGACCGACTGTCTGAATGACTGACTGTTTGGCTGGCTGGTTGGCTGGCTGTGTATGTAAGCTTTATTCTTTCTGTGTTTTTAGGAGACAAGAGCAAACGGTCCCATGGTGGGTAGCTTATGCTTCTTGCACCCAATATACACACAAATAAATTGGACGTCTCGTTTAGCTAAGTTTGTCGATGTGATGAAGCGTTGCGCTGGTGTGCTGTGGTAATAAGTTTTTAATCTTGTATTGGCCTTGCTGATAAAATTGTCGGGTATGTGTTGTGATATGTCATATATCCCAATCCGCTCATCGCCTGCCCGATATGACTAAATTCTATGTTCTGCATCAGTTACCGTTTCATGTTGATAACTGCAACTTTCTGTCAGGGTAGGCGGCACTACTACTCCTACAACCATCATCGCTACGAATAACAAAAAATGAGTCTGGTTTCCGTAACAAATAAAAAAATAAAAAACGGCAACATGACACGAATAAACAAAACAAAGCGACATATGCGGGCATAAAAGGGTTGAATCGAAAAGGATAAAACGAGAACTGGAGATACACATACACACACACATTTAAAGGAAAGGACATGACAAAATGTGATAATTAATTAGATGAATTGTTTCTGTATAATATTGTACGCGGATGTAAAAAAATAGTGAAAACGGTTCGCATATGTGTGTATAGATATAGATATATATATATATATATATATATGTGCGTGTGAGTGTGTGCATTGGCTTTTAATTAATAATGATAAGATTTGTTAAGCAACAACAACAACAAAAATTATTATTACTACAACAAAATCAGCAGCAGCAGCAACAACAACAACAACAACAATCCTCAAATACAAAATCTGGAAGAAATTTCTTTAAGAAAAAGGTTGAACATTAACTCTCTCTCTCTCTCTTTCGCATAGAAACAAAAAGCCCACCAACTACACATAATACAAATGCATACAAATGTTACCCCAAGAAGACATCGCTAGATATATATAATATAATTCCGAATCCGTTTGTATTTAGTTTTGGTGTGCTTTCAGGGCGAATCAAATGACTCGGGTACTGAATCTCTTGGCGACGTGTTAGATGTGGACTGTATACAACGTCATCCAGATTTTGATATGGAAACTAGTAAGTTCACCATTCCCTTTACTCCAATTTCCAATTTCATTTCCGGGCAAGTCATGTGAACAATCACATATCAGCCCTGCAAGCGAATCGATTGCATTTCGATATGTACTTAAGTTTAGTTTATGCTTCTGCTGATTAGTTTTATCAAATCGAACCATTTCTAATTCATATAAATATAAATTTAAATTTGAAGGTTTTAGTTCCTGCACCGATGTGAACTCTCCGACAGATACCGGCTGCTCTTTAGAATCCTCTGCGATGATGTGTAAATCCCACCTTCAGTACGACCAGCACAGTTCCGAGGAAGAACTCGAAGTTATAAATGGACCTATATCAGTGGCGGCTGCTGAAGCAGCAGCGGCGGCTGCAACTAGTAGTGTATTAGGGGTACGTGGCACATCTTCGCTTCTATCGGAGCGGGGCTCCTCCTCATTGGACGCCGACGAATTGCAGGGTGAGGTATCGACTGTAAAAAGATCCAGCTCCACAATAGCGGAGAATCGTAAGCGCTCTTTAGCACACAGTTCAGATGATGATGTAAGTATATGGGACACTTTCCACCACACACAGTGCTTCTTCCACCTTGGATGATATGATATTAATTTTCTATATGTGGCAGTTGCGAAATTTTTTAGAACCCGTGTTGACGCCCGTTAACTTTCGTACATCACCTCCATTAGAGGCTTTTAAACCAAACCGTAGCCACGTGTATCGTTCCACAACGCCACTTATACTGCAAGAGGCGCGTTGTGGCATCGAAAATATACAGTTATGTGATAATAGTGTTAATGATGAGAATGGCGATAGGGATTGCATAGCCATGGTCGAACAGGATTCTGTCAATAGCAACGCAGCTACAGCAGTAGGGGCAGTAACATTAGCTGCAGATGCAGCCACAGCGGGAAGCAACAGCATTGTAAAAATGAAGATTAGCAACTCAACCAGCAGTCATCACATTTATCAGCCGCAAGCAAAGCACAGTTTCCAATTTAATAGTTCACGCAGCAGTCCCGCCTCCACGACCGGTTTGGATGCGGAAGTGCGTTCAGTGAGTCCACCGGCGAAACTCTTCCATTGTGCAATATCGCCACGTCGACGCCCAATACGTACACAGCACAATTCACAGCGGCTTCAAAGACCGCACAGGCCATGTCTAGATTTTGATAAAATGCAGCAGGTTAGTTTGTAATGCAGCGCCAAATCAAGCCGCACCACTAAATGTCGGGGCCAGATTTGCAGTAGCAGAAGCCACAACACGAACGCCACGATTAATAAACAGATAACTCAGATAAATAAGATTGCGACGACCACCACCATCATCATACCAACAGTTTATAGCGGCGGCTTGTATAATAACATTCATAAAGTTATTGCTCTAACCAATACTGTCACCACCCATGCACCAATCAGAACAACAACAACAATAACAACAAATGAATGCGTACCTAAATCAATACAACTGAATGCAACGGTTGCTACGAAATCTATTGCCACAGCACCATCGCCACCACGATCAGCGATATTAGCAGACTGTGAAGTGGGACCGACCATGGCAACAACTGAAGCTAAAGTTTGACAATGGCCTCGTCCAAACGGATTAAGGAAGGCGTATTAATGGGCCGCATGGAAACGGAATTGTTCAAATCAAAAGCAAACAGGCAAATACCCACGAACACACACTCACAACACTTTATTATTAATATTATTATTATTATTATTATTACCGATGTTTTAATTATTATTTGTTGAGCCTTCATAACCGGTCCAAATACACAATTGAGAAAAGTGTACAATTTTTGTTCAACCACTCACCCAACCAATGTTTCTGCGAACTGCCAACAATGTCTGTGTTGCAATATCTTGGCGGTCACCAAACTCTGGTGCAATATGCATTCCAAAGTAAAACTTGAAACAATTGAAGAGTTCGGTTTAGAGTCCATGTCGAAAACAAATGAAATGAAAAATTTAAATCATAACATAACGAGAAAGTTCATGGAACTTTTTACATTCATGAGAAATTTTTCTTGTAAATTACGAGTTAAACTAATCTGAGATGCAGACCGATTGTCTACCACGTATGCCTTCTGCTTAAAGATGAGGAATGTACTCAATTTGAATGCAACTCTTAGAAAGGTGGCCCAAACTTCGTTCAAATTCAATTTTGTTTTCATATCAAATGTAAATTGAATTTTTCTTATTTCAAATTGATCTCTAGCTTTTCGTGGACTCGTTATTAACCAGATTTATTGCATGAAAATTGAATTCGAAATGAAAAATACTGATTTTGAAATGAAAACCTCACTCACACTATAACTTTAACCCCAATTCCAATAGACTGCACAATTGGAACAAATACTTAACATCGCCCCAAAATCGTGCAAACGGTAAAGCGAAAATTCTCATTCTCGCCGTTTTCATTCAAATTTCACTAGTTTGCTTCTTTTTAAGAGATTTATTGAGGACAAGCATTTCAAATGAAATTTGGCTTTGACGAAATCTTAAATATTCTCCACATCATTATGTAGCAACAGTGGGCGTGGCAGATACCTTACAACGATCTCTTTAGTGGTATACTAACTAAAAACATAATTTCTGAGCCAAATAATTTTATTATACCCTCCACCTCAGGGATGAGGGTATACTAAGTTTGTTCTTCCGTTTGCTACACCCAGAGCGAGGCGTCAGAGACCCTACAAAGTATATATGTTCTTGATCAGCGGCAAAAACTGAGTCGACTTAGACATGTATGTCCGTGTGTCCGCGTGTCCGCGTGTCTTCGTCTATTGTTGGTACTCTCACGGGCGTAAGTTTAAAGATATTGAGCTGAAATTTTGTACATGTACTCTCAGTTTTTGCACCTAGATCGCTTTTTAAAATGGGCAAAATCGGTCAAGAGTCACGCTCACAATCGACAAAAATCTATTTATCTGCCACAAAAATTAAGCTATGAACTTGAAATTTGGTATGTACATGTGTAAATATTAGCTTCATCGATATGCCAAAAATGGACGTATTCGGATATATGTGTTTGCCACGCCCACCGTTATGAAGATGGAGGGCATTTAAGATTTGGATTAAGCCAAATTTAGTTTTCTCACTTGCTTCTTAATTGTTGGCGTGTCAGCTATTCGACACTGGTCACTTTTGGCTTCTTGATGAATGTTTTCAACTTTATAGTTGATTTTTTGTAACTGATAGACAATTAGATTTTTATCGATTGTGGGCGTGTCTCTGGCAATCTAAATTACCATACTGGGTCGTGTAAATACAATGTAGAAACGTCCATGCTGCTCCATATTTCAAAAATGTTCCACCGTAGTTAGATCGATTCAGATTTTGATTTATTTATATATGTTTTACTTCAAATTGCATAACACTTTGAGTATGGCCGTGGATGGTGGATATATATTAACATTATGTATTACTGACGGAAACCAGATGTGATGAAAGTAGATCAAGTTAAAACTCTTAGTGAAGAAGTGAAGTTCATATAAAAACTGCCTTTTATTACGTATATCGGGCGTATCTTCCCACATTTTGTGATATTTCGTCAAAGATGCACACTCGTTATAACTTCATAACGACTTCTGATCTCAGTTTCATTTTAAGAGGCGTTCCTTTACATTATCTTTCATAATTTTAAACATTGTGCATTGGTTTTATGCATTGCATTCGTTGGGTACATGGTTTTACAAAATGAAAACGGATCTAAAATGTATTAATAGTGATATTGCTGGCGAATGAAAGGGGCTAAAGAAAGGAGCAATACAACTTTTGTGATAAGAACATTTTTTTTTTTTTGTTGCTGCTTAAGTAAAAAGTTATCAACTTACTGAGTTGGTCAGATAAATACTCATTAAAGGTTTTTTTGAAATAAAGAATATGTTAAAGCATTAAAAAGATGATTACAAAGCGACAAATCAGATAGCGTAGCATATTTTAAGCAAACTGCTTGTAACCTTCCGTTTGTTTTCAATTTTCAAGGTTAGCATATATGCTTGGACCGATGCTTCAGTGAATTTTAAGAGGCAAATCGCTTTATTATAATCTTGTATCACTGCTTTTCTGATGTGCTTATTGTTACCCACAATAACTCTTATTTTTATTATCAGACAACATACATCCAACTTCTTAAACAGTTGTATACAAGAATGAATGTTACAGTGGGTCTTGATTGACTATTTACCTTTGCTATATAAGACACTTCGTGACACATCATTATATGGAAAGGGGTTCTAAAAATGGTTCAATCGGATTCAAATTTGGTTAAATCAAATATTAGGCCAGTTATTACGAATTTTCTTCATATAAAGACTTATTTAAAATATGGTTGCTGTATGAGGAGGGGTCCTAAAAATGGTCCAATTTGTACCATTTTCAATAGTGCACATCTTTGGGTCTAAACACGCCCTTAAACCAAATTTCATTCAAAAAATATTAAAAACTGTGCCTAAAACCCTAAGGTATGAACGTACGACAGACAGACTTTGATTCTGCACATCCGCACATTCTTAATATACCCTTTGCCACAAATGGTGCAGGGTATAAAAACCAGTCAGTTTGAAGCAGCAAGTAGAGAAACTTTTCCAATAATACACTGAACTGGCCAACTGCAAAATATAGATATATTATAAAAAAATCTCTATATATGAAAAACAATAACAAAGATTCTATGTCAAATAAAATATATGAACAAACAAAACAAAAAAACCACTGAGGAAGATGAAAGTAAACCAACAAAAAAAATTATATTTTCAGAATCAAGAAAAAAAAAAGATATGTATTACAATAACAAACAAAAAAAAATACAAAATAGTTTTAAATTTTTAATACATTTACACACATACAAACATACATACCATGCAATTATATAAAAACAGATGGAAAACATTTACAAAATACCGGCGGATTTCTAATTGTGAAATTATGTTACAACAACAGTAACAGCTATTTTCCAACTTACTTGAGCAGAAGAGGCAAGAACCCTAAATGATGATAAACAGAATTCGTACATGTGTACCATCATTGCAGCATTGGCCGACAACCACAAAATAAACAAATAAAAAACAATTCAATACAATAAACGGAACAAGGAAACCATATACAATTTAACAACAAAAACAAACAACAACTTATAAATATATCGATTTTTTTTTTTTTTTTTTTTTGTTAATAACTTTAACAGCATATTTAAGTGTTTGTGTAGTGAATGCGATATAAACATAAAAACAAGACAAAAACAACAACAACAATTATAGTACCGTACACCCATACATTGCAATATAAGGAAAACAAAATTATAAATAAACAAATAAATAAATTTATAAAACATATTTTTTCACCATCGTAAGCATACAAACATATACTCAAACATATACAATACAAAACATGAGCATTTACATAATACAACATACATGCATATAAATAATGGACCCGAACCTCAAATGTCCGTCAAAAAAAATAATCAAAAAAAAATTAAATACAATAACAAGAATATCCAAGAAAAACCAATTCCTTCAAATGTACTTATATGTCGCATACCATACCATACTAAAACAAAACAACAATAACCTAGTCGCCCCACAACCTCGAAGAAAACAAACACTTTACACACACAAAAATGATAATTAAAAAAAAAAAAAAAAAAAAAAAAATTATATAAAACAAAATTCCTGGGTGTAGTTGTATATAAAATTGTTTTGTGATAACACATAACCAAAACAACAACAACAACAACAATAGTAAAAAAAGAACCTTTCTAACATTCAACATTTCTAAATGAAGCAAAACCCAAAACCCAAAACCCAAAAACAAAAGTCGAATTCATGTATTTTTAATCTTAACCATATACAAATATACCCACATAAAATATATAGAAAGCAACAAACAAACCAACAAACATTCATCTCATTTAAATGGAAATTTTTATAAATCTTCAATAATCGGAGGAATTCATTCACACTTTCATTCAATCAGTTGAACGGTATGTGCGTAGGCAGCAGAATAAAATAAACAAAACAAATAATACAATAACAATAATCTTTATATTAAGTTGGTGAATTTCTTCATTAGACTCACGCATTCATTTCTATCCTAAACAAATTACAATTATCTAGAACAACAAACACAACCAACCAGCAAACTTCAAATGATTGATTATGCAGAAAATGAAAAATATTTGTAAAATTTAAGAAACAAAAAAAAAAAAATCAAAAAATCGGCTTACGCCATATCTTATATACCCACCACCACTTTAGTATGTGTACCTTAAGAATAACATTCATCACTGATAATACACAGTGACAGACAGGTTAAAAAAAGCAAAATTTGGCTTAGATCGAATCTTCAACACCCACCACATCTACATACAAAATAGTGGGTGTGGCTGGAACATGATTACGCCCTCATTTTTGGCAGGAATGAATACGCGTTCACCAAATTTCAACTTCACAGCTCAATTGTTGTGGCACATAAACGGGTAATTTATCGATTGTGAGCGTGACTGCTATCCGGCCACTCTCACTTTGGGTACATTATACATATATATGTACCAAATTTCATTTTCATATTTCAATTATTATGGTTAATAGATCGATTGTGGCATGATCTTTGATTGATTTTGACCATTTTATATACAAATTCGCAAGCATAAACTAGATGTGTCTGTGCAAAATTTCGTTAGATGGTTAAAGTGACAAAAAACAGGCGGCCACACTCACATACATATCTAGATCGACGCAGATTTTTGATACGGATCACATACTTTTTAGGATCTCGGACTCTTGCCACCGAGTGTAAATGGAATGACAAACTTAGTTTTATGTGGAGGGTATAAAAAGTGCCATTTTTATCTCTCTTTGAGTTTATAAGTGTTGCGGAACTAATTCTAAAAGTTAAATCGATTTGGTGTAATTTCAATACCAAACACTAATCGACCGCTCAATAGCTTATCATGTTTGGTATAATTTACTCCAGGCAAGCGGGTCAGAATTGGTTGTTTCCCTAAAATGTATGTACGTATGTATAATTCAAAGGGTCTGTGAACCCTTTTTGCAAATGGTGTAGACCGATTTCTAGGTGGTGAGTATAAGAAAAGAATAGGCAAAAAACCGTAAACAGCCATTTGTATATGCTTATACGTAAATGGGTGTTTTATGAACGAATTTTCCATTGATTTGCGCCATAATTTGTCCCTCCTCTCCCACTTTATTAATGGGCTCTGTCTTTGTATGATTCATTCATAATTATCTAATAAAAATATATACAAATCATTATTATGCGACTGCACTGGCAGACATCAAAAGTAATTAACAAAAAATAAAAGAATATGATAATAAAAAAAACAACAACCATGAAATTGAATACTTTAAGAAATATGTACACACTATTATTTTCATTCATTGTAAGCGCATGAGGCAGCAACTGTAACAACAACAACAATTACTAAAACTCATTAATGAAAGGAACATTTACCACAAATGGGGGGTATACTCAATTTGTCATTCAATATGCAACACCCAGAAGGATTCTTCAGTGACCCCACAGTATATATATCAGTATCATGATCAGTAACTAAAACTAGGTTGATTTAGACATGTATGTTTGTGGGCCGTATTTCCGTACGTCTGTGTATTCTTTTCTGTTCTTTTCTGCACGTCTTTCGCTAATTAAATTAAGAAAAAGCGACCACAATCGACATGAAATTTTGAGCTATGAAGTTGAAATTTGGTATAGACATTTATAATTAGAGCCCATCCATCTATGTGCCAAAACTGGTAGACACGCCTACAATTTATAAAAGAAATCGTACTCAGCGTAAAAGTCGGCTTGCACGTTGGTACGTAATACTGACACTATTAAAGGGTGTAATCATGTAACTGCCACGCCCACTATTCGTATGTAGATTTGGAGGGTATTTAAGAGTTGGCCGCAGCCAACTTTAGTCCTCTTGTTAATTACTGCTCTACACACAATTTAAAAATATCCAATTTTCCCTTGTCTTCCCTTGTCTTTGCTAATAAGAAAAACCACAAACCAGTCCAAATGGAAGAACGTGGAAAAACCAAACCAAACCCAACCAAACCGATTAAGACGACAATGTTAAAGAATCGGCGTATTAGTAATATTTAAAAAAGCATAATTCTTCTTTGCATTCTATCCATCTCTTTGTTTCATTTCTAACAAAGCGACACTGCTCCATATCCAGTTTTATTTAATCTTGCCAAATATATATGTTCTGTCCTTCCCCCAAAAGTATGCTATTCTATCATAATTATAAATTTTTGTAATGAAATATTAAATACATATATATTATACAAATCATCTCCCCCGAATACAAATAGACGCAAGAAAAAAAATTACACATATATGAAAACCATTGAATTTCATTGACTGAATAAAAACATGTAGATTTTAAGTCTAATATATATATCGTAAATATAAAACAAAACAGAAAAAATATATTAAATAAAAATCACAGAAGAACAAAATCACGTGCATGCATGGTGAAGGTAGGTGGAGAAAGAAGCAAATAACCATTGTAACAAAACAAGTGCGAAGTTATGTGAAGGAAAGAAGAAGAAAAACAATATATAATATAGGTATAAAAAAGAAAAACAACAAAACAAAACAAACAAATACAAACCAGTCTCATCTACGTTGTACATACATACATATAATTAAGTACAAGTGCAAAATAATAATAAAGGAAGCTCTGCAATAGCGCATAAAACTTAATTATAATAAATCTTTAAAAAAAAAAGAGAAAGCCTTTTCTTCTGAGAACATTGATGGGTCGCCTCCCATTGCGGCCTTTATTCTATTTTCAGGTTCTTCTTAGAGATTGGAGTTAGCCGCAACGGCATTGCCAGTCACTTCGTTAAAAATCATTATACGGAAAGGGGTTCTAAAATTGGTCCGATCAGGTTCAAATTTGTTACAGTCAATTATAGGGCTACTTAACTGTTCTTTATGCAATTTTGTCAAAAAATATTAGGAATTGCGATTTTTTCCCATATAAAGACCTATTTTATTTTAGATCGTTGTATGGGAAGAGGTTCTAAAAATAATTCAATTCGATTCCTCTTTGGGCCCAAATGTCGTCGACATATCAGCAAGCAAGCAAGCGACAACTTGCTTTTAAATTTACATGCACTGAAGGAGAGACGGAATTATACAAACTAATGAGATTTTAATTCGGAATTGATTGGTATAATTGAAGGTGGCTGCGGCATTTTACGCTTAGAAGATACAACCATTCACACAAACCTAATATAGGGCACATTGGCACACATGATATGTTATGATAGTGTTCATTAGCGTTGGTGTCCTAGGTTTACCATTTTTCTTGCACCTAGGCATTTAGTTTTTCTTGCACTTGGGCATTTAGAATTTTATTATTTTATACTATATAAAATCGTCCGTTTCTAACACCACTGCGCTACATTAAATACATACAACACAGGTTACAAAGATATTGCAAATCGAATCCAATAATTTCTATGAACTTATCCTTTCTTTTTTTCAAATTTCAACTTTCTCTCATGCATACACTGATGCCGCTTCAGATCACCCGATACACGAAATCGTTTCGGGCATACATCGCATTGATAAGGCTTTTCACCTAAACAAGACCGAAATTATTTGCAATTGGATTTTATTCAATTTTTTTCTGATGTCATCAAAGATCAAACCTGTGTGAATTTTTCGATGATTCTGTAAATAACTACTGGCACGAAATGTTTTGTCACACCATTCGCACTTATAGTTGCGTTCGCTCGTATGTATGCGGACATGTACGACCAGTGAGTACTTTCGTGCAAACGATTTACCACAAAATTCGCACGTGAACGCCTTTTCGTTGGTATGTATTGAGGTGATGTGATATTTGAGATCACCCCACTGCCGAAACTGACGATCACAATGCTCACAATGGTACGGTTTCGCGCCAGTGTGTGTGCGCATGTGAGCCTTTAACGCTCCTAGGGCAAAAAACTGTCTAGCACATATGTCACATTGGTGAGGCCTTAGCCCAGAGTGGGTGCGATGATGATATTTAAGGGCATTGATCGAATTGAAGATACGTTGACATTTTTTGCACACAAACTTTTTTTGGCCACTGCCATAAATGACGCCAGCCTCCTCATTTGTTGACCACATTAACGCACTTTCCTTAGCAGAGCGTCGTTTCCTTTTAACATTCTGCGGCAAGGCTTCATCCTCCTCTGAACTGGTGTGGTTGTTAAATTCGGAATGACCAAGGCTTTCATCAGTGCTTAAAGGCATATCTGGGGATGATTCTCTCTTACCATGTGACACTAAAATATCGGTTTCGGACAGAATGTCACTGCCAGATAACTGTATCTGTATCGCATCTTCATTAGAGGAAAGAGGAGATGTCGGTGGTTGTGGCGTTACTGGAGATTTGGTGCTCGTTGCCTTCTCTTCCCTCAAATTGTCTTCATCGTTCAGTACCGATAGAGTGCTTTCCGAGTCATTTACGAGTAGAGGTTGAAAGGGTCCATTAAACAAAACATCACAAAATGGTTTCGCTTTCAATTCAATGCCACTAAAGCACGAATTGTTAAACCTACAAGAAATTAAATTATTACAATGAATGAATTCATTCTTCGATATGCTACCGTACCAATGGGGCCTGAGGTCGTGAGAGGCAGGTGTCATAAGATCCATGGTATCGCAAGTATCTTCAATGAACACTTTGTCCCTTATCCCCTCCAGCATATCTTCAGTATCGCTAAACTCTTCGGGTGCTAAAGATTGTGCAGTTTGTGGGGATGGCGGTGGTGGTGGCAAAGTGACCTTATTTGTTGGACTAATGTCCACTACAGTACGACGTGGTGGGGTTGTCAGCGCTGCCTGTACTTGACCACTTTGTGAGAAATTCTCAAAAGGAAAGTGAACATCTTGGAAGACTTGCTCTAAACCGTCAGTCTGATGGTTAGAGAATTATTACAAATATATGAGTTTCTGGAACTCAAAACAAATTTAGAAAAAGTTACTCACCTTTTTATTTAAGGAGCATAAATCGGTGGCTTCATCGGTTTTTTCTGGTCCCAAAACGTCCAAAGAGGTTTTCATTGCAGCCAGTATGGTGTCGGGCGTGGAGGGTTCGTAATGTTGCTTTAAGTGAGTAAAGAACTCTAACTGCGAACAAGCAGCGTGTCCACACAATTCACAACGAAAACGTACTCGTGACGTCACCAAATGGGATAATTTGTGTTCCGTCTCCAATGGCGCGTTTAATTGCATATCGGTTTCGCCCTGAACGATTTTCAATTTACGCGAAATGCGCTTCTTGTGCGGCAACGCTTTACGGGAGTTGAAGCGACTTATATCACAGTAGTCATCCACAGAGGTTTCCTGAAAAAAAGTACACAGCGTACCAAGAATTTTTAGGAACACGAATAGTTGGGGAGATATAGCTTACCCTTAATGTAACATTGTTGTCTGTTATTAGCAATCGTTGCACCACCTTTGCACTATTCTCCTCCACGGTTTGTATTGTAGACACGGACGAGTTGAAACCTTTAGTTACCGGCATTAAAAAACTATCATTTAATGGCATATACACAGACTGAGGAGATTTGCGGGCATCGCTGTTGTCCTGATCAGAACCTTCATTAAACAAAGTGTTGGGAAATTGCAGGTCGCCCGTTAGAGTATCCGTGTTGCTTACGCCGCTACTTGGTGGCTTGGGGAAATTTATTAAATCTATTATGAAATTATTGGCATCACGCATGTACTCGGGAGCCAACAGAGTCTACAATCAAATGCAATTTTCCATTAATTTGTTTCCCTTACTTAATATAATGCAATGCTACATTACATGGTCTATATACTCTTGTTCCTTGCGCTCCAGGATTTGGTCCATTGAGTCCATGATTTTCCTTTTCAAATTCCTTTGCTTGGACAAACGTTTTTCAGCTGAAATTTGAACTCTTAGGATAATAATATAAAAATTAATAATTAACTATTTGGACATATGAGCTACGATCTCAGTCCATGTCAGATTACAGTCAAAAAAAAAAAACTTCCTTACTTTGATATGAATTTTCCATCAATTCAATTAGAACTACTCTTTAAATGCAGTTTACTCTCATTGCTAAAACAGGAGCAAAATTTGAAAAATTTATTATAAAAATTTTTTAAATTATTTAAAATTTTTTAAATTAAATTAAATTTTCTTTGTTGTTAAAAATGTTGTTTATTTGTTCTTATTCTTATACGTGCTTGCCACATTAATTAAATATTGACCCAAGTGTATGCAACGTTGCACAGAAGAGTATACAGAAGTTACAGTTTCTTCAGACTTCGAAGTAAATTTTCTCCAACAGGTTTGCTTTCAAATTTAAAACTAGGTTTTTTTCAATACGTTGTGTATTCTCATTAACGTTGCTTCATTGCCTCTTAAAATAATTTGTATATAAATGTAGATTTGTATATAGTTTTGTTTGAAATTCCTAATCAAGAAGCGCCCTCACCTAAACTTTTTATTTACAAATTTATACCCTCCACCTTAGTGGTGAGGGTATTCTAAGTTTGTGCTTCCGTTTGCAATACCCGCAAGAAGGCGTCGGAGGCTCTACAAAGTATAGATTTAGACATGTTCAGCATGAAAAGAGAAATCGTTTGAGACATGTCCGTCCGTGTGAGTGTCTTTTGTTTACAATCTCAGGGTCGTAATTTTTGAGATATCAAATTGAAACTTTGCATACGTGTTCTTAGTTCAATTACACTGTTCTGTATTGAAATTGGGCAAAATCGGTTAAGAGACACGCCCACAATAAACGAAAATCTCAACATTCCTCGAAAAAATTGTATCTTTAAAAAATTATATATCACACAATACCTTGCCTATCAAGTTGAAATTTGGTATATATATAAGTGGTACCGTTATCCAACACTATGCCAAAAATGGGCGTGATTGAATAACGCAAACGCCTATAATTTAAAAAAAACACTATTTGTTGTTTAAAAATCATCTGAATTATTATAATGTATACGCCACAATCTAATGCAGTAGGAATTTATTATTTAGAGGGTTATAAAAGGTGGAGGGCATTTAAGCTTCGGCCGTAACCGAACTTTTCTATCTTCTTTTAAGTCCATTCTAAACGCTTAACTCTATATGAGAGGACCCATAAACATTTCACCATAGACCAAACTTAATTTCATTAACAAGATGAACTCACGTGTAAATCGTGAGTTAGGTGTACTCAAAAACAAAAACATATATACATTCATACATATATCAAAAATTAATGACCGGCCTCCCTCGTATTTTAAACGAATCGTTGCTGGTTGTACTAAGCATACGAACGATAATTTTTATGTTGGAAACAAATATTTTTGGTTGATTTGTAGTTAGCGATGACATTTGTTTCTAAACAAGCGCGAAACGATTAATACCATAAATATTTGAAAATTATTTTATTGACACTTCAAGCTTAATGCAACAAAACATGTTTTGAGAGTATATGTGTAAAAGTACGCGTCCATATGGAATGGCTTATAGTTAATTATGACCCGACATATTAATACAAACATGTACATAAATTATAACAACACAAACACCAAAAACGAAAACAACAAGTAAGAAAGATATTTAAAATTAGGCAAACGTGAAATCTAAGATACCAACCTCTTCCAAAAATATAGTAATCCACTACATTACTGCTTTAAATTATAAAGAAACATTATTTCAAATTAATTGGAATGCACATGCCAACGAAAAATTCTTACTCAATACCTTTGGAAAAAATATCAATTTTCACTCAAATATATACGGACGTACATCTCTAAATCGACTCAGTTTTTGACGCTGATCAAGAATATATACATATACGTTGTAGGGTGTTTGACGCCTCTTTCTTGGTGTTGCAAACAGTTAGTCGTACTATATAATTAGAGAGTGTATTGCTCCTCACAAATATATACTGTATATATACATACATAACAAAGAATGATATTAAATAATTAAACTCTAAGTGTATACACCAAATTATACTTGTTCATCATCGCCACTTCGGTGGCATAATAAATAGTTCTGAGCCCACGTCAGGGTAATCATGACCCTTTCAAAAAGTCCACTAATGTTCAAAGATCTCTTTCAAGTCAACCAGAGAAGCACAAACCACTTGTAGCCAAAGTAAACAAACTAAGTTCGAGTCCCCGAAAAAGGAAGTACGTGAAAAACTATCAGTAGCGTCTCTGAAGCTGTCAGCAAGAAAGTCCCTATACAAATAGGTATTGATAGGTACATCAATATCAAGAGAAAAATTACCTCGCCAACGGAAAATCCTGCTAAAATTACCATCACCACCTCCAACATACCGGCAACTAACAACGATAACAACGATGAAACAGAAGATGTTGCTGCACCAGTAAAAGAATATCGCCCTCCCCCAGTACATCTTAGGGAGATATTGACCAACACCCTCATAAACGCCCTAGCCCAGCTGGTCGGAAAAAATCAATTCCATGTAGTTGGCATTCGCAGAGGCAATATAGCAGAAGAATTACACTGAAAAAAAAAAATTACAAAAAGGGGATACAACTTTGATACTTTGACAGTACTAAAAAGACTAGGACATATTGCAGGCTACCCACTGTGTACGTCATATGCGGAGGGCTACATAAATCAACAGAATGCTCCTCATAGAACGTTCCTGATTCAAAAAAATGTGGAAATTGTGGAGGAAATCACTCGGCAAATAACAGGAGCTGTGCAACCTCCCAACAACTCAAACAAAAGTCAATCAAATCAACATCAGCCAAGCAGTAGACGCCAAGAGCTGCTCCAGTCGTTCAAACGTCGATGCAAGCAAATGCTACCACCATCAATAGAAATTCTTCTTAGCCGCCTTCGTCGTATGCAGAAATCTTGCGATCCAGTGAGACACAGTAGCATGTTATATTACAAGATCAGCGGCACGTTCCTCAGACATCAAACCCTCCATCTATAACGAACCTCGAGAACTCTATTACGGCACTCATGCAGCATTTGCATACTTTCATGTCTACGATGCAAACAATGATGCAGGAGATGATTAAAAACTAAGCAATGCTTATCCAAGCCATGAGAAATAAGCAATGAAGGGCAGTAGTTATGAAATCGAAGTGTTTGGCACCTTACGAGTCACAGGCCCAATTACGGCATAACATCTTTTTCATTTATTTTTACCAGGTCAATTAAACCTCTTTTACACTCATTTAATATAACACTTTCAGCAAACCTTTTTACACACTACACTTTATGTATGCATAAGCTCTCTTTTATCAACTATTGCACGTTCTTATCCTTACAAGTCCCAATAACATGGTGTGTGTGGGGGCCTACTAGAGATGCGACATATATCACATGTTAAAAGTGTTAGCTAAACAATATCCTGGTATCCATGTCTGTCATTTGAACGCTTAAAGTCTACATAATAAGACCGACGAACTTAGACTCGCTTTTGAAAATTCATCTATACGTGTTATATGTGTATCAGAACCATTATTTCCACCGGAAGAGCTTGACGCCCTTTTTAGCCTAAACGGGTATTGCTTATTCCATACTGACAGATACTATCATGCAGGCGGCGTAGCCGTCTATATAAGACATGGCATCCATTGCTCATTGGTTTCTAAATCCAGCTCCATTGAGTTCATCTTTATCAATGTTAGTAGCGGTCGAACAAACTCCTAGTGGGTGTGTATACAGACCTCACCGAAGTACTGACTATACGGAATTAACAAGGACTATATATGATGTGACCATCGGATATCCTGATGTGATCGTAAGTGGAGATTGCAATGATTGTAATCTTCTCTTAGAAAACATGTTTGTGGATGAGATGCACTCCATTGGCCTTTTCTCCATTAATACTTCAACCCCAACCCTGCACATACTGCACATACAGCTACCTTGCTTGACCTGTCTTTAGTCAATAATATCAAAAATGTCTTACTATATGGTCAGCTAAACTCAACTCAAAATGCATTAATAAAACGAACTTACAGGGACTACAAAAGTGTAGACTTTAACGAACTTGGACATGCGGTAACACAAATTGATTGAAACAAAATAAACCTGTTTAACTAATATATTAGCTCTCTGCACGATAGCCATGTCTCTGTCAAGAATTAAAATACTGACTCGCATATGCGTCCCCGGTTCAATCAATGCATTTTAAAGAAAGGCACCCTCGTAACTCATTTCCAAGATCTTTTGAACAAAATAAATAAATAAATAATAATAATAATAAAACACGAAATATTTGTGTAATTGTTTGTAACAATCATTTGCATTCCTGCTACTGGGCAGCAACTTTTGCTCATAATTGCAATATATTTACCGACACCGTAACCGTCTTTTCAAAATCAAGAGAATTTGACAATCCGGACACGATGCTCTTGAAACTTTGAATACAAATTGACACAATATAGAAAATTTTCTTATTAATATTTGCCTCTTCACACTCTTTGTTATATTTTTCTTTAATTCAATAATTGCTCAATTATGATCCTTTTTTTTTGTATTGTTGCAGTTGCAAAAACAAATGCAAGACCGAATTTGTATTAAAATTATTTGTTTTAAAATTTTTGCTAAGAACATGAGAAAATACATTAATACTTACATATTTTTATATATATATATTTTTTTTTTATGTAAGACTGACGTGGACCGAGCTCACAGCTTTATTTTTATATTTACGTAATTATAAAATGTAAAAGAACGAAGAAAGGATTTTTTTTATAATTTTATATCTCTTTCACATGTGCAAAGTCCCAAATTTCTTGTTTCACCCTTTTTTTAAGTTAAAAAGTCACAAAGTTAATATTTGAAGTTGTCCATCAAAGTTTTTTAACAGTTTTATAAATGATGTTCATTAACTTTTTTGAATTGTCCCGATTTAAAATTTTTTCCTATAATGCGTTCGTGAAATTAACAAGAGTGGTGGGAGAGAACTTAAAATGTGCGGTCATAGTCATTTCACTAGTGAGTGCGGCTTTATTTACAAGAGAGTATCACTCACCCTTTCACATACTAAACTCTTTTCGTTAATACTTCTAAGATTTTATTCAATTTAAATTATACTGATCGATTTAGAATTAAAATCTGAATCGATATAACCATGTCTGTCCATGTAAAGATTTGCGCAAGCTACAGGTCGCATTGTTTGAGACATTTCAATGAAATTTGGTACTTGGACATATGTTGGCCCGCAGTGGAACCCTATTGAACATGGATCGGACCATTTTTAGAACCCCTCCCTATATAACGTTTTATTATAAAAGAAATCGGTCTACAACGAAAAATCCACAATTCCTTATTTTTGCCAGAATTTGGTGAAAAATAATTAATAGAAAGTATAAAAAATAAAGGACCATGAAATACCCTACAGCACTTGATATATTATTCAATTTAATTTTTTTCTTTGATAAATGAAAAGTTTTATTCTTTGTACTACTTTTATTTTTTTTCTTTGAAAAATAAAAATTTTTATTTTATCCTGTTTTTTCTATACCTAGTTGTAATGTCAAAAATTTCAAAATGTTACATATGTCAGAAATTTTTTTTATTCTCTATTTATGAAATGAAAAAAAAGTATATAGGGATTGATTCTAAAAATGGTCCAATCCGGTCAATTTTCAGTGCGGCTCCCCTTTGGGCCAATACATCTCTTTGTACCAAATTTCATCGAAATACCTCAAAAAATGCGACCTGTAGCTTGCGCATACCTTTACATGGGCAGACGGACAGACGGACATGCTTAAACCGATTCAGATACATCTACACCACAGTAGAGTATTTGATGGACGTGCTTGACTGACTATAATACTTTCACTTGTTTTTTATACCTTCCACCTTAGTGAGGAGAGTATTATACTAAGTTTGTTCGTCCGTTTGCAACATCCAGAACTACGCGTCAGAGACCCTACAAAGTATATATATTTTTGACCAGCGTCGACAACTGAGTCGATTTGGATATGTATGTCCGTATGTTCGCCTGTTGTTGGCATTCTCACGGGCGTAAACTTTGTAATATTGAGCTGAAATTTTGTACAGACATTTCTAGTTTTTGCACGCAGATCGCTATTTAAAGTGAGTAAAATGAGCCGCGCCCACAATCGACAAAAATATATTTATCTACCACAAAAATTGAGCTAAAAACTTGAAATTCAGTATATGTATCTATAAATATGTCGCTCATCGATGTGCCAAAAATGGGCATGGTTGGATAACGCTCACAATTGAGAAAAAACTATACTCAACCTAAAAGTAGACATGCAAGCTGTTTCGTAATACAAACACTATTAGAGGGCGCAATATATATTTTTGGCATGCCCACCGTTATGGTTGTAGATTTAGTTTTCTTACTTCTTTTAGATTAATTTTTGTGACGAATAAATAAATTTTTGTCTATAACGATCTACGCGCAAATCGTCTGTACAAAATTCAGCTCGATATATCAAAATTTACGACGGTTAGAATGCCAACAACAGATAGATATACAGACATACGGACATACATGTCTAGATGTTATCAGAGATATAGACGAAATAACCAATAAGTCGGATATAGTGGAAGCCGTCAATAACCAAGTTGAGAATATTATAATTGAAAAGGGTGCAATTAAAGCATTAAAAAGTTCTTATGTCGCTAACTGTGGTTAGCTGTGCTCAATGTACCATCCAGAATCGGAGCACTACTTGTACAAAGGGGCAAAATTAAAATAGGTTGGGTAGTATGTAGAGTTCGCTCTTATGATGCGCCCATCAGATGCTTTAAATGATTAAAGTTTGGGCATATAGTGAAGGAATGCAGAAATAAGAGCGACAGGAGCACATGCTGTCTTAACCGTGGCGAAAGTGGCTATCTTGCAAGGGTATGTACCAATAAAAGTAAGTGTGTAATCTGTGATGATAAGGGCCTAGACTCAAGGCACAGAACCTCCAGCAGGACCTGCCCGGCCTACTTAGCAGTATTAAAACGCGGTGCTTGAAATACAATGAGAATATTGCAATTAAATTTAAACCACTGCAAGGCAGCACAGCAAAAAGACAGTAATTGAGCAAAATATGGACATAACACTCCTGTCAGAGCCATACAAGAATATCGCTTATCAGGGGCAATGGATCGACGATAAAAGTCACAAATCAGCAATATGGGCATTGTGTCCCATGCAAGAACATATAAGAACGTTTAATATGTATTATACTGCAGCTAAAATAAAGAGCACATACTTCTTCAGCTGTTATTTTCCCCCAAGCTTAGATGTGTCACAGTTTCAAGCTGGAATTGACGCATTATGTAACGACGCATCAATATACAACCCCGTGTTCATTGCAGGAGACTTTAATGCTTGGTCAACGGAATGGGGAAGCAGATATACAAATAAGAGGGGCGAAATTATAGTGAGGTCCTTCAACAACCTAAACGTGGTACTATTAAATGATGGAGTAAAAAATACATATGAAAAAAATGGATATGGATCTATAATTGATATTACTTACGTTAGTCCCTCATTAGTGCGGAAATGTCAATGGGAGGTCAGCGATATCTATACAAATAGCGACCATTTGGCGATAATTACAACAATAGCGATAAATCAGCAACAAAATGCACTTAATAGGTCCTGTGAAATAGGCTGGAAAACCAAAACAATGGATCGTGACATTTTCAACATTATGGTCAGTGAAAATCTAAAGCTCACACCTAATGTAGAAGAGCAAGCTAACAGGCTAGTTAAGTATATGACTGCAGCTTGTGATGCATCCATGATAAGAAAAGCGAATTGCCCAGGCCGTAAACCCGTTTACTGGTGGAACTCGGAAATTGCCAATCTTAGGCAAGAATGTCTGTCAGCAAGAAGAAAGTCCCAAAGGTATAGCCACACGGCTCAATACGAAGTCTACAGAAAAACATATGCCGAGGCACGTAAATCTTTTAAAAAGGTAATAAAGGCTAGTAAGAGTAAATGCTTAAAAGAACTATGTGACATTGCTGACTCTAATGTATGGGGTGGTGCATATAAGGTAGTCATGGCTAAAATTAAATGTTGTAAGCGGAACATACCAACTGATACGATATTTATGCAAAAGATAGTTGAAACACTCTTCCCCAGACATGCGACTGTAGATATACAAAAGCCACACAAGGGCTAAAAGATTTATAATATGATGAAATCAAAGACGCTGTCAATAAATTTGCGAATAATAAAGCACGGTTCGGATGGTATACCTATGGAAGACGTTAAAATAGCAGCCTGGCACAATACACATCTTTTGTAGCAAGTATAGGTTTTGCTGCCTAAGCCAAATAAGCCCGAAGGTGATCCCAGCTCCTATCGCCCACTCTGATCTTATACGTCAGAATCGAACACCATGTTATGCAGACGAATGCTCTATCAGAAAATCAATACGGGTTTCGGAAAGGTCCATCCACTATTGATGCAATAATGCACGTGAAAGATATTGCTAAAAAAACGATCGAAGGTCAACGTTGGAAAAATGGGAATAAAAAATATTGTGCTTTAGTAACTTTAGATATTAAAAATGCATTTAACTCTGCTAGTTGGCCCCATATAATTGACGCCATGATTAAAAAAGAAGTCCCTGCTTATCTTATACGCATTATAAAGGACTACCTTTCGTGCCGTACACTAATGTATAAAACGGATGAAGGCACTCGAGTGTACAATATTAAAGCGGGAGTCCCACAAGGCTCGATACTGGGCCAGTACCACCAGGTGTTTCCATTATAGGGAATGCAGATGACATCATTATCACTATTGTCGCGAAAGTACTAACAGATGTCCAAAGTATGTGTACTAACACTGTTGTTAAAATCAAGCAATGGCTTACAGAACATAAACTACAGTTAGCAACACAAAAAACTGAGGCAGTATTAATTACTAGCAGGAAAAAAAGGAAGTGATAGAGCTAAATATTGACGGACACCAGCCCACAACAGGGGAAAAGGTTAAATACCTGGGAGTATATATCGATATGGCCCCAAGAACAAGAAACAGCAGAACACGTTTTTCTAAGGTGCTCTAGGTTCGAAATGGAACGATCCACAATAAAAGATGTGATTATAGAGCCACTTAGCGGTAACGAAATTGCAAGAGGCATAATAAGTGACAGCGGCGTATGGAGATGTATTGAAGGTGTAGCTGCCAATATTATGAAACAACACAGGACATTGGAGCGGCATAGACAAAGACAAAGAATGACCGACATGATACGTACGATGTGAGCTTAGGCTCAGACGGTATACTTTGTAGGATCTCTGATGCCTCCTTCAGGATGTTGCAAAACGAATGACAAACTTTGTAAACTCTCCATCTTATCTAGAGGGTATAAAAACGCAACTACACAAACTTTTAATATATGTTTATGTATGTATGTATGCCAGTCTAGTACGTTCCCACAAATGTTTGTTTACTAAATGTCCTCAATAAAACATAAATTACTTACGTACCCGTTTCATACTATTTTTTTTGTTGTTGTACATCTTTGGTTCATAAATATTGAGTGTATCGTCCATTCACTGAATTCCTCCAGTGGTGAAAAGTTTATTTTAGTGTTTCGTATTATTGGCTAAGAATGAAAAATATTGACTTTTACGGTTTCTAATGAATTGATGTATAAATATGGTTTAACGTGTGATACGTGCAAATGAGATGGCGTGCGTTTGTATGTAGATCTGTTTTTTAATCGAAATCTTCAATCGGAAATTATGCATTTAAGCACATAATTGAATCGAGAAACTTTCAATAGGCGTAATATGTGTGACATTTATCACTTTACTAGCACTAAATACAACATCAACTCGCAAATCTGATAACACGTGACTGACGAGTAAACAGAAATTTGTCGCAGTTGGGTAAGAAAAAAAGACACATAATTATCGGTAAATACGTGTTTATTTTGTTAAACAACATGCAACACACACTCTGATGATGATAGTGTCGACAAAAAAATCAACAACAACAGTGAATAAAAGTGTGCGGCATGGTTGATAATGATGATGATGGTGCTGGCTGCAGATAACCGTATGCTTGAATACTCATGTATGTGTGGTGATGTGGCAGTGCGGTGGTGTGGTGGCGTACGTACAACTGTGTCTATTAGAGATTTTTATTTGTACTTTTCCCTTTTTCTTCTTCTTTTTTTATATTGTAATCTTTTTATCTATGGCAAACTTTTTATAGTGTGTAAACAATGTTTCGCTTTAGAGAATGTGAGACGCAAGTGTCAGGGACTGCCAGTGATGGTTAGATAGAGAAAGTTATATAGGGAAATATTGTGAGTGAGTTTTTTTAAGTATAACAAGAGGAAAAAAGGAAAATCAGCTTAGCTCAAATCTTAAATACCCTCCACATCTGTACACAAATAATGGGCGTGGCATGTACATGATTAAGCCCTCTAATGTAAAATATGTTACGCATCAATCTGCAATTTTTTTGGTTAATTGTGGGCGTGTCTAGTATTCGACCATGCCCATTTTTTGCGCATCGATGGATGGAGGAATTATATACATATAAACCGCATTTCACCTCTGTAGCTTAAAAATAGATTTTTGCCTATTATGGGCGTGGCTCTTGACCGATTTTGTCCAATTTAAATAGCAGTCTGTCTCCTTGCAGAAACTAGAAGTGTCCGTTCAAAGGATCAGTGCGAGAATCCCCACATCGGACAGACGCTATATATATTCTTGTTGCTGATCAAGAATGTATATAATATTTGTAGGGTCCCTGCTCGGTGTTGCAAATGGAATGACAAACTTAGTATACCTTAGTACCTTATGTGTAGGGTATAAAAACATGTCCATATACAAACTTTGTTATGAAAATTTGCACTTGAGTTGTATTGTTGCGGTAGAGTTCTTAAAACGTTTGTAATGAAAATTTTTAACAAGCAATAAAATACACTTCAAATCATCATCAATTCAAAATATACGCAGACATTTTTAGGATAAGTACAAGGCGGATGGATGCTCATTTATTTTATTAACTTATTTAGAAAAGAAAAGAAAAATCGATCACAATTTCTTATATGTTAGTTGGGCAACTTCATTCGATTTCGTATGAAAACTCGAGCCGCCCATTCATTCATATGAATTGTATTGTTTATCTCTAATGATGAAGTTTCAAAGTAAAGTTTCTATTGATCCATTTCTCCTAAATGGATGATGTTTTGACTCTTCCAAGAAAAACTGCACTATGTCTGCTGCTGGATCAGTTTGTTTTGTTTTGTAAATTTTACACATTGAATAGGGCGTGTAATGAACGGGCCCGATCAATTTCATGTGTTTCATAATTTTGATTTTGATGTTATTGTTGTTGTTGTTGTTTGAGTGGCACTTGTAAGCAAAGTGTATGAATATTGTTTGTGCAAAATGTTGGTAGAAACACGTTTCTTATGGCTTGTGACAAGCACACACACCCACAAACATATACATACTTATACTTAGACTGAAGCACACAAACCAGAATGTACCGCAGAACGTGACAAAAAACAAAAGAAGGCACTTTTATTTCGACTCCCCCCCAACCCTCTTAAGAAAAAAACAGAAAAGAATACAATGTTAGCTGCTGCTATACAAAAAGCAACAACATTTACTTATGTCCAATAACGAAACAAGTTCTCTTCAAGAAGAAGTTATAACATGTAACATTTCAAACGGTATTGGACCAGTCAAGACGAATTTTGAATACCTAAGAAGACAAAGTTTGGCTTCGGCCAAATCTACATCTACATACAAAAATGTGGGCATGGCAGGTATATGATTACGCTTTTCAATAGTATACGTGTTTCGAATAAGCTTGCAAGTCGCGCTTTAAGCTGAGTATTTTTTTTTCTACATTGTGGGCGTGTCTGTCATTTGATATCGTCCATTTTTTGCACATCCATGGTTGAGATAATTATGTAACCACTTTGACCGCTTTTGTTTGTGCAAAATTTCATCTCAATATATGCGACCTCAAAATATACGACCGTGAGAGTGGTAACATGGAGACGGACAGACAGACATATCTAGATCAACTCAGTTTTCGACGCTGATCAAGAATACTTTGCAGGGTCTCTGACGCCTCCTTTTGGGCCTTGCCAATGGAATGACAAACTGTTCACAGTTCCGTTTAGTTTCGGGAACAACTGCAGAAACTTTGATAAACACAATACTCTGTTTGCTTATGTAGTTTGGTAACTATACAAATTGTATAGAGAGAAGTTACTGCAGTGCAACAACAAATCATCTTTTGTTAAACAACTTTCTAATCCAACAAGAGGGAAGTGCACACTTTTTATACAATTTTCATGTAACATGATGGTTACGCTGCTCTGTTAACAAGCACTCTGTCGTAGATTCGTCTTCTCCACCCCAAACACACACAAACACTGCCTTTTATTAGTTAGGTACATTAACAAATATTTATACTTTATATATGTAAAAAAACAACGATCAAGTCCAAGTCCAAGTCCAACCTAGAAGTACGCTGTGTTTATCAATCTACTCAGAATAATTTGAAAATGAATCAAACTTGTGCGTTTGTGTTCAATGCCCAATTCACAGGGTTTAGGAAATTTACCCAATTTATTAAAACGTTCCCAAGAACTAGAAGAGATGCCACTGCATGTTTATATTCTTGATAAACATCAAATTTTTAATCGATTTCACTAAGTTTGAATGTCTATCTGACTCATGTGAACGGTGTCCGGTTGTGACCAAAAAAGCCACACCCACAATCGACAAAATCTATTTATTTGCCCTAAATGTGGACGTACGAAGTTGGAATTTGGTATGCATATCTATAGATATCCCATACTTCGATATCTGGTATCTGGTGATATAGGCATGGTCGGATCAACAGATGCGCCAAACATTTACAAAGAAACTCACCCAATGGAAAACTCTTCTTTCAAGCTGATACGTAATACATCTAATTATTAGAAGGCGTATATAATATTTACTAATATAAGGCGTAACCAGATACCTGCCATCCCTATCGTTTGTATGAAGATGTTGGAGGTTTGTGGTTTGTGTTTTTCTTCCTTGTTTTATTTTAGTTAATTACGGCCATTCGCGGGGTTTTCATAAATTTGTCATAATATTCGTAACGCCCAGAAGATAGCATCGGTGATGCTAGAGAGTTTAGCGTCAAATTCTGAATCAATTTAGCCACGCCTGTGTGTCAGTGGGTGTGATAGACAATCCCCTGGTCACCTCGAAACTTGGCAGAAATATTGTTCGGTCCATAAGTGTTGTTTTTTACATCTGCATATGAATGCTAAGGATAAAGGATACCTTTTGCAACAATTCCAATTCTTCTGCTTTTCTTGGGTACTTTTCTCTTTTCATGTTGCAGGTAGTTCCATTGAAATTTGTATTGCAGCTAATTTTTGTGCGCTTTTCCACAAAATTAAAAATAAATATTTTTGTTTATATAGCTTTAAACATAAACATCATCATTCAAATCCTTAAAGAAAATAAATAAATAAAAATCAACATCCAAAGAATTAAGATGAAATATATTTAGAAAAACTTATTGTTTTAAAACTAGACAAATCACACAAAGGACACCAAGACAATGTTTATAATGGTCCGTTATTCTGTTTCATTTATTTATTTATTTATTTATTTATTTATGTATTTATTTATTATATTGTAAGTGAAAAGAGTAAATATTGGGTGTGTGTAGGTGAGTGTGCAGGGATCAAAGATAACAGTCTTTAAATGCCTTATGGAGAAGAGGGAGCAAATCGAAGAGGATACACATTCTATAATCTTTAAAACAAACAAAGAAAGTTGTGAGTGGCAACAAACAACAACAATTGTTTATGATTAAATTAAAATAAAATTAGTTTGCACCAAGTATTACTAAAAGTAAAATGACTCTAGCGTGGTTCTAAGTTGTCCGCCCAATTATGTAGTTTAGTGAGTAGATAAGAGAACCGACGGCTACGATTAGATTGGTTCACAAAGCATGAAAAAATGTGCTTCTTATTGATTGAGAAGAATGTTATAAACAAATTATTGAAAGAAAAACCCTTAGACAGGGCGATATACATAGTTTATGATACTATATGCAACTTCAAGAAGCAGCTGTTAGACCTACGCAGAATAAATTCTTGATCAGCAAACACGCTTACTTTCTCATTTGTTGATACATTGATACATACGTTATTGAAGGACAAATCTACTACCTGCCATGCCCACAACAAAATATCTGTCCCAAGCCAATTTTAGTTTGTAATCCCGTTCAGGACTCTTATTAATATTATTCACAGAATGTAGTTACTTATCGCAACAAGGCATATACAATATTAAAAAAGTGAAAATTATGTCCTCGATTGTAATCGATATTTTAATACCTAAGTTGTAACCGTAAATGCCAATCATTGTCACAAAAAAAGGACTTCGTGAAATAACATTATATGGAAAGGTATTCTAAAAGTGGTCCGATCGGGTTAAAATTTGGCTAAATCAAATAAAAACTTTTATTATATTTAAGTGTCACATGGAGAGGGGTTCCAAAATTAGTCTGATCGGGTTTAAATTTAACCCACTCACATTAACTAACTTTTATCACCAAATTTGGTCAACATTTATTAAGAATTGAAGATATTCGTCATAAAAAGAGAGCGTTATAGGTGGAGAAGTTCTAAAATCTACCCATTAGGTCCATTTTCATTCCAAGAACAATCGTGCCAAATTTCATCAAAAAATATACTAAAATTGCAATCGATACATTGATTATAAGAAATACATGAACGAACAGACGGACAAAGTTAAAACGTTTCACATTTTGATTCTTTTCCGAAAGGTACGATTGAGTATGGACGTGGCATTTGTCGTTTAGGAGTTACAAACATCTGTAGAAAAGCACAATGAGTCCCACATTTTATAACTGTGTGGTATAAAAAGTCACTAATTCAAATCTATCCTTCTCGCTCATTGTATTAAATTGAAAAATTCAAGTATAAGCGCAATTGTACAATGATTAGATTTGACCGTCTTTTGGCTTGTTTCTTTTCACACTTCAATCGTACCGCTTATTTTGGGTCCAATTAATCAGCAACTTTTCTTCATACCTCTACTTTTCCACATCTTTACAATTCTTTCTGTAATACTTAAAAAAAATTGCCTTAGACCAAATCTTAAACACCCTTTACATCTACATACGAGTAATGGGCGTAGCAGGTACATTATTATGACCTCTCGCCTGCTTGCAAGCCGAGTTTTCCAGTAGTAAGGTTTTTTGTAAATTGCGACCGTTTCTATTATCCGTCCACGCCCCATAAATATGCGTACTAAATTTCAAGCTCAATTTTTGTGGTTGATGGATAGACTTTTATGGTGGGCGTGACTCTTGACCGATTTTTCCAAATTTAAATAGCGATCTACATGCCGAAACTATCGTGTCTGTTTAAGCTCAATGTTTCAAAATTTATGACCGCGAGAGTATCAACAACAAACAGACACGTGGACGCACGCCTCCTTCTGAATGTTGCAAATGGCATGACAAACTTAGCATACCTTAGTGTCTTATGTGAAGGGTATAAAAACAAAACCTAAGAAAACTCAAGCTGGAATAATCAACAGTTTGTACGCGTTTTCATCAAACGCAACAACAGGAAGATGATCTTACAATCGAAAAACGTGGCGTGGCCATGATTATTGTATGTACATAACAACAACACTAATATTATGTTATGTATTTGATCTTCCTTCAAGAACAACAATAAAGCGTCAAACTTTCCACACACACAATACAGAAAATAAGATAAAGCCAAAAACCGAATGATTCAATAAAAATGAAAAATATTGCATTTAATACAAATGCACACGTACATACATACAATTTAAACGGAGTCTCGAGAATAATAATACCGTTGGCAGCAGTGTATGTGATGATGATGACAACCTAAATTTATCAAAATATCCTGCTGCGCGAATAACACACAAAAACACACACACACACACACATTTCAGTTTCATTTTTTTTATATTTTTTTTTTAATTCCTTTGTCCTTAAATGAGCACACAAATAATTGTAATCCTGAAAAGTCATCACACCAACAATAATGATAATAATAATAATCATTTGAAAGAAAGCAAAGGAAGGTGATGATGCGTCTGTAACTGGGTCTAGCATTTAAAGGCATATTTCTTCGGCTACCCAGTCGCTTCTAATTATTAATTGAGTTGTTTTGAAGATTCTATTCCGATTGTCTTTTCCTTCTTCTTCTTATGCTTTCTAATGGCTGCCCCTACATACCTGATGCTCATTTCACTTGGACACTGATATATTTACGCTTCATTGTATAAACTCTCACCAGTCATTACATCAAAGGTGCCGCCGCCTCTATTTCATATAAATAATGCGATAGTACACATGTTTTTTTTTTTTCTTTTTGAAGCGGTCGGCTTATGTTTGTAGTTAAATATAACAAAAATATTTTCTTGCTGTTTAATCAACAACATTTTCATGTATTTTCCACAATTTGACAACTCGTAATGAGTGAGAAGCGAGTATGCTTGTGCACTGCCCAAGTAATATGAGCTGAGGGTTTGTTCATTTTTCCACAGTTTAGTATGTTAATTGCTTCAAGTGGAAAATCACAAGTGGACTCCTTTGCATACTTATTATGTTAAACATAACATAACAACAATAAAACAAATATTATTTTTTCGGATTGGAAAGCAGCCAAAAATGGTACATTTCCGAATATTATCTCATATCGAAATTTTGATGCCAATCACTAGCAATGGCCCAACCGAATTCAATGGTGCAAGCTTAAGTATGATCAAAGCACAATGGCAACTACTGTGATGCCTTTAAGCTACCATGCATTTTAGGCATTTTGAAATAGGGTTAGAGAAACGGGGCTTATTTGCCACTCAGTATGTACCACACATAAAAAAATCTGTATTCACATGAATTCTAATTAATTTTTCACAATGTTGGCACAGTTCAAACTTTGTGTTAAATACAGGACAACTCGAGCACCAAAAAAAGTTTGTTATATAGCAAAAAACCGCAAATCCTAATATATTCCAATGAAACTTGGTACCTTAATTCCATCGAGTATAAGGCCAACTTTGAGTGAGAGCAGATGATTTTTACTTTTCTTTTACATAGTTTTTTCAAAGCCTATACATAGGAGGAAAAAATTATGAGTTTCTGACAAAAAAAATTCTATTGAAATTTTAATGCCGATCGATAGTAAATGGCTGGACAAATTCAATGGTGCAAGTTTGAGTGGAGTTTAGCTTTTGAGACCGTTTTAAACTACAGATCTTGTGAAACCGTTTTTAAGGAAATGTGTCTTATACTGGATCAAAATGATTACCGCGCCTAAACTTTTCCATGCATTAAAGCGGCTTCTCTTTTCTTATTTTTCGCAGAGCTATCTTTTTGCCAATGGACCCTCCACCCTTAAATTTTTCATTATTGATATTTTTATTTATTTAAAACATATATCATGGGGGCCGTACAAGAAACTTTCAGCACGAGGATGTACGTATCCCGTCTATAGTTTAGATGAATCTAGTACTTCTAGTAGCCAGTAAATGGGTAAAAATATCCTATTATACAATTCTATGTTATAATAGCCTTCCCCAATTATACTTTTTTTATACCCTCCACTTAGGATGGGGGTTTATTAAGTTTGTCATTCTGTTTGTAAAACCCAGAAGGAGGCGTTAGAGACTATACAAAGTATATATAATATATTCTTAATCAGCATCTGAAGCTATATGTACGTATGTCCGTCTGTCCATATGTCTGTCTGTTGTTGTTGGTATTCTTACGGTCATAAATTTTAAAATACTGAAGTGAAGCAACGTCTTGTTTCTCCATATAGACCGCTATTTAAATTGGACAAAATCATTCAAGAGTCACGCCCACAATCGACCAAAATCCACACAAAAAGCAGCTACATACATTGAGCTATAAAGTTGAAATTTCTACAATATAATTATCCTTTCGATCGATATAACAAAAGTGAACGTGGTCGGATAACAGATAATTGCGCACAATTTACAAAAAACCATACTCAGCGTAAAACTCGAGTTTTAAGTTTCTTGCCACATCCACCGTTTGTATATAGATGTGGAGGGTATTTTTATTTTCAAATTTAGGTTTTTCGTTTTTTTTTTTTCATTTTGCACACAATGTTGTATCTTGCCTTGGCTTTAATCGTTTTTCCTTTTCTTCAGATGAGAAAATTTTCAATATTTTTATTATGGATTAACTTTAACGTGATCATAAAAATCCCGTGTCTACATAAGGCGAGAGGCTGTTTTGTTTTTTTATTGTTGACTATCAAGAGAGCAAACGTACAACGAATTTATCAGTGCCGCCTTCCCTTAATGAGCTGCTTTCCACCCCAGTCGCGCCACATTATGAGCGGCTTGAACCCACTTGGATTGAAACGTTAACAGATGTCAATATATTTTATTGATTACACCACAAAATGTTTAACAATAGTTATAAAAGCAGCAACAACAACAACAACAACAATTATTACAAGAAGCGCTACATGAGTGCAATGCAACAAATTAACGTCCATTTGATTTTGTTTATACCGAATTTCTGTGGTTTTCAGTTTTATGTTTTTCGTTTTTTTTTTCTTTTCATTTATTATTTTTACATTAAATACACGCTCATGTGTGTATATGCGCGCTCTTGCATTAGTTCCATTCGAACAATTCCTTTTTTTTATAAATGTTTTGTGTTTTTAGAAATCACATCTTGTTCGTTTTTTTTCTATCCATACATAAGATCAATTCAAGTGGAATTAAATATGAACAACAACTGAAAACGAGTGTGCGAGTGTGATTTGAGTTTGTGTCAAGTAAACGAGTTGCTCGGTGTGTTGATGTGTGTTATTATTACACTAAACTAAACACATCGACTAAAAAGCGTACGCAATATAATATGTGTATTATTGTGCGTGCGTGCGTACATGTGTGTGTGTGTGTGTGTGTGTGTGTGTGTGTGTGCTTACATACTGATCGAAACTATATCATAAATAAAATTTTCTAAAGCACGTAATATGTGCGCCGTTCCCCAATATACGCCGTGTGCGCATACACACACACATACATATACGTATAAAGCTTTAGTGGAATTTGAAAAATTCTTTTTTTGAGATATGGAAGTAGTAAATGGGTGTCAATCGAAGGTCACCTTTTTTATGCCTCCCGCTCTGTGTTTGGCCAACTAGGTCTGGTTAACCAAAAACACCAAAAATGCCACAATATCTCAAATATTAATTGTCATCCGTTCAAGGATTCACATTATTGATGAAGAAGAAATCATCGGCATCAATAATTTTAGCACTCAAATCCAAGGCCAATAGATGACCTTCATTTATTCCTTACATACATACACACAGTGTAACGGTAACATCTCTTCACACACCTACACTGACGTTTACATTTTAATGACAGTGTGACGAATATGCTGCAATACGTTTTCTTTTTGTTAAAGAGCATATTGAACATAAAAAAGAATGGCTAGATAGAAAGACAACACTACTACGACTGGCTTAAGCCGCCTTTAGAGTGCTTCTACATCGCAAGTGTTTATGTGAGAGGGTAAATGCAATAGCGTTCGAACTCCAACAGCATTACACCAATTCAAAGTTTTATTTGAATTTTATTTCAATGATTTTAGTTCGATAACCAATAAATATAATTATGGTCCATGTTCTTGATTGTTAACCGAATGCAGCTCAAAAAGCAAATAACAAAATTAAATTTAGCTTAGGCCAAATATTAAATTCATTTCTCATCTGTATACAAATTGTGGGCGTGGCAGATAATACTCATTACGCTCTTTACATTACACATGAACTTACATGTCGCGTTTAACGCTTTATAAGTATTTTTCGTAAATTGTGGGCATATTTAATATTTCGCCACGCCCATTTTTGGTCCATTGATAATTATAAATTTATACAATATAACAAATATCAATTGCATAGGTGACTTTTTGTGGCAGTTTAATAGATTTTTGTTATGGGGGGCGTGGCAGATGCATGATTATGCCCTTTAAGAATATATATAACACGTACCAACTTGCACGTCGGATTCTGTACAAAAATGTTTTTTTTTGGTTTTGTTTATAAATCGTGGGCGTGTATGTTATTCAACCACGCCCATTTTTGCCACATCTTTAAATAGGATACCTATAAATATGACTGCCAAATTTTAAGTTCAAAGGTTAATTTTTGTAACTGATCTGTAGATTTTTGTCGATTGTGGGCGTGGCTCTTGACTAATTTTACCGTATTTAAATAGCGATCTACGTTCCTATAGAAACTACAAGTGTCTGTATAAAATGTTTAGCTCAATATCTATCAAATTAACGACCTTGAGAATGCTGGCAACAATATACGGACGGACATATCTAGTTTTTGATGCTAATCAAGAATTTATATACGTTGCATATAAATTTATCTGACGCCTCCATCTGGATGTTGCAATTGGAATGACAAACTTAGTATACCTTCCATTTTATGTGAAGCGTATTAAAGGAGAAAGGAGAGGAGAAGAAGATAAATGTATCGTTCATAAAGCACAATATGTATGATCGTCAATAAGTGTCAACACTAACTTCAACTGTGCCAAGTGTTTGCTTTTTTATACGTGATGCTAATGCAAGCTGAAGTTTCTTCCTTAGCTCCTGGAGAGATAGAAAATTCTAAATGCATACCCCCGTCGTGTCTGCCAAAGATGACAATAACAATTGCTCCTAAATCAAAATGGATCAGTTTTTTATCCCTTCTATACCCATTTTACATAAATAAACATATATGAACGAAGATCCATCCATCCCGCTGTCTGGGACATTTGTTTTTTGAAACGTCCATAAAAACATCATTTTTATTGTAAACTGTTACATTTACATTTAATGAACCAACAAAAACATACCAACAAGAAAAAATCACCTTTTTTGTACCGTTGTCACTGGTCCTGACACTGTTGGAATTTTATACGCTCATGTGTCATAGAAGTTGATGTATCGATGTAAGGATGTGGGGTTGGCTTCCAAAAAAGGAAAGAAGACAATATTGTAATAATATCTGTTGATTACAGTGTCCAGTATATGCAGAACGGTTCTCCTTGCAGCCATAAAGTTATTCTGTTTTTACATTTTTTTTTTTCTTTCTTATCACAGCTAGAGTTGACTGATGATCAGCACTGATCAGTATAAAGGGCCCAGGGGGCTTGTAGATCATGTTCGAAAGGTTTTATGTTAAGTTAAATAAAACGTAAAGTGTGAAAATTTTCAATCAGTTCAATGGAGTTATTGATGGTATGCATACAACAACAACACGTGCACTACAAAATCACAACCTTCCCTCACATTGAACATTTGATTGAAATGCAACTATTTCCAAAGAAAGGAAAAGATTTATTGCATGGATTTAAATTGAGTAATATTGATTTGATGAATCAATAGCAGATTTACGAGTTTATAAACTCGCCATGATCCTACGCTACCAATGTAACAGAGAATTGTAAAAATGACAAACAAAACAAAAAAAGCCAAAATCTGAAAAATCATTTGCATTTAAACGTAAATGTGGGCGTGGCATTTATGCCATTGCACTCCCTTGGCGCATGTGCCGGAATAATGTTTCTTTTAACATCAGCAATGTACTCATGGTACAATAGTAAACTGGACAGGATTATATGTTTACTTTAGCAGTTGGATTCTCTAGCTGTGGGCCAACGTATGTTAAGTTTGTGTGGGGGTTAGTAACTCCACTTTTATTACACCAATTGATTCAGAATCACTTTCTGAATCGAGTTAACTATGTTCGTCTGTCTGTCCATGTAAACTTGTGCGCCAACTACATGTCCCCCATTTATACTCTACTCCACTTGTGGCAAACTACTAAACGGTAAACACTACACCCAGCATCAATTATACCGATCCATTCAGAATCTCAACATCTGACGTGATATAACAATGTCCGTCTCTCGTCTTGTAAATTTGTGCATAAGCTGCAGTTTGCATTTTTTAAGATATTTTTTAAGAAATTGAAAATGGACCGATTTAAACCATTCTTAGAAACCCCTCCCCATATAAGATTCTATTATAATACAAGGATTTATAGTGCAAAAAGTCACAATTCTTAATGTTTTTGAAGCAATTTTGAGAAGAAATAGAATAGAAATTAACTTAATAATTGACTATAACAAATGTGGTTCTGATCGGCCTATTTTTGGAGCAACTTTCCATAAAACATCTTTTGCCAATGGATTAACCATTACATGACAAAAATTCACAATGTTATTTAAACAGGCTAAAAGCCATGTGCTCTAATTTTTTACTCGATCAAACTATAGATAGGAGCTCTCTTCCTATAAAGTTTCGAGTTTTGTTTAATACGAACTCGCATACATGTACTTAGTGAGTGGTAGCATAAATTGTGTTATTTGAACACACTGTAGATTTGGAACTAAGTAAGGAGTAGGGCATTAAATAGTCGGGCATGATTGACTATGATATTTCCACTTGTTTACTTTCTAAATAAGTGCCGAAACGCGCGATGGTATAAATGAAATTTTTTACATTACGCGCGTTGAGAATTTATGCGCAAATGCAAATATTTACATACGTGCAACTTATATAAATACACATACACTTAAACATGACATTCATATATATTGTACAAAAAAAATTGTTTTGTTAATTAAAAAAGCTTCCTGCATACGGTCCATGTGCTCGTACGAATGCACATGTAAACACTTATTCATCGGAAAACTAACAAGAAAAACGATTTTCTCAAATTTCATCATCACCGTTTACACACAATAGCAATATGAACTGAACTTGAACATACAGTCAGAAGAACATCAAAGATCAAAGGCTACCAATGCCGCCAGTTTCAATTATTGGGAATTTTTTGGATGGAAAACTTGAAAAAACAACAAAACGTTGAAAAAACACTATTGTTGACGTGGCTGTGGCTTCTAATGATGCTGCTGATAATTACATTTCATATTTAGTGTACGATGATAATGTTGTTTTTTGTTGTTGTAAGGTGATAAAGATGATGTACACATTGTTTTCGATTCATGTTTACATCATGCACGTGTATTATACAATATACAATCAATCAAACCATCAATCAATTCCACAATAATTTCTCTTTATATTGTGTGTACCAATGTATGTATGTACATATATATGTATACATTATGTGGAGGAAAGAAAAACTGAAAGTTTTATAAATATTATCCATGTATACAGAGAGGATGAAAATTTCTTTATAATCTAACAATTATTTACAAACAAATGGATGTAAAGCAAGCGTAACACATGCCGACGATGACGGTATTACGAAACTACCAATCCCCTAGATAACAATCCAACCGACCATTAACCGGGTCAAAACTACCTTCAACACTTTTATTTGCAATACATTCTAGATTTAAATTAGCACAGAGAACTGATCAAGCTCACACTTGCTTCATTGCATCCATGTCCATTTATTAGATTTTCAATGAATTTATACAAAATTTTGCCTTCCAAAATATATTAAAAATCAACTTTACAAGCTACAAGCTGTTATGTTATGTTTTCGCTTGACTTTGAAGTCGGAATTTACTACACCAGAATCGAAATATATATCCTAACTTAGCATGTTGAATTCTTTAAAGTTGTGGGTCAGGCCGCGCATCGATTTTGCCCATTTTTACGTGGATGTTGAATATGTGTCACAAATTTAAGCTCATTGTCTTAACATATGGGACCGTGAAGGACCCAAAAGATAGGGCATAAGGCGTTATTGTAAGCCCCTTTACAATACCAAACTAAATACAGTTAAACTCGAAAATTATGGGTGTTTAATTTCAACTTTCTGATATTTGCAAATGTTTGAACAAAAACACTGTACCCCCATAATCATTATGACGAATAAAAAAAAAAGGTATAAAAATGGCAAACCGATGATGACAAACATTATGAACAATTACGACAATGCAAACCACCCTACAGTGTAACTAACAACTAACTAAACATCGGTTGTATTATAACTAAGCGAAGCAAACTAATCATTGCACAAAAGGACTTTGTTATGGACAATTTTTAATGGAGAATAATTTGGTATTTCTTGATGCATAAAAATAAAAATTTACCACAATGCTGATGAATTTACAAACAGTTGAAACAAAGCCAGAATAGCTGGTGGCCGGTTGAGTATGTATGTACGGTTGATGCAAGACGCACACACACACACAATATAAGGCATAACAACTAGAGATTGGAACTAACGAAATTACTGGAAGAGAGTATTTGGGAAGATGTAGGTATAATGGAATAAAATGAAGCTGAGATTACAACACTGATTAGGCGTAACATTGACTCCCAGTTGAGCATAAAAAATGATGACGATGGTGATGATGGTGGTAACGGCGTTGGTGGCAATGGCAGTAATGATGATAACATAATATACACAGATTAAAATATCAACTCTCATGCTATGGGTCTGGCTGGTAGTCTCATCATATGAGACCAATGAGCAGATTATGTTGTTTTAAATCAATTAGTTTTGTCAAAGTGAAAATAATCAAAGAACATGGGTGAACGAGCTGCCGTTAGGTTAACACGAACATTGAATACCACTTCTCTACCAGAACTTGTTTATATTTCTTTTTCGTGCTCTACACATAACAGGGGGCTATACTAAGTTTGCCAGTTTGTGACTCTACACATACACACTTGATCAATATTCGTGTGTCTGTATGTCCGTCTCTGATTGGAACGCTCAACTGAAATTTCAAACAAACATTTTCAGTTTCTGTACTTAGGTTTCCATCTAAATTGAGGGACATGGTTTAAAAGCCACGCCTCTAATATATATGAAAAGCTTATAAAAAACAAAATCTAACTGATCTGTAAATTTATACGTAATGCGACATATTGACATATGTGCCACGCCCCCACTTTGTATGCATATACGTGCAAGGTTTTCTTTAGATTTGATCTAAACCAAAATGTAGTTTTTTAATTCAATCAAGCTAAAAACTTTCTCTCTTTATTCGGTTGTACCTCCAATCAAATAATGTACAAATGAGAGACTCTTTTGTTGTTGTTGTTGTTGTTGTTGTTGTTGTTGTTGTTTAAAATATCCACAAATTCCATTATTCCTCACACATTACACTTTACATGCAATAGTCATGATGATCTTAAATGCTGAAGCATTCTATAATTTTTGTTTTATCTCAATTAAGAAAATAACAACAATAAAAACCAACAACAATAACAACAATAACAACAACAGCAGCAACACATATTTTAAAGAAAAGTAAAGTAAAAAAAAAAAAACTAAATTTGGTTTAGGCCAAATTTTAAATACCCTTGATATGTAAATACAAATAGTGGGCGTGGCAAGTACATAATTACTTTCTTTATTAGTGTATGTATTAGGTAAATTGTGGGCATGTTTGTTATCCGACCATGCCCATTTTTGGCATATCAATAAGGGAAAAATTTCAACTTCTTGCTCAATTTTTGCCGATTGAAGGCGTGGCATTTGAATAAGTTTTCTTCATTTAGCTAGAATCCTACGTACAGAGACTAGAAGCGTCTGTACCAAAATTCAAAATCGGAAAATTTACCATAACGATGGTAAAATTAGGATTAGTGTCAGCAACAAACGGACACACGGGCAGACATGTCCTGTTTGGCTCAGTTTGTGATGCTGATCAAGAATGTTTACGCTTTGACACCCCCTTCTGGATGTTGCAAAGGGAATAACAAACTTAATATATCTCCCCATCTTATGTGGAGGGTATAATGAAATTCAAAGTGAAATCACTGGTCATAACATGGAAAATGAAGGCGGTCAACTAAGATAAAATGGAATAAAGAAAAAAGAATAGGAACCTGCTCTAACATAAGAGGTTTCAACGGCACAACGATCTTTGAAGTTCTGCCGCCTTGCGTTTCGCCTTTCATATTTACCGACGCAATGTCCTTTTTTTATATGTTATTGTGTACACCCACACTATCTACACACTATCTACATGATAGCTAACGATCTTCAATTTGTGGTATTGTGTTTTTTGTGTCAAATAAAACAAAAAAATGGAAAATCTTAAAATAATGTGCTACCACATGTCCTTTCCGAACGTACACAAACGCACGCAGGCACAAAATGAAACATGACAGGACCGATCTATTCATATAATGCGAGCATTATACTTTAATTATGTTGTTGCTGGCACAATGACTTCTGTGACATTTAGTAAATAAGCCGACAAAATTATGCACAATACGCACTACGCACTACGTACTACGTACTAGGAGGCAGCTATTAAACTAAGTAGAAGTAGGTTTGTGTGCGTGCAAGAGTTTAGCGAAATTGACAAACGTTTCAATTAAAGTTATTCTGGATTTTAATTTCTTCGCTTCTTTATTTATTTATTTATTTATTTTGTCTTTTTCTTCTTCATACATTATGGTGTCGAAAAAAATGGATTTTTTTTATTGTTTTATTTGATTTAACAAAACTCTATTGATTAGAAATTTGCTACGCTTGGTGGGAAGTTTTGAACACTTCGTCGTCGTTCGTTTTCCTCCCCTCTGACTTCTAACTTCTGACTGTGACTTTACATGTAATCTGCCGTTGCTGCTCTGGCTTTGTGTGTTTTTTTTACTAATGTCATATGATTAGTTTTATTAAAACCTAAATGCGCAGAACGAATCGTATTCGTCGCACCAGATACCAAAGGCAACAAAGGCATCAAATCGAAGCACCTTTTTATAACCACCAGTATAATGATTATGGGGGTATATTGGTTTTGTTTAAACGTTTGCTCATACCATGAACCCTCAAAAGTATGTTCAGTCTTGATCCGCACTATTAGCCGAGTTGATTTAGTCCTTCTGTTCGTCCAGGTCTTTCTTTTGACCTCTCTCACGGTTGTAAATATTATGCTATTTTGCCTGTAATTGGGTTCATATAATCTTCAGCATGCTTTACACTTTTCTATTGTAAAAATGAACCAACGAAGTTTGGTCCATCTAATCATCACTACAGTTTACAGTTAAAAACTTGAAAAATTGAAAAAATTGGCTAAATCCGTTCATGAACTGTCTTATAATTCAATTAAATCTTTTTATTTCTATTATAGTCGAGGAAATGTTGAATTTAAATCTAAATAAGTATCTAAATTAGTCCTTTTTTTAAGCATTCCAACGCTATATGAATGAAGAAAATGGGCCCAACCAATCGGGAGATATGTTAGGAAGAATATGGTATTATTTTAAAAACAAATTTGTTTACCTGGTTAAATATTTTAATAATATTGTATAATATGAAATTTGGCAGATCTGTTGCTATAAGTTCACTTTAGATGGATCATGCCTCTTCTGCCATCCTTAAATTATACTTGAAAGTTACTCCTGAGCTGTAGACCTTCTTAGACTTAAATGTCCTACAAATTATTTCTTTATATCCAAATGATAATAATAATTATGAAAATAAGTTAAATCGGACCAAGGATTTTTTCCTACTGCAGACAAACCATAAGGGACCCAAAAATTAAATTTTTGCCAGAATATTAATTATTATTAGATTTTTCTATATATTTGGAAAATTCAAATTACACACGCCCTTATTATGGTTATTAATATGTTTTAGAGGTTTGTTTAAAATATTTGAGGTAGGTAGCCCTATGTGTCCGGCACAAACTTGTGAAAGTGGGTGTGGTGGTTAGAGTAAACGCACAGACTAAAAAGGTTCAATTACGTTTCACGTATAAAATGACTTAAAATTTAAATTTATGAAAATGTAAAAAATTAGCTCAAATAGGTGTGTCCGTCCATCATATTTTTATTGTGAATTATATGAGTGAAAAATTTAAACTTCTTCAAAATGATTGAATAAAAATTATTTATTTGGGAGAAAAATACCAATATTGCCACGCCCAAAAATTAGTTATATTGTAAGCATGTGTTTTCGAATAAATTTGGATGTTTTTGCCTTATTTGATCAAATAATACAGTGGGGTTCCATTTTGCAAATAATCATGCACCTGCCACGCCCAACCGTTTATATGTTACTTAAAAAAAAAAAAAAAAAATTAAATTATATTAAACAAGTAAGAAAACTAAATTTGGCTTAGGCCAAATCTTATAGTATATGATTATGACCTCTACTAGTGCATGTATTACATATCAGCTGGCAAGTCCAGTTTTACGTGAAGTACGGTATTTTGTAAATTGTGATCGCGTCTGTTATTCGACCATGCCCATTTTGGCACATCGATGGATGGGATAACTGTAGCTACGCATACCCAATTTCAAGTTTATTGCTAAATTTTTGTGGTAGATACATAGATTTTCGTTAATTGTGGGCGTGGCTCTGGACCGATTTTGCCAAGAGCCACCATCTGCGTGCATAAACTAAAAGTATCTGTACCAAAATTCAGTTCAATATCTCAAAATTGACTACCGTGACAACGCGATCATCAGACACACACACGGACAGCCGGTCATATATTTCTAGATCGATTCAGTTTTTAATGCTGATCAAGAATTTGTAGGGTCTCTGACGCTCTCTTCCGGTTGTTGCAAACGGAATGACAAACTTAGTATACCTTATTCTTTTGTGTAGGGTATAAATATATTTATCAAATATTTTATAACAAAGAATATCCAAGTGAAATATTGCGGCCACGGCAATTGCCAAATTATTGTATGTGTTTGTCTATGGCTTCATCACAAGCTTGAGACAATTTTGATTAAAATTATTTATCAATGATGATATTGTTGAGTTTGGATTTAAATAAATTAATGTTTTTAGTAAAAAATAATAAAAGCTTCCTCTTCTTTGCTTCATCATATCCATTTCTTAAACATGACACTTTACTATAGGTACTCCATTGGGTGAGTCTGTATTGTCTGGTGTGTCCGTGTCACCACCAATTAATTTTGCTTGCCAAACAAATAAAAACAACAACAATAACAATTAATTCTATTTAGTAACATATATACGCATATTAATACATTGACATACATTAGACACACACCTCGTAGCACTAAACGTGTTGTTGTTAAATGTATGAGAACGAAGGCCGCACACAAATCAACCCCGTGTTTAGATTAATGCTAATAGATATTTTGACGCCGAAGCAACGAAACATAAAACATAAACAGAAGTAAGCAATAACACAACATAATACAACAACAATAATACAAACACCATCCACAAAAGTGTAACAACCGCACCAATATTAATTTACCGCGTATGTACGCATGTATGGACCACAAAAACAAAAACAAATACAAATACAAAAACACAATAAGCAATGAGCAATAAGCAATAAGTGATAAACAATATTGTTTAACGCTAGAAGTTGAGATTCTTTTCATTATTTACCGTTTACTTGCTCAAAAGCAAGAACGAGAGAATTTGAAAAATGGGTGTGTGCATATGTGTGAGTGAAAATGAATGATGAATTTTGGATAAATGATAAATCATTGTTTGTTTGGAAGGCGGAGTTACCAAGTATCTAGACATACATTTACGTACACACATACAGGAGTATTAATGTAGATTTTGTGGATGGTATGTGTGCCAATAAGAAGAGAGTATTTGTGGCAACAAAAGGTCCACTCGTATAAATACTGTGAGAGAGCGCTGGTTAGATTCAGTTGTAAAGTGAATTCAGTGCAGTTGAAGCAGTTGAAATAGATCGAAAGGAAAGAAAAAAAATAACAACGACGGTTTCTTTAGTGTTTTGATTTGAATTTTTTGAACTTCTTGCATTTGCAAAAGAAAAAATGGTTAAATGTGTTAACGCCATGGAATTCAAAAGTAATTTTTCCATTGATGCCATTCTCGCGAAAAATGCGCACGTCAAGCAACAGCAGCCCAACAAAACAACGGCCGCACATGCCACCAATATTAAACAGGAATGTAATGACGCGTCCAAGGCTTTGTACGTTGATGATAATGAATTTTGTGACGATTTCGAGCATCCCAGTAGAGCTAGTACGCCCCTGAGCAGTGTTGGCGATTCGGTGATTTCAAATGATGACAAAATGGAAGACGAGCACAGCTGTGATAGTGAATCAGATGATTTGCAAAAGAAATCGGAAAATGATGAGACGAAGAAACCACCCTACAGTTACAATGCTCTAATTATGATGGCTATACAGGACAGTCCAGAGCAGCGCCTGACCCTGAACGGCATCTATCAGTACTTGATTAAACGCTTTCCCTATTTCAAGATGAATAAACGCGGCTGGCAAAACTCCATACGCCACAATCTCAGTCTGAACAAATGCTTTGCGAAAATTCCGCGCAGTTACGATGATCCCGGCAAAGGGAACTATTGGATTCTAGATCCCAGTGCTGAGGAGGTCTTTATCGGTGAGACGACGGGTAAATTACGTCGCAAAAATCCAGGCGCCAATCGAGCTCGCTTAGCGGCCTTCCGTCATGCAATCTTCTCACCTCTGGTGGGACGTTATGGTACCTCCGCCAGTACATTCGGGCCTGGCAGCAGTATGAATTTCAATGCCGGCTATGCTGCATCAGTTTATCAACGCCTCAATCCCGCCTACCAACCAGCTCTTTATCCATCAAACTATTCCACAACCCCACCACCACCACCACCACCCCTGCCCCCATATGCTGCTCCCGCTCTCAATTTATCAATTCTGCAAGGTAATACCTATCCGCCCGCCATGCCAATGACAGCTGAACTATTTCATCGAATGCAACTTTTCGGAAAATTCCCAATCAGCTAGAGATCGGCAAAGCGTTAACGCTAAGCGTTTTTATGTATCACTGCCCGAGTGTCCGCTTTTGGAAAAGTGAAAAACGTCACAGAGTACGCGGAGTTTGTTTTCAAGTATTTATGGTACGTGTGGACTCTGTAAGGCGGGAGCATCGATTGTACATGATTGCCACAAGTGCAAGTTGGAGATTGAATGAATTAATTGAAATTTAAGCCAAAGAAAGCATCACAAATTTATGTATCTGTTAGCACTTTATATAATTTTATTTTTAATTATAACATTTAATCAAATAAATGAGAAATAATTACCAAACTAATAGTAACGGTGTTTTCCAACAGGGACATACCAAATTTTGTATTTGAATATGAATGCATTCTTGAACTTTTTTAATGATTGGTCAATGTCAAAATGTCACAAAAGGTTAACATTTTCATTATAATGAAGTTTATAAACGAGAAATATTTTGTAATTATTGAAAATTACTATCGCAATTCGGAATAGGTGGAAGAAACTTTAAGAGCGTTCCACTAGTCAAGCTGTGCCTGCTATAGTGGATAAATTGAAGTGAAAATATTTACTATTAAAACTTCCTGTAACAATGAGATAATTGCAGCCGTAAGTGCTTCAGTTTCAAAATAAGCCAAATAAATTGATTCCATAAGGATCACAGAAATTGGGCATCTCTCAAATTAAATTGGTATAAAATTTGCACAAGGTTCGTTTCTTACATTCTTACACAATCAAATTAAATTAAGAACAGAAGCATTTTTAGTGTTTGAAGCTTTAAAGCTTATCTTATCTAATATTATGTCCTTATTGAAAAACCCTTTACATCCATAACTTTTTTTGCAACTAAAAGGTAAACAAACTTATGTAAATTTTGTAATCATCTTCAGCTTTTTGAATTGAAATTCAACGAAATCAATGTAAAAGCTTGTTTCGCTCAATTTAGGTATCGGTTGGGGAGATAATCATTAATCAACACTTGAACAGTTTATTTCGTTCGCCTCCATTTGGTATCATTAACAAGAAGGTGAAATTAAATCATTATCTTCATTCAACATGTTTGTCGGCATTTAACGTAAATATTTATTTATTCATATATGTAACACGTAACAAGCTACGGTTACAGACAACTCATCCATAAACGAACAAAGATGAGACCGTCAAGATAGACAAACGTTGTGACAAATGCTTAGGCTTCTAACATCTCAATTCTCAATTCTATAAAAATGTTTAAAAATTTTAGACCCCATGCGACAGCATTATCACGTCACACAGCAGTAGTAAAAGAACAATTTTGTAGTGATCGACACCGAAATCTCATTTTCAAATCTTTTTTTGTTTGTTTTTTGTTTTGCTGTAATTTATACAATCATTTAACTTACATAACACCACAGGAGCTGCAAACATTGAACGGCAGGCGTCTCGCCGCATACAATGCAGCGCAGTAAACAAAGAATTATGTACCTAACGATGTATTCAAACATTCGACATTTTTGATGGTATACTGTGACCACCTTGCGAGCGGGTGTATACTGACTTTATCTCAACTTTTGTAACATCCAGTTGCAGGCTTTGGAGGCCCAAGAATTATGAATAAAATAGTCTTGATTAGTTATGACTGTCTGTCCGTCTGTAAGTCTATCTGTGTAAAGCTCTGTCCAGGTTGCAAAAACTAACACATGCCTTTCAAACTTAGCAAAAGTATTGAGAGTTCTTGCAGGTAGATTGGTAGATTGAAAATGGGCCAAATCAGTTGCAAGATACGCTCAGGTAAAGAGAAACTGAAAAGAAGCAAATTTTTAGGGATATTTTTTAACAAGTTTTCTTATAAAAATCATAATAATAATAGTCCGCCTACAATTTATAGGCACCCACCTACTATTGGATGGTCCGTGTTCCCGATTTGGTCTAAGCCAAAGATAACTTTTTTTGGTCATACGTAGACACATTCGTTCTATGTTGTCAAAAGGAAATCAACCTAATATACATTTGTATTGTTGCTATTGCTGTTGTTGTTGTTGTTATGTTAACTAATGGCCCTTTTTTATGTTCAGTTAACAAAAAAAACAACACAAACGAAACCAAATATCATTATTACTGAAAGCAGCTTAAAAGAAGTAAAAAACAAACAAAAATTTAGTTTAGGCCAAATCTTAAATACGCTTCACATGAGTGGACGCGGCACAGGTATATGATTACATCCCTTAATATTGAATGTATTACATATCAGCTCATTTTTGGTACATCTATAGATAAGCTGATCATAGAAGTAGTTGCAAAAATTCAGATAAATAGATTTTTGTCAATTGGGGGCGTGACATTTGACCAATTTTACAATCATCGTTCATAAACCAGAAGTGTTTGTACAAAATTTCAGTTCAATAGATCAAATTTACGATTGCGAGAAAGCCCAGCCCGGACGGACAGACGGACACATCTAGATCGACTCAATTTTTGATGCTGATCAAAAATATATATAATTTGTACGATCTGTAACGTCTCCACTGTGGGTGTTGCAAATGGGGTGATAAACTTAGCATTTGTAGAGGTTATGAAAAAGACGTCACAGCAACGACGGCATCTTTTGATTATAATTGTATTTGTAGTTTTGAATAGGAGCAACACATTATCTAAGCCAACATGATTAAGTGCAGTTCCAGCTTATATGAAAGGAATTTTTTTCTTAAATAACGTATTGAGAAAAGAGGAAACTTATTACACCAAAGAAGGTTAAAGCGAGATTCCATTGGTGAACACAAATTACAACAGTTCTTAACCCTTATGCTTACAACAGAAACTGTGGCCTTTTTTTATTATTTCATATCTTTTCTCAAGTTTTTATAACATTAACAAGTTCTAAAATCAAATAATTTTTAATGAATTTACTCAAAAAAAAAATTAATTAAAAATTCAAAATTATTGTAAAAAATGGTGTTTTTGTAAATTTACAAGGTTTACAGGCAAACTATTCCTTTTCGTTTGGATGCAAAAATTCAAACCAATAACGTTTAATATGAAAGGTTTGGTGGGAAATACAGTCGTAGGGCGAGTGGTTATAACAGTGTAACTCGTGATTTCAAAGGTTAATTAGATAGAACGTGAAATAGGATTTTCACGTGAAATTTATACACTGTTATCACCACTTTAACTAGAACTATAACCCTTTTGGTGTAACTCCTTAATCTATAGTACACTTGGAAACGGTTTAATTGTTTATAAGTTAAGGTAGTAAAATCATATGTTAAGGTGAAGGGGACCCATATAATTACTCACATAAGTATACTAAGTTTGTCATTCTATTTGCAACATCAAGGAAGGAAGGTAGAGACACCAGGAACTCTACAAAGTATGTATTATATATTGTTTTTGTGAGCATCAAAAACTCTGCCTACTTAGTATTGTACGTATGTCCATAGATCTGTGTTGAGGGGGTGCAATTATAAAAAATTCAAATGAATACATTCTTACTTAATGATGCTAGTGTTGAATTGGTCGAAATCGGTGAAATGCCACGCCCACTATTGACAAAAAACCTATCTATCTATCTACTACAAGGATTAGCCCAAGGAAATGAACTTTGGTTTATAGACGTCATTATAATACAGACACGCCCACAATTTGTATACACATACGGTTGGCTTAAGCCAAAATTTTCCTTGTGTGAAGTAAACTAAACTGTCTTGAAGAATGAAGAATACAAATGAATGCCTTTGAGGAACATTTCTTTCTCTCAGTGTAGCAACACGTACCGAACAGAAGCATTTGCAAAACTACATTCCTGCGGTTAATTTGAACAAATTGGCTTTACCTACCGCCACCGCCTCCCTCTTTCTCTCTTTCTCTCTTTCTGTCTCCCTCTACACAATGCCTGTCCATTCTGAAGATGATTCCTATTTTTCCATGAATGAGTCTTAATGTGAATTATAGGTGCAATGTGCACACTATACCATGAAAAGGATTTAATAAACACACACATATCTGCAGAGTGGTTGCGCCTTAAATCTTTAACAAATAAGAAAGAAAACAAAAACAAAAACAAAAACAAACCAAAAAGTCTGTGCTAAAAACCCTTTCAAGATATTTTCATAGAAAGGATTGTGTTAACGAGTTTATATAGCGGTCTCTAATATCCGTGTAAATATTTTAAAAATACTCTGCAGGATTTCAGTTATAATGTCCAATATTTGGCATTGTGTCTGTCTTATCTATTTTCTGGTTTAAACGGCATTTCTCTGCCATCTCTGTGTATGTTTAGACGACCAAATGATGGCGGCGGTTTTCTGTAGCGAAAGGATTTAATGCAGAGATTATAAGAGTGGTTTAATGGTGATGGAGGGCAAACGGAAAAAGGACATGATTTGTGCTTGAGTGCTGGTGACTCGACACAATTCCACAATTACATTCTATGCACCCACACACATGAACAACACAAACAAAAGAAACAAAACTATTTCCACGTTTTTCGATTGCAATTATTGTTGCTACAATGCAGCACCAACAAAACATTGAGACCAAAGTTAATTGGCCAAATTTCACTGAAATCACGAGTGTTTAAGGCTAACGGCAATTGTTTGTTTTGTGATCAGCAAAAGGGCTGTGTTGTTGATGTGTTTTTTTGTTATTTTTTGTTTCACTTTTTCATAATTTTGTTTTTGTTTTTTTTTTTCTCAGTAAAATACAAACATTTTGCGGAAATATGTTAAGCTTGTTAGAAGCGTTGCCTTGCAAGTCTTCTACTTTACATTTTTCATAAAATTTTTTTATAATTTTAGAGGGTGCAGTAAGGTCAGGCAGTCTTTATACCCTATACCCACAAGGAAGCGTTAAAGACTGTACAAAATGAAAAGCTGAATGCATGTGTCCATGTGTCTCTATATTTGCCACTCTCACGATAGTAAATTTTGAAATATTCAATACAGATACCCTTAGTTTCTGCACGTAAATTGCAAAATCTACCAAAAGCCACGCCTGCCATAAAAGGTGAGTTATGAAAAACGTTAAAATTTTGTATACACACACACATCTATAACTGCTCCATCCAGCGATGTCCCAAAAGTGGACATGGTCGGATAATAGACACGCCCGGAATTCACAAAAAACCATTGTCAGCGTAAAGCGCGATATGCAACTGATACATACATACATACATACATATACTATTAAAGAGCGTAATCATATACAAGGGTATTTCAGATTTGGCTTAAGCCAAATTTAGTTTTGTTTCCTTGCTATAGTTGAACTTGTTTATTGTCGCATGGCTACTGTAAGAGCATTTGTAATTGTTTCTTTTATCTACCAGTACAGTCGTTAAACCCTTAACTGCTCATATTTGCAAACACGTCTCATTATTTTTGTTCAAAAAAGTACGTAAAGAAAAAGAATTTATAATTATTTTTAATATTTTCACTTCATTACTTGCCAAACAACAAGCAAACATAAAAACAAAAACGCAATGTATCTGTACACCCAACCTACTCCAAAATAAACTCTAATTGGAGTAATGCTGTAGAAAGATTGATAGCCACGCACAGCGACCATAATGCATTTTAATCTGTATAAAGAAGAAGAAGAAGAAAAAGTGTAACCTACAGCACATACATGTGACCCTAATATAAGTAATTGGCCGTGTTTGCGTTGGGCAGCTTTATTTAGCTGAAAGCGCATCCAACATATTTGTGATGAAATTCAGAACCGTTTCGGAATCACTTCCTGCAGAGATTTGAACGAACCTGTGCGCTGGTAGCATCTTCTGAAAACGCCTCTTAAAGTGTTTGCTATATTGAACCTTAAAGGTCAAATCTCATACTTTTCAATATATCGATAGTGAAGTAAAATAAGTAAGAAAACTACATTTTGTTCAAATAAGTGTACAAATGGTGGGCGCAGCAGGTACATGACTACGCTTTCTAATACTACATCTATTACGCATCCACTTGCATCTACTTAGCGTTTTGTGAGAGCTCCATCAAGAGACGGATATACGGACACTTATGGTATAAATGAAATGACAAAATTAGTGTAAAAACAATAAATTTCACTCAGTTGAAATCTCAAATACCTTCTACATATATGATATAAAGCAGGGGCGTGGCAGGTACCTGATTTCGAGTTCTATATAGTTTATGAATTACCTATCAGCTCACAAGTCACATTCTGTGCCAAATGAGTTGCTTTCGTAAATTGTGGCGTGTCTCCTACTTGACCGCAACTATGCTTCTGCGGTGCACGATTAGGTTCATAATTTCAACTCTATTACTCAATAGACTTTTCTCAACTCGGGGCGTGGCATTTGCCCGATTTTTTCCCAAATTATGTACAAATGTTCATACAAAGTTTCATCAGTCCATCCAAGCATCCACAACAGCAGAATATAGTCCACACATATAAAAAGTTTTCATTCGGTACGAAAAGGCAGCAACATTGCATTCATTGTAAATCAATGTTAATTGTGAACCTGCCCTTAAGCAAGCAACATATGTATTTGTGTATATACGAGTATATGTATATAAATGATTTACATATAACAGGCAGTCTGCCATACAAAATTAGTGAGCCTTCATTATCTTGGCCCATGTTGACCTGATTTTCAATTAAATCAATTGAACGTTAAGCGACAACACAACAGACACAGAAACCACAATCTCATTGCATTTATGAATGAATTGTACACACACATACACACACAGCACTGCCACTACTAATGTTGTAGCTACTGTCATTTAACTATAACAACAACAGCAACGGTAACAATAACATTTCTGTAAACGGCTTCATAATGAAATGCAAAGGAAATTATAAATTTTATAATAGGCAATAAATGTTTATGGCGCGTCCATATAATGCGAGTGGTCATTCATTAATGGCCCGCGTAATATCCACCATACACACAAGTGCAATAATTCAATAAAAATATTAAAAGTTTAACTTCGCAAAGGACGGCTCGTGTTGTCATGAGGGCATTAAATTGTTGTTGTTGTTGTCATACGACGAACAAGCCAAATTAAACTATTTGTTGTTGTTGTTGTTGTTGTTGTTGTTGTTGTTGTTGTTTTTTAAATATTTTTGACAACATTTTTATTAAACTGAGACAAATGTTATGGAGTGGATGGGGTCCAACTAAATCATAAACAACAACAAATATTGAAATTAGTAAAAAACCAGATGTAGGTTAAGCCGAAACTTAAATACCGCCATAAATACATATGTATAAAAGTTATGGGCGTGGCGAGTACCTTGTCACGTGTGCAAGACAAATGAAATCAAAGCAAGTGAGTTTTACACTGAGTATGGGCGGGTCTGTTATCCGACCACATCGATGGATGGGGAAATTATAGATATTTGTATCAAATTCAAAGTTCATAGATACATTTTTGTGACAGATATATAGATTTTTGTTGAATGTGGGCGTGGCTCTTGATAAAGTTTGCCCATTTTAAATAGCTATCTGCGCTTTTGCAGAAACCAAAGGTGACTCGGCTCAATTTTTCAAAATTTAAGCCTGTGGGAGGACACACGGACACACATGACTAGATGGGCTTAGCTTTTAAGTGCCTGTTAAGAATTTATAGTATAAGTATCTTTGCAAAGCTGCCATCCTGCCATGGAAGGTATAAAAATTCATGTTCGTTTTGAAAAAATCCTCTGTAACGCTTACAAAGTACTTCCATACCAGTGCTGCCCAAAATATTGAGTTTTAAAAAACGCATTAAACTCAAACCCAAACTCAATTTTGCTGCTGTGGACTTTTCTCCAACTTTATCAAATGTTATCTTTTTTAATCATCACGCCCTCGAAATCAATTAATTAATGAACAAGAAATCACTTGAATGACTTATTGAGTAACTTGGTGAACATTTGTAAAGAAAACTTGTGCCACAAAACACTACCAATCAAGCACTTAAGCTGGCTGTTCTTCTCAAAATCAATTATATACTATATACCATGCTTTGCTTCTAATCTGTACATATTTCGCATTGTTGCCGCTTTGTAGGTACAATACGTTACGTTAAGTGCTCGTTTATATCTTCACATATCAAAGACTTGCTATCCGATTATATGGTAAGAGAATCGCTCGACATTCTTAATTGAAATAAAACCAGAAAATACATTGACTGAGGCTTAGATGCTGAGTTAAATTGGCAAACAATTCCCCATCGTTTATATATGTGGTTGACATATACAAGCCACACTTAATCTTAATTACAAGACGAAACGCAATACAAAACGAGTCAAAGAACTGGGTTTGGCTCAGGCCAAATTTTAAATACGCTCCACATATACATACAAACGGTGGGCGTGGTAGGTATATGATTATGACCTCTCCTAGTGCATGTATTACGTGTCCGCTTGCAAGACGAGTTTTACGCAGAATGCGTTTTTTAGAAATTGAAGGCGTCTCTGTTTTCCCATTACGCCCACTTGTTGTTGTTACATCCATAAAAAGAGTGGTTATAAATATTTATAGCAGATTTCAATTTTCTAGCTCAGTTTTTGTGGCAGATGAATAGATCCGTGTTGGTGATGGTTGTAAGCGCGTTTGTTATCCTGCCACAGCCATTTTTGGCAAATCTATGGTTAGGGTAATTTAAATAATATTCCGCATAAAGAAAGTAAAAGTATGTGCAAAAAAGGTCAGCTTAATATCTTGAAATTGAGGACCGTGAGAGTGGCAAAAATAGACGGACTTACGGACATGTTGATGTTGATTAAGAATATAGAATTTATACAGTCTCTGACGCCTCCTTCTGGGTGTTGCAAATCGAATGACAAACTTAGTGTATCTTATTATCATATGTGGAGCGTATAAAAAAAGGAAAGATTTTCAACATGGAAAAATATGTAACACCACAGTTAACGACTTTAAGATGCAATACAATGCAAACTAAAGAGATGAACGATGAAAAGGTGTATCCACACATCTATGCATGCATATGTGCATTTATTTACAAGCAAGAACTATGACATCTGTATCAGTTTGATGAAGCGGTCTTCTTCACCTATGATTCATTCTCTATGCAACCTTACCGGAGATCTCAAGCAAGTACATGATGTTCTTAGGTTGGGCGCGCTGCTCTTTCAACATTGTAAACTATATATGTATGTGCGGTACATGTGCAACATATACTTAACCCTGATAATAAGATAAGTAACTTATACCCAGACTACCATCACCACTTCTCTAATGAATACCTGATGTGATGGCCGCATGCTATTAGGATACAGATGTGATGGTGTTTGTGTTTGTGTTTGTGTTGGTGGTACTGCATCATACATTATTATTACTTGTTATTTTAGCAAATTGTCTAAATCACTTGAGCCCTTAAGACAATTCAATTCGCCGCATACAAGCAAACAAACAAACAAGAGGCATTATTCGCATTCATTGGCGCGCTCACTCACGTTGGGGTTAAAAGTAAGTATATGTGTGTGAGTAGATTGCATTTGGTAAAGGATAAGCTGCAGATCTGGCGTAAAGGACAATGCCTCAAAACCAGATCACTTAATGGCATATAATGTAATGTCTTCTTCTTCTTCTTTTTATTCCTCTTCATCTGGCCCTTTTGTTCTTCTGTTCAGTTAAAGTAAAACATCCCAACAATGTACAGCACACACGCGCGTTCGCTTATTGCCAAAGCCGATAATAAATATGTAACAAAAATATTTGGTCGTAAATGAAGAAATGTGCAGAAGAATAAATGTTCGTTAGCCCAAGTATACCTACCAGATCCTATTATAACGAGACATATATGTACCATCAATATTCCAATACTCGCACTTAATGCATTGTTGCTTGTCTTGTTCTTCGTTTTTCTAGAGCATTAGCAACAAATGCTACAAATCCTTACAATTGTAATCCAAGTTTAGGTTAATTGGAAAAAACAAGAAACAATTTTCTGAATCCTTGCCAGTGTTTTCAATGAATTGAACCAGTAGAAGGAATTATCGAATTTTCATCCAGGAAATCCACTTTACGGGTACGGTGTCTTATTTATTTTATTTTATTTTCTTGTTTTTTTTTTATAAAATATTTCATTAATAATTCATTTTAAAAGCGGCTTAATGGAAAAATATTTAACCTTCAAGGAGCAAAGTATAACACAACAAGGTAGTAGCTGAATGAAAGGTAAAGAAGCTTAAACGAAAACATACAACAACAAGTAAGAAAACTAAATTTGGCTTAGGCCAAATCTTAAATACCCTCCATATTTACATATAAACGGGGGGCGTGACAGGTATATTATTACGCCCTCTAATACTGTATGCATTACGTACCAGCTTCCAAGTCTAGTTTTTTGATGAATAGGGTTTGTTGTAAGTTGTGGTTGTGTGTGTTATTGGATCATGTCCATTTTTGGCCTATCGATGGATGGGATAACCATAAATATATGCACCAAACTTCAAGTCCATAGGTCAATTTTTGTGGCAGATATAAGGGTTTTGTTTATTGTGGGTGCGTCTGTTAACGGGCCACGCCTATTTTGGGCACATGTGTAGCTGGGATAACTATACATATTCACATCAAATTTCAAGTTCTGTTTTCGTTTCATTCTTAGTAAAAAATATGATCCGTCTCTTTAGTAAGAATTTAACCTACAAGCTAACTAAGCTGGAAATCATAAAATTGTAGAATTTTGCACAATCTTGCAAGATTTCATTTCTTTTGATGGCGGGAAAGAATCAACCAACACTAGCCCTTCGTTTTAGTACGTATTTCCACTTGTTTTAACCTTTTGAAATTCTGTTAATTCTGTATTTTGTACGAAACAATTTTTCCATTTATTTTGAAATTTGAATAAACTCATTAAATTGCGGGACCCGCTATGGTTTTCTCCAAAGGAAAAATAGAATATAGAGATACGTAGAGACTGTCGTCGGAGATGATGCCGCATCTCAAGATGACTTAATGAGGGATCCCTCCGGACTTCGCCGAAGCAGTCGCAGTTGCCGCCAACGCAATTAATGCAACAAAGTGGCCGTTTGCTTCAATCCAAATTGTTTTCTGTTGCAGCAGTTTGGAAAATTAATAAAAATTGCAAATACGTGCATGTATCATATATATTTATTCATCTTTTAACATGCAAAATACATCGGAACGTTTTGTACATGCAACAATAGTTGTGTCCGCATTAAAATATTGTGTTTGCTACTATCAACTATAGTTTTATGTGTTTACTATAATTGTTTGTAAGAAGAGAGACTTACTTACTTATAACGATCGATTCAGAGTCACTTTTCGCAAATATCTCCCAATCGAAAGATCGTAGAAGTATGATTTTATAATGAAAGTAAACTAAAGTTGTCTTAGGCCAAATATTAAATACCCTCCATATCGACAATCGTGGACATGGCAGGTATATTATTATGCCTTCCAATATTCTACGTTTGAGCTTGAAAGTCGTGTTTTACGCTGAGTATGGATTTTTATAAATTGTGGACACATCTGTTATTCAATCATGCCAAAATTTTGGCACATCGATGGATAAGATAATCACACATATGCGTACCAGAGTTGAGTTGACGTTTATAGAGATGCTTCTTGACAAATGTTGCCCATTTTAAATAGCAATGTGCGCACAGAATTAAATTTCAAGTTCTTGGGTCAATTTTTGTGACAGATATATATGTTTTTCATGATTGTGGGCGCCCTCTGTATCTAACCATGCCCATTTTTATTATATTGATGTAATTATAAATATGTAAGTTTACCAACTTTCAACTTGATAGGTGAATTTTTGTGGTGGATAAATAGATTTTTATCGATTACGGGCGTGGCTCTCGACCGATTTTATCCTATTTAAATAGCGATTTGCGTAAAGAAACTTGAAGTGTTTTGAAGTTCAGCTTCGATCATGAGAGTAACAACGACAGACAGACTTACAGACGGACATTCAGTTTTTAAAGCTGATCAAGTTTATGCATATTGCCAATGAAATGGCAAACTTATGGGAAGAGAATAAAAAGCACCAAAGCTAAAATCTAGTGTTGGATATAATCCGAGCAGAGAATAAAATGTGTTTTTCTAGCATTGACTGCTAACCTATGTGAGTGCATTGAAAAACAGTATCAATTAAATACTCAAATGATATACAACGAAGCCAATTATTATATCATCAAACTAACACAACGAAGCAGAGAAGCGACCCCAAATGACAAACACTAACCACTTAAAGGTAGTGTTAAAAAAGAACTATTTTGTAACACATATGCTACAAATAATATCTCTCTACGTTCAAATATACACAACAAACATTTCTAAACAAACAAATGCACAACTCTCGCAATCTCACTGAGGCACACTCGTGCACTCTTACGTCCCACGATATGGTGTTGTCCTGGCTAAGCATGTGTGTATGAGAAGTTCTCCCCAATAGAAAACACATATAAAAATGCCACTCACCTATACAAAGAAAACGTCATAAAAACGAACCAATTACCCGCATTTGATTGGAGGCCAAACACAACAGATTTTTGTATAAAAAAAAAATATATAATAAGATAAAAAAAAAACTACAAAACCCCTCCCAATCTCATAATATGGCAGGTGATGCCAACAAAAACGAATCAAAAAGAAAAGACAAACGCAAAAAACAATATGGCGATTAATTGAAACAATGGAGCATACTCATACATTTATGAGGTCACACTACTAGATGTACGGTGTGTGTGCATGTGTATGTAAATAATTGGTAAATATGTTACGAAAATATTGCACTTTTATCTACATCTCTGCGGTCGAACATTAGAATAACAATGCAGTTGAACTGGTAACAATTGTCAATGCATTGCAATACAGTGCTAGGCCAAAGTCTTATTACACGATTTCAGTCTGTTGGTGTGAAGAGTATAAATTGCCCGATTATTGAAAGTACTACCATGTTTATGACCGAGGATTTAACTTCGAATTGATTTCAAATTCTCTGCGAAACGAATTAAACCGACCATTTGACCTATTAACTCTGAATATACTATGAAACATTTACATACTCTAAGTAGACTTCCACTTTACTCCGAATTTACTCCGAAATTGATACCAGGCACTTACCTGTCAATTATTATCTCAAATCTACTTTAAAATAACTAAAAAAAGTTACATTAGACGTACACCAAATCCAGGAGGCTTACCATGTTGTATGTTATATATTCATTTTAGACAAGATTAAACATGATTAAAGAGGCATATACCAGTAACGCCCATAATATAAATTTTCGCCCAATTACATAAGAGAATGGTCACTCTATCAAATTTCAAATTTCAAAACATTTGCGTTAATTCGTTCGGGATTAATGAAATGTATTTGTACTTATAAAAAAATACTTATAGATTTTTATTAATTACTCATTAGAAATGAAATATGTCTCGCGAATGGCTGGGGCATTGCATACCGTTAGAATGTACAAATAAATAGCTAATATCGATTTTCTTCTGAATAGAAGTTTATTATTCGAGATTCGAAATATACAGCCTCGCTCAGCACGTTGATCTTTCTCAAACTATGGTTGTGTCCTTTAACCGATTTTAACCATTTTCAATACGTTCAATACGTTTTCAACAGTAATGAACATTATGTGTATAAAGTTTCGATTCGAGATCTTAATATTTGCGATCGTAAGAGTGTTAAAAGTTATGGCCGCAAAGGGTAGGACGTCATTGGAGGGCGTACACATGAGCGGATATGATCCATTTAATCTACCAAACTGTACACATATTCGAATATTATTTCAAATCAAATGTCAGGTTGATATTTTACTTTATGCGGCCGTGATAGTGCTGACAAGAAACGTAGAAAATTTTCTCGCAATTTTCCTGCAAGGGCTCAATCAAGTCGGCTATTGATGCTGATCAAGAATATATACCCTTTTTGGGGTGTGGCCCTCCTCCTTCTGGTACTTACAACCATTTGAACAAAACCAATACCCCAATCATTATGTATAGTTTACATACATTTCTTTTTCAAATTGAGACTTAAAGAATTCTTTCATTCACCGAATAACTAAGTAGAGCATTAACCGGCTAAAATGTCTTTTATTTGAAAATTGCATTTTGGAGTTTGAAAACTTCTGTGTTCTAGTGTAGAAATGTACTGTACACTGCGAAAAATTATAGATTTATAGAAAGCAGAAAATAAGAAGAAGGAGATGTAACGAAACAACATTTTAAAGAGAAACGAATGGAAGATGAGTAAAATGAGAGATGGACCTTTCGATTTTATACTTTATATACCAAGTAAAGAACTAAATTTGGCTAAGGCTATATCTTAAATATGCATACTCGACATCTACATACGTGGATGGGCGTGGCAGATATCATTACGCCCTTTAATAATATTACGTATAAGCTTTACCATGAGCACGACTTTTTGTATATTGTGAGCATATATGGTATACGACCACGCCCATTTTCTACAATGAACGAGGTAATTATAAATTTCTAAAAAAAATTTAACTTCATTGTTCGATATTTGTGGCAGATACAAAGATTTTTGTTGTTTATGGGCGTGGCTCTTAACCGAATTTTTTCAATTTATTGCCGTACAGAAACAAAAAATGTTTTTTTTTTTAATTTCAACTTAATATCCATAAATTTACGATCATGAGAGGTCGGACGCACGGACGTAAATCTCTAGACCAATGCTGATCAAGAATATATATACTTTGTAGGTGCTCTGTTGTACCTTTTAAGCTATATTAAATGCAGTGACCAACTCCCATCTTATGTGGAGGGTATAAGTCTATTCAACGCACATTTCATGCACAACATTTCGTACATATTCGTATAATTGTAAAAATATGTAAAAAAATGTCGGCTTAAATAACAATAACGCTTTTGCTTGTTTTTTTCTTTCGAGTGTACCTCAATAGGAGTTGTTGTCGTTTGTGCCGGCATTTGTGTGTGTTTGCAAACTCAGCTACAAATTATGCAGCAACAAACAAAAACATTTACTTACAGCTACTGAAATATTGAATATACTGGCACATGCATTTCACTAAAAGGAGAAGAAAAAACACAACTTCACACACACACATGTGTAGGTAAACACAAATTCATATTTGACAACAATTTAATAAAAAGAGAACTTTTGAATCGGGGTGGCTGGCTGTTAGTGTAGTTCAATAAAAGAGAGCAAATTGAACTGAACAAAAACAAAATAATAATAATGAAAAAAAGAAAAAAAGAAAAAAAGAAAAACACTGAATATGTGTACATAAATAAAGCAAATCATAAAAGTGAGCAAACAAACACGCTTTTGTTGTTTACAATGCCAAAAACAAAAACCAGTTGTACAGGCACCACCATCTCAAACACCACCACCATCAACAATATCATACACGTGGAAACACGTTCTTATCATTAACAAATCTAAACAAGGGCGTGCGCTCTATCATACCATCTCCCTTTATCTGCCTCTTTCTCTCTCTAACTAATGCAAATACAAAACGACAACAACAATAACAGCATCGGCGAATAAGAAATTGAAGCCAACAAAACAACTCATTGGCATTTCAATGGGAACAGCAACACACACCTACGGATTGCTATGTTCCACTCTTCCTATTGGTGTTCCTACGAAAAGAGCAGACGATAAGTCACAGATAGAGAGAGAGAGGTAGAGTTGTATGCGTTCACCTTAAAATGCTGTTTGGCCGGACTAGGAACGACAACGTTTACTTTAGTTTAGTTTGCCATAATCGTCATTGTGTGATGGACGTCTTTAATTTTATGTGATACGTGAGAACTACGTGAGTCACTTCTATGCATATATACACAGGCGCTTAAAATAAAAAAGGTTTTTTTTCCATTATACGAACAACAGTAACAATATAAACAAAATTAACCTAAAAAATACTAAAAAATCTAAAAAAAAAATTAATTTTCTGCGCTTCTGTTAAGTTGTTTATGCGTGAGTGATGTTAATTAATTGATTAATTGTTGTCGATAACGTTGCTTATTTGTATTGCGGGCGGTTTTTCAAAAACATGGTCAAAATTGATGATCGCCGATACAGTGTTGAAAACATTTTTAAACATCAACATCAGCATCATCAATCATCAATAATCGATACCTGTCAGCAGCAAATAAACGACATCGGCATCGGCATCGGCAACGGCTTCAGGCGACCGGCTACCGCTACCGTACAAAGTGACATTGAAGTGCAACAATTGTACGAGCATTACAAAATGGCTCGTACGCCACATTTGAAGTCCAGCTTCTCGATTAATGCCATCCTTCCCGAAACCGTGGAGGACAACGGACACTTGCGATTGCATCATAAAACGAATATGAATCATTTTAAGGCCACCTATCATCAGGTCGCCCAAGATCATCACGAACCTGAGGCAGCAGATGCCGATTCCGATTTGGATGTGACCAGTATGTCACCGCCACCACCTACCGACGGCAGCGAGTTAAGCCTGAACAGTACAGAAGGCATCCTGTGCTCTAATCGCCCCGATCCCGACGAAGACGACGATTATGGGGATGGTAGTGACGTGGATGGGGGTAGTCTTGAACCGGATATTGAGGGTGATGCTGATGCTGATGATGGCGATATTGATGATGATATGGAAGCAGAAATCGATACTGACGACTGTACGGGCAAAGGCGCTAACGAACAGAAGGCGGACGGAAGTAAACCGAGTACAGATAAGAAGGGAAATGAAAAACCTCCGTACAGTTATAACGCTCTCATCATGATGGCTATACGCCAGAGTCCGGAAAAGCGTTTAACTTTGAACGGCATCTATGAGTATATTATGAGCAATTTTCCCTACTATCGCGATAACAAGCAGGGTTGGCAAAACTCCATCCGACACAACTTGAGTCTAAATAAATGTTTTGTTAAGGTGCCGCGGCATTACGATGATCCTGGGAAGGGTAACTATTGGATGTTGGATCCGTCGGCAGATGATGTTTTCATTGGCGGTTCGACTGGCAAACTAAGAAGGCGCACTACGGCGGCATCACGTTCTCGCCTGGCCGCCTTCAAGAGATCCCTGGTCGGTCCGATGTTTTCCAGTTTGGCTTATCCACCATTTAGTCCATTTTTATATCCCCACCAACAAGCGGCCGCCGCTTCTGCGCCCAGCCTGTTGGCCAGTATGTATGGCCGTTATAATCCGTTTGCGCCAAAGAGCAGCGCATTGCCGCCACCACCGTTCCCCGCCCGCGTTAATCATGCAGCAGCCATGACGGCCTCCAATTACAACAACAGTATGGAACGGTTATTGGGTGTAGCTGCTATGCCACCCCAAAATCATCCCACCACCACCGCCTCTGATCTCTACCAACGTCTACAATACCAACAATTATTACAACAGCATGCGGCGGCAGCTGCAATAGCAATTAATCACCAAAGGCAACAGCAACTAACGGGCTTACATCCTCATCATCACATTGTGGCACCAGTGCCTTCACACACAGCACACACAACTGCAGCAGCAGCATCTGGCGGCCCCCCCATCCAACAACCATTACATGTACTAACACCTCTCGGTGGACAAACGTCCTCTTCGCCTGCTCACTCCATATCACCAAATGTTGCTGCCACTTCACCATCTGCACCGATACTTAAGCCAGTAACTGTTGTGTCGCGGAATAGCTGAGTTTTACAAGATCAGTGCGAATATATAGCCGTAGTGTAGTATTCGTATTTAGTACCAACTGTGCTGTGGTAATTATTGTAAAAATTGTATAAATTTGCGTTAGAAAGAACGTTTCAGTTTCAGTTTCAACATTCTCGAATAAAAATTGTTATAATTGCGAACCGAAGTGAGAGAGAGATAGAGAGTAAAAATAAGTGAAAATGTTATGATAGGTCAAGCCGGACCACGAACTACCTTACACCATTTGGTTCCAAATGTAAGAAACACAATATTTACGACAATTCGCGTAAGGATAGGCAATAGGCCCCTTGCCTAGAGGCATAACACTTGACTCTAATGCGTGGGGAGCGTGGGGGGAATCGAACCCACGAACAGTCGAACTCTTTTAAATTGGTGGGGAAAGGCGTAATTTCTGTATCTGGGGGATATCTGTATTCTGTATCTTACGATCGACACGGTGTCATGCGTTAATAGAAGACATCACCTGAGTGCCGATCTTTAAAAACAAAAAAAGGAACTATTATAAGAAGAGAAGATTTAAAAATGGTCCGGTCCCAATACCCCTTAAACTACTAATATTATAAGCTAAGTAACTCGTTAAGTTATACGGAGATTATCCAATATTTCGGAAGGAGTTCCACGAGGTCCCAATTTGGTGTTGCCAATGACATTCTCCAATAATTTTTGATGAAAACATAATCTTATGTAATGAAATGTTCCCATAAAAAAGGGCATGGTTGGGTTATCATTTTACATCATTATTATCCATCGTTGATCAAAATTTTTAATTAACTGCGACTTAAGCGTTGAAAGCGAATTTACATTAATAGAAGGACGTACAGACGGAAATGCAAAATTCGTTTTAGAGCGGTAGTCTGAATCAAGTGGCGTAGCGTACATATAAAATATTTGTAAATTATCCCGTAAACATGTATCAACATCTAGTATTAAGCAGTATTATGAAAGTTGTGTTATGATCGCCACATCACTTGTCCTTCATTAAAATAAAAGGCTCTCGTATGTTTGTAAGTGATTAAATTATTTTTGTTAATAAATGACTTAACTAATGGAAGTATATTTAAACTACAATTGCAAAAGAACCATATATGAAAAAATAAAAGAAAATTAACATAAAAAAAAAAAAAAACAGCTGGAAGTCTCAAGCAGGCGATTTTAAAGCAAGTTGATATATAAACTGATTTGTTCATATCAACTTGAGGACTGATGGAGAGGAAATTGTTATTAATTAAACCGAAACGCGTGACTATGCTACCAAATTAAAGCAGAAGAACGCACGCAGACAGTAAGAACACGACAACAGTATCATATAAAAAATATATGTGTAGACAGCTACATATACTTAAATGGTGCAATTTAACTGGGTATTTATCATGCCATGAGTGGCGATATATATTAAGATTATTATTATTATGATGATGATGATGATGATGGTGAGTAACGATAAGAAACTCGGCTGGCAAGTGTCACTTGAAAGTAAAGTTGTTGACACACGCAGATCTGTACACAATCACTACCAGCCGCATTCACATGATAATCCCACTCTTCTCTAAACATAATAAGTCTGATGAGCTGCTCTAATAATATTTATAGAAACTTTTAATATTAAAGTGTGTTTGTGTAAGGATATGCAACAGGTCTTTACTCTCACTAAACAGCCTCCACTCAGTGTGAGAAGTAAGCTTAAGTTTTACTACAAAAGGTCATCCCATTTCCTACAAAGAATTATTTACAAACAATTCTTTTTATAGAGCACCAACCACTAAGGCGTTCGAAAGGAATAGAGATAGGGTTTACTTAAGTAACTTAAGAACAATCTATATATTTTGATACTCTTCCATATATAAATGGAGCGTATGCTGAAATTGTGAAAAAGACGTCTCAAACACCCCACTTTGATTACACCCGATCCACTTCATTCATGGTGCTGAACTTTGTAAAAGTTAAAGAATTCGGCTGAAATTCGATGTAGAGATGTTCGAAAAGGCTACTCAAATGTGGATTTAAAAGTATTTTGAAAATTAGCACAATCTTATAACGAAAACGATCATTATTTACAAACGAACGGCATGAGGTTTCTCCAGAACAACTCCTACATTTCTTAGCCAATCGCAACGAAATTTTGCACAAATACGCCAGATACCTTAGAGAATATATTAAAATATCTATAAAACTTATTGCACAACTTGGCGTGACAGCATATATCAATGAACAAGAAGAAATGCAATGTAACAAATTACTCTCACATTGCCTAAGCAATCTAAGTCATATTCGGCGGGAAGATACTTTTATTAGATCTAGGAGAATGTCAAACGCTACAGAGAATATATTTTGAAAATATACACTCCTACTAAATATGTCTTGAGCCCGAGCAAAGCCAGGAACGAAACAACTAATATTTAGTAGTTTTTTACCCTGCGGGTCTTGACTTTTAAAACTACGGGTGCTGTGGCTTTGTTTACTGCGGTAGACCCCAAAATTTCCCTTGCTAAAATTTGCCTTTCTCCAGATCAATAAACTTTCCATTTGTACAAATTTATGAAAATTTCTTTAATTTATTGTAATTAAATCGTGTTTTGTTGTTGTTTGCTGTTTGTTGTTTCCACATTAAATAGGCCCGCATTTCAAAATTGTTGTGGTTTTAAGGCCGATGGCTATGCATGTGATTAAAGGTCATATATTAACGAAGACCTTTTATTTTTAACGCTATGTTCTCACTATTTGAGTCCGCATGTGCGTGCATGTTTATATTTTTCTATGATGGACACCACACAAGCCATTAACAATGTGTTTTGTGGATTATAATTCATCGTTAAACAACATACAAATTAAATTAATTAAGAAACACAATTCCTTTCAATATCAAGCATATACCTACACAATACAAACTACAATTAACAATCATAAATGTTGAGCATAAAGATCACATTTACTAAAAACGCATTTATAAGTCAACTGTATATAAAAATACTTTAAAGATGAAAACGGTTGTGGATGAAAAAGTTGATATGTATAAAATTAGAGGGAATTTCTTATGCTTTCGTTAAATGATTACGATGGAGGACAGACAATATTTTTGACATCCGGCGCTCAACTTTCTCGTTTCAACGATCCTCGCTCAAACTCTGCTATCTAAAATTGGTTTTATTGGAAAAGAAAAGAGCCGCCTGCCCTAGAGACTAGAATCTAACTTAGTTGTGTTATTATTTGGACTGAAAACTTTCACATCACCTGACGACATACCCAATTTTATACACAATTCTTTATGGCTGTTCAAATAACAAACAATGCAACCCTATTAATTTTAAAGGTAGGACTTTATAAGACTCATACTCGCCTTCTATTCATCAGGCATTGGGCACTGCATACCATACACTGCAAATTGATCCGCCCTTTCGACGGTAAATATCCTTTCAATGTTTAAATCGAGTCCAATCCCGTGTATATGCAAAGTTACATTAATCAATTCTGAAGGTATAATTTACAGAGTGCGCTATATTGATTAGAGTAGCATAACTTTTCAAAAGCGATGCGCACCTTAAACAAATATTATGTTCGCGCCCATTATTCTCCCACAATGAATGAATGAATGAACAAATACAGTAATAACAATAACAACCACTTGTGAAAGATCCCAAAGAATGAATGCTTTCAGAAAGTGAGATAAGGAATCTTTTCAAGCTGCTTACAAAAAAAAAAAAAAAAAAATTGTGAAAAGAAATGAAGAGAAAATCGCGTTTTCAACACCAAATCGTAGCTGAATTGTAATAATTATGATGAATAATCGTATAAATATAAGCGAACATGAACACAAACGCACAAACGCTATTATTATGAAATTAGGAAAAAACAAATAATAGAAAACTAAAGTTGGCTTGGGCTCAACTTAAATACTCTCCACACCTGTACACAAACAGTGGGCATGGCAGGTTTATGATAAAGCTGGGCGTCTGTTCATTTTCATTAGTGATCTGCGTGCAGGATCTAAAAGTGTCTAGTTTCTAGTATTCAGCCCAATATCTTAAAATTAAACTGAGGGAGAGTGCCAAAAACACAGGGACATACGGACACACATGTCTAGTCGTCTCAGTTTTTTATGCTCATCACTAGAGTCTGACGTTTCCTTCTGTTTGTTGCAAATTGAATGGCAAACTTAGTACGCCAGCCCATCTTATGCGGTGGGTATAAAAAAGAGGTGAAAAAGAAAGAAATGCGTCACTCGTTATATAATGTTGACGCGCCCTCTTACAGCGCATTGCCCCTTTCATCGCGAGCGGAGCAAAATAAGAATAGAGCAACATGTTATGCTTAATTTTGGCAGCTCCAACATGAAACTGAAATGTACAACAGCAACAATAATCAAGCCGCAGCTAAAACATCTTAAATGGATACAGAAGTTGCACACATACACTCGCCCGTACGATTACATACATATTTGTTTGCATATGTATGTGAGTGAAGGAAAGAAGTCAACTTCAAAGAAGTATAACTAATGACCATAATTGTTGCTCTTATAGCTCAATAAACGTATAAAAGGGAAACGAACCACACCGATAAATATGACTTTTATGCACTCGTATATATGTGTGTGTATGTATGTATGAATAATAATATAACAATGGGTCATGTTTATATGGTAAAAGAAGTGGCCACAGCACAGCGAACTTTTAATATATTTCAACGTTAAATAAATATTCTTTACATATACATGCATGTACGGCCAGTGGCACCTGATATGCAGCTCGTTTTATTGGCGATTCACAGTCAGTGATATATACTCTCGTATATGTTTACTTATACTTGTGAAAACACCTTTTCACAAATTATGATCATGACTCCGTCTTTCGATTAGGGTGTGAGCAGTGTATGTACATAATACATTATAAACACTGTTTATACACAGTACTTATTTCTTATTATTACTATACCCAGACCAATGATGAGAGTACACAAATTAAGTTTGCTATTCTGTTTGCGACAGCATTAAAATGTGAATCGATCTGGATATGTTCGTCCGTCCGTGTATCCGCATTGTACATTTAGAGATATCAAGATGAATCTGTATCTAGGTTTTATATTTAAATTGGGCAAATTCGATCAAGTGTCACGCCCACAATCGACAAAAATCTCTCACCGTCACAAAAATCGATGTACCGATGAACTTAAAATTTAGTGCAGACATTTATAAATAGGGCGTGGTCGTACTATTCGTTTTCTTAGTTGATATGTAATATAAAAAAAAACTTTAGAAATACATGCCATGCCCCCTATTTGCGTATGGGCGGTGAAGACTATTAATGATTTGGCCACACCGTAGGATGTACTAAATTTGTTATTCCGTTTGCAACACCTAGAAGTAGGCGTCAGATCAGGCGTCTTGATCAGCATCAAGCAGTGAGTCGATCTAGTCATGTATGTTCAAGTGTCCATGAGTATAACTGTTTATGGGTCTGTCTCTAGCGGTCGTAATTTTCAAGAAATTGAGCATGTCGAGATTATGCTCGTAGGTTGCGTTTTAAATTGGAAAAAATCAATCAAGAGCCACGCCCACAATCGAAAAGATCTATTTATCTGCCCCAAAAATTACGCTATAAAATTGAAATTCCACACACCCCCCCAATTTTCAAAAATACTTTCCAAAAACTGGACGTAATACGTATACTATTGGAGGCCGTAATAATGTCCCTACCACGCCGACCGTTAGTACTTAATGTGGAGGGTATTTAAGATTTGACCCAAGTCAAATTTAGTTTTTTTTTTACCTTCTTTTATTGTTGTTGTTATTGTCGTTGGTTTTGTTACTGTTATTATTCCCCCATTATTATGGAACATAGTCTGTATAAAACATTGCAGACATTTATGTAGCTTATGTAGCGTTTGTGTTCAGGAAGAATAAACACCAGTAACACACCATATTGCGAATGCTTAAGAGAGTGTGTGTGCATGTACGTAAGTATGGCTGTGTGCAATTTAGTAGAATGGCTAAAACAATGGCAGCCAGTTCATACGTGATTATGCCACGTTAACCATAGTAAAATAAATAAAACCGACAATAAGTAAAATTCAGCTGACGGTTATTTTCATGTATATTTGCATTATGCGTGTAATGTCACGCCATAATACTCATAATTTTGAAAATATTTACAAGTGGTCTTATCAGAAAAATTACAAAAAAAAAAAAAAAACGCTTGTGTTGGCAATTCAAAAGCACGTTTTAATAAATTTGTTTATATCCTGAACCATTTCTGGCCAAAAGGGTATATTAAGTTTGTGTTATCGTGTGTAACTCGTAAAGGGAAAACGCCTCATCTATCTTCAATTCAAAATCCAAACGAGGATAGGTTTAAGTATGTCCGTCTGTCTGTCCACATATACAGACCCAAGCTACGGGTTGCATTTTTTAACATATTTCTATGAAATTTGATACAAGAACATGTATTGGTTTAAGAAGAAACCCTATGCAACCCTTTTTAGGGACCCATTATAATACAAGTCTTTATATGGCTAAAATTCGCAATTCTTAATATTCTCTAACAAAATTGTGTGAAGAATATGAATGTGAATTAGCTTAATAATGAAATGTAACAAATTTGAACCCAAACAAACTATTTTTGAAACCCTTTTCCATGTAATGATATTTCACGAAGTGACTTAAAAGGCAATGCCTCGCGTTTACTCATACAACTGAATTAAACTGAAGCATAATTTGAGGAAGCAAGTGGTGTAGCGGTCGTGATTGACCGACTATAGTAGTTTCTTAACGCCTGCCAAAGCTTAACATGTTGAACTCTGACTTTACGACATTTTCCCGAGTTGAACACCTTCGTAATTGATTGTCATATGCGCCTGGTCTCTTAAGTTATTCTACACAGATGTCATTCCAAACGTTCTTCTCATATATGTTTTTTTTCTTCCCTAACGCTGCACACTCTAGCCCAACAGCGAAAATCTCCGTTGCTTTCATAGTGATTGTAAATTGTAGATTGTAGATTGCACATTAACTCACATACCCAGCGGTTTATATATATACGAGTATATGTTACAGATGATGTGGAAATGTTGATTTTAATGTTCCATGAAACCGATAATAACAATAATGATAATGATACTCGATGCTATACCGATAAAAGCGATAACAATAATCTGCGTGATATGTTGGCTGTGTAGTTGTGATGGCTGTTGCTGGTCGCTTTCGCCATTATCGCTTCGCCTAGCCTCGTTACTGTTTAGCTGTTTGGACAAACAAATAAATTTGCACTGATTAAATAACGAGCCCGTAATTGGCATCTTGAATGAAATTGTGTAGCCAGCAAACCTGATTCTAAAGTAAGCAAACAAATCTTTTTGAATTACAATAAACGAGATAAGCAACAACAACTACTTGCTCAAATCAAAACAATTTTCACAATTTATTAAATCGTCAACGTCACCATCATCATCCTCTTCGCCGTCGTTGCAATCATCATGAAACGCAAGATGATGACCATCCGCACATTATAATCTCTAATTACAATTTTAGATCTGTATTAATACATACGTTGAGATACATGTATCTTGTGTTGGGGTGTCGATACACATTTTACACATTATACCGAACGAGCCCTCTACACTATTTATTGTTAATAAATAATATTTATAAGTGAATGAATTGCGTATAGAAGTATATGTAGGTATGTATGTATGTTTTATACGTATATTTTTGGCTGTCAATTTCAATTGTACAACAACTTCAACCACATATGAGTCTGATTTCTAATCACATAAAAGTATGCCTCACACTTACATCAAGAAGCAAGAGGAGTAGTAATGCCGTCTCGGTGGGGAAGAAAGGTTTTTGTTGGATGATCTCAAAACAGTAGAAACTTAAACTAAATATACGTGATCTCTTAAAGTATCAATCGATTATTATTCATTTTTTATTAAGGTGATTGGAGGCTTTAAAAAAATGTCTCTTAATTGGGGGTAAGATCAGCAGGGTCCTTTGCATTTATAGGACACATCTGCTGAGAGCCAATCTCTAAAAACAAAATTAAAAAGTATCCAAAACACTTCCGTCAAGTCTAAAACTATGCTTATCAAAGAGTAAGAAAACTAAGTTTGGCTTAGAACAAATCTTGAAAACCCTCCGCATCTACATACACACGGTGGGCGTGACAGGTATATGGTTGCGCTCTCTAATAGTTTCTAATATTACGTACCAGCTTCAAGTCGATTTTTACACTAAATATGGTTTTTTATAAATTGTGGGACCGCGCCCATTTTTAGCTTATCGATGAATGCAATTGCTATAGATATTCATACCAAATTTCATGTTTATACATAGATATATTGCTTTTTGTCGCTTGTTGACGTATATGTTATGCGACCGCGCCCATATTTGTTACATCGATGGAAGAGGATCATTATGGATTTGTGAGCCATTTTCCAACTTAATAGCTTAATTTTTGTGGCAGAATAATAGATTTTTGTCGATTTTGGGCGTGGCTCTTGACAGATTTTCGCATTCTAATTAGTGCGTGCAGGAATTAAAAATGTATGTACGAAATTTTAGCTCAACATCTCAATATTTAGTACCGTGAAAATGCTATCAACGGACCGACATACGGATGCAGTGTTTGATGCTGACCAAGAATGTATTGTAGGGCCTCTGACCCTGCCTTCTAAGTATTGCAAACGGAATGACCAACTTAGTTGATCTTATAGTCGTCACTAGTCCCCAAAGTTTTCAGTGGAGGATATAATCATCTTTATCCTCCACCCCGAAGAATAATTTATTTGACAAATATCGTTTGAACAGCAAAACGGTAAACTACTAACAGTAAAAATTACGTTCTGCCAATAACTACGTTGAGCCCATATATAGAGTACGAAACATATTTGTCATTGCACTGCACAAATGCACACACATACACACACAAAACAAATACGAAAGAAATTCAACTAATTTTGTACATCCACAAGCAGAGATTTTACACACAAATTATTCAAGTGAAGCGATAAAATATGGTTTCAACACTCCTAACCGCAGACGAACATACACTCGCACATATATTAATACGTGTGCGTTTGTACATGCTATACATGCTATTATTATAGTTTATAATCGATGGTGTGTGAAAGTTACAAATTAAGACGAAAAACTGAACGAACGCACAGCAAAACTCCCGCTCCCCCTTCCTGATAATTTCTTTACCTCTCTCCACTCTACATTTCTAATTGTCAGATGTTTTTGTTGTTGTTGTTGTTTTTTTGTTATACACATATATTGTTGGTACGAAGGCAATTGTTGGAAAAACAAGCAAATGGACTCATTGATTCCAATTGACTGCACACAATCGCACAATTGAAGTTAAGTGACTGCAAATGCCAAACGCAACGGAACTAAACATAAAATACAATACAAAACGATATGAAAAACAAATGCCAAAAACAAATTGAACTACAACGCACATGCACAAACACCAACAAGGAAGTGTTAAAAGCCGAGTCGTCCTTCTTGCCGTTTTGTTTTTATGCTGCTGTTGCTGCTGTTGCTGCTGCTGCTGCATGTACCGCTTTCGAGCCTTCACCATAACTTGAGGGTGAATTTTTATTTCGTTATTTTGTCTTCACAAACAACGCAAAATCGTTGTGAGAAATTTCAAGCACTTATCACTTCAACTATTCAGATTTTCCTTCCGACTACCCCACCAAGGGAGTTTGCAAAAAAGGACAAAAACATTAAATAAAAAAACAATTAAGTAAAAAATCATAGAATAAGAATGATGGAGAGAAAAATCAAGGAAATCGGCTTAATAAGTGGAATTAAGAAGAGCTAAGAATGAATACACAAGTGGCTCACACCAGCGGGACTGGAACATATATATTCTCACATCACATGTGAGAATCAATTTATCAGTAAACCAACGACCTATATATAAAAAAAACCACGGATGAACAGACAAACGGCAGGAAAGAAAAGGAAAAGAAAAGAAATGAAAAGAAATCGGAAAAAGTTAAATGGCTAAAGTTCACTCGTTGGTCACAACTTCCGCTCATTTATATTTTTAACAAATTAATTCGACCCTCTTAACGAACTCTGTAGGATGCAAACACGCCCGACCACATACACTATTCTACATAAATCAATCACACAATGTGAGCTTAATATAAATTGTAATTAATGCACGTTTACATACTAAACGCACTCATTTGTACTTTGTCTGTCTGTGTGCGTATCTGTGCTTCCAAAAAGAAACTTCTTCTTCTTATATCCTCCACGTAGGCGTATACTAAGTTTGTCATTCCATTTGTACTTCGTGTTACTTCTGTTATTGCCACTCTCGTGATCGTACACGTTTTGAGATATTGAGGTGAGACACTTCCACTTTGTGCACACTATTTAAGTTGGACAAAATCGGTACGGAACCGCGCCCACAATCGACAACAATTACGCTACGAAGTTGTGGTGGCAAAAACGCGGGTCGCCGGATAACATGCACGCCCATAATTTAATTAAAAAATCGTATTCAGGGAAAAACTTGACTTGCAAGCTGCACGTAATTAGAGCGCTTAATCATATACCTGCCACGCCCATTTTTTGTATGTAGAAGTGCAGGGCATTTAAGGCTTGGTCTAAACTAAATTTGGTTTTTAATTTTTTAATTGTTACTCTTCGGTTGTCTACATCTTCAAGTTGCCAGCACACAATTACAGATTGTGTCTGACGATCCATCTTAAGGCATTTATTGTATTTGTGGAACTTTTGTTAAGTCATAACATCGCATCTGATGTGCGTGCTTCAATATGTTCGTGTATTAAATATTCTTCATTTAAAACGCCATTCATTCAATTAAGCCAATCAAAGGTTATGTATCCACACATAACCTCCAACTCACTCTAATATCCCCCAACAGCACCATTCAATCATACGGGATGAAATCTTAAAGTAAAACCAAGAGAATGACAGAACGAGAAGGACTAACATCGTCTGAAATAGACAGCAGTCTCGTGTAGTAGAACAGTAATTTGCCTTTGCATACATTTACATATAAAGTATAATACGTATAGGTCGTTCTAACATTGAGCGTAACACTTGCCGCTCCAAGCAGCACCTCATATGACATGCTCGAGTTCAGAGCCGTTATTGTTTCCAAATATATGGAAAGACCCATAAATTGTTGCGCTTTGTTATGGTTCTATTATACATGTTGTTGTTGGTACATATGTACGATTTAATTTATTGCACGCATATTAAGGCAGCTGTACCCGATACTAATCAGACGCGGGTCAAAATATTTACCACTTGACCCGATTGATTTAATAAAATAGTTGAGTAGCAAGACATTTGTGACTCGTTCTATACGCACACAAACACAAACACATCACATACACACACACACATATATATATATATATATATATCATACATTGTAGCCGTAGAGAAGGCAAATGCCAATGGAAGTAGAAATTGTGCTGGCTAGATATTCTCTGTTATGTACGCTGTCACGGAGCCCAATAAATATTAAAAATGAGACTTAAATGAGAGGTCGCGTAGGCTTGTTGTGTTTGGTTGCATTAATTAATCGTCAACACTAAACAATAATTAATACTATTAATAACAACAATAACAACAACAACAGGGCATTACTTCAAGTTGAGATAAAAGCAAAATTTTATTATTAAATAAATGTTGAATTTATACCGGATTCATTCATTGTTGTTGTTCACCCCTCTGAACCTCGGCACACAATTTTTTATATTTATGTATTTATTTATTTATTATTTGTTAAGTTATTTATATATTTTATATTTTGATTTATTCAATTATATACTTTAAACACCAATTCAAAATGAAATAGCTAGGGAGCTAAAAATTAATTCGAGCATTGTTCCAAAATTAAAAAAAAAAAATGGAAAAAAGAAACATTAAGCATTTAAATATGTCTCCTTTTTAATCACATGTATTCCGTATTCTATTACCGAACATTCGAAGTTTGCCAGCTTCCTTTAGCCGTTCACCTATTCACCCATTCGATATACTTACATACCAACGTGCTCAGTATACAATACATCTTCATTTAGCTGTTGAATCAGTATCGTTTGTCATCTTGATAGCGTAAGAGCGTCCGTTTTACTTACCCAAACGCAGCAACCACAGTTAACCACAGAGGACCGCAACCATAATCAAGATCTCTCTTATGTACCACACATGCATGTATTTGTCTTTATATATATTTAATGTTTATTATTTATAATTTATAAACATATAAAGTATATATATATGTGTGTGTGTGTTATTGCGTATGGCAATTCATTCAAACGTTGCTGTCAACACTGATTTGGTTTTATGTGGTGATCACAAAAATAGCGTATTAATTAACGATCAGCGTTAACTAATTGTTGTTAACGTTGTTGTGTAGTTTCGTAAGTTGATATCAAATTAATTTTGTGCGAGTCAACCTTTTGCAAACACAAACAAACAAACAAAGTTCCCCAATAAAGAATGCGTTCTCCTTAATGTCTGTCCGTCTGTCTGTCTGTCTGGTTTAGTCAACCATACAGTCCATCTGCGGCATTCATAAACAAATTTCCAGTCATTTAGACTCCATTTAAAGGTACTGTTGTTGCTCGCTTCGCTCCGCTACACTTAAATTCGCTTTGTTAATCAATGAATAGGCTTTTTTTTTTTTGTTTTTTTGGTATTCAACTGTTTATCCTCCTGTTCTTCGTTATGTTCAACATGATTTTCTCCTGTTTGTGCATTTATTTTCTTTCCATTCGAATAAAGCATTTTTGGTTGTTATCTGTTTTGATGTTTGCACTAAATATGTATATTTTTAGATCAACTCCATAAGATGAGGAAGGGGTGAAGGGGGGACATATATTGAGTTTGTCAATACATTTGCAATATCTATATATATATACGATCCCGATGTATATATATTCTTAATAAGCATCAAAAACTGAGTGGATCCAGACCTGCATGTCCGTATGTCCGTCTTTTGCTGGCACACCCACGATCGTAAATTACGAGATATTCAGGTGAAATTTTACACAAACACTACTAGTTTCTGCAGAAATGTAGATCTCTACTTAAAAAGGGCAAAATCGATCAAGAGACACGCCCACAATCGAAAACAATCTATTTATCTGCTACAAAAACTGAGCTACAAAGTTGAAATTTGGTATTTTTTTATTTATAATTAACTCTTTCATCGATGCATCATCCACCAGCAATGGGCGTGGTTGGATATTTACAATTTAAAAATAAAACGTATTCAGCGTAAAACGCTACTTGCAAGCTGATACGTAATGCATATACTATTAGAGGGCGTAATCGTTTACTTGCCACGCCCACCGTTTGAATGTAGATGTGGAGGATATTTAAGTTTCGGTCTAGGTCACATTTTGTTTTCTTACTTGCTTTTTTCTTAGATTATTAATATTGAATGTTCAAAATGGTTTCACACAAGCATGGAGCAGAATTCTGCATAAAAGCCGCTCCTATTTAGAAAGCACCAATATTCACGGAATAATTCATATTTATAATCGAAAATGGTGTTGTTGTAAACATATACCTCTCATTGTTTTATCAGAACTGCCTTTCTTAGCAAATTCAAATTCAACAAACGCCTTCTCTGTGTAAAGAAACTTTGCATACAGGTGCCTGTATCACATGTGATCCTTACTGTAGTGAAATATTAAAATATTTACCTATTAAGGGCGAAAACTATGTTAAGATTAAGACGGACGGATGGAAGGATGGACAAAAATTTAATTTAAAAAAAATTAAATATGACTTAGAAAATATCTTAAAAACTCTCCAAATTTATGTCTAAACAGTGTGCGTGGCCGGTTCCTAATAACACTCTAACAGTAATGTATGTGTTATGTTATGTGTCAATGTCTAAGCCAAGTATATAATATTTAATAATGTGTAGGCGAATCTAATATTTGACCACACCCACTTTTGCCACCTGGATGAATGTAATAATTATAAATACAACTTTATCGGTTAATTTTTATAACCGATGGATAGATTTTCGTGATAATAGACGTGGCACCTGAAAAAAAATTTTTTATTCCAAACACATAAACGAACGTGAGCGTGCCCATAACATATGGACATACCGACGGACATGAAGTAATATCAGTTTTTAATGCTGATCAAGAATATGTATATCCTTCTGAGTGTTGCAAAAGCAATGCTGAGGTTATAAATTGAACCAAATTGAAAATTCTGAAACTGAATTAAATTGTTGGCCATTTTTTTGCTGATCAGTGCGGTATTTTTCTAGTTAAACTGTTTTCACATTAATGGTCAAATTATTAAGATCTTAAAAAGTAGTTGCTGTATATGGCTACCCATGAGCATTATGTTCTTGGCATTGTACGTATATAATAGTTTAGCTGCATCAGGTAAACATTAATATAAACGAGTAAATTTTATTACTTTACTTACTTTCCAAAAGCAAAATTTCCACTCAGACATATCCGCCATGAAAACTGCTTTATTTGTTTTTTTTTTTTTCTAATTTTTTTTATTTTTCTGTCCTCCAAAACCTGATTAACTTATTCTATGCGTTATCAGTTATCATGGGAGCGAGCAAACTCTGCAAATGAAAGAGTAAAAAGCACGGGCGATCCGTATGCTTTTGAATTTTTATTGATATTGCTGTTCGATAAATAACATATGAACGAACACATTTATTTATGCCTATGTGTGTGTGTGTGTCGGTATATATATATATATATGTGTATATATTTTGGTTTCATAAATTTTTACAACTCATTTAAAATTCAAGTTTGTTTTGATTTGACGTTTAATTTACTACAATCATCGCCACACACATAAAGTACAAGAATGAAAGAAGCAGAACATATTAAAAATGAAACTCTAGTAGCAACAGTCGTCATATACATGTACCAACAACATCATGCTAACAGCATCATGATCGTGATCATTATCATCATGAACAACCGGTTGCAATAATGATTATAATACCGCACCATATACTATACCCAGATATTTATCCAACTGTGTTTTATTAAGTTTTTGTTATACCCTGCACCACCAAGTATATGCGGATATTTATCAAATCAAAATCTGAATCGATGTAACCATGTCTGTCTGTCTATGCCATTTTATACGCAAGCTACAGGTCGCTTATTTTGATAAAATTTAGTTTAAGCACATATATTGTCCCAAAAGAGAACCCTCCTGAATATGGAACGAATTGTAGCATTTTTAGGACGTCTCCTCATATAATTTTTATTATAAAAAAGTCATATATAGCAAAAAATCGCAATTCTTAATATTTATTGACAAAATTTGGTAAAGACTAATTAATTAGCTTAACAATTATTTAAGCCAAATTTGGATCTCGTTGGACCATTTTTTGAACCTTTTTCCTTATAAAGATATATCACGAAATGACTTATATAACAATACCTCGCGTTTACTGATACAATTAAATTAATTTGTAGCATAGTTTGTGGAACTAGGTGGTGTAGTGTATTAAATAGTTGTTGTTGTAATATAAAGTATAAATCGGGGACCCCATCTTTAAATCGCTAAATCTATGGCCATTACGATTCGAAAGTTTCAGATATTTTTTATGCGCTCCACCCAAAATCTATATATCTGCCACAAAAATGATATGCGCATCTATAGTTATCCCATGTACCGATGTGCCAAAATGGATGTGGTCGGATAACAGACAGGCCCACAATTTACAAAAAACCATATAACCTAAAACTAGACTTGCAGACTGATACATAATACATACATCATTAGAGGGCGCAATATATATTATTTGCCACGCCCATATTATGAATGAGGAGGGTATTTAAGATTTGGCCTAAGCGAAAATTTAGTTTTCTTAATTGTTTTTATTTGGTTTTTTGATTGATTTTAGCTGATTTGTTGATAGTTTCTTGAAAAAGGAGACTAAATGAATTCTCCTGACAAGTGTGTTCAGATGCTAAATCGTTTTAGTAATGTTTCTTTTTCTAAAGCAGTTAAATGATTTTGTTTGTATCGATATCTAACTGGACACCGAGAAACAACAAATCAAGTAAATGCATTTGTAAAATCCGAAGCAGCCTCTCTGCACAGGTAAGCATCCTGATTTTATATTATCATTATTATTATACAATACTTGTGTGATTGTGGGACTGTGATTCAGTGTTTTCTTTGCCTCCTTAATCTAGAATATTTTCAATAAATGCAACATCGTAAATTGCGAGCAATGCATCTTAACTAGCTGGCTAGCTGGCTGGCTGGCTGAGAGAGAAAATGTTAATTAACTTTTCAATTCTTATATAATGAATGATCAACGCATCTGAGGCAACATGCTGTGAGATCCTTTTTACTTTTTCTTCCTTTCCCTCTTCCACTCCCACCTCATCATATCCCGACACACTGCACACAGCATGTGCATTAAGTAGTTGTTGATCAGGAGTGTAAGCGAACATCTTCTTCTTATAAGAGCGTTTCATTTCATATCATAAGTGTGTGCACACGCGTACATGCTTGAGTATGTCTGTAGATGTCCAAAGTAAGCATAACTTTATATAGATATATAAACACTAAGTTGGTATTATGAATTATTATTTTAAAGTATTTTTTTCTTGCGTTCTTTCTTTGCGGCGGCATATTTTACAAGAGGACACGTACTTACAATCCTCAAGAGAATGGTAGTAGATTGAGAGGTTAAAGTCACAAGTAACGCGCAGAAGCAGAAGATGGAAGAGGAGGCAATCGGTTTAAGAAGCCGTTTTGCAAATGCTGTTTGGCAGCAGTATGCTATTAGGTTGTTTTTTTATTATTGGTGCGGGCAGCATATTTACTACTTTACTGCCTAGTTAGTTGTATTCAAGAATTGTTGTTGTTGTAGTTGTTATTATTATTATTATTTTTGCTATTCTAAAAAATTGTTACTATTTGTGAAAAGCGAATACGATACCGATGAATTGCATTTATTTGTTCGCTTATTCTTATAGGCGATTTTTGGTCTGAGAGCATTGGTTGTATTTGGGCAGCGTAAACAAATATTGTAAACAATTAAAATCAAGTATAAATGGTTCTATGCGATCTTTTAATACTCTACCCTACAATTTGCGCTATATTCACTTGGGTAGTATCAGTAAGTGTGAGTCCTTGTCATGTAAAAATTACTTTTTAAAAAAACGTTATATGAAAAGGGTTTCTAAAAATGGCCTGATCAGGTTCAAATTTGTTACATTTAAGTATTAAGCTAATAAACTATTCCTCGAAAATTTTTGTTCAAAAAAAATTAAAAATTCTCTTATTTTTTATCATATTGGGACTTGTTTAGAGTAAAAGCGTTATATGGGGAAAGGTTCTAAAAATGGCCAAATCAGGTTAAAATTTCACGCAGTCAATTATTATTAATAATCAACTATGCTTTAGCAAGTTTTATTAAAAAAATTTTCTTTTACAAATTTTCACCCTATATAGAGACTTTTTTTAAATGATGGCCTTACATGGGAACGGTTCTTAAAATGGCGCGATTACGGTTATTTTGAATAGTGAGAGTTCTTAGAACAAAATACAACTCTATGCCAAATTTCATTAAAAAATATACAAAATTGTGACCTGTAAGTTGATTAGAAAAAAGACATGAACGTACAATCAAATTTGATTCACCGATCGGATCTAAAGATACAACTAAAGGTGGGAGTTCCTATTCAAATACAATATCTCTAAAGCTATTTACAAATACTGGGCGCGGTAGACACCTGATGATAACATTAATTGTTGGAGTGTGCAAGTGAACATGACTGAAATGGCATAGATTTTGATGCTTATGGAAATAAAATATATTTTATAGTATCCCTAATGCCTCCTTCTGGGTGTTGCCAACGCAGCGTACACTCCATCTTTTATATAACAGCTAAAATAACAACACTTAGGGCACTTTTTTTATTTGTTAATTTTCGGGGAAATATTTTAAGTTTGTCCAACTCGCGTAGAGATAGCTTTTTAGTCATTGCATTTAAATAATTAAATTTGCAATTTGAAAATTCATTACATTATGTAAAAGCAAATAATTATGGAATAAAATTAAAAATTCTGAAAAAAAAATTTAAGATCATTCTTTTTCTTTGCATAATCTCCACGTTGACGATGCAGTGAGCATATCCCCTCAAACACTTCAAAGATAATGGATATAAAATATGCGGAATATTGGGCCATATCTCATTTTATCTTCGATTTCGACAAATTTATGCACTTTACCAGGATACACTGCTAAACAGCTTTGGTATGTTGGTCGTGATTGTTGTCATTGTTTCAAATGTAGGTGTACGTTAACATCTCTACTGCAATTGTGAAATGAATTTGCCATAAAGTTGTAGTAAGTGGCTTTTTATTATATTGCACATACCCCAGTCTCCTACTTGGTGTTGTGTGAACTCTTTTCCGTTGGCTTTTAAGTGAAAACATTCACAATGTTAGCTGCTGTTTGGATTACTGCATTTTAACCAACCAAACAACCATGTAATCCTATAAACGATTATACACAAACTCAGTGGTGTTGGTGGAAGAGCGTTCGCTTACAAATACACGCTGTTTGAAGGCGTTGTTGTTGATGGCCCTTTTTTTTCTTTTCTTTTTCTTAGCACAGCAGCAGGTGACTCAAGTGTTTACACGCAAATTTACACTTTCGTTTAGAGATATATTGTATGTATGCTGATACAGGCAGATGGCCAGTGACAAACACCCCATTGACCAGATACCATACATATAAATATCAACTTGTTTCTCCCCCTCCGCCAACCACTCAATGACAATTTATTAAAAGAGATTTTCGTAATTTTGTATTCGGTCGCCCAACTTGCCATAACTTAACTATTACAGGGAATTGAAAATTGGAAAAATAAATTGAATTTTTTGTGCATACACACACATTTACATTATATATATATATAAATGATTGGTACCGCGTACTACCGAACAATACGCAATTATCCCGAATAAATTGGTCCCAAATATAAGGAAAAGAAAGGAGAGTATGTTTGTCAACATTTACATATATTTACATGTTATTGGAATACACAGGCATGTACCGTTATTGCTTTTCGTTCCAACGGCATATTATTTAAATAGCGCTTCATGAAAATATTGCTTGTAATCATAAATCATGACAATGAACTGTATTTGGAAATGCCAATAAAAAGACACAAGTTTTTATATCCTCCACAAAAACGAGGATAGAGTATACTAAGTTCGTCATTCGTTTTGCAACACCCAGAAGGGGGATTCAAAGACTCTGCAAAGTTCATATATATTCATGATCAGCATCAATAACTAAATCGCATGTTTTGGCCTTCTCACATTCGTAAATTTTGAGATATTGAAATGAAATTTCGTACAGATGATCGGCTCGCAGATCGGTATTTAAATTAGACTAAATCGATCAAGAGCCAAAATTCAGCTATGAAGTCGAATTTTTTTAAACTTATTTACATTTACCCCGTCAACCGATGTGCTCAAAATGGACGTAATCATACAACAGACACGTTCACCTGACGTGTAATACACTACTGGAGGGCGTAATCGTGAACCTGCCACGGCCACGTTTTGTGTTCCGATGTGAAGGGTATTTAAGAGCTGACGTAAGCCAAAATTTGTCAAAATTGTCATCCCATATTAATTTTTTTATTTATGGTAATTGTGTATGCGAATGTTTGTTAGAGTATTTTATTGCTTCATTTTTATCACCTATCAACACATATTAATCCATGCTTTTTTTGTGTACGTAACTGATTTTATCATACCCCAGAATTTATATTCATTAGAAGAAAATCCCATCAAACTGATCAGTGAAGTTGAGCAGGACAATGAGAGAAAGCGTTCTACAATACATACATACTTAGATACGTAAATGAATGCATCAAAGCGACACTCCCATATTTGAAATATTGAAAAAAATTAAATAAATAAATACAATGCAATTGTAAAGGAAGCAAGTAGGAAAACTAAATTTGGCTTAGGCCACATTTCAAATACCCTCCACATCCACAGCGGTGGGCGTGGAATATATATATAAATTGCGCCCTCTAATAATGTATCAGCTATCAAATCGGGTTTTACGTTGAGTATGGTTTCTTGTAAATTGTGATTGTGATCGTGTCTGTTATCTGACCACGCCATTTTTGGCACATCAACGGAATACTTAAAGTTATATGTATATATATATATATCAAATTTCAACATAATAGCTCATTTTTTGTGGCAAATATATAGATTTTTGTGTGTGCGTGGATTTTGAACGATTTTGACCATTTTAAATTGCATTCTGCATACAAAAATTAAAAGTGCCTGCACAAAATTTTAGCTGAATATCTCAAAATGTACGACCATGAGACTCATACGGATTCATACTCCAATACGCTATGTGTGTTCGAGAGAAAAATTCTCCGCAAAATCCTTAGTCCTTTACGCATTGGCAATGAGTTTCGGCACAGAATTAATCATGAGCGGTATGAGCTGTACGCCAACTGAGTTCTTTTCTAATTAATTTGAGTTCTTTGAAATTACATTTGACTTCTTTCTACTCCCAAAAGCCAACAATTTCAATCCTTTTGAGTTACTTGTTTTCAATTCCACTTGAAAATCATGATTGTCCGTGAGTCCGTCTTTTATTGGTACTCTCATGATCTTACATTTTGAGATATTGAGGTGAATATTGTATATATTGTATATCCCAATTTTATAAATATTTCTATTTAAATACAGCAAAATCACTTAGAAACCATGCCCCCAATCGATTAAAATCTATCTATCTGCTACAAAAATGGAGTTAGGAAGTTGAAATTCGGTATATTCGGTATTTATATTGAACAGTTTCATTGATATGCCAAAAATGGACGGCATCTGATATCGGACACACCCTCATTTTACAAAGAAATTGTTTTTTGCAGAATCTGACGTGGAAGTTTATAGTTATTCCACTCACTATTAATGGCCGTAATTAGATACCTACCATGCCTACATTTTCTATATAGATGTAGAAGGTATTTAAGATATTTGGCCTAAGCAGAATTTTCGCTTAGATGTTTGTTACATGGATCTTCGGTTAGAGAGAAAGCACTTCACACATATTTATATACTATGTAATTATATAAAATGTGTACATTTTTAGAATGTCCTCTAACAAGTATGAGCAGAGACATTTATGTGAGCGTGCATTGCCATAAAATATTGCATATTAAAACAATAAAACAGCCATGAAAAATGCAATGAATTGAAATGGTGCCTGCACGTACACATACCATATATGTGCATGCAGGCACTCTTAGACGGTTAGGCACCCTTTGCCAACACATCCACATACAATTCTTACTGTTATATGCATAAGTGTTCGTATACATTAATATTTTTGATTTCGTTTTTGTTTTTGTTTCATTTGTATTTCTATCTGTCATCGCTGCCATTTCGCCATTAAACATAATAAAACCGAATGAACCGCATTTAGCGATCACATCATTTGAGTTAGGTTTTGTATTTTCAGAACATGCACACACTCATACGTGCGTGTGTGTGCGTTTTCATATGCCGCAACGATATTAATGCCGCTGATAATGGTGATGAGGTTGTTGATGTTGTTGGTGCCTGCTGCCGTATGTTTACGTATGTTTATAATACAAAATCAGTTACGCTTGCACCCTTTTTTTATGTTTTTTCCCTTGGCTATGTTTGCAGTACAAGAATGGCGGGATAAAGTGAAACGCATAATTAATGCGATCTAGGGTTGAATTTTTATTAACAATGTTTTTTTTTTGTTTTTTTTTTCTTGAAAATGTTCAAGAACAGTGCTTTTGCTCTCGTAAATAAAAATTTTAAAAAAATTTGAACCATAATGAAAGTTACTCGTTCTTAGCTATATACCTTGGGGATTCTTCAACGTTGTGACATCAGAAATCGTTTCTTCGTTATATCCCATAACAATGATAATAACATCTAAGACAGCAAATAAATGTGGACAGACAGACAACTAGCTTTTTTCATACAATTCGATCTGACCTCAAGTTGGATCAGTCAAACATTAACTATTTCTATGAGTATTTTTTGCATCATTTTGTCATAGATCACAGAAGGATAAACAACTGAAGGATTGTAGTACCTCTATAAGAGGACAAATAAATTTCGCTTAAGTACCCTCTACATGCATAGAATACATAGAAATGGAGGGCGTGACAGGTACATCACTACGTCCTCTAATAGTATATGTATTACGTATCAGCTTGCAAGTAGCGTTTTACGCTGAGTATATTTTTTTGTAAATAGTGTTATCAGACCACGCCTACATTTGGTAAAATGTTTAATAACATTCTTATAAATACATGTACAAAATTTCACTTTACAGAACAATTTCTGTGGCAAAAAAAGGCGATTGTGGCTTTTGGGCGACTTTACCCAATTTACTCAATGCCAAAAATAGACGGACTGAATTAAAAATCCTAATCCAGAATTTATATACTTCATAGAATAGAATGAATCATAAATGAATTGCAAGTCATATTTGGACTAATTTCGGAGTAAATTAAATGTGTTTCGAAGCATCTTAAGAATTATTTTGAAATAAAATAGAAGTATGTCGGAATACATAAATGAATCGCAAGTCATAAAAGAAAATTTCGGAATCATTTCGGAGTAAATTGGAAATGTTTCGGAACATAGAATAGAAGAGAATTTCGGAGTAATTCGGAATATATTCGAAATTATTTCAATATATATTAGTAATAATTTAAAATTATAAGTTATTTCATATAATAATACAATAATTAGGAACTAGAAATAATTTCACATTAACTTTGGAGTAAGTATGAAGTGATTTCGTAGTACCGTCGGAGTAAGTTAGAAAAAATGACATTTTGAGTACTAATAGTGGTTGATGAGAAAGTCCTTTGAAGATGTACAATACTATCAATACTAAATAAAATGTACTTGTATATTCGGGTTGGTTCATCTCATGCTTCCATATAAGCCATTGTGCGATTATTAAGCTTCTTGCTTTAGTTTTTACTGTCTTCTGTTTATGTGTAGCGTTATAATTGTTAAACAAGGAAAACAGTAAGTAAGTAATAATTTTTCTTTCTCTGTAAATGTTTTAATGCTAATATTTACATGCGATTTATACAAAAGATTTACAAATGTACACACGGGCTACGGGTACACATCACATACATATTTGTAATTGTGTTACGCAACAACCCTTGGAAGTCATATCACACAACCCAGTTAGCAGATGTGGTATAATATTCGTTATGGCCCACTGTTAATGTCTGCAAATAGATGAAAATATTTGCAAAGCTGGCACCCTAACACACTATGTTACCACTCGGTATCTGAGTGAATGACAGAGAGAGAGAGAGTGTTTTTATGAATAATGTTCAAATGAAGTATTTCCCGCCGTACATTGCATTGTATTTGACACATTTTAACAACTAACCAACAAGATATTATTATTAACACTCTGTACTGAACAACACAATGCACGTGTGTTGTTGTTGTTGCTATTATTATTGTACGTACATATCTCAATTCCACAGTGTACGCACACACATGTTTGGATGTTTGTACGGTTGTATTGTGTGTTGTTTTGTTGTGTGTTGTTCTGTTATGATTTGTTTTGTAAGGGTAACGAATTCAATTTTTCATAAGTACGATTGTATGCGTATAGTGCATGCCCGTGTGAGTATTTTTTATAAGAATAAATAACAACAACAACAAATCAGTCACATTAACATTTGAAGTCTTAATCTAACCGAAAGTAACGCTTAAAAATCACATTATATGGGTTGTGCCGAGTATTTGGGAAGGGGTGCTTTTGCTTTCTTCTCTGCTCATCATATCCACACGTTTTATGTGTATGCGTGCATTTGTGTACATATGTTTATACCAGGAAATTAAACTTAACTTGTACATATTACGCGGATAACTATTACGCACTGTTGACTTTGGTGTTTAAAGCAGGGTGCGCACATTCATTTACTCGTCATTTTTATGGGCTTAAGATGATTTTCAGCATTATGTGTCACGTTAAGCATTAAGTAAGAATTTTGTGTGTTTGCGAGGTGGGGTTGGACTGATGTTGGTCCAGTCTTTTACCAAATGCCGGCAATACCAATTAATACTCAAGTTTATTGCTTCTATAACATAATTATTTGACAAAATCTTGTGTACGAATATGAACATTTACGACATATGATGGATTTAATATTTTTCTTTTTGTGCCCTACACATAAGGTGGGGTAGAAGTTTGTCATTCCATTTCCAACACCTGGAAGGGGCTTCAAAGACCCTACAAAATATATATATATTCTTGTTCAGTATCAAAAACTACATTGATCTAGATATATGTGCCCATACGTCCGTCGGTTCAAGACACTCTCACGAACATAAACTAAAATTTTATACACTTCTACTTAGTTTTTGTATGTGTATTGCTATTTAAATTTAAGAAAAAATGGTCAAAAGCCACGCCCACAATAGACAAAAATCCATTTATTTGCCACAAAAATTGAGCTATGAAGTTGGAAATTGGTACGCTTAACTATAATTATCCATTGATTTTTAAAAAAAGGGCGCAGTTGGATAACATACACGCCCACAATTTACAAAAAAGCGTATTCAGTGTAAAACTTGTCTAGCAACCTGTAACATCAAACATACACTATTAGTGGGCGCAATTATGTACCTGCCACGCCTACTGTTTGTACGTAGATGTGGGGATGTGGTACTTGTTTAATAAATATTTTTAATTGATCCTATTTCAACAACATCCACAATGTCTCTTCAGTAACCACGGCATCATCCACAATTACTACCCGATAATTGTAGCTATTTAAATAAATAAAACAAAATAATGAAATGAATGAATTTCGTTTGGTTTTTACACATCACATATGTAACTGTAGGGTGGTTACTGGTAAAAGCCCATGGCGGTGATAGGAGCTATTATATCTTAATCACCTTCAAATACAAACAACGTTATTAGAGAATTATTGAAATATCCATTCCCAGGAAAAAAAATCAAGTGAAAATGTTACCAGTCAAGCCCACCAATCATTTAATACCCTTCACAACAGTTCCACAAATTATGCTATGGTTCAAATCTAGATAATTATTAAGAATATAAAGACTTCCTTATAACAGATCCTTATATGGAAAGGGGTTCTAAGAATGGTCCAATTTACGGCATATTTAAGAGACTTCTTTTTTGGGCCAAAACATATCCTTGTATTAAATTTCATCAAAATATCTCCATAAAAGCGACCCATACTTGCGCAAAAGTTTATATGGACAGATACACGGACAAACGGACTTGATAATATCGATTCAGATTTTGATTCTGAAACGATCAATATAATTAAACATTCCCACAACCTCAACATACTCTTGGTTGGATATAAAAAGTCATTGAGCAGCAAACTGATTTTCTTTTAAATTCGATAAATTAGTAGTGTTTGTATTATTGACACATATACCAACAGTACTTATGTCTTTATGTATATTGTGTTAGAATAATATGTGCATATGTTTGTTTACTTTTGTTTGGCTATAATAGAAGCATCAAAAAAGGCCGCTTAACCATGCCCAGCGACAATCTGACCGAACGAACATAGCAAGATATGAAAGCAATTAAATGTACAAACGTATATTATACTCGTATATATGTGTAGATGGGGCAGCATTCATTTATTGTAGTATCATCGCAATGCAACAAATTGTCATATATCTTAAATTAAAAATGGAATCAACCGCATGCATACAGATACACAGACACAAAGCCACACTCAGTCGTTTTGCCACCGCGCAAGTGTCTTGTGTAGAAGGTAAGATTTTGTCGGCATTAATCTAATAATAATAATAATAAAGGTTATTAATTTATAATTAAGTTTTATACTGCACAGTGACGGTGCAGACACTTGAAAATGATTATGTTCCAAATGAGCTGAATCCCATGCAAGAGCTAAGTTTTGGCCCTCCTTTCCGCACACACAATCACACATGCACACACACTCACATACACTTGTAAGAGCATACAATAACTAAGTGAATACATATATTTGTACGGATTGGTGGCGGCTGGTGTCATAAGGTAAAGGCGTGGAGTGCGGTTGTGTGTCGCTACAAATAATGACACTGACAACGATACTAAAAGCACTAATCCGCATGTTGTCAACTTCATTAGCCGTTAAACATTAAATTGGTCGAATTGTTGGCAACACTGTTTACACTGGTGTGTGTTTGCATGTATGTGAATGTTTTAACCATAATAGTTGTGTATTTGTGCCTTCGTTATCGATGACAAAAATGATGATAATCATCATAATAATAATAATAACAACAACAATGATGATGATGATAATGATAATGATGATGTTGTTGTTGTTTTTGTTTTTGTTTCGTTATGACTTGAAAAGACAGAATCGTATACATACTGCATATATATTCGTGTAAGTCGGTCGGCTTCATTTGAAGTTGAATGCAAAAAATTGATGCTATTTGATTTTTAGGATTCATAAAGTATTGTACGGTTACTACATATAATTATATGTTATAGCGGCAGTAACACAGTAACACACGGCACACTACAGAACAACTGCTTGCTGTACCCTTTAGTTGGTATGACGATTATTAGCCATTGCCTGAAGTTTAAAGCCACTAAAACTACAATTCATGTGACAAAGGTTTTACACGTTCGGCCATCATACGCTTTATACAGTCATAAATAGATTTATATGTAACTATATATATATATGTATATATATATATATAACGTACGCGGTATGTGTGAAACAGAAAACCGATGTGTACACGTTTGTTTGCATTGTGTGTCAAATGAATTGCTACTGAATGTATCGGCATTAAGATTTCTCGCCAACAAGACAACATTGTTGCCCAGATGCTACTATTCATGCTACCGAAGTATTCTATTCCAAAAAGGTAATGATATATAAAAAACTTTAATATTCATTTAAAATACTTATATACCCTGAGATGTTTCATTTAATAATATAATAATTCTGGATTAAATAAAAATTAAACACAAGTAAGAAAACTGAAAAGACCAAAATCCAAATACCTACGTACCCACTTTTACACAGAAACCGTTGGCGCGGCAGATACCTCATTGCGCCCTCTAATAATTTATCAGATTGTAAATCTAGTTTTACAGTGAGTAAGGTTTTTTGTAAAATGTGGGCGTGTATAATACCCGACCAAGCCTATTCTTGGCACATCAATTAATGGTATAATCATGGGCATCATCATCATCATTATCATGACTAACCGATTACAACCTATGTAGATCTTTGGCCTGTTGCAAAAGAGAACGCTTCGATCTTGGGCACGCCCTCTTTAATTTTGTACACCAAGTGTTTGGTTCCTCCATCGAAGTTTCGGCCTGCCTCTTGCGCGACGTCCTTCCGTCGTCATGGACATGCCCATTAAATTTCACGTTCATAGATCGTTTTTTTTTTTGTGGCAAATGTATATGTTTTTATCGATTGTGAGCGTGGATTGTGAACAATTCTGGCAATTTTAACGAAAAGTGTCTGTACAAAATTTCATCGCAATATCTCAAAATTTATGTTCTGAGAGTTCAACGCGGACATACATATCTAGATTGACTCAATTTTTGCTATTGTTCAAAAATATATATACTTTGTAGTGACCACTTTCTTCTGAGTGTAGTAAATAGAGTGACAAACTTAGTATACCTCTCATCTTATGTGGAGGGAAGAATCATCTTCGTGAAAAGACCTTGGTAGATATGTTGTATATTTGCATGAAAACTGGTGAGATTAACCACGCCTACAAGCAGAATTAAAAAACTATAATATTTTCAAGAGACTTGGCAACTCTGCCATTTCGAGAGAATGGTGCTGAAAATTGATTTCATAAAGTTAAGATCGCTAACAATACGATTCTAGTTGAGCATTATAATTATGCCACAGACCTACAATTTTTTATAAACTCTGGGTAAGAGGAAAGGTATACTAATCTTCTTCAGCCAATTGCAACATTTAAAAAAAGCATCAGGGATTCTACAGAATATTTATTTTCTTGAGTCTATCTCTACCCACGTGTCTATAATGGGATTGGCTCATTGTTTTAAACATGTGAAATATAAAGCTAAAATTTTGATCAGAATTGCTTAGTTTTTGCACGCAGATTTCTTTTCGAATTGGAAGTGGCTCAACAACCACGCCCACAATCTACAAAAGTTTTTTACCATCAATGATATAGTCATATAAAGTACCCACATTATCCATCGAAATACCAAAAATTGTAGCGAAACTCTAACTGTCACGCCCACAATTTATAAAAGAAACTTTATATGTTGTAGAGTTTGAACAAAATGTAATGAGTTCATGATTGGTTAATAAAAAGAACATGATTGTGTACAGGCCACGCCCACACCTTTATTTTGCAACACTGGTATGTTAAGGGTACCCTAGATTTGGCCTACACCATACATAATAATTTTTTTCATTTTTTTTACTTATTTAGTTTGAGCAATTTCACGCTTTTATTTTGGTTCCGTTGGAAGAGTAGCAATCGCAAAGTGTGTAACCCGATATCTTTTCGCACAAACACATCCACATGTTTATATGTTGTGCTCATATGTTAGTGTTTGGCAATTATTTTCACAACACAAACACATTCAGAACATTAAGCAGGAGGAGGAGGCGATCGCAGTTTATTTAACCTCACGACATCTTTGCTCATCAGCGTCAATGCATTAAGCTTTTGTCTGTACGTAGTTGAGGTAAACATTATAAATATTTTATTGGTCTGTGTAAGTGCTTACCTCTCTAGAGCTTTTTATTTATATTGATTTTTTAACTGCTTCCTTCTCTGCCTCGCTTTGCCACGTTCGACTGCCTACATTCATTCGTTGGTACATGTTGGCAAATGAACGCGACATTAAGGCGCTATAGTGGACAATATCAAGCGCTCCTCCTCTTCTACAGTTACGCATCAATGAAATCGCCATTCTTCACTTTAGTGGGTATGAAATGTCATATTCGAATAAACTCCGAATAAAACCATAATTTGATAAAAAACATTTTACCTTTCTGATGATTTTCCTCTTGATGGATTGCAAATTCACACTCAGTCCGAATTTATGTGTGATTACTAATTATTTACTTTAAATCAATACTGCCAACTACTTAGTGAGTGGTAGGACGTTTTCATTGATAGTAACTGTAAATAATTTTCACATGATGTCCTCTTATCGTCCGCGCTCCCTCTTTATAGCTCATTATTACATTCTCTATACATTAATGTAAATTTATTATATGTACGCAAAGCAAACGACCGATATTAATGTAAATCACATGAAAAATAATACCTTCACTACAAGCGAAAAGGAAAAAACATTATTTGAATGCAGGTCTTTTTAACGTTGCCCTTTCAATACAATACGATGTGTTAACACACAGCGGAGAGACCGAACACGAAAAAGGGAAAACAAACACATAACACACACACAGCAGCTCCTGGAGTGAAATCCTTTTAACAAAACAATTAAACGCCTCCGCCAACAGGATGCGCCATCTAATAACAATAGGTCTACCCAAAATGCCGAAATGTCCTCTAAAACAATGAACTTCTGTTTGAATTGTGATTGTGAAAAAAGCGCATTTCGATCGCAAAAATTAAACCAAACAATATGCAGAGATTAGCAATTATTCACGTTGCTGTTGTTCACTTTTTTTTTTTGTACATTATTTGGAGTAAATTTTAACGACAACCACGATCACTGTCGATTTTTAATTTAAACTTAACTTGATGCATCCATTTCTAACCCTTACAAACCTACCCATAGAAAAACTGTGGCGTTTACCCAAAATATCGAAATTTGAAATATCCCAAACGGTTCGCTTTACCTCAACAAAGAGGAGAACAATTATTCCCCAACATTATTCTCATATCTAGTGAACATTTTTATATAAAAAACCTCCTTGCTGTTCAATGTTGACTCATATCTAAGGCTCACATGAATCTTAAATTATTCAGTAAATTATTTATGCATTATACCGCTAAAACGGCTAAAACTTTATGCGAAGTAAATATGATTCTCGGGTATGGTTCTTATAGATATTGGTAGACATACAGTTACTGAGGCGCATTGAAAAGGATCGACTTGTGAAGTAAATAACTAAAATAAACAATTTCGCTTCTATCTATATGGGGGATTTATATCTACATGCAAAGGGTAGGCGTGGCAGTTATATGATTACACTCTCTAATAATGTGTGAATTGGAATTAGGTTGCAAACGGAGTTTTACCCTGAGTGCCTTTCATTGTACATTGTGAGCGTGTCTGTTATACTACCACGTCCACGGATTTTTCGAACATATATTTCAACTTTATATGTCTATTTTTGTGACAGAGAAATATATTTTTATTGATTGTAGGCGTGACTTTTGTAAAATGTTGCCTAATTTAAATATTTGTACAGAATTTCGCTTTAATATCTCAAAATTTACGATCGTGATAATGCCAACAACCCACGGACATACAGACATGCGGACCTACATATCTAGATCGACTCAGTTTGTGATAAGAATAATAAAAAAAATGAGCAAGAATATTTGTATATAATTTGTAGGATCTCTAACGCCACCTACGTGAAGGGTATAATAAAACGCACGTATTAAATAAAGCGGGTAGCTTATGATGATTTGTTTTTGTAAGAATCATTCCAACTAAATTAATTGTTATACCCTGCACCAATTGTAGCAAAGGGTATATTAAGTTTGTGCGGATGTTTGTAACTCCTAAGTAGCAAATCAGTTTAACCGTCCGTATGTCTGTCCATGCAAATTTGTGTGCAAGCTACAGGTCGCACTTTTTAGGTTATTTTAATGAAATTTTGTATAAAGTCTTGTATTGGCACTAAGAGAAAGCCTATTGAAAATGGACCCAATCAGACCTCTTTTAGAATCCCTCCCCATGAAAGGTTGAAGGAATAGAGGAAAGTCTTTATTTGGCAAAAAATTGCAATTCTTAATATTTTTTTGTAAAATTTTGTGAGGGATTGTTAATTTGCTTAATAATTGACTGTAACAAATTTGAACCCGATCGGACTAATTTTATAACCCTTTCCTCAATATGAAGTAAGTTTCATTAGCGAAAATTCGTCTTTCTTAATATTTTTTTACAAAACTTAATGGAGAATAGTTAATTGGTTTAATATTTACTTGCGCCAAATTTGAATCCCATCGAATCATTTTTGAAACCCCTTTCCATTCTATTGCACAAAGTAACCTAAATGGCAAGATCTCGCCTCGCGTTTACTAACCCAACTCAATTAATTGTAGTGTAATTTGTAGAACTAAGTGGTGTAGGATATATGTCCGGGCCTTTCATTTTATTTTTCATTTCATTTAATGTATTTTATTTAAACATTGAAGCCAACATATTTTGTTTACCTACATAGTACCGCACCAAAATGCGATATTAGTTAGTTATGGCACATAGTCACTCAAATTTTGTTGTTTTCTGTGCAACATAAATGATAAAAGAACGACTACATGATATTAGATTACAAGCAGAGATAAATCGTTATTATATATATTGTGCAGTACGAATTTTACTCATAGTATTTGAGTGTAAATCTGCAGCAATATTTTTATTGTATTAACAACAAACACATTAACAAACAGTACGCAAACGTCCAACAATGTAGATTTAGCCAATTTATAGATTTTGAAACCAAATTAAAACATACCGAGACCCGTGTCCCCCCGCTTGCTTGGCATGAAAATTGAAAAAAAAAAGTAAACAAACTGTTCATTCCTTTGTATAAAAATTCAGCAACATATCGTCTACATATATGTGCATAATCGGTACAGCAAATACATAAATTTGTAACGATTTTCAAATCAACAAACATTTCAACCCCTATACACGTACATACGTACATTGCTTGAGTGTTATCAATAAACAAAATCTTTCTGTCGCTCTCTGTCGCTCTTTCGAAAAAAAAAGAACAAAAACTGTAACAATAGCAGGATTTTAGGATTTATTTATTAAACTGTAACTCTCCGTAGAGATAGCGATGATAATAATGCATTAGTTGGGTATACAAAAATAATCTAAAATTTCTCCTCAACTACATGCAACTCCGTTGCTTGGCAGTAATCGGGGTACATGTTTGTAGACATTGTACAATCCCAAAGTTGTGTACACATTAATGAGAATATTGTTAAATTACAAGACTTTGTAATGTGATACGCCCAACCACAAAATAAGGAAGAAATAAAGAATAAAAAAACAACATCAGCAGCAGCAAGCAACAGTAACAGCAGTAACAACTACAACAACAGCAGCAACAATTATGCAATTGAAATAAAGCATCGAAATGGAAATGGAAATGGAAATTTCGTAATGAAAACGAAAACGAAAACGTATTGGCAGCCAGCCCCTTACAATGAGCACAATACCCATTCCGATGATGACTTATGCTGTAATAAACACAAATACATACACACACATAGCCTATATAGGTTATTTGATTCGTGTATGCATGTAAAGTATTTGTATATACAGGACTCTTATCCTTGTTGTTGTGAATTCAAATCTGTTTTTGTCTATTCTAAAAAATCAAAAGTATTGTAACTTTAGACAACAGGGCAACGAAACAGCTGGCTAATAGACCGTCAATTGTCTGGAAGATTGTTCGTTTTTGTGTTGTTGTTGTTTTTTTTTTATCTCAAATAAAATTTATGCACATTATGCAAATATTTCGAGGAAACCTCTCCCAACCTATTACTGCTACCAAACGCGTAAGGCTTCCTTAACCAATATTTATGTTGTTGTTGTTGTTGTTGTTGTTGTTGCTGCTTATAATACACCCACAAGTCAAAACGTTATCTCTCTACTCAACTTATAGATTTTATATTGTTTTGTACTTTGTTGCATATAATATGCGCAATGTGCGTATGTGTGTGTGTGTGTGTATGTATGTATTTATATAATGCACCATTTAGCTTATAATAAATAGGCTTACGTTTATATATGACACTACTTTAATGCCACTGCCACCGACTCAAAACCGCTACACTGTATGCTGCCTACACCCTCATGATAAATTTTTTTAGCCACATACACATAAATATGTACAAGCATACATATACGCTGTGTGCATACAAATTGTCAATTGACACTCAATTTGACATAAGCGTCCCATAGCAGCATATGGTATTTGGTGATGGGGGATTCCCTTGGAAACCCTAACTATGCTCATGTTTATTTTACCAGCTAATGATGTAGTAGCCCTTGTCATTTTAGATATCCTCCCCTTAGTATAAATGTGTACAACGAATATATTCGAAAATTTCTTATTATAGCTTTATTTATCCAACACGCTTCTTTTTATATACAAGAGATTTCCTCCACATAAGATGGAACGGCACAATAAGCTTGTCATTCTATTTGCAATATATGTATATACATAAATATATTTGAGCGGCATAAAAAATTACCCTGTATATCCATATGTCCATATATTCATATATCCGTGTGTCCATATGTCCGATCGTATTCACGATCATATTTTTCATTATTATTCGTATCGCATTTTGATAAATTGAGACAAAATCGGTCAATAGTACCTGCCACACCCACTGTTTGTATGCAGATGTATGAGGGTATTTGAGATTTGACCTAAGCCATATTTTTATGTTTTCTTACTTGTTTACAATAAGAATAAGACATACATGAATTTCTCTGATTACTTTGTTGTAATTGCAATAAATTCAATGTCATCTAAGCTAAAAATGCGAGAAAAACATGTGTCACATAATTCGTATCAACTTCCATGTCAAAGTTTGCACAAAAAAGGTTTCTTGTTAATTATTTGAATCCGTCCGTATTTCCGCTCAATAAAATGAGATGAACTGAAATTCAACTTTCTCGCTCAATTTCTGTTCCTGATAGATAGGTTTTTTACCAATGTAGACTTGGACCTTGTAGCTCATTGTGGTATACATAGAAACTTATATTTCCAGTACGTTTTGGTCAAGAATCATTGAGATTATGCAATAAACGTTTGGAGGTCAAAATTCTATCAAACAGAGAAGTTCATGTGTTATTATTGTAGTTAATCAATGCTCAAAAAGAGAGCCCTACCTCTGTACTTAAGTGCTGTTCGACCCGTATCGAGCTGAATTATCGTTCCCGGATATTCCCAAGAATACAGGCATCCAACAGATAGCGATGATGTGGGCGTGTGAATATGCTACCGAAAGGTTTCCTCTGTATATGGAGGAGGATTTTTCAATGTACTCAAACATCGTTATTTTTCATTTAAATGTTGTTGTTTATTTTATCTTATCAAACACATTCGTTATTCGGGATTTTTTACTGTCAATCGTTATTTATATTCTGACCGTTATAGTGTAGATATTAACTACTTTCAACCTTCCTTATATGCTGATATTAATGATATTCGGTTATAACACATCGTTTTACAGTCAATACAAATATTTTTAATGCTGTTGCCGCCGCTCTTACAAAAAGCAATTTATTTAATACCTATTCACGCATTTCATCATCATTACCGCCGCCGTCCTTATATATGTACATATTATTATATCATGATGACTTTCTTATTGTTATAACATTATAATTTCTTGGTATTATCGTCATGTTGCCGCTGGTAAGAAGGTTCATTCTTCTCTTGTTTTCTTATATTCTACGTTTAAGGTTTTTTATGTGATACTTAAGCATTTTCAATTCGATACGATTCGTTTTAAGGTTCAGTTGTTTATGTTTACGCTTATGTGTATAATTGTATGTGTATGTGTGTTTGGTCGATTTAGTTGTTCTTAATTTGATGTTGTCACATGAATTTGTCTCATTATTAAATTAAAATACAATAACAGCAACAACATACAACAAATTTCACAGCGACAATTGTTTCAATCAAAAAAAATTTCACATTTCTTCAAATCCTGATTGAATTGTTTTTGTTATAGTAAAAGTTGGAACTCTGATAACTGATCAGGCACAATTGGCACAGTGGGCGTACCAGGTACATGATTGTGCTCTGTAATAGTGTATATATTACAGATCAACTTGCAAGACGAGTTTACGCTTATTGAAATTTTTGGTTATTTGTGGGTGTGCCAATTACCTCCATTTTTGGCACCACTATGGATGGGATAACTATATATGTGCGTACCAATTTTCATGTTCATGGGTCAGCTTTTATGTCAGATATATACATTTGTGTTGATTATGGGCGTGTCTGCTATCCGACTACGCCCATTTTTGACGCATCCATAGATAGGATACTTATTAACATGTGGCGTGGCTCTTGACCGATTTCGCCTCATCTAAATAGTTATCTACTGTTAGTACAACATTTCAGTTCAACATCTCAACATTTACTACCGTGAGGATGCCAATAAGAGACACATACACGGACGGACATATTTAGAACAACAGAAATTTTGATACTGCTCATGAATACAATATAATTCGTAGAGTCGGACTCTGATGCATTCATCTAAATGTTACAAATGGTATAGAAAACTTAGTATAGCCCCTATTTTATATGGTGGGTGTAAAAATTGCCTTAAAACCACGCCCACCTTAGTGACAGTTATAAATTTTAAAACTAAATTATCTTAACTTATTATTACTACAAACAAACAGTAGCAAGTAAAAACGCAATATTTGGCTAAGGTCAAATCTTGAATACCCATCATCGATGCACCACAGCTTCTCGCGGGGAATATATGTCAATATATCTTCAGTACTTTATAAGTATTGAAATATGCAAGATTTGCCTAAAAAAACGCTATTCTCTTAGTTGGGCGTGTCGCTTGACCGATTATGTTCAATTTCAATATCGACCAGAGGATGAACTTTACCAAATTGCGATCAACATCTCAGTTTTAATGACCAGAAGAGTGATTACCGCCGAACGCACACACGGGACAGACGGACATGGTATTAGATGCTGATTCATTATATGTGTCCTTTGTGGAATGTCCGATGCCTCCTTTCGGGCGTTTTGACAAAGCGATTTATACCCCCATATGCATTTGAGACAGGGTTTAAAAAAAAGCTGCGTTATAACGCATAACCCATAATAGTTAATAATTTCTGGTCACTAGACCAGTAGCGTAAACACTTCATGTTCATTCGTACAATCTATGACAGTCGCATTATAGGTATTTTTTAATTTATCCTTGGCCTCTCTAAGTATTATTGACAGATTGAGAAAAGGGTTAAGAAGCGCAAATGTTTTTGTTTTGTTTGAATTCTTCCTTTAATAAGTCTCCGAACTATGCAAAATGAAAAAGTTTAATCTTTGACAACAGCTTTGCTTAATAATATTCGCGTTAAATGACAAACGAATTAAAATTTTTAGGTCTTAATAACACTCAGCATTAAATAAATATCAACCGTACACACATGTGTGCAGCCGTCCCTTCGAACCATGCCAACCGTATGAATTGGAGCGCACTCCTGCTGTTTGTGGTTAGTGACTTCCTAAAACACAACATATCGAGAATTGAGCATGCGACTAAAATCCGTGAGGTTGAATCAGTTGGTACCCTACCAACCGCAGATGTTATGTTTAACATCATTAATAAGCATTGTCCACATAATAATGGAATGCTATTGAATGCAGCAACAAAATCTTACCATTTTTATCTTTTTTTTTTTTTTTAAATTTATAACTTTGTATAAATACTCACTCATATACTAAATGAGGATTTTCTCTTAACGTTCAAGTTTAATGTATTGTTTAGTACAAATGTAAGACAGTACAGCAACCGCTGCATTGTCTCTAATGCTACATCGTGGTTAGGATGCGCTTACACATATGGATCGAATATTTTCTTTTTGTCCGTTTGTCTGCTTACCTTACATATCATGATGATTCCACAGAAAATTCAAAATGCTATCGATCTATGACAAAACTGAATGCGGCACCTCACAAACAATGATCTTTTACCAGAGCAACAAACAATATGTGGCAACAGGCTTAATAATAATAAACACCAAAGCCGGATTGAAATTAATAGGCATCTATATAAATATTAAGAGAGGCATACGGCAACAGAATGAGAATGCAAGATACTTGTTTAGTACGAAAACTATATGGTTGAAGACAAATTTAAAATACTTTTCACCAAATTGTGCTTGTCATACGATGAATTTTTTGAATTCTGTGCCCACGTTAACACGAACCCATAACTAAAGTTATTCAAAATCAACCTTGAACCCAAATTGATTGAAATAAATACAAACATTTTTATATGAACTGCATATTGTAGAGTTGTTGCAAACAGTATAATAAAATTAATTTACTTTCTTCCCCAAAAAAGAAAAGGTACCTGGCCACGTACAGTGATGATCACTTGAATAAATAATAACTTTTTGAGTTGAACTTTTTATAATAATTTTTACTTCCTTCAAGTTTAGAAACAATATAATGATGCAGTTGGATAAAAGCATCTATTGTGTATAATATGAAATATATGTTTTTTTATTTTCTATTATTTTCCTATTTTTGGTGAATTTTTTACTTTAACGCTATCAACAAATTTATCAGTTGGTGTAAAAAATTTGTAAAAAATAGAAAAATTATGCAAATTATAAAATAAATATTTGTTATTGTGCAAAAAGGGTCTTGTCATCGAACTGCATCATTCAATTGCTTCTAAACTTAATTGAAGCAATATAATGGAAGACAAGAAATTGTACCAAACAAATTATTATCTATTCAAGTGACCACCACTGTACACGAATAATTTGTATTTCTATATATATATGAATATATTTATTTATGCATAAGTATATGTACTAAGGTAGGCTGACTGCTTGAGTTAAAGAGTATAGTATCCTGCTGTTGTTAATGTCTTTCACAATATGATGTATCGCTTACTAACCAATAATTTTAATATTCATTTATTTTTCTCGCATACATACAAATGTACTTTTACCTATAAATGCAACAACAACAACAACAACAATAATAATAATAATAAAGCAAATTTGTACAAATTTGTTTGTAAGTTATTTACTTATAGTTAAATGATTAGAAGTGACATTTATGTCCTGCTCAACTCATTCAAGCATTTAATGATTCTACTCGACTCTGTTTACAGGCTTTCAATCACATTACTTTCTCCTTCCTTGTCTATTTTTATAAATGATTTTTTTCTATTTTTGTTTTTGTTTTTGTTAGTGTTCTATAATCCACCCAGGATTACAAATTGAAACGCTTCTTGTACAATATAACATATTTATTGTGTACAATGTGCGGAGTACCCAACATTCTTTACATTTATTGTAAAGAGATAAAGGCTTTAAAGATATCATCAGGTACTAATATGTATATTCCTGAAAAGTATTAATATAATATTTGTGTACATCTGTGTGTTAATAAAACACTCCATTATTAAGATTTATTGCGGTTTCGTAGTCAAAATGGAAGAACATCCACTACTACCAATCTTCCATTACTGCAACATTCATAAAAAATTAAACTTGGCTTAGGCCAAATCTCAAATACCTTCCATATCAATGTATTAAGTGTGGGCGTGGAAAATATCTGATTACGCCCCCTTGTTGTGATTATAATATGCATCAACTTACACATACATAAGTGCCGGATTCTGTAACCCACTTATAATTATAAATATATGTACTGAACTTCAATTTGATAGGGGCGTGGCACTTGACCGATTTCACTCAATTTTAATTATGAATCGAACGCCATTGACTTAGCACAATAGCTTAATTTTTGATACCACGAGCGTTTCAACGCAGTCGAACAAATACTTCGTGTATTTGTTCGGACATTGTTAAACGAAGGAAGTTTATGATGTTGATCAAAAAATATATTATGGGAGCTGCGTCCACGTTATATAAAAACTTCTCTGAGGCGTAATTTAGTCTTTTAAGTTGAAACACAACACATACATTGGTACCTGTTATAACAAGAGGCAATTAATCAATGAATCTTATTCAAAGGTTTTGATATATATAGATTTTTCCCTTCTTTTTTCTCTAAAGTTTCTCTACTCCCACTGGTTCCCCCTTTCCATCCCTTATATTCCTCTGTGAAGTAAATAAATTTGTACAAAGCATTCCTAAGTTTTTATTAAAAACGTTGCGAATTTATGATTCCTTTTATGAATTAAACTACTTTGATCTCATTACTCCTCCTGATTACAACACTTTGCGAATTTGTTGATTTTGAACTTTTATATTTTCACTATAAATGAAAGATGTCACTGCAGCATTCCATTCCTTTTGTGTTTATTATACCCTCCACATAATGTGGGGGGTATACTAAGTTTGTCTTTCCGTTTGCAACATTCAGGAGAAGGCATCAAATAATTGCTGAGTCGACATTTAGACATGTATGTCCGTGTGTGCGTGTGTCTGACTGTTGTTGGCATTCTCACGAGCGTAAATTTTTAAATATTCAGCTGAAACAGACACTTTTAGTTTTTGCACGCAGATCGCTATTTAAACTGGGCAAAATCGGTAAAGAGCCACGCCCACAATCAACAAAAATCTATATCTATATACCTACCCAAGTAATGACCTATATTTATAGTTATCCCATCCATTGATGTCCCTGATGCGTAATACACACTCTCTGCCACTCTCATCCTAAAACAATCACGTTTTGTATTATCCGGCAAAGGTAGTTCTACATAGTAGTTTGTTTTTAAATATTGTTGACAGCAATTGCCAAATATTCATAATCAATCAAATATTTTGACATTTCTTTAAGTCATATCTATATGTAGACAGCCATGTACAAAGTATTTTATTACATACGAGTACATATGGCGAAACATAATGACGTCGCCTGGGCTTTTAAAAGATATTATACTTTAACTCCTCTGTGAGTTATTATGTTTGTAGAATACAGTGCCGCAGGAATGCCCATAAATTGTACAATTGAGGCGGTTCGCCATGTTTTACCGCAATGCAAACCAACTGGTGAATACAAAAACAAATAAAAACAGCGGAAAATATTATACCCATCAATTCTCATTACAGATTACAGCGTAAGTATTAATCCTTGAAAAAATCTCTTACTATTAATATTTTAGCTGTAAAGCTTAACCAATGAAGAATTTTTTTCTAAACTAAAAAAGTAAAAAAACTAAATGTGACTTGGGCCTAAACTTCAATACACAACACATTTACATACATAGTGGGCGTGGCAGATACACGATTATACACACTCTGAGTGTAGCCTCTTGAAGAAGGGTTTTACAATGACTACAATTACAATGTATGAGTAAATTGAATTGTGGGCGTGCCTCTTATACGAACATTTTTTGCCACTTCGTTTGAAGGAGTAATTATAAATATGTATACATGCCCACAATGTACAAAAAAGGCGTCAGGGACCCTACAAAGTATTTGTATTCTGGATCAACATCAAAAACTGAGTTGATCTAGACATGAATGTTCATGTATCTGTCTGTCAGTCTGTTGCTGGCATTCTCGCCGTAATAAATGTTGAAATATTGAACTGGAATTTCCTACAGATACTTTTAATTTCTGCACGCATGTGGTCAATCGACAAAAGTCTGTTTATCTGCCACAAAAATTAACTTGCAAGCTGATACGTAATACATTCACTATTAAAGAATGTAATAATAGAACTGCCAGGGCCACTGTTTTTATGTAAATATGGAAAGATTTGCTTTATGATTTGACCAGAGACAAAGTTAGTTTTAGCACTAAAGGGCATATGATCGATTTTGCCTAATGTCAATGCCAGCCAACCAGCCATCAGAGGAGGAGCATAATCATTGGTTAAGTCGAATTAAATGTATAGGGGTCATTGGCCTACTGCAATTGTTTGGCAGGCTATGTAAAACTCTTCGAATGATTGTTATAATCCGAAAATACGAAATGTCAGAAGTGACTTTTATTGAAATGCCAACATTCAACCTGACTTGCATCATTTTGTTTTGTTTTGTTTTGTTTTTTTAACCAATTTGTGTTATTGATATTTCTTTCATTCACTCCACATGGCTCGTTATTGTGATTATTTTGTTTGAATATATTTGAAAATGTAGAGAAACATGTGCTACATGTTGCTTAAACAATTATTCATGACATTTGGCCAAAATGTAATTGTCTACTGTACTCGCTGCAGGGAGAGTTTTAACCATTTGTGTTTAGCTGGCAAAGTTTACCTTCTTTTGCGGTGAATGTGTGAAATGAATAATTACTTTTTAATGTGGAAACAATGCGGCAGCTTAAAAAGCGCTACACTTTGATCGCTTAACAATGTACAATGGCCTCCTTTGTGGTTCAACTTCATAATACCAAACATGCACACACACACACGCATACATCGTGTGTACAATCTATATAATTACTCAATCATGTGTTGCTCTCCTTAAACTTTTCTTGCTATTGCGGCTGTGTAAGTAAACACATTATACAAACATTACAATTACAAAAATATATTGTACATCTAACGCACAGTGTGGAGTGTATGTAAACAATATGTGCTTTGCTCCATTGTTCTTACCATTATGGGGGCTTTAGTGTGCGAAGAAAACCTTAAGCTTTAGTGTAAGCATACAAACAATATTCAAATATGTAGTACAACAATGACATTTGAATAAATATTTGACACCAATAAAGGCGAGGCACTGCCTTCTTAGTTATTTCGTAAAATATCTTTATATGGAAAAGTGTTCTAAAAATGGTACGATTGGATCCAAATTCTTTACGTTTAATTATTAAGCTAATTCACTATTCGTCAGCAAATTTTATTATACAATATTGAAAATTGCGATTTTTTGCCATATAACGACTTATTTAAAATAAGAAATTTATAAGGGAAGGGCTGCTAAAATTAGTCCGAACGGATGCAAATTTGTTTTAGTTAAATGTTATACAAATTAACTATAACGCACTAAGTTTAATTAAAATATATTGAAAATTGCGAATTTTCATCGTGTAAAGAAACAAGGGTGGGGCCCTAAAAATGGTCCATTTTAAACCATTTTTAATTTTGCTCATCTTTGGGTCAAGAAACGTCCTTGTACCAAATTTCATCGAAATATCTTACAAATTGTGCTCAAAATACGCAAAAATTTACATGAACACACAACAGTATGTCTGTCCGGGTCATGGTTAAATCAATTCATATTCTGTTTCTGATCTGATCGGTATAATAAAAGGTGATTTTATATTTAGCCATTTAGGAGTTACAAACATTTGCCACATGGTTTGATGATATTTATTTAGTTAAAAAGTCCAAGACCATGGTACAAGCTTTCCATCGAATTTGAAACACATATCAAAAATTGCGACCAATACGTTGATTACAAAAAATACATGGACAGACAGACAGATTCACATTTACATTCTGATCTCATCAGTATAATTAAAGGGGGGTTTGGCATGATTTCAGTAACTAATGAGTTAAACATTCAATGAATCATATTCAATTCGATTCAAGGTCATTACGAACTACAATGCTTTCATAATGAAAGTCTAACCCAAATGAAAATTCCTTCTACGTCACTAGGCACTTTTCCCGCACTGCACATGTAATAAAAATTTTGAAAGAAATGCAATCTGGTTAAAATTAACCCATTAGCACAATAGAAGGCTCTTTATAAAACCAATACACATTTTGATACAACTCCCATTCGACAACAGAAATGCTTAATAAGTAATAGTGTGTGTGTGCGTATGTGTGTGTGTGTGTGTGTGGAAAGGGTCTTTGTGCTGTAGAGAGCATACGTATCTTATTACTTAATCGCAATTAATTTGTCAAAAGGAAAGATCACAGATTGCAAGGATGTATAGCAACGAGATAAACTCCAACGTATCGACAGATGATCTTTTCTATGATCACACTCATTCCCTCACACTTTGCGCGAAGGTACACTTGGTACTTGTGCACTCCTCAACTCATACGTTCCCATTTTGTGTTACTTTGTGTGGTAATGCATGGTTTTAAATCCAACTAATTTCTTCGAGTCTTTTGCCGCCTTCGCCGCCTTCAATTATATTCGATTACCGAAAGAAGAGAAACCCAATGCGGCCTGTTTACAAAATACGAAGCGTTGAGTTTACAAAAAATTCGGCACCTTTTGGTAAACATGAGCCATTTGAATGATGAATACACGCATCTTCTTCTTATTTCTATGCTTTAATTTTCACGTTTTTTTTCATTCCTTGCTTTGTTTTTTTTCTAATGGAGAAAAAGAGTTTTTGACGAATGTGCGACAGATTGGTATCATTTTACATTTTACACATATGATTAAAACAGTGAAAGAGAGAAGGAGATGAGAAGATCATGGGGCAACCAAAGAAAGGATTACACATAACATGATTATCCTTTTTTCTTTCTGCTTTGCTTTGTTCTGCCATTGGTACCTATGCGTTTAGGTAACTTTAGAATTTATGCTCAACAATATTCCTAGAGAAGAATAATTAGCAGAACGCCTTCTCATAATCAAATCGCATATGTTTTATTTTCCTTTATCCTACACGCTCGCGTATATCTACCCAAACACATACACACATATATGTAATTATTAAATATACATTAGCTATTAAATAGACCGCCACATATGCCTGGTACGCTAAGGACATGTATGGCACTCACATGTATTCGTGTATGTGCATACATACATTTCCATATGCGATAGAAATTATTCATAGCTTTAACAAATCATTTACAAATATTTTGACTGTTGTTTCGCAAAATGTTGATCAAATATTGACGCACAGCCTTTCAATATTATTATACACTCCGCACAAGTTGGGGGGATATATCAAGTTTAACCTTCCATTCGTAACACCCAGAAAGGAAGCGTCAAAGGCTCTACAGAGTATACACGAATCAAAAATAAAAACTAAGACAATCTAGAGATGTCCGTCCGTGTGTAATACATCTGTCTGCTTCTAACATTATCACAGTTTTAAATTTTTTAGATACTGAGCTGATATGCTTACACTTCTAGTTTCGCTATATAAATTGGACAAATCGGACAATCGTTCAAGAGCCACGCCCTCCATAAACTAAAATTTACATTTGATATATACATTTATCTGCCAAAAGTGGGTGTGGTCATATAACAGATTTACAAAAATCCATGCCCAGCGTAAAACTTGTCTTACCAGCTTGATACGTAATACATGCAAGGCGTAATAAGATTTGGCCTAAGTGAAATGTACTTTTTATACTCTGCACCACTTGCGGTAACGAGTATATTAAGTTTGTGTGAACATTTGTAACTCTTTAACGGCAAATGCCACGCCCACCTTCAATGATACCGATCGATTCAGAATCAAAATCTGAATCGATTTAACCGTGTCCGTATGTCCGTCTGTCCACGTCGCATTTTTTGAGATATTTTGATAAAATTTGGTACAAGGACATGTATTGAACTAAAGAAAATGAATGTTGAAAATGGACTGAATTGGAACGTTTTTAGAACGCCTCCTCATTTAAAAAATTTTTTGATTTCAAAAACTAATAAAAAAAATTTTTGACATTTAAAATTTTGAAAGTTTTCACTTTTCAGAGAAAAAAATTAAATTGAATAATATTTCAAGTGGTGTAGGGTATTTGATGGTCGGTTTGACCGACTATATTATTTTCACTTGTTTTACTTGTATATTTAGTAACACACTGCGTAGTAAAGGAGGACTTTAGCAAAAAAAAAAAACCTTTAATTGATATTTTTTACTTGTTTGGCAATAAATTTTATTTTATTCGAAGGACTTAACTTGGCATTAATTGGGAAATATCAGCTATGTTAGGTAAAATTAGTTGTGTTGTTGTTATGATTATAAATATTTACAGGGTTGCAAGGTCTTGAACGCAACCTACTTCCGCTTAACTGTGAGAAATACCACTTGTAGCTCATTAGTAACTATACACCGCCATCTAAAGATGACCCCTTGTTATAACTAATAAGAAATTATACAGTCTTATGAGCATAACAATATTTTTTAACCGCTTGAGAGAGAAAGATCCCATTGAAATTTCAAATAAACCATAACTACACACTCGTACAATCGTACAATCAATTTTGTACCCTAAGTAACTATCTGGTTAAAATAATATTGTACAGTAACGAAATACAAACTAGAAGAGGGGAACGTTTGCAAACATTACAATAATAATTAAGTATCATAAACGTTACAAGTGAAGCGGATTCTTGATAATTGAAGCCATTGATGACCTGGTGTGAACGTTAGCACATGTGTCCCCTGGCAACTATTCAATAAAACTAGAAACCAAAAAAATCACGTGTATATGTGTATGTGTATACATAACAATATCGAAATATCAAACAAAAATCAAACGCACAGTACACCTGTTCCAAGTTATTTAGTGATTTTGGTTTACACTGTCATACGTGAAGCTTCACTTGTATTGATTACGTTCAAAAAGTCTGTCACAGTACAGAGGAAGCGTTAGTCTATTTTTGGGCGTACATGTGCTTATGTGCTAGGTAGAGAGCTTCTTTAAACAAGTTCTTTATGTAGGTAGCAATTGTTACGTTATTACTGTTAGAATCTCATCTTTACGCACTCTTGAGTTGCAGTGATGGGGATATTCTGAGTTTGCCATTGCATTTACAACACTAAGAAGGAGGCGTTATAGACTCTACAAAGTATATATATATTCTTGATCAACATCAAATACTAATTCGATCTATATATGTATGTCCGTATGTCCAGGTGTCCGCATGTCTGTTGGTAGCACTCTCATGATTGTAAAATTTGAGATATTGAAATTTTTTACAGACACTTCTAGTTTCTGCATGCACATCTCTCTTTAAATTGGGCAAAATCGGTCAAGAGACACGCCCACAATCGACAAAAATCTATATATCTGCCACAAAAATTGACCTATGAACTTGAGATTTAATGCACATCTTAATAGTTATACCATTTATCGATGTATATAGATGTGATGATAAGATCTAGTTTTTTCACTTATTTCTTATAGCAAAATTTTATAATAATGACAGCAACATATTAACACGGACGGCCAATATATATCAAGTCAGAATATAATGCTGATCAAAAAGATTATAGGATCTATGTCTGTTTGAAGTCTGTTTTTCAATGTTCTAAACGTTTTAACGCATTTAGTATATATTATATACATATACGCGCCATCCCAACATGTTTGATATAATTGAAGCAATTACAAACACAACTTTCTACAAATATTTGAATTCTTCAAGATTTTATAACTTTAACTTTATACCTTAGGGCCGCACAAATAGGGTGTAATCTCTTACTTTTTAACATCATTGTAAAGGGTAAATAAGGTAAAAGCAAGGACCACACACCATGGGGCACTTCCTTAATCCATCAAACCATAATGTATAATATTTTTCACTATTTTGTGAACCCGCCTTAAGGATATAAGACATTCTATCTACGCTATTAAAACTCATGAGATAGAAATCTTGACTGACTTCCTTGTAAAGACACACAAACACACACTCACATACATCCAAACAATCACATTATTAGTGCACATTAACAATTCGGTATGCAACGGTAACCAAGTTATCTTAAAGGAGACATGCTAACCGAGTATTTGGTGAAGAAAACTGTACAAACTTTATCAGTGATGTACGCACCGCATGTTACATTAAAATACACTACACCCATACATGCTTATTAAGTTTATACAATACAAACAGTAGGGATGTCATTTAGAAATATTCGTGTGGAAACATTGTTTTGCTGATTAGTGTGATTGTTTATGAAATACCTACTGAAAAATTGCTTCACTTTGGATTGAAACTATATAAAGTTAGAAACTTGATGATGCCTTATGCTCAATTTATTGAATGATTTAAAATATTCTTTAGCAATATGTTGTATATATGTATATATGCCTTCATTTTCTATTAGACCTAAATGTTTAAATTGTACGTACCATTAGTAAATATAATTGTAATACCACCTATGGATTAAACATAAGATATGATGAAAATGTTATAGTCGGCCCAGCCCTCCACCATTTGGTCCCTTAAATTAGGCTCCAATTATCTTCGTTGTATCAATAAAGGCGAGGCATTACCCTATAAGTCACTTCGAGAAGTGTCATTATATGGAAAGGGGTTCTAAAAATGGCCCAACAGGGTGCAAATTTGTTACTATCAATTATTAACTAAATTAACTATGCTTCACCACACATTTGGTTAAAAAAGTTTAAAATATAAATTTTTTGTCATATAAAAGCTTCCATCATAATATTCCGATTCGGTTCATTTCCAGTAGGCTTTCTTTTTGATAAATATTTCAAAAATGCCATCTGTAGCTTGCGCACAAATTTACTTGGTCATACACACGGACAGACGGACAAACGGATGTAGTTAAATGAATTCAGATTCTAGTTCTGAATCGATCGGTATCATTGAAGGTGGGTGTGCTATTTACCGCTCAAAAAAGGTGTAGGGTATACATATAAACTGACAGATATTATAAGTCTTAGTAGCCTGAGGAATAAAAATGTTCACCCATGCTTTCTAATACGTTTCATTTTTTCTATGGATAACAAATCAAGTCCTACACAATAGATAAACCAAATCCTAACGAACGTTTACATTATTCTCACGATTATTTTTTATTTTTTATTTATAAGCCTATAACTAGGCAGTATTTATTTTATAAAAACAAAGTTTAAGTTTATTGAGACTTTCTTATTATAAAAAACGGTTCAAAAGTAAAAAAAAAAAAATTAAGTGAAAATGTTATAGTCGGGCAAGCCCGACCATAAAATACTCTACACCACTTGAGATATTATTCAATTTAATTTTTTTCTTTGAAAAGTGAAAAACTTTATTTTTATACCCTGCACCACTTGTTTGTAACTCCTAAACGGCTAACGCCACACCCACCTTCTGTTATACCGATCGATTCAGAACCAAAATCTGAAACGATTTAACCATGTCCGTATGTCCGTCTGTCCATGTAAATATGTGCGTAAGCTACACGTCGCATTTTTTGAGATATTTTCATAAAATTTGGTACAAGGACATGTATTAACCTAAAGAGAAGCCCTGTTGAAAATGAACAGAATTGAACCATTTTTAGAATCATTCTTCACATAACCACCTTTTATAAAAGAAGTTGTTTATAAGGTAAACCATTCGGAATTCCTTATTTGACAAAATTTTGTGAAGATTATTAATTACTTAAGCCAAATTTAAACTCGATCAGACCTTTTTTCGAACCTCTTTCCATATAATGATATTTCACGAAATGGCGCAACTTTGCATTTACTTGTAGCACTAAGTGGTGTAGAGTATTAAATGGTCGGGCTTGAGTGACCATAACATTTGCACTTGTTTTTTTAGCCCTGAGAGATGTTTGTACCAAAATTACAGTAAGGACACAAGTGCTTTTTTTTGTTATATAATTTATTTTTGTTATTCTACTAATCGTTCAACACATTTATGTATTTATATGTTTATCAATAGAGATGTTTAATTAATGAAAGACAATTGATTTATGTTGTTCAGTTCGTTTGTTTGTTAAAAATTGAAGCGGTGTCAGTCTTAAGATTGTGTGGCGTTTACTGCAACGAGAGAGAGAGAAAGGGTTAAAATAATGTATATAGAACGAACACTTTGCATGTACACTTTACCTAAGTTATTATCATTATGGCTGCGATCATCTTTACTAAGTGGTTCATCACCCTGACCTTCACTCCTCTCTCGAATAGGTTCTGCTGGTCTGTCCTGTTGCAAATCATCGTTGGATAACTGACTTGGAATATCCGAATCACTTAATTGATTGCCGGACGTTACGTTGGAAGTATTGTAGTTGACATTCGTAGTGTCATCATCCGATTTCTTTATATGCAACATATCGATTTCGGTAACATCAACGTTCGGCTCCTAACAATGACATGAAATAAAATTGAAATTCGCACCTAATTGATGAACGAACCGTTGATACCTTTTCCAAAGCAGCATCGGAAACATTGAGGTGAAACTTATCTTTGCACAGTTTAGTTAGCAGTTCAATACCCTTTTCTCGACAGTGACCAAAACGATGCTCCCAGGCATCAAGCAAACGGTTGTAGTAACGGGGATTTTCAATAAACTTTAAGTAATTGTATGTACTGGGCGTGGGAAATATACGCTCCAAAGGACTGCAGCGGGCCAATTCGTCTTCGGTCACCACCAAACAGCGCACATCGTCGGGTAACAAATTTTCCAATATGTTGTCCAAATACTCCTCACGAAACTCCACTGAACGGTTTGTGAACTGATTGTGTTTGCGCACTTCTTCTGTCGTTAGACATGTGGTAAAAATACGCTTATCATGACATAATGGACCCTCCAACTTCAATTCATGCAATATCTCCCGTTGGGTCTTCTCTGTTATTTTTGGTGGCACCTAACCCACATAACCCACATATATGCGTCATATAATATATAGAGTGTGCCAAAGCGTTCAAGTTTACCTGGTATAGGGCGGTATTTAGAACAGCCTGTATGAGAGGTCCCTTCACGTGCAAATCTAACGGCAGTTCGGAATGCAGCGATGGTGATATATTTATCTCCAATAACCACGGTATCAAGTTTTCGTCCAACAGTACATCAAAGCCAAACAATTCAAAACAATTGTAACGAAAATTTACGTTTTGACGGTACATGCGGTTCAGGCCCGCCTCACCGCTGACTATCGCCTTTATCACTAAATTGCGCAAAGTCGCCCAAAGACGCTTCGTGTTCACTCCACGTGCCTCCAGGCAGGACCACAACGACTGCAACGTCCACTTGTGTCCTTGGCAAGCATTGAAATCCTCATTTTTGGAATAATTTTGCGAAAACTTGTTAATGCTATAATTGGTTAGATGCATGCAACGCTCATCCAGGCTATTCAACTCTGAGCTGTATTTTACTGCGGCACAAATCATCCAATTATTTGAAACTATGAAACTAGATCATTTTCAAATCAGTTACCTGAAGCGAATCTGGCCAAACCATCCTTATACAAATAGATACGCAAAGGGTTAACAGATGTCAACACCACATAAATACGCATATCGAACTTATTATCATTAATCAACAACGGACGCTCTATGTACCTGCAAAAAAGTAGAAATTCGAAATAAAATCGTAATAAAATGCACTGTTTGACTGGACTTGACTGCGCACTCACTTTTGCACTACCAGAGGACGATCTTTGGGGAACTGGGACCATTTATTAACAATACGAATACCAGTACCACGAGCACTAGCTGGGGGCTTAACAATCCACTTCGTTAGACGGGATGCATTTTTAGGCCACGCCTGCCGTAAACTCTCCAAATCATCAGGCATAACATACGATCTAAAAGGGAACAAGTCAGAAAGCTACATTTGGCTTGGGCTTCGTTAATTTGTGGACGTGGCAGTTACAGTTTTCCGGGTGCGTTTTTTTTTTCTTACTTTTTTTGTACCCTGCAAAACTTGTGGCAGACCTACATGCACTTATATCGACCGATTCTGAATCTGTATGTCCGTCTGGTCTGTCTGACCATGTGAATTTGTGCACAAGGTTTTGGCAACAGATATATCGATGGCGCGTCTTTATCTAAAGATGTGCTCTCTTGGATCATTTTTAGAGCCCGCCTCATTAAATGTTTTCATTTTAAATAAAATTTGTTGCAGAATAGTTAATTAGCTTAATAAGTGGCTGTGACAAATTTGTGTCCTATCGGACCCTTTCCCAACAGTAATCAGTCAATCATTCACGAAGTGTCTTATCTGGTAAAGCCTAATTTAAGAAGCTAAGTAGAGTAGTGTAGGATATGTTATAGACGGGCTGCTCCGACAATAACAGCATCATCATCATCATCATTTGGTTGGTTTTTGATTTCATATTAAACTTTCTTTAAACTCACTTTTGCATGAAACCAAATTCCTTAGTACCGTATTTTTTCATATTCTGCTGTATACTGCGCCACATAGTGTCCTTACGACCGATACGAAATGAACCCGGCATATGGTTGTACTTCTGATGCGATCGTATGGTGCGAAAGCCGGGACTCTTCATATGCTTCTCCCATATGGCCATCCAGTCAGTGGTGTCTAACGCATTAGACAGAATGAAATTTTTTAATACTTATCGACACTGTCCAACTTACTCTTGATAATACGAAAACCAGAATTTAATACAACCCGTTTCACAATTTTCGGCATAACTGGGCTCAGTTTCCATTTAAGAACTTTATGTAATTGGGCCGGCATGGTAGGTCCCTTTTCAGCATGTGAACTGAAGTTCAGATAAGGCGGTATATTGGGAAAAAGACTGGGTGTGAGTATCTCTTTGGGTCGATAATAATCAGACTGTTGAGACTTTTCAGTGTCGTTGGTTAGCATACTTTCCTCTGACCACCGACACCGAATATTTTTACTCTGCTGAACCGTCTGATGGGCATCCAGCTCCAGATAGAATGGTTCCCCTGTATACTCTTCCTCAGAATCGGTATCCGTATAAGTGGTAACATCATCTATGGCTGTAAATCGGATCATTGCTCATATTATACTTGAAATCATTTTAAAAAAAGGGCCTGAATAACTTACCCCCACACGGATCATCATCGGCTTGGCCATGGTGATGCTGTCCATCGTTGCCGTTTTTTGCTAAAGAAACACCAACATAATTACTATAATCGCCCAGATATGCACGGGTCATCATCATACCGTGTACTGAATCTTTGGGCCTTCCCGGCGTCAAATAGTTGGCGGCATAAAAGCTTGCTTCATAAGCTGTTGTCGCCGATGACTTCGTTAAGCCATTTTGTGTTAGTATTTTAGCTTTCTCTTCGAATTCATGCCCGTTTAAAAGACTACTAGCATGGAATTGATTAACAATGATCTTCATATTGGGTTTAGTGGGTGCAGTGGTTGCGATTGAGGTATTATGGTTAGCGTGACTGTGTGCGGCATTAGCACTTGCATTTGTACCACTTTGTACGTGGGAGGTAGCCCCTTTTGTGGGACTATTTTTGCGCGTAACTGGACTTTTACTTGAACGCTTAGCATGGCCTGACGCTTTATGGGCCGCATTAGTAGGCGAATGGTCGCGTGGACGCTTTAAATGCAACTTTTCGTGTTAATAAAGCAAAGTGCGCGCAGACACACATACACAAACAAACAAACGTATATGAACAATATGTGCATGAAAAACAATAATACATACAAACAAACAAAAAACAAAAAACAAAAACAACAACAACGCATAAACAATGCTGACGATATTAGTGACCTCAGCCAAGGCGGAGATGAATATAAGAAAGCGTTAGTATTGGTTCCAAAGTGGTCACATAAACACATACATTCATTCCAAATGGGCTCACTCTCATTATGCGGTTGCTATATATACATTCGTTAATCCGACTAATGCAATTTTTAAACAAAATTGTAATTGCTGGTCTTCCTATTGTCATCAAAAAAATGCACACGCAGTGTGAACCATCGCTTCGATTCAATAATTGCTGCTGTCCGTCCGTCATTTGCGAGTTACAAGGCACTTCAGTGCGTAGAGTACTCAAAATTTAGGAAAAGTCAAATGAAGTTTCTTCAAATACTGGTTAGTTTGAAAGGTAGCGGACTCATACGAAATTTTGTTTTTTGAATATTTTTGTACAAAACATCACTTCCATCATTATGTAATATTATGCAAAAATAGGTCGCGATTTAACAAACCAGTTGAAATGTTAAAGTCGATTAAGCCCAACCATTTAATACCCTACGTGTCCACCATTATGCAACAAATGCGACCCATTTTGTGAATTATGTTTCATATGGAAAGAGGTTCTAAAATTAGTCCGATCAGGTTCAAATTTTGTTAAAAAATATTAATAATTGTGATTATTAACCATTTAAAGACTTATTTAAAAACAGAGGACGTTCTATGGGGAGAGGTTATAAAAATGATACAATTTGAATCATTTTCAAGAGAGCACATCTTTAGGTAAAGACACGCCCTTGTACCAAATTTCATCGAAATATCTTAAATATTGTGGCCAAAACCTTGTACGAAAATTTACATGGTCAGACAGACGGACTGATTGATTCAATGAATCAATTGAAATAATTGAAAATGGGTGTAACATTTACCGTTAACGAGTTACAAACGTCCACACAAACTTAATATACCCTTCGCCACAAGTGATGCTGTTAAACAAACCATACTTTAGTAAAATCTAAGATGGGGGGCGCAGCACTTATTAACACAATTTATCATAGCTAGCATACATCATGTTAGCACAGATACTTCTTTAATTAACGTACTTAGCTTACCTGGTTATTGGATACGTGGTGTGGGGCATCTTTGGCAGCTTCAATACCGGCCAGTGTACATCCAACCCGGACACGCTGTTTACGATCCGTTGGTGGCGTTACTTTACGTTTCACTTCAAGGTTTTGATGTGCCGAAGAAGATGCCCCCAAAACAATCGCTTTATTGGTAGCAGTCAGTTCAGCTACGCGCGACATTTTCGCATTGTGCCCGTTCTCCAGTTGGCAGCCCTGCGGTGTATACGCATGATTGTGAGAGGCCAACAGTTGCTGCGGGTAATGCTTCCTCACGTGCATAATATCACGATACATTTGCACCTCTTCCAACCACGACTCGTGAAAGTCTAGAATTTCAAGGCTCTTCTTGTGGCTACCGCCACCAGCCGTTGCTGCACTGCTGCGACCACTACTAGCATTCTCTTTCGTGTGTTGATGGTAATGGTGGTGGCGTTGATGATGATGATGATTGTGCCCTTGTTGTTGTTGATGATGATTTTGATGATTTTGATTGTGATGATGATGATGTTGATGTTGGTGTTGATGTTGATGTGGATGTGGATTTTGATGTGGATGTGGATGTTGATGCTGATGTTGATGTTGATGTTGATGTTGATGTTGACGCTGATGCTGATGTTGATGTGGATGTGGATGTGGATGTGGATGTGGATGTGGATGTGGATGTGAATGTTGATGTTGATGTTGATGTTGATATGATTGATGACCGTGCCCATGCCCATGCCCATGCCCATGCCCATGACTGAATGCATTCTGAATTAAAATCTGAGCGCCACTTACACTCGTGCCGTTGTCTTTTATCACATGCGGAGGCTGTGATGGACTGGTTCTCTTCTCACTTATAGATGCCATAAATTTTTAATTCACTTTTAATTTGGATTTCTGTAATCAAAATAAATGTAATGAAAAAATCATTCAAATATTACGCCACACAAATAATAATGTAATAATGTAAAAATTCGTTTCAATGGCAATACATATTTAGTTATTAAAGAAAATGACTCTGGCTCTTGTATTCCTGCCGCTGTGTCATGACTTAAATGTTAAGCAACCGCAAATGCAACTGATTTAATCTATTTTGAATGTGGCACTAACCCAAAAAGCGATTTTCTTTCTCGGCGATCAATCGATCGATCAATTTATATTAAATGAGTATGAGCGCGAAAACGTAACGCAACTTTGCGCATTGTAAATGCAAAAACAAAAACATTATGCCGTTAAATGCAAAAACAAAACGATGATCAATAGTTTAGTTTGTTTATAGTTTGGTTGTCGTGTGATGATTTTCGTACAAGAATAGGTCAATGGAGGCCAACAACAGAATCTTTTGGCTCTGATAGAGATATTGTGGCAAATTAATTATTCAACAAGCGTGCAGGTATGAGACATATGTACAATCTGGCATAATAACGGTAGTACATTAGACGCCTTCCATCTGGAATTTGTAAAACAATTGTCCGTAAGATAATGTCTCTCTCAGAATTACGCATTATTCTAGTTTCATATTGGACAGTCAACTACGTAATACGTACTACCTACTTACGTTACGTTGCGTTACGTGACGGAAATATACGGGACGGGCAATTACCTGTCCTTGAAAATGAAATCTTTAGAAAGATTTTTTTAATGCCTTATCAATGGACTGGCAAAAGGCTAAAGGCGACAGGTGTTTCGATATAGTAGTAACACTTGGTGTGGTGTACTTCTATTACCTCATCATTGGGGTGCATGGTTAGCACACGCGTTAAGGACGCAATCTACATAAACAGTTTTGTACTGTTCCTCACGTCACACACAAGACTGCTTATTGCAATTATTTGCGATATAAAATGCTTGCGTGCTTTTTATTATTGTCATTATTGTCATTGTTATAGATGTTGTTGTTGTTGTTGGCAAAAAAAAATTTTTTTTTTTTAATTACTTAGAGAGAAAACTTTGCTAAAGTGGCGAATTTATTCTCTTTTAATGCCGGTCACTCTCACTTACCGTCTCACACATGTATACCACACAGAAAATTTTGCTGAATTTGTTAGTAAAAATATTCCTTTTTTGTTCGTGTTGGTTTTTTTTTGACATTGAAATTTCTTTATGAGAATAAAATCCAAAAGCAAGTGACAACAAAATTTGCACGGTTTACTGCCTTAGAATAAATATCTTACACAGCAAAGTACAAGTAGGCAATATCAGTCAGAATTATAAAAAAACATTTGGATACAACAACACCTAGCCGAAAACAATCAAAATTACTGATTGAGTATATTGTATGGGTGTATTGTAACAGTAGTAGTCAAAATCATTAATCGATTTCAATATTCACCAAAAGATCATTCAAAATAAGCCTCTACTTTAACGTTGTTGGCATACTTTCAGAATGCGAAAAAAAATTTTAATCAACTTAATGGTATTTAAACACAAATGATTTTTATAGAAATTTACCACACACACCCACCGTTATTTTATGGCTGACACGCGTTTGCCCCAATTCCAATTAATTATCCTGCCAATCGAACAGCTGTTTTTTCATAAACATCTGTTTTTACGCAAAGCGCATTATCTGAGATAAATATAATATATTAACAAGATAGAAAAGTTCGGTTACGGCCGAAGCTTAAATGCCCTCCACCTTTTATAACCCTCTAAATAATAAATTCCTATTGCATTAGATTGTGGCGTTTACATTATTATAATTCAGATGATTTTTAAACAACAAATAGTGTTTTTTTTTAATTATAGGCGTTTGCGTTATTCAATCACGCCCATTTTTGGCATAGTGTTGGATAACGGTGCCACTTATATATATACCAAATTTCAACTTGATAGGCATAGTATTGTGTAATATATAATTTTTTAAAGATACAATTTTTTCGAGGAATGTTGAGATTTTCGTTTATTGTGGGCGTGTCTCTTAACCGAATTTGCCCAATTTCAATACAGAACAGTGTAATTGAACTAAGAACACGTATGCAACGTTTCAATTTGATATCTCAAAAATTACGACCCTGAGATTGTAAACAAAAGACACACACACGGACAGACATGTCTCAAACGATTTCTCTTTTCATGCTGATTAAGAATACATATGGTTTGTGGGGTCTCCGAGGCTTTCTGCGATGTGTTGCAAACGGATGATCAAAATGAATATACCCTCTTCCCTAAGGTGGAGGGTATAAAAATGTGGCATTCCAAATAAAAAATTAAAGGCTTTCCCGTTTGTCTAAATAGGATTCCATTTGGAACATAACATATATCTATATATATATATATATGAACCCAACAGCAGCAGACTTGATTAAAATTTCACAACAATGCAATATTACTGTACAAGTCGTTAATAATAAAAAGTATTCTAAATTTTTAATTCGAACATTTATCGCTATGCTTAAAGAAAGGCACAAAAAATATATCTAACATCATTATATAAATGTCATCAAGATTATATAGAAATAGAAACACTAAAGCTAACGGTTTAGGCTTAAAACATATCGAACAAACATTATATTTTAATGTATTTAAATACATTTACTCTGATTTGATACTTGTACGCAGCAATGCAACAATGAATAGTATATGTTTTAGCTATAACATAATTGCGCTATCTGATTTGTGAGTTTGGCAACCCTAATACTATTTAGAACCTAAGCATTATTAAAAACAAAAATATTTTATCGCGTTTAAAGGGTTTTCCCTACTTTATATTTACGATTCCATAAATAAAAAATAAAATATTTGTTAAATAAGTAAAAGGAGACCATGTCCAAAATCTATTTAATACCTGTGACAGTGTTTCTGTGGTTTCAAGTAACGTTTATAGTAATGTAAGGCATCAAAAAATTGTAAAACTTTTTTTTTTTTATCTTATTTATGCTGATAATTATAATGGACGTTTAAGATATATTGCAGCCGTTCTGCAGAGACATGTGGTGCCAACAGTGCCCTATATTAGCGATGCAGCCACCTATTCTCCAGAAAGTTGTGTATTTGGCCAAATGATAAACATGGGAAGTGTTTTATGTGAGTATAAGATGTCTAATAAAATATATGAAAAGAAACATACACACAACCCTTTTAGTGGGCATAACCATTTACATACGTTACCGTCAAGTGTTGCAATTGTTTGAGCATCACTCCGATCTGGGTGTCAATCTTTTGCGTTATAATCGTATAGCGGTATGGCTTGGTTTGGTGTCCTGCGTGGGCATTAGCATAGTGGCCAATTTTCAGGAGACCAACGTACGTATTGTCCACCTAGTCGGCGCATTTTTTGCATTCGGTTTTGGTACTCTATATTTTTGGGTACAAGCACTCATATCATATATGCTATATCCCTTGTCTGGTACGAAGTCACGTGCACATATACGTCTCGGAATGGCTGCATGTTGTACTATATTCTTCATTTTATTGGCTGTGACTGGTATTATGTCGCATATCCTGTTCATGGGGCAAAATCCACGTAAATGGTATAAAAAAAAAATTTACTCAGTTGCCTTTTTCAATATATTTGAATATGTTTTGTTGATCTTGAAGGTATCCCTCGGATGGTGGATGGTATTTTCATGTGGTTAGCTCTATATCCGAATGGATCGTAGCTACCATATTTTCATTTTATATATTAACCTTCACCGATGAGTTCCGAGATGTTCATCTTGACCATCCACCACTCAGATTAATATCATATTCTTTAACTTTGCAGCAAGAAGTGCAAATCGACGCTTAATTCTTAAAATGCTTCAACTGTTACATCATATTATTGTATATTTAAGTTAAACTAAGTTTAAAAGATTGCTTTCTTATATAAATTAAATGACTAAAGTTTAACATGTATTTTATTATAAACATATTTATAATCGCATATAAATAAAATAAACTGCACATTTTGTTATAAGTAAAACCAACTTAATATGTTGAAACCCACTATTAATCGTATAGAAAAATAGAAGCAATTCCGTACATACTCTTCTGTCCCATTATATGCATTTTACATCACGAATCGGACGATCACGATGCAGTCCAGCCCACAATTTACGGGAATATTATTATTAAAAATTATGCGTACAAAAAAGTGTGCATAGTGTTGGAAAATAGGCACGCCCACAACTTAATAAAATAATAAAATAATTCACTAAAAAGGGCGCTACTGTATACCTGTCTGCCTATAGTTTATATACGAACGAAGAGTTTGCACTAAATTTCACTTAAGTTAAACAAAGCGCTTCTACTTTTATGTAAATATTCTATAGTTCCCATGGTGCTTAGAATGAAGAATTTTGACCATTCTTAAATATAATATAGGCATGCACAAACGTTTATAAAGAAAGTAACCAAAAAAAAATAACTCATAATTTATCAAATATATCAAAACTGAAAAGCATCATAACTAGGCCCTCTACATGAGATGGTGGGTATATTAAGTTTGTCATTCCATTTGCAATACACAGAAGAGGGTGCCAAAGTATACATATTCTCGATCAGTAAGTCGATCTAGACATGTATGTCCAGGTGTGTCCGTGTGTTATTGGCACTCCCACGATCGTAATGTTTGACATATTGATCTAAAATTTTGTACAACCATTTCTAGTTTTTGAACGCAGGTCGCTATTTAAATTAGAAAAAATTGATCAAGAGCAAAATTGTGCTATGAAGTTGAAATATACACACAAATGTATTTTTAATAAAATTAGTGATTGCATCGACAAAATAGGCATGGTCCGATGATCCGCCCCGATTACAGACATGCCAACAATTTACAAAAGCCCATATTCAACATACACTAATAATGTACCTACCACGCCCACTATTTGTATGAAGATGTGTAGGGTATTTTAATTTTAGCTTAAGCCAAATTTACGTTTTTAGTAAATATATTATATTGGGATTATTAGCTGCAAACGAATTGACAAACTTAATAGAAAAGATGAAAGCATGTAAAAGTTAACTGTTAAGTTAGCCGTTAGAAATTAATGTACCTTCCTTATTGTATATGTATGATTGTATTGTTGCATTTAATGTTTAAATAGATCGATAAAAGACCCGTTTCAAATATGTTAAATTGTGCAGAATATGTATGTTGGAAAAATGGAATGCACTCTCAGTTCATATATAAAAATATTGTAGAATAGATATGGCCTTCTTACAATTTTTTTGTCGAATAACTCTGCGGCAAGAGTAAGTAAAGAATTTTACAGTAGATCTGTTCGAATTTGGCAGATTATTGAAAAAGAAAATTGTAATAATTTCTCATGCGTGAATTTTAAAAAGCAGCCTTGAAAAGTGGCAGTCTCTTCCATTCCGTTACGTTGAGGAGTCTCCATTGTTGGAGCGCTATGAACAAAATTGGGTAAAACTATAGAATAAATATTTTATAAATTAATTGCATTGTCTTTAAACCGGCTACATCGGCTATTGTGAATGCAGTTTAAGCATACCGTTAAGCCAGCAGAAGTGGCAGCCTTCCCGCCCAGTCAGGGTGATTTTAACTTTCACGCTTGGACGATACAAATCGGAGATGCGGACTTGATGACACTTCAACATGTACGTTTTGATAGGATCTCAATAATATTGACTGAACGTAAAAACTACTGGATATACAAGAGTGACAAGTTCAATATACTTTTAACTGGGTCCAGTGCTAATTTGCCCGCTTCCTACTGTACGTGTTGCTTAGATAGACATTATGAAAAATTATTACTGGCAATAAAGCAACATATGAACAATAGTTATTAACAACAATTGATCGATTGGCATAGAAATTTATAAACGGAAATAAATATTACGATTGCTCGCTATAATATATTGTAAAATAATTTAATTAATTTCAAAATGCATTTTAGCGCTCTTGCTGAAGATCTGCCTAAATTAGCTAGATAACCAAAATATCACAATAGCTTACGATTTACGAGTGTTTGCGCTTTGTGAATTCATGCTTCGTTCTGTTTGGTTCTTTACTTTTAGCTAAAGTTCAAGACACATTTTTTTACATTAAATTGCTGAAGTAAAATAAAAGGTGTGCTTCTCTACACAACATACATAAGCGTTCGGTTAAAGTTCAATTTTGGTTTTGTTAGTTAAATATATTTCTGCTATCGTTTTGTTCTCTGGCTTACGTGCCGTAATATTTTGTGGCAAACCATGCATAAAGCTAATTATGGTACGCAAATATATAATATTTCAGTATGACTATAATCAATAATCGATCAATAAATGTAATTTTTTCCAGTTACAATGTTCCTTCGATTTTTAATTATATGTAAGTTGCTTAGTAAAGTCGACGCATTACAGAACTTGAATTGTACCACTATAAATATGGAACAGGGACAGAACAGGCCAAATTTATCCATTTTAAAATGGGTTCATGCGGTCAACAGCCAACAACTATTAAGTAAAGCCATCAACGGTAAGTTGATAACGATAACGATTGAGGTTGAATGATTTTGTTGAATGTTACATAAATTCATACGCTTCAGATAAAATCGATCTAATTGAAGCAGACATTGTTTTGGGTAAATTAAATAACACGGGCGAAGATATACCGATAATGGGTCATCCACCGGCTAAAAGTTCAGATTTAAGTTTGGTGTCTTTCTTAGAACAAGTGAACGCCTTTAATGCCAACGAGTCGGAAAACATGAAGGGTATAAAGTTGGATTTCAAATCAGTAGAAGTTTTTGAGGGGGCATTAGATATCTTAAAGGAACAAATTTCTCAAGTATGTTAAACCCTTTCCCTAAGGAAGGCAATTGAAAAAAAAAACCCTGCTTTTCAGAAAAATTATCCTATTTGGTTAAATGCTGATATTGTAAAGGGTCCAGTTAATGAAAACAAAACCGAGCCTGTGGATGCAAAACGCTTCCTTGATGGCTGTAAACAATTTCCTAACGCAGGTCTTTCAGTCGGTTGGACCACAAAATGGAGTACAAATTATATTGAAGGATCCTACACATCTGACAACACTGCAGCCATGCTAGACGTATTGAGAGATAATCACATCAAGGAAAGTGGCCACGCCATTACATTTCCAGTGCGTGCTGGTATAGCAGCTAACAGTGTATGCGAATTGTATGATCTGATAAAAGTGCTTGATGCCAATAATGCTACACTTACAATATGGTCAGCAACTGATGATTATGTGAATGTAGAGAAATTACAACAAGTCATTTCATATATTGGTGTTGATAAAATTTATGTGGATGTACCCAAAACTTTGGCAGATCAATTGAATTTAAGCAATTGAAAGAAAGATGGCAGAGCACTCAATATATGACGACATGCAGCAGCCAGTTGGTAAATTCATATATATTTTTATACTCGTTTTACGTTCTTTAATATTATTAATTACGTAGATTCCACTTTCATTACATCCTGCACCACTTGTGGTAACGGTATATTAAGTTTGTGAGGATGCTTGTAACTACTAAACGGCAAATGCCACACCACCTTCAATTATACCGATCGATTCAGAATCAAAATCTGAATCGATTTAACCATGTCCGTCTGTCTGTCCATGTAAATTTGTGCGCAAGCTACAGATCGCATTTTCTGAGACATTTCGATTAAATTTGATGCAAGAATGGGCCCAAAGGGTAACCCTATTGAAAATGAACCGGATTGGACCATTTTTAGAACCCCTCCCCATATGAGATCCTATAAATTTTTGAGAGATTTCGAAGAAATTTGGTACAAGGATATGTATTGGTCCAAAAAGGAACCCTTTTGAAAATGAATAGGATTGGACCATTTTTAGAACCTCTCAAAGAAAAAAATTAAATCAAGTAATATATCAAGTGGTGTAGGGCATTTGATGGTCGGGCTTGACCGATTATAATATTTTCACTTGTTTTATTTACCAATCAATTATTTCTTTCCAACAGTACGTAAAAAATTCTTAAAATATATATCGCTTAAAAACTATGAACGAACATTTTATATATATGCGGAAATAAGTGTTGGTTTTTGATATGATGTCGTTCACATAGTTACAATCGCTTTATGCTCCATAAGGGGAAAATGTTCAACAGCGTTGGTTATATGTTTCACTTTGGAATCGGTCGAATCCTTAGCATTATGAGTACTTTTTATAGTTGGACACTTTAAGAGTCTCTTTTTCGGAGAAGTATTGCAAGTAAGCATTTTAATAGGATAACAGCTAAATAAAATCACACCAAGGGCTAATAAAATTCCACTAAGTGTGTGACCGCATAGTACTAGAAAAGGCACCCACGACAAATCGTTTGCTATTGCTGCCGTAACTGTTACTCTCTGTTCTGCCCACATAATTGGTATAAAAGTACGTGGTATGGTATCAAAGGGTCTAAGAACGGTATTAATTTAATTTCAGAAATGACAGGACAGTCGGAAAATTTTACCTGATATTCTTAATGGGTTCCAGTAGATAATTGGCTTGAAAGCCGCCACCTGCCGCCATGGGTATGCCAGTATTCGGTTCAACAGCCAAAAACATTTCATGCTTTTCAGGATCTGGTTGTAAACCTTCCACTGCCCTCAAATAATAAGGGTCGGCTTCATAGAAATGGGGAAACGACATGTAAAACGATGCATTATATTTACAAGGTCCAATATTAAATATACCCGATCGTTCACACTGATCATTAATACAAAAACACTTATTCTGTGGGTAATCTGTACCTGAAAGTAGAGAACGCTTAATAGTGCTGGGCGAACAGAATGGGATCAAAAATGCCCACCATTATCCAAAACCCTCTTGGAGGCACTAAACTTATAAGCAGTAACCCCGTGAACTTTAACGGTTTCGGTATAATCCAATTCTACCGTCCGACATATATTTGGCACATACAATAATAAAGAGTCCTGTGGTGATAAATTAGGTGGAAAAAATTCACCCATTGACCCTTTTACTCCATCACACTTGCCCTTAAAGAAGCCATTTTGTGTATTGTAATTCCAAGTATAAACGGATCCCATTTTAGCAATACCATCTGCACCCGTATACATGTTAAAGTGGCCATCATAGGTAGCACTGTCGTTGCGCTGCAATCATAAGAGTGAGTCACACAAGAGGGTTTTCCTAATGTACGTTATTTACCCCATAAAGCCAGCCGAAGCGATCATAGGGCACTTGAACCGTTTTGCTAAACATTGACAAAAAACCATTGACGGTTAATAATGGATCATTGTAACCTTTGAATAACCATTCATTGGCCGTTTTTGTAATGGCAACCTCTTCATTGGACATTCGCAAGACACGTTCCACAAGAAGTTTTTTGAAAGCGTTTGCTTCTTTACATCTCACAGCTGCTGCCTTACAAATTAAAACGTTAACCAAAATTGGTTTGCTACAGAAAATGTCTCACATTTCTTACATGGGCGATTGTGTTCACTGTGGTGATTCTATCTTCTAATGAGCCTTTGCTCAGGTCCGCCTCAAAATGAAATTTTGTCTTCTTCCGAAAAGAAACTGAATAGTTGCCGGCATGCCATACAATATTAACCTTTTCCGGCATCTCGCGAAATTTATATGGACCCAATTGCTTAAAATGTGCTTTTCTCGGAGAACCCACGTAAAAGTCCTCGGGATTTGTCCAATTAAATAGATATACATCAAGATACAATGGAAAGGGTGTTACTTTCCAGCCTGCATATGCTCGTGAGTGAGGACTAAGGGCCATTTGCTAATATTTACGAAATCAAAAAAACCAAAAATATAAAACTTGTACTTATTTGACTGTAGTAAAATCTTAAATAGGTTTAACATTTGTGAATAAGTGTCGGTGTGGCCCATATGAATGTGTTAATGGTCAAATTCTAAATTCTCATTGGGCGTGTTCACAATTTCTATCCGGACCATTTATGAGGTATTTAATAAAAAAGGAAACAAGTGAAAATCTTAGAGAAGGTCAAGTCCGACCATTTAATATCCTACTCCACCTAGTTCCACAAGTAAATGCAGGGCATTGCCATTGAAGTGACTTCACGTGCAATAGAAAGTGGTTTTAAATGTAGTCCGATCGAGTTTAACACTAGATTTACGAACCGAGCCAATTTGACCCATTTAAAATCTAATTTATATATATATATATAAAACTATAATATTAATTTTTAAAAACATACTTTGACTTTTATTGAAGTAATGAAATATATGTAAATGGCGATTCCCCTTCCTCACACACCCCTTCATTTCGCATTATCGACTGTGGTATACCTATTTTAACGGTCGTGAGTCAATTTGGCTCATAGAGAGATTTTACAGTTATTATGGCACGTGTCCCGCCCTGGGCAACAATCAAGCAGTACGTGATTTGTTTCTCTTCTATATTCAAAGATGCCTCTGGTCCAACTGCCTGTGCTAAAAGACAACTACCGCTTTCAATTTGATAATTGACGAAAGTGTGATACATACATACGCATACATAAAATCATGTACAGAACTTGAAGCTCGTAAAGTTGTGGACCTTTGTTGCAATTTTATTTGCTGTAGGAGCACATGAAGCAAAAAATTTGAGGCGTTCATATTTGTGGTCAGCGAAGTGCGGTTCGACTTTTTTTGCCCAAACAATGCCTAGAGATACATTTATGGAAATACTTCGGTTCATACGTTTTGATAAAAAAAAATGAACGCGGTAAATGACTAAAAACAGACACATTTGCCTTGGTTTCAAAAATATGGAATAAATTTATAGAGAATAGCCAGGCTTGTTACAAACCTGACGTAAATCGTTGAGCAATTGTTCCCTACTAAAGCTAGATGCCGATTTATGCAATACATGCCGAATAAGCCATAAAAAGAAGTGAATATCTTGTAAACGTTTTTCCTTATATGGGCAAGGAGGAATTGAGCGAATTTGTAGTAACTAAGCTTGTAGAACCATATTTAGGTTGTGGACGAAATATTACCACAGATAATTTTTTTATAAGCATTTCCCTTGCAAAGAAAACTACTTTGGTTGGCACTATACGTTCAAACCGAAAAGAATTACCTAAAATTGCTAAAGCTAAGAAAGATAAGATGACACTGTTTTCTATAAAACTTTATAAATCTAAGAATTTTACCCCGACCCTTTATACAAGCAAGCCTAATAAAACGTTTTACTACTAAGTTCAAATCATAAAAAAATAACAATTAAAAAAAATAAAAAACTTATTCCAGAAACGGTATCCTCTTATAATAGCACTAAGTATGACGTGGATGTACTTGACCGTAAATATTTCGAGAAAAGTTTTTATTTTCCAATTGGCTGAAGAGCTAAGAAGTAAATATAGAGAAGAAGTCGAGAACACTTCCATTTCAATAATAAATATTTGTACTACTGACGAACGGAAGAATTGTCAAGTTCAAGAATCGTGCAATAGAAATATATGTAACAACCTAATAGAATTTTCTTTGCAACAAACATCAATTTTTTCATATGAGTCAAATTGACTCACTTCAGTAAAAATAGGTATATAACAAACATCCGTACACCTAGTGTTAAATCTGGCTCAACCAATTTTTTAAGTAGTTAACGAATTATCGCCACATAAGGATATATATCAAATAAGGGCGCTATATGAAGAGGGTTCCTAAAAATAGTCCAACTTAAACCATTTTCAATAGGGCACGTCTTTGCCTCGTACTAAATTTCATCGAAATAGCTTTAAACTTAAAACTGTACCCACAATCTTCAACACAAATTTACATGGATGCAACAGACGGACATGGTCAAATCTATAAAGAAAGTGAATCTGAATCGATCGGTATAATAAAAAATTATTTTAAAAGTTACGAACAACCGCACAAACTTTACACACTTTTTGGCACAAGCGGTGCAGGATATAAATATTAAAAGATTACTCACACATAATAAATGATAATCAGACATTATTGATTGTCAAACAATTATTGTCTGATTATTGTATGCACTGCAATATACTATTTGCCATCTGTTCAAATACATTTTCACACTCACCTGGCCACGTAGCTGGGTAAATATTGAAATCCATTCGAAATATAAATAGGCCCCAGAAAACATTGAAATAACACCCAAACTCATTATAATAATGCATCGTGTATTCATTCTAAAGCATCAATAGAATGTGTAAAAAAAACTTGACCAAAATGGGCAAAACAAGTAAAAAAACTATATTTGGCTAAGACCACCAAAACTTCCCGAGGTGTATATATATCAATACATCTTCAATACCTTATAAATAATACTGATTTACTTAAGAGGTTGCTCCTCTTTTAGTTTTTGTTGCATGATGGGCGCGTCGCTTGACCGGTTTCACCCAGTTTCAATTAATGAAAACTACCCAGACGTCTCTCAAGTTTGGAAGCAATATCTCAATTTTTGTGACAGACCGTACACACCGGACGGACAGACATGGCTCGATCGAATCCGTATTCGATGCTCATTCAGAATGTATATACTTTGCGGGGTCTCCGACGCCTCTTTCTGGGCGTTGCAAACGTTTGTTTGTTGTGGCGGTTCTTTGAGGTTGAGCCATGTATACAATCGAACGTATGTACTCTTGAGGAAACCATGAAAATATGTTAAAGTCCCCGCTTTGAAAGAAGGGAATATAGAATGGATATTAGCCACTCTCTGACTATACAAAAATACTCTCTGCTTCTATTGAAAAACTGGAAACAAAACACTGGATACTTTATCAGTTATTCATGTTTAGCCAAAAACAGTATTTTTACTCACTTTATTGACTGTCATTTATTTCTTTTTATTATACAATGTAATATAAAATAAAATCCCGAATATTTTATAAAAATATGAAATTCTTAATCGATGGAAAACACACAAACAAATTTTACTGATCGCAATGTTCAAGTGGCACCGTTTCTTATTTAACAACTAAATACTATACAACAAGTCTGGCCGGTGATAAATCAAATGATAATCGAAATGTACAGTTAGTTCTATACGTACATACTATATTTTATAATTTATAACATAAGTGTGAGTGGCTCTCCAGTGAATTTGTTCTTATCGCAATCGACATATATTGCAACTCTCTTGCTTATCACTCTCTCTCTTGAGTGATCAGCTGAAACATACATATATGTACGTCCTGATTCATAGATAAAATAATATATATATATATATCGGTTCATAACACGATACATATTACGAAGACTCGTTTATACTCATGATTAATAAGTTTAGTTAATAAAAGTAGTTAAATTATTTACTACCAGTCAGTGCTTTACAGTTATTAGGTTTAAAAAATCTTAATAACTAATACTCTTATTATTCGAGCATCTAAAATCTAAAGTAAAATGTTAAGAACGTTTAAGCTCATTTTTCAAAACAGAAGGATCACAATAACTATTTTCTTCTCACAATTCCCAATATTTTAAATGATTTCTAGAGCCATGATATAGGTCAATAATGCTGTTGTTATCACAGAGAAGTGAGTGTTTTTTATCCGATTCTTCTTTGTCCTCATCATCATCTTCATCCTCTTTCATGATTTCCAAATGTTGTGGATATTGGTTAAACAAACATTTCTTAACTGGTCGCCATAGTAGGGCAATCGAACTCAGTAAAAACAAGCTCATTCCAAATATTTGAGAATACAAGCACAAGTGATTCACCACGTATAGAAGAAATGACATATCCGGAGGCAATTCCATATAGGCATCTACCCACATCAAAGGAAACAACATTCGCCTTTTGTTTTGGTAAGCTCTGAAATTAATGAACAGAAATGCAAGAAAATTCAAAATTCAAACATGATTTGGACTCTTAACGTAAACGTCCATGTAAAAATGTCAGTGGAGGGTACTTTTTGTTTACCTTAGATGGTTACTAGGCTGCAAATATAGATTGAATTGCATTCGTCCTTTAAATTGTAAAATAAAGCCAGTACGGGGGTGCAAGGTTATAGTAGACTCATGCAAGTGGGTCTCTGGTTGAAGGCCCTCCACATCATTCAGATATTGTTCATCAGCATCCAGAAAATGCGGTGAGCTTACAAATATTGGTAAGTCGTACAGGCATGACGATACATTGATGGCTCCAGAGGGCAAACACTCGCCGTTGCAATAACATTTATTTTCCGGATACAGAGTACCATTGTCCAGTACTCTGGCACCCATTTTATAACGGTAACCCAAGTTGTAATCAACTTTGTACTCGTCGTAATATTCGAGAAGTACATTTCGGCAGAGATCCACAACAAAATATTCTATAGGATCGAATTTTTTCAACTTGGTCTTTTGAAGCTCCCCCGGTGAACCGCGCACAGCAGCGCATTCTTTCGGAAATTTATTCGTCTCATTTTTACCCTGCCATAGCTTTAATTCACCATAATCGCCCATATTAGACACACCAGTGCTTATTGTTTGTACACCAATTAGTTTTGAAGTAGCATTGCGCTGATAGAAGAAATACGAAAATACTACATTTTCAAAACTTCGTCTCAAAGTCGAATTGTGAAAAACTTACATTATACATATAGCCAAGTTTGTCGAAGGGTATATATAAACCAATGGACTCTCTTGCAATAAGGGGTACACGACTTAGCACATTTACTAAATTACTTTGAAAGCCATTAAATAAAAAATCTTCAACGGTCTGCTTCCAAGTAATTTTTTCGCCATTTAGCGTTAAACCCATATCCACAACACGACGATTGAAAAAACTCCAGGTACGCGATTTAACAGCAGCACCCTATACCCGAACAAGCGTGTTAACTGTGACCGTCTAATCCATAATGCTAGCGCATACTCACCACCAATAAAGAGTTTATGGATACAATTTCATCAGCTAGTGAGCCTTTCGTTCTTGTTTTGTTGAAATAATATGTGTGTATTTTCTCATAGTCCACTGTATGATGCTTTGGATGCCATTGCAGTACTCTCTTGAAGGGTACCTCCTCATAACTGTAGGGTCCCACTTGTTCAAACTTTGGCTTCACCGCAAGATCGAAAAAGTCTTGCGGATTAGTCCAATTGAAAAAATAGAAATCTAGAGAAAGATTTACATTCGGCTTAGACCAAGTCTTAAAGATGGCACTATCCGGTTTAAGTTGTAATTGCTGCAATTACGCATCAGGGAATAAAGTTGGAAATCATCGACAAAATAAAAAAAATGTGTTACCCACACTGTCTATAAATTTATCCACTAGAGTGCTAGAGAATATTGTTAGTGTTGCACCCAAAGTGGCCAAAGCAACACCCAATATTATATTGAAGTATTTGAGGCAACGTTTTATGCTACCCACTAGTTGCAGTGAATTCTCGGGCATTATAACTGAAGAGATCTGAAAAAATAAACAATTACGAAAATTGGTTCAACTTTTCCTTCAGCTATTAGGTCAATTTAATCAAAAAACTAGAAAGTTCTTGTCAGCCCAACGTTTCGACATCTTCAGGGGCTCTTAATTATTTTGGGTTGAATGTGATATACTGTTTGATTTTAAACTTAATCAATTACAATTCAAATATAACAAATATATATATATAAGAATAACAAATATTATTTTTAAACCATAAATTCACAATGAATACATAACCAGTGTACAATGGAGACAATAGAAACAAAGATCATGAGAAAAAGCTAACTTGACCTAATAGCATAAAAATTTCCTTTAATTATCTACTTTTTTAAAATCCAATGATAAGTAAAAGTTACGCTCTATAATAATTTATGTAATACACGTTAGCTTGCAAACGAAGTTTTACGCTGACCTTTTTGTAAAGTGCTTTTTGTGAGTGTGTCTGTTTTCCCGCCACGCCCATTTTTAGTAAATTGATGTTCAATTTGTATGGCAGATAAATAAATTTTTGTAGATTGTGGGCGTGGTTCTAGACCGATTTCGCCCAATTTAAATAAAACTTTCTGTACAAAGTTTCAGATTCAGACAGACACACGCACATACATGTCCAGATCTATTCAGTTTTTTATGCTGATCAAGAATGAGACCTTGTAGCGTCTCTGACACCTTCCTCTTGGTATTGCATATGGCATGACAAACTTAGTTTGCGCCCCCCCCCTTGTGAAGGGGATATAAAAAAAATGTTAAATTTGGCTTAGAAATAAACTTGAATACCCGCCACCAATGCACCACAGTCTAAGGTAATTAAAGGTAATTAAAAACCTATCGATCCAATAGTTTCCGTTATTTCATCTTAAAAGTTTAGCTTAAAAGTGCATTTGCCTGTCACATTAATCTTGACCTTCATGATAATATTCTCAACTGGCGGTGGTTCAACAGTTCAACGCGATAAATGAGTTCAATCTTCAGCTGAAAGAACCCTTCACACAATTTTCTCCTCAGCTGAATTTGAACCCGTGTCGCATAGCGGGTTGAGAAATATCGCGGGAGAACAGTGTCCCATCCCCTATACATTGAACTATGTTTTAAGCTTCCACTTATGCTTTTATTTTATTAAGATTTTTAAAGCTGAAGAATGGGTCTAAAACATATTGTTTTTCACAAGGCGAAATGGCATTTTAGACAGTTCATGCAACCATCAGCAGAAGACTTCGGAAACTTTTTATGGATTACTTGAACGATCTAACGTAAATCCATTTGTTCGTGGGTCAGATCATGCAATTCTGCGCAGACTTTTTTACACTATATCCAAATTGTAGATAAAATGAATTAAGACAATATTAATTCGTAATTGGTTGACCGCCACATAAAGTTGGAATTTGAAATTCACCACCCAGACTCGCATCGTATTTATCTTCACAATTAAAGCTTTTCACCTGTTTCAAATATATTATCCGTGGCATACGTTTTATTTTTTGTTTTTGTTTTTATTTTTTATTTTTCTTTCACTCACAGACGATTATTCCATAATTTATTTTTTTACCAATATTTTTAACCACTTACAAGAAGTTTAAAGAATAGTTGAATGCCCTTTATGGCATACACTCACACATTAATCAGTGTTGTGTGATATGACGTTTATTATAGAATTGAACTGAAATTTGAATTTATATTTTATAATAAGGAAGACAGACGGTACGTTTTCACTTGTAGCTTCGTTAATGTCATATTCTAGACTTCCACACTGACTGAAATGCTTCATATAGACAAATTGCGTTTTTATAACTTTCCTGCAACACCGAGTGAGAGTGACTTTTTTTTATATTTAACAGTTACTTTTTTTATTAAGTGTGTATTTTCTTCTATACAAATCGTGACTACATGTATACGACTACTGATAGTTAAACTGTTTATATTCTTAAAAATTATCTGGTGACTTTTTCCACCCTCCACATAAGATGGGGGTTATACTGAGTTTGTCATTCCGTTTGCAATACCCAGAAGGAGCCGTCAGAAACTGTACAAAGTATATAAAGGGTGTGTACGGTAGGTAGTTGAGGATAAATTGACATTAAAACTAATTTGTTTATCATTTTGCAAAATTTATCATAAATCCATGAAATAGTTGTTAGTTGACTCCTAGACTATAAAATGCCAATAACGGACACAATACGAGGTCGGAAACGATTGCATGCCCGATTCAAATTCTTTTTTTCATTTTGGTCATTGTTGCCTGCGCATAACGTAGGACGTAAAGCGGAGATCTTCGTGGACAACTCAACGGATTAGGCTTTCAGAGACATTTAGGTCTGTCGCAGTGGCCCTCATGGACTTTGAAGAGCTGTTGCACTTGTTGAACAAATTGTGTATTTCCAATAGTGTCCCAACGTTCCTCATGTCTTTTTCGTTTTTGTAACAGTTTTTACATCACCAGCTAATGCTTCCAATTCACGACTAACCTTATGTACGAATGATCGGGCGCAATTGAGAAAATTGAAGATTCTAAATCTGACAAGGAAAAAGAAACAAACAAAATTGTTCTTCAGAAATTTCATTCACATATATGAGTGTCCTCAAATACCGTACGCACCCTGTACGTTCTTGATCAGCATCAAAAACTGAGTTGATCTAGACATCTGCCACACCCACCTAAACCGTTTTTATGTAGATGTGAAGGGTATTTAAGATTTAGCCTTAAGTCAAATTTAGTTTTTCTACTTTAAAATGCTACTTAATATGAAGAGTATACTGAGCGATCTGTCTGTCCGTCGGTCCGCATTGAGTTATCAATTGCACACTTACTAAAGTACAAACTATTGGTACTTTTTATTAAGCGGCACATCCACTATGCAACAAAATCTGAAAGTAAGCATTTTTTTAAAACAATTCTTTCCGCAAAGTATAAATCATTGGCGAGCGTTGCTGCCTAGATGTTGAGTATTCAATATTTCGCCTCAGTCAAATTAAATTAAAACAAATTTAGTAAGAATAGTAAATTTGACTTAAATTAAATTATAAACACCTACCGGTAGGCAGGTAGATCAATACGCCTTCCAATAGTATATGTGTCTATTATTTGACCACGCCCATGTAATTACAAATAAATATTTCAAAATTATAGCTCAATTTTTGGGTTTTTTGGACAAATAGATTTTTGTCTATATGGTGGATGTGGCTCTAGGCCGATTTTATCCAATTTTACCCGATACCGATCTTCGTTCAGAAACTAAAAGTGTTTGTGAAAAATCTCCAACTCGTGAGATCGTGAGATTGTCGCCTGCTTTTGGTTGTTTTCAAATGTTTTTTGACAAACTTAGTACACCGCCATCTGAAGTGAAGGGTATAAACAAAGTAATCGATATATAGAATGTTATGTTATTTTCATTATAATCACATACTTGCATTGATTTTGTAGGCCACTTACATATATTATGAAATGTATGGAAAAACAAAAACAAAAACAAACATCTATTTAGTCGGGTAACGATTAAATAATTCTGGTTTTACATTAATTCGATTATATGAGGCCTATAAAACAATAACTTGAGTGTGTAATTAGTCTAATTTTTTATTTTTATACTAATTATACTTATGAATTATGCATGAACTTATATAAAATATATTGAATAATATTCGATTGCTTGCTTATGGGCAAAAGGAACCTTCACTTTTTATTCATATCCTAGGTCACCATCCAATATGAAGCGAGTGATTTAATATAATATAATTATTTTTACATGTTTTAAGTTTGTGCGGATATTTGTAATTTGTAACTTGCTTTTATTACATCGATCGATTCAATCGAACCGCTTTTTGAATCCATTTAAACATGTCCGTGTGTTGTTTTTTCTGTGGTAATGTGAAGTTTGGTACCAGAGCACGTCTTGACCCCAAGGCGTGCTATGTGGAATATGATTTTGTTAACCCTTTATATTAATAAAAAGGTATATACTGCGCAGAAAACATATTTATTAAAAAACAAGTAATTCATCCAAAAGTTAGAAAAAGAGTAATGTAATGTAACTAAGAACAGAATGTGAAACATGAAACAAACAAAAATGTATATGATTTTATAACTTCGAATTAAACAGTGTTTCCCAACAGATTTAAATTGGATCATTTTAGGTTGCTTTCTGTGACGAAAAGTTCCGAGAGTTAGAGAATAAACCATGCGGTGGTGGCGCAATAATTACATTTAATTTATCACTACGGCTACACATAAATATGTTTATAATGAAGTGTAAATAGACGCACTATGCATACGTTAATTATATGTACAGGTTTAACAAATGAAAGTAACGGTATGTACACATAAATCAACAACTGAAATTGAATTGCAGAAAAATACCGCTAATAAAATTCTTCATTCCCTGTGATCTGTGACCAACATCTACATAACGTTTCCATATCCTTCCGGGTATTTTCGTTCCTTCTTACATAAAAATTCCACATTCACACATAATTACTTCGCGTGATTACGTTTGATTAAGCTGAGGAGCTGCTGCGTACCTACGATTAACCTAAGATAAATTCTGATTCTGTGCGTTTAGTGCTGTATATACATATATATACAAATCATTGAAGGGTGTTGTTATATCCACATAAGGTGACGGTATATTAAGTTTGTCATTGCCTTTGCAACACGCAGAGGATGGTGTCAAAAACCCTACAACGTCTTGTTCTTGATTAGCAGCAAAATGTCCGTGTGTCCGTCTGTTGTTGGCACTTTCGCGGTCGTATATTTCAAGATATATTGAGCTGAATCGCTATTTAAATTGGGTAAAATCGATCAAGAGTCACGCCCACAATTGACAAAAATATATTTATTTGTCACAAAAACTCGTATCTGAAGTTGATGTTTGGTGCACCTATTTAGAATACCCCGTGCATTCTAGCACATCTAGAAAAGGGCGTGGTCGGATAATAGATACGCTTACAATCTACAAAAATCGTACTCAGTGTTAAACTAGATAGTAGGCAACAACATATATATAAATACACAATTTGCCACGCCGAATTTTTTGTATGTTTAGGGTATTTAAGATTTGGCCAAAGCTAAATTTAGTTTTTTTATTAACATAACTAAACAGTGAGCTTGAATTTGAATTTGAAGGGAAGTTTGTCTTAAAAACGGAACTTTAAGGTGACTTTAGTAATAAAGCCTTATTTGCAGCTTAATGAATGAATATCTCATTTTTATTTATTATACCCTGCACTACTTGTGCCAGAGGGTATATTAAGTTTGTGCTGATGTTTTGTAACATTTGTTCCGTTCTACCGATCGATTCATTATCAAAATCTGAATCGATTTAACAATGTACGTCTGTCTATCCATGTTAACTTAAGCGCAAGCTACTGGTCGCTTTTTTTATGAGTTATTTAAATGAAATTTGGTACAGAAATAAATCCTATCGATTCGAACCATTTTTGGATATTATATATGTATATATTGCCACGCTACGCTTTTACTACGCTTGATACAACTCAACTAATTGCAGCATAACTTAAGGAGCTAAGTAGTGTAGGGTATTAAATGGATGGGCTTAACCGATTATAACATTTTCACTTGTTTTTTATTAGATAACAGATCTTGTAAATCTACGCCTAAGGACAAGGAAACTGTAAAAAAAATTTACAAAACTACAACAGTAGATAAACTTGTTCTGCCATCTATGATTTAGAATCATAAATATTTCAACAAATCAATTTCAAATCAACAAGAACAATTAAATGTTTATTAATTTGTATTTTAAGAAGTGTTTTTTTTTTTTAATTATCATATATTTATAAAAATACATTTTTTTGTATGCACTTTAACAAATAATTATAATGATCTTAAAATTGTATCTTAATTGTATAGCATTCTTGTTCAATTTGGCTGCAACTAAGTCATGGATACATTCCAACCATGCGCATATAAAGCCATCACCCTTTCACGTGATGTAGTTTTAAACAAATTTTCATATTTCATAAAGCATACAGGCGCACATGGCTAGTGTTGTATAATTATGTGGCTAGATAGGGTTTCGGAAACCCCCTTTTGATAGTAGCGAACGTAATGGCAAACTATTACCTATGATCTGAGGTGGATGGGACACTTAAAAATATTTATGCAAATATAAAAGTAATTAAAATACTTATTGAATATTCAATTCATACATTGTACTGTCGACTACAATTGTTTCTCTTATCTTTTATTCAAAGAAATTCGTTTATTGAGAAAATACTTTTTTTCGAATTATAAGAAGAGGTAAAAGAAGGCACAGGACCAGTTCAGATGATCTGAACACATATCTGAAATAAAATATTACAACGTTTTAGTTTCCCTAGGAGTATTTGGGGCAGGCGCAATTGTTGCATTAGCTTTCTGCAGCAAAGGTGAACTATCAAGTTTCTGATGCTCTTCAATGCTTTCTTCCTTACGCCAAATTTTCACTTCATTCGGATCAGAGAATTGACCACTTCGTCGGTGTGGTATATGTAGTTCTCGTATCTGAGAATGTGACCACATCAGTTTAATGGGATACCAACATATTAGGGCCAGGCCAAGAGTAAATAAGGCGCCTGTTAAAATGTAGCCGCCTCGTGTTATTTGTGCTAAAAGTTTTAAATTGTTCGCCAATTGGGGGGAAATGCGAGCTTTCTGCTCAAACCATACCAGTGGAAAGAATATACGCGGTACTTTGTCGTACAAACTGCGGGAAAAAGAACCGCCACATGAACTTGAGAAATATATATAAGAAAATGGCTTCTCCTTACCTTATGCCTGGTATAGATTCTACCAACATATTCACTTGAAAGCGAGCAGCCACCTCCAAGGAAATGCCAGTTCTCGGTTCCAATATCAAATAAAATTGATGTTCTTCGGCATTGGGTTGCAAGCCCTCCACTTGATTGATGTAATATTCATCGGCTTGATAAAAATGTGGATAAGACATAAATACTGGTGAACCGAATCGACAGGATGATATATTCATAACACCTGAAGGTACACATTGTCCACCACAAAAGCAACCATTCTCTGGATACAAAGAGCCTAAAAATAGTTTGACATTTTGACAATTGAGTAAAGCAATTGCATTGACTCCAATCAGTAGAACATTTGATTTACCATTATCTATGGACCTTTGGCCACCAACGTATTTATAGCCTTTAATGCCCTCAATATCTACCGTATCCATATAGTCTAACGGAACAGTACGGCACATATCTGGGGTGAATAGCTGTACTACGGTGTCAGGTGTTACGTTAGGCGGTTGAAACTCACCAGCCGAACCATTAACCAAGCCACAGTAAGAGTCAAAGAAACCAGTATGAGTGTTATAATTCCAGGAATGCATTCGACCTAACCTTCCAATATCATTAGTGCCAGTATAAACATTAAACACACCCGTCAAGTCGGCACTACCGTTGCGCTTAAAAATAATGTAATAATCAGTTTTATTTGCTCATCATGCAATGCAATACATACATACTGGATAAAACCAGCCGAATCTATCGAATGGGACTTCTACATCTTTGCCAAAAATCGGCATAGCCCGAGCCATATCCAACATATTGTCACTGTATCCAGTAAATAAAAGCTCCTCGGCTGTTCTCGTTACCGGAATTTCCTGATTGTTTAATATTAGACCAACGTCGACCATTTTACGACGCACAGAATTCCACTGTTTACTTTTACTTGCCGCTGACTAAAAGAAACAAACTGGAATTAAAATACAAAGTTTTTCTATAATTTTTAAATAAATTATTAAATGTGTCCCACCAATGCCACCGCATTCAGGGTGGTGATTTGATCTTGCAACTGTCCCCCACTGCCCGAGGCGTCAAAATAGTAAAAGCTTTTCCGTCGATAGGTGACTGAATGGTTTTCCGGATGCCATTTTATGTCAACTTTGTCTGGTTTATCAATAAAACGATATGGTCCGCATTGCTCCAGGATCGGCTTTGTTGATGCATTTTTAAAATCATCAGGATTCGTCCAGTTGAAGAGGTAGATGTCCAAATGCAATGTTAAAGGAGGACTTTTCCAATTCTCATATGCATTACTGTTTGGTTTTAGAGTCATTTTCTAAGCAATTAAAAAATCAAATCATCATCATAGTGTACACCAGCTTTGATAGATTGCACTTTACAATCATTCCAATTCAATCAAATCAAATGCATTGATTGATCTCCATGGCTTTAGTAAAATGTGTAATGTGTCTAATTAGACTCGAACCACTTACTATTCATAGATAGATTAAAATAATCCTAATATCTAAGCGGACATGTTCGATTAACTGCCGATTATGTGTAAATTGTTTTGGATGTGGATAAATCGGCGCCTGAACCAATTATGATTAGCCATTCAATAATTTATTATTAACCAATAAAAAAAGCTACATACACATACAACATAGCGATTTGGATTTGTTGTGAAGTTCTCCCATTCATTAATTATTATCTTTTATTACTTTTTAATTTACTTGGCACACAAACTACAATAGTAAATATAGAAATTCATTAAATATTCTCTTACCTTTGCAATAATGATGTTGAATATTTGTAACCAATATATGGAGCCCAATAAGCCAATAGCGCTTAACACTATTCCCGATACTGCAATAATTTTTCTCTGACTACTCACACTGCATAGGCTTATGTCTTTGGTTTTCTGTGGCATACTTATAGAAGTTTAACTTTAAAAATAAGAACAATAATAAAATAACTAAGTAAACTGAACTCAGTGTTACAAATATCTAAAGGGAACTTAACTACAACACTACCGTGGCATAAGTCTGCTTTCTGTCGCGTATAAAATATTATCTGGCGCAATATGTAACCGACTGAATCCGTTTACTACCCAACCGATACGTAACTATCAGTGTGTATTCAGATCTAGTCGATCCACTATCGATCAGATATTCACATTACGCCAGATCCTGGAAAAGACCATAGAAAAACAAATCGACACACACCACCTGTTTGTCGATTATAAAGCCGCATTCGATTCTCCAATTCGCACGAAATTGTTTGCCGCCATGTCTGAGTTTGGTATCCCCGCTAAGCTGATAAGGCTTAGCAAAATGACTTGGAGTGGCACCAGATCCTCAGTCAAAATAGGAACGGACCTCACCGTACCATTCGATACCAAACGAGGTCTCAGACAGGGCGACAACCTTTCGTGTACCTTTTTCAATATAATCATGGAAAAGGTGTTGCGGAATGCTGAGATTAGTATAAGAGAAAACGAAGCATATGGTCTCAAAGGAGAATTATTTCTGCTAACAGATGCTACTTTGGGCTAAGTAAGCAGTTTAACAAAACTTACACTTTATAAGACCCTCATCGTCCCCGTGCTTCTTTATGGCGAAGAAGCATGGACGCTAACACAAAATGATGGGGCGTGTTCGAGCGAAAAATTCTCCGAAATGTCTTTGGTCCTGTCCGCGTTGGCGATGAATTCCGAATCAGAATAAATCTTGAGCTGTATGAGCTTTACGCTGACATTGACATAGCTCGTCGCATAAAGATTAAACGTCTGTGATGGCTAGGTCACCTCGGCCGTATGGACGAAAGTGCTCCAGCTAGGATGGTGTTCAAAAGGGAACCGGAAGGACGTCGCGCAAGAGGCAGCCGAAACTCCGGTGGAGGGACCAAGTGTTTGATGCCCTGCAAACACTTGGTGTACAAAAGGCGAGAAGACGCCCCAACGATCGAAGCTCGTGGCGTTCTCCTCTGCAACAGGCCAAAGACCTACACAGATTGTAATCGGCCAGCCGTCATGATCTATAAATACTTCGTTCATCAAAATGCCGCAAATAGGCGTGGTCGGCTAGCAGATGCGCCCACAATCGACAAAAACCTATATATCTGCCACAAAAATTTATCTATAAACTTGAAATTTGGTGCACTTATTTAAGGTTCGCCCATCCATCGATGTGCCAAAAATTGGCATAGTCAGATAACAAACACGCCCACAATTTACAAAAAACCATACTTAATGTAAAAGTAAAAGACTTGCATGCTGATACGTAAGACATACACTATTAGAGGGCGCAATATATATATTTGCCATGCCCACCGTTGTTGATGTGGAGGAGTTCTCTTACTTGTTTTAACTAAGTTTGAATGCATGCATCCGTTGTTAACGTTTAAATAGTAATCCATGCAAAATATTGATTCTCAAGCAGTATTAAGTCAATATTTTGTAACAATATTTTATAAATTCTTCGTACACATATCTTGAATTGAATTGAATCTCATGTAACGAGACTTGACACGATTAAAATTAAAATGTAATAATGCCTCTAATATTGTTGATTTGTTTATTTTTAATCAATATTAATAATAAGCAGCAACAATGAAAATTTATGCATAAATATTTAATTGACAAATAATTACTATTGCATGGTGTAACAAAAGAGGCGCTACAGCAAATTTATTTAAATATTTACGTTACACAGCAAATAGAAAACTCAAGTTGACTTTAGACACATCGCGATAGGCTCTTTTAATTTTAATGAATTATGATATAATGCATTAAGCTAAAAGTTTTGCGAAAATGAATTAAAGACTTTGGAATGTCACACTTTAAGTGGGTACTTATTAATTTAGTATTATTGCATGCAAATCTCAAGTATCAGTAGCGTCATATGGAAAATAATATAACTCTTCTCGATTTATTTTTAAGCGCTGATTTCAAATCACTTTATGTAAGTACATTTTTAAGGGAATAACAAGTGAAAATGTTATATCAAAATCAAATTTTATCTTCGCCTTTTCATTGTCATTTAGAACCCATTCTGCTTACTTACTTATTCGAACATTTAATGCCATGCCGATGATCATTGTAACCACAAATGACATTTAACACGACACAGATGAAATCTTTAAACATATATTATTAACAAATATCATCAACTATACTGTCAATTATTCTACCCTTATATCTCTCTCATATCCGTACACATGGAGTATCTCCAATCACAGCATCTTCGAATTGGTAGCTTACGCATAACTTGTCAACAATTTCTATTTGCTTTAAAGGAGAATTTAAGAATGAATTTATAAAAGTCACAGACTCACTTAACTTACTGGGTCAATTGATTTATTCAATTTTAATAATAATTATTCAATTGTACGCATATGCATGTATGTGTGAAATAAACACTCATACATGTTCGCGGCACGAATTAAGATTGTGTGCATTTTTATATCACACTACATAAGATGGGGAGTAGTCTAGGTTTGCCATTGCATTTGCAACAGCCAGAAGAAGACGTCAGGGACACCCTGTAAAGGATTTATATTTATTTAAAAACTAACATGTCTGTCTATGTATGTGTCTGTTGTTAACACTCTCACGGATGTAAATTTTGAGATATTGAGCTCAAATTTTGTATAGACACTAGATCGCTATTTGAATTGGACAAAATCGGTCAAGGGCCACGCCCACAATCGACAGAAATCCAACACATGATATTGGAATTTGTTCCAGATATTAACATTAGATTTACGAGACCCGTCAATTTGACGGAATTAAAACTTTGCAATATAATATCTCGAAAACCGCTTGATCGATTTCAACCGTTTTGCATCGTAAATTAATCATTTCTTCCAAAGAATTTATACACACTGTTTTTTTTTTCCTAAGCCTTCTACTTTTTGGAAATTCATATTTGGTATACCTATCTCTACGGGACCCGTCAAATTGACGGGTACGCTTATTTCGAAAATAGTCCTTATATTTTTCCCTCGTTCGCCACATTATTTATCCAGTAGGAAATACAAAAGTGAAAGCAATGTCTTTCTGTTCTCCGTTTTCAATTCGTTACCTCAATCGTGCCTCGATAGGGTAAACTGAAGCGGGTCGTATGACCTGAGTGCTTATTTAGGTTTACTACGCAAATGTTATTTCCTATTGACGAACTCAAAAGCAAGAGAAGATCTTCAGTATGAATCCTGCATTCACAGTGTACCAAAAGTTTCGGTTCTTGTAGAGAGTCTGCGATTATTGTAGGTATTTACAATAGGGAAATGGAATTAGGGCACAGTATGTTGTTATGTCGACCGACCCCCTTTATTTTAGCAATCATGCGTAAATCCAGAAGATATAATAAGATATTGGATAAAATCCTCAAGATCAATGAGGATTGCTACGAGGATACCCCCGAAGAAAATGAATGTGAATTAGGCCAAAGCGAACCCGAAAGTGAAACTATACAATGTGTTGAAAGTAAATGGACAGAATTATCTTCAGATACTGAAGAGGAGAATTTATTTACAGACCTTCGGAGCAAGAAAATACACATTTTTTTAGCTTTGACTTTGAGGATGAGAGGACGGCTTTACCAGTACATCCCAAAATGTAGTGAATGATATCGAAATTGCAACTGACGAGACACAGTGGACAAAACTGAAACCGAGCGGTTCTAGAGGTAGGACGCCCATCAGTATGATTTTTAAGGATATGGGAGGGCCTACTGCCCATGCTAGAAGAAACATTATGGTGGGTTGCATGCTTAGCGCTTTCGATTTGATAATTAAAAAACACATAATGCAACACATGAGATTTTGCACTGAAACTGAGGCACGTCTTGAACTTGACTTAACTTAACTTGAATAAATCGGTATTTTAAAGAGAGTGCGTATTTTTATTCATCCGTCAATTTGACGGGTGCCGTAGAGATAGGTATATGAGAAACGTCCGTAAATCTAGTGTTAATAATTATTTCTTTCAATGATGGTCCAAAAAAATAGGCGTAATTGAATAATGAACGCACCAAATATTAGAAAAAAACATATTCAGCTTAAAACTCGACTTGCCTGCTGATACCTAATGCATACCCTATTAAAGGGCGTATTCATATACCTGCCATGCCCACCGTTTGTTTGTATGGACATGCGTAGATGTGAAGGGTATTGGAGATTTGGCCCAACTCACAATTGGTCCGTGAAAGTTCCACACATAAAAAAGACTCACTGAACATTGTCATTCAATGAAATGTTCTTTCAAGTAAAAATAAACTGGGCAGAGGTATCCAACTACCCTTTTAATCCCACATTTACAGCAAATCGTCAATCACAAAATAGTTTAACTTTGAACTTGAATTCTATGGATATACCCATACACCTTTATTTATTCATGTATTTGTAAACAGATCAATTGTTTTTAATACATTTTTTTTGTATAATAGCAACTTGGTATTAAAGTGTCCAATTTCCGCGGTTGTAATCCCATGATGAATCTTTTGTAAACATTTTTGCAAACACGAGTACAATTTAACAGGCACATATAGAATTCTTAGGTTAAGGTCCAATTCTTTACTTTAGTGGCGAATAAATATTTTTATAATTTTATGCATACATTTGCAGTAATATAAGCGCACACATACTCGTATATATACAAGCCTACAGAAATATGATTTTGGTATAAACGATCTGTCTATATAACACAAACAATATTTGACACCCTCGACTTGTTTAATGATCCATTACTCCCACGCTTTCTTCAATAATTGATAGAACGAAAAGGACAACTTTGCGACAGCTGAAAGTGCCAAATTATTTATATATATATTTCTTAACTGCCAGTTGTTTATATTGTTCATATTATTTTGTCCGTCCTTTATTATTATAATTATTATAAAGTTAAAGGAAAACAAGTGAAAATATTATAATCGATCAAGCCCGGCCATTAAATACCCTACACCACTTCGTATATTATTGTATATAATTTTTTTTCTTTCAAAAATGAAAAATTTTAGTTTTTTATACCGACTTGTTTTTTCAAAAATTTCAAAATGATACGTGTCAGAAAAAAATTTTTTTTGTTCGCTTATGAAATCAAAAAAAAATTCTTATATAGGGAGGGGTTCTAAAAATGGTCCAATCCTATCCATTTTTAAAGGGGTTCCTTTTTGGACCAATACATTTCCTTGTAGCAAATTTCATCAAAATATCTCAAATAATGCGACCTGTAGCTTGCGCACAAATTTAGATGGACAGGCAGGAGGACAGACGGACATGGTTAAATCGATTCAGATTTTGATTCTGAATCGATCGGTATAATTAAAGGTGGGTGTGACATTTGGCGTTTAAGAGTTACAAACGTCCGCACAACCTTAATATACCCTTTAATTATACCGATCGATTCAGAATCAAAATCTGAATATACCCTCTACCACAGGGTTGTACAGGGTATAAAAAGGAAGGAAACTAAATTTGGCTTAGGCCAAATCTTAAATACCCTTCACATCCATAACGGTGGGCGTGGTAAATTTATATATATTGCACCCTCTAATAGTGTACGTCTTACGTATCAGCTTGCAAGTCGAGTTTAGCTGAAAACGATTTTTTTTTAATTATGAACGTATCTGTTATCGGCCAATTGTGGCACATCGTTGGATGGGCTAACCTTAAATAAGTGCACCAAATGTCAAGTTCAAAGCTCTACTTTTGTGGCAGATATATTAATTTTTGTTGTTTGTAGGCGTGTCTGTTATACGATGACGCCCCTTTTTGGCAAATGGATGAAAGAAATATTTGTACATACCAAATTTCAAGTTTGTAGGTAAATTTTTGTGGCAGATAAATAGATTTTTGTTGATTGTGGGCGTAGTTTGCCCATTTTGAATAGCGACCTGCGTGAAAAAACTGTGAATAGTTTCAGCTCAATGTCTCAAAATTTACGCCCGTGAGAATGTTAACAACAGACGGACACACGGATATACATATCCAAATCGACGCTGATCAAGAATATATATACTTTGTAGGGTCTCTGACGCCTCCTTCTGGGTGTTGCAAACGGAAGAACAAACTCAGTATACCCTCATCACTAAGGTAAAAATTTGACTTAGGCCAAATCTTAAATATTCTGCACATGCACATACAAACAGAGGGCGTGGCAGGTATCAATTTGCATTTGTGTCGCCTTTTATGCTTTATAATCTTTTTCGGTAAATTGTGGGCGTGCTTATTATTCGACCACAGCCATTTTTCGCACATCGGTGGATAGGGTAATATTAAATATATATACCAAATTTCATCTTTTGTCCCATTTAAATAGCGATGCAGAAATTAAAAATATTTGTACAAAATTTCAGTTCAATATCTCAAAATTTACGACTTTGCGAGTAACAATAACATACGGACATACGGACATGTTTAGATCGATGCCGAATAAGAATATATCTAATTTGTAGTTTCTCTGATGCCTATGTGTAGGATATAATAAAGCAAGCACTTTTAACTTCGTTTCCTTCCAAAGGATTTGACAAAACAAAGGGATAAACCAGCAAAAATTTTCATACATATGAGACAACTGCTCACAGGATAACGCGTACGAAACGTTATTTCAGACTGTGTAAATTTCAACAACTATTAGCTAATTAACTATTGTAATTCGTGAGCAATGACATAAAAAGAAACGCGACTTGTTTTGTGATAATACTTACGTTTCTTATATCATAGAGTTTTATCAACTTTTTTATATACGACAGATATAATGATCGAGAGTATTTCTTACACTTGTATGGACAACATTATTGGCACAGTTATTGTTATTGTTCTCGTAACTGTCTTCCACTTGCTTTCCCGCCTCTTAAATTAACTTAATTTTAAAAAACAAATGCAACGTTATGAAAACAAAAACAACCATGTACACAATATATTTGAATTTATTAAAAAAGTAACAATAACAATAACACAGAAAACTAAATTTATTCTTTCTATGGGTGCATAACGGAAAAATATTGAAGCACACTAAATAAAAATAAAAAATACAACACCGTACCGTACCGACGAGCAGCTCGATAACGACTGCTCTCAAAGTAGCAATGTGAACGCAGCCAGATAATGGTACCACATTAGTGTAACTGAGAGCAGCAACACTAACAAACAACGTACAATTAAGAATGCGAGTCTGTCCACTGTAGAAAGAAAATTAAATATAATGAGGAGAAGATCCAATCATTTTCTATTTTAGAGAAGAAAGCACATATGCCGGGCAATCCGAGAGAGTTGCAGGAATGCAAACAAACAAATAAAAATGTTATAGCCGTTTAAGGCCGACCATTTAATACCCTACACCTACACCACTTAGCTTCACAAATTATGCTACCATTAGTATAGTTGTAGTCAACGTCAGGTATTCGTCACAAAGTATCATTGGCCAGCTTCCCAATCTGATCGCGTCCAAATTTGGCACAACCAATTATTAAGCTAATTAACTAATTAATAATCTACTTTCGTCATAAAAATATTAGAGAATTCAGATTTCTTGTCATATAAAAATGCATCGATGCGGTCCACTTTCAACAGGGCTTCTCTTTGGGCCGATATATGTCCTTATACCAAATGTCATCGAAATATCTCCAAAAATGCGACATCACACCATCACATGTGTTGGTGGGTACAAAAAAAATCTGAACCAATCGAGATTGACACAAGCACTGAAAGAGATGGTGTACAATCATCATTAGTAAGCTCTATCATTTGAATACAGAAACTGAGACCATATTATGAGAGTGCGCACTGCATTGGGTTAAAAAAATGCATTCCATTCATAATTTACCAGATTTATCAAGTCCTCCATTCAATTCTCTCGCAATGATCACAAATCAATGCTCAGGCCTGAGCTTTAATTTAAATATTTACCGCTCATGCATTAATTTACATGATTTTAATGGGAATAGAATAGCTGCAGCAACAAACTGCAAATCTGCATATGTGTGGATTTGTTCATTTAATGATAACTATTCGCTATTGCAAGTGAAAATGAAAGAATACTTATCAGTGCGGGTGGGCTATATAAAGGTGGTAAGTAGTAGTATCTAAATAAAAAGAGAGAATATTCAGCGTCATTGCCGGAGAACAGTATTAGTAATTGGCTTACGGAATTAGTTCATCTTTACCAACTTTTTAAATTGAAGTTGTATGATATACATTGTGCAGCTTGGATGTTAGCGCAGTCTATGTATGTAATTCGTTTAACCCAATTTATAAACGAAATTGAAACCAATCTGTTGAAAGGTAACGACCTTAAATGTAATAAAATAAGAAGCAAATGGTTATGGTAGTGGTACATAAGGGTGTTTATTTGTTTCATATTCAAAACACATTTTTATTTCCATACATACGTTTTTGTCGAAGTGAAAGCATTATCAGATATTAAACAAAGTACTGTGGCTTTCGCATCGTAATTCCATGATCGGCCAAAGCTGGCGACAAGTCCTCAATAGCCAAAGCATATTTGCGATCCTTGTTGGCCTTTTTATCCTGTACAAAATATAAAACAAAGTATTAACAATATAATGCAAAGCGTCCTCTCACTTGCATCTATTTCCGATATCAATAAAAAGCATCTAAAAAATTATCAAATTATTAAACCCAACGCTTAGGTAGATATCGTTATTATTTCTATACATATATAGAATATATAGAAAAAGTTAACTTGAAGTTGAAATTTCTCAATGCGTTCGTACAGGTATGTACGATTTTTTCCTTTTTTTTGCCCAAAATCTATATAAATTGAGCGCCTGGAATTTAAAACCACAATTGAAGGAGGAGAGCGATCATTCCATCTCTATATCAGAGATCCCTAACGTTTCGTTTACCTTATTCGCATTATGCCCTCCAGAATGTTGACTGTTGTTGCGCGTTTTACAATGTTGCAAAGCATCGTTTGCTATGTCCGAAATAAATTTTTGGGCAGTAACGGATATAATGCGCACAATGCGCGGATCCATCTCTTCAAAGCCGGCCATGTTTAAATAGCGCGACGTCAAAACATCTGGAACGGTGGGCGTGTAATCTTCGAGTTGTTGTAACAGATCATCCAAAGACTCTCCGGCAACGGGTTCTAATTCGAAAGGTGCACAATTAGGCGACGGTGTCTGTTCTTCATTGCTCACTACCATACTGGTTAACTCACTCACTCACGAATATCCTCTAATTTTATTACAACTTATATTATAGAGTATAATCGGTGACCGCCACTGAAAATGCGAAACTTTACAAATAATCGTAGAAATTCTATTTAATTTTAAAATATTTACATACAGTTTTCTTCCGCAAAATTGGTGAAAATTAGCTTCTATTTTGATATATGTATAAAAACACACAGCTGAAAACGTAAACATTGAAAACTAAAGCACAGAGCAGCAGTAATAGTTGTCCAAGACAAATCCATTGTAGCGTGCGTTGCTATAGTTTATAATCAAATCAGTGACTATTGAATACAGTTCATATTTAGTACTGCAGCAATGTATGCAATTGTTTAAATATGCTTGCTAAGGTATCAAACATTTTTTGCTACATCATAGTCATATGATTGCAACCATGCATTTGGGTTTAATACTTGCTTGTACATTTAATATAAAGTTTATGGTCAGTATGATTGGTACAAATTTCGGTATATATCGCCCTACCTCTACCACTGCAGGGCCTAACAATCAATCTGTACCAACAACCGTAGCTAGTAATACCGTTCAAGAAGTAAGTGTACGTTTGTATACCCTTGCAAAGTATCCAGAAAGTATGCTAATGTAAAAATCATCAATCATTAAAGTGTACACAACTCAGTGATTTTATGCAACAGCTAGAGGATTACGTGCCCACAGTACCAGATGCTGTTACTGCTTTTTATTTAAACTCTGCTGGTTTTGATTCTAGCGACCCACGCATTGTAAGACTGATATCAGTGGCCACGCAAAAATTCATATCCGATATTGCTAACGATGCTTTACAACACTGCAAGACCCGGACCAATAACCAAAATGGCTTGCTTAAGGTTAATAAATTCACTACATTCCGCATAACCTAACAATACCTATTTACAGGTGCCGAAAGTTAATAAAGAAAAGAAGTATACTATGACCATAGAGGACTTGGCGCCCGCTTTGGCCGATTTTGGCATAACAGTGCGCAAGGCACAATATTTTCCTTAACTTTAAGCGAGTTTTTATTATGTCTTTACTAAACTTTCCTTTTCCAATGGTCATGTAATGTATATCTTAAATAAATCTTACTAATAACTAGATTTTCATACATTTTTTATAAATGGGTGACAAACGACTATACATGTATATATAAACAGAGAGTTATTGGAATGGAAATAATCTTAATTATCCGCATGTAATGAAACGTTTTAATGAACGCTTTGTGCCGCCAGCTACCCGAAAGGCCAATATAGAGGTTATAATAGTTAGAGCGTAGGTGGTGCTTAAGGAGGCAGCGTAAAGACCTTGAGTATTTAGTAATGTTAACAAAGATACCATTACGTGTGACCCCACCACATACGAAATATGTACATAATTGCCAACGTCCAAGGCGTTAAAGAATATAACACTCCAGAGGGTATGTAATAAGCACATGGATAAGGCTTGCGCTGAGGAGACGAGGAAGAACATCTCAGATCCGCCTCTAAGACCAAGTGTACCAGGCCCCGACTGAAAGAAGACATTTACTAAGTACGTTCAAAAAGACCAATTGCATGCCTTGCATGCTGTAACGTACCATATCAGCCAAAACATTGACCAAAGCAAATATAGATGAGATAATACCGAAGCCCAGACCACTTACATAAGCCAAAATATGTTTATTTTCAGTTATACGAGTATCTTCTGCCACTGCTTGCAATCCTTGCTCAGTACGCCTCAATATGCGATATATAATAAAGCGGAATCCTTCTTGAAACAAAACCGAAAATACCACTCCGAAGACTAACATTTGCCTCAACGGTACCATGGCATACCATAGCAATGCTGAAAAGAGCAGCGACAGAAGCCAAAAGAAAGCCGCTGCTATAAGTATAATAATCCTTATGGGATCTGGAGCTATGGTAAACACAAACAATGCCAATGGAAGACTGTATGCGACCATAGAGCAACCGAAAAACTCTGCCAATGTCATAGCGTTAAACCAATATTTGTGATCTTAGTAAATCTGTATTCTGTACGTTAATTTTATGCCTATTATAAATATAAACTAGCAGGACTTTATTTGTGTAATCGCACTTTCTACAAAACAAATAAAAAAATTATAATTCGCGGAAAGATGCCACTTGAGCGCTTTTAATACTTTTTTGTCGTTTTTACACAAAAAGCAAAAAACCTCTTGGACCTAGTTTATGGGGGATTAAACACAACAACAAAACACTTCTCTACTAAATCGAAATCTGATACTCTGATTCTGATTTGGGCCGTAAAACAGGCCCGAACTGCATTTACGGCAGTTTCAAAAAATTGCAACACTGCATAAAATAGTACCGTTCTATACATATGTGGTCTGTCTGGTACGATTTTTGTCAATGTTTTGACAGACAGTCATGGCATAATATGAAGTAAAGAAAAAAATAAGTAAAAAATAAAAAATTAACCGACTTTTTGGAACCATAGAAATTATTCGTAAAATCACATAAAATTACAATAAAAACACGAGTCATCATGCTGCAATGCGAAGATATGAGTGACGATGTACGTCCCTCCAACACTTTAGAGCAGTTTGTAGAACTTGAACAAGTATTGCAGATGATTGACTCCATAAAGGGTACCGATGAGGCAGGATTCGAAAATTCTTATGAGAAATATAAGGACATTTTGAACAGGTGAGAGTATTATATTAGGTGGTGCAGAGGAAACAATAATTCAGGAAATTGATTTTATGTAGATACCAGGAACAACCGCATTTGTTGGATGCTCATTTGGATGTTTTACTTAAACGCTTATTGGACAAAACCCGTGATCGCTCTCTCCCGGAAACGGTTCAGCATGCGGCGTTCAAATACGTGTACGTAATATGTAAGGTGCGCACATACAAAGCATTGGTCAAGTTTTTGCCACATGACCTGACCGATTTGGATTTTGCATTGGATTTATTGGAACACCAAGATCCTCAAGAATTCAAGTATTGGGAAACGCGTTATGTGCTGCTCTTATGGCTGTCCATTCTGGTAATGAATCCCTTTCACATGGCACGTTTGGATCCCATCCCATCCGGTGGTAGTGGCACTGCGCCTGCTGGCAGTAATAAAACAAAAATGGAACGAATAAATCTTTTGTGCAAAACGTACACATCTTTCAGCAACACGTGCAGTAACATTAGCGCTTTTTTGGCAGCCAAATTTTATGTCCGGAATGACATAAAAGACCTCTACTTGGAGCAATTCCTGAATTGGGTTATTACCCAGCATAGCGCCGAATCAATCAGTTGTCAATTTGGTCAACTAATGGCTGTGGCGGGCATTTTAAAACATGGCAAACGCGAAGACTTACTACCCTATGCGGCCAAGCTGCTGCGCTGGATTATAGGCTGCCAGTACAAGGAGGGTGGAGATTTTCTAAAATATAAATGCTACATAAAGATCATACAGCGCATTGGGCTCGTCTACTTGAAACCACGGATTGCCGGTTGGCGTTACAAACGGGGCACTCGATCGCTGACAATGAGTCTCAATGAAAGCCGATCCGATGTACAAAATGCCATCAACAAAGCGTTGCACAGTAGCGATGAGCAAGACAGTGAGGAGGAGATTACTATACCTGATGCTATTGAGGAGGTGGTGGACGAACTATTGCAAGCTCTACGTAGTGGAGGCAGTGACATAAGGTGGTCAGCAGCCAAAGGATTGGGTCGCGTAGCGAATCGTTTGTCCAAGGAATTGGCAGATGAAATAATTGGTTCAATAACGGAAATACTGAATCCGTTGGAGCCGCACGAGGCGTGGCATGGAGCGTGCTTGGCATTGGCAGAAATGGCTAAACGCGGTCTGCTGCTGCCCTATCGTTTGCCGGAATTGGTGCCGCTCTTAATGCAGGCACTATTCTACGATGAGATCAAGGGCTATATGTCTGTGGGTCAGCACATAAGAGACGCCGCCTGTTACATGTGTTGGGCCTTCGCGCGCGCCTATAAACCCGAAGATTTGCAACCGTTCGTCCATCAAATCGCTGCCGGTCTAGTAACAGTGGCCGTTTTTGATCGCGAGATCAATTGCCGCCGAGCAGCATCAGCCGCTTTCCAGGAGAGTGTCGGTCGTTTGGGCAATTTTCCTCACGGTATCGACATTTCCACCACAACCGATTTCTATTCAGTGGGCCTTCGGCAGAATTCGTACCTTAACGTTAGTGACAAAGTGGCCCAATACGAGGAGTATTGTACCCCATTAATAAAGCATCTGGTGGAGCGCAAAGTCAATCACTGGGACATAAACATTCGCGAATTGGCCGCTAAAGCTTTAAACAAGCTGGCCAGTCATGCACCCGACTACATGTCCAACGTAGTGATAAAACAGTTATTTATAAAAACCGATTCACTGGACGTGAATACACGGCATGGCAGTGTTTTGGCTTTGGGTGAAATTACGTTGGCTCTCACCAACTTGAAGAGCGAAGGCAACGGACAAGGAGCCGATCAACTGCTGTTGGACGAAACCGTGAACAGTCTGAATGGATTGATTGAGAAGTTTTTGGAACGCGATCTATTCCGAGGCATTAGCGGTGAAATGATGAAACAGTGCTGTAATGAGTTTATAAGGAACTGCAGTTTGGCGAGGATTACAGCCACCAACCAGTGTTTAAGTAAGTAGTGAAGCGGTACGATTAACGAACGTGAAGAGGAATATTAACAAATGTACTTGCAGACACCTGGCAAGTGATAATTGACAAAAGTTTAGTAAACAAGGCGGCTCCGATACGCGAATCGGCCATAAATGCGCTGGCGGAGGTGTGCTTAGCGTACTACTGCCTCATATTGGAGCGGGCCCCCGACAATGAAGCCATGGTCAAGAGCTACCTAGAGGGGGCGGACAACAGTGTGGAGGAACATGTACGAATGGGCTACGTAAGGGCATTAGGCGCACTACCCATGGTTCTGGTGGAGCCACAATTCGATGTTATTTTCGAATGCATGATACGGCATTCCACGAAGCCGCCGCCAAGCGCAGCTGAGAGGGTGAAGACCCAACAAAAGAATGCCCAGTGCACACAAGTGTGGAGCGAGGCTCGACGCGAGAGCATCAAAGCACTTGGCAATCTCGTGAAAACTGTCGGTTTCAACAAAGCGGCGAAAGGTACTTCAAGTTCTGCTTCGCTGACCTTATTCCATATAATTACTTTCTTTGCGATTATGTGTATTTTACAGTAAGTTTTGCTAATGAAAAGTATCTGAACAAAGTGCTGGACTGTCTGTTGGTGGCAGCTAATGAATATACCTTGGATAATCGGGGTGATATTGGTGCTTGGGTGAGAGAGGCTGCCATGCTGGGTACAATTATAAAAAAAGCTTTTTTGTGTTTGTTTTTGGTTAATCGATAATCGATTATTATTCCTTGCACTTGCAGCTCTGTACGAATTGTTGACGGATTGTCCCAAGGAATTGCTGGCACCCGACTGTGTGCATCAAATAATTTTAACATTCTTGCAACAATCGGTTGAAAAAATCGATCGTACGCGTGGCTTATCCGGCCGACTGTTCTGCAAACTTGTCCATTTGCAGCCTGAAATACCTCATGTACGCCATCACGCTCGCTTGAGGGAGACCTTTCCCATCGATTCTGATACAGTGCTTTGGCTGTTTGCCGATCATACATTCCCATTATTTTGTTCCTTACTCGATTTACCCGACTACTCGCCAAACATTCTCTTGGGACTCAGTGCCAGCATTGGCCAGCTGACTGAATCGTTAATCAAGTATTCGTCGACAGCATTTTTCCAATTTCTTCGCAATCATCCTTTGGAAATAACGCGTCTTTGCAAAGAGATTGTTGACATTTTCCAGCAGCATTTGCTTAATGAACGCATCACATATCCGATGCTGAACTTTCTGGAAATTGTCATGAGATCGGGTAAGTCAAACTAACCTAATCGGTGCGGTGCGGTGCGAAGGGGATTAATGAATGCACTCTTCACTGTTAAGGTACCATCAACTCGGCCTTATTGGATACTGGAACCACATTCGCCGACGATATCTACCGTTTGGTGAATGTGGAAATTAAGGGCTGCAAGAAACTGTACAAACTGGTCTCCAGTGTAGCCGTGTTTTGTCAGCTGGTACAAGTTCCCCATTTGTGTAAGAAGGTCCTCTCCAAGCTCTCTGTATTTTTGGGCTTAACGCATGTGCACATTCGCAAAACGGCGGCAACCAAGTTATATGAAGCTCTGGCACTGCACGGCGAGGTGTGCAATGTAAGCGAAGACAGTCTGGACGAGGCCTTAAACATTCTATCGGAAACGGATTGGGGCTTGTCACTGGCCGAGGTGAGGCCCATCCGCAACAACTTGTGTGCCTTGCTGGATATTAAAGCACCAGGACCGGCATAACCAAGCGGCACTAGCGGTTAATTTAAAAATTTCGTATTTAACAAAAAGATTTTTCATCATTTTACAATAAAAAAATAAACTCATTGCAACACGAAAACAGTTATTAACAACAAATGCAACATGCTGTTCGTTTTATATTTAATTTTCCTTCGCAGAAGCGTGAGTGACAAACAGTCAATCGCCCCCCACCTCTGAAGCATACTCACGTTTTTTTCACGTTTGATTTATTCGCTAATTTTTTGGCACAAGCCATTACTGCAAAGGAAACTACAACAAAAACAACAAAATTCCGCCAAATTAAGTTTATAGTCTTCACTCCATCAATTTGTTATACACGATAATTTCTAAAGTACCAAACTCTGTAAAATGCGTCTGTTTTGCAATCATTCATGCCTGATCTCCTATTCTTAGCGATTCTCTCCACATTTAGATTTGCACTAACGTCGTGTAGCGACGAGTCATTCAGTATAGCTTTTCGTACAATTTCAAATATAGGCTCTGCAGGTGTGTGTGTGGGTGAATACATACATAGATGTACAATACAGGGGGGAGGGACTCAGACGTGGTTGGAGGAATATTACATAAATTTACAAAATTACATTAAAAGCTACTTAAACGTGATGATAAGTTTACAAAATTTCGCGGCAGTCACTCGATCCAAGAAAGTTTTAAAAAAAACTACAATTTAATGCCGAGATAAGGCTATTTTTGCCCTTTAACGGAATAGACGGGTGAATGTTTTTAGTGCGAGGGAAACGGAGCTTGATGCGGAGGCTCTGCAAAGGGAAAATTTTTAATAAATGAAATATTCTAGATGAACACATCCCGGACGCCCGGACAACATACCTCATGACTGTGCTGCTGAACTCATCCAATTGCTGTTGAGTAGCTGTCACATAACCACCGCTGTTTCTTTTTGGTAGAGCTTCCAGAGCCATTTTCAGATAAGTTTCCATTTGTTCCGACGTCAATACAGCCTTCAATTCAGTAAGCACCTCAGCAACATCCGCCATCATGTACGAATGGAGACAGAATACTGAGGCGTGTATCAGATTCATAACCAGAGCTTCTCCATTTTGCTGGGCAATTTCCACAACCAGTAACTTGCACTCGGACACACGATAATTTGATAAGCGACCCCACTTCAACAGGTTACAAAAGAATTTCATTACGGACGAGTTGGCCTCTCGATGGTCCAGCGCACAGGCCAGCAGAGCACATTGAAATATGGGCGTAACCAGAGAGCTTTGCAAAAATGGCAGAGGGCAGCAATCGATGAAGCGCGAGCACAAGCGGAAAAAGTCATCGACGGTGTCTGGATTATTCTTAAGACCGTTTTCCACCTGCAACATTTTGAAAGTGGGCTCAATGAAAGCCTTCAGCATGGCCAACAGACGGCCAATGCATTCCTCCACCTTAGCGAATTCATCGACCAACACAGAGCCCAAATATAAGAAGCAACTGTGATGGTGTATAGCGTACAAGCAAACCAGTTGATTGATGAGCGGCTCCACCAGTAACGATGCCTGTTTGCGCACCATACGAATGCTGTAGCGTATCAGTCGACAAGTGCGCTCCATGACACGCACATCGCCCTGGTATTTCTCCATTAGCCGTGTTATTAATGGCCAAGCGTCATTTAGTATGGGTAGGGTGGGATGCAAATCGTCGTCGCCCACATCCGGATTCGTGTAACGTATTACCACACACGCTCTATCCACCCAGTAGGCGGGATCCGAACGTTCCCCTTTGCAGACAGCTGCCAACGGTACGCTCTCCACCATTACCGCCAGCGGTTGAAACTGAAACGACATTATCTCTCGCATGGCACCCTCCAATTGAATCCGGGGCAAGCGAGACAGTATCAAGGAGATGCCCCTCAACAGGCCAATGGCCGACTCATTGGTGATTTCAAAACTGTCAAAGCTGCGCACTATCTCCACCAAACCGTTTATGTGACACGTCATTTTCTGGCGGCACGCCGAACATATAGAGGTAAGTGCTGTGGCCGCCGCTGCAGCCAGACCATTTTTTTGCTGCAACGAGTAAAGAAGAAAGTTCAAAACCGCCTGTAATGTCTCCGGATGATTTTCAATCCAGTCGCACAATTCCCCCAGCAACATAATCGACGTGTAGCGCACCGCTATGTGAGTGTTTTCCGGCATGTTGAGTATGGCCTGCACCACTTTGGGTATAATGTCATTTTCGTCTCTAAAATACAATTAAAAACAAGAAGTGTCACAGGTCACAGTTATAGGAAGGGGACACAATCTTCAACTAACGGTATTATATTTTTGGCCACATTTTGCATGATGAATAGAGCCGATTCAGTGGATTCCCAGGTGGTGTTGGTCGCTTGTAAAGTGAGAAACATTTGCTTGAAACATGCTCCCGAGCCCACAATGAACGCTACATCCTTTATTAGATCCGAAACTTTACGGCGAAAATCCTAAAAATCAACAATAACAACAACAACAACAACAAGTCATAACTAAACCACATATCCTTTCTACTCATCACCTTTGTTTTCTTTTGAGGATAAAATCCAATTATCTCGCCCACGTGCTCACCATTGCCACACCGTTGTATGGAACAATTATTAACATGTGTACGAAATTTCAAGTTCATTGGTCAGCTTTTGTGCCAGAAATTTAGATTGTTTTCAATTGTGGGCGTGCCTCTTATTCGATCGCGCCCGTTTTTGGTGATTCGTTAAAGGGCATAACTATGGCGATGCGTACCAAATTTCAACTTCATGACTTATTTTTTGTGACAGATAAAGCAATTGTGGGCGTGGCTGTTGAACGTCTGTTCAAAATTTCAGCTCAATATCACGAAATTTACGACCGTGAGAATGGCAACAAAAGAAAGAAACATGGACACACGGACATAGATGTCTAGATCGACTCAATTTAGGATGCAAATCAAGTAGGGTCTATATGGAGGGTATAAATATAAGCGGAGTTTGGGGTCTCTAAGATGAACTTTTAATAGCCTTTCCCCACGTGTCACATAAGTTCGGAACAATATTTATATTGAAGATCCCGAACATTTTCTTTCGCTATTACTCACATAAGGTGACGAGTGTGAATTGAATTTTCATTCAAACGACGGAACAAGGAACACTTACATTAAAGGTGTCATTTTCATCCATGAGACCTTCTTGATCGGATTCCATTTGAGACAAACGATACAAGGCGCTCAACAGTCGTTCTATATGTGGCTTGAAATGAGCCGTGAGTTGATCATTATTGCGCTGAAATAACTCCTCGCTGAGTCGATACCAAAAGTTGAACGTTATCTCTGCGACTTCATAGTCGAAATGGCCCACACAAATAAGCACCAAATCCAAAGCTTTTAATGAATAATGAGGCGCCATCTCACTGCTATTGTTGAGCATATCGCAAAAGAACGCTTCACATAAAACAGTGAAAATGCGACAATAGTTCATTGTTTTGTCGATGTCCTCAATACCAACGCTAGTGTGGTACGCCCCCTCCAACATACAAACGCCATTGAAAATTTGAACTTTCAAATTAGGATCCAAACTGTTGCACTCACTTCGAGCTTCTATGCAACCCAACAAAGCGCACAAACAATCTGTAGAGGTATCGTGTAGTTTACGGCTGGTTTGTTCCATGCTAAGTAATCGAAAGACTTGCTGTGTTATGGGATTCTGTGCTGAGAGATGCAGTGGCATGGCGTGAACGGCCACCCAAGCATTATAGCAACGCAGCGTTGAGTTGGGAATTTTCTCGAAACCGGCATCGCACAGTCGCAAGCACAAACACAAGAATTCAATAACTCTGGAAGCAGCAGCCTCCAATTGAAGGTGCACTTCTTCTCGCCGATTTGCACCCAGGCGCAAATAACGTGAATCCATTTCTTCCGGTATAAGCGTTAGAATTTCTAGCAATGGCCACACTGACTGTGTTTGTGTTGAGTACATGTCCAGCAAGTCTAATATGGGCTGTTTCCAAGAAGCCATTAGCAATGCCAAGTCTGCCACTGCTAAACACAACTGTGTCACTATTATATTATCTGTGTCATTTGAAATTTGGCCCACATGGCCAATTAGGGAGTCGCGCAAAGATTCGTGTGAGGTGGGTGGTAATTCATGGAATGAATTTTGTATTTTGTTTCGCATAGTTTGTGCAGCAAAATAACACGAATGCAAGTCCCGTTTTTGTTGCAGCAATTCATCGGCTATAGTCCAGGAGTATATCTACAATTAAATTCAGAACCAATTAAATTCTGAATGAGACATCATGCTTTAGCTTTAATTTTACCGATTTCTGAAATTCCTCTAAATATTTGTTCGCCTTTTCCTTCTCTTTGGGATTTGTATTGTGGAATAATGTACATATTCCTTGATATACCAAATCGGAGGTGGGCGCTGATTCCATTGTAGTCTAATTAAAACTTTAACTTTAAATCTTAAATTTTTCTTACTTTTAGCGTTTTGCAGGCCTAAACAAAGTTACAAACATAAATACACGATAATAATATAATTTAGATGCTCTGTCAAAAACAAAATGATTTTTTTGCAACGATTGGCACTACTCTTTGATAATTTTTCCGTGTTCACGTAAATAAACAAAATATAACTTTCTATAACTAAAATAATTTAGAGATGTTATTATTGTTGTTTGAACTCCACGAATTTGACATTTTTAGATTTGCGTTCATTATCAATTGAACCTAATTGCCCCTCACATCAAACCTCGCAACATTCCGATTCGGTTGATAATTTAAGTACTCACAATATTTTCTTTTAAACGACACGTTTGATTAAACAGTGAGTAAAAATATTTACATAAGAACAAGTAAGAAAACTAAATTTCGTTCGTTTCGCTAATTTCGTTTCGGCCAAATCTTAAACGCAGTGGGCGGGGCAAATATATATATTTTTTACGCCCCCTTATAGTGTGTGTATTACGTTTCAGCTTGCAAGTCTATTTTTACGATGATTATGGTTATGATTATGACACGTTAATTTGTAGGCGTGTCTGTTATCCGACCACGCCCTTTTTTTTTATGCGTGGGTCGTCAGACCAAATTTCAAGTTAATAACTTTATTTTTGAGATTTATTAAATTTTGTTGTTTGTGGGAGTGTTTGTTATACGATGACGCCCCTTTTTGGCACATGGATGAAAGAAATATTTGTACATACCAAAATTCAAGTTTGTAGGTAAATTTTTTTGGCGGATAAATATATTTTTGTTGATTGTGGACATGGCTCCTAACGGATTTTGCCCATTTTGAATAGCGATCTGCGTGAAAAAACTAAAAGTTCCTGTACAAAATTTTAGCTCGATATCTCTAAATTTACGCCCGCGAGAATGCCAACAACAGAAAGACATACATATCCAAATCGACTCAGTTTTTGACGCTGATCAAGAATACATATACTTTGTAGGGTCTCTGACGCCTCCTTCTGGGTGTTGCAAACAGAAGAACAAACTTAGTATACCGCTATCACTAAGAAGAGGGTATAAAAAATATCAGTCCGTAGAATCCAAAAGTCGTTTGACGTAAGACGGACGTAAGACAGGACTGCGCACTCTTTTTATTTTTATATAATCGAACCTCAAATGCTTAAATCGTTTTTTTCAAGAATTTGGACATATGAGCTGCAAGCTCAGTCCATGTCAATTTTATATCCCAAAAAAAATAAAAATATATAATAATAATATTTTATATTAATAAAAAAATTATTAATTTATATATATATATTAAAAGTTATTGTGCTTGAAGTATAAGGACTTATTCGTTGCAATTTGCGGACTTATTAACTTGGCTGCATTCTTAAAGAAACTGTTGGTGCAAAATTTTTCAGCCATTCAATGGTGCCATATTGTGAAGGAAAATGCGTTAGCTTACCCACGTATACATGTATAGTAAAAAATGTCTATAAAGTTATGAATAACATGAATGGTTTCTCAATAAATAACATGTTTACTTCGTCAATCGATTTTTCTAAAAACAAATGACCAATTTTTGTATTCAACCATGAAGTTAACAATTCAACAGTAAACAGTAAAACACGTTTTTGCAGTTCGCTAAACACGTCGCACTTTTATTACACATAAATGCTCGCCGGGTATTCTTCGTTCAATTAACAGTTCGCTTTTAAAACCTAAATTTGCTAATGATTCGATAATTTCTTGTGGTTTATTTTCCTTTAACAGCAATAAATACAGCACGCCATTGATAGACAAAATGTTGGGTAGTTGCGTTAATAGAAAATCAATTATTTGTCTGCCATTAATACCACCAGCCCAGGAATTTACTAATTGGGATGTTGTATGTTGACCTATGCTGGCCTTTTGTAACTCCTCAGTAGTTGTGGCCACGTACGGTGGATTGAATAACAACAAATCAACGGAATTCCAACGTACACTGTCGGCTAAATTGCAACATATGGAATTTACTTTGGAGTTATTTCTTTTAGCTGTTCTATTTGTGGCTATACAGGCATAACGATTAATATCAGTGGCTAAACATAAAGTATTTTTTAAACGTTTAGCTAAAGCGGTAACAATCAATCCACTCCCCGATCCAATTTCCAAGCAAACGCTGGGTTTTAATTGTCTCTCTATATATGTTAAGTCATTCTCTAAAGCGTCCAATAATAAAAATGTATCCTCTGCTGGTTCATAAATGTGTTCGTAATCTAAACTGTTAAAATGATCAAAATATGGAGTTTCCATGCTGCTTCGTGCATACACTGGTGCCTCCAAAGACTTAGGGAATACTGGGAGTAAGCTTCATATTTAATAATGCTTGTCTTCTCATTTGATCTTTCTCAATCAGTTTATGCAGATTGACCAAACGTTCTTGGCTGGTTGTTAAGATGTTGGCAATCACTGTTACTTTATGTTTTACATTAATCAATTCTTTCACTTTGTCGGAGAATTCCGGTATATCCTGCTGAGCTTTCTCGATTTGTTTGAGCTGTACTGAAAGTGCATCCAATTCCGATTTTAATTCCAATTGAGCCGCTCTGGTGCCGTGGATGCGTTGATCTAATTTCTCAACTATGGGCTTAAATAGATTAATCAGTCCGTCGGCTAATATGTCACGGTTCTGATTGTTGCAAAAGTTTTCCGTGTTTTCATCTAACGAGGTTACAGTACTGTCTGAATCTTTATCCATTGCTGGTTATAACAATTAAATAATTTTAGTCTGCCACATATATATATTTATTGCTTTACAGCTGTAATAGAATGAATTTATATGCACATGTGTCTTGCACTGCTGAACACATTTGTCAAAACACAATGCTTGCGTCGTTTGCTTGACGATTTATAGTTTATTTGCTACAAGGACGTCGGACGTACAGACACTTTAGCATTATAATAAATTAGTTGAATCAAAACTAAGTAAATTGAATGTTCATGGAGAAAAACATTTTTTTTTCAATATTATTTAAATGCAGGTCTCTCTACCTGTTGCATAAACTACCTGTTTAATAAATAGTGCATAACCACTGCAGCATATTTATATGGTTAAATGGTACGTGGACGCAATTTTTATTGAATTTTCTTTTGGAATATAACGCCGACCCCATGAATGAGAGGACAACGCTTTACCTCCTTATGCATTAAATTGCAGTATTATTAATTTTTTGTGGATAGGTTGTATGTTTATAGATATTTCTTACATAATTGTTAAGTGAGTTGATTGGGGGTGTGACACTGAGAACTGATACATATGCAAACATATAAACACAGTCTATCCCAGATATGATGAGACTGGTTCCATCAAAGCTCAGCTACATCCACGAACGAATGATGGCAGATGAAGGTTCTACCCTTTATCTACTTAACCTCAAAATTTGAGCGAATTCGGCTGATATTTCACTGCGTTTTGACATTTTATGTAGTCACCTTGTGTACGCCAGTGGGAAAACCAACGTGGAACAAAGAGCGAATATTAAATTCTGTTTTAAATTGAATAAAAGTGGTGCAGTAACGTACGAAACGTTAAAAAATATATACGGGGATGAATGCCTGTCCCGTGCACAGGTTTTCCGTTGGTTCGGCCGAATCCGTGACGGTCGAGTGGACCGTGTACCGCCGCCAAAAATCACTCGCAATGAAGAAAATATCGAGAAAGTTAAAAAAAAAATTCGAAGCGATCGCTGTGTCTGCGAAACTCATCGAAGAGGCAACTGGGGTACCGAAAAGCAATTTGACCGAAGATATGCCACACACTGACAAACGATTTTAATTGCTCATAGTGTAATCCCAGAAGGTCAAGCGATGAGCGCAGAAGTTCCACAACAATTGTTGGCTAGAATTCGACCAGTTTGAACGGAATATCGGGAGCCAGGAAGTTGGTTTTTGTTGCACGACAATGCACCATCGCAAAGAGCAATCATGGTACGTGAACTTCTGACCAAAAAGGGTTTCATTGTTATCAATCATCATAAAATGTTTCTTAGAGCCCCCGCCTTCTGATCCGATAATCCTAAGAGCAATTGTTGAAACTGCGTCCAGAGCAAAATACAAGGGTTAATGCATAAACATATATCCCAGCTAGGCTGGGTTTGGATGTGATTGCAGACTGTAGACTCCTTCGGTCCAGCAAAAGCTCCTGGACCTGATGGGGTCCCCAATAGCATCGTTAAAATAGCCGTCCAAAGTGTACATGTTTTTAACACCTGCTTTCGAGCAGGTGTCTTTCCTTCTATATGGAAAGTGCAAAATTTATTCTGCTCCCGAACAGGCCAAACCCCGGTTCAGGTCCAACGGCTCTTAGAGAAGATTATAAAGACTAGGCTTGAATCTGAGATTGAGTTTTTGGGCGGTATCTCTAATAATCAATATGGGTAGGTAACCATAGAATTGAATCTGTTAGACACGTACGCTACCTCGGGATGATGATTGAGGACAGATTGTCACCTGAAATATGTGCAAGAAAATGTGTCCGTGCATACTATATACCTTATGAGTAATTCATATAAAATTCTTTCATTTCAGTTTTTATACCCTTCAGATAAGTATTTTCTGCACGCAGATGGCTATTTAAATTGAACAAAGTGGGTCAAGAGCCACGCCCACACAATCTACAAAAATCTTTGTATATGGCAAATATAAGTTCAGAACAAAATTTGAATCGATTTGCTCATAATCGTCCGTCCGTCGGTGAGTCCATGTAAATTTGTGCTTAAGCTATAGGTTGCACTTTTTGAAATATTTCGATCAAATTTGATACAAGGGCTTATTGTCTTAGCTCAGAAAAGAACCCTATAGAAAATGTACCGAATCGGACCATTTCTAGAACCCCTTCCAATATAAGGCTCCATCATATTGGAAGTCTTTATATGACAAAAAAATGCAATTCTTAATATTTCTTGACAAAATTTGGTGAACAATATTTAATAAGCTAAATAATATGCTGTGTAAAATTTGAACCTGATCGAATCACTTTTAAAACCCCTCCTCATATAATGATATTTCACAAAGTAACTTATATGACAGTGCCTCGCGCATCCAGCACACGTGTGGTATAGTTTAAGGAGCTAGGAGGGTATTATTGGTCGGGAGTGACCGACTGTAACACTATCAATTGTTTTACTTGCTATTGCATCATTTGTGACCCACATTGCCCTTTTTCAATGCCAGTCTATGTTCAGTGATTGGAAGACTTACTTTTGGCCAGCTCGATTTGGTGTCATATTAAGTGAATTTAGAATTGGTTGCTAATAGGAGTTTTGAGGCTCCTTTGTCTGGATTGAACTGATTCGATTGCGGCTGGCTACCAACCCTGCACATCCTCCTCTCCAAGGTGTACTTCATAAAAATATTCATGATGGAGTTGACTTGTTTACAAAATTTCGTTTCACTTTTATTCAAATACACAAGTATTTCTGTTTTTTTTCTTGTCCATTGTCAATGGTTCGCACGTGTTGCATGTTCTCTTTAACATACATAAATATATCTCTTACTGTTTCTATGTTTTCTTGTCGTATATCTATAATAACGTCTAATGTTCTTAATTAGTGATTTTGTTTTTTTTGTTTGTTGTTGTTTTCGTTACTTTAAAATTATACATGGATATGTATTGGTTTAAACGCAAATGTAAAAAAAAAAAAAAAATTCACTTAACCATATGTCTGCAAGGAAGAAAAATATGTTTTTATCGAATTTGATTGGAGTTGCTGTTGTCGTTGATTGTGTGTTTGTTGTGTGTGTGAGGGAGAGCGAGATGTACGGACGAAACTAAAGTAGAAAAATTGCATGCGCACACATATGGATAGAATTAAATTTAAATAAGATTTTGTTTGTTTTGTTTGTTTTAAATTACACTACGTCTTAAACATAAACGCTGCTGATTGGTTCAAAGAATGCTTGGTTTTTATTTCTTTGCGTTTTGTTTCTTTTTTTGTTTACTTTTTAATTAATAAAATAAAAGTAGGCTTTAAAATATTTAAAAATATTAATAGGCTTTTTTATTTTTAACTAAGCGTTACTAACATTACGCCTGATCATCAGAACCGGAGCCGTCGTCGTTATCGTCATCATCGTCTGTAAAAAAAATTATGAAATATATATTATATTGAAAATTGAGGATCAATTATTATGGCACATACCTTCACATTCAATTTCATCCTCCTCGCCGTCGAAGGGAATATCATATTCGTCAGTTTCTATTTCACTGTCGCACTCGTTGCCATCATCCTCAAAGGCTTCTTCTTCGTCTAATACTTCCTCATCATCGTCGGCGGTGACTTTATCTTTTTTAGCCTTCTTTGACTCTGGGGATTTGGACTAAAATGAGCACAAATGAAAAATAAGCGAATTAAAGTCTAAATCTATGTTTGTCATTCCATTTGCAATATCCAAAACCGGACGGCAGAGACTCTACAAAGTATATATGTTCTTGAAAGATTTTGAGATATTGAGTTAAAATTTTCTGTACCACACTTCTAGTTTCTACATTCAGATGGCTATTAAATTGGCAAAATGGGTAAAGGGCCCACAGTCGATAAAACTCTATTTAACTGCCACTAAAGTGGAGCTATGAAGTTGAAACTTGGTACATATATTAATATTTACCCTTTTTATCGATGTTCAAAAAATGGGCATGGTCGGATAACATACACGCCCACAAACGATATAAAATCTATTTGTCAGCCACAAAAGCGGAACTATGGAGATGAAATTTTGTATATATATTTACAATTACCCCTTTAATCGATGAAGACGAATATATGCGAAGACGCGCATATAAAAACAAAATCGTACTCAGGGTAAAACTAGACTTACAAGGTGAAATGTAATAGAAGGCGTAATTATGTACCATATGTATGTAGATGTATAGCATATTTAAGATATGGTTTAGGACAAAATATTTTTTTTGTTTTTTTGCTTTTTAATAGAAATATTGAACGCTTTATGATATATGAACGTTTAAATAAGAAAACAAGCAATGTACAGTTATATTTACAGTTATGTTACAGCTGCAATAGATTGTCCAACAAATTATGGAAGTCATATATGTGAATGCATAGTTAATTTACCAACAGCTGTACTGTACTTGCAGTAGGCTCTTGTTTTAAGGCACACATATATATATATATATATATATACATACACTCTTGCAATCAAGTTAACAGACATATTACCATTTGTTTTGATAGTAAGGAAAAGGGAGTGAAGCAACCGTGTACACAGAAAACACACAAATAAATATCATTCATCTATCGTTTCAGGTTATATATAATGCACGGAAAGAATGCCACAAACAAGAGAATTATAGCAAAGCAACATTTATGGAGGAATATTGTGCTGGTATTAGTGATTCTCTTAAAAACGTTCATCGCCGATATATGCACACACACACACACACACACACACACAAGTGTGGATTATATGCGGGTTAAGCAGGACAGGCAGAACGCAGGCGGCCGGCAGATAAATCCGTATATTGTATACACACGCTTTTTATTGCTACACGACCGCATGCAACTCTACACACACACACGCACACACGTACGTATGCATGGGACAATACAAGGTGATTGAGCTGTGTATGTATATGTACGCTTGTTTTGTTGGAGAGTGACATGCTTATATTACATGCTCTCACACACACACACACACACTCACACCAAAAAGAAAAATCCATGCATGTTTGTTTTTATGTTTTTCTTCGTCCACTTTTTCTATTTATTTCCACATTTTCTTGCTCTTCTTAATGGCACAAGTGCTTTTGGTTTTATTTATACGTTTGCACACATATATATATATATATATATATATGCATGTGTAACTCTGAGAATATATTGCTATGATGCGTGTGCGGATAAGCGGAAACTTGCTGGCATGCCATGCATGCATTCACGTCTTATTATAGGTTTTGTTTTGAGCACAAATTGTTTATATGGAAAAAAGGGAAAAACAAGCACGAAAATAAACGAATAATAGAATAAAGAGATTAAAACGACTGTACATATATATCTATATATATATATATAGATACATATACCTATACATATACAGATTCGTTTGAACTAGTGAATTCAACTGTACATGAAAGTTTTCGTTTGTCTACCGTTAAATGAAGGCATATATGTTGTAAAGCAACCTGACAAACGTTGTTGTCATCACTCACGTTCTATGTTTATAGGGTAACTGTAATTTCATTAATTAAAGCACAACATTCTTTTTGTTTAAACGCCACCTACAATTTTGGAATTTGCAATTAATTAAACGCGCTTTTACTTGGAAACTCATCTGAAAAAAAGTCTCTCACTGTTGAGTAGGGCAACGTATAATGTTATCCAGATGTATATGGAAGGCACTGACTGTAGTAGTTTTTGATAATTACAATGAATGAATTTATTATTAATCGTAAGCGATAATTACGCATTTGCATGAGTAAATATATAAACATACAACTGACGCTGCAGCTGCATTAACAAATGCAATTACATGCATGCGGCACGATGACAGCATGCATGCACACGTACGTGATTATGAGAATCTTGTTTAAACCTATTCTTCAACGTAGTGTTTGAATGAGTTTATTTGTGTTTAAACAAATAAAATACACTTTGAGTGTTTTTTATATATTTTCCATATTAGATGTGGGGGCTATAATAAGTTTGTCATGCCATTTGCAACACCCACACAGTATATATATATACTTGATATTACTTGATTGAAATCTATTTACCTGTGAAAAAAATTCTGCTATGAAGTTGAAATTTAGTTCACGTATTTATAATTAGTGAAAATGGACGCGATGGAATAACGGAATTATATTTTAAAAAAATCTACACGCCTTGCAAGCTGATACCATTGGTAGGCGTATTAATTACACCTGACACGCCCGCTGTTTATATTTGGGTGTGGAGGGTATTTAAAATTTGGCCTCAGCCAAATTTCATTTTCTTCATTTTTTTTTTTTTTTACATTCATTTTAGAGACTCATTCTCTTCCCACAGTATGTGTGTGTGTAAAAATTTACGAAAAAAAAAAGTGAAAAAAAAAATTGTATGCGCGCGCCTACTGCGTTTATATTTGAGGTTTAAAGAATCCTTTTGTTTTTTTCAATCTACGAAAAAAAGTTAACCTACAAATAATAGTGTGACGCCGCCTACTTTATAGTTCCTGTACAGTTTATGGCTTATTGCTGTTCAGCATTTAGAGACTTAATCCAATATTATCACTTGATTGAATTGTATTCAGAGAAACATACACATACACACGCACTCCGCCACTTTCGCGCGTTATTGGATACTTACTTCAGCTGGCCGTTTTGTTGCTGTTTTGACTTGATCTTGTTTAGCTGGAGGGGTGTCGGTGGCATCTTTACCATCGTTGTCCCCATCCTTTGAGGCGGTCCCATTATCGGTCGACACCACTGGTGTGGCGTCGTCTTCAACGGCAGGTTTCGCTTTGAGATCATCTTTTACAGCATCAGCGGCAACTTTATCAACGACGGAAACAACATCACCATTATTTTGTTGTTCTGTAACTGCGGACATGTTTCTTGCTTTATATGTTATTTCAATATTTTAATTCCACTGCGAATGATTTTTTCTATTCCAAATTATATAACAAGCCCTTCTGTACGTGCGTAAATTTATTCACGTTTTAATATTTTTTCCGTTTGGCAGAAATGTCACAGACTACTTTTCTTGTAATTGAAATAATAAAAAAAAGAATTTTATGATTTATTTCGTTTTGCGGCAGAATTACTTGCGCTCCGTTTGCACACTCGATAACCGTACTGAACGAAAGACAAAAACACTCTGTTTGATTTGAACGTGAACGGTGTGTATTTAAGTTGAAATGTACTTTTCGTCCGCACACGTATTATAGCATAGCAGCACAGCAGTGATGACTGTACGAAGGGGAACGCGGTCTGTTGTAATCACAATAGTGTTGACGCTATTGCACACACACGTACGTCCGTGCTGCATATATGTATACACTTCTCGCCTCTTTAACGCTCTCTCGATTATTTGCATGAACAATACAATAAACACAAGCAAGGAAATACACTCTCCGCCTCTCTATCTAACTAGATAGAGTGATCGAATGGCTGTACAGCCACATACACACATATATGCACGTACGTTTGCTTGTTGCGGGTCGGTTGGTAGTGGTGGCCCCTCTGGATTTTGCAACGATGTTTTTATAAAAAATATTTGCCCGTCTAATTAATGTGTGACTTGAAGTTTGTTGGTCGGTTGAGTATGGTATGTGCTCTGCTCCCTACAGCTCACCAGAGCTCACAATTTCTACTTAGCCGATAACTTATAAACCGTAAGAGAATAAATACATACAAATGCATATACCGTTCGCGATGTGCGTGTGTGAAATAATATGAAGCAGTTGTGCTCTCAAGTAACCCCCAACGAGAGATGCGTACGCGTCAAATGCTTGTATCAAACTAAAGGTGGCTTTCTCAGTGCACTGCTACACAATTGCTGTCAGCACAATTATATGAATGGAGTCAAGATTCTAGGTTTTCTGGATTTCCTCCATTTTCAGCCGCATCTTTATTCCGATCGAGAGGAAGATGATTTCATGTGGTAAAAAAAAGTGCGAGAAACATTTTTATATGATTTTAATGGAAATCTGAACAAACTGGGCATCAAACGTACCCAGCGAAGTGGGTTTCTTGAGTAATTTCATACAAATGGTGCTTGGGTTTCATGAGTACAGTCATCGTGCACACGCTATGTACCTATGTGTGTGCGATGCTTGGCGGCAAATTTGAAAATCGTCATGACGTGCTACGTTATCAACGCGAAAAGGTGGTTGGCGTTGGTATATATCGTTTTATTAGTTGGTTTGGATGGCTGGTTGGTTGGTTGGTTGGTTGTTTGGTTGGTTGGTTGGTTGGGTGGTTGGTTGGTTGGTTGATTTGGTCGGATGAATGATACAAGTCCTTATAAGCAACTAACTCCACAAGGTGACATTATTTTATTACAATGGGTAGATTGATTAGCTGGCTAGGTTAGCGACCGGCTGCCACTTTAAGTGCATACTGTACATTATAAGATTGCATTGGTTGCTTCACTTAATACCTGATTGTGAATTTTTTCTTTAATATCAAACCTACATTTTATACCCTCCACTACATGTGCCCAAGTATATTAAGTTTGCTCAGATGTTTGTAACTCCAAAACGACAAATACCACGCCCACCTTTAATTCAGTGCCGATCAATTCAGAATCAGCATCTGAAGTGAGTTAACCATGTCCGTTTGTTCTCACCGTTGATACACGGGTTCGACTGTTGTGGGTATCGAACGGTTACTCTCACTGCTGATCTATTCTGTGCATCTTTATTGAAAATGAACCGAATTGCGCCATTTTTAGAATCCCTTCCCATAATCTTAATGTATTTTGACAAAATTTACGGCATAACAGTTAATTAGTTTAATAATTGGCTTTAACAAATTTAGGTCCGATCCTAACATTTCTGGAACCCCTTTCCATATGAAAGGTATTTCACGCAGTGACTTATATGGCAATACCTCGCGTTTACCAATGCAACTAAACTAATTGTAGCATATTTTAGGGGAGCCAAGTGGTGTAGGGGATAACATGTGACTTGGCTCATTTTAACCTTTTCACTTGTTATTGTTTGTCGACGTTGCGGCACATTAATTAATTTTGTCAAAAACAAATGTCTAAACGTTGCTTGAACAATAATATTCTAAACCAAAGAGCAGAGATAACAAATCCATCGATCAAAAATACAACCGCGCCCATTATTTTCGGAGTAGGGTAACGCACAGCTGCTTTGTTATTTCTTCACTACGATGTGTGTATGTATATAAAACTACACTCACATTTATATAGTATATTTGTATATGTAAATTGTGGGCGGGTCCGTGGTCCGATCACGCCCACATCGATGAAGATAATATGATTAGATATATGTATGTACCAAATTTCAATTTTTATGGCTCAACTTTTGCGGCAGATATTTAGATTTTTATGAAATGTGGGCCAATTTTGCCCATTTGAAATAGCGATCTGCGTGCAAAAACTAAAAATACCTGTAAAAATTCAGCTCAATATCTCTAAAATTTACACCCATGAGAATGACAACAACAAACGAACTCACGGACGCACGGACATACATATCTAAATCGAGTCAGTTTTTGACGCTGATCAAGAATATATATACTTTGTTGTCTACTTCTGTGTGTTGCAAACGGAAGATCAAACTTAGCATACCCTCATCAGTAAGGGGGAGGGTATAGAAAGGTGTATTGGGTTCGAGCCGAGTCTAAGATTCCCCCCACGATTACGTATACGGATTGCATATTCCGTGGGCAAGACATGCATACAATTGCGTTCTCTCTCTCTCCTATGGATGAATCTTCGTTTCAGGGATATTGTTGTTTGTTCTATGGTACCGCTAATTTTTATATATCAACGTGAATACTAAATTTCAATTTTTGTGGTCGTAAAAGAGTATTGTCAATTGTGGGCGTGGCGTTTCGACTGAAATTTTTGTGGATGACAAACTAAATACACTCCCCATCTTATGTGGTGGTAATGAAAAACGCAGAGATAGCTGCAACGTTGGAGGAATAATTGGAAAGCTTTTTAGATTTTAGCAAACTCTCTCTGTTGTTCGAGATGTAATTAATTAAATGAATAAGAACGAGCAAATGAAAAAGCTAAAATTGGAACAGACCAAATCCGAAATACCCTCAACGTGTACATACAAAAAGTGAGCGTGGCAGGTACGTAATTGCGCCCTCTAGTATATGTATTACTAATCATCTTCAAAGTCTAGTTTTACGCTGAATACGTTTTTTTGTTAAATTATGGGCGCATCTGTTACCTGACTACGCCTATTTTTGCCACATCAATGAATGGGATTATTGTAATTATGTATACCACACGGACGGACATGTTTGAATGGATCACAAATATATATACTTTGTGGCATCTTCGACACCTCGCTCTGGATGTTGCAAATGGAATGACTTACTCAGTATACCCATCATGTTATGTAGGGGGTGGAAAAACTATCAGGGTAAGCACATGAATTGCTACTGAACGAACTTTGTAGTCATAGCAATTTCAATATAAACAATATGTCGAATCATTAATAATCGAAATATAGTTGAAACCGGCATTTATGTATTCCAGTCTCACTTTGGAGAAACAACTGTAACAAAATGTTGGCATATATTTGCGTAGAATTTTGCATATATAAGCGAAATAATCGAATTTATTTATATTATACACAGAGAGCAGATTTATAGCCACCACTGAGTTATACGGAAGAACGCCGTCGCGTTTAACTTACATCATGACCACATACATCATAGTTATGTAGTTTTCGCTGATAAGTCAAGATTTTTTGCCATCCTCGCACTAGATTCTCTCTTTTAAATATATGCACGAGCATATGCACGTGTTTGCGCGTGTGTGTTTATATATATAAATATATAAAATGTACATATTTGACACACTACACAGGTTGGCAATAAATTTATGTAAAATTGAAACACATGCACTTAATATATATATATGTTTGTGTGTTTGTGTATAGGTGTGTTTATTTGTATAAATTAATATTTAAATCTTGGAAGGAATACCTAATGCTTGTTGGCCTAATGACCACACATGAAAACAGAACATAAACAGTGAACAGTTATAATGTAAAACGACACCTTTTATATGTGTGTGAGTCCACGATATAAAAACTTTAAACTCATAACTGAAGCTTACGTATAACAAGCTTGCATATATGCATGCACGAAGCAAGCTTTCAGGAGAATGTTAAACGTTTTGACACTTGTTATCGCTACTCGTATATTGTACAAATAAATATATATTTACATGACAGACATAACATTTGTTTCATGATTGCTTACATTGCGCTCTAAATCAAATGAAATACTAAACTTGTAAACAAGTGAAATGCTATAGGCCGATCATTTAATACCCTACACAACTTAGTTCTTTGAATTATGCTACAATTAGTTCACTTGTCTGATGAAACGGGAGGTATTACCACATAAGTCACTTCTTGAAATATCATTTTATGGAAAGGAGTCCTTAAAATGGTTCGATCGGATCCTAAGTTCGCTTAAGTATTTCATCGAAATATCTCCAAAAATACGATCTGTAGCTTGCGCACAAGTTTACATGGATCAACAGACGAACAGGTGGGTGTGGCATTTGCCGTTTAGGAGTTACAAACAACCACATAAACTTAATATAATCTCACACCACATGTGCTGTAGGGTATAAAAAGCTAAATTTGGCTCTGCTTTTATAAGTTTCATTTCAGAGATTGTGTAGTTTTCCCTCTCTCTCTCTCTCTCTCTTTCTTTAGGTGACGCAATGGTGTAAAATTGCTAAAAAGCAAAACCCGTCAAAACTCGTCAAATACCAGACTAAGCGAAAACCTAACATATGTCATTTACATGTACAACGCGAGCGTTATATAATATAAAATCTAATACATAGCAGAATGTGTAGTTTTGGTTTTATGTAGCTGTTGGCTTATATATCATAAAACATGTGTCACCAACAAGTTGGTGGCGATCGTTGTTGTTGTTGTTCGAAGTATTACCGAGAAATGAACGACAACAAGGATAATCCTCAGTACACAGTAAACTGTAACCGAATTAACAGCACCACGTGATACAAATGCATGGTTGTGTTTTCTATTTCATAAAAATGCGCTAGTGTTGATTTACACACAAATTTATTCCATTTTATATAGATGAACGTATTCATATCCATACACACACACATACGCATACACATGCTGAATGCGCTCTCATTTATTTCTATTGTTATAAAATAAGAAGAAAAATTTACCCAAAAACACAATCCCCCAAGATACACATTTATATAAAAGCCGTGGGCGTGTTCGGTACCCGAATCATGCATTCTTGTTTGTACCAATTTTCCTGTAAATACGCAAATTATTGCAACAACATTTCGTTTTAGTCGACCTAACTATTTCAGCCTGTTTGTCCGAATATCATAATTTTTTCATTTTCCATTGAATATGTTAAAGTTACAGAGAATCGTTGCATTTCCGAATTTGTGCCATCACCACACTAACAATCTATTTTCATTTACATATTATGTGGGCATCACAGATTTGTCTTGAACCAAATGCACCATTTCATCGCTTTTTTGCTGATTCATTCATTCTGTGATTTTTCTCTTATTTATTACATCGTTGTGTGTGTGCTTAAATGGGATTACACTACCCCACCACCGTCCCCATAAATTTATATATGTGTGCATGCATCATATTTTTCGTCATATAAGCATTTATGTAAATTTACTTCAAACTGTAGATGGATTTGATTTATTTAGGTAGTCCGTTTGGTAAGCGTGGCCAATATCTTATATAGGGATGCTCTAAAATCGTCTAGGAAATATTTTTTTCGATAATTTTCAGCGCTTAATACCTTTCATTTATCCGTTCTTTTTGAATCTTCATTCAATTGTAGACCAATACCAAAGAAAAACGCTTAGTTGATGACATTTTTTCAGAGGTGCTCTTAACTATCAAATGCGGCCAACTTCACATTGCAACTGATTCGATTTCCTCCTTTTCCACCTTTTTAAGAATTTGTTACGATGGTATGTGGCGTGCACAAATATTTAACGTGATTTACAAATAAAAACTACGCGTTTTTTGTGTATTCTTTTATTTTTTAACGATATGTTTGTAAAGTGAGAGCATAGTTTAACGTGTGCTGCACAAATTTCAGGTGAACGTGCCAAAACAACGTCGCACATTCTGCAAGAAGTGCAAATGCCACAAGCTACATAAGGTCACCCAGTATAAGAAGGCCAAAGAGCGCAAAGCAGCTCAGGGCAGACGACGTTACGATAGAAAGCAACAAGGCTTTGGTGGTCAGACTAAACCCATTTTTAGAAAAAAGGTACACATAACGAAAAGTTATTGAGCTTCAGACGGCACCTTAGTAGAGTCAGGTGGCCAGGTCAACGCAAAGGCCATTTGATTGGACATATGAGTGCCAAAGTAATCTTAGAAGGTGCAGGTTAATCGAAAAAAAATTTATCGTTAAATTTTTATTAAACTTGCCGACTCTTACAGATTTTTTACATGATGATCAATTTTATATTAATATTTTTTTATTGCAGGCTAAAACCACTAAAAAAATTGTATTGCGAATGGAGTGTACAGAATGTAAATACCGCAAACAGACTCCCCTAAAGCGCTGCAAACATTTTGAATTGGGTGGAGATAAAAAAAGGAAAGGGCAGATGATTCAATTTTAAAGGAAAATTATCCCCCACATGATTAAGAAAGAATTACAATAAGCTTCTTGTAATACTTTTGGTCTTTAATAAACGATATATGAGAAAAAAAAGTAATGTAAAATTTGTTATTGTAGTACACCGTAGCAAATTGTGGAAAGGCTTCAGTCAATAAATTTATTGGGATCGCTGGAATAAAACGGCAAATATATATCTTGCAGAATGTTTATAAACATTTGCAAACTTACTCTAAAATATTGGGGTCGATTCCTTCGACTTTCATTTTTATTTTTACTGCTTGAACGGGTACTCCCACTTGTAGCATTTTAAAATATTTCCTAAAGTCTTTATGTTCATAAGCTTTCACACCCACTGCCTTATCGCAATGATTATCGTGATTATCATTATCTTCATCTTCCTCTATAACTTTCATCGGAATTATTTGCTCTTCCTCATTATTATTATTATTGTTATTGTTATTATTATTATTCAAGGTTTGATCAACTATGTTCTCCGAATCGGGTATAGAGTCTAGCTAATATTAAAGCATTCATATTATCAACTTTGTATTTGGAATGTATTTTACCTTGGCTTCCAACATTATTAAGGCCGCTTCAACTTTTTGCATTTTCCGCTCCAATTCTATAAATTTGGTCTCACATTGTACGGCAAATTCATTTAAAAATGTGCAGGAACTTATTAAAAAGTGATTCACAAAGGCCAATATACGTTTTTGATGTAGAGGTGGCAGCTAATGGATTTATAAATTGTATAATTATTGTAATTGAAGAACAAACTAAAGCTTGCCTGCGTTTTATCCACATTTTGGGTAAGAATTTGCGAGGCATCCATTATTTTTTCTAGTCGTTAAATTGATTAAAATGAGCATTAGTTTATGCAATGAACTTTCCAAGTTTATATAATGATTATTTACTCAACTCCTTTAGCTATCGGATTGGGGATACTCATTTCCTAAATCGCGAAACGTATTTCTATACCGTTCACGCAGCCCTTCTGTCAGTATCGATATCTCTTTTATTCTTAAAAAACTTCATGTGATTTAAAAATGTAAAAAAAGGCAAGAAGAAAATAATTTTTAAATTGATTTTCTTTATATAAAAATTACATCGTATTTATTAGCGAATCTTAGTAACATCCGTTGGAACTATTCCAACATTTTATAACGCTTCGTTCTGATTTGATATTTGGCCCAACTTAGTGTTTACTGTTTTTAGTATGTGCAAATTAAAAAAGAAGAAGAGATTTTTTTATCTATTTTTTATTGTTGCTACTTCTGTTTTTTGTTTATAGTGCGAACATTTTCTTGTTTTTTTTTCTTTATATAAATAAAGAAACAATAAAAACCTGTAAACAACGTAGAAATCGGTAAAAATGAAAAAAGTTTAATGAAGCAAATTATTTACATACATGGCTATATTAATACCTTAATGTGCAAATTGTTAAATGATTAGTCATGTTAATTAAAACAATAGCTAACGTATGAATTTGCTTTTTTTTCTTCATTATGAATCAAGTTATAATAATATTTATTACAGGTAGACGACATACGAGCTACGTTTTCGCTCCAACGAAGCCATAACAACGCAAAAAAAAACAACAATTTTTTCTGAGTTAATTTTACGTTTTGTTTCTTTAATTTCTAGATTAAAATCTATTAAAAAAAAAAGTGAAAGTCAAAAACATTCAAGTGAGTAAGTGAGGTCAGTTCATTATATTGATTGATCGATTATGTCATGAGTGTTGCAAATTTATTCAAGTGCAAGCGGCTAGGGTCCATCGGTCTGAATCAACTTCACACGATGTGCCAGACTATCCCGAGGATTTGGATAGTCCAGTTTGTATTGAGGCCTCTTTAAGTATCGAAAATTCCACCGTGGAATTACAAAAAGGTAATAAAACCATTTCAACTTTGAGTGCCTTCTGAAGATATTGTCCGTGTGAATGTTTTGCTGAAAGCTCTCAATGTTCTCATCTTTTAAAAGTCAACCCAGTTAACCTGGTTTTTATATTTTATTATTTGGCCACAGAGTTATGGGAACGTGAGGCATTTTTCAAACCTTATTTATTGCCCCGTGATGGTTCTCCCAAATTGGTTTTCGAAATTTTAAGTGCTCGTGTTATGCCACCAGAAGATGAAGACGTAAAAGTCAAACGCTTCGTTATTTACAATATCACGGTACGTCAAGATACTAATGTTCGCATGGATAGCCAACCAGCCGTCATACAAAGACGTTACACTGACTTTCGTGAATTGTACAATAGATTAAAACGGGATTACAGCCAAGAAATGGCAGCAGTGGATTTTCCAAATAGGGTGCTAATGGGTAACTTTTCCACATCTCTAATTGAAGAGCGCAGTGCTGCATTTGAAACGTTTCTGAGGCATATAATTGAAAAAGCCCCCCTTAGAGACTCGTCAACGTTTTTGGCGTTTCTCCAAGACAACGAACTAAATAGAGCCTGTCAGTTGCTGGACGAACGTAACGACAGCTGCGTACCCATTTTAGAAAACACCTTTTCGCTATTGAACAAAATCTTTATGGATCGTTCACGGCCAGTCCTGTTAATCCTCTGCCGATTAGTGGCCGCATGCACTCACACGCCTATGGCTCACGCATCGGCCGAACGTTGGGCTACTTTGGCTCTGAATCGTTACGAGACCTTGTGCGACATCGATTTGCTACCTTTATATATACCTCTACTGAACACTTGCGCCCATTTATGGTGAGTTCTTCTCGATTGCAGTTCAACAAAAAATCCAAAACTTTAACCCTTACACGTTTACGTTTTTTGTGCAGGTGGCAGCGGGGCCGAGATCAAAAGCCGATTACAACACGTCTACAGGACATGTCTAAGAAAGGTATTAATATAAATAATATTCCCACTTTGATGCAGGCAATTCATAAATTGGATCCCCGCTCAGAAACCATTTAATGACATCCCAACCGAATCAACGCGTTGCCGACGCGACGCTGCTTGTAGATTTATTAGAATTAGTATAAAGTGTTTTTTTTTAATATCCATCTTAAAATATGAATCTCCTTACTTAACAAACTATAGATTTATGAAAAGTAAAATAAAATTAAGGTGTGAAAAAGCTATTCGAATGAATAGAACTCGAATTTAAGCCTAACAAGGCAGAGGTGTCTCTCTGGTTAACTACAGCAGTGCGTTGGTACCTGGCAATGTGATCTAAGGAATGTGGCAATACCGGCCTGACGCTATGTATTTCCAATAAAGTCAAATTGTCTAATTTGGCATAAGTTCCCTCGCCCTTAATAAACGTATCAATCGAGGTGCGTAATTTCGATTCTCTCATATCGAAAATGTCCTTGATTATGGTGCGGATTTCTTCACAGCGCGGTACATCGTCTGGCGCTGTACTCATTACCAATTGCGCCTCTACCATGTAATGTTCACTCGGCATTTTCGTAAAGTATCTTATTCGAGTACATAATAGAACAAAAGGATTAAATTTTATACAATACTCATGTAATCTCTTCCTACTTGGATTTTTTCTCTTGATCCTTGATTTCTTCTAATACATCCATGTCCATCCATTCGGGCGGAACAAGACGGCACTTTTGTTGTTTCCTCAAGTGAACGGCCAGCCACAATGGTACGTGCACGGGCAAACCGGCACGAAATGGACCCACGCTACCGGATATTAGGTGCAAAGGCTCAAAACTAAAATTTGGCACAATGCCTATCATACTTTTTTCACCTATAAACTCTATTACACAAGGTTCCATTGTCAAATGATAAACAAAATATAAAAAACGTAAATCTCGTATTTAAGCGCAGCGAAAAAATTGTCCATTTCCATTATAGATAGCTGCCACAATATGTCATTGCAAGTAGAAGTTGGAAAAAAATTTAAATTTTTTACATATAAAATTTTTGGATTTTTTAGATATAAAATATTTTTGGCCCGGAATGGTTTTTCGTTAGTTTTCTCTATTTATGAACTTGGGATTTGTTTGATAGGTTGCTAATGCATTTTAACATGTAGATAAAGGGTGTTGCAGTAAGGAGTACGTGTTGCGGGAAATCGCGTTGCATTGAGCACGTCCATGATGTAACATAGAGAACATGGACTGGCACTTGCACTATTTTTACTTTATTACTTCTTAAGTGCTTTCGAAAGCATTAAAATAATTTCTTTTTAACTTTCGACAATGACGTTGTCTTAATATCTAACATCTAATATGTTTATACATTAAAATAATATAAATTTCAGCAACATTGTTAAGGCATGCATTGTTAAAGCAAAATCAATGCACACTCTCTATGTGTTCTGACCCTATGTGAATATGTTGCTTTTATTTATTTGATTTCTGTTTTGTGAATTTCATTGTAATTATTAGTTCTTATAAGTGATTGTGAAAAGTGTATTTCCAGCAAAAGTTTTATAATTGAAAGCACCTTTAATGAAACTATTATGGACGAGTCCAGGGATGACGATGATTTGGATAAAAGTTTACCCAACAATAGAATTCATTTTGGCAAAGAAGTGAGGCAGGCCATTGACACGGTAAATAAGCAACGTCGGTGGATAAATGTAGTGTATGTCTGTTTCATGTATGCAATAGGTTTTGAAATCGAGCGATCCCATGGATGCTGCTGATTTTAACTGTATTGATCATATAAATCAATTATTTCCCAACGAACAGTCGTTGGCTAATATAGATGAGACTATACAGCGGATGCAATTTGAGGTGTCCCTAATTGATGACAATATACGTTCAGTGGTAAGGGGTCAAACGAATACCGGCCAGGATGGCCAAGTGGCACTTCATGAAGCTCAGAAAGTTATAACAACTTTATATGATCACATAATTGATGTGAAGACGCGAGCTGAGCATACGGAAGTAATGGTGAAGGAGATTACTCGGGACATTAAGCAATTAGATTGTGCCAAACGTAATCTCACCTCGGCCATAACCACTTTGAATCATTTGCATATGCTTGTTGGTGGCATTGAAAGTATAGATAAATTAATCGAAAAGCGGTCGTACGGCGAAATATTGAATCCCTTGCAAGCTATCACAGAAGTTAACGAACACTTTCAACAGTATACGGAAATAGAGGAAATTAAAAGTCTATCACAAAGTGTTGGGCGCATACAACTGACATTGGCTCAACAAATTACCGAAGATTTCAAAGATGCCTTCTCGCCGAAACCAACTAGTGCTCGTCTGAGTTTGAACCAGTTAAGTGAAGCGTGTAGGGTGGTGTCTGTGTTGGATTCCAAAGTGAGAAAGGACCTTTTAAAATGGTTCATAGATCAACAGCTCGAAGAGTATTTGCATCTATTTCACGAGAATCAAGACATAGCCTGGCTGGATAAAATCGACAAACGTTACTCTTGGTTGAAAAGACATTTAATCGATTTTGACGACAAATTTAATAGTGTCTTCCCATTAGACTGGGATGTGTCGGAGCGTATAGCGGTAGAGTTTTGTCGTTTAACCCGTGAACAGCTATCACAAATCATGGCAAAGCGGCTGCACGAAATCGATGTACGTTTACTTTTATTTGCCATTCAAAAGACGCAAGCATTTGAGCAGTTGCTTTCGAAACGTTTCACGGGTGCCACTTTGGGCTCCCCAACCAACGATTTTAACGATTTCACTACTGATGAGATGAAAAACTTGAAATCATCTATAGTAACATTCCAAGATCAAATCGGCTCCTGCTTTAAACCGCATCTGGACATCTACATAAATAGCATTGATCGCAATCTAGCCGAATTGATTGAGAAATTTGTGGAACAAATTAAAGAACCGCTTAAGGTGGCCGAAGCGAAAACCACAGTCTACCCCAGGTGAGAGTACCCAAACTTATCATTTAGAATAACAACAATAACGGTTTGTTTCTAGCTCAGCAGATTTGTTTGTGTTTTATAAAAAGTGCATGGTACAATGCGCTCAATTAAGCAACGATAAGCCCATGCACGATTTGGCGTTGGTGTTCAAGAAATATCTACGCGAGTATGCTACCAAAGTTTTGGAGCTTAGCATACCGAAACTGCTTACTGCAGCAACAACCATCGGTAAGTCATTCGTAGGCACAACTGCGCAAATCACTGCAATTCGAAGGATCCTATACAGCAAATAAAGTATGTCACAGTCAAAAAGTTGAACTTGGATTTATATAAATCGAATCATAATCACTTATATTATCCAATATTACCCAACAGAGAATAATGCGTTTTGTACTAAGTTTGTCATTTTATTTTCAATCAACTTCGAATGATTGTTTAGCATGAAAATTTGAAACCTGTATCATAGGACAGGTATATTAAGTTTGTGCGGATGTTTGTAACTCTCACCTTCAATTATACAGAATCTGACGAGATTTATCCATGTCCGTCTGTCTGTCCACGTAAAGTTGCGCGCAAGCTACTGTTCGCACCTTTTTTTAGATATGAAATTTGGTACATGGAAAAGGGACCAAGTTGGACTATTTTTAGAACTAATCACGAAAACACAAATAATTAACAATTAAAGCATGTGGAGCTTCACTTGTTTGCGTATATATTTGGTTTTTAGGTGAAAAAAATGTGTAAATAAAAAATATATTTATCAGGCAAAGGCATGTCATTGTTAACGCGGGATATGCAAACTCTATCTACGGCTGCCGGTCAAGTAATACACAATTTTCTGAAAGAAGGCGATACACAACGCTTCTCCAAAGACGACCTCATACGCATTTGCTGTGCCTTGACCACGGCTGAATACTGCTTGGATACGGTGCAACAATTGGAAGATAAATTAAAGGAAAAAGTCTCCTCGCTCTACACAAGCAAGATTGATATGTCCGAAGAAAAGGATGTCTTTCATCGGTAAGCATAAAGTCATATGATTGCTTCATGTTGATCCACGTCATATAACTGTTATTACAACATAGCATCATCTCGAATTGTATACAATTATTGGTTCAAGATTTGGAGGCGGGCTGTGAACCATCATTGCAGGCCATGGCAAAGGTGCAGTGGCAACAGATCAGTAATGTGGGTGATCAGAGTTCGTTTATTAGTAGCATGTGTGCAAACTTTAAACAAACAGTTCCCATTATTCGTGACAACTTGGCAACCTCCCGTAAATATTTTACGCAATTTTGTCATAAATTCGTCAACGTTTTTATACCCAAATACGTTAATGTCCTTTACAAATGCAAATTGATCTTGTCCGATGGCTCTAACAGTGTATTGGGCTGCGAACAACTGCTGTTGGACACGCACAGTTTAAAAACGGCCCTATTAGATTTGCCCAGCATAGGCTCGAGTGTTAATCGCAAAGCGCCCACATCATACACCAAAGTCGTTGTCAAGGACATAACACGCGCCGAAATGTTTATCAAAGTTGTCATGACACCAATTCAACCACCTGCTCACTTTACTCAACAAGTGTTGAAGCTGTTGCCCGACATTAGCATTGGCGAGTTTCAGAAAATACTGGACATGAAGTCTGTCAAGAGAGTGGACCAGGTACAATTGGTTGATATATTTAAAAGGACAGCTTCCGCAGCAGCTGTTGCTGGCCTAAGCGATACGGCTGATATCGTACCGACTGTAGATATGCAGGAAGCAGCACATGCTAATATTTCAGATAGTAATAATGATAATGTAATGAACGATGCCACCAGTACCGATACTTCGTGCAGTTTATTGACCATGTCCTCCACTACGAATAATTCTACCCCGAAGCGGACATTTTTGTTTGGTGTAAACAGTTTTGCTGCTGGAGGCAATGGAGCCAGTCCTGAAGGTGCTGCACAAACTGGCGCAGATCGTGGTCGCATTCGTAAATTGGAAAATCTTCTGAAGAAACGATTACCATAATTTTTCTAATTGCCACGTCCTGCAAATACTATACATTCCATTAATTCATAGAATAAATTCCAATAAATCGTAAATTATTTAAAGAATTTTATTTGTGATATTCCTTTAGAAGACCATCCATATCCACATCCACATCCATCATGCAGTGATAAGTATTTTAATTATTTCTAAATGATATTTAAGTTGTTGCAATATGTACAAAGTGTAAGAGTCTAATAATTTCAATTACAGACTTAAACAACTATGACTATCTTGTTTACCTGTGTGTCTTTTCAATTTTCAATTTTCTTTTGTTAAATATATAAATGTACGTATGCGTTACTTTTAAGAGCGAAAACATTTTATTTACTCAATATGTTTACATTTATTTACTTTTTAGCAATATAACAAGTTTGCTACTTAAGTTTTTTGATCTAATTGATTTTCTATATGTGGGCTTGCAAAGACTTAAGACAGAAACTGGGTAAAGAAGTGTTGATATACGAAGTGGTCGAGGTCACCAAAGACTTAAGACAAACTTTTGATTAATTTTATTGTGTATATATATATATATATATATGTTCCTACATTATTACCATGTTTGTATGTATGTTGGTGTCCCTGTTACAATGAAATGAAAATATTGAGCTAATGACGGCCAATATATATGTGCATGTATATTATTTATTCAAAAGACTTAAGACACAAATTAAACAAGTAACTGGGACATTTTTGTCTACTTTGGTGTTTGTTTTCTTACATTACTTAAAAGTTAACATTCGGGAATTGATATAAAATTTATAAACGGTCTCCATCATATTATGGACTCGATTTAACTCAACTTATGCACTATATATATATATGCAGTAGTGTTCATAATAATAGCAGTGCTTATTACTGCGATCGAAAAAGAGCGATTTTATCCAAAATAATTTGAGTAAAGTTATAAAGCCTTCTCTTTATTTAACTATGATCTATAACAAACTGAATTTATAGAAAAGTATTTGAATTCGTCACATATTCTTTTAATGAAACAAAAAAAACTTCACAAAGGGTCAAAAATACCTGTTCATAATAATAGCAGTGCCGTCTTTTATTGTTGATATGAATGTTGTGTATGTGAAAAAGGCATATTTGCTGGATATGACGTCAGAGAAAATCACTTCTGTTATGCAAGATGAACGGAGTAAATCCTGGGCTTTCCCTAGGAAAACCATTTAATGCTTATGTTGATAATGCTGCTTGATCTTAAAACAATTTTAACAATCGCTGGAAATGGGTTTCAAGTTGAAGTTTAAATTTATGGTTTAAACTATTGTGTGATTGTTTGGTTACTGGACTTAACAGCCAAGTGTACTAATATTTTTTTGGAAACATTTTTTAAAAAGTTGTCATTGCCTTAGGTGCTAACGAAATGCGCAACTTATATTAATCTATACATTGATAACTTTATTCACAACTAAAATAATAAAAACTGAAATACACGGTATTTAGAAGAATAGACGTAAACGCTTTATACTGCTACTATTTTGGTGGGATCGACTTTCACTCTTAAGAAGACTGTATCATCCCGAATGAATGGACGTCTGTGCAGCATTTCGTGTGAGATGAAGCGCGGAAAACCGAAACCCAGCTGATCGGGTTCGTTGGAGGGACGCTGAAAATTCTCCCAAGTAGGATCAGGTACAAACGATTCAGCTACACCACCCTGACCTGTTTGAGCGCCTTGTTCGAATAGAGTGAATGTTATTGAGTGAGCAAAGGGCCACTTCAACAGAGCATCATACTCTCCCGGTAACACCTTAATATAAACGGACACGTGACTATTCTCACCTGGTCCGTTGCCATTCAGAAACATGGACGCTTGCAATTTATAACCATACTGGGAAGTGTAAAAGGGTGGTGACACTAATTCGAGACCATCCTTGCTTTTGGCCTCTGCCATTTTAGACGACCACTCCGTAATCTTCCATAACAAGGTTCCAGTATAGTTGACAGATAATTTGGATACTGCAGTCTTAAGCATTTGTATCTGTTGACCTTGGCGAGCGGACAAGGCCACCATCAGTGACAAGTGCGCTGCAGCATTTCCTTCTAAATGAGCGTCTAACAAGTGACGAGGTCCCTTGAAACGGCACCCAGCCTCCTTAAAAGTGCACGCCACTGCCAACGATTTACACTCATCTCTGAGATGGGTCTCCATGTCGGCCCGTGCTATGGGGCCAATCTCGCAACGTTGCGGACATATGATGGGCGCTCGCGGACACTGATTTAAGTGAACATTTAAAGTGTCAGCGGAAAATTCACGAGTACAGTGTAAGCAGCGCCTGAGCCGTTTAACGCAATCCTTTGATTTGTGCAAAGTCATGCGTCCCCTTAAAACACGTTGTCCACACTTCGCCTCACAATAAATCGGCTCTTGTCCGCATGTGCCGTTGTGCTCCTCCAAGCCGGCACCGGAAAATTCACTTTGGCAAAATTCGCATTTTGTGCGCCGCATCGTGCATGTATATTGCAAATGATCGGTCATCATAATACGCGGTATTTGCGCACCGCACTTATTCGAACACTGTGTAGCATCGTGTTTACATACATTTAAATGAGCCTGCAACAAAAAATTATTGTATACATAAGAAATTCCAAATAAAGAAAGGATAATTTGTGACTGAAACACACCTTCAGTTTTCGCAATTCATCAGACCAGGTGCATCCTTGTTTGTGGTGTATACAAAAGACTAAAGAGCCCATTATAGCCTGTTTGGGATCAGGTCCTGGGTATATCTAAAAAGGAGGGTAAAAAATTCATCAATCCGTTATATAATAAGAAGCAAGAAAAACCAAAAACCTATAAAAAAATACACAACACTTGTTATTGGTTGTACGTGTACAAGTTTGGGAACCACTTACACTTATGTTAAATTGAGATAATTTTTGCAATATGTTCTCAAGTTTTACCATCATTGCTACAGTTTGTGTTTACTTGTCAACTCTTTTCCTGCCAACACACACAAACAACCCTTTCCCCCTCTAAACACAATTCTTATCTCTTGCCCCATTATGGGAAATATTTTATCAATTTCATTTCTCGTATAAAGTTCGCAATACTTCTTCTTTCAGTTGTACATCCGGTTTGATTAGATATGAATGTTTCTGTTACTGCGTTACACGTACACACATTTTTTTATAAAACTTTCTTCGATAATAAGGAATGGTCGGTAAAAAGCATATGAGTGCACATGGTGGTTTGTCATTCCATTTGAGTCAGAAGCGTCATCTCCGTCTGTTGTTTGCAAGGTCCCGATCATCATTTTTGAGATATTCAGCTGCAATTTTGTACAGACATTTCTATACAGTTTCTACGTGCAGAATGCCATTTAAATTGGTCAAAATCGGTCAAAATTGGTCAAAAGCCGCGCCCACAATCGACAAGAATCTGTTGATTTGGCAAAAAAAATGACGCATAAAATTGAAATGTCTTACATATGTGATATATACAAGGGTGATGTGACAAAACTGGGCGTGATCGCATAACAGTTACGTCCACAATTGACAAAAATCTATTTATCTAGTACAAAAATTGAGCTAACAAATTGAAATTTGCTGTACATATTTATAATTATCCCAAAAAGAGGTGCAATCGGATAACAGGCACGCCCACAATTCACAAAAAACCTTATTCTACTTTTAAGCTGATACGTAAGACGCTAGAGGGCATAATAATGTACCTGCCGCGCCCACCTTGTGTAAATACATATGGAGGGTGTTTAAGATTTGACCTAAGCCAAACTTTTTTTCTTTGTTATTTCTACATTCTAGGTTATATGTCATTACATTAAAATGGATTTTAATACAAAGTTTCACAATGTTTGTTCTCTTACTACTTTTGATTAACATTAGCAATCAAAGTCGATTTGGCCTGTTGTTGGAATCCTCATGCTGGCAAATAAGAGGAGAAATTTTATAAAGACACTTTTTGGATCAACGTGCTACCGCTATTTGTCATTTATCCTTAACCTACCCATGGAGTTCGAATTGCAAACATGCCCCCTATTTCGCCCAGAATTAATCTATTCTTTGAGAGAGCGAACCCTTCACGCCAACAGCACATACATGTGAAAGTTTAGTAACGGGTGTATACTAAGTTTATCATCCGTTGCAGAATGTAGAATTTACAACATTATAACAACTGAATAACGATCAGTTTCAATGACCCGATTATTTTGTACTGATATTAGTTACTGTTGATAGGAATAAAACTTGAGCAATGGAATAAGGCTTTGCAACAATTGAAAACTCTCACACACTTCACACCATTCCTGCACACACATTAAATCATTCAAAGAACTTATCTATTTTCACTTCCGACGGTTCGTTTGCCTTTGCTCCATCCAAACTTACAGAAATAATAGGAAAGTTAAAATGGAAAGAAATGTGGAACTATGAACCAGTTATGTATAAGAAGTACAGTTATGGGTAGGTGATAGGAGAGTATATTAACTTAGTGCGGATGTTTGTAACAAATGTGGCAAATGCTACACCCACTTTCAAGTATACCGAATGTCCGTCTGTCTGTCCATGTATATGTAGTCGCATTTTTTGAGATATTTTGATGAAATTCGATACAAGGACATGTCTTAGCTGAAAAAGGAAATCTATGCAAAGTGGACCGAATAGAACCCTTCCCCATATAAGGTTCTATCATAATGGAAGTCCTTATATGGCAAAAAATCGTAATTCTTGATATTTTTCGACAAAATTTTGTAATATAGAATAGTTATTTAACTTAATAATTAAATGTAACATATTTGGATTCAGGATCGCACCATTTTTAGAAGCCCTTTCCTTATAAATTATATATATTACACGGAGAGACTTATCTAGCAATAACTCGTATTTACTAACACAACTAAATTAATTTAAGGAGTTAAGTATGTAACGTATCAAATGGTCAGGCTTGACCCACTATAAAATGTTTACTTGTTTAAAATTTTTTTCCGGCTGTTTCCCTATTAAGCAACATTTCCATTCATTTCATTTAAGCTGGCTTTTTTAACTGTAGTAAAATAATTTTCTTTGGAAAAATAAAAATTTCAGTTAACCCAATAGTATGGTAACGGAACAAATGGAATAAAAAGAGACCGAACATAGTTAATTAGGTAAATTTTTCCATCTCCCATTAACGAGACTAAATTCGTTTAGCATGGAGAATTTTTATTGTATGTATACTGTGTAAAGGTTTCCTAAAAAAATTCTTGAGAAATAGCATCAAATATTTTTTATGAGCTTACGCAGAAAATTCTCATTCACTCATTCTTTAATTACAGCTTAATTCAGAGTTAAGCTTTCTTATTGTTATCTAACAATCTGATGTTGGCTGATGTTAGCTTTGAAAATGTTTTAAAAATTTGCTAAATTGTTTTACTACTAAACTTAAGTGCATTTGTTAAAGTTCCAATAAAAATAACAAACATTTCTTTAATCATACAATAATTACCGTTGTTACTATTTTAAAAAGCCCCTTTTTCACAAAGTAAGTCTTAATGAGGTGTTTTTATGATCATCGTCACAATGATTATGGGGCTTTATTGGTTTTTGGTTTGTCTGAAGGTTTATAAGTACCAGAAGGGGTATGCCACACCCACGACCCACAAAAGTGCATATAAACTCTTGATTAGCATCAGTAGCCCTTCTGTTCGTCTTCGTTTTACGACTCTCACTGCCACAAACATTGAAATATTAAGTTTAAATTTGGTGTACGGGGTTGGCGTCAAAGCGGAGACATGAAAGTTGTTAAAAGTGGGTGCAATTTTACAAATGCCACGCCCATAATTAACGTATAAATATGAAGGGAAGTCAGATTTGGCTTAAGTCAATGTTCTAAAACGTAAATTTTCATATTTACTCTAGTGTGGTTCCAATTATTATGCTTCCTTTTTTTTTTCAAACAACAACATCATGCGGTGCATTGTAGTATAACTATATAAAAAGAACAGCTGATCATTAAAATCATCAAACAACAAACAACTAACAGCCACAACATTATCAACAGACACTGCTAAACAACCTTATGAAAGAAAGAATAACTTCCCGTCACATATTTTATCAAAACTGAAAACGAATTGAAAATAGTCTATCTTTGTCGCTGCACAGGGTATATTTTAATAATTCTGATACCTAGAAATAAGGTTTGCTCGCAATCGAGTGAAGAATGTATGTAGATGGTTGAGGCTGTCAAAAGACCCCATTTTGGATATAATGGATAAAATATTTTTATCCCAAAAACCTTAAGCTAGAGGATGCGGTATAAGAAAACCCGTTTGACGGGTATGCACCTAACGAAACACAAAACATGTCGAATTAAATTATAAGTAGAATGAGCAAGTTTCATACGATTAAGCAGCTGATTCTCATACATGTTCAGCACGTCCGCACATGAACATGAATGACATTCTTTGGCAAATGATAAAGGTGGAGCAACAAGAGAAATGACATGAGACGCGACGGTCTTGATGAATAGAGAAGTTGATTGTAAAGGTTGTAAAATGATGGGGCCCCAAGTTATGGTGCCATGCTTAGAATTCCGATTAATATTGAAAATGTTTTTAATTACCTAACGGGCAACACCTTACTGCAGGTTTTGGGTTTTAGGTTTTTCCCCATTTTTCTTATGCGGATAAGGCCACTTGCCAAGGTGATGGCATTGCCATAGGTGGGGTAGGCTCCGATTCAAAGTTCAATCCCCACCGATGATGAAATTTGGAAAATTGGTTAAAGCTGTGAAATATTTTCAAATACGTTCCGTTAAATTACTGCAGACATGTGCATACGTACGTACAAAGAGTCAGTACGTGACTTGGCCAATAACCTTAATTTGTTAAAAGGCGCATTTTTGCTGTAGTTTTTTCTCAGGCTTTACGAAAATTGGCCTCAAGCGTTTCAAATGTTTCTGTGAATGTGTGCACATTTTTTTCTCTTTCTTAGCTCGAATTGCAGAGCAATGTTTATCGTGGGTTTTGTTTTGTTATATTATTCGTTGTTCATAATTTTATTGCGGCCAATGTGTGGTTGTTATGTTTTGTGTGAACAGCAGGTGTAGTCGCTGGTTGTCTTACTGCCTGGCTGACTGACTAACTGGCTAACTCTGCCTGCTGCCGGTGTTCGTAAGGCCTAATGCCTAAATTGTCAATTGACTGTTAGCACCTGCCGTTATTGTTGTTGTTTTTTTTATTGTGTAAAACACTTAGTTTGTCAGAAAAATTAAAGGGCACAGTTCTTTGGCATCTGTAACTTGGTCTATATTTAATCGCTCACATATATGTGCTTTTAATACTTTCATCATATTAACTCCATTTAGCCTTTTAGGACTTTCGCACAAAAACCAAATCTTAAATACCCTCCACACCCATAACGGTGGGCGTGGCAAATATATATATATATATATATATTGCGCCCTCTAATAGTATATGTTTTACGTTGAATATGTTTTCTATTAAATTGTGGACGTGTCTGTTATCGGATCACGCCCATTTCTGGCGCATCAGTAGGTGGGATAACTATGTGTACGCATACCAAATTTCAGATTCCTAGGTCAACTTTTGCTTTAGATATAAAGATTTTTATTGTTTGTGGGCGTGTCTGTTATTTTACCACGCCCACTTTTGGCACATCGATAAAGGGGATAACTATAAATATGTATACCAAATTTCAATTTCATAGCAAAATTTTTGTGGTAGATATATAGAATTTTGTCGTTTGTGGGCGGGGCTCTTAATCGATTTTGCCCATTTTAAATAGCGATCTGTGTGCAAAAAGTAAAAGTTCCTGTGTACAAAATTTCAGCTCAATATCTCAAAATGTACGCCCGTGAGAATACCAAAACCAGATGGACCCACGGACACATGGACATATGTACATGCCTCGATCGATTCAATTTCTAATGCTGATCATAAATATGTATACTTTATAGCGTCTCTGATGCTTACTGCCGGGTGTTGCAAATTTTGTATACCTCCCATCATATGTAGAAGGTAGAAGAAATGAAACTTGGAGCAGATCTTTCTCCTTTCGTCACACTTAATAGCTTTACTTTCATATGTGACCCTTTTAAATCGAACGTTACGTTTAGTAACTATGGTAATGATGTATGTTTGGATAGGAGAAGGGGCTCTGCATGGTGGTTAATTCCTGTTTGCTTAGCGTAAGTGTAGTGTGTGAATGTGGCATTAAAGAATGCAGTGTGTACAGTTGAAATTTTTCCATAAAACCTGATTTTTTTTTATATTAGTTTTTCTTTTTTAATGAAAATGCCACTTCTTTCAGTTGGTTGTCTGCGTGGAGCAGATACTTCGTCTTACATAATTGTTACGCAATTGTTAACTTTGGCATTTGTTATATATATACATAGTATATATATATATAGACATTTGTCCACGTCCGCGTATATAAGTATGTGTGCGTTTGTTTATTAAACTGTACAAATATTGTACGTACAAGAAAATATTTTGTTGCACATATGTACGAGTATGTATATCGCTATTTAAAAATTTCTGTAAAATATTATGCTGTTTGTCTGGTGAACACATGTTATTTTTTACGATTATTTTTAAGGCAGGCGGACACTTTTTCAAGTGTTCAGATTTTCATAAACACTGAAACATCATAGAAATAATACGAACAAGCAAGAAGACTAAATTTGGCTTATGGCAATCTTAAATACCCTCTACACACAAAAGGTGGACGTGGCAAGTATTAAATCATGGCCTCCAAACGTGTCAGCTTGTAAGTCGAAATAAATTAATTAAATTCTTGGGTTTTTTGTAAATTGTAGGCGTCTTTGTTATCCAACCGCGCCCATTTCAGGTACATCGATGGATAAGCTAATTAGAAATATGTATATCAAATTTGCACTTAATAGGTCAATTTTTGTGACAGATATATAGATTTTTGTCGATTGTGGGCGTGGCTCTTGACTGATAACGATCTGCGCACAGAAATTGAAAGTGTTTGTACTAAAATTCAGTTGACTTTCTCAAAATTTACGACTCTGATAGTGTTAAAAACAGACGGACACATGGACATATATGTCCAGATCATTCAGTTTTTGATGCGGCTTATGAATATGTATACTTTGTAGGATCTATGACGTTTCCTGGGTGTTGCAAAAGGAATAACAAACTTAGTATACTATCTTACGTGTGGTGGGTATAAAAATATGCCAAGACTTTAACTGTTAAACGGAAACATATTATTCGTTTAATTATATAAATAAACATTTGACATCCTGCCATAGTTGACTACTACAGTTCTTCACATTTTTATATCCTACACCACATGTGGTACGAGGTTATATTAAGTTTGTGCGGATGCTTGTAATTTCTATTTTATTTAGTTATTTTGGATATTTTGAAGAAATTTGGTACAGGTCAATGATATATCACGAAGAGACTTGACTATAGCAATGCCTCGACGACCATTTACTAACAAACTAAACTAAACACAATTTAAGCAGTTAATGGGTGTAGGATATTATACGGTCGGGCGTGACCGACTATAACATTTTCACTTGTTAGTGTTTTGAGAATATTGTAATTTGTGCCGCTTCTGTCTCTTGAGTTCTTACTATTAATTGAACAGGGTTAATGATATATAATTGTAGAAAAATCAAACGATCAATAATATATATATATATATATGTAAGCGATTCCTATTATAAAAATTCAAGTTAATTATAGTGATTACTGGTTTGACGGCCATTAGGGGCCAGTCGCAAAAGGGGGTTGACTTGAACTAAAGTCAATAAGTTAGATTCTGTTTGTATTGCATTAAATTCTTGGCATATATGCCAATCGCTTAGTTTGAAAGATTTTTTACAGAGTGACTGCTAAGGACTAGTTTCGAGTATTATGGGGTATTAAAACCGAATATACTATTTTATTTGGAAAAAGCTATATTTGGCTAAAGCCAAATCTTTAATACCCACCACAGGTGCTCCAAAGCTTCCTGAACAGTATTTATGTCAATATATGTTTTGTGCTTTATAAGTAATACGAAAAATTTACTTAAAAAATTCTTTCCTTTCGATTTTGCTGAATCTCAAATTCAACCAGAATATGAAAATTACCAGTGCTTCTGTCAAGTTTGGAATCGTCATCTCTATTTTTACAGCCAGAAGATAGATTATGATGGAACACACATACGGACGCACGGACGGACATTTCTATATAGATGGCTCAGCATTCGATGCTGATTCAGAACGCTGCAAAGTCTTATATACCCCCCTATGTAAACGTGATGGTGAGTATAAAAACAACTGATTTACTTACAATCTGTTCTAATTCTGTTATGGGCATGTTGCTGTTGTTATTGCCATTTGAATTTGTGGAAGAAGCCGACGCTGAAGATGTGGTAGACGATGATGATCTGGATGTGGCACAATTCGTTGTTTTGTTTCTGGGCGGTGTTGGCGGTGGCACAACAGAAGAGCCAGGTGCACTATTAATATTTGAGCAATCTTTAGAATTGCGATTTGGTGATAAACGTGACGGAAAACTTAAAGTTTTCGTCCACTGAGCCAAGCTGCGCACCATTTTATGATTGTTTTTGCTTTTGTTTTTGTTTCTTTATTGTGTTAAACGCGCACTATTGAAATGTTCTTTTCTTTTACTTTACAAAATTTATAATTAATTTATGTATGTATGTGTGTAGGTATAGCATTTTTCAAATGTTAATTTCATAAATTGTAATTTTTAAGAGCTTTAAACGACCGTTCATGAAGCTTGTCTGAATGCAACTGATTTTTATGAAATTGAATTTTATGAAATTGTGAAACTCTGTTCGCTTGTGCGCTGACGACTTTAACAAGTTGCTGTTGTGAAATTCTGAAACCAAATGTGTGTGTACACATAGTTCATTTCTCGTTTAATAAAAAAGGAACTCCACCACCACCACCACAGTCACAACATTCATATAGTTTTAATGCGTGTGGCTGTTTAGTGTAAGCTCTGTGCTGTGAATATAATCACAAAATCCACCACCAACACGGCACGGCCTCTAGCAGAGTTTTATTTATAAATGCATGGGTGAAGGAGACATTTATTATAGAAGCATATAATTTATCCGAGAGACTTATGCATTTAGTACGGGCAAAAGAGAGGTTTGCTAAGTAGAGTTTAAGGTTTACTATGTGTACTCATTGTAAACGAAATTTAGTTCTTGTCAACGTAACTCCTAAACGACAAATGCCACACCCACCTTCAAGTATACTGATCGTTTCAGAATCAAAATATAAATCGATTTAATTATGTCCGCTTGTCTATCCATGTTAATTTGTGAGCAGAATACAGGTGACATTTTTTTGGTACAAGGACATGTCTTAGCTCAAAAGGAAATCTATTGAAAATGAACTGATTTGGACCGTTTTTAGAACCTTTCCCCATATAAGATTTTATTATAATATAATGGAAGTCTTTACATGACAAAATATCGCAATTCTTAATACTTTTTGACAAAAATGGGTAAAGAATAGTGAATTGGCTTAATGTTTGACAAATTTATACCCGATTGGACTAAACGACGATCGACTTCCTCGTTTATGAACTTCACCCTAATAAAAATGTTAATCTTGACTGACATTTTGCCATTATGACAGATTATGCAAAACGGGCATACGTATGAATTTACGAAATTGTTATGTACCTATTGGAAAACCTGTTATATGCTGGTATATAGATGTATAACCTATTTTAGGTTCCTAGCTCTATTTTTATACCCTCTTTGTTTTGTTGTTATATCGTTTGTACCAATATCAATATCTATCCGCTTAAGGACACGTCCATCTGTGCCTTAACAACTCTCTTAATTGAAGCTTACTTTTCTACATAATATTTAGTACAGCCCTTGTGGTTAGTTGTTTGTCTTTTTATAAGAACCTACCTCGCCCACAATTGTTCAGAGCTTTTGGTTTATAACAATAAAACTCCAAAGTTGAAATTTCTTCATCTTTATTACCTTATGGAGGATTTTTTTAAAATTTTTCATTATTCTCTAGACCGCCTCAATATTTTATTAATTTATCTACCTTTTCTTTTGAAATATTTTTTCTCTCTGTCTGCATAATGCCGCGTATTAATCAGTTTTTTCTTTTTTTTTTTTATGCATGTGCATAATTCCTTAACCCGCTTTCTTATCAAACATTTAAAAATTTTGCTTTTTTCAATGAAACAAAAACAAAAAATAAATAAACACAAAACAGTTTTGTTTTGAAAAGTGCAACAAAACAAAAAAATAAAAACAAATAAGACCGGCTTTCATATAACGGCCTTGCGAAGGTTGACAGCTTATACAAAAACTCGACTTGACACATTCGTTCTTACATGAAAAGGTTAGGAGGGAGCGTGGTGAATAACAACCAGTAAAACTGGCATATGGCTTGATATGTTGATTGCTGTTGAGCGAAAGCCAAGCTGCTTAATTTTGATGTTATGCATTGTTGCTGCTGTTGTTGTTATAGTTAACCTGGTCCTGACTTGTGTTACTTTATCTTTATTCACATTTCACTGTTTTCATTTCTTCGATAAGGAGAGAGAGAGAGAGAGTGAGGGAGGTCAGCTAGAGTAAATATGCGGCTGGTAAGTGGTTAAAGTGCAAATTTATACGAAGTGTATAAATGAAAGATGAGAGATTTCATTTCTTTAAGACTATCTATAAAACTACTAAATTGGATTAAATATCTGATTTGTTTTTATTTTTTTTATTTTTGAAAATTTATTATTATATTAGAGTTTTTGTACCCTCCATAAAAGATAATATCCAGAAACAAGCTCTGACTCCTACAAAGCGTACTCTTGATTAGCATGAAAAAATTGAGTCGATCTAGACGTGTATGTCCGTGTGTCCGTCTGTTGTTGGCATTCTCACGGGCGTAAATTTTGAGATATTGAGCTGAAATTTTGTACAGACACGTCCAGTTTCTGCACGCAGATCGCTATTTAAAATGGACAAATTCGATCAAGAGTCATGCCCATAATCACAAAAATCTATGTAACAGACGCGTCCACAATCAAATAAAATCTCAAGTTGAAATTTGGTATGAGTTTCTATAGTTATCCCATCCACCGATATGCCAAAAATAGGCACGGTGGGTTAACAGACGTGCCCACAATCAAATAAAATCTTTATGTCTGCCACAAAAATTGACCTATGAACTTGAAATTTGGCGGAAATTTATGCTTAGCCCGTCTACCGATGTACCAAAAGTGGACATGATCGGATAGCAGACACCCCCACAATTACAATACAATACAAAAAAATATATTCACCATGAAACTAGCCTTGCAAGCTTGTATGTAATACATAAATTAGAGGCCGCCCACCGCTGTGGATGTGATGGGTAATTGAGATTTGGCCTAAGGGAAATTTAGTTTTCTTACTTGTTTTATTTAGAGTTGAGAGAAAAATTAAGTGAAATATTATGCGAACGAGTTTGTTTTATGGATTAGTATAAATTAGTTAAACTCTCACTGTAGATATATTCTACGGTTTTCGCACATATTTAGTAGTATAATGGCTAAATAGTAATGAATGGCTCAGATCGGTTAAGTAAATTGTGTCAATATTTTTTTGGGTCAGTATCATCATCGCTATTCCGGATCGAACGAATGACTATCCAATCCTATAAACGGGATTGGATAGATCTGCGATAGATTGCAGATCGCGACACCGACACCGCAACCGAAATGATTAATCAGCTACACAATCATGGTTCAGCTGATGAAAGTACAAGTTAGACAGAGTTTAAATATTTTATTAATTTAATTTTAATTATATTAGCATTTTCACACAGATCGATTAAATGATAGTTGTCATTATAGGTCTTGCATAACCGTCGTAACGGGTTATTATTGCTATAGTTATTTTGGTAATAATTTATGCAAAGAAACCGAAAATATCTAGAAGCGCGTCGAGGTACATTGATATTAATGCTAGACAATAAAAACGCCGAATCAATACAGTTATTAAGCAAATTGTTCATAAAACACACGCTCAACATTGTCCTTCTGCTTTTGAGGGTAGGAAGTTTTATCAAAGCAAGACGACTTGTGTATGAGGGCAGCCTCAGGTTAGGACTCCGTGGCAGGCCACGAAGACAAAAAAGTAAAAACTGTTTTTGTATAGATTCAATCTGGTTGAAATACACTCATATTGCGGATCCCAAATTACAGAGCAGTATTCTAAAATAGGCCTTACTAAAGAGGTAAAAAGAAGTTTGGTTGTATAGGGGTCCTGAAACTCCTTCGACCATCTCTTAATAAAGCCTAAAGTTCTGTTGGCTTTATTATACATGTTGTATTAATATGCGCATTAAAAGTTAGTTTACTGTCCAGCAGCACTCCGAGATCATTAATGGATGATATCCTTTCAATTGGGACATTATTAATTATGTAGTTTGTATTTATCACCTCCCTACGACAGAAGGTCATATGCTTACACTTTTTGACATTCAAGGACATTAAGTTGTTGGAACACCACTTAACGAACCGGTTAATGTCATCCTGCATAAAAACTTGATCCCGCACAGACTTGTAACTATAGATAAGTTTAACATCGTCAGCATACATTAGTACACGACAATGTAGAATAACACTAGGCAGATCGTTCATAAACAGTAAAAATAGAAGGGGACCAAGATGGCTACCCTGCGGCACACCAGAGTGAACTTCAATTTCTTTGGAGAGTACATTATTGAATAAGACCCGTTGGGTACGTCCAGTAAGATACGAGTAAATCCATTTAAGATTGCCTTCGTAAAAGCCGATATGTTTTAGTTTGTTAAAAAGAATTACGTGGTTCACAGTATCGAACGTCTTGCTAAAGTCTGTGTAGATTACATCTGTTTGTTCACCGTTAATGAATGCGTCATTAACGAACGTAGCAAGTTCCAACAGGTTGGTTGTGGTAGATCTTTTTTTCAGGAACCCATGCTGATAATCAGAAACTATAGGTGATAATTGAGATGATAGAGTATCAGACAGCAGTTTTTCAAAAAGCTTTGGAATTGCACTTAATTTCGCAATGCCACGATAGTTAGAGATATCGGATTTATAGCCGGCTTTGAATAATGGAATAATAAAGGATTTTTTCCACAAGTTGGGGAAGTAGGATTGTTTGATGGAGGCATTGAATAGTTTAGTTAATGGATGATATAAACGTGATGCACAATTTTTTAATATACAATTCGGCACACCATCAGGGCCAGGATTGTGTTTATCGTCTAATGCTAGCATACTTTTAAGAACATTGTCACGGTTAAGGAGATTAAAATAGATATTATTAGAATACACTGAGTTATAATAATTAATATTTTGCACATTGTTTGACACATACACAGACTGAAAAAAGTCGGCAAACATATTTGAGATTGTATTATCGTTACTGGATTCATTATTATTAAACTTCATTGACGGAGGGTAAGAGCTAGATTTCTTTTTTAAATTTACAAAATCATAAAAGGATTTAGGATTAATTATTATATCATTTTTCACTTGTTGCATATAGTTCGTATAACTAAGTTTGTTAAAAGAGTTATACTTTGTGCGGGCATTCATAAAATTCATATAGTCAGCAGACGAATTGGACTTTACGTAGCGTTTGTAGAGTCTGTTTTTATTATTTTTTAAATATTTAAGTCTTTTGTTTGACCAGGGTGGTCCACACATATTTGAGATAGCGGTATAAGGCACGGTTTGAGAAAAAAGATCGAACAATTTATCATAAAACATAACAACCATCGATTCAAGATCTGTATTCGAAACTGCTGATGATCCATCAGGTATAAATGACCAATTTACGTCAGAAAGAAACTTATTTAGTTTGGTATAATTTGTTAATTTAAAATTATAGCGACAACATTTCGTTGAGTTTTTTTTATTAGAGCAAGTATGTAAATTCAATGACAATGATACTGTTGGATGAAATTTATCCTCTGGGTACACAATTGGGGGACACTGCTTAACAGAATAATTAGAAGTAACGTTAGAAAAAACCAAATCAAATAATTCATTTAGTAATTCATTAGTCCATGTAACATTAGTTAGAGGAAGCATATATATATCATCTTCAGCTCTAATCCATGAGATTGAAGGTAAATTGAAATCACCGAAGATAAGGACGACATCATCACGTTTTAATAAAGAGGTGATACTTTTTATGGTGCATACATGATTAGAATAATGAGGAACGGATACATTAGGTGGAATGTAGGAGCAAGAAACATATACAGTGATATTGAATAATTTAACAGCAACACATACAAATTCGATATCATTGGTTAACCTTGTGTCAACTAAACTGGAACAAAGTGATGAAGACACAGCAATCAGAACACCTCCACCACGCCTATTCATCCGGTCACATCTGAACACATTGTAATTCGGACAAAAAATTTCTGAATTCAATACAGACGATGATAGCCAAGTTTCAGTAAAGATTATAATGTCACCATTAAATGAGTAGCTATTTAAGAATAATGTCGATAGTTTGGAATTTAATCCCCGAACGTTTTGATATGATATAGACAGAGACACCCAACTTAGTTTTTTGAATTTTGTTGGTTAGCAGAAGGCAAACGTACAACATCAGGTAGTTTACGCTTTTCTTTATATGTATATTCCCGTACAAATGTTTTGGCAGGCCAAAAGTTACTGTTGACTATTGTGTCGAAATGATCATCAGGTACAACTATCTTGAATGATGATTTCGAACGATTATATGAAAAGTTAAATTTATAAGAATTGATATCGATGTCAGCATTGAATTTCGATTTAATAAAAAAATTAATGTCCTCGACCGTCGTGTCCGGAGCAAACCGTGAAACGAATATTGATTTTTTAGGGGGAACAATGACAAGATCCTTTGGTTTGATTGTGACAGAAAGAACGCTAGTAGTTGACGATGTGGAAGGCTTTACAGCGTTTATGATAGATTCATCAATGAAGTTGACAGGAACATTGTCACTAGATTGTTTACCAGTCTTTTGCACAGTGTTGTCGCTGCCCGTGATTGGCGTGGATGGCTTTGCGGACGATTGCTTTTTAGTGTTAAGTATTTTAGCATTTCTCTTGCGAAGAGCTCTGGGTGAAACCTGCTGGTGTAGGTAGTTTTATTGTAGTTTTTTCTAATACTCGAAACACTTCTTTAGATTGTATATCACAGACCCCCCCACCTGCATTTAACTTCAACTTTAAGTTTAACATTCAATTTAATTTAATATGCACAGCTACGCTATGTGAAATTTATTCAAATATAAACATTTTATAACAACACATAATGCGTAGTAGATTGACCTTATGAACTCTACCAACTTGCGAGGAAGTTTGAAATCTCATTTTTAGTGAGCAGAAGAGTGATTACCGCAGAACACACACACACACACACACACATGGGCTACATCGATTCAGTATTCAATGCTGATTTAGAATATAAAAGGTTTCTAGATTAGAACATAACATAACATAAGTTTCGGCGGTTCAAGTGATCAAGAGCCTTCAGTTCTTGAGTTAATTTGATTGATTTTAATAATTTCCAAATTTCTTTGTGAACTTCACCCTGATACAAATGTTAACCTTGACTGACATTTTAACATTAATAGATTATGGAAAGCGGTCGAGGGTGTATTTGTATTACAATAAGAAATTTTTATGTCCCTTTTGGAATACCTGTTACAAACTTTGTAGAGTCTCTGATGTCTCCTCATGAGCTTTTACAAACAGTTTGACATATGTTATATACCTCCATATATGCCCCATCATATGTCTGTACATAATAGGTATGGAAACGAATTGCTTTAATAAATGATATTTTTTCATAAAGGAGATTAGTTCCCACGTTTTATTCACTTTTCATTTTTCTTCTTTCTCTCAACTCTCTTATAAGAGTTTGCGTTACGTGCCATCACGTATGGAGCCATTTTTTTTTCGTTTTTGTTGATTGAATGAATTTACTTTCAATGATTTAAATAATAGCAAAATAAAATATTTACAAAACAACGTACGACCATATAGGCAAGAATGGTAGATACTGTATACAAAACAAGTCCCAATCCAATAATGTTTAAACCTAGTATTTAAAGCACATACTATTAGTTAAGTATATATATAGAAAGGTGTCATTTGAGATTCCACGTCAAATTCTTATTCCAAAGTGTTTTTTAAAGTTAACTGCTAGGAGTTCCGGTTAGGAATGTAAGCTTAAATCACAGCCCAAGCCAGCCATGCTTGACAAATATAGATTTTTATGGTACTTTGGTATTCTTGGTAGAATGCATAAAATGTGGAATTATTTGCGTAATGATAAGTGATGTTGCTATAAACTCTCACGGCAATTACAAAGTGTTCATTTGTATCATATGAATCATGGTTTAATGTAAGCACCCACCTGATAACCAGTTTATGGATTTGTGAACAGGTTTTAACAAGTAAAAAAGTGTTATAGTCGGTCAAGCCCGACCATTTAATACCCCACATCACCATAGCTCCTTAAATTATGCTACAGTTAGTTTAGTTGTATTTGTATGCTGCTATATCATTTACTTCGTAAAATATAATTATACGGGAAGGGGTTCTAAAAATGGTTCGATCAAATCCAAATTTGTCTACATTTTATCCTAACGTATTAAGAATTGTGATTTTTTGCCATATAAAGTTTTTTATTATAATGGGACCATATATGGGGAGGGGTTCTAAAAGTGGTTCGATCCAGTCCATTTTTCTGTCCCTTCTGCACCAAACTTCGTCGAAATATCTCAAAAAATGCGCACAAATTTACATGGATATGACAGACGGACAGACGGATATGATTAAATCCATTCAGATTTTGATTCTGAATCCATCGGTATACTTGAAGGTAGGTCTGGCATTTGCTGCTTAGGAGTCACAAACATCCGCACAAATTTAATATACCTTTTGTCACAATTGGGGCAGGTTATAATCACTGCATGTAGTTGCCACATTGCAAAGCCACATTTTCGGCTCAAAATCAATTTTTCAAATGACCGGATAGTGGACAATTTAGATTTGGCGCATATATATAAAGTCCGTGGTACCAAGAAAAATGTTCTATTTTGTTGCGCTGCGTAATTGAACGATTTGATTATTACGATACGAATTACTTCTAAAAGCGGAAAGTAGCATTGCTTTAACGAATCTACATGTGTTTACCTATTATATATACGTACACACATACCCAATATAGTGTATATCAATAAACACAAACAGATTGCTGACATATGCATTAGAACAAATCAATACCTCTTGAACGGGAAATGTTTCGAAATATTGTACCCAACACCACCACCACCGCCTTAATGATATTATTGTTATTGTGTTATTATATTTATTTATGTAGTTTCTTTATAAAGCAACTGATAACAAGTCTTTTGCTGTTTATTTATATTGTTCTTAGCATGCACTACATGTAGTTATCGCGGCTTCCTCTTTTTTTTGTTCTTATGCACGCATTTTTTGTTTATGCTGCACTTTATATTTTATACAGATTCAATCGCTCTTTTTAATTAGCGGCTCGCAATGTAGTCATTGCGTTCATATAATATTTATATGAAACTTGAAGCCATGCTTTGTTCTCGAGTTTGTTTGTTTTTATTTGTTATACTTCGTTTTCGTACCATACCATCTATCCTGGTAAAGCGGGTATACTAAGTTTGCTAGAAATACATACGTATAAGTGCATTTGAGGCAATTTAAACATATCCGTCTATCTGTCCATATAAATTTTTTCGCAAGCTACAGATCGCATTTTTAAAGATATTTTGAAGAAATTTGGTACAAGACAAAAACAATTCCTATTAAAAATGAACTGAATTGAACCATTTTGAGAACCTCTTTCCCTATAACGACCTATTTTGATACGAGTCTGGATATAGCTAAAAATCAACTTTTAATATTTTTTGACAAAATTTGGTAAAAAATAGTTAATTTTTAGAACCCTTTTTCATATTGGTATTCGACAAAGTGACTTATATAGCAATGCCACGCCTCGCGTTTACTGTTACAACTAAACTAATTCTAGTACAATTTGTGTAACTAAGTGGTGGTTTTTGTCGATTTGTTACTTACAGCTGGAGATCATACAAATCTGTGAAAGCAGTTAGTTATGTAAATGTAAACCGATTACGTTGGAATTATAAATTCGATTTAAGATCAAGCATAATATGAAAAACAAGGAAGAAAACTAAATTTATTCGAATAGAGTTATGCGTGCAGAAACTATATAGAAGTGTGTGTACAAAATTTCAGTTAAATTTTTCAAAATTTACGATCAACAGAGAACAACATATAGCCACACGGTCACACTAGTTATAAATCATTTCTCATCATCAATCAATGTAAATAAACCTGACTGCAGGAACCTGTCGATTTTTAACAAAAAAATATTTTCGATATTTTTCGATCGTTGTTGTAGAAATATATATGTAAAAAAGGAATCATTTTAACATATAACGATTTAAATTAAAATCAATTGATTCATCAATTTTGAAACGTTATTTTCGATCCCTGGCTTGAAGAAATTTACTGTAGTTACTTAAGACCTTTCAAGCACTGATAACGCTAAATTAGAAGGCTTTCGATTAATTATCAATAACTGAACAATTCAATAAGTTTATTAAGTAGTGGTTGGAAAAGTATGAAACATATTATCCGAACTAAAGTGAAGCAGCTGTTTTATAATTGGGTCACTGCCCCAGCATTGCGAGGGTTCTTTAAGCATGCAGGCTGTAATAGCAAACTTATGTTGCGGTCGTACCACTACACAATTTATTTACTTTCATATGCGGAACGATAACATTTGTGTTGCATTTAAGAATGGCGGTACTACTTCATGAGCGTCTTGTTTGGTTGTATTTAACGAGATTCTTCGTTTCTCTTACACAATTAATTTTACGTTTAGGATTACAGCTAAATTGTATGAATTTCTCTAGGATAAGCATAAAACGATTTCAAACGATGTTGAAGCAAAAATGCTTCTTTTTAGAGTAGATATCAACGTTTTTATCCTTTTCAATTATTCATCCAACAACAGCTGTGCTGTAGTCTGTTACCTCATCCTTCACATTTTTCATTCATTCCTCAACCTGCATGCTAGATACAATTAATAATAGCAGTACAATGGTTCAATACCAATTCATTTATAGAGAAATAGATGCAGATGGCTGCGGGCATATATCTCAAATTTCTGGGTTATATAAATAGAAATCCTTTTTTGTGCATGCCATGGGCTTGTCATAAACAATAGAGTTGGAGAGAGTGTTTGTTTGTTTTTCACCCTTATACGTGCAGTAATACACATCAAGGTCTATTGAAATTTGGAAATCACTACCCTATGACAATTTTTAAGATTGAAACAAGTAAAAAGTGTTATAGTCGGTAAAGTCCGACCAAATAAGACCTCACACCACTAAGTTAGTTAGTTTGTGAAATATGAAAGCGTTCTATTTTATATTATATTGTTGTTATATTTAATTATTAAGCTAACTAACTATTCCTCACCAAAAAATATTAAGAATTGCGATTTTTTTCCATATAACGATTTTTATTATAACGGGACCTTATATGACGAGGGACTTAAAAAATGGTCCCATTCGGTCATTATTAAGAAGGTTCCTTTCTCAGCCCTTGTACGAAATTCCATCGAAATGGTTAACTAGATTAGGATTTTGATTCTGAATAATTGAAGGTGGGTTTGCCTTAGGGTATAAAAATTCAATTATTAGAAAAATGTTGAAGACTATTAAAAATTATATTATCACAATAAATATTCAATTCAATTCTGGGCAATGAAGGAGACTTTTTTTATACCTTCCACCTTAGTGATGAGGATATACTAAGTTTGTTCTTCCATTTGTCCATGCGTCCGTCTGTTGTTGACATTCTCACGGGCGTAAATTTTGAGATATTGAGCTGAAATATTGTACAGACACTTTTAGTTTTTGCGTAGATCGCTATTTAAAATAGACAAAATCGGTTTAGAGTCACGCCCACAATTAACAAAAATCTATGTAACAGACGTGCCCACAATCAAATAAAATCTTTATGTCTGCCACAAAAATTGACCTATGAACTTGAAATTTGGTGGAAATTTATGGTTATCCCGTCTACCGATGTACCAAAAGTGGACATGATCGGATAACAGACGCTCCTTCAATTTACAAAAACCATACTCAAAGTAAAAGTGGACTTGCATGCTGATACGTAATGCATACACTATTATAGGGCGCAACATATATATATATTGCCACGCCCACCGTTGTAGATGTGAGGGGTCTAAGCCAAAGTTTTTTTACTTGTTTACCTTTAAAGTTGCATCATATTAAAGGGTGTTTAGGATTCGGCCAAAGTCAAGCGGACATAATGAAAGGGCTGCATTGGTCGCTGCAGCAGTCTGTACAGGCTGTACTTTTATTCTTTGCAGATTGTTTAGGTTCCAATTACAATGCACACACACACATACACACTCACGCACATAAACACAAAAAATTCTTTCCAGCACTCACCTTTTACTTTAGGATTCATGCACTAAGTGTTATTATTATTTTTCTGTGGTTTATATATTTGTTGAAAGGTTTTTGCATGTGTGTGTGTATGTGTCCATGTGCTAATTGTTAGACAGAGTATTATCCGGAGAGAGACAATTTTTAATTTGTGGTTACTGCAAAACATACCCGCAGCTTGTGTACGCATTTGGTTAGAAATTTATGACCTGCGTTGGTGTTGTTAGTCAATCTCATGGTTTCTATATAACAACATACAATATTGTACATATCGTCTCTTTTGAGTGGGATTCATTATTGGTATATAATATTTTTTTCTACAATATTTCTCACTTAAAAACAAATTCTTTATGTAGAGTAGGTGTTAATTGGGCGCGGCTGTTATTACATTTACTTTTTTTTTAAACAGGATGCTTCTCTTATCCTAAATTTAAATAGAAATTAAAATCAAGTACGATAGATCTATATTTTGGCTCCTAGACTAATTTTACAACTGTCGGACGTAAGGACAAAAACTTTTTCCATTTGAAAGAATAAGTAGTTATTGGCTCCCCAAAGTAAACACAAAAATAACCAAATAAAATTTATAATTACATGAACGCTTTCACTTACCTCTTCATAAGTGTTTTCAGTGGAATCCGTTCGTACAGAACTGCCCGCAATAGAACGACGAAACATTTCACTAAAAAATGAGTGAAAAAAGAAATTAAATTTAGCTTAGAGCAAATTTTAAACACTCTACACATCTACATAGAAATAGTGAGCGTTGCAGGTACAGAAGGTATATATTAGGTTTTTATTTTTTATTTTTTGTAAACCTGAGCGTATTTGTTATCTGACTACGCCCATAATTATAAATATGAATAAATAATTTCAAGATCATAAGACTTCTTTTGTGGTAGACGTATAGATTTTTATCCATTGTGGGCGTGTCTATTATCCGCCAATTAATGGCACATCAATGGATGGGCTAATCATAGGTACACCAAAATTCACGTTCATAGCTCAATTTTTATGACAGATAGATCGATTTTTATTGATTGTGAGTGCTTAATTATAAATATGTGTACCAAATTCCAACTTCATAACTCAATTTTTGTGGAAGATAAGTGAATATTTGTCGATTGTGGGCGTGGCTCTCGACCGATTTTTTTCATTTTAAATAGCGACCTGCGCGTGTGGAAATTAAAAATAAATCAAATTTTATGATCGTGAGCATGGACACAGGGACATATATGTCTTGATCGACTCGGTTTTTGATGCTAATCACATCTTAGTACAACCCCATCTTAAATGGAGGATATATACTCAAATTTTTATTTATTTTTGAGGGAGTGTCCTACAAATGAATATTTTCAGATTCATTTTCAATAGTGACTGTGCTTAGCTCAAAAGGCATTCTTGTGCCAAAAAATATCAAAAATGGCGATCCGTTTTATAGAAAATATACAAGCGGGGAGATAGACAGAAGGATGTGGTTAAATCGGTTTTTATTTTTATCGTGATCTGGTCAGACCTAAAATGTATTCTTGGACCACTTTGTATATTTAAAGGTGTTATGCATAATGGTAAATAAAAATCGGTATAGAAGTGCAATAGTTGAGTTGGTAAACTGCTCAGTGCACTTGTTATTTTTGTATTCGTATAGTTTACCTTAAACGTGGGTAGGGTGTGGGCACAGCCGGTAACGGCAGTGTCCTTGAGTCCGTTATCGTTAGATTTGTATTGGAATTGCAACGCTTCTGTTTTATTGTTGGATTAATTGTTTTTGTTGTTGCTGCTGTTGTATGCGCCTTTGCAAGATGTTGCATTTCAGTTATACGACCGCTAGTGGGCAAATGCGGTACCAGTTTGTGATTATACGAAATGGCTGATGTTGACATTTTTCTTTGTAAATTTTTTTTAACAATACAAGCACAGACAGTGAAGGTGTATTTGTGCTGATATGAAAAAAATTGTTTATGTTATTTCTATTGTTGGTGAATCGTTGGGTTTGTCCTCCTCTCTGTCTTACTCTCTTACTCTGAAGTAGCTGAGTATTGAGTTCAGGTGGTTTTTTGGTGTTTGCTGTTGCCAGAGCAAATCAAATGACAAATTGAATTTATCTCGATTAACTATAAGTTATATAATAAATAAAATAAATGCGTGGAGTCTGGTTTTACAAGTTTGTGCGGATATTGGACCTCCTAAGCGGCAAGTGCCTCATTCATCTTCAATTATACCGTTTGTCTGTTAATGTAAATTTATAAGTAAGCTACTGATTGCATTGAGATAGTTCGATGAAATTTGGTATAAGGTCATGTATTGACTCAAACAGAAACTAATTAAATAATTGGCTATAAGAAATTTGGACCGATCGGATTCAATATTCGGGCTTGACCGACTATGACATTCTCACTTGTTATTTGTGTTTTACTGTATGAGATGATTACCTGAAATGGCACAAATCAGTTTTTTAGCTTAGTGCTGTTTTGATTTTTTTTTATTATTTCATTTTACGAATCATTTAGACGAATATCACTACACTAAAATCAAAAATGATTTATGCTTTTTGTGATATGTTTCATTAAACACTTAAACACTTAAACATTTATTGAACGACTCACAATAAGATTAATTTAAAATTGTGTAGTAATTCAATGCTTAAAGTTGAGCTTATTAATTGTTGTTGTTGTTTTTTAAAATTTAAGATTCTTCGCAGTGAAGATGGGGAGGCAATCATTGACGATTATTGCTAGATTGCCTGCTGCTTCTTGCCACAAAAGATGCTTAACAACTGATTTATGTTCGACACTGCAAAATCATTTTAAATATATCAATTGGTGTGTATGTAGACATATTTGTCCGTATGTACGGATATGTGTGTATTTACACGTTTCAGTTTCACTATCTGTTGCCTTTTTGCTTTCAACTGAGATTGATATTAATCACACCGAGAGACGTCAGCACTTGCCAAGTGGACAATTAGTTCTAGATATCATACAGTACAGGAAGCCACTTGCCATCATACCCATACAATATACATGTCTACATAAAAATATTTGCATCCATTATAATATCACATTAACAAACATATTGGCATAACAACGTCTACTCGTTCATAACTGTTGGCGCAAATACATATTGTCCGCTTGTCTGTAACTTTATATTGTTTATGAGAAGTACTGTCATTACATGCCTTTTATTACTGTGGTCTTCGGTTGTTGTCTTCTGCTATATGTTGCATGTGTAACTTTCATATGTTCTTTTTATATCCTCCACATCTGATGGGGAGGTATACCAAGTTGGTTATTTTGTATACAACACCTAGATGGAGGGGTCAAAAATCCCCTAAAAGTATAAATGTTCTTTACAAGTGTTAAAGTCCGTCTCTTTCTGGATCTGGACATCATCTCTCTCTGATGGTGGTAAAAATTTACATATTAAACTCAAATTTTGTAAATTTCACCCAAAATTGTTTAAGTGCCCCTCCCACAAACGACAAAAACGCCTCTCATTATAAAACTTGAAAACAAATTTATAACAAGTAAAGAAACTAGATCTGGATGAGGCCAAATTTCAAATAACCTCCACATATACATCGAAGAGTGGGCGTGGCAGATACATGATTACGCGCTCTAAAGATATATGCACTTCGTACTAACTTGCCAGTCGGCTTTTATGCTTTCTAAATAATGGGTGCGTCTGTTATCCGATTTATATTGGCATTCTACATGCAGAGACTACGTAGAAGTATATGTACAAAATTACAGCTCAAAATATTAAAATGTGTGGCCAGGAGAGTACTAACAACGGACATACATGTCTAAGTGAACTAAACTTTTGATGCTGGTCAAGAATATATATACTTTGTAGGGTAACTGACGATTTATTCTGGATGTTGCAAACGCAATAATAAACTGCTTATGTGAAGAGTATAAAAAATTTAAAAAAATTCGTATACAATTGAACTTTGAGATGAAACATACTTTAATGGTGATTGGAAAGCTGCGCAATTGCCACTCCCACAGTATACGTGTAAATGTTAAAAGGGTATCCAGGCTTTTACCTAAGCCGCAATGTTGTCTTTACTGATTTCATTTATTGTGCAGATGTGCAATGCAAACAATAAATGTTTGTACATTTACAGCCGTAACACTTTCTTGGGGCCTTTTTCTTTTTTCTTGCTTCTACATTCCATATAGTGGTTGGATATCATATACGTATGTTGCAGCTTGTATTATTTAAAGTTGAACATGTGCTTCATTGGTTTCGAATAGTACGAATAGAACTTTATCGGCATTGACCACTATTATCCGCATCTTTTAGATTCTCAATAATATTATCTTACATTTTCAAAATCAATATTTGGGCGGAATATTCGAAAAACTCTTTTTGCTTGGTAAACTACATAGATGAGCTGAGATCTCCTGGGAATTTCATTCCTATAAAGTTTATATACGAACTTCTCCCTTAGAATTATTATCCCTTATATTAATCCGGCTGGAATGTAAATTTTATATGTACTTGGGCCGCGTTTTCAATTTCATCTACATTGGTTATGCGGCGATTGTGAACTATAGCTCTTTGGTGAAAAACCGACTTTCTGATAGGTGTACAAAATTTGGTCCAAGTCTTTCCATTCTATACATATATCGTTCGTACGTATTTATAGCGAGTGTATGTATATATGTGTAAAAGATACATTACAATTGCTTATTATTACTTTGGTTAAAAAGAACACCGTTTGTCCTTCTCTACATCAGATCTGATCTATCTGTTTGTGCATACACTCCTTTCAATACTAAATAATTGACAAACACATACCGTACACGCTGACTTTTATGACATTCTAACAGACATAACAGCTGATACTATGTATATAGTACATATGATGGTGGGTATAAAAATATATTTGAAATCTAATGCATGCTCTCAGTCGTGATGATGAACTTTCATGTCACTACCAATGCGGTAGTGGATGATAGCAGCCAGCCATATGCACACAACATTATAACATGAGTATTAATAACAACATAAATGTATTTCTGTACGAGTCTATTTGTCTGCCTCTACAGTTGTAATAGTGTTGGTACCTTTAACTGATTACATCTGCTACAAGAAACTTATTGTTTTTGTACCATACACATAAGATGGGGGGTATATTAAGTTTGTTATTCTATTGGTAGTACCCAACAGAAGGCATTACAGATTCTACAAAGTAAAAGTAGTTTTTGATTAGCATCTAACCATGTATGTTCGTGCGTCTGTCTGTTATGGATACTCTTGAGATTTTCAAGTTTTTTGTAATTAGTTCTGGCTTCTGCAGGTAGATTACTTTTTAAATTGGACCAAATTGGTCAAGAAGCACGCCCATACTCGATAAAAATCTATTTATCTGTCACAAAAGTTGAGCTATAAAGTTGAAATATTGTACACATATTTACAATGAGCTCGATGGTCCAAAAATGGGCATGGTCGGATAACAGACACACCCATAATCGTCAATAATAGCGTCTTTAGGGTAAATTGTGATTTGCAAAGTGCAAGCAATACATACACTATTAGAGGGCATAATCATATACCGGCGCGCCCACTATTTGTTTACAGATGTGGAGGGTATTTAAGTTTTAGCGTAAGCCAAATTTAGTTTTCTTACTTGTTTTATTTGTTATTTTTCTCCTCCTTTCACTTACAATTATCTTTTGATATGATATGATTTTACTGAATATGAGAGATCACATGTCCATGCCTAGTTACATGCCATAAGTTGTACATGTTTGTAAGGAAAACTACAAAAGTTTATTTATTCGTGTATTCTGTTTATTATTCATATTAATTTTGTATATATAATATTTTGTAATGCAAATGTTATTAATCCAATAATTATCATCATAATTATGGTAGGTGTTGGGTCAAAATATGAAAATTTCGAATACATCCTGTGTGACCCACGTCATAAGTTCAAAGCAAAAATAGATTGAATATTATGAATATTTTGTGTGACACTTTGGTTTTAATATTTATTATTAATATACATACAAGTAAAACAAGTACGAAAACTAAAATTTGGCTTAGGCCAAATCTTAAATTCCCTCCGCATCTATAATAGTTCCCCATTCATCGATGGGATGAATGGGATAATCATTAACATATTTACTAAATTTCAAGTTCATAGACCATTTTTTCTGGCAGATAAATAGATTTTTATTTTTGACGGATTTTGCCCATTTTCAACAGCAATCTTCGTGCAAAAACTGAAAGTCTTTGTACAAAACTTCTACTTAATATCTTAAAATTTACGCCCGTGAGAATGCCAACAACATGCGGACGTATGGACATACATGTCTAGACCGATTCAGTTTTAGACTCTGATCAAGAATATATATATTTTATAGGGTCTCTAAAGCCTTCTTCTGGGTATTGCAAATACAATGACAAACTTACCCCCCATCTTATATGGAGGGTATAAAAACTAAATTTGGCCCAATTTAAATAGTAAACTGCGTGCATAAACTACCTAGTAGTGTATAATAAATATATTTTTTGAGATTCTCTCTTTTTTGTTTGTACATAAAAATTATTTTGTCTATATTGTTGTATGAAATAATGATTTGTTTTATTTTATTTCATATATTGTACACATAATGCTTTTATATAACATATTCACTTGTGTGTAATATTGTATTACCTTATTTTGTGCTATTTCATGCAAAAGGTGCCCAAACCCTTTCTTTTCAAAACCCTTTCATTCGGTTTTATGATGATTTCCGGTTATTAGTGCTTCAAATTTATGTAATATAATGTGTCAGGTCTCTCCGTAATTAGTTGGATACTTGAAATTTTTATTCTTTTTGTCAACTTCCGTTTACCTTTTGCGGTTAACGTAAGAAGATTGTTTTCGGGATGTTCCAACAAAAAACTGTCTTAAACTTGGGAGGTGGTAATCGGATATCATCTTATAATGATTAACAATTACTGTGCAAATCAGTGACAGTGGCTGATTGCAAAGCAACTTTCATCATTTCATATAAAAGAAAATAAGGAATTTTTTTTGTAAAACTTTTTTCTATAGATTAAGAAAGGCCTTGAAATGAAACAAGTTTGAAAACAAATTTTATTTGCATCTTAAATTAATTTAAGATTGCGTTGATGCTTCTTTTTTGTATGTTCACCTATATCCATAATGTAGAATATACATATTTGCACATTAGTGGACATAAATATTAATAACGTATAAATCGGGTAAAAATAACATATAATAAAGTGAGGAAAGTAAATTTGGCTTGGGCCAAATCTTAAATACCCTCCATATCTACATAGAAGTGATGGGCGTGTGATTAGGCTCTCATACAACACATTACGTATGTATTACGTATCAGCTTGCAAGACAAGTTTTACGGTTTATAGTGGTTTCTTGTAAATTGCGGGTGTATTTGTTACCTGACCGCGCCCATTGATGAATGATGGTAATTAAAAAAACGCATACCAAATTTCAAGTTCATAGGTCACATCTTGCAGCAGATATATGTATATATTTTGGTTGATTAAGGGATTGACTGATTTTGTCCAAAACTAGATTTTTGCAAAAACTATAAGTGTTGTTATAAAATTTTAGTCCGATGTAGCAATATTTAATTTAATTTTTATTAATTAATTTAAATTTTAATCAAAAATATATTATATATACTTAGTGGGGTCTTTTGGGTGTTATAAATGGAATGATAAACTCAGTTTCTTCCCATATTATATGGAGGGTGTAAAAATCATTAAAAAACAAGTGAAAATGTTATAGTCCATCAGAGCCGATCATTTAGCACCCTTAGCTCCTTAAATTATGCTACAATTGGTTTAATTGTATAACCACATTATCATTTAACACTACGTTTACATTGTCGGGACTGTTAGAGTTAACACGTTACCTAACTACGTACGTCTACACTGATATGATTACAATTCTGATATTTTATGTTATGACGTTTATTTCTTTTATAAATATGGAAAATATTTTAATACAATTTTGTATACAATTGCTAATAAAAATGTAGCTTTTAGCAATATTGAGAAGCAAAAAAAAAAAAATAGTAAAGTTGAACGAAAAATTTTTGATTTTACATAAAAAAAAATCAGCATTTTTAATTTTTTTCATATATGACCATTTTCTTCATTTTCTTTAATTTTAAACGAAAACATTTATTTTATTTAATTGTGACATCAGTTATTATTTGACATATCAAAGAAGTTTTATCGTAAAGAGTTGTATTTTTGGTTATTCTTTCAGAGTTATCTGCTAACCACTTTAATGAGATACAAAATTCAATGTGGTTAAGGAGATAACCCTCTCAACTGCGATAACCTCGTCAATGTAAGTGACTTTGTGAAATATCGTTACACGGAAATGGGTTCTAAACATGGTCCGAACGTAAACGTAGTGTAAAATGATTGTGTACTTTGTCGATTTCTCCAAGTAGGTCTGCATCCACAATTGTACGTGTTGATATGTGAATAAAAAAAAAAAAAAAGAGCGCAGTCAGTCGAAGTTGCGTAAACTTCGAGTTATGAAAAAAACTAAAAAAATATATAAAAAGAAACACTTTGTGGCGTGTTCTTGCTATTAAAAATTATACCATAAAATTATTTACGTGCAACATATTTCATTACCTTCTATACCTAGCCCTACTTACATATGTAGAGCTGTTCTCAAGCACCACTCAAGGTTTCGTCTCATTATTACTTTGCGCATTGTACGGTGCGTCCGTCCTATTCATAGATATGCACATGCCACATACGGCAAAACCTAAGCATGCGTGCAGACTCTCTCTTTGTAAGAGCAATTTTACTGAAGTGTGAGCGTTTGTGCAGCTTAGGCATTTATGTTCCATACTCATGCATTATACGATTTTTTTTTAATCTTCACCAGTATGTCTGCTGCAACTGATCCATAAAGTTTAGCCAACCATAGAAAAAAGTTGTACATCTTTCTTTTAAGGCTTTTATCATTTGTACGTGTATTTTGCATTTATTTATATGTAATCAAGGAATAGAGACGGAACAGGAGGAGATTAGTACTTATCTTAATCTTCTTGTTTAAAGCTTTTAATTTTATTGCCTAATTCAAGATCCTAAGATCTGATAATTTTTAATTAAATGTATTTTATATCGTGTATGTACTCGAATGTCAATTCCATTAATTAGTAATATTAATTAATTATGTCTTTGATGCATACAAGACTTTAGAAAGTCTTTGACATTTCTACTGATGGGATTCATGGCTAATTTTTTCAATGCACGGACGTACGGACAATGTTATTTTATCTTGTATAAATGGATAACACTATACCTTTTCAATATCAATAAAAAAAATTGCAATGAACCTTCTTGTCGAGCATATTTTTTATGCGATATTTTATATATCTTTCAACACGTGTGACAAAGAGTACTTTAGGTTTGTGTGAATGTTTGTTTCCAAAAGGGCAAATTCCACACCCACCTTTAATTATATCGATCGATTTAGAATCAAAATCTGAATCCATTTAACTATATCCATCTGTACGTCTGTCTGTCCATGTATATTTATGGACAAGTTACAGATCGAATTTTTTAAGATATTTCGTTGAAATTTTGTACAAAGTCCCCTCCCCATATAAGAATATTAAACAAAGATACTGCCAAGCCATACTTATATGGCGACTCCTTGGCACCCTGCTGATCCCCAGATATACAATCTGTTGTAGGTAGAGATACAAACAAAGAGATGACCTATTTTTCAAAGGATATTAAACTACAAACTTATGAACGAACATTCCCGAAAATATTTTTAAGCAATATGATAATTTAATGACGTATACAAATGAAATGAGAAAAAATTCAAGCAGTTGTTAAGTCATCTGTGTAGTACAACCAAATGGAGGGCGGCGGCAATTCTATTTCTGATTCTGGATCAGTTAAATCATTGCCGTCCAGTGTTTTATGTAATAGCAACTCACCAGAACAATTGCCCTAGAATATAATTTAAACAATTATAAGTCATAGATCCAGGCAAACTGCTTATTACCCCATGCGAAAATTTACGCCATAAATAACTGCCAGCATGATGGTTGTAGTACTTGGAATATTTGAATTTGATGTCATAAATAGTGTCCTCATCGCAAACTTTCATGATTATCGTACTGCCGGTAAATGTGTTGATGATGCGTATTCGGCGTTCACGTTTAGTTATACGTCCAATATGATACAAGGGATCTTGACTCCACAATTTATCTTTGGTTTTGCACGTTTCGCTTAAGGCCACTTCCAAAATGGGAGCAAACAATAGTCGCGGCTTCCCGGTAAGTGGGGAAATTTCCGTTTTTGGGGAAAAATCATAATTGAACAGATGCGACAAATCTTTGCCACCGAAACCCAACAAATAATCCAAATTCTACCTTAATAAAAATTTTTTCACAAAACGTTTGCTTCGCTTTTACCCCATAAAAGAACAATTTACCAAATTCCATGCATCGTGCCGGTCCTTAAGCATTGTGGTTAAATCGTACACGTTGCCGTGGATTACAATCCAAAAATCGTCTTTTTTATTATGAATGCAGACTTCATCAAACAAATAATACTTCATGATGTTGGTGCACAACCGATACAAGGGCCAGTTGGAGCAAGTGTAAATAATTTTTATAAAACCGAGAAAATTGGGAACAAATGAAATAAAGAAAGAAAAATTCTAAAAACGTATGTAAATGGAAGTGTCAAAATTGTCTTAGGTTCATAAATACTGTATATACCCTACGAAATTCAAAGAATTTTAAAAGAAAACTATAAAGACGTTATATGTAGTACATACTCGTTATATTATATTTTCGCAACAACAATGCTTCATTTAACGCTTGAATTTGAAGCAGGCACAAACCTGTTCTGCGACTGCACAAATAAAAATTACATTTCTGTTATGCGCTTAACTCTAATAATTGTTTTGTGTCTCTCTTTGGTAATAAAATGAATAATGAACAGACAGTAAAACTAAAGGTCGACGATGTAAGGTGGCGGTGGTGGTGGTATACAATCATCTCCATGCACATAAACACACATTATTACACACTTATTTATGATGTAACGCGTGGTTCCCTGGGAATCATCACTACGCCTTCGTTATTGTAATGATATTATCGTGTCTTTAGTAAAGAAATCAAAGCATCACCTTCTTTGCTTTGTACTAATTCCCATAATGTGACTTGGGAGGGACGGCAGTTGCAATTTGCTAAATGACTCACCTGGCCACAACAACACTTTTTGCTTTGCCACAACCAAGTACAACATCTATATACAATACATATGCATATACATCCACATGTATACACACACGTTTATTTTGCGTTTTTGTTCCTACACTTGTTTTCTTCTTCTTATTTGGTATATTATTTTTTGTTGTTACCCATTAAAAGTATGTAAATATTGGATATTGATTGCTTACCAAACACATTATTCCGGTATGTGGTTAAAGCTCTTGCTTAAAGGATTTCGATGTGGTTTCCAATTATAATAAAATACAAAAATATTTACACATAGTTCTACATAAAATAAGTAACAAACAAGTGAAACAAGTCGGTCAAATCCGATCATCAAATACCCTACACCATTTGATATAATATTATTCAATTTAATTATACCCTGCACCACCCTGTGGAAAAGGGTGTATTAAGTTTGTGCAGATGTTTGTAACTCCTAAACGGCAAATGCCACATCTACCTTCACATATACCGATCGATTCAGAACCAAAATCCGAATCGATTTAACCATGTCCGTCTGTCTGTATGTCCATGTAAATTTGTGCGCAAGCTACAGGTCGCATTTTTTGAGATATTTTAATGAAATTTGGTACAAGGACATGTATTGGCCCAAAGAGGAACCCTATTGAAAATGGATAGGATCGGATCATTTTTAGAATACCTCTTCATAAAATTTTTTTTGATTTTATTAAACAAACAAAAAAAAAATTTTCTGACATATGTATCATTTTGAAATTCTTGAAAATACAAGTCGGTATAGAAAAATAAAATTTTTCATATTTCAAAAAAAAAAAATTAAATTGAATAGTGTATCAAATGGTGTAGGGTATTTGATGGTCGGGCTTGATCGACTATAATATTTTCACTTGTTTTTTTCTTTAAAAATTGAAAATTTCAATTTTTTTACCGTATAAAGACATTCATAATAAGAGGACCTCATATGGGGAGGGGTTATAGAAATTGTCCGATTTTAACCATTTTCAACAGGGTTCCTCTTTGGGCGAGCTATAGCTTGCAAACAATTTATATGGACACACAGACGGACAGACGGACATGGTTAAATCGATTGAGATTTTGATTCTGAATCGATCGGTATAACTGAAATTGGTTGTGGCATTTGCCGTTTAGGAGCTATAAACATCCGCACAAACTATATATGATCAAGAATATAAATATGTACTTTGTAAGGTCTGAAAAACTTAGTATAGCTCCCATTTTATGTGGAGGGAATAAGAAGATAGAAATATACTATGTATATATGCGTATAATTAAGACCGAGTTAATATTTTCATACTTAGAATATAACACCCGGTTCTTAATAACTTCTTTGGTAAACAGGAAAAACTATTACCGTGCTAAATATGGACATAATCGGTTGAATCTCAAAAAAATAGAGACATGACAGGTATTTTCTCGGGGTGACAATATTATGTGAGAACTTACAAATCGAATTTCAGGTCAGATAGAGATTCTTAAAATTGTAAATGTATCTGTTATCTTACCACGCCCTTTTTTGGCCCATCGATGGATGCACTATTTATAAATATATCTATCAAATGTTAATTTCATAAATCAATGTTTACAGATAAATTTTTGCTAATTGTAGGCGTGGTATTTGCCCGATTTTGGCCACATGTAACAGAATTTTTAACGACATAAATATTTTAGCTGTATATGTCAAAACTTACTAACTTGAAAGTTTCAACCAAAGATAGAACCACACACGGACATTGCTAGTTCAATTGAGATTTTCATGCTCATTAAGAATATCTACAGTTTGTAAGGTCTGAATAGATTTAGTCATATTCATCTGAATATCTGTCTGTTGTTCGATCCATCATTGTTGTAAATTCACAGATATGTACTGAGCTACAGTCTTGTCCAAACATTTTTAGCTTTCACCCGCAACTTTCTATTTAAGTTGGGTTAAACCAAAAATTTGAATTTACAAAAAAGTTTCTTTTAAGATTGGAGCCATTTGTAAGATGATACGATCCCATTTGTAATATACACTCCTAAAGGGTTTTTTGTGCAGGGCATTTAAGAAATGGTCTAAAATGAAATTAGTTTTTCACCTGTTGAAATATATTTGTTCTGCCAACTACTGCATCTACTTAATGCGAAGTAAAGTTTTCTTTGTCAGTTTGACATTTTTTACGGGAACTGAACAAGTGCTCGTGGAAGTTTTCTTCTCATAAATTGAGACACGCAAACATTGGAATGTTTTGCTAGATGTGTTTGTTGTGATATTTTTAATTTGATAAAGAGGATGAGAGTGCCAGCATATGAGCACCTAAAGTGCTTGAGAAAATTTCTAAAAACCATTCCAACGAATAGGCGGAGGGTTTGTGGAAGCTTTCAAAAACCAACAAAAAATATTCAATCCTTATATACGTGTTAAGGGATAACCGATCGGGCCATTTTTAGAACCACTTCCCATATAATGCTTTTTAACTGGCATTTTTTTTTATATATGAAATACTTGTGGAAGGAGGTCAGAAGGAGGTGTCACATACCCTACAAAGTATATATATTCTTGATCAGCATCAAAAATTGAGTCGATTTAGATATACATATACATACAGGTCGGTGTGTCCGTGTGTTGTTTGTGTTCTCACGGTCATAAATTTTGGGATGTTGAACTGAAATTTAGTACAGACACTTTTAGATTCTGCACGCATATCGCCTTACAAAATGGATAAAGCTCGGTTAAGAGCCACGTCCGTAATCGACAAAAATCTATTTATCTACCACAAATTTTGAGTTATAAAGTTAAAATTTTGTACACATATTCGATGTGCCAAAAGTGAGCGTAGTCGGATAACAGGCACGCTCACAATTTACAAAAAAAAAAAACATACTCAGCGAAAACTCGACTTGCAAGCTGAGATGTGATACATATACTATAGAGCGTAATCGTATATCTGCCACGCCCACCCTTTGCACGTAGATGTGGCGGGGTTTTGAAATTTGATCTATGCCAAATTGAGTTTTACATATTATTATAAATGCTATACAAGTGTATATATGTATGTATGTATATAGTAACTATGTATGTCAATTAGTTTTCCATTTTGGCATAATTTTTTCAATATCCGTTCATTGATTTTACACACAATCATTATTGATATTATTTTGTTTGTTTTTTCAAAATTGCCACTAAGTGTGTGCGTTTGTGTGTTTATGTTTTGTATATGAATACTTTTGCTACCCACACATTGTACACGAGCAAACCTTATTAAGCTCTGTTGATAACCACATTCGAACTTGTGACCGCATACGTGACACTGTTAATTAAATTGTTTGCTAACCAATACAATAATAACGACAATAATAACAACAACAACAACATCATTATTTATAATTTATAAACTATCATATAATAAATTAAATGTTGTTAGCTTGAATATTTAATGCCATTCTGGCGGAACCAAATTAGGAAGTCAGTCTGTCCGTCTACTTTAATTATATGCACATTCAAAGTTGGAAAGTTCGGTCTCCTTAGTTGAAACAAATAGTAATTTAGTATCGAAAATATTTAATATGTTTTCACTATGTATGAACGACATTGAAGTATACAAATTATTGTTCGGCAAAAAATTTTAATAGATATAACCATGTCCGTCAGTTGTTGGAAGTCTCATGATATCAAAAAATTACGAAGTTCAGCTGAAATTTTTTGCTCTGCAGGTTGCTGCTGAAATTGGACAAAAATAAATCAGAGCCATGCCTACAATTGACAAAATTAGATGTATAAGTTACTAAAGTTAAGCAATAAAGTTAAAAATTAGCCCATGCGTGGTCGGCGTCGGGTAACGGTCACGCTTACAAACCTTATCTGCTGCAAAATTTGGTTTTTGAGTTGCTACGTAATATGTAAACCATAGAAAGCGTAGATATGAAGGTTATTAAAGAGTTGCTTTAAATTAAATTTAGTTTTTTTATTAGTTTCTTCTCAACCACTTTCCACCTTCAAACTCTTCTTCATGAAATAATCGAGGACTTCAGTTCAATTTTAAACCTTCTTAAATAACTACCACCTTACCTTTAAACCGCCTGTCGATTTCGAAAATGGTTTAAATTTGCTGTTAACCGTGGTTAACAAATGTCGTTTATGTTAAATTTGTAGAGTAACTAAAGTTTAGTTTAAGCCCCAACAACTCATATTCATTATCGAACGCATAGCGCATAAAACACAATACGCCTGAGCTGTTTTAACTTTTGTATGAGTGTGTATAACATTTTTTCAAAGTGTATGTATAGAAGAATTACAATAAAGTATATTAGAATAAAAGGAAGGCAAGAAAACACTACAATCAAATATTTAAGGCAATGTTTTCATTAATTTATGGTCAAACTAAAATTACTTTTTTATCACTTCCCTACTGTACGCTGTATGGTATGATAGTATTATTAAACCCTTTTCTAGTTGGGACACCATACTCATATATTTATATTACACTACATTATACCTTATAATAGAGAGAACAAATTCAGTCGGTTACTTACTAAGTCCAACATTTTAACTTAAGCTGTGTTTGGTTCGTTTAAAAAAGAAAATTAAATGAAAAAAAGCACTGTTGTTCCAATGGTTCCCCTAAATACGGTGTATGTTAGATATGTTTGCAAAAAAGTCATGGTCGAAATAACATAATAATGGCCGCAAGATGTATTAAGAAGACCAGCAAAGCTTTTCTAACTATGCGGGCTTCGTATAGCAACGTAACATAAGCACATACAAGTAGGTTGTTAAAGAGATAGTTAATGTGTTGTAAGTTGATTCCGTATCCTATATTATTATCAGTTTGTGTATGATCGGCGCATGTTTTCAAACTATTAATTTTTCTTCAGGTGCTATTGGCACGCGTTTATTTTTTTATACCCTTCATCTTGGTGAAGACTATACACTATTGACTTTGTTATATTCTATGAAATTTTCACAAACCATCTTATAAAGTTTACATGTCCTTTGTGTTCGTGTGTCCGCCTTTCTGTTTGTTGGAAAGCTAATGGTCGTATATTTTGAGATATTAGGCTGAAATTATGTACAGGCACTTCTAAACACTTTCTACACGCACAATGATATTTAAATGGGGCAACATAGGTCAAGAACCGTGCCCACAATCGATTAAAATCGATTCATCAGTCAAAAAAATTGAACTGAAAAGTTAAAATTTCGTATACATTTTTACAATTATCCAATGTGTCACTATGCTAAAAATGGGTGTGGTCGGTTAACGCACACGCTCACTATCAACTAAAATCTACACATTTGCTACAAAAATTGACCTATGAACTTGAAATTTCGTATACGCATCTATAATTATCCCATTATCCCATTGATAAGTCAAAAATGGGCGTGGTAAGGTAACAGAAAAGGCCACAATATATGACGAAAAACCCTTCTCAGCATAAAACTGGACTTGTAAGCGGATACTCGATAAATACAATTTTAGAAGGCGTAATATGGTACCTACCACGCCCACTATTTTTATGTAGATGTGAAGGGTATTAAGAAGTTGATCTAAGTCAAATTCAATTTTTCTTTTCTTATTTACTTGTTCAAACATGTCCATGGTTGCCTACACATACACATCATATTTAATGGCTCAAAAAGAAAATGTTTATTTGGAAAAATATGCATTTAATAGGAAGGGGTGTTAAGTCAAGTGCATCGAAATGTTTATTAAAACAAAAAACGTAATTCACCTACTATTCATATTATCGTAGTTATAATAAATGTATAAGAACATATTTGAAGAATAATTACGAAGTAAAAAAAGAAGGCCTTAGGCCTAAGGCCTTCAAATTCTGAATAAATTTAATTGCGTCTAAGGTAAAGTGGAGATGTCGAATTCAAATTGTTGCAAAAAAGCAACTTTTAAATTTTTTTCGATTACTCGTACACTCCACATATAATTACGAAAATAGAGACGACTGCTTACGCCCACCATTCCATTTTAAATGGGTCTATTTAATGATTTTTATTGTAATTAAAGAAGGAATGAAACGACGTGAGAGTTGCGTTTAAGGTTTACACCACGCGTTACACCCCCACAGGAGCATTAGTTTTAAGAAAATTTTTAATTTTAATCCACCAAGGTGATAAGTATCCACTATTTCGACAAATATACTCGCGTTCACTTCCCAATTATTGTCATAAATAGGAATAACTAAATTCTTTATGTATTCTTTGAAACCCTGTCATCACCATGCTGACGTTAATAATACGTTAAAAATAACATTAATACAACGTTAATTATATCAACCCGCATTATAATTTTCAAATACTCTTTATCTACCTCTACCTAGAAATTGAATTATTAGAATGCTCGTTAAGACGTACATATCAATGGGCCGGTATACCAAGTGCCTCATTCCGTTTGCAATCAGTTGAAGGTGGCGCAAGAGACCCTAAACAGTATATATATATATATATTCTTGATCAGCTTAAAAAACTGAGACAATCTAAATATGTATGTTCGTGTGTCTGTCTGTTGTTGACACTTTTATTATCGTAAATTTTGATATTCTAGTTTCTACACGCAATTCGCTATTTAAAATGGGCAATGACCGTACTCAGCGAAAAACTCGACTTGCAAGCTAATTCGTAATATATACACTATTAGAGAGCGTACTCATGTACCTTCCATGCCCACTTTTTGTATGTAGATAAGGAGGGCATTTAAAATTTAGCCTAAGCCAAATTTGGTTTTTAAGGATGTTTTCTTTTTTATGGAGAAGAACTTTTAGAGGAAAGTGTTCCGAAATTCTTCAATACTGAGCAACTATTTTATGGCTTATATAGTGATTACCTTTTGTAATGGTTTTATTTATTCTACATACATAAGCTATATGCCTAATTAGAATGGGAAAGGTGGAGCAAAAATTTGTTGTGATGGTTAGTATTAATGGTAGTAAACTCGTCGGTAAGAAGAAACATGCCTTTTAAGGTTTAAAATATTCCTTTAGTATATAATATATATGTGTGTACAATAAACACGTTGTTTAGTCATAAATTTTTGAATCCGAGCAGATGTTTTCTTAAAGAACGAATGCTTCAATTTTACTCTACCACTTACACTTCTTAGTAAATCATTAGATGAGGAGTTATATTATGTCAGCACATTATTTAAAAGAGCGTTTCAAACGCCCAACAAGTATAAAAAGGGTCTTGAGATAATATTTCGTAAAGATGTTGGTAGTACATGTCGCTGGGTTGTTGCCAACATTTTTTTATAGAGAGATGACAGGAGAATTATACTTCATCCATCGTTAAGCTAAAAAGAGGCTGAGCCAAATAACAGGCACGCCCACATTGTACAAATCCTTACACATACTTTAAACGGCGTTAAAAGAGTGTATAATAGTATTCATGCCACGCCCACACGTAATGTTTAAAGGTTGGCCAAAGTTTGTTTAATGATCATTTTCCCCCGTTTATAAATATTGATGTCAACATCGTCTCCACACAACAAGTATGAAAACTAAATTTGGCTTAGACCAAAGATTAAATACCCTCCACTTTTATGCTTGCAAGCTTGCAAGTTGAGTTTTCCGCGGAGTATGATATTTTGATAATTGTGAGAGTATCTATAACTCGATCACGCCCATTTTTGGTACATATGTGGAGAGAATAATAATAGATATGCGTACCAAATTTCAACTTCATAGGTAAAATTTTTGTGACAGATACGTAGAGTTTTGTCGATTATGGGCGTGGCCCTTGATTGATTTAGCCTAATTTAAATAGCGTTCTGTGAACGAAAACTACATATAAGTGTATGTACAAAATTTCAGCTCAGTATCTCAAAATTTAGGACCACGAGTATGCCAACAACGGACGGACACTTGAATGTATGTGTCTAGATCGACTCAATTTGTGATATTGATGAAGAATATATATACTTTGTAGGGTCTTTGACGCCTCTATGTGGAGGGTTTGTTTTGAAAGTAGCGTAACTTCTTTTTAATTGTATGGGACGCTACTTTTAAAATAAGCCATTCATTTATACATGTGTGTGTGTGTGTAGATATTCATTCAAATATGTAAATTCTGCAATACCAGCAGCTGCTACCAGTTAATTGAAATGTGTGTACTACCTACCCTCCAAATGCAAGTCAATATATGTATATAGCATAAGTACTGTCGTAAAGTGCAATTCATACATGAATTTGTTATATTGAAAGCGTCCTAAGTACACTAAGTACAAAATTATACAACTTTTAAAAATTACGCCAAAACACGATTATCGATGATACAAAAATCTCTGTAAAATATATCTAAAATGAACATACATATATATGTACCGCATTTTACAAACATTGGTCTGTGCGCACACTTTTGCTATCCAGTGTGCCTTACGTACACTGTTTAAAGCATTTCATTTAATGACGTTGTAAGTGCGTTTACAATAGCAATTTACATTTAGCGTGTGCAATTGTTTGTGTGAGTATGTGCATAATTTATTGTTTTTCAAACACTCCTCTCTCTCTCCAGGCAACCCTCGTGCGTACAGATTTTATTATATTTTGTACACATATTCATTATAAAGTTTTAATTTCCTGTCACACTCTACTTCAATTCAATTCACTTCAAAAATACATACGTGTGTGCATTGTTGTTGAAGAGGTATTCCTATATATATATATATATGATATATACTTATATTTCGTTTAGAATTCAATAAAATGCACATTTTCTTTTGTACCATCACCAACTACAACAACAAGAACAATTTGATCAAGTGGATATAAGCATGCGTGGAACACGTGTTTATTTACTGTATTGTATATATTTTATCAAACGCTTATGCTGCTTCATTGTTTTGGTTTTATTTTACCCTCCATATGGGCGGGAATACTAAGTTTGTCATTCCATTTGCAACACCCAGAAGGAGACGACAGAGACTTTACAAAATATATATATTCTTGATCTTGGCATAACAGACACGCCCACGATATTCAACGTAAAACTCGACTTGCACGCTAATACGTAATACACACACACTATTACAGGGCGCAATATATATATATATATATATTTACCACGCCCACCGTTGTGGATGTGGAGCGCATTTAAGATTTGGCCTAAGCCAAAGAAAACTAAATTTGGCATGTATATATGTACATTATGTATTATATGTATACAGGATGAGGAAAAAGTAACGTTATAGGATGAAATTTTTCAGTTTTTGTCTTAAATCAATTAAAAAAGTCACTTTTATGCACCTAATGTTGTTGTTCACTTATTATTAATTACAGTCATTGGCATACATTTGTATAACACATGTACAGCTAGACAGCTGCACTTTTGAACCTTCCCTTTGTCCTTTGCGAACTGCTTTTTGCTTTCTTTGGGTTCCTATAAAATATTCTTCAAAACATTTTGCAAAACATAAACAACAACACAACTAATAATAAAAATATAAAATACTTTCAATAAAATATCTCATTTGAGAGCTCGAACTATCTGCTCGAGTTTGGTTCATTATTGTTTATTAAACACTATCATCATCATCGTAATGCAGCTGTGGCTACTTTGGGGCAGTATTGCTTGCAGGTGACCTTGCCAATTGGTTGATATGAATTGCGTTTCTCTCTCTCTCTCTCTCTATGTAGTGGAAAACACACACATTCATAATATGTACAACATATACGAGTATATTATTTTCTCGCACCATAAATATGTTTTACATGCATACCTAACAAGTCTCTTTTGCAACCTGTTTCATATACAAATTCTGTGTTGACTCATTTGATAGGTATTTTATATTCGCTCAAGTTGTTTTTATTCCAAAGTGAATACATTAGTAATGCAATATCATTCAATTAATAGATCTATTATTATCCGGGTGCAATATGACTCAAAGCAAATACAGTTCTGTTACAATTACAATAAAAGGTCACTCGAAAAGTTATGATGAACGCCATACATACTGGGATACTCTGCACATTTTTTTATTAATTATGGGTGCTTTATATATATATAGTTGCTTCCACATTTTCCTGATTATTCAAATTGTGTCGCACTGGTAGAATTTTACATAGAGGAGAGTTTCAAATTTTGGGCGTGTCTATTATATGATTCTGTCAATTTTGAATATTTTCACTGCTGCCCAACAAAAAAGTGGGATCCCCCCTGTGGGCGAAATATTTTTTTCTTCTATTTTACTATAGCTACTGTGACCCTAACGTATGAGTCACACGGTGGTTGAGTGTTAACAGCTGTGACTCAACGTATGTGTCACGTGGAAATTAATGCAATTCTTTTTCATAGCACAAATTTTGTAATGGTGATAAATGTTTATTATTTCAAGGTGTGACTGTTGACCGATTGCGCCCATTAACAGATAACTACAATACTTACATATGCTACGAATGTTTGTACCGAATTCATTTTTTGCTCCGGTCACCATTTCAATAATGGACATACAGACACAAAGTGCTACATAATTACATACATTGATGACGATTGATTGTAACAAGTAAAAGAAGCTACATTTTTTATTTTGGGCAAAATTATGGATACCCCCATATACGTAAATATGATGGTGGTATGGATAAAATTTGGATACCACCTTTCTTTTTAACTGATAAATATTGGCCTTTGGGAGATGTAGACAGATGGGGGTGGTGTGGTGGAAGGTAAGGGGTGTACATGTTAGCACTTAGGCATATGCAAAAGGAAAGGTAAAAGCAACGTCGTGTTGTGTGTTGTGTGTCTTGTATGCCAACAGACTGGCTGTTTTGTAGTTTTGCAGAAAATTTCACAGACATACTCACCAACACCTATACAACTGATTAAAGATATGTGCACACAAAATTTTCCACATTTCACCCCCCACCGCATATAATTTTCCTTTTGTAAACATACGCACACAAACACATATAAGAATGTGTGTATACATGTGGTATGCTTTATATAAATACAATTTCGTTTCGTTGGTTAATTTTCATTTTCGATTTCATTTTTTGTTTTTGGTTGACGAGGCGAATGCTTTTTACAGTTTTCCCCATTCTCTATCAAACATAGATGAGCGCCTGGTAGTTTAGTCGGAAAATTCCTTTGAGGCCGCAACACAACCATGAAAAAGCATTTCGGCAACCTTTGATGCGAATTGCGTATACATTGTATGTATGTGTATAAATATTCACCACGTAATGTTATGCTTCAGCGTGATTACATTTAAAAATTAATGCTTCTTAAACGTACGGGGAGAAGACAAAATCAAATTATAATTTATGTAAATGAAATGTTCTGCCAACGATTTTAGAAATGTTTTAGAATGTGAGGCGATTCGGTCTGGTGTTCTGTGTCTGTACTGTGCAACTGTTGGATACCTCCTCGGACATTGTAGTTTTTGTTCACTCTCCTCACAGCTTCGTTAAGTTTGCATGCATTTCTTAAGCGATTACACTTTTCTTGTGAAAATTATTTTTCAACTAGTAGTCGCTCGCACTTACTTACTAAACGGTCTGTTCGCCCAATACGCTTTTCGCGTAATTTATTCAATGGCATTATGAAAATAATTGATTTTAATATTTTAAACCTTGCTATGAAGAATTGCTGCCATATGCATAAAAATTTGTTCCATTCCTTGGCAGTTCTTTCTTTTGAAAGAACAATTCTGAAACCTTAATGGGAGCTTATAATGAAGCATCCTCTTGCCGCATCTCAACGAGTTTTATATTATTTGAAATTTCATTTCTTTTAAGGCAAGGTTCGTTTCGTTGCAGTTTTAAATCTTTCTAGGAGAGGCAGGAGGAGATGGAAGAGCCCGAGTTGTCTGCTCCCGCCCTTTAGCTAAATGCTAAGAATTCAGAATTCATATCCAACAGCTTTTCCATTTTATTTTTACTCGGACTGCAGTATTTTCAGTAAAGTTTGTGTCAACCTTTTTCATCCCTAAATGAAAAATAATTGAAAAAAATTACGTACAAGCACAGGAAACTTATAATTGAAATTTGTAAAAGTAACGGAAAATATCTAAATACTTCGATTTCTTTCGTATAATAGTAATTAGCTCCCTCTAGTAGCAATTACCTCTAATCATTTTAGACCATTTTATTTTGGCATAAGTTCTTGTGCTTGTGCTCTTTGGAAAAAATCGTCTACATGAGGGCACTTGGTTGAAGTCAAAGATTAATTATATTTAAGATAAATTCATAATATATAATTTGTCTATGTGACTTTAAACCTTATAGGGCTGGTAAATTCCACACCCACTTTCAAATATACAGATCGATTTAACAATGTCCGTCTGTCCGTTCGTGTGTTTATTTAAATTTGTGCTTAAGCACAAATGCTGTGATCACATTTTTTGAGACATTTTGATGAACATTTCTTGGCCCAAATTGAACCATTTTTAGAACCTCTTCCGCTATATGGATAGCGGCTTATTATTAAAAAGTATTTATATGGCAAAATATCGCAATTCTTATTATATTATATTGAGGAAATTTGGTGAAGAATAGTTAATTAGCTTAATAATTAACTGTAACACATTTGAACCCGAACGTACCATTTTTAGAACCCCTTTCTTTATAAAGATGTTTCTCAAACTGACTTCTATGGCAAACTCCAATTTTGGATTTAATTAATTAATTAATTTATTTTTTGTTTAGAGCTTTTTTATTTAATATTTTTTTTATTTGTTAGACAGAAATATATATTTTACACATATTCAATAAAAGATAGATGTTTATTTAAAATTGTGTACATATGTATGAAGAGATTATTGAAAAGGTTCTGGTATTGAGGTGGTAAGAGTATACTTTCGATATTTCAACAACTTTGAGTGTGACTTTGTCATATCAACGCCATGTTCATTCATGTTATATGGTTCTCTATATGTACTGTATGTTGTGTATATATTGAAGAGTTCTGTGATTACGTTTTGTTTTTATACATATGTACGGATTTACTTGAAGGTTTACTAATAGCAATTCCCTCTTTTCTTACGGTAAGTTTACATAGGTCGCCTTAGGTGGTATTACATGAACATTTTCATTTGCCACTGTACACAATAACATTAATTATAGGTAAACACTTAAGCGTGCACGCACCAATAAGGCGTGATTGCAACGGTAACGGTAATATATTATTTAAATATTATTATTATACGCGGGGGTCAATTGTGTTTCATTTCATTTAATAAGTGCATTTCAGTAAATATATATATATATATGTGTATATATGCAATGTTGATTTTATCAATAAACCACCTCCTGAACACCTTGTGATGTTCACATCCATTCTATTGTAAAAATTTAAATGCGTATCTTGCGGGAATTTACATTTACAATCAATTGAATGCGTATTGTGCTAAAGGTTGAAGCAGTTTACACCCATCACTATCATATTTAAAGCCTTTCAATATAAATAATTGTGTACGAGTAAATACTTGTAAATATTTGTAATTGTTTCTCGATCGCTCGCTTTTATTTAATAACAACTTTTACATGTATGCTTGAATTGGATCAAATTTGAAAAAATATTTATTGTGTATGTAACATAATAAGCGCTTACTCCATAGATCTGCACTTTAATTAAATTTGTTTTTTCACGATAACTTCAATTATTTTGCTATAAATATGCTCTACTACTCATGCATGTGATTACTAATCGTCACAAGCTATTATATTATGTAATAATTATATCTTCCACCACTTGTAGCAAGGGTTTGTAACTTCTTTCAGAAATTTTTTTAATTATCAATCGATTTAACCATGTCCTTCTGTCCGTCTGTATGTCCATACAAATTTGTATACAAGCTACAGTGCAAAGTTTTTGAGATATTTTCATGAAATTTGATTAAAAAAGAAAACTTTTCAAATTGGACTGAATTGCGTTATTTTTAGAACCCTTCCCCATATAACGTCATTTTATAATAAAAGTCTTTGTATGGAAAAAAATGTTTTTTTGATAAAATTTGCTTAATAATTGGCTGTGACAAATTTGAACCCTATAAAATTATTGTAGCATCCCTCTTTCCGTTTAACAATATTTCACGAAACGACTGTTTGTACTAATTGTAGCATAATTGAAGGAGTCACGTGGTGTAGGATATTAAATGATCGATTAAAACCGACTTGTTTTTGTTTTCTCTTAGGCTTAATAACATGAGTAATCGAAAAACTTACTGTCAACTTGATATCTTCAATAGTTTGTTAAACAATTTCTATATAATGTAATTAAATTTTTGTGCATATGATTTGCGTGTAGATAACCCGTTCAGAAAGGAGCGGTTTTAAAAGAAAAGGAAAATATTTGAAAAAAAAATCTCCATTTTTTGTTCATCATTACACATGAGGTATGCCAATTGTAAAAGTGGTTTGTGTATTATATGTACGGATGTAAATAACATTTAAATATTTTGTATTTTGATTGGATTCAACAGTGATTGATGTGTAGCACTCTCCTTTACATTTTATTTATCTTGTACTCGTAGTAATCATTTGACTTGTCTGTCGGTTACAATTTTATGGTTTTTTTTTTGAAAATATTATATACTATATAATATATGAATTGGACTACACAAATAAACACAACAACAATAAGTATATAATATGTTTTATTAAATGTTAAAGCTGTACTTTGTCAATCAAATTGTAAATATTTATATGCTTTATATGTGTAGGTAATAATATGCTTGATGTATAAGTTTAATGTTGTTGTAATTAATTTAGTGTTTTTTTCCTTTAACAATTTCTACATTAAATTTATATTTAATTTTTTAATTGTTTTAACATTGATATTGTTGTTGTTATTATTATTATTATTGTTAATATTTTTTATATGCTCGTCTCTACCCTCACAGTTATTGTAATATTGTTGTAGTTGTTTTTTTGTTCTTTATATAATATATAAACTTTATGGTTTCCTTGATTTTATTGAATATATGTATTTGTATTTGTGTTTGTGTTTTTGTTTTTTGTTTTTAGTTTTTTGTTTTTGTTTTTGTTTTTGTGTTGGAAAGCTTTTAATTAATAATTTATAATTTAATTTTTTTAACAAGTGTTTAAATTTTTTTCTTATTTTCTTATTATTATGAACCTCTCTACACATCTATATTTATATATGTAAATACATGTATATAAGTATATTTATGTTGTTCGATACATGCATTTATTTTGTATTTCCTTGTACTATATATATTGTGCATAGGTATGTAGGGTTTGTTATGGTATGGTATGGTGTGGTATGATTGCATCATATGTAATGTTTAATAATTAGTTGGTTTGTGATACTTGTTGCATGTATCTTTGGTTGTACTTTCAACATTCATGTGTTTGATAATAGAAGTGTTCTGTGTTCTGTGTTCTGTGTTCTGTGTTCTTTTTCAAATGCTTTGTATTAATTGATTTTTTGTTGTGATTTTTTTAGTGATTATTTTATGTGTATGCATAGTATGACTATACTGGTCATGTCTGATCTCATTCAGACCAGCAAAGAGATTTGTCAAGTTTTCCAATCTTTAGCTGCCTTTAATAAAAAAAATTAAAATTAAGTAAAATTGTTTACCAGAAACTTGATAAATTTCTTTGTTCTTTATCCTACAACTACAGTGTCTTCATGTGGATATTCCGGAAATATACTTATTTAGATTGTAAATGGAAATTGTTTTGTTTTAATATTGTTTTAAAGGTAAACCTACGCTTACATTGACCATTTCTATGCTTTACATTGAATACTGGTTTATATAATATTTCAATTGAATGTCTTCTTCATTTACACACCTATAGCTATTATTTTGGAGAAAGCATAAAATTTATTAATTAAAAGGAAACACTGACTTCATAACTTAATATGTTTATAATATGCAGTAGTAGTAGTGCATGCTACTGTGTATGCTTGATAGGTACGATTACATTATTTTACTCTAATTACTAAAATATTTTTTTCCTTTTGTATTGTGTTAAATTTTAATTTCTTTCGGTAATGTTGTTTCTCTCAAAACAGAATGGAGCTTTTATCCCATGTTAAGATTTAACGTGGGCTGGTGGTGGTGAGTTAAATCCTAAACACTTTAAAGCGACATGTAGTGTTTTATAAGGAAGCCTTTACCTTAGACCTCCTTGTACATTATTTTTCCGAGAAAAAAAAAAAAAAATCAACACTTAAAACATGAAATTTGAAACTAATTTTATTAATTACGAATCTTATATTTTCTTATTGTCACCCTTTTGTTTAACTGGTTCAGTTTTATTCTCCTTTTCTTTGTCAATTTGTTTTTCCTTCACCACGTTCTCATCCGATTCTTCTTCTTTAAGGACATTTTGTTCTCCTCTAATCTCCAGATCTCGTTTATCGTTATTGGTTGTATTGGGCGGCAAGGCTTTTAAGATGGCGTGCACTTCCTCGGCCACCGCCATTAGAACGAATTCAAATTGTTGACGCGTTGCAACCAGGTCAGCTCTCTGATCTCTCAAATGTTCTAGAGTGGCTGCTATATCGATTTCGCGTGCCCCCTTATTCATGCGGCCCAATACCATATCTAATAATATATAAGCACCGGTGCGACCTGCTCCATTACTGCCATGTACAACAATTGGGCATGAGCGTCCCCGATACGATTTATTCACTTTCCTAAATTATATTCATTTCAATTCCAGTTTAAAAAGTTGATTTGTTTAGCACTTTTAACAAAAAAATATCTAAATTTGGCCTTAGCTAAGTCTTTGGCTTTACACCACTTATTCACCAAAGCTTTTGGTGCTTATACGTCTTCTATACTTTAATAAAGTGTCTTTTAAAATTGGTTATTTTTATTAGCCAGTAGAATGAGTTCCCCCTACGGACAGGCGTACAGTCACATTAATATAAATAGCCCAACCTTGGGATAAATGGGTATAAAAGGTGCAAAGGACGTCTCAAATTAAAATTAAAACTCAAGTTAAAGGAATAAGTTTAGGTTTAATAATAATAATTGTGTACCTCCTGAAGTCCAACAAAGCCTTAGCTTGAAGGGGTACTCCACCAAGGGGCCAGGAGAGAAAATGGAATTGTGTTACAGTACGCGTTTCACTGGTGCGCAAATTTTTCAAATAGAATGATCGCACCAAGTAGTCATCACACCAAATGTGTTCACTGACCAAATGAACCTGTTTATATATCAGAGTATTTGTAGTGCCATAACATATAACAGTTGCCGCTTACCTCATAGATGTGATATACTTCAGCACCTTCTTCGGGCCAATAACGAACACACGCTATATCGCCATTCTCTTGTAAACGACATAGAGCCACAATAACGACAGCACCCTGTTCCCAAACCATTTGCCAGAAATGTGCCAAAGTACTTGGAAGTGGACCTTGAGCAGCTATATAAGCGGGCGCTCGAGGATCATGATCAGTCTGAAAATTGTTTATATTATTTATATTTTATGTATATTCTTATAGGTCTCAAGTCCCGTCAAAGAGACTTACAATTGTGGAGGCATTAATATAATCTAAACCTTCTGCATTTGCCAGGTGATTGAGAACTACACGCGAATGATCGTAGGGTAAAGGAGCACCCGGCCGATTGAGTTTAGAACATTGAGGTTGTAGAGCCATTTCCCGTGCATTAGGTTCAGCCTCGTAACGACATAGAGCTTCCCATTCCCGTTGCAATCGGCCCTTGTTCCTCAAATGATCCTCCATGTAAGACTATTTTAGATTAGGTGTATTAATAACATTTAGTTCAATGTTAAGGAATTTATAGTGTACTTACTAAGACCATATGTCCAGTTGATATATCCATATTGGTTAGGGCAGGCTCTTCACACCACGATGATGTACTAGAACGCGATGAGGGGGGACGCTCATTTTCTTTACTTAATGATGTGATTCGGCCACTCGACACCGGTTCGGATGTTGAATTTTTCTTGGCCATTCGTGCCCGGCACAATTCCTGATAATCTTTGCTACAATTGTCTCCGCCCGCCATGGCGCCAGCCTTTAATGCAGTGAGTTTTTCTCGCTTCTGGCGATCGTGCCGGCTTATTAGAATCAGTGTAATGCAAATCACAACTATGGCCGCAGCTCCAGCACCAGCAAACATATAAATCATTATGGAAGTAACATTGGGACTTTTGTCGCCCAATTCGAGACGTGAGGCTGACACACCATTATCATCGTCCCGTTTGACCTTATCGCCAACTCCAGCCCCTACCACAGTTACACCCAGGCGTCTCAGTATGTTATTTTTGACACCACGATTCTCATTAATCGATTGAGCAACATCCGAAGCGGTTCTATGTTCAGGATTATTTGAGTCCACCCGGAATGAGATCTCATGTGGTTGAACGCTGTACAGATAATAAAGGGAATCCTTGCGTATTTATATTTCATAATTATTTCATATGCAAATGAGACATACGTTAAATAAGTTAAGTACCCTTGCAAATGTAAAATGCTAGCTAATTCGTTCATGATGCGCACCCCATCACTCCAGTTCTCAATGCTGTAATATAAACATTTATAAACGGCAAGATATATATGTAACATATGTAACATACGAATTTTTCACAAGCACATGCGCATACTCAGTGTCCACCGAGTGGGGTCCATGGTCTTCATCAGAATGTTGTACAACTAGTTTCTTCTTTTTTTTTGCTTCGCCCTCACTTCCCAAGTGTTGTTTTGGCAAATCTTCTTTGGTAGTATTCGTTTGAGACACTTGTTGTTCTTCAATATCTCCTCTTACTAAAGAAGGTGGTCCGATTAACGGTCCGGGCTTTTTCACATCTAAACGCTCATGCCTTATAAAGCCCAACATGTTAGCGAAGAATTCGCGAGCAATTTCTTTACGCCTGTTATAGCGGCTAGTATCTTTGTTATGATCTCCAGGGGCTATCATGAAAGGTCCACCTTCAGAAAACAACTTTTCATATGGATGCGTACTGTCGTCATATTTCGGACGATTCGGGTAGATGTTTGCAAACAGGATTGCTTCTTCTTCAAAAGGAGTTAACGAATTTCTTAGCAAACTCTCATCAAGATTAAAATTATTTGTGTCCGTTAGCCTTTTGCGGGCAGAGGATTCAAAGCCCGTTTTAGTGGGTTGGTTATTTGAGTTGCTGGAATCTAGTGCCTTTGGCTCTACGTGTTGTTGCTGCACGAGCTCTCGAAAAACTGATTCTTGTTTGCGTTTAGACGGAGCAAAATTAGTAACTGAAGGTAACACATCCGAATCAGAAGCATCTAACGTTTGCCGATGACGCAGAAAAGGTTGGGGATCCGGCTCAGTGTCAGCTAACGATTGATACAGTTTTAGGTTGTGGCGTAATGCAGCCTTACGCTGTGCCTCCGCTTTTAATTTTCGTTCTGCGTCTTTATGCCGGATAGTATCCAACTCTTTTCGCATAAAGACATCTACACCACTGGGTTGATTCATTTGCGATTCCCTGTATTTATCAGACTCCGCAAAACGATTAACATCATTAGGTAGCGCTTCATCGACGTAATCATTGAAATCATTTTGAAAAATTTCATTAAAATCATTCGTTTTAAAATATTGTTTCTTCAAAGGCGGATAGTAGAACTGGTTCATGCCATAGTCTGTAGGTTCCGAAGATGGTGCGAAGCGAACAGAAGCCATAGAACCAACTCGATCTTTAGCTTTTGGAATAGGTGCTAAATTGGAGCACAGATTAGGAGGTAGCGGAGTTTGTTTTTCAAGCGAGAAAAGTGTGCCTTGAATACGGCATTGTACATAGGGATGATCCCACCCTAAACCGTCGCCCTGCATTTCTTCGAGCATAGTGGAAAGTAGATGCGACTGATCCTCTGTTAGAGGGGTTCTGGACATTAAGTTATTCATATGGTAAACCAAAAAGGAAATAGAAAGGTCAAGGGAAAATTTGAAAAAAATAAATATAGCTTAATTGTAACACTCACCTTTCAATGTCTTCTACATTGATACCAGTGGTTGGTATACATTTGCCAAAAACGTTGTCTACAGAAAAGTTTTGATAAAATAATTTAATTAATAAAAGAACAGTTACAGTAAAGCAAATAAATAATTTGATTTTGTTTGAAAACTTTCCACATCCGATCATTTAATATCCTCTAACACTTAACTTCTAAACTTATGCTACAGTTAGTATAGTTCTGTCAGTAAGCACGATCACCATATATGTCTGTTCGTGCAATGACATTATATGGAAACGGGTTCTAAAAATGATCTGATCGGTTTATTCTAAAGCAAATATTGTGAAAAAATATTACGAATTGTGTCTTTTTTGTTGCATCATTTTCATTATAATGGGACCTTATATGGAGAGGGGTTCCAAAAATGATTCAAGCCGGTCTATTTTTAATAGGGTTTCCTTTTGGGCCAATACATATTCTTGTATCAAATTTCATCGAAATATCTCAAAATATGCAACTTGTAGCTAGCGTACAAATTTAAGTGGACAGAGTGGCCAGTTAAATCGGCGGGTGTGGCATTTACTGTTTACCGGAGTTACAAATATCCGCACAAACTTAACATACACTTTGCCACCAGTGGTGCAGGGTATAAAAATACAACATTCCCACAAATATTTAGACGAGAGGGTGGTGCCATCATATTACATGATATTTAATAACATTGTTAGCGAACAATACGAAGGGATTGCCCGTCAAAGAATATTCTGGAATGTTTTTTTTTATAATTTACACTTACCATCGTAACAAACTTCACTATTATCCAAACATAGCGTCCGGACGAATTTACATCCTAAAAAATGAAAGAAATTTTCTTCTTATATTTATATATGTATATATATACACAATAATTTGAACAAGTAGATACGTATATATTTTGAATAACATTGGTAAATTTTTCTTTGGATATATTGCATTAAAAAATGACACATTCGTCTTCAAGTTATAAAGTTGTACCGTTAAATTCAATTATTATCGAGTGGTATCAAAATTGCGATATAAATATTTGAGAATTGGCCAAATTTGAACTTGCTATAGCCCATACGTGCTGAACGTAGGGCTCCCACAAAATATGCTTTACATATTCATACAGGTGTCTAAGTTAATAACATGAGTGCCCGTATCCATATAAATTTTGATTATTCTTTAAAGTCTTATACGATTACATACGTGCACCATTTGTGTCAGAGGTTATATTAAGTATAAGTGTAAGACGTTTATAACTCCTAAACGGTAAATGCCACACACACCTTCAATAATTCGCACCGATTCAGAATCAAAACCTAAATCGATTTAACCATGTCCATGCGTCTGTCCATGTAAATTTGTGAGCAAGTTACAGATCCCGTTTTTTGAGATATTTCGATGAAATGTGGTACAATTCCATGCATTGACATCATAAGCCTATATTCGGCCGAAGCTGAATTACAATTCTCATTTGTGGGCGGGGGGCCCCCAATTCAACCTTGGAGGTCCTCGAGCGCATGCTATAGCGCTCATAGGTGACGAAAGAGTGCACTTATATATGGCTATTTCCATGGTATGTGTTCTGCAGAGATAAAAGAGATGTGTCCACCATTAAAGTCTTTAAACAGGACCATTAGGCTTGCTCATCGATCTCACCCATTTGCTATATATCGCCCACATCGCCCATATCGTACACATCGATATAGTTCGTCCTTTAACCGGGGTGTTCGCTTCTGGAACCATTTACCACCAGAGATATTTCCCGCCACGCCAAGTGTGCGCCAGTTTAAATCCTACTCCTGCTATCCTCCTCCCTCTAATCCTTTCTAACCGCCACCGTACATGCACGTGTAGAGGTCATCTCCTGAGTGGATGGTTAAAAAAAATAAAAAACGAAAAAAATCCTCTTGAAAATGGACCGATTTGGACTACTTTTAGTACCCCTCTTCAAAAGTGACTTACCTCGCGTTTCCTGATACAACTGAACTAATTGTAGCACAATTTGTGGAACTAAGTAGTGTAGGGTGTTAAATTAAGTCACTTTTATTTGTTTACTTACTAAACAGATAGGTCACGTTTACTATTTAAGACGTGTCCTTGACAATAAGGACTAGCAATTATTTTACTATAACTGCGTAGAAAGCATCGTTGGCAAAAGCCTCTTTGTTTATTTTATACGCTGCCTGTAAATGAATGATTGAAGCGTATTTATTTGACATTAAGCAGCTTTGTGACCCTTAAGTAAGTAAGTAAGTCAGCAAGTAAGCAAGTTGTGTCTGTGAGTTTATAACTGTAAACTATAAACAATGAATATACTTTCCTACGCGTGCATTTAAACTTTTTTAGTTTTTATACCCTCTGCATTATTCCATTTGCAACACCCAGAAGGAGGAGTCTGAGACCCTACAAAGTATTTATATTCTTGATCAGAATCAAAAAGTGAGTCAATCTAGATATGTACGTTCGTGTGTCCGAATGTCCCTGTGTCTGTCGGTTGTTGGCATTCTCACGAGCGCAAATTTTGCGTAAAATTCGACTTGCTAGCTTATACGTAATACACAAAAGTGGTATTTGCCGTGCCCAGCGTTGTATGTGTTTTTACTTGTTATATATTTAGGAGAACACTTCTATGCGTACATGCACCGTGACACACCCTTAATAAGAATTTAATTTGAAATACAAAAGATTATTATTTCATTTATTTATTTATTTATTTATTTACTTATTTATTTATTATATTCCCGTTCCCCATGATAATGCAACATTATGTAAAACAAACGTGTTGGCTTTACTCTCTTATTGAATTGCGCAATTCTGTCACTTTCGATCAACTTTATGTCGATGATGTATGCGCTGTACGAAAATACCAACACAAAAAAAAGTGAATAATTGAACACCCTACAACACTAACTCCTTAAATTGTGCTACAATTAGTTCAATTGTATCAGTAAACGCGAGGTAAGTCACTTCGTGAAATATTGTTATATGGGAAGGGGTTCTAAAAATAGTTTTTGCTATATAATGAATTTCATTATAATAGAACCTTATATGGGAAATGGTTGTAAAATGCCAATACGTATCTCTGTACTAAATATCATCAAAATATCTCAAAATATGTGACCTGTAGCTAGCGCAGAAATTTGCCTTGATAGACAGACGGAAATGCTTAAATCGATTAAGATTTTGATTCTGAATTTATTGGTATAATTGAAGGTGGGTGTGGCATTTGTCGTTTAGGAGTTACAAACAACCGCACAAATTTAATATACCTTCTTAATACATGTAGTATAGAATATTACAGAAATCTTGTGAAATTGGTTTTAAATTCATACGATTTCACTGCTCTCCAGTTGCGCATACATATATTGTGCGTATATGTGTAGATGTTATTTGTGAGTGCATTTATTATTGTATCATATTTTCGCATTCTATTGTTTTGCTACGACACGTGTGTGTAACTTGTGCATTGAAGTGATGCGTGTACATATATATTGACTTATGCATATATGATGATACCGCACTAGAGCAGAAACAATAACAACTGCAAATATAAAAAAAAAAGAAGAAGAAGAAGAAGAAGAAATATGCAGTTATATGATACAAATGCATATTTTATGAAAGGATTAAAGTGTCGTTCTTGTTATTGTTACTGTTGTCTTACTATATCATATTTGTATTGACAAAAATAAAAGCAAGAAAAAAAGGAAAGGGTTCAGGTTTTGCTCAACCCATATCCAGACAATAATACAGCTTGAAGCACAATATACCAAAAAACATATAAGCGGGTACGTTGTACGCTGTAACTGATGTTTCTCCTTCCGATGCATTACTCTATTTCCAATTGTTTAAGAGCCTTCATCAGTTCAATGAATTTGTAAATCGACGCGAATTATAATCGAAATTTTGGAACAAAGTCATTTTCCATACCCTTCGTATAATATTTGCAATACCCAGACGAAGACATCAGAAAACCCAAAAAGTATGTACATATATTCTTGATTAGCATCAAAATCTGTGCGTTTGTCCGTATATTTTTAGCATGAATTTATAGATCTTGAGCTGAAATTTTTACATAAACTCTTATGTGGTTTCTACACTGAGAACGCCATTTAACATAAATCTACTTGTCTGCCGCAAACCGAGCTATGAAGTTGACATTTGGGATACCTATTTAATATTAGCCCTTTCAGCGATGTGCCAAAAATGGACGTGAATTCTAGATTTTCTGTACAATTGCATCATTGTTAATTTAATTATAATTGGTCGGATTAGATCGACTAAAGCTTTTTCATTTCGTTATCATATTTCATTTTTTTCCTTTTTTCAAATGCAACAGTATTTATATTGTAATAATGTGGGAGAGAAAATTTGCAAATTTTCATTTTTACAGCATTTTCATTCGCACGACATGCCAATACCACACGTCAACTTTTTTGTTGTCGTTTCGTTTTATATGTAATTTTTATGCATATAATTTCGCTTTAATTATTCTCTCCTGGCATATGCCTGAATGTGTTGGCAAAAAGTTATATAAATATAATCATATTCAGATATTATTAAATTTTTATTTGAACACAAATAATTTCTTTCTGTTGCTTGAGCGTCGAAAGGATTTTTTCTACTTTTTTAATTAATTATAAAAAACAGATTTATGGCCATAAAATTAGATATAAAAAAAGCAAGAAAACTAAATTTGGCTTAGGCCAAACATCTGCAATGGTACCTGATAGCGCCCTCCAGTAGTGTATGATATGTATTGCGTATAAGCTAGCACATCGAGTTTTACGTGGAGTATGGCTTTTTGTAAATTTTGGGCGTATTTATTATCCGACCATGCCCATTGTTTGCCCATCGTTGGTTGGGATAACTATAAATTTGCATGCCAAGTTCATAGATCAATTTTTATGGCAGACATATACATTTTTGTCGATTGTGGGCGCGTCTGTTAACCGACCACGTTTATTTTTGGAAAATCTATGAATGGTGTCATTATAAATATATATATAAAATTTCACCTCTATAGGTAAATTTTTGTGGCAAATAAAAAGGTTTTTGTCAATTGTGGGCGTGGCTCCTGATTGATTTTGCTCATTTTAAATATCGATTTATATATATATTTATTTATTTATTTATATATATATATATATATATATATATGCATCTATCTTATATATGCATTTATCTTATATATATATATATATGCATGCGGAAACTAAAAGTATATCCAAACATCTGTCCTTCGCCACCAGTGGTGCAGGGTTTAATTATGAGCAATTTCAAATCATTAATATTAGTGAGTACTTAAGAAAAACAAGACAAGCACAAGGAACAGGGAACAATAGCAAGCAAAAGGTGAAGAATACTCGTATGTGCATTAATCAGGAAGATAAATGGCAGATGAAAAACATGAACGCTAAAATGGCACGTAAAATGACCCTGTATGGTTGTCACCCTTTGAATGTTTTTGTTTATGAATTTTTTTTTAATATTTCGCATTTTTCACTTTGTGTTTTAGCAACTGACAGAGTGGGTAGGTTTAGTATACGAAATAGGGATAGATGTGTGAAAAAGATGAGTAGATGTAAGACTTTATGATAAATTTGTTATTGTTGTTGTTGTTGGGATATAATTATTTGTTAAATATTAACATGAATAAAGGTTGTCATTAAATTAATCCTGAATATCAACAATGCACACACACACATATATAAAAAGGTTTTTGAGATAAAATAAAATTGTACAAAATTTATACCTACTTGTTAAAGTTGATGTTAAACAAGTTTAATGAAAATTTGTACACTTTTTTGTACCGTACACCACTTGTGGCAAGAGGTATATTAAGTTAGTGCGGATGCTTTAACTCCTAAATAGCAAATGCCACACAGACAATCAATTGTACCGATCGATTCAGAATCAAAATTTGAATTGATTTAACCATTTTCGTCCGTCCGTCTCTCTATCCATGTAAATTTGTGCTTAAGCTGCATGTCGCATTTTTTGAGATATTTCGATGAAATTTGGTACAGGGACATGATTTGGTCCAAAAAAAAAACTCTTTTAAAAACCGACCCAATCGAACCAGTTTTAAAACCCTTTCCTTTCGCGAATGGTCAAGACAGCGCGTTTACTAATTGAATGAAATTAATTATAACATAATTTATGGAGCTAAGTGGTGTAGGCTCTTAACTTGTGAGGCTTGATCAACTTTAACATTTTCACATTGTTTTTTTCAGTTTTCCTGTTCATATAATATTTATGGTAAAAGCGACAAGTACATGCTTCTATACTCTCCACATATACATACACATGAGTATATGCGCACTCAGGTATTAAGCTCCATACATTAACTAGTAATCATTTTTATAACGTCCACCTTAGTGATGAGTTTGTTCTTCCGTTTGCAACACCCAGAAGAACGTATCAGAGACCCTATAAAGTGTATATATTCTTGATCATCATCAAAAACTTGGTCGATTAAAATCTGCCACAAAAGTTGACCTATGAACTTGAAATTTGGTGCACTTGTTTAAGATTAGACCATTCATCGATGTGCAAAAATGCATGTTTGGATAACGGACACACTCACAATTTACAAAAAACCCTACTCAACGTAAAACTCCACTTGCAAGCTGATACGGAATAATATACCTGCCACACGCACCGTTGTAGTTGTGGAGGGTATTTAAGATTTAGCCTAAGCCAAATTTACTTTTCTTACTTGTTTTTCATAACAGAAGTTATGAGTATTTATCCATGTATTTGTATGCATGTATGTTTACAATAAATTTCATACAATTCCAAGTATATGTTATAAGGCAGTGTAAATGAATTGAAGGTAAAGAATGGGGTAAAGTGACGTCTCATAAAATGTTGAGAGCAAGCACAAACGGGACATTATTTAACAACTATATAGCAAGCAAATTGCTAAGGAGGCATTTTTTATATAAACACCCACACATACACACTCTCACGAACACGTCTGTGCATGTTGAGCTGCAGGAATATTGGGCGATTCCCTACTGTACACACTTTCTGTAATATTTATACATGTATTAAATGTATAGCGTTCTCTTATGGTAGGAAAAAATTATATAAAAATAGGAAATTGTTTTAAAGGTATTCACTAAACTTGAAAAAGTATTTTGGCATACATGTATAGGGTGACTTTTGAAATATTACAAAATTTTTAATCGCACACAAAAATTTATCGCTAAGCTAAACGCCACCATAATCGCTTTAGACATGTATGTTCGTGCGTCCGTCTGTTATTGGCATTGGGTGTAAATTTCGAGATATTGAGCCAAAATTTTGTACAGACACTTTTAGTTTTTGCACGGAGATCGCTATATAAAATGGGCAAAATCAGTTAAGAGCCACGCCCACAATCGATAAAAATCGACTTATATGTCACAAAAATTAAGCTATAAACTTAAAATTTGGTACGAATATCCAAAGACATCCCATTCATCACATCAGTGGATAAGTTTTTTGTAAATAAGCATTCCAAATTTCAACCTGATAGCTAAATTATTGTGGCAGATAAATAGATTTTTGTTGGGCGTGGTTCTTGACCGATTTTGCCCATTTCAAATAGCGATCTGCGCGTACACAATTGAACATCTTAAAATTTACGTTCTTGAGAATTCACGACAACAGACAGACACAGCAGACAAACGTGTCTAGATCAACTCGGATTTTGTTACTGATCAAAAATATATACACCTTGACGTCTCCTTCTCCGTGCGGCAAAAAAGAACAGCAAGTTTAGGATCCACATAAGTGCAGATTAACGATTAATTAAAAAAGTCAATGTTTTGTAGAACACTTGAATTTTCCATCTCACACATTTCTTCCTGTTTGCATTAGTACTTTTATTTATAAATTTTTAGTGGTTTTCAATAGCGCGCGGTACGTTACTATTGAATATTTACTATTGTGTCATGTGTAGAATGTATCGGAATCGATGACTAACTGTGTGTGTTTCCTCCCAAAAAAAAAAAAAAAAGAAAAAGAAAAAAAAAGGGATCATGGCCTGAACGGTTTTCCACAGAGAGCTCCATAAATAGCTTTATGTGTCCTCTACACTCTAGTGCTAACGTTTTGCACCTGTAACCCGTACATAAATTATACTCGTTGGCATGAATTTTTCGTTTGCTTGTTTACTTGATAGATAGTTGGTGCCAATGACAACAAATGACGCCATTGACATTTAACTTTTGATACCAGAATGAAATGCTAACAGAAGTCAGGAAATATACATAGAAATACGAGCACTGCACTAAAAGATTTTACATTTTATTTTTATTTTTATTATACCCCCCACCTTAGTGATGAGGGTACACTAAGTTTGTTTTTCCGTTTGCAACACCCGTTTGGAGGTGTCAGAGACCCTACAAATTGTAAATATTCTTGATCAGCGTTGAAAACTGAGTCCATTTAGACATGTATATCGGTGTGTCCGTGTGTCCGTCTGTTGTTGGCATTCTCGCGGGCGTAAATTTTGGATATTGAGCGGTAGATAGTTTTTGCACGCAGATCACTATATAAAATGGGCAAAATCGGTCAAGAGCCACGTCCACAATCAAAAAAAATCTATACATCTGCTGCAAAAATATTCATAAATTCACCATAAAACTAAATTTGCAAGCTGATAAGTAATACGTACACAATTAGAGGGCGCAATATGTATAATTGTGCTTGACCGTTGTGGATGTGAAGGGTATTAAAGATTTAGCCTAAAACAAATTTAGTTTTCTTACTTGCTCTTATTAAGGATATTTTGAATGATATCCTTGTTATAAACTTTTAATTAAAATATATTTATTATTAACATCGGACGGAGAGACATGGTCAGCCCGACATAGTATACGAAGCTAAGCGTTTTCTATATACATATTCCAAAGCAATCGAATCTATTGGAAAACAATAAAAATTGGTACAAGTTGTTACTCAGACAGTAACTAAAACTTCTTTCTAAAGATTATTTTAAGGAATATTGCGTTTGGTTCTAATATTGTTTTAAATGCAATTGAGCGATAGGAGACTGTTTTAGAAAGGACCTTTGAAGCCACCTTCTGAATTTTGGTTGTATCTCTCCAATCTTGAAAAAAGTGTTGATATATCTCAAGCCTTAAGTTCATAGGTTTATATTTTATTCCAGTTTACTGGCTATCGTTTAAGTTCTAAATTTTTATTGTATATATCTGTTGGTATAAGTTGCACTTACCTACATTTCCCTCACCCAATGCCGAATGACTTAGTGCTGTAATGATGCAAGTAAAAGCCAACAGTCCGACTGTTGAGGAATCAAAGTTGTGGCGATAAAACTTTGTGAAAATATTTGGAATAGTATGTTGGTCAGACAACTGGAAACTTGGATACTTTATATTGTTGCAGTTGTTAAGTGTTGTGCTGCGTGATTTCGTAGTAGAACTTCTTAAAGTTGAAGACTTGTTCGGCTGTGAAGGCGGCAGAAATGGTTGACCGTGCAAAGAATTATTGTGTCTTTCATACTGAAGGTGTCGTTGTTGCGTCCAGTTCGCCATGATACTTACCCCACTACGTATTGAACGGGAAAGAGGGAAAACTGTTATTTTTTATGGCTCCTTGGTAAATAGAAACATAGAAACAACAGTTACATGAAAATGGCTTAACTTTTGTATTCTCTTCCCATTAATTCTGCCGAATTTCTGTTTAACAACTTGGGATTTTTTTTTAAATCGTTTAATATGTTTGTTTATGTTCTCGTATTATTTCTTAACAACTTTCTACATTGAATTGGCAATGTAATCACTTGATAATATACCGTCATCATCATTATTATTAAATAAAAACTCCGGAAATTACATTTATTAAACTTCCTTCCTCAAAAGTATTACTTTGCTTTGTTTGGCTTGTTATGGTTTGGGCCAAATCAATGTGTATATACCAATAACACATTCTGCAATTTTCTTGAAACATTGTTTCCAATCCCCAACTGCATCACATCCGCAATCTATATTTTCTACTTGCGATGCTTTTGCCTATAATGTCGTCAAAGCTAATGTCTCCTTTACCTCTGAAATTTAAATGAACAATTGAATCGATTTAACCTTGTTCGTTATGTCCGTCTGTCTACTCATGTTGATTTGTGCTACAGGTTGCATTTTTTAAGATATTTCGCTCAAATTTGGTATTGGACTAAAGAGGAAATGAGATTAGAGAAAATGAACCAAATCGAACTATTTTTAGAATCCTTTTCCATATAACGACCTATTATAAAGTCTTTATAAGTCTTTATATGGCAAAAAATTGCAGTTCTTAACATTTTTAAAATCCTTTTCCATATAATGATATTTCACGATGAGATTTATGTGGCAATAGCAACTCAACTAATTGTAGCATAATTTGTAGAGCTAGGTAGGGTAGAGAATGTGAGTATTAAATGTAGTCGAGCTTGACCGACTTGTTGCACACTTTATTTAAGGCGAGAGGTTTACTAAGTTTGTTATTTCATTTGTAACAGCCAGAAGGAAACGCCAGAGACCCTGCGAAGTATATATATTCTTGATCAGCATCAAAAACTGAGTCGATCTAAACATGAATATCCGTGTGTCCGTATGTCCGTCTGTGATGGTTACTCTCACGATCGAATTAAAAATTTTATACAGATACTATTTAAAATGGGAAAAATCGATAAAGAACCACGCCCACAATCGACAAAATCTATTTATCTGCCACAAAAATTGAGTTATTAAGTTGAAGTTTGGCATGCATATCTATAATTATCCTATTTATACATGGGCACGCGGGCTGCCCTATAATAGGGAAGTTGAGACTTTTCAATGCAAATTAGTTTTGCTCAATTTAAAACAAGCACTTGCACAAGTTGTTCGTTCATAGTATGAAGCTTAACTATTGCTTGCCTACTTACCCCCTCCCCACGTACACACATACACCGCAACATTATCTTAAATTACTGGTAACGGATGGCTGGTGGAGGTGGCGGTGGTGTGTTGGTGTTCCCATTGCTTTGAGTTTATATCTATTTAGCCTACAGCCAAAGCCAGGCACCAGGCATCAGGCAATATTTCAATATGATTCGGCTTTGTCTATTGTTGTACACCCGCCTAAAGATTTTAATATGTTTGTTAATGGCTGCCTGTTGTAGTTTTCTTCATCCGCTTTTTGCGTTTTTGTCGATGCTCTCCTGCACATAGAATACCCCTATCATTTGTAAATCTCAGCAAGTTAATTAGTCACTGTGGCGACCTTTTACAATCTTGAATATTAAACATTTTAATAGAACAGTGTGTGGATAGAGAGAACAACTATACACAAAACTAAATACTTGACTTTAGCACCATCTACACATAATATTTGTATGCATTACTCCTCCATCTGCAACCTTCAATTTTTTTTTTTTAAGTAAAGGTTTAGATCTATTTACATGTATATGAGTGTGGGCGATAAAATTGTATGCTAATGAAGAATTTTCATTGCAGAGACGAGAGGCTTCCTCATTGAGATCTGCAAACATGGCAACAATGTTAATAAAACCTAATGAGTTGAAGTTTGGAAAAGCTTAAGTATTCCCCTTCAAGTGTGGCTTGGTAAGCGTTGGTGAAAATGTTTAATGTGAGGGATTTTCATCTATTAAACAAGGAGTTTTTTCTATCAACTGATCTTTTAATCCTTTAGGCAGCCACTAGTGAGTGTACGGCGTTTGTGCGTTTGTAAATTGAATCGTTTCTCTCTTTCATGAAAATTTCATTAAAAGTTTTTTACTTTCCACATAAGATGGGGGGTATACTAAGTTTGTTCTGCACCATCTAGAAGGAGGCGCAGAGACCCTGTTGGTATTATCACGAGCGTAAATTTTGAGATATTGAGCTGAAATAGACACTTTAAGTTTTTGCACGCAATTTGAAATTTGGTACACATATCTATAGATATCGATGAGTCAAAATTGGGCATGGTCGGATAAAATGCACACGCCTACAATATACAAAAAACCATACTCCACGTAAAACTCGACTTTCAAGCTGATACGTAATACATAGACTATTAGAGGGCGTAACCATATACCTGTCGCACCCACTTTGTAGATGTGGAGGGTATTTAATATTTGGCCTAAGCCTAATTAGTTTTTTTACTTGTTTATGTGTGCGAATGTGTTCGACAGCAACATGTACTAAAAGCTAAACTTTTATCACAGGCTTCTTCTTTATTCAAATAAAAGTTAAAAATAAATGAAAATGTTAATGAAAATGTCCGTCAGTCACAACCGACAATTTAATACCGTTCATCACTTAGCTTCTTAAATTATGCTACAATTAGTTGAGTTGTGTTAGTAAACGCGCGGTATGGCCATATAACTCTCTTTGTGAAATATCATTATAGGGAAAGGAGTTCTAAAAATAGTGCGAACAGATCCAAATTTGCCTTAGGTAATTTAAGCCAATTAACTGTTTTTTATGAAATTTGGTTAAAAATATTAAAGAGTACGAAATTTTGCATATAAATATAATATCGATTATAATAGGTCGTGGGGGTTCCAAAAGTGGCCTGATTCGGTCCATTTTCAATAAGGTTCCTTTCTGAGTCTAAACATGTTCTAGTACTAAATTCTCAAAAAAAATTGACCATTAGCTTGCGCACAAATTTACATGAACTAACAGACGGACAGACGGATAATTAAGGTATCCATCGACGTTGCAAAATTGGGCGTGGTCAAAAATATAAACAAGTCCATAATTTATAAATAAAACTTATTTGACACAGTATCCGTCTCCTTTGTTGATACATACATATTAATGGATGTAATCGAGTGCATGTCAGTCTCACTCTTTGTACTTGTTATTTCTGTAATGGCTTTTTTTACTATTCTGTATTCAGTTATATCTAACGAGTAAATTTTTATTAAATTTCAATATTTACAAACTCGGAGGTTTCAATATGTTTTTTCCACAAGCTGTCAAAAGTTTTGATACAAAAGATTTACAAATTTATGCCTTGCTATATACATATAGCGCTTCTAAAAATTATTAAAGAATAACAAACTAATATTTGGCAAAATTGAGCCTTATTATATAAACACAAGTAGTGTGCATAGTTTTATTGGAAAATATCATCAATTGTAAATTTTTTCCATTATCCATGCTTCGATACATCAAGAGCTCGAAAACAATTTTAAGTATCCTCCATATCTACCTAAAAATAGTGGGCGTGACGTATACGTGATTGCGTCCTCTAACAGTGTAAGTATTACATATCAACTTGTAAGTCTGGTTGTACGTTGAGTACGGATTTTTATAAAATGTGGGCGTGTCTGTTTTCCGACTGTGTGAGATATATAGATTTTTATCGAATGTGGGCATGGCTCTTGACTGATTTTGCCCATTTTAAATAATAATCTACGTGCAGAAACTAAAAGTGTCTGTACAAAATTTACGACCGTGAGAATGCCAATAACAGACGGACATACGGACATACGGACACACATGTCTAGATCGACTAAGTTTTTGATGCTGATCAAATATATATATGTTCAATACCAACGAGCGTCCTCAGACTACTATTACTTTTGTCAACTTTGAAATCGACATCTCGATTTTTACATGCCGCCTTTGGCAAGGTAAACTTTTAAAACTTTACTCATTAACATTATGCGAGTGTAGACAATTCATAATGGTTATATTCCGTTAGTTTTAATTTGTTTTGTTGGCATTACGTGAGCATTTTCTTAATCGCAATATATTTGGCAATGCCAAAAGAAAGTCGCTTCTACCATATGTTTAAGCGGAACGACTTGTGCAGCAACATATGTCATCATTTTTTTTAATGCCAATAAGATGAATACGATTATCAATGGTTAACAAGATATTTTTCATTACATGAATTAATATCTAATATCAATATGCATTAAATACAATTTGAATATGTGGATGTTACTTACGTACGAATAGACTGGCTGATCTAATCACTGAAGATTAAACAGTTCAAAAGTCGAAAGCATCTCAAGTAATGATAATGAATGAGAATTTTTAAGGAAAGTTTCAGAATTTACTACATTTCCTCTGAATAACTCAATTTTGCTTATTTAACCGTTCGACCACATGCACTGTAAGTTCTCTGGGTTGAACTGATTTTAAGCATCAGGTAGTGCCACAAAGAAAACTGAAAACATAACAAACATTTCAGCTTCCAGTTTCCAAAGCTTTTTCCGCTAGAAATTGTTTTTCCCTTCCTTCCACTCACGCACACACAACCGTACATATGTATAAGACAAAAGCAATAAACGCCACCAGGGATTTTAAAGAAGCAACAGGAGGTAGTTGCTATATATTGTATCACAAGTTTTTATACCTTTCACATAAGATGGCAGGTATCCTAAGTTTGTCATTTCGTTTGCAGTCTAACAGAAGGAGGCCTCAGGGATCCTATAAAGTACATATATTCGTGATCAGCATCAAAAAATGAGTTTATATAGACATGTATGTCGGTGTGCCCGTCTTTAGTTGGTATTATCACTGTTGTAAATTATGAGATATTGAGCTGAATCTTTGTACAAACACTTCCATGCGTACCAAATTTAAACGGCAATTTTTGTGGCAGATATAGAGATTTGTTATGGATTGTGGGCGTGACTCTTAAACGATTTTGTTCATTTTATATAGCGATCTACGTGAATAAACTACAATAAAAATATCTCTAAAAAATTTCAGCTTAATATCTAAAAATTTACGACCGTGAGAATCTCAACAACAGACGGACATACAGACACATAGGCATACATGTCTAGATCGACTCAGTTTTGGATGCTGATCAAAAATATATATACTTTGTGGATTGTATGACGCCTTTTTCCAAGTGATAAACTTAGTATTCACCCATCTTGTATGGAGGATATAATTATGGGAAAAATAAGTAGTACGGGCTTTATGGACATTACTTAATAGGTATCTCATTTTTTATACTCAACAGCTGGATTTTAGGAGGCGGTCGTTTGTGTGACCATATATGATTCGATCAACAAAAAGGGACTGCATTACTAGGAATTTCTTACATACACTGTAAGGATTTATTACATTGTTACAATAGATAAGATATTGTCATTTTAAAAACAAAAAAATATATATTTAAGTGCAAGCATGAATTGAAATGAATTCAAGCATACCAATGGAATGTTTTACTTGTGGATGTTACAGCCGTTTCCTACATAATAACATATGTCCCTTAATGTTAACCATACACAATTTAAGTAGCTTTTGAAAGCTCTGCCAAAAAAGAATAACAATCTACAAAGCTTTTTTATATGTACGCCCACACATGTTTAAATTTTTCAATTAATGGTAAATTCTCAGCTGAACTTACACAACATAGACGCAAAGCACTTTATGCGAAATATACGTTCGAACAAACTACTCTTACATTGTACTCTAGAGATGACGTGAATATTGAAAGGAAGTTACAATTTTAATGAGAAAAATACTTAACACCCACCTTTAATTTCAAAGATCGGATCGGAATTTTAATTTGAAACCAAGTCCGTACATCCATCCATGTGTTAGAGACGTTTTTGGAACTTAGAACGATCACTGTTGAAAAGGAGATGTAATCGGATCCTTTTTCGGAGCCCTCCCCATGTAACGTTCTACTTTAAAATAAATCTTTATATGATAAAAATTCCTATTTTTTTAAATTTAATAATTCCCATTTCTTTTAATAGGAATAGTTTATTAGCTTAATAGTTGATTGTGCAAAATTTGGATCCGATCGGACTTATAATAACACACTTGTCCATATCAGGCTTTTATTTTAAAAAAGGCTTTATATGGCAAAAAGTCGCAATTATACGACCATGCCTCGCGTTTACTGATACAACTAAGCGACTTTCCCTATATATTAAATGAAATATTTTTACCTTATGGCCTTTCCTTGCTCCTGGAATTGTAATTTTCTTCACTGCAACAATTTATGTAATTTTTTCCATTATCACAGCGTACATTGCTACGCACACACACAATAATGGGCACTGTCAAATGTCTATGTGTAGTTCAATTGGTTTTATTATCCGTTTCTTAAGCGGTTAAGATTCATATAATGAACGGCGTCTGACTTGTTCACGCCATAATCACTTTTATGCTTACTGTGTAGTACAAACATTTATAATTGTGCGGCCCCATTGTTAGTGATCTTTTCTTTTTATTATTATTATACGTTACCGGTTGTTGGTATATTAAATATTATGAATGGAAAGTTGAGAAGAACGTTATTGGTATAGCGATTAACAGATAAAAAGCTTTCCGCACATTTTGATGACGTTGTTACCCTCATTTAAATCCTTTGTGCTTGTGCCTGGCCACCCAAAATGTCAGTTGTCAGGTAAATGTGTGGGTTGATATGCTAATTATTGTTATTGTTATTGTTATTGAGTGGTTGAAATAGTAAAATGCAATTTAATGATTTAAAACTGAAAAAACTAAATTGCGTTCAAATCTATCTAGCTTTTGTTATATTTCATTTAATTATTCTTCTCCTTCTTTTTATGGTACCTATATTTATATATCTAGTGCGGAGTTATTCACTGACTGTATTATTCGTATTTTCTTTAACCTCAAAATTTTACATATGTTAGCAGTTTTAAACATATTGTTGACTGGCGAATATTTATACCCTGTTCTACTGGTGGCAGAGGGTATATTAAGTTTGTGCGGATGTTTGTAAAAACATTAAACGGCGAATGCCACACGCACCTTCACACACAACAAAATTTGCTCTGATTTAAAAATGTCCGTCTGTCTGTCCATATAAATTTGTGCTTAAGCTACAGATCGCATTTTTTGGTACAAGAACTTGTCCTGGCTTTGTAAGGGATCCTCTTCGAAAATGGACCGAGTCAGGCCGCTCTTGGAACCCCTCCTTTATATGGCAAAAAATCGTAATTCTTAATATTTTTCACAAAATTTTGCAAAGAATAGTTAATTAGCTTAATAATTAAATGTAAGAAATTTGGACCCGATCGGACCACTTTTAGAATCCCTTTCCATAACATAAGGATATAAGAGGTGTAGGATATAAAATGAACAGGCTTGACCGACTATACCATTTTCACTTGTTTATGTTATATTTGCGTAAAAGTTTTAAAGTTATACAATCTTTACTTAGTCGATTATGCGTTCAGAGTGCATGTGTATTAAAATTAAAGGCGAAAAATACTCCAACAACCGTTTGAAAATGGATTTGTGTAATATTTTATAAGCAATTGTCCAAAATATTCTCGCACCTTGGATGAAAGCGAGAAATATTACTTGTAACACCACACTTGATAACGAAGCTTTTTACCTTACCTCGTCTTCTTTCTTTTATAAATATATATATATACTCGTATGTGTTATCCCGACTTTTTTTTGTATGATTTTTTTATTACCATAAACAATCAAATTTCACTTTTTTTAAAATTACTTTCACTTGCACATGAACTGTAAATGTCTTTTAAATAATATTTGTGCACCAGAATATATGTTGCTTTCTCTCTCTCTCTTTTTATTATTATACATTTATTTTGTAAGAAGATTTCGTATGCTGGTATTTATGGGAAACAGTTTATAATTTTGATACCAAATATTTTCCCTTTTCTTTCAGCTGTTACAGTTGATTTTTTTGTTCTTTGTTCTTTTTCGCTGGTGATGGCATCCGACCGAAGTACTGCTGTCCTACTGATTGCTTTCAAGTTGTCGTAATGTCAAATTCACTCACACTCCACACCAAAATCTTTTCCACAATAAATAAATGCAAATGTGTGAGTGTTGGACAGCAATAGGCAGTAGGTGGTGTTTAACGTTGATTTGTATTCATGCAAGTTTCATTTGTTATTTACGTATGTACCTACTCTGTCCGTTAAAAGCTTTTCCTTTAAAGTATTCTTAATGTCAATTACTTTGCTTGCACACATGTATTGTACAAGGCAAGGAGCGAAAGTGTGGTGCCACACACTGTAGCAGAAAATTTAAATCGCATAAAGTCGCATTTTTTGAGATATTTCGATGAATGACAACGACATGTCTTGACTCAGAGAAGATCCCTATTGAAAATGGACCGAATGGGACCATTTTTAGAATCCCTCCCTACATAAGGTTTTATAGTAATAGAAATCTTTTTATGGCAAAGATTTAAAGCTAAATTTGAACCCGATGGAACCATTTTTAAAACCCCTTCCCTGATAATGATACTTCATGAAGTGACAGCAATGCCTCGCTTATGCAGGTACAACGAAAATAAATTGTAGCATAATTTAAGGAGATAGGTGGTGTAGGGTATTAAATGGCCGGACGTGACCGACTGTAATTCTTAGAACATAAAAAAGATGTTCTGCAACCTTTGGGCCCACCATTTTTAGAATCACTTTTCATATAACACTTCCTCATAAATTGATCTATGCTATGTTAAGGAGTTGCCTCTACCACTTCAAGGTGCCATCCCAAAATAACTATCACCGACCACTCACCTAAAATTATGACAAGTGTGTTCTTATTATTTCCATCACAGTTTACTCTTTTTCCTCTTCCACCATATTTAGAGCTTTGTGTTTATTAGTGTGATGCTCGTAAGCGCTGCATTAGAGATAAGTTATCAGTTTTCCACCTAAGCACTCGACAACACTTTCCACCATATTATTGCTTTTATTGTATTTAGCAATGTGAAGGGTGGCGCTTCAACGGATTATCGATTTTTAACAACACATTTATTTACGGGCTCTTACTCTTTCAACGGCAAAAAGCTTTTAAGCAACAGTTTGATTAAGGAATTCATTCCTTTTTTGTCATACATTTAAAGCTTTCATGCTTTTCATATAAAGAGAGCATGAGAGAGGAGGAGGATTGGGTCCCGTAAATATTAGAGCCTGTTGCCATTCCTTAATACACATCTATACTTACACCTACATCATACGTGTGCGTTGGTGTGTAATATATACATATAATACACAGCTATAAAGCAATAGTGTATGTGTTGCATGCACACTGCAAATTTTGTAACCATTAGTCGGATAATAACATCTACTTGTTGATTTTATACTTTTCACATAAACACACACATCTGTACATATGAGGTAACTTAAACAAATAACCGGCAGCAGGGCGCATATAAACGTATGGTGCCCACATATGTTTACGTATGGCAGGATTAATTTTGCAATATAAATAAAGTCCACGGTACAACTTTTATTTATACATAAAGTTGTACCTCGCTTATGCAGGTACCTAATTGTAGCATAATTTAAGGAGCTAAGTTGTGTAGGCTATTAAATCGTCCAGCTTGATCGACTATAACATTTTTACTTGTTTGAAGATTGCATTAAAGTGCATTAAATTTTACCGCAATGATAGAATTGGGCACTGATGGGGATTTTTTATTATTTGGGACTGGCTGGATTATTCGATTCCAACCAATTTTCAACACATACACATATATGGATATGAGTACAGTATATAATATATAAATAAATATACGAAAATGTTATTTCTTGGCTCCTTACCTATGACCTATGAGATGTTTTTGTTATTTGTGAGCGTGGTCATTAACCGATTATATTACATTCTTTTAGCAAGTATATAAGTTACGAACGAATCGATAGTTAAGGGCAACGAAAGGGCTGACTGTCTCACAAACAGGTGATTTCGCAGGAAATTGATAGGTCCGGAACCTTTCGGTATACGGGACCTTATAGAGAGAAGCACACCTATTAAAGCATTCATAACATTCTCAAGTCAGACCGGTAAGTTGCTGGAATTAGGCAGAAGTGACCAAAAATAAAGTTCTCCTATACGAAACACTGAGCCTTTAGTTATTCTGTGAAAAAATTGATCCTATCCTGTACATATAGCTGCAGAGAGTCAATTGAGATAACCGACTTTTGATGGCTACACAAGGTGGATAGTTTACGTTAATTGCCGTAAAGTCTAGGTACGGGGACGGAGTTGGCACAATAGATCACCTTAGGTTGCAGTGCAGATATATATATATAAATATAAACATATGTAAAATATTTCGAAAAACGTTAATCTTATTCGAAATGATGATAACATTTTCGGTAGCATATTCTCAGGCTGCATGCAATTGTGATGGAGCAATTTTTGTTGACTGTTGTGACCAGTGCCATCTAGTTGGGAATTACGCAAAAATAATTTTAGCTGGAAAATGAGATTTTATGTAAATTGTGCGCGTGTTTTAATCGACCACGCCAACTTTTGATACAACAATGAATGCTCTAATTATAATCAATTTTTATTGATTATGGGCGTGGCATTTGGCAATATAAATACAAACTCATATTTCACATTTTACGACTGTTTTTTAACGGACGGACGATCAATTATGTAAAAAAACTATTTATTCATAATACCGCATAAGAAGGAAACATCATATGACGTAGTGGATAGAAGTATCAATCTATGACGATGTCGTCATGGTGTGACAGATGGTTTTGCCTAATGTTACAAGTTGGAATTGTTGGAATAACGCTTCGAAACAAAAAAAAATCCATGCCGTTAATAACACACACACTTCTATTATGGTTTTTCTTGTATTCCCATTTATTGTATTTCTTTTTAATTTAAATGTAATTGTATTAAATTGTAATTTAAATTCATTTTCAAGTCTGTCAGTAAAACAGTGCGTTCTTTTTGGTAGTGTTTGGTAAATTTTTGTTGCTTTTGTTGATTTGTGTTTTTTGTTTTTGTTTTTTAATAACTATGGACGGCTTAACATATATTGTAAAGACTGTTCAATCAAAGTGTGCGATGTACTAATAATAAAAAAAAAAGGAGAAAATAAAATACTAATGAAAAAAAACTAAAAAGCAAGTGTTTACAGTGAAAACTTTAATATTTTGCCTGTTTGTGTGCTACATAGATATTGTAGATTGTATTTTGGTTTACAATTTGAATTTGTTGTAGTATTATACATTTTGGTATAAGTGGTATAATTTAGATGTTTGAGGATAAGACACATATGTGTAAATATTGGTTTCTCAATAAGCACATAACAATTTTGTAATCGGAGAAATTTCGGCTGATTTGGCTCATTTTGAATTGAAGCACTTGCGGCTGCAATATTTTCTATGCATCGACTGGTACAGGAACATCTAACAGAGAATATTTTGACTCAAATTTATCTATCATGGGACGCACTGCCTGTCTGGTGGGATGCTCTTAAATTTGCTACCACCAACTCAGAATTGCGGTAGTAATTTTTATTAATTTCCAAACATTGCTCGTTTGTGAACTTCATCAGGATAAAAATGTTAACCTTGACTGACATTTTGCGTTGACAGATCATGAAAAACGTTCAACGGTGCATTAGCATTAATATACAAAATTGTTATGTCTCTATAGAAAAAAGCCTATATGTATGCATGTATGTTTGTAGATAAAATTTTGGGGCTATCAAAATTAATTCTTCTTCAACATCAGATCAAACAGTGATTTTGAATATGTAACGCAAAAAAGAAAAATTAATAAATTTATATATTTATGAAAATAAAAAAAAATAATTCAGGAAAAAGAACAAATATTGAAAGTTAAATTATTTACACAACTTATATGGTAATTGATATTTGGGTGTTTGTTTGTGTGCATATGTGTGTTTGCATGTATTTGTTTCTCTTAGTAGATACGTTCACCCTATTTCATAATAATACAGTCGATGTATATAAAAAAGACACAAAAATATTTGCCCAAAATACAAAAGTACATTTTACAATAATTAATTATCAATGCACATGTACGATAACATGATATTAAATAAAGAAATAATAAGGACATTTACATTGACACGAAGTTGGACATTTTTTTTTTATTTTTATTTTTTTTTATTATTATTACTAACTTAGAGCTCATTATATATTATAATTAATATAAAGTAAATACCCATTCATTTATTATCAAAACAAACATATAAACAAAGAGGGAAAAACGAAGACAGAAAAAAAGATATCATCATAATCATAATAATAATAATAAAGACAAAAAATACTAAACATTCGTTTCAATGTTACAATAATCAATCGACGAAATACAATGACGACGAGTTGTAAAAAATATTCTATTTTACATACATTATCATAAGTTTGTTTCACATACGTTCCCATATACGTATATATAAAACTATATGTATACACAGTGATAGTTTACTTTGTACAACTACAACAATAATATTCATATATGCATGGATGTCTATAGGCTAAATAAATATATATATGTGTATGTTTTATATAGTTATATATGCGAGAGAAATAGATGCGATATCAGTGATTTTTTTTCTTTCAGTTCTGTTCGTCGTAGTACTTGAATACAATATAGAATTTTCATGGCAATAATTCATTCAGAGGCAGAAATTCTCTTCTTCGTATGTTTTGCGTGTCGTTAAATGTTTTTTCTCTAATTTATATTAATGTATAGTTTTTTTTGTTGTTTTTTTGTTTTAAGGCAAGCAACAATGTAGCGAGGATAACAGTAGAGAGTTGGTTTTATTTAGTGTAATTTTATTCATTTATTTTTAGTTGAGTCACTCTCTCAAGTTGAGGAAATTTCACATACACCTGTAAATAAATAAGAGGAAAAAGATTAATAAATGCAATCCAACAATTCTTAAAGATATACGCTGCCTTATTTATACAAATATAACGCCCTAACAAAATGTAAGTGCGGGTTTGTTGGTTGCTACCTTAACATGAATCTATTTATGCACTGTACCAGTTGTGGCAAAAAGCATATTAAGTTTATGCGAAAGTAAACTAAACGGCAAATAACGCACCCAGAATCAAAATCGATCGAGTCGATTCAACCATGCTCGTCTGTCCGTTTGTCTGCCCGTATAAATTTGTACGCAATAAATTGCATTGACAATTAGAATTAGAATTCTTAATATTTTGTAACAAATTTTAATGAATAATAGCTAATTAGCCTAATAATTACTGAAGCCAAATTTAGACCCGCTCGGACCATTTTTAGAACCCCTTTCCATATAGAGATATTTCACGAAGTGTCTTATACGACAATGCCTCGTGTTTACTGTTACTATGAAACTAATTTGTGGAACTAAATCATGTAAAGTGTTAAACCTTTCGCTACGGAGCGCTTGCGTCAAAATGTGATCGCTGTGAACGGAGTGTATTACTGAGTACTTCATTGACGCTGAAGTATGGAATGCTACGAAGTAATTAGATGTCGTTTCTTGTTCTCTAAATTTTACAATGATATTTATTAATTTTTTAATGATATATGTACGCTCTTCATACCCTCGCGCCCACTTTTCCAGAGCGTATATATACGCACTTCATATATGAATGGTTATTCTTCAAGGGCGTATATATACGCCCGCCGCAGCGAAAGGATTATGTGTCACTTTTTTACATAGTGTTTTAAAAACTTTACCTTAGAAGAAGCTAGGAGCGAGTGAGAGTAAGTGAGAGAGAGATAGAGAGAGAGAGAGAGGGAGAGAGTAGTGTGTTTTAAAAGCAGCTTATTTATGGTGTCTTCAAAGGTACAATATCTTTATTTAGTGTGCGCTGGTTACTGTTGACGTTAATAAGCGGGCTATGCTGATAGAACAAGTTGAGGCCGAATTTCTTTTGCAATTTGTAGGATTTGGCTAGCAGGAATTTATTTAAAGCATTTTCATAACGGCTGATATCCTCTTGATCGTCCAGCAAATGTATGGATATCACCGATATGTTCACTTTATCAAAAGGTAGTGTTTGTAAAATCTAAAAGTAGGAACCATAAAGAATTTACTTAGTTTTAATAAAATATTATTTACTATATAAAGCAATATTTACCTCCAGTTCGTGACCGGGTACACCCAAGCTAAGTAGATCGTAATCAACACGATTGGTGGCCAACATTATAGAATAGAGTGGAAAACATTTTACACGCGAATAAAACCAAGAAGTCTCACTCTCCTGTACACTATTTATGCGTACTTCAGATTCTTCATTGGGTACGGTAATCTGTATAGGAAGACATCACCAACAAACATATTACAAAATGTAAATGGTTGGGGAATACATTTCAGAGTAACACTCACCTCTTTGGGATAAGAATTGGGTGAAACGCAAGCGTGCACTACACGAACCCGTGGCCATAAAGCATTCTGGTTATCCAAAGCAAAATAACGTTGAGGATCAGGTTCTACAATCAATGCGGCCCAATTTAACGTCTCCACCAGCCAAGGAGCCGTCATTAAATGGCCCAGAGTGCCGGTTAATGACTGAAAAACGGCACCATTCGTTTTACCTTCCAATAAATTTGCCACATAATGAGCCATTTTTGGTAGCAATTCGTTGGATTGTGCACTAAAATTAAAATACGGATAAGTGCCCAATAAACGGGAGCTGCTGAAAGCCGGCGATACACTATAACCACCGCTTCCGCCGTTAACTGTGGTACTTTTCAGAAAGTGCATGGAATATTTCGGTATGTGTATCTGTTGTAGGAATGCTATAAGATTGGGATCATCCTGGGCCACTCCATACAGTTCATACGGACGTGACATATTTAAGCGGAATTGTTGGTGATGTATTTCTGCAAAGATAAGATTAAAGAAGAATACGTGACAAATTTACTTTTTTTGGTTCAATTATAAAACAGAAACGAAAACTAAATGTGGCGTGGGACAAATATTAAACACCCTCCATATCTTCATTCAAACAGTGGGCATGGCAGATGCATAATCAGCATGACTGTATTATATATATTGCCCATCAGCTTGCAAGGCGAGTTTTACATTGAATACGGTTTTTTTTTTTGTAATTGTGGATGTGTCTTTTATCTAGTTAAGTCCATTTTTGGCATTTCGATGATGTGATGGGTAATTATGAATATTTATACCAAATTTCAACTTCATGGCTCAGTTTAGATGGCAGATAAATATACAGTAATGTTGAACGATTATGGGCGTGGCTTGTGAGTTGAGCTAAATGTCTCAAAATTTATAATCACGGACATACTTGTCTTTATCGAATCAGTTTTTCAGTGCTGATCAACAATAAATATATACTTTGTGTATTGCAAATTGCGAGAGAAACTTCATATATCCCTTATCTTAACGTATAAAACAATGTGCTTTTCGTAGCACCGCCATCCACCTTCCTTTAAAATAGCGCTGCTGTCTACATATCGAATTCTACATTTTGATATTATTGTTGTATACAACAACAATGTTTAAGAGTTTTATAGCCTAAAGTTAAACTATTAATTGCGGTTAAACGTTTCAGGGCTTTTTTTTTTCATAAAAAAAAAACTTCTCTTTGGGGTGGAACGCAAAGAATTAAAACTTGAACAAAACAAAACAAAACGTTCGCAAATAGTTGAGTTGAAAACACCCTTTTTGCATAATTAAATAAGAAAGCCTTGTTTTTATTCTATGGTAAGGTCTAAAATTTTATACAACAAGCTGTAGCGTTAGGCACCACATACAAAACGTCGAAATTCATCCTTGAGCAATTTAACTGACATGCTGTGCTTGTTCATGTACATTTATTTGCAATACATTCATGTGTGCGTGTGCGTGTGTGTGTGTGTGTGTGTGGCAAGTATCCACAAGAATGCTGTCAACAAAACCGTTAATGCTTTACGATTATTATGTACGTCGATAAGCGAAGCGTTTCATTATTTATTTTATTTTTTTTTATTATAGCACTTTACGATTATATCGCAAGCAGTCGACATATTGTACAATAAAAAAAAATATTGTATGTAAACAAAGGTATTTTCAATTTTCAATTATAGTTAAATAGATTACGAAAGTCAATGCTTTTCAGAGTTGGCCTCTTCTATTAGTCATGTGTAGTACATGAACAAACAAGCAAACAACAACAACAAAAATAAAGCAATAAGAATGACGTGCTGCATAGAATTAGGAATTAATGCTAAATCAATAGTTCTGAAATGAGAGCAAGAATGGAAAAAAGCCACGGAAATAAAACTGTTCTATAATCAACCTCGCGTGTCTGATCATATGATTAATATAACAAGCGCTTAAATTTTCGATAAAATATTACAAATTTTTTATTAAAAGTTAAAAAATATTTCAATTTATTTAATTTGTAATAATCTCTGGTGAGTTAATTGTGGATAACAATTGGCACATATCTGTCTTATTTGGCGAACAACTCAATTCATCAACTTTGTTGTTAATTCAGTCAGTACATTTTATATCTTAGTGTTCATTGTACGGCACAGTGCCTGGTGCATTGGTGATTTGAACTTGAAAAATTGTTTCTCTAGTACAAACGTGGGCACCAAAAATGAATTGCTCTTATTCTAATTGTAAAATAACAGCTGAGGATGAACCGTTTTTGCTATGCTATATCTGTGACAGAACCAAAGGTCTACGCTGGTCCTGTAAAAAATGTAGGAAGATGGACATTGAGTACTATAAGACATTGAGTACATAAGCTTACTCAATCGTCGTTTTCTACTTTAAATAAAGATTTGATAAAGTTGACCGCAAAGTGTAATGCCATGCAAGAGGCATTTAATAATTGTAAATTGCTTGAACGAGGCAGCGCTGTAAAGGATGTTGGTAGTGTACAGGAGTGGGTAGCTAGTGCTTCATGCCCCTCTATACATGGCGATAAGATATAACAGCACGTCTGCTGTTGTTGAACAGAACATTCCTTCTGTTGTAGTTCATCCTCCAAAGGACGACATAACTAACGCTCGTTGCAATATTGTAAATGGTGTGATATCAACTTTGGCGGACAAGAGGGCAGATAATGTTGCAGTTGTTCCGTCTGTTAATCCGTCTATACTGGGTGATCAATTATTGAAGTCACCACAGTCAATTGGGTCGGGTGTGGTTAAATTGGTGGACCATATGGCTAAGTCAGATGCCCCACTAGCTACAGCATCTTGTCCGACAGGTCAGCTTGATGATTTGCCCACGTCAAGTCGGTCGTTATCTAGAAGTCTTAATCCTATTCAGCTTCGTATTATACCACCACATAAACAAATTTTCCTAAGTCGTGTCGCTGCAGATACACCTGCAAAAGATATTTTGAATTACATGTGTGATAAGATATCCAATCTTCCTAGAAGCTCTGTAAGTGTATTAAAATTTAAAAGTCAACAACCACGTGAAGTGGCCTCTTTTAAAATATCTATTCCACAACAGTATTTTGGTACTCTGGTTTCCGAAGATTTTTGGCCTACGGGTGCATTCATAAGAGAATTTACACCACGTAAGAGGATGAAATATTTTAATCGAGCTGTTTTTCCAACTACTGCATCTAATGACTCCAAAAACTAAATATAAGACACTGTCCGCTTAACATTATTTATCAAAACGTTAGGGGACTTAATACCAAATTACATGATCTATACATATATAGTGCTAGCAGTGATTTTCATCTCTTTGCATTTACTGAAACATGGTTAAAACCGAACGTACTTAATTCCGAATTATTCTGTTGTGACTACAGACAAGATAGGCTTATTACAAAGGGTGGTGGGGTCTTATTAGCTGTTCATAACCTCTTTCCTTCCGAGGGTATAACATTCAATAATACTGGCGATATAAAGATTGTTGGAGTCCGCATTAAACTACACAATAGGAACCTTTACCTGACATGTTCATATATTCCTTCTTCTTCAGATAGAACTGTCTACTTAGATCATGTGTCATTTAAATGAATTATTTTTTGTTATACCCGCCCATTTCTCAAGACACTATGTGCCAATTTTTCTTCCGCAATGTCGGACCAATTATGAAATGTTTTGATCGTTTCGCGTAGCCTGTAAGGCTTTAATGATTATTATTCTCACGTGTCCTTGTCCGAATCAGTCGTCTCTTTTAAGAACAATTTTTTAAGATCTAATAATTAACGGTTGCTTGGCTTCTACTATATACTCGTACATACTTAATTGGACTTTGTAAATGTATATTTGTAGACATAAACTCATGTATGTATAGCCCTAGCTCTAATATATACTTATTTATGTATATATGTGCATATACATTGTACACGCTTACTATAATTTCTGTTACTGTATCCTTATTAATAAACTATTCTTAAGTTAATTCTTGCTATAAATGTAAGTATATCTTTACTATAATCACTCTGTTCCAGCTTTAGCTGCGACATCGTTGTTGTTGCTGTTGCTGTTTGCTGTCGTCGATGGATGCTGCTTCTTAGTTTTAACAATTAATCATAGATACCATTATGTAATTTTATTTATGTAAATTTAATGAAGAATGTTTACATATGCACTCATCGGTAAATGAATTGGCTGTAATTTAGCTAAAGTCTTATAATTACAAATAAACAAATAAATAAACAAATTCTATGTGGAGAGAAAGGAAGAGTTTTCACAAAAGCGCACCCATGCGTATATCGATTTGCCATTTCATACATATATAAAAACAGCGATCGGAAAACTTTTTCTATCTAATCGCACACAAATTCTAAAATTTTTTCAAGAAAATTTCAATTCCAAAACTATACCAAGCCGACTAAAGAAAGAGTTGACACTTATCCAAACTTTCGTAGCCCATAAATAGAGCTTTGCTGATTTTGAGCATGATCCTCAATTGATTTTGTGCAACTTGCTGGCACCCACTAAAAATGTATATGCGTACGAGATTTCAGCTCAATATCTTGAAGAAGAAGAGGGGCTGGACTTGGTCTAGATCGATTTAGATTTTAATTGTGTACACTTTGTTTGGTCTCTGACGGTTTGCTGAAATGTCACAACAACTTAGTTCCCACCGGAGAGGGTATAAGGTGTTTCGTTGGAAAGCTGAGAGAGCTGTATTATAACAAAACATTTACGGGCTATATATAATATTTTACGTACAATATTCGTCCTGTGTCTCTCTAGTTAAATAACTATGTTTTATGTACCTACTATAAAATAAACGCCATATTATGCTATTGTCAGTTATAAAAAATTTATAAAAAAACATTTTTATAACCGTGATATAGGTCAGGATTTAATGGCATTTAGGATTTTTTGTAAAAAGTGCTTTCACGCTATTCTATATTCCTTCAACCAAGTCGTTATAATCGCAATCTTATCTATCAGAATTTATTTATTTAAGTTTAATTTAACTATTACACAATAATGAGACAAATTTTCTAAATAATATGAATAAACAAAAAAATATATATAACCATAAAAATTGACTTTTGAATTTGGTACGCATATCTGAAATTATCTCATCCATCGATGTGCCAAAAATAGGCGTGGTCGAATAACAGACACGATCACATTAAGCAAACAAACGAATGCAGTGTAAAATACAACTTGCAATCTATTAGGCAGCGTAATCATGTACCTGCCACGCCCACCGCTTATATGTAGATGTGTTAGATGTTAGTTTTCTTACTTGTAAATTTTTATCACAAGTGTTTCGCTCGTTTCATTTACTTTGATGTATTTTTTCAGCTTTTCAATATTATTATACAACCATGATAGGTAGCTTTTAGAAAGTGGAGGAAGCATACGTTCTACAACATGAAAATGTATGAAATTGGAAATAGCATTAGGTAGGAAAATTTGCAAATGTTCGTATGTTTTAAAAGCCAACCCCTACCTTCGCGTTACATTTACATTTGCAGTAATCATTCATTTGACCACGTACTGTGACTAAAGTTGCAGATAATTTCAAGAATAATAAAAAATGTTTCAGATTGTTATCAAGCTTCTAAGGACATAAAGGAAAAGAAGAACCTTTTACCCCAAGGGAATTAGAGACGTTTTATATCCAGCCTTCTTTTGTCTTTTGTCTAACTGTTCGTACTTTCCATTTTTTTCACTCTTATGAAAATACTATTGTAATTTATTGTATAGTTTAATTATATTTATGTCTAAGGCGGTGATAATAATTTATTTTTATTTCACTGATAAAATATAGGAGGTTTTAATAGTACAGAGGAGTGGAAGTATAACAGTAAATTTATTCATTCCAGTTCATTCCAGTTATGAATTGGAACACTTCACATAAAACTTTCCAATTACATCAAGCCTTGCAATATTATGATTTCTTTTAATTTTTTGTGAAGATATAAAGTTTTTTGTCAATTGAAGATGTGTCTGTTTTCCGACCACGCCCATTTTTGCCACATCGGTGGATGCGATTATGTTTATGCGTACCAAATTTCAAATTCATAGGTCAGTATTTGTGGCAGATGTAAAGGTTCTTGTCTATTATGGGCGTGCCTATTATACGATTACGCCCATTTTTAGCACACGGATGAAAGAAATATTTGTAGATATACACACCAAATTTTAAGTTTATAGCTCAATTTTTGTAGCAGATATTTAGATTTCTGTTGATTGTGTTCGTTTATCTTGACCGATTTAGCCCATTTTAAATAGCGATCTGCGTACAAAAACTAATAGGGCGACTGTACAAAATTTTATCTCAATATTTCAAAATTTATGCCCCTGAGGATGCCAACTAAAGACAGACATATGGACATATCTGTCTAGATCAACTCAGATTTCGATGCTGATTAAGAATATATACACTTTGTAGGGTTTCTGGCGCCCCCTTCTGAGTGTTGCAAACGGAATAACATACTTGGTATATATGGTGGAGGGTATAATAAAGAAAACTTGTACAAAAAGTTCAATTGTTCACTTTTCCAGTTTATGAGTAAACGATGCAGTGAAAAGGGGAGAGTGTTCTATATATAACGATAAAATATATGCAACAATCAGATTTAACACAAACGCCCATTTCGATGGCCGCATCTCTACCAAAAACATATTAAAAAAGTAAGAACGTAGCAGGAACAAGTTTGTCACTCAAGTAACAAATAATTGAAGATTTTAAGCACACACAAGGTACGCTTCGCGTAAGATCACACTTATTTTTATAAAATTTGATGTGAACTTAAAGGAGGAATGATTTATTCTAAAATTCAACCCTATAGAAGAGTACCTTTTCGTCAAATATTCTAAACAAGCTCCTAAAACATGTTAACGTCCGTAACAGGTATACGTAGGTTATGTAGGTGGGCGTGGTGAATACGAATTTCCAAAACCTAAAAAATGGTGAATATCGAATTTCCCATAAATAGCCTAATTTTACGACCGTGATATGGGCTCTCAATTTGATGCCGAACAAAAAAACTTCAGGGTGGTTTGTACAGAATCAATATATGCCCCAACGTTAACGTAATGATTATCACCGAGCTTATATAACAATTGTTTTGAGAGCGATTTGCTAAGTAGACTACATAGAAAGAAGAAAAAGAGTGCAATCTAAAAAATCTATATCATCAAACTAACTAACGCAACAGCAGATTTGGGCTAATGCGATTTACGTACGTAGATTAATTACATCATTCAAAAGGAAACTTAGTGTATGCATTACGTATCAGCTTGCAAGTCGAGTTTTACACTGAATGTGATTTTTTGTAAAGTGTGAGCGTGTTTCCGGGCGTGGTCTTTGGCCGATTTTGTCCCATTTAAATAGCGATCCGTCTGTGTGTACAAAATTTCAATTCAATTTCAATATCACAAAATCGTGATCGTGATCGTGGGAATGCCAACAGCAGACAGGCACCCGGACAGATAGATATGGCTAGATCGATTCCGTATTCGGTAATGAACCTTTTGAAAAGGTGTTATATACCCCCCCTATACACATGGGTGAGTTTAAAAAAAAATTTTTTTTTCTCCAAAATAATTAAAACCAAACACAGTTGGAGTAGAGAACTGAGGTAAACATATTTTCATATTTCCCAAAGTAACTTAAAACGTGACTACCTACCATTTACATGGGATTACGATACCCGGACGATTGAAGTTGAAAATTCATTAAATATGACAATTCATGCGCCTTTACTAGGAAGCAAATAAAATAATATTGTGGAAGAGCATTGGAAAGTATTAACTGCAAAATATAATGACAGCGATGATTATAATGAAAAAAAAATCGCAATAAAGGAAAGCAGAAAAACAATAGGAACGAAAATATTTGTTTGCTGGTTTGTTTGTTCGTTTGGATGTTTAATAAAGTTAAAAACATTCACGTTCATTGTCTCATTGCCAATATTACTGTTAACAGCATAAATGGTAAATGACTGTAAATGACTAGAAAACAATAGTCATGCGGTTAAGCAGAAGAAGGAGAGACAAAAATGGGGGCACAAAACATAATAGGATTATGAACGATTGTGAGCATTAAAATTTGGCATATCACGGCAACATATCCTTTTATGAATGAATTGTCGGAATGCGTTTTAAGGGGAATACCGCACTCGTCTAGTCTGGGTGGCGCGCCTATTTATTGTAATTGCTAGGTCCGTCAAATGCTGTTTGATTGTATAAAAATGTACGCTTCCGTACATTCAGTCACGTCACACATAACAAACGGAAATTTGCATATTTCAACATTACTATATAAAGCGGCATCTTTGCAAATGCAACAACAAACCGGTCCGTCTGCCTTACCAGTGTGTCCGCAATAGTAATGGCACGCAATACACAATACACCGAGGAAGCCTCACACTACCAAAAATGAGCCAGAAAAGCCCCAGTCATGCAAATTACAATTTGTTTAATGCGATATATGAAGTAATAGTAGAACGAAAAATAAACCGAGCGAGAACATTAAAATTTGGCTTAGGTCAGATCTTAAGTGCACTCCATCTTCACATCATTGTACATTTTGACACATCGATGAATTGTGGGCGTGCCTCTTGACCCATTTTACCCAATTTAAATAGTACAGAACAACAAGAAGTGTCTGCACAATACTTCAATATCCCAAAATTTACTGCTGTGAAAATTCTAAAAACAGACTTCCATACTATATACTTTGTAAGATGCCCTAGGCTTCCTTTTGTATGTTGCAAACGTTATAGCAAATTTAGTATACTTAGGTGGATGGTATAAAAAGGAAAGTTGTAAAGTTGAAAAATGTGGTAAAAAAAAAAAATGTACAATAAGTAGAAGAGGTTAGCACAAATGAAACACACTGCATATTGCACGTTCCTGTGAAATTATTCCACGATAAGAGAACATTTTTAAAATTTGAATATTACAAAAGAAATACCATTTAGACGAGCTTTACTCGTATACCTTATATGTAGCTGTTGCCCTACAAAGTTTTTCAATATCATAGAAATTTTGCAGAAGTAAACAAGTGAATATGTTATAAATGGTCAAGCCTAACCATTTAATACCCTATACGGCTAATTCTTTAGTTATGCTGCAGTTTGTTTCATTGTGCCAGTGAACGCGTAGCCTGAGGCGTGGCATTGCCATAAAAGCCACTTCGCGAAAAATCATTATAGGGAAAGAGGTTCTAAAACTGGTGCGATCGGATCCAAATCTGGCTTAGATAATTATTAACCTAATTAATTATTCTTCCACAAATTTTGTCAAAAAATATTAATAAGTGCAATTTTTTGCCTTATAAAGGCTTCCATTATAGTAGGACCTTATATGGGTGAGGGTCTCTAAAAATAGTTCGATTCGATTAATTTTCAATAGGTTGCATGCCATTGCACCAAATTTCATTGAAATATCTGAATTAATGTCACTGGTAGTTTACGCACAAATTTACAGACAAACGGAAATCGTTAAATCGATTCAGTAATCGATGTGGTAACAAAACATGTGGTGTAGGGTATAAAAAGATATATTAGAATTTGGCAAAGACAGACCTCCTAACGATTTTTGAAGAATATGTTGCATGTTAACTCAGCAGTCAAAACTGCACACGAATAGAATTTGAGCGGAACACTTCTATGTAGAACCCTTGCTTTAATTAAAGTCTCCAATTCCCCAAAACGAGTTTGTTTGATATGATATTCTAGAAGGGCGCATCTCAAGGCGTTCACATGCAAAGTCCAATTGAATGTCTCAGCGAATTACCCGTTGTATGGCAATTGTCTTCATTTAATTTTATTTGCGGCAAGCAAGAGTTGCAACCACTTTAATAAAGCGAATATAGCTGCATCATTTAGGTGGCGGGTATAAAAACTAATTGGATGACTTTCATTCATTCAAAATCGAATTCATCTGAATGAGAAGAAAAAAGTCAAATGTAAATGATATATAAGAACAGAGCGCATAAAAATAGAGAAAAACAACGCAGACACAATACCAATACGTCGAAAACGAGCCTATATATCACTGTTAAAAACCATTTCATCAATGGATTGGTTGAAGCAGTGAGTCACAACATTGAAGGCATACATACGTTAACGCATACGAAGTGTGCATGAGAAATAAAATATTGTACGCGCAAAATGCTGCATAGATGAGCAGCAGACAACTTTTAGCCAGACGGAACTAACAAATGCAGAAAAGATTGCACGTAGCACCGCAACCCAAAATTTTCAATATTTATGCCAAACAGCACCAATAAACCAAGGAGTGCTTGCGAAAAAGTTAATCTTCCTTTAAACGCATACCATTGAATTGAATAAATATATAACATATGTGACGGGTGGCTCCTTTAATATTCCATATTTAGATTGCCTTTTGTTTCATCTACATATTAATACGGATTACACCTCAAACTACGCTTGAACGAGACGTGTTCGTCTCTGAATATAGAAATCGTAACCAATAAAGTTGTTAACCAAACACTAAGTATATACTAAGTTTATTCTTTCGTTTGCAACACCCAGAAGGAGGCATCAAAGTCCCTACAAGGTATATATATTCTTGATCAGCGTCGGAAACTGAGTCGATTTAGACACGTATGCCGTGTATCTGTAATTTGAGATATTGACCTGAAATTTTGTACAGATTGCTTTTTTAAAAAGGCAAAATCGATCAAGAACCACGCCCACAATCGACATTAATCTATATATCTGCCACAAAATGTATGGATGTGGAGGGTATTTAATTTTTCGCCTAAGCGAAATTTAGTTTTCTTATAATAGGAGGAGGGGGAGGGGTTCTAAAAATGGTTCCGTTCGGTTCATTTTCAATAAGCCATATCTTTGGCCTACTCAAATAGAATTGAAAGATAATATTTACACCAACTGCAAATGGTGCAATTAGACTCGAACATTGATGGATTATATATATGTATTTATGTATACCAGTTGAGGTTCCTCGAGCCCCCTGGTAATCGTAAACGTAATTAAAAACGCTATAGTTCGAAGTATATAAAATTGACTCACCTGTGGTGTCCATATAAACTACTAGAATGCTAAAGACGGTCGTAACCGCTAGTATACACACTACAATGGGAAATAGTAAACGGTAGGTTGATGCGCCGTATCGTGGATCACGTTTCTCTAGATTTGTACTTCCGTTGATTCCAGCACCCGACTGTAATATCAGGGGATTGGGCGCATTGTTGTGATGTTCATGTTGTTGTTGCTGTTGCGGCTGCTGGTAATGTTCTTGCATATGATGTTGTTGTTGTTGTTGTTGTTGTTGTTGTGATGCTAATGATGGTGTTGCTGTAATCGGGGAGGATGAAGTAGAAGTGATTGAGGAATCATTTCCAGACTGAGTAGAAACGGCACCATCTGCAGCTGTTCTAACATTCAATTTAGATTTTGGCCGCACCTGCCGCCGCACCGACTTTAAGGGCGAAAGTCTTGTTGGTGTGGAGAGCGGTGAAGAGACGGTACTAGCCGACGGAGTACTTAACGCGCTGTTGCTGCTCATTTCAATGCTTAAAACACCACAAGGCGATACGTCACTATAAAATGGATTTTCTACCGTTTGGTGAATGTTACTGTTCAAAGTGGCACTGCTACTAATGTGCTGTTGCAGACAAACCGTTTTTATTGTATTTGAACAATCTTTGGTGTTTGTGGCAGTTTCCATCCGAACTACGGATAATTTACGCCTACGGGTGTGTTCATTATCCACTTCGTCTCTACTCTCTAAACCCCAGCTTAATCGAGAATCTGGAACCGCAGTGTTCTCATGTTGTGACTGTGTAGCAACCGTTTTTGAATCCTCAGTCCCTTTAACCATTGTTTTGTTAGCAACTTTCCCACTGATTGAGTTATGTCTTCTATGTTGACCATGACTGCCACCATGATTATTACAGTTAATGGCGTGGCCACACTTACTTCCACTGGCGATACGTTCAGCATACAGCAACTGATCTAATGCCAACTGAGGATGCGCAGAATATATTTTCGACATAGTTGCAAAGCAAAGCAGTTGGTCGGGTCAACTATTACAGGCTAATTTCTCCTGGGTGGAACCTTCGCATTTTTGTCCTTTTGAAACTTCGCTCAAATCAAGCTGCAACGAGACAAAATTTTTAAAAGTTAGAACGTTCTTGCCAAAGGTCATTAACCGTAGAAAAGTATGAATGTGTGTTTGTGTAAACAAAACTTCTTCGAAAATAATAATAAGAAGTTGCTTCCCCCACAAACCCGTGCTCGCAAAAAAACATAGCGAAACATTTCGGGGATATTAAAAAACTGCGCTTATTCAAAGAAACACGTACACGTACACACTCGTGTATGTGGTGGTAGTTGTTTGGGTATGCGAGATGGTTCCTCTTTCATATAAATAGAAATAAACACCACCTGTCAAAAATCCTCTGCAGACAAACGTTAATTTTCGATATACGCACAACTTTTTGAATGGATGGAGAAAAAATACTTTTAATGTGTGTTTTATGTGTTTTATGCTGGAATCGAAAACAAGAGAACATATAACAAAACAAAACATAAAACTGCGGCATTATTAAACTGCACTTATAACAATACAACAACAACGACAACAGAAATAAAGCAGTAAAAACATTAAGTTTGCCTTAGGCCGAATTATAAATAATTTACACTACCACCACATGCAAACAGAGGGCGTGGCATGTCCTTAATTACACTTACTAGAGTTCTTTTTTTATATCTCAACTTTATCGTTAAATTCAGGACAAAGTGTTTTTCTGTATATTGTAGACGTCTGTTATCCATCTACGCCCATTTTTCTTACATCCATGGATGATGTAATTTCATATCAACTTCATAAGTTTATTTTTGTGATCGATCGAGCGTGGTCACCAATCGATTTTGCCCAATTTAAATAGCGTTCTGTGTGCAAAATTTCAAAATTTACGGCTGTGAATTGACTCAGAGTCTCTGACGCCTCCGACCGGCGTGTTGCACACGGATTAACAAACTTAGTATACCGCCCGTCCTATGTATGTAGGGGATATAAGAACAGAATGTAATAAATACTGCCTCGAACAAACAAACAGACAGACAAAGTGACAGACATATTAATATAAACTCTGCCGTAACAGCAACAAATTGCCTGAAAGGTCTAACAAATCTAAAATTGGTACTTGTGCGCCTGTCCAGCACTCGCTCAAGACTTCTCTTTATACTAGTCTATCTTACAAATTCATCCGCTTGTAGTTGTAGTTATTCTTCTTCTTCTTCTACATGTTTGTACTTCATGAAATAAATTTAACAGAAGACGATCAACGATCTGTATAACAACAGATGTTTTAAGTTTCTTTTTCCTTTTCGATTAATTTTACGAAAAACACTCAAAGTTACTTTTTTTTATTACGTGTCAATGTACAGAGAGACGAATTTAACTGAAACTTTCGTAAACGATAAACTATACTGCTGAGGTTCAATACACACCAGGAATGAAACATGCTTGAGAATATATTGTAGCACCTTCCTCGGCAACTGATGGAAGTTGCGTGGACTGTGCATGGACGGTGAGTAGAACTAATAGAAAATAGCAAAAGATTATAAACAGAAACTTGTCAGTTTAAACGAATTTCTCCCTTTATTTATTTTTGATTCTTTAGTGAAAATTTGATATTTTCAGCAAGATTTGTAAATAGGGATACACTAGAGGGCTGAGCAAAATTTGAACATGATCGGCCTATTCTTAGAATCGTTTTTCCTATTAACTTTCTCTATAAAGTGCGAGAGAAACAACTTTGTTAGTTTGTTTGCGACATGCGGAAAGGACTGCAGAAGGCCTCAGACACCCTATGTATTCTTGATCAATATCTCACCCACAATTTGCGTTCCATCAATATTTGGACGTACGAACATTTCTATTTAGATCAGCTCAGCTTATTAATTACCTTTTTAAAGCTTCTGAAGCCTTCTTCACCCTTTGGCTAATGCTTTGCCTTAGTAAACTCTGTACACTGTGAGACATGAGTTCAAATCCAACTAAGCAGAAAGGGTAAGAGTTTTTCAGGCAGCAATTTGTACTCTTCTGTAACATTGGACAGGTAATCCAAGTAAGTTAAGAATAGTGCCAATGAATGTCGAGATTGGTTCGATAGGCGAATAAGCTTTCAAGCTTGTATAATGCTTGTAAGGTTATGAGAAGCGCATTTCTTAGGTTTTCAAACGGATATACAAACTTAGTCTACTCTCCTATTTAACAATTTAAATCTTTTTGTACTCTATGCTACATGTGGCAAGAGGGTATGTTTAGTTTGTGCGGATGTTTGTAACTCCTAAACGGTAAATGCCTCAACTATCTTCCTGTGTATCGATCGATTCAGAATCAAAATCTGAAGCGATTTAACTATATCCGTCTGTCTGTCTATGCGTACACTATTCGCTTTTTCGCATTTTTTGAACTATTTCAAAGAAATTTGGTACAAGGACATGTTTTGTAACCCTATTGAAAATGGACCGAATCAGACTATTTTTAGAATCCCTCTCCATATAAAGTCTTTATCACGGTTTTTTAATATTTTTTCATAATATTTGGTGAAGAACAGTTAATTACGTTAATATATGGCGGTACCAAATTTTGATCGGGTGGGACCATTTTTAGAACCCCTTTTCCATATAATGATATTTCACGAAGAGACTTGCACGTATACAGATACAACTAAACTAATTGTTGCATAATTTAAGGAGCTAAGTGATGAAGGGTATTACATAGTCGAGCGTGACTACAACATTTTCTCTTGTATAGGACAAAACATGGTAAACTTGGAGAACACACCCACGCACGCTACCTATTATTAATTTACAGTACAGTATATATAACACATTTTGCACGTTTCCATATTTAAACACAATCGTTATTTCTTTAAATACTTAAAAAAAAACAACGAAAATGAACAATTTACCGCGATATACTGTACGGGTATACGAGCTCAATACCGCTTACATAAGGTGCAGTGACTGTTGCCGGGTGCCGTGAAAATTCACACATAACTTACAAAGTAATGCACCAAAACGCAACCACACATACATACAAAGCAGTTTCGTCTACCAAACTAACGGGCCGACTCTACCGCCCATTCATTGCACTTGTCTGATTGCAGTTAGTGGGCAAATATTTCAATTCAGTCGTCTCATTATCGACTTTCAACGCTTTCCCCTTCGTTAAAAAAAAAAAAAAACACCTTTAATTAATATACGTACAATAAGGCGGCACTGACACTTAGCACCCAATCGAAACTTGAGTACTCAGTGTACGTACTCAAAACAGGGCCATGCAAACAAACACACAAAACGAAATGATTACACACATACACATCCATATATAACCCTGGCTACACATATGCATACCACACATGCCTACACACGCGTGCTATATTCATTTATACTTTTATACAAATTTCAAAATAAAAATTTTAAATGGAAAATTCTACACATACGCACGCACATACAAATATTTGAAAGAGAAACTTAAGTGATTTAACACACGGACGCTCAAGTAGGAAAAACGCACATAAACACAATCGTTCATATGAATATAATAAAAATACACGCAACATAAATAGCAGAGTGCTCCAAAAAGTGATGGGAATGTTTTTATGGAAAACTATTTCTTATCTGACGCGAAAAAATCTTAAGTTACTTATGTTGCAACTTTTATTTTATTTTTCATTTTTTATTTTTGTAATTGTTGTTTATTGTTGAGTTTTCTAAAATATAACACTCGCCTTCATATTTGTTCACAATCACAAACCATCACCTCAACCTACAGTATCCATACGAAACTATTCAAAACGATTGCCACCAATTAGGTTTATAAGACATGTTCAGCAAAAAAATGTCTGTCACTAGATTTATGGGCAATATGACCAATTTGTGGAAATAGCATTTTTATTAATATTCGACGTTAAACTATATTTTAATACTTGACTAATGCATGAGAAGAGAATTTTGGATTAGACAAAATCTTAAACCCCCTTTACATCTACATACAAATAGTGGGCGTGGCATATACAAATAATCGCTCTATAATAGTGTGTGTAATGCAGATCAGATTGTAAGTCAACTTTTACGTTGTATGACGTTTTTTGTCTGTTATCCGATCGCACCCATTTTTGCGTCATCGATGGAAAGGACAATTATAGAAAGGCGTACCAAATTTCAATTTCATAGCTTAATTTTTGTGGCAGATAAATCGGTTTTTATCGATTGTGGACGTGGCTCCTGACCGATTTTGCCCAATTTAAATAGCAATCTGTATGCAGAAACTACAAATGTATGTACAAAAATTTCTGGACACACGGACATACATGTCCAGATTAATTCAGTTTTTGATGTCTGTTGCCACCTTCTGGGTGTTGCTAATGGAATGAACAATTTAGTATTGCCCCTACCCTCTGTTGAGGGTATAACGAAAGAAACAGTTGTATTTGGCTTAGCTCAAATCTTGGATACTCACCACCTTAGCATTATAAAAATAGTTATGGCTGGCCATGCTACTTAAGTATTGTGGGCAAGTCCATTTTCAATAGAAACTTTAGAGTTAATGTCTAAATTTTTTAGACATCGTATATACAGGGACATAGTTGGATCGGTACAGAGTTTTACACTTTGTGGGGTCTCTAATGCATCTTTGCATTCAATGGTGTTACAAACGTTTTCATGGTGGATATAATGAAAACAACGGTATTTCGAACTCACATTCATATACACAACAACACAACAATCTGCATAAAGAGGTTTGGAATTGGAACAAAGCCACTAATTTGGGACAGTTATCTAAAAATCTTTAACACAATCTGTCTGTCTGTCTGTCTGCAACGTCATGCGAAAAAATAAAAAACTTTTTACGATTAAAACATGAGAATTTAGGTGCACACCTATGCACACACATTGCTGATATTCGTGACCGTTAATAGCGGTAGTAAAAATAAATTTTGGGACTGTTCTTATTGTTGTAAATGTATATATTTTATAGCAACCGTCTAGACAGACTGTAGCGCATTAAGTTTGAGAAAAAGGTTGCAACATCCAGAAGCTACTACGAGCAAAGAAAAGCATATATCGAAGGCATATAAAATCGGCGTTTTTAACAAAAAGAAAACAAAAATGGTATATACAAGTATGTGATGTATGTCCACTAATGCCCTTTCCCCTTAAAATCATATTTAGCAAAATTTGTATACGATCGAATTGGATTTAATAAATTTGTAACATTTATACATACAAATTTTTTATAATTTTTTAAAGCTGTGTAGGTTGTTAAGTGGTCCCATTTAACTAACTCTAATGCAACATTCTTACTTGTCCGTGATTGCACTGTTTATTATGAATTGCAGTTACACTAAATGATTTTATTGTATAACATTTCATATGATGTTTGTTGTTGTATCGAAACAGTTACTCGTACATTTAACATTGAAAAGCATTTCGATGGGTTCAGTTCTTCAATTATTCAAAAAAAAAAAAATCAATGCTTTTATAGAGGCGTCTACTCTTACAATAATAATAATACAAACATACATATGCACATAAGCAGATATATATATATAAGTGTATGTGTAACATTCCAGAGTTATGTTTCGCGGTTAATGATCGTGCTTTCTATTACAATCACTCTGCTGGCACTGACTGACTACGTACGCCACCCCGAATGTTGGCAAAATACAAACACAAACAGAAACACAAACGATAACAATACAATCAACTATAACCAACATTAGGCAACAGTCAGTAGCAACAACAACAACATTCTGGTCATCAGTTAGTTAGTCAGTCAGTCCTAACGAAATGTTTGATTTAGAAATGTACACATACACGTTCACAAACACGTATGCAGTCGTCTTTTAAATTATTAGGCGCTCATGCGTGACAAGAGAACACAAGTAATATAAAAAAAAAAAAATAAAAAAAATGCAGAAAATAAGGAAATAACAATGAAACGTTCATGATATATACATATATACACACACATGGATCGAATAGGAAAAGACTAAACAACGAGATGAATTAAAAAAATTGAAAAGTGGAAAAGAAAAGAAAGGAACACAGCAACGGAGAAGAAGTCGCAGTACAGAATATTAAATGAAGAACGTTTGAAGAAAGAAAAAGTTTTTCTTCTATTTTTGGCATACAATACAACACACAATGTATGAATACTTGTACAATACGTTATCATGTGTTGATATGTGCATGAATAGAACGAAGCCAGTTTTCTTAACAAGTCCTTATTTAGTAATGAGTGCGGTAAGACGGTAAGACTGGTGGCTTTGCTGGTGACCATGGCCATGGCTATGGCTGTTATAGCTCGTCCATATGTTGTATTCTGTTGTGTTGTGTTGTACCTATGTCGTTAGTAAAGTAATAAACATGATATTCTACTGGTTTAAACGTCAAATACTTTTAAACACACACACAAGCGGACAAGCACGATAAAAGGGAATTGCAGAATATCAACATTTTTGGAATATTTTCCTAAATATAAAAAGCTATGAATGAACAGACAACGGACACAGAGAGAGAGACAGATGGACGTCTCTCCACAAGAGTTTATAAGAATGATGTTCTACACAGTAACACACTGGTCAGTTGGTGTGTAAAGAAATTTTTAGGAAGTATATTTTATATGGAGAGTCAGCAGCTCCTTACGCACATTATACATTCACGTATAGTAAATTTTTTATTTTTATTTTTATTTTAATTTTTTTCTTAGTTACTAACACGATCACGACTAATTAATGACGGCTGTTACTGTCCATATGGCGAATTATCCATCAATTGTTACCCCCACCTGTGTGTTTGTGTGCTTGTGTGGTCATTTTTTGTTTTATATATAATTTTTTGTATCATCATTACGGCCAAGAACAACACCAATAGCAACAGCAACAGCAACAGCAACAGCAACAATACAAAAACGTTTCATCGTTTTGGGTTTTATTTAAAAAATTTTTGCTTTATTTGTCACTTTCAACTAATATTTAATGTTAAGAGTGCTGCTAACACCTTAGGGCTAAACTAACCGTGGCAAGCCGGACCATGTGTTGACTGATCAAAATAGGGATACCAGACCCTAAATTTGTTTGTTTGTTTGTTTGTTTGTTGTTGTTGTTGTTCTTTATTATATTTCCACTACGAAAGAAACAAAAAGCTTATAAAGAAATTAGCACAATTTGTTTTCTTCAAAGAAAAAAAAAAAAAAGAAGTGAAAATGTTTTAGTCGATCAAACCCGACCATTTTATACCCTACACTAGTTGTATTAGTAAACGCGAGGCGTTTCACTGTCTTATAAGTTTTTGCGTGAAATATAATTATATGGAAAAGCGTCCTAAAAATGAGTTACGACTTTTGCATATAAAGCCATTTGGAGCCAAGAAATGTCCTTGTACCAAATTTCATCAAAATATCTCCAAAAATGCGATCTCTAGCTTGAGCATAAATTTACATGGATATAGGACAGACAGACGGATATGGTTAAATTGATTCAGATTTTGTTTCTGAATAGGTCGGCGTCATTGTAGGTGGGTGTGGCATTTGTCGTTTAAGAGTTTCAAACGTCTTAGGTTAACCCATTTATAGGGTTAGATTGTCGTTCGTTCGTTTCGGAATGACGATGATGGTACTGTAATAATAATAATAATATTAATATTGTTGCTTAAACCGATCTGAGCCATCATATTCATATCAGAACAGACTTAATATAGCCTCTTACCACAAGTGGTGCAGGGCATAATAATGACACTGTATACTGAGGAAGAATACATTAAAAGAATACACAAAATACTTGTAATGAGCGGTTATAAAATATAAAATAATGCGAAAACGTTACGAACAATATGGCTGGGCATGCACGGGCACGAACTTGTGAAGATAACATGTCCTTCGCCAACTGGAATTTCAACTGTTCAACGTTATCTCAAGTTTATGCTAATGAATTGAATTAATTTTTTATTGCTTGGCGGTTCAAAAACGCCCTCATTGCTTGAGGTCCCTTTTCTTTTCTAAAACGAAATCTTTTATATCCTGCTGTGCCACCGCTTTACATACATATATAGCGCAATATTTTTTGCTTCACCTCTATAAGCCTTGGGTAGTGTTCGTTTTTTTTTTATTTCATACATTTATAAATGGAAAACTTAATAAATTGCTGTAATTTGCAGGACGCAAAACACCCCCTTTAGTGTATCTCCATGGCTTCATAAATGCTCCGCATTACCATCCGGTTTTTCGGCTTGTAAGAAAATACATTTTCCGTTCCTATTCCTATTCCTATTCCTTTCACAAAGAAGAATGACTTCTTTAGTCCAATTATTTATAATTTACCAAGAGCACTCTTTTCATTATTAAACATAATTCATTCATTTATATACACTACACATATAAATGATTTTCTGCAATCAAAGGTTTTTTGTGCAAAGCAATCTTAATCATCTTCTCTATTGTAATGTGATGAAATTGTCCAACCAGTAGATAAAAAGTAAATAAGCAGCAAGAGAAATTTAGACTAATGTGGATTATTGTTGAATGGTAATGATGGTTATTTGAGAGATCTCGAATTATATATGTTATGTACAACTGCAGCCATTAATGAAAATTGCACAAAATAAAGTAATTTACGGTTTGCCAGTAAACTAAACTAAATATCGGAAAACATATTAAAGCTTTTATTATTCGCCATTTGATTCTCTAAAAACCAAATAACGGTTTTTGTTTGTCACTATATTTGCAACACCCAAAAGGAGGCGTCAGACATCGTACAAAGTATATATATTTTCTTGGTCACTATCTAAAACTGAGTCAATCTAGACATGTATGTCCGTGTTCTAGTTTCTGCATACAGATCACTATTTAAATTGGGCAAAATCGGTCAAGAACCACGCCCCATTCCTAACTGACTACGGGGTATACAGAAAATACCTACATAAGTTTGGACGTGATGATTCCTTACTATGCCCAACTTGTGAAGGAGAGTTGGAAGACGTGCAACATGTTTTCTTTCACTGTCCTCGACTTAGATCGGATGACCTCATCTTACCGGAGGTCACAGAAATGAAAGAATTTATTACACAAAATGAAGAAAACTGGCAGATAAACATCATGGCAGCATATATCTTAACGAAGTCAAGGATGTACAAGTCTAGGAGTCTCTTGAGGAAAATGCATGCTAATAGAAACCATCCCCTTGTTTCCGCTGGGGGGTGTGGGTGTTTAGTAGGTGAGCCGTGCATGCCAGCAGTCCGGATGTCTGTTGGTATCCATGACATTTCACACTGGGTAGTGACCCGGTCGCATGCAAAAAAAAAAAAAAGACACAGACAGACACGCCTACAATTTACATCAAACAGTATTCGACTTGCAAGTTAATACGTAATACGCACACTATATTGCAGGACGTAATCATGCATCTTCGACCCACTGCTTACCTGTAGATGTGGCCTTTAAGCCAAATTTAGTTTTCTTACTTATTTGGAGAACTGTATGGAGAAGGTGGCGTAAGGTGTGAAAAGGTCAACCTTGACCATGTACCACATTTTCAGTGTTTGTTATGAAATTATGCAACTAATTAAGACGAACACTTCTCACCGTATGATTTTATTAATATTTGAGCGTACACACGTCCGTACATTTTGTATGTTTTTATGTTTATGATTATAATCAAAGTGTTAATATGAAGCAGAGTGCGGCCATTTGTGTATTTCGTTTTAATGATTATGAAATTTTGTTACGAATTCTTAAAACTGCCGATATATACGATACAATACAATACAATACAATATATACGCATACATGCACATGTGTTTATTTTTCGTTTTTTTGAACAACATTTAGGCGTACAGTGAGATTATGATATGGTGTTGATTTGGTTTAAGGAAATTTTTGGTTATTTTATTATTTTATTTACTGTTGCTGTTGTTGTTGTTGTTGTTGTTGCGGTCACTTAAAGCAAGTGACAGCGACGTTTTTATTTTGTCTGCTAGACGATCATAACTCTTGAGAAATAACGTCTATTTGGTTCGTTTTTATTATTTTTATTTCAATTTTAATTTAAACACACACTTTTAATGCGTTTTTTACGTATGTACGGGTATAAAACCTATTCGAAATTGTTTTCATTTAATATTTGTTGTTATGAGAGAAAGTTCTTTTAATTAAATATCGTTTTTATTATGATCATCAAAAATTTGTTTTTATATACCCACCACATGAAATGGAGGCGGTATGGTTGGTATGTCAACACCCAGAAGGAGGCGTCAGCTTCAAAAACTGAGTTAATCTAGACATTTCTGTCCGTATGTCCGTAAGTCTGTGTAGTTGGCAGTCTCACGATCGCAAATTTTGCAATATTAAAATACAAATTTCCATAAACTTTCCCTAATTTCTGTACGCAAATCGCTAATACAATTGAGTAAAATCGGTCAAGGTCCACGCCCACAATCGACAAAAATCTATTTATCTTTCAAAAAAATTAATCGATGAAGATTTAATTTCGTATACGTAATTATAATTATCCTATCTATCGATGTGCCTAAAATGGGCGTGGTCGGTTAACAGACGCGCCCACAATTGACAAAAATCTATATAGCTGCCACATAAATTTACCTATAAACTTGAAATTTAGTGTGCTTATCTACAAGTATCTCATCCATCGATGTACCAAGAAAGGGCATGATTGGATAACAGACACGCCCAAATTTTACCCAAAACCATACTCAGTGCCAAATTTGACTTTGAGGATGATTCTTAATAGATTCAATAATAGAGGGCGTAATCATATACCTGCCACGCCCATTCCTTGTTTGTAGATGTGGAGGGTATTTAAGATTTAGCCCAAGCCAAATTTGGTTTTTTTGCTAACTTGCAAGCAAGTCAACGCACAATTGGAAATTATGTGATAATTTTATTAACACAACTGAGGTTGTTCGTCATAGATATAAAAAAAAAGTAAACGCCACCTCCACATCCATAATGTTATACCCATTGCACAACATTATTAAAGTAAAGTAAAGCAAACGAAATGATTTGAAATGAACGCAAGCATAAATAATGACATCAAGCAATGGAGCGGTAGCAAGCGCCTCCACGTTTAGCGCCCCATCGAACTACCAAGCTAATCATATTGAATCGTACACCAGACATACATACAAAAAACAAATGGGCAACCAAACACGCAGGCAGACGTCAATAAATGTCAAATATTATTAAAGCAGACCATAAATTGGCAAACGGCGACAAACGGTAGGAGACAAAGACGGACGGAGCAAATATTATGAGACAACACCAATTCATATATACATACATACATATACGCGCACACACATAGCTTAAGACTAAGTGAGTGATAAACATGAACTGTTTTTTTTTTTTTTAATAAAATTAAAGGTTTAAGGGGTTAAATATATTTGTTTGTTTGTTTGTGTGTGTGTGTGTGTGTGTGCGCGCATACATACATCCATAAATACACAAAGAGAATTAGTACAAGGTGAATAATATCCAAAAATAAAACATACAAACAAATAAAATGAGTGGATGAATGAATATTAACCAACAAGAGAATTTCATTCAGGCGTAATGAAATTTTTGTTTAACAACTGTTTAACAAACGCAGACAAATAAACAAGGAATCATTACGCATCCCGACAGTTACACTTCTAAAACATATTTGAGTATGACATCTGGCCACCTTAATACGATTCATAGATAAGGTGTAGGAATGTCTTCACAAACCTCAGCTCAAACTAAATTTTTACTAATGAGAACATTTCCAATTTGACTAATAAACGGACATACATTTATACCATTAATAATATACGTAAAATATAATTAATTCGGTGTCTGGGGTATAATGACACAACCAGGGTGTTTGTGATAATCACAGTTTAAATTAAAAAAGAGATCACATCTTAGATACCCTTCACATTTATATGTAACCAGTAGTCATGGAATGTACGTAAATAAAAGGTTCCTTTTTCGTAAATTGTTGGCGTTTATTTTATTCTAACCACGCCCATTTTTAGCAAATCGATGGAAAGCATTTTTCTCAATTTCAACTAAATAGCTTTAGCTTTTTCGTGAGAGATTTGCATCAATTGTGGGCGTGGCAAGCATCCGATTTTGCAACTATGAAGTAGGATACTATCTCTAAATATCTTAAGAATGTCTGTATGATACAGTATGGTAAGTTTTTGTGCCTAGGTATGCGTTTCATCAACAGACGGATACGCAGACATCGTTAAATCAGACTTCGATTTTGATTCTAATCCAGAATATGTAGGCGACCCCTGACAACACTTTCCACATTTCTATACATTTTGGGTAATTATATAATTAGTATACCTGTAGGGTATATGCAGCAGCAAACGACAACAGGTACGATTTAAGCTACTTTTCGTTTGTTACGGCTTGTGTCGTTATAATTGTATACAAAAAAGTGTCAGACACCTGCCCGAATAAGAACAGATTGTTACCTTGTCAATTTGTTGTATGCGTGCTTACAATTCACAAATTGCAGAAAGAAAAAAAAAACATAAAATTACGATCAGGGTTCAGTTCACATTAATTTAGTAAAAAAAAAAAAATATTTAAATGAAAACAAGGGTTAATGGAGAGGTTGAGTTGGTATCAGACAATCATTTTAGTGGTTAAAAGAGTAACTCTTACAAAATTTACTACCAAGTGTTCTTTCATCTTCCTCTTAATGCTCTTATACTTCCACAACGTACACAGATTTTAAGATTTCATTTCCTTAAAATCATTTATCATGTTTTTTATCGGAGCCAGACATCAGATCTCACAAGTACAGTACTATGCGTGCGGTGGCCCACGACCAAGCTAAGCAAGGAACAATGGAAGAAAGAAAGTGAGTGAGAGAAAATTTTCCTTAATACCGCAAAAAAATCATGACGATGTTAAGGGATAAAAATGGTATAAATTTCTTTTCATTATTACTTGTGCTACCCTTTGCACCATAAATTGTTCAGTTCGCATGTGACAGTGTTAGTACATACATACACAATACATGTGCGACACGCGATAAATATGTCACGGCTACTTGGACATCAGCGTAAATTGCATTAGTATTAGATATATATTTCTTTGTATGTGTATTGTACAATATGGCAGAAGAGAGTGCAGTACAGAAAAAAAACCCTTTGAAAAATTGTATTTTTCTCTGTTTTTTATTATTTATGCAGTTTATCTAAAACACAAAAACGAAAAGTAAAGTATAGTATGCTTGATAGACACTCAACTCCTCATCACTGTATTTGCTGAGGGTATAAAGATCAGGATAATTTTACTAGATTTCCCAAAATTTCAAAATTCTAAACAAAGAAATTTTTATCAACACAGGCAAACACGTAAGAGCACTCAATTAGACTTTGGCCAAATCTTAAGTACCCTCCACATGTACATAAAAAAGGTGGGCGTGACAGGTATATGATGACGCCCTATAATAGTGTATTTATTACGTATCACCTTGCAGATCGAGTCCTACGCTGAGTATGGTTTTTTGTGAATTGTGGGCGTGTTTGTTATCCGATCATACCGTTTTTGGCCCATTCATATATAGTATATATGTAATAAATGTGTACCCAATTTCAACTTCATAGCTCAATTTTTGTGGCAGATAAATAGATTTTTGTCCGATTCTGTCCAATTAAAATGTCTGCGTGCAGAAACTATGTAGAAGTCTGTCTGGGCACATTTCAGTTTAATATCTCAAAATTTACGCACGTGACGGACTAACGGACATACATGTCTAAATCGATGCAGTTTTTGATGCTGATTAAGAATATATATGCCTTGTAGGGTCCCTGACGTTCATTCCTTCTCAGTGTTGCAAATGGGATTACAAACTTAGTATTTCTCCCGTTTTATGTGAAGGGTTTTAAAAAAGTCCTTAAAATTCGCAAAGTTATGGCATAAAATTGGGGTATGAAGTACGAAAAACAAGGAAGGTGTGGACATTACAAAGAGGAATTTTTCCATTGTTATCCGACAACTTTGATTCAATTTCTTTGGAAAATATTACACGTCGCCTAAGCAGCGGTGGTCATTTTAAGAGTAAACACAAATCATTTAAAATTGCTGCCATTTACTTGTCTTCATATAAGACGACAGACATTCGTTCATACCGTTTGTACCTGCATGCTCGCATGAAGTGTGGGAAAGTAAACATAATATCGCAAACACATCTTTATGGGTTTGCTGGTATTTGTGGTATATTTTTTTATAGAGAAAAGCAATATTCAACTTTTATTGTGGTCAAAGAGGCACGCGTGTGTGTTCTTATAATCCTATAAACTTTCGGTCGTTATTGTGTTGTATATAATAAGCGAGAGCATATACCTTACAACACATGTTATTGCCTTTCTTGTATACTGTATATGCACACTAATAAAGTAACATACACAGTACTGTCTTGAATCTAAGAATAACCAAATGAAACCACAGTGAATGAGTAAAATAATCGCTTGGTAAAGGAACATAAATGGACGAAGGTTTCAGAATTAGATGGCGGCTGTAGCATAATAGGTTGTGGTGATAGTATAAAAAGCATTTCAACATCCCGCGGATGTACGACGTGGATGATAGACTTTCATGCTGATCAAGTTTGTAAATAGCTTGCGAGGGAATGAGGCATTCTTTGGGATTTGCAAACGGAAAAGTAAACTTAGTATACTTTGTCTCCTCATTCTTCTCCCGACCCTTCCCTGGACCTCAGAATTTTAGGGACTTGGTAGAGACTGTGTAGGAATTATAAATAGACACTAATCCCCTTACCTTTTTGCTTAATAAATGCAAATTGATACAGAAGAGAAAAATACCCTAAACCACTTAGTTACAAAAAATGTGCTATAATTAGTTTAGTAGTAGTATCTGTATATGCGAGGTGTTGCCACTTCGCGAAAAATCATTATAGGTAAAGGGGTTCTAAAAATGGTCTGATCGGATCCAATTAGTAACCTAATTATATATTCTTCACCAAATTCTGTCAAAAAATATTACGAATGCAATTTTTTGCCATATAAAGACTTTCATTATAATGAAACCTTATATGGGCCGATTCGGAGAGGGTTTCTTTCTGAGCCAATATATAACGATGACCTGTACAAATTTACATGGACAGACAGATAACCATACTGACAGAGGGATGTGATTTAATCGATTCAGATTTTGATTCTAAATGGATCGGCACAAACAAACAACAAATCCGCACAAACTTAATGTACCCTTTGTCACAAATGGTGCAAGGTATAAAAAGGCATTATACCAGAGATAAAAAACCCAGCTTATGTTGTAGTATTTAAGATATCAGATGCTCATCTGTTACGTGAGGAACGATAATTTGATACAATTGAAAGTTCGTAATCGATACAAAGCATATAAAATGAAGGAAATGAAACATGCGGAACAAGATTATAATGCCCTTGTACCATAAAACCAAAACATTCATAAAAATATCCACTTTCAAGTATTTTTTTTCTTCTTCATACATAGCAAATAAAAGAGAAAAAAAAACAGTGAAGACACCTGAAACCTGCGTTTTACCATCCATCCCAAACACGCTAAACACGTAGCATGTGCTCCTTATTTATCTATGAAAAGTTAAACTTTCCAAACCATGCATCGCTCGCTCATATTCCGAAAAACGGAAGAGAAGTCTGAAATACGATTTGCAGCCTGCACGCTAAGGAGATGCATCTAAATCTAAGTGAAATAATATGCTCAACACCTGTAGTTAATCTAAAATTAAAATTAACAAACACAAACACAAACAACAACAAAACAGGAGGCAGATGTTCATCATGACATTAGGAGCACTCTTAGATATTTTTCTAATGATCCACTTTTTTTTTTTGGTGTATTTTTTGTTTTTGTTTTGTTTCATGTTTTGATTTACCAGCAGAGTGTATAGAAGGAACCGTCAAGCGGTTAGCCATGTTCTGAAGTAGCACCTTGTTCGAGCACGTGCTTCAAATGGGGTTGCTTTCTATATTATATGTATGTATGTGTGTATGTATGCACATTATATGTACATACGCATATGCACTATATTACCATATGTTCACCCTCAATCAATAATTGATGTGTTATAAGATTTGTGAACTATTTTAGAATCGAAAAGAAAAAAGGAACGAATTGTATTACACACGACATGTTGCTTCTTCTTATAAAGAAGCAGCATTTGAAGAAGAGCTTTTGCGGCATTTCCTACTTACTTAATATGAAAGAAAAATTTAATACAAATAAAAAAAAAGTAAACTTGTCTTAGGCTGTGCGTAGCATATGCATATCGTGGGCGTGGCAGATATTAGATTAAGCCTTCTGATAATGTACAGAGAGTGCCAAGTTTGAAATAGTTATCTCACACACATACACCCAGTATAATCGATTCAGAATGTTTTGCTGTTTTGTGTTTTACATAAGGTTTGAGAAAATGAATATACATCCAACTGCAAGGTGGGGTGTGTGAGAATAACTAAAAACAAGGAAATCAATTGGGCTTAAACCAAATCTTAAATACCCTCCGCATCTTTAATAGTGGGCGTGGCAGGTATAAGTCTAGTTTTTCATTGAATATGGTTTTTTGTGAATTGTAGGCGTGTATGTTATCCAACCGCGCCCATTTTCGGCACAGATAAATAGATTTTTGTCGATTGAGAAAAATTAAAAATGTCTGTACAAAATTTCAGCTCAATATCTAAAAATTTACTTTGTAGGGTCTCTGCCCCTCCTTCTGAGCGTTGCAAACGAAAGAACACACCAAGCATACTCTCATCAAATGAAGGGTATAATTACTGCTCCAATATTAAACCACTGATTAAAGTAAGAAAGTCTTCTGCGTTGTCTCTCTGTCTGAGTGTTTTTATACTCTGCACCAGTTGTGGCATACTAAGTATACTAAGTTTGTGCGGATGTTTGTAACTCCTAAACAACTAAAGACAGATCCAACTTTTACTTAATAATGTCTGTCTGTCTGTCCGTTTTTAAGTTATTTCAATGAAATTTGATGCAAGGCCGTGCCTTAACCCAAAGATGTTCTGTATTGAAAATGTTTTAAATGAGACCACTTTTAGAACCTGCCCCCTATAGCGCTCGTTTTTATTTTTGGACAAAATTTGGTGAAAGCTTAGTAAGCGGCTGGGCAAAATTCGGACCCGATTGGACCATTTTTAGAACCCCTTTTCCATGCAAATGATGTTTCACGAAGTGACTTGGGCAGCAATTCCTCGCGTTTACTGTTACAACTCAACTAATTGTAGCATAATTTGTGTAACTAAGTGGTGGAGGGTATTAATTAGTCAGATTTGTCTGTGCTATTACATTTTCACTTGTTTTTTCATAACTATAATAATCATCAAAAAGCACAAAACGGAAAACATGAGAAATCAAATTAGAAAAGATTGAAAAAATTACTGAACCACAAAAACCAGCTCAACGCAAACACGAAGAATCAACATGAAATGAAATTATATTGAAAACATTTTAAATTAATCCATACACTCCTCGAATAATACTATACAGTGTATTGCAGTGAGAATCCCTAAAATTTTTATACCCTCCTCCTGTTTGCTCTACCGTTTGCAACACCCAGAAGGAGGCGTCAGAGCCCCTACAAAGCATATATATTCTTGATCAGCGTCGAAAACTGAGTCGTAAAACACAGACGTAAATAATGACACATTAAGGTGAAATTTTGTGTAGACACTTTTGTTTTTGCACGCAGATCGCTATTTAAAATGGCTAAATCGGTCAAGAGTCACGCCCACAATCGACAAAAATTAAGCTATGAAGTTGAAATTTGGTATACATATTTAAAGTTATCATATCCATCGATATGCCAAAAATGGGCGGTTAAAATACACGCCCACAATCGACAAAAATCTATTTATCGGCGATAAAAACTGACACATGAACTTTAAATTTAGTGCACATATTTATGGTTATTTCAACCATCGATATGCCAAAAATGGGCATGGTTGGATAACAGACACGCCCACAGTTTACAAAACACCATATTCACCATAAAGCTAGACTTGCAAGCTGATACGTAATAAATACATGATTAGAAGGCGCAACGCCCACCGAAATTTAGTTTTCTTACTTGTTTTTACTCCCCGCTTTGTCATAACGCATGAAAAGCACTGAAAGAGCCTGCCATTTTTCTTTATCTTCTAAACGTGCCAAAATGATGCAATGTAACTGTTAATATTTACTGGCTGCCACGCCTACAACCTTGTCATTTTATGTAATTATTTAAGTAAGACTCTTAATATGTGGCGTAGGTCACATGATTACACAACATACTCTACAGAATATTAAGGGGGTGGGCCGCAACAGATACGTATGTGTATGTATGGTTACATTTCATATGAAACTCGACAGTACTTATGTAAAAGGCGTTCTGTAAATTGAAGACGTAGTCGATATCCTAAACCACTCAAAATTTCAACTGCACAGCGACCATAAATATTTCAAAACAGATGAACAGACACGTGACAGACAAATGTAAATAATTTAAAGCCTTCTTCCCGGTATTGCAAGCGACTTAAAGAAGGGTATAAACAAGTCCACAACACTTGTAATCAACGATATGCACGGACACACACGTGAAGTATGTACAATTTTTAATCCGGCAAATTAGTGGTCCCGCGTAAACACGTACATGAATGCATGCACATTTATTATAGAATGTAATCTCGCGCCGTGCTTCATCCTTATTCAGTTTATAAGTTTCTCCAATTAAATAAATCTGGACCCGATTAAGTCGACGCATGGCGAAGAATAATTAATTAACAAACAAAAAAAGAAAAAAGAAAAAACCAAAGAAAGTAGTAGTATTCCAAGCGTTCTAATTATCGTCATAATATATAACGAAAACATTTTATTGGTGACTAACAGTTCTTCATCAACGCTGACGTGAAGTTGGTATGACTGGCACGTGGAAACATTTTACAATTTTTCTGTTTGTTTCAGTTAAATGAACACTCATTTGAAACGAAAATATTATTGCTGTTGATTTATTACAATAAAACTATGCCGACACACGGACACACGGACGCACCACACCTATATATTTGGTACCCACAAAATGATCTATACCAAAAAATATTTTATCCAAATTCCACGAAATTTTTTTTCCAGTTTTCTACATTATTCATAACGTGTGGATAGTACAGATTGACACACATACACATACTTCGCAGATTTAAGCCATTTAAAAACAGCTTAATTAAAATTAATAAGAAAACAAGTGAAAATGTTAGAGTCGATCAAGGCCTGCCATTTAATATCCTACACCTTTTAGATCCACAAATTATGCTACAATTCGTTTGGTTGTAAGCGACAGACTTTGCCATATAAGTCACTTCGTGAAATAGCATTTTATAGTAAGAGGTTGTAAAAATAGGCCGATCAGGTCCAAATTTTGTACATTTAATTTAGCAAAATAGCAAAAATGGTTCAAATTTTGCTTAGCCTATTACAAAGTTAATTAACTGTTCTTCATCAAATTTTGTAAAAAAAACATGAAGAATTGCGATATTTTGTAATATAAAGACTTGCATCATAATAGAACCTAGGGGTTCTAAAATTGGTCCGATTCAGACTACTTTCAATAAGTCCCACATGTCGAAATATTTCAAAAAATGCGATCTGTACTTGCGCACAAATTTACATGGACATACGACAGACAGACGGACATGGTTCAATCGACTCGAATTTTAATTCTACAAGTTCGGTATAATGAAAGGTGTGTGTATCTTTAATCATTTTGGAGTTGCAAACATCCGCACAAACTGAATATATACATATATGTTTGCAGGGTATAACTAGTGGAATCAACATACTAAGTAAAGCATTGAAGAAATTAATTACAAGTTGGTCGCAAAGCAAACAATCAGACAAAGTCACGCAAAATCTACTGACGACATAAATTTTTTAATACAATCTCTTCATAAAAGCATACATACTCGTACATACACACAAGCACACAAATCGCTTTAGTGATTATATTGGATAAGTTAAATTGTTAGATTTGAAGCTTGAGTTCAAACCTAACGTCAATTCTAATCATGTGTCTGCTGTTCAGCCATACAATGCATTTTGTAAATGTTGGATTATTATGGACTGGAATGGAATAGACAGGCGGACACACATGCAGTCACGGCAATTATTCAATTGTCTTTGATTAAATGTGCATACTTGGCTTCATCTTCATCTTCTTTTTCTTCTTTTTCATTTGCAATGAACGCCTTTACAACAAAATCTCTTTCAGTTTGTTTAGTAGTCACAACAAGTTACAGAAAATTTATTCTCTTCCTAAGCATCCTAATCATCTTGATATGTCAGTCGTTTATTCTAAATCTTAATAAAACTAAACGCCTGGTTGTAGACGGACACACACAAACGGGTGTGTGATTGTAAAAACGGAAATTGCAGTTTATTAGCAGATATTCACATGTTGTAATATTTATAGTTAGCGCGGCCGTAGATGGTAGACAGTTATGGAAGGAGAGGGTATTCCAGCACAGTCACTCTTTGTAGTCATTTTCATTCATATCTTCAATTTCGTATTAAACGTTGCTTTTTTTCTTCTTCATTCAACACATTTCGCGTGAGTGACAAAGACTTGGTTAAATTATGCTAATTTTCAATAAAAGAAATTACGAATTACGAATTTCCAAATCGCACAAACAGACTTTCCGGTTTGGAAATGTTCGTCTGTCAGCAGTAAAAGTCCAACTACACGTACTTCCCTACTTCGTGTTTCGATATTTTATAATCATATTATCTGTGTGTAGAGTATTTAAGATTCAGCTTTTTAACCTGTTATGATTGCTCTGCTCTTTTATTATAACCTGCACCACTTGTGGCAAAGACTATATTAAGTTTGTGTAGATGTTTGTAACTCATAAACGGCAAACGCCACACAAACCGATCGATTTGAAATCAACATCTGAAGCGGGTTTAATGAGAGCGTCTGTTTGTGCGCAAGCTTTGAGATATTGAGATGTCCCGGCTTAGAAAGGAACTCTAAATGGAAAATGGACCGAATCGGACCATTTTTAGAACCCCTTCCCATATAAGGTAAGTATTTGTATGGCAAAAAATTACACTTTATAATATTTTTTAATAAAATTTGGTTAATAATTATCTCAGCCAGATTTGGATCCGATCGCACCGCTTTTAGAACCTCTTTCCCTATAATGATTTTTCGCAACGAGACTTATGTGGCAACGCCACGTCTCACGCCTCGTGTTCACTGACACAAATAAATTAATTGTAGCATAATTTAAGGAGCTAAGTGGTGAAGGCTGTTAAATGGTCGATCTTGACCGACTATAACATTTTCGCTAGTAAAATATTTTTTTCTCAATCAATTTTATTTCGAAATTGCTCCTCAAGGTGGATCTCATTTAGGCATAATGTATTTATTGTTTTTTCTGATAATTTGATCTGTTTAAATGATTTGCTCATGATACTGCACATTACAGAAATATGACGTAAACGAACTTGGCTTTTTTTTTATAACTAGAAAATCAATTAACGATTGAAATTGTAATAATTGTACCTACACGAAACTTTAATCCTTTGGATACATGAGCAGCTTTCAACATTAGCGGTTTTGTTATTTTATGGTTTTACTTTCTTCCCTTGCCTCTCTCCCCCTTAATGTCTACTATGCAAATTCGACTTTACGTGTACGAGAACACAATTACTATATATATAAATAAAACAAGGAAAAAGTTATAATAGGTTATAGCCGACCATTTAATACGGTTCATAAGTAGTTTAATTGTATCCGTAAACGCGAGGCTTTGTCAAGTCACAAAGTCCTGAAATATCTTTATATGGAAAAGAGTTCTAAAAATGGTCCGATAGAGTTCAAAGTTGTTACAGTCAATTAATGCGACGACTAACTTTTCTTTTTTTTTTGCGATTTTTTGCCACAAAAAGTATTCCTGTACAATAGAGCGTTATATAGAGAGATGTTCTAAAAATGGTCCAAATTCGGTTCTTTTTCAGTAGGTATTCTCTTTGGCCTAAAACGTGTACTGGTATCAAATTTCATCAAAACATCTCAAAAAATGCAACCTGTTGCTTAAAAACAAATGTACATGGACAGACAGACGAATAGGGTTAAATCGATTCTGAATATCTGAAGCTTACCGTAAGTGGTGTAGGGTATAAAAACTAGAGATATATTAGTAGTGTTAGTTTGTTATTCCATTTGTAACATTTAGATGGAGTCCTCAGGGACCCCTTTTGGTGAATAAAATTTAAAAGAATCAAAATTCGAGTGGTCGCTCTAGCTGTAGCCACGATAGCCATCACAAAATTCGAGCCATTAAGTGGAAACTTTAAACACTTTTTCAGGCAGAGTGTGCGATGGTAGTTGAAAAGGGGGACCACACCCATCGCATACATATAAATGTTTTCTAATTTTTTTTTATTTCTTTGTTTTTTCTCTACTTCTTTCTGCTTTGATCTTTTTATAGTGATTTTTGTTTGTATGCGAGGAACGTTGAGTTTATTATTATTTGCCAATAAATTATTTTATGTGTGTACGTACATATACATATATACAGATACTAATATCAATTTTTATATGCAAATCGAGATAGATGGACGAACATGACATCACACGTCTATTGTATGAATATTTTGTCACCAATTTTGAGGCATCAGTTTTTGTGTTAATATGTTATGTATGGAATACACGAAGTGTGAAAATGGTTGCCACAACCTATTGGATACAAAGGCGATGGAGAGAATTGTCTAATCTAAGTTACAGAATTGATTTTCCTTTCCACGAACCAATGAATGAACAATTTTTTAAACCCGACAGAAACCCGTTTTAAATAACTATAAAGTACACCCTTATAGGTAAGAAAACCTGAAGAAAAACCCACAAGTTTTGCGGTTAAATAGATATTGAATAGAAAAAAAAACAGCAACTTTTTTTTTTAGTGGAAGGTATCGTTTCATTGCTTCATTTTCATTCATATAAAGTTTAACAAAATGGAATGGCAAGTAAGAATATGTAAATATTAGTAGGTGGGTAATAAATCTAGGGGGCAGTCGTATAGAGCGTAATAGCAATATTTGAAATTAATTCCTAGAACGCAATCGTCGCATCAATCGAATTGAGAATGAATTATTTAGACTGATACACACACAAACATTCCTCACAATGCTAAACATCCTATCCATCCTTATATATGCATAAATGGAGATGTGTGTGAGTGTGCACTTTACGGCATTCAAAAACAAATTTTAACTTTTGTCCTCATTTTTTTTTTCTCTTACATAAGATTTTTTTTTTTTTTGGCAATCATCTTGCTTTTGAGACGATGAAAGGATAATTTAGTGATGAAGAAAGAAGAGAATAACTCGGTGTGGTATATTTTGTTATTGATTATCCTTGACCAGGACGTGCTTTATGTATAGTACGACAATTTTATGGCTTTTTTGCAAATGTACGTGATGACTGCGGGACTTGTACCTGTACCGTGTGAAAACATTTCTAGTTTTTTGTTTAGGACCAGGAAGAAGAAGAATAAGAACAAAGCAGAAAATAAGCAAACAGTTCATATGATTTCTTTATGGCACTCTTGTGCGTGAGAAAAACAGGAAATTTATTCTCTTCTTTTGTCGGTTACGGTTAATTCAAGGAATTATTTTCTTGTTCTAACAACCGCCTGCCTACTGGCTCAACCTGTACAGCAATTGCTTACAGAAAAAATCCTTCACAATTAGAAATATAGTTGAAAATATAATTAAATATGCTACGGCCAACAACTACACAAAAAAAAAAAAAAAAAAAAACGAATATTCCTAAAAAATTTCATAAATGTTTAGCACACAATAAATACATACCTGCCTGCCTGTTTCGTTACACAAACGCAGAAAATCCTTTCTTTTTGCACCGTATGTTGGTCAATTGATTTTTCGTTGAAATTGCCCAACTCGAGCTTGTAATGAACGTTTTTTGTACGTTTTTTTCACAATGCACCAAACAAAGTTGCGGTTTTGTAGACACAGCCCAAGCCTGCGCAATGAAATTTCAAAGGATAATGACAGCAGCCGAGTACCGACTGATTGCGGTTGACTCTGGATAAGAGTTTAAAAGGAGTTGGACTCGTCAAATTTGAACTCGCGATACGATTTCCATTTAGAAACCGACCGAAGAATTTTTTACGCTAACTTGCGTTTGTTTTCTCAGTTAAAACGATTACATAGTAACGAAAGAGAAATAAATGTGGGATAGACAGACAAATAAATGTTAGGTTCCCCGTTGTGATGCAGAACAATAGCAACAATAATAATAATAATAATAATAATAATAACAACAACAAGCAGTGAATGAAAAACTCTGCACTGGCTGTAGAATGGTAGCAAAGTGGAACACAGAAGATACACACTAATTGTAATAGTTAATGTTGTTGGTTGGTGTTTGCGCAGAAGTAGTAACAAATTACTGTTACAATGGTTATAGTTGTTGGTTTTGTTGTGCGTTGTCGCTGATATTGCCGTAGTGCGGTTGGTAGGTAATAATCGGCTAAACACAATGCGCTTTGCTATTTGACAAAGCACAAGACTTTCTTTCAAGAACTTTACCTTTAGCTAGCTAACTAACTAACCAACACCTACACACGCACGCACGCACAATCGCTTTACTGGACTATTGCTTTAATTATGTTTCTATAAATTTTGTTTTTTATTATATTTTATACTTATGTTTGTGCATTCGCATACTCATATATGATTAAAATCATTATTCGTTGAGCTTTTTTGTTTCTTTCTCTCTTTGTCGACTTTGTGTATACGTAGGATCACTCTTTTTCAATTCATTTTTCTTAGGTGTTTTTTATACATATACTTTTACATATATATATATATGCATATATATATATATATATATATATATATATATAAATATATATAATATTTTTTTTTTATTTTCTCATAAATACCATCTACAAACACATTTAACTGGCTGGTTAGTTTGGCTTGCTAGCTTGCTTGCTTGAGTAATGTGTTTAAGTGTGTATGCACGTCCAAACATGAGTAAAGCAACCTGAAGAAAAACGGAAAACAGCAAAAAATCACATGAATCAATTTTGTTCATGAATAGGTTTCATATTGTGAATGCTTTCCAGTGAAAATTTTCTTAAATATTGTTTTCAAATCGTCACTTTTCTCCCCTCAACAAAGTGTAACTGTGTTTATTTCAATAGGCTTTTCTCATCTTTTTTAAAGGTGCCTGTCTATTATTCGTTTTTCTTATACTACTCCTATCTGTAGGAGTGATTACTTTTAAAAAATAGTTTTTTTTTTTTATAATTCAACACTTGTAGTTCGTTAAAGGCACTTTTTTACAATGTTTATTTATTTCTTAATTTCTTTTTGCAATATCTCTCTGTTTACTCTCTCACAATTTTAATGTTTTTAAATCCAACCATTTAGCACTCTGCCCAACTACCGCGCACTGTTACTCTTGCAAGAATTTCTCAAAGACGAATGAAGAAACAAGTACATTGCATTTGTCAATGTTTTAGTGGTAGCATTAATTTGTCCGATAAATTTAGTAATGGCATCTGATCGATATTTGTTGGACATATGTTTAGCGTTGCCAGTGCGCTAAAAGTGTTGATAAGATTTCCGGGATTGAACTATAAACGAACCAGGTTTCAATAATTGAGGTACACCAACGAACGAATTAACAAGAGCTGAGACATACCAATACCTAGAGGGCCACATTATTATTCCATTACAATGTTTCCTTCTCCACATTATTATTCCATTACAATGTTTCCTTCTAGGTATAAAAGTGGTTTATAATCTCTACATAATATATATCACTTGTGGGCTTTGAATACCTAACTAAATATTTATATAACCGTTACGAGTATATTATCAACTATTAAATAAATATTTACTATCCTCTCCGCTGGTATTGCTGCACATCACTGTCTCTATTTAAATATGGGGTAATCCGGAGTGTTTAACTTTGTAAGAATAGAAAAATAAATTTCTGATAAAAATTTCGAATTAACATTTACGTCTACAATCGTTGCTTAATGAAAATCAATTATAAAGAAAATATATCATTACGCGAGTTACAGGCAGTGCTTTGTGTGCTTGCTGTGGAGGTCTCTATGTTAAATCAAACTTAAAATGAAACTTTTTCAACTTGTGAAATTTTTAATTTAACGCATTTTTCGTGTAAAGTGTGAACTGTAATCGGCCAGTAATGGAAATTAAGATCAGCACAGTGCTTATATCTTGAATATCAATCTTATTCAAAACAAGTAAGAAAACTAAATTTGGCTTCGGCCAAATCCTAAATACCCTCCACATTCATAGCGGTGGGCATGGCAAAAAATATATTTACGCCCTCTAATGGTGTGTGTATTACGTATCAGCTTGCAAGTGGAGTTTTTCGTTGAGTACGGTTTTGTGTAAATTGTGTTATTCGACCATGTCCATTTTTAGCATATACAAGATCGGCATAACTATAGATATGTGCACCAAATTTTAACTTAATAGCTCAATTTTTGTGGCAGATAAGTAGATATTTGTCAATTGTGGGTGTGGTTCTTGATCGATTTTGTCCATTTTAATTAGCATTCTGCGTGCAGAAAATAATAGTGTACAAAATTTCTGTTTAATGTCTCAAAATTTACAACCGTGACGATGCCTAGAACAGGCAGACGCATGGACATGTATGTATGCCTAGATCGACTGTTTTTGTTAATGTTAATGTACACTTTGTATATTCTGTGACGCCTCTTTCTGGGTGCTGCAAACGAAGGGACAAACCCGAGATCTTATATTGAGGGTAAAAAAATGATACTATACATTCATCCACTTGGAAAAAAAAAACTCACTCAGATTATTCTTCATTTTTCAAATTTTTAATTGCTGATCTTTAAAAATGTACAAAATTTATTATTAATATCGTAAAAATTGTTATCTTCGTCGTCATTGTCCTCTGTAGTACTCCACGTGTAATCGTTTAGATCCTTCAGTCCACAAGCAGTGCATTCTTTTTTGTTCTGTTGACGTCGCTTTTTTATCACATTCCTACTAACTACCTCTTCCATATTCGCAATTGGAGCCTTCTTCCAGGGGGGCACAAATGCATAACACCAGTCCCACATGTACTGATAAAAATCAAACATCATTTGCGAGTCACGAAATATAAAATTCTGTACATAATAGTGCGGATCAGGTCGCTTCTTTAACAATTCATATAAATTATATAAAAATACACCACAATACAATTGATTGAGATGAGGCGAGGCGTATGGAGTGTCTAGCAAAGCATTGAGTGAATGAAGTTGGAATAGAATCGATTGGAATTCGGAAAAGGCGTGCAAGACAATAGTGGAGTATAGGTCGTATTTTTTCTTAAATATTTCCGGCATATGAAAATACTTCAGCAACTCATTTTGCACCAAATAACAATCTGATTTCGGAATTGAATGCATGCGTTTGGGAGCGGGCAAATCCAATAAGTCGCTTCTAATTTGTCGTTTAATGCCACCAGCCAGCTGTTGTTCACGTACTTGACGTTCTTTTCTTAGAATTTTACCGAAACGTTTTTGAAATGCTTTTATATCTCGTTCAGGCGGTATGGAAGAGTCTACCGTCCTAACCACCACCATGCAAACGATTAGAGCTTGCAAGTGAGTCATATCGCAATGTGGAGACCTCTGCAACCAATACACAACAGCTAGAAAGTACAATTGCAAGTCTTCTGGTAAATTATTGACCGCTGTCAATAACTGTGGTACCGACAATTCTGGCATCTTCTGTTCAAATATGGCATTCAACAGAAGAGGGTTCGGTTGGTAAGGGTCAAATGAATATCTCGGTGGACCTTGGGCTTCATATTCTTCATAATGTATATTGGTGACGAGAGCGCGTCGCGTCAGATAAGTGAACTTTCTTTTGTGGTCGTGTTGTTCATTTTCAGCAGGTTTGACACTATGCAGCAGAGTAAAGGTGTGAACCAAAATGGGCAAAGCAACGTCGTTGCAATCATTGTATGGGAAATGCTCGATTTGGGGTTGATTGATATACTTTTGTAAATACAATAAATCCACCATGAAACGTGGCAAATTACCAGGAGAAAATTTGTCGACAAACCATTGGGGAAATATTGACAACTGCTTATTTCCACAGATGTCCGCAACTGTTTTATTCACATTATTGTCGGCATCAGAACTTGAAGAATTTACTTTATCGGAATCGGGGCTACTTAATGTTTCGTTGGCATCGATTAGTTCGTCTTCTTCGTCACTCTCCTCCACTTCATCCACATTAAGTTCCACATCTTCTTGACAATCTTTATCTGGATGAACTGAACCTTGTTGGTTTATCAATGTTTCAAATGCATATTTATAGTAGGTACTGAAGAAATTATATGATTGGCATACATCATCCGAATAGGTGCTGATGGCAGCCTCTACTTGAGCTTGCTTGTTCTACGATTACAGTATGTGCATCACTTATTGCATGTTTCACTTTATAGTTGCACTTACCTTGGGCAAACGATTGAGGATTTTTTCAAGAGCCGTTTCAGCCGTCTCATGCTTCAGCCAATTGATTATATTTTTTATTCTACGCTGCTGTTGATTGCATTTACGAGAACTACCCCTCTTGGTCATGCCGGAGATGGCGATATTTGTGAAGTAGGCGCGCGATATATAATCGTTACCCAATAAGGCTGCAAACAATGGCAACTTGTCTTTAGTCACCTTTTTAAAATTTTCCGTGCGATATATGCAACAATCTAAAAATTTATAAGCAACTTTTTTCCGGTAATACCCCTCAGTGGGTGCTTGAAATATTTTTTCCATAACTCGGTTACTGTTGATGCGCTTCTGAAGATGCCTAACCTCATTTTGTTTCAGTTTGTGGGAAGCGTTGGCATTCTTCTCTTGATGCTCCTCATCAAAATGTTTAACGAATTTTGTGTAAACTCTCGCCGTTAAAGTGATCAGCGGAATGTAATTAACGTTATAAATGTAAAAATCAGAATCATAACTTAGAACGGCACAATTCAGCTTGCGACTTAGTGTGGCCAATTCCTGATCAGCTTCAAAGAGACATCGCATTAATGGCACACCGCAAGATTTCACAGCATCAATAAATACTTCCTTTAACATAACAGGAAAGATTGGTTGAGATCCACAAGGATTGATACGTTTTATAACCGCAATTTTTCTACGCATACGTTTTCCAACAGTGCGCAGTTTACGCCTTTCATAGCCACCATCCATTAAAACATATGCTTTTATATTGCACTCGGCCAAAAGCTTAAAGAAATTTACAACCGCTCGGTAGAAGTCGTCATAGTCACCCCCAAATGCTGAATAAACTCCACTAAAATCCGTGTATATATTGCAAGCCAAACAGTCGCCATCAATTACCAAATTACAGTCGTGCAGTTCGTAAGGTGTTAAGTATAATTCAGCTTTGCGTGCTATAAAGCCCGTTAAACCCCTAACTCCCATTGACCCAAGTCCTTTTAATATTTATTTTCTAGAAGAACCTATTACAAAATTAGTTATTTTAACCACAATCCAGAAAGAGAGTTTTGCACAAGAGGTACCGCTTAGAAGAAGAGAAATTAACAAACCAGGATAATGAACAAAATAATAAAAATATGAGAGAGATATTTTTCATAAAACTTTTTAAAATTTAATTTTGAATTGTCTTGTTATTCATATTATAAATAATTGAATGAATAAATAAGTAACACTACTATTGAGAGGGTTATCTCCTTAACTAGATTGACTTTTGGATGGTTACCCATATAAAATTTAACAATCTCATTAAAGTGGTTAGCAGATAACCACGCACTTAACGACCTTAAATTTCAATGTAACTCTGAAAATATACTTAAAAATACAAAACTTAAAATTTGCCATACAAAAAAAAATATTAAATACGTGCGCCAAGATAACAACGACAGTTAGCAACGATGTTTTTTTTTGGCGTAGTGGCGTTGTGGGAGAGTAATAAGAGAACATTCGGAACAAAGGGAAACTTATAAGTTAATTAATTTTGAAAGTCCTTTTAATCGAAATTTTCACGAGTAACTATCGTTACTATCTTGGCACACGTATGCTATTATGCTCACCGCTTATCGTAAAATATTTCTTCGAAATTGCATATGGCAATTCTTTGTGTACCCATTGGTCTGGCAGTTGTGTCATTTACTTAATAATTTGTTTTTGTTTTTGTTGTTGTTGTTGTTTTAATGTATTCTTTGTCGCAGTAAACGTTCCTTATTGGACTTGTTGGGTTTATTGATAATAATCCAAAAAGCATTTTTCGCTTATCAAAAGAAACCACTGCCATATTTGTAAACATTTGAAATATTTAATTATTCTTCATTATACTGTCGTAAAGTAAAAAAAACAACAAAAAGTGAAGGAGTGCATGTGTAACTCCGATGTAATTTTGCATCCAGCTAAAGGTAAAGCAAAGTGAAAATGAAAATTTTCAATTTGTGAGAGAATAAAATGTAAAGCGATTGCCACCGTTTTTAGTGTTAACCACAGTGTTACGTTTGGCATATGTTTGCACTGCTTTGTGGAATTGGCGTTTTGCTATTCTACATTACTATCGAGTTGTATCACAGTCCGCAGTTGCATTATTTACGCTTACGGTATATAGCCAACATAGATCGTCTCATTGACTTTTATACAAATGTTGCACGTAAAATGGACAGCGTGTTTGAAGCATATTTAGGAGCGGATGGTGTATTGGGCGGTGCTGTTGTAGGTGAACCGGATGATATACCCAAAGTCAACAGGTCGGTATGGATAATGGGTAAATGCTACAATGCTCTACAAGAAATAGAATTGATTAGGCGTGATGTTCAATCACGTTTATGGTGTACATATCGCCGCGGCTTCGTCCCGTTGGGGGAGTCACAGTTAACTACGGATAAGGGCTGGGGTTGCATGTTAAGGTGCGGACAAATGGTTTTGGCACAAGCACTCATCGATTTGCATTTGGGGCGGGACTGGCTGTGGACGCCAGAATGTCGCGACTCCAACTACCTGAAAATTGTTAATCGTTTCGAAGATTCACGCAAAAGTTACTTCTCCATACATCAAATTGCTTTAATGGGCGACTCTGAAGATAAGAAAGTTGGACAATGGTTCGGCCCCAATACCGTAGCACAGGTGCTCAAGTAAGTGGAAAGAGAATTTCTCAAAAAAAAACAAAAAAACAAAAATTATTTAAAAGATATTCTGCCAACATAGAAAGTTAGTACCCTACGATGATTGGTGTGATTTAGTTTTACATGTGGCCATGGACAATACCATCATTATAGATGACATTGGTACATTGTATAAATAATAATATTGCTTGGAAACATATGTGAATGAACGAAATTTTTCATATCGCTAGTATCGCTATGCCAGGGTGAAGTGCAGAGAGACGAAGATTCCTGGAAGCCTCTATTACTTGTAATACCATTACGTTTAGGGCTCTTAGATGTTAACCCGATTTATGTACCTGCCTTAAAGAAGTGTTTCGAACTGCTGGGCAATTGTGGGGTAATTGGTGGTAGACCGAATCAGGCACTATACTTTGTCGGCTACATTGAGGACGAAGTGCTATATTTGGATCCGCACACCACACAACGATCGGGCTCGGTGGGTCAGAAGACATCACAGCATGAATATGAATTCGATGAAACGTTCCATCAAAAATATGCTGGACGTTTGCCATTCACCCAAATGGCTCCCTCATTAGCTGTGGTAGGATGACGCCTTGAAAGCTTGCTTCATTATATTTAAACAATTAATACCATTAAGATGATTTTTAGTGTTTCTTGTGTAAAAGTCGTTTAGCCTTTGACATATTACTTGATAAACTTAAAACGGAAGTTTTGCCGGCCAGTGACCAGCCGCTATTTGAGATACAACTGAGGCGTTCACCAGAGTGGATGTCACAACATATTAAAGGTACTTCCGACTGCCCTCTTCATTCATTGCATTCCCTCCTAAATACAAATTATACACAGTGTCAGACAGATACCGAAGCACGCGACAAAGTGAAACTATTGCCACCAGTTCGATGGATGGATTGAATTATGAAACAAAGACCCCATCAACGGATTCTAGTTATATGTCAGCAACGCGTCAAGACACCGAAGGTTTTATTTCAAAACCCTTCATATCGCATATTATTATTGTTGTTTGTAATTTCTTTGCAGAATTCGAAAGTGTTCATGGCGTGGAGTGCAATCGGCACAGCTGTAAAGATGGCCATCAAGAGTTGGACTCTGACGAGGATTTTGAATTCATCTCTTAAGTTACAACATTTATGTACTTCCCTGCTGTTGTATAATTCTTGTGATCTACAATCAGCCTTTTTAAAAATCATTTTATATTCTACACTATGCAAGGATTTAAGAAAAAACATAATAATTTTATTTTTTATTTTTTATTTTTTATTTTTTATTTTTTATAATGAATTTGCGAGGGATTTACTGCTTGTAATAATTCTTAATTCGTACGTTTTGTAAACACAAAAAAATGCCTTAAATTAAAAGTTGTACATTTAATGAAAAAAAAAAAAAAAAATGGAATTAATACGATTTTAAAAGTGGTGAAACATTGCCATCAGACGAACGGATTTGATGCAATAATCGGTTATCTTAATTATTTCTACGGGTGTTTGTTTACTAAAATTGGTCAGAGGTGCCAGTGACAATTGTTTTCTTGTAATGAAAGTGATAGATCAGCCCGTTGCATGTGGATACATTCATTATATATATTATTTATGTATATGTTACATATATACTCGTATGTAGTGGTACGTCCAGCTGGTAAAGTTGTTTTGACAACTATTAATAACCTGTCCAATGTATTGTTAATAGTATTATTTGTTGAAACCACACCCTAGCTACCTATTATCAATTTTATATTAATTGGATTGTTACTCTTATTAGAATTACATTAATAATAATGGCAGTAAAAAGCATGCCTAACATTCAAAGATGACAAGATCATAAATGAATATATTAGCATATAAATTCGGTATAACCACCAAATCTAATGGAAAAACAAGTAAGAAAACTAAATTAGGCTTCGGCCAAATCTTAAATACCCTCCACATCCATAGTGGTGCGCGGGGCAAAAATATATTTACGCCCTCGAATCGTGTGTGTACTACGTATCAGCTTGCAAGTCTAGTCTTACGTTGAATATGGTTTTTTGTAAATTGTTGTCGTGCCTGTTATTCGACCATGCCCATTTTTGGCACATCAGTGGATGGGATAACTATATATATGCATAAAAAATTTAAAGTTAATAGCTTAATTTTTATGGCAGATAAATATATTTTGGGAGATTGTGGGCGTGGATTTTGTTCATTTTAAATAGCGATATGCATGCTGAAACAAGCATCGTGAGAGTTCGAACAACGGACGGACGCGCGGACACACGGACATATACATATGTCTAGATCGATTCAGTTTTTGATGCTGAAAAACTTAATAATATATTTTGCGTCTCGCGTCTTAGGTGGAGGGTATAGCAAGATTGGAGCTGTAAAAAAGCTAAAAACTGTGAAAAAGCTAAATTTGTTTGAAGTGAAATCTTATGGAGAATAGGATGAAGAAGAATCTATTTAAGCATGTCCGTCTGTCTGTCCATGTAAATTTGTGCGCAAGCTGCATGTAGCAACTCGGTACAAGGAGAACTCTATTGAAAATGAATCGAATCGGACCACTTTTAGAGCCCCTCCTAACTAAAAAGGTCCCATTATAATGGAAGTTTTTATATGACAAAAAATCGTAATTATTAATAGTTAATTTGCTTAATATTTACTTAAGCCAAATTTAGATTCGACCGGACCATTTTTAGAACCCGTTTCCATATAATGACATTTCACGAAGTGATCTGTACGGCAACGCCTTAAACTAATTCGTGTATAACATATAACAAAGCGCAAATGCAATAACAGATTATGGGCTTAGAACATATGTATTCTATATATGGCTAATTTAAAAAGAAGGGAACATATTACAGTCGGCCAAGCCTGGCCATGCAACGTCCTACATCCACTTGATGCATTATTCAATTTATTTGATAAATTAAAAGTTTTATACTTTTATATTTACTTTTATTTTCAAAAATTAGATTATGTTACATATGTCACAAAATTTTTTCAATTTTTTGTTTTGGGGAGGTGTTCTAAAAATGATCCGATCCTTTCCATTTTAAAAGGAGTTGCTTTTGGAACCAATACATATCCTTGTATCAAATTTCATCGAAATATATCTCAAAAAATGCGAACTGTAGCTTGTGCACAAATTTACATGGACAGACAGACGTACTGACGGACAAGGTTAAAATTACAAATATCCGCACACGCTTAATAAACCGTATGAAACAAGAAGTGCAGGGTATAATAAATGTGTGTAAACCAGACGTCAATTTTATAGCTCTATAGGTATTGCTGGCGATTTGAATCTATCCTGTTTTTGAAGCAATTCGCCAGCACAATCATTCCATCACACTCACTAATGATCACTGCTTAGCACTAATCTTAAACAAACTTGACACGTGTTTACATATTGCAATCATATAAATTACATAAGGTGTCGACTATGAGTACTTTTTAAGAATTCGATACATCTTTTATATGTATATACAAACATACCAGAACATTAGAAATGCAAAGCAATGCAGAGTATTGTCAGTTAGCAGAAATACAATATTATAAATAGAACAAAGCGATTAATGAAAACTCACACAAGTCCGGTATAACATATCATGTAATCAGTAAAGGTTCATGAATATCTGCGCTGGCTGGCCACTCAATCAGATATTTACATGTGTACACAAGCACTCCGCCACTGCACTGTTCACAAACATTTACAGCATTTATTTTATACGACACGATCAATAGCATTGTTTTTATTAAAACAAGTATAATCATTACATTTACATTACATGGGGTGGCAGGTATCTGATTGAGTCCTTCAAAAGTTTACATTTGCTCTTGTATCAACTTACAATCCAAACCCTCCACTATGGTTCGCCACTGCATGTGCCACGTCTACAATTTACGTATATATATGAAGGGTATCCAAACTGCAGTCAAAGCCAAATTATAATATTTTTTTTAAGTTTCTTGTAAATTGTGGGCAAGTCCGTTATCCCATTACGCCCATTTTTGGTGTTTAAATGGATCGGATAATTATTAATATATGTTATGTACCAATAGGTCGATTTTTGTAGGCTCTTGGCCAACTTTGCTCAGTTTAAAAAACGTGTCTGCGTGCAGAAAGTAGAAACGCGTGTGTACAATATTTCAGCTTCATATCTCAAAATTTATGACCGCGAGAATGCCAAAAGCAGACGGACACGCGGAAATACATATCTAGATCGATTCAAATCAGTTGTTGATGCCAATCAAGAATATTTATACTTTGTACAGTCTATGACGCCTTCTTCTGGGTGTTGCAAGTGGAATGACAAACTTAGTATACGTAGTATGGAGGGTATAAAAACTTGATGACTCTTACTAACTGCACTCTATTCAAATAGTTCAATTCCTTATTACAAATTTCCTGCACTTAAGGTAAAAACATGTACGTTTATCAAGGTAATGGGCGCACAAAAATTGATCCGACTTTCTATTTATGTTGCTTGTGATTTTCGCAATCAGTAGAGTATGCTGAATGAATATATGATCTTGACATTTGACATTATAATATATATATATTATGAAACACACAACACCTACACCAAACATTGCTTTAAACATTCAATTCAATTAAAATTGTAACAAAAGTTGACACATGTCGACACTAGCAAGGGAAACGCCCTTTTTTTGTTATTATTTTACACACACATGACAAATGAAATTACAGAAACATTAAATGTATGTTTGTATGTATCAAGAAAAAATTAATGATTGTTGTGTCTTTCATATCTACAAGGTCACTGGCTAGAGGCGAGTGAAATATCAATGATCTCTGCTTATATGTGTTTGTATATGTATGTCGGCACTGACCACTTACTTGGCGTAGCTACTTCTACTAAGTCCATTGCTGGGGTCGCGATAATGATAAGAATGAAGCACTACTTCAATAGCTAAAAACAAAGTTCGAGCTAATCAAGTGTTTTGTCGAGCAGACCCGAAATATTCGACAATGTTTACACAAAACAGACCGATTGACATTGATTAATAGTGTTGATTACTTTTACATACAAACACCGTCAAACGACTGCGTTTCTCTTTTATTGTATGGTCCGTCCGTCCATCTTCTCCGTCACTTGTAATAAATGATTACTAAAAATTTACGCACTTTCTTTTTTATAGAATCACAAATATATACACATAGAGTGTTCAACTTATATAACGGAGTGCGTATATAAGCTGGTTGTAGTAAGTATTGTATGACTCATCAACAACTCTTTGTTGGCTGCTGTGTTAACTCTATTGTTTCTAAACTGGAGTATGTGGTTTGGAATTTCATTTTCTAATAAAATGTCAATAAATTTTCTAATATAAATAATCGCTGCTGAAGGTTAATTCCACAATATATGTAGGGATTTATATGAAGTAATGCAAAAAGATCAAGTTTTATGCAATTATATGAAATTTTGCGAAAATTGTTGTATTAAAAATTTTGGCAAATTGTAGGTATTTGTGATAATTCTTAACCATAATTTATATTTCTAGATATGCGGTCGCATTGATGATGATTTTTATGCACCACTTGCCACGCCCTTAGTATACGTATGGGCCACCAGCACCACTATATATATTTCACTTATATGTTCTGTTTGGTTTCGATTCTGAGAAAACTGTCGCTATGTGATGTTTAAGCTTGCATCAGTATTTCTGTTAAGCCTGTTGTTTGAAGCCTTGACTTGTAAATCTCTTAAGTAGTTTATGTTTGCTCTTGAAGCAGGCCTTTACTAGACCATTCCCATACATTATGAGTCAGCTTTGGTATTAAAACTGCACCCAAAAAAATGGTCATAAAACATGGAACTGCGTAGTAGACACAGTTAACAATAAAACACTAACAATCAATTAATATAATGAATGGTTTTAATGTGCTAAATTAGAATTCGATCTTTAATAATGTTACGAACACATTGTGCAACAAGTAAAAGTTCTGGTTTGGATTACATTATCGATACCCTTTCCACACACACACTGAGGCGGGATGTACATAAAATACGACATATCAAACCACTGGATGCAATCTGCTCCATAAGGTTTATTGTGAATTAGGGGCGTGTCCATGAATAAATATGATGCAAATTTTTTTTTTCAAAAACATCAAATTTTTATACAATAAAAATCATGACGATATATTATATGATTGAAATGATTAGATTGATGTATTCGAAAAATGGACTTGCGCCACCTTTCAGCATGGAATTAATATTTCCACAGCTAAATAACTTAACAAGCTAAGCAATGCAAACAAACATATGGACACAGGGATACATACACGAATACAGAGCTATCGGTAAATTGAGACAGATTATGATGTTGATCAAAAACATATATAATTTGTGTCAGGTTGTAAACGGAATAATAAAAAAAGTATAATACAAACAAATGAACGTGTTATGTACGGACCATTTAATACCCTACACCTCCTAGTTTCACAAATAATGCTACGATTAATTTTAATGTGTTACGAAACGTGAAGTATTTTTATATAAGTCGGTTCGTGATATATCATTATAAGGAAAGGGGTTCTAAAAATAGTCCATTCAGGTCCAAATATGTTACACATAGGCCAATTAACTATTATTCAACAAATTTTGCCAAAAAATATTGGGAATTGCGATTTTTTGCCATATAAACCCTTATTTAAAACAAGTGCGTGATGTGGGAAAGGGTCCTAAACATGGTCTAATTTGAACCATAATACATACCTTTGGGCCAAGACATGTCTTTGTACTAAATTTTATTAAAATATCTCAGAAAATGCAATTTGTACTTTACTCACAAATTTACGTGTGCAGACAGACAAATATACAGTCAGACGGACATGATAAATGGATTCAGAATGTGATTCTGATGTGATCCATATACTTAAAAGTGGGTGTGATATTTTCCGTTTAAGAGTTACAAACATCCGCATCCCTTTTCTAATACCGGTTGGTATCATTTTTTCTTCATGACGAATTTTTTTTTCCATTTTTTTATACCCCGTGTAAATAACACTTTATCAAAACGTTGGAGAACCCACAGTGTATATATATTTTGTATCAGCAACGAATCTAGCCATTTCTCTCTTATGTCCGTCTGTCCGTCTATCCGTGTATGGAGTGCTCTATAGTAATCACTCTCGTGGTCGCAAAAATTGAGATGAAAATTCCAAACTTGGCAGAAATGTTGTTGGTTGGCATTAAAATTGGACGAAATCGGCCAAGAGACGACAACAATGCAACAAAAACTGAAAAAGGAGCAGTTTTTTGAGTAAATTACATCCGTATTATATACAAAGAACAGACCGACATTCGGGAAGCTGTGGTGCATCAATGGTGGATATTTAAGAATTGGCCTCAGCCAAATATTGTTTGTTGTGTTTGTTTTTAACACTTTGGGGACCGGTGACGACTATACTCGTCTTTTCTACTCCATGACTTTTATGGTCCAAATATTGAACTTTTTTTTTTTTTTAATAATTCATGTATTATATAATTATAGAAATTATTTGAAATTAATTCCAGTATATTTTCGGTAGAAATACAGAATCAATCAGATCGCAGTAAAAACTAAGTCTACTCTGTCCATAGGTAAATACTTTCTTTGTTTGAATTCATTGAAGCTAACATAAAAATTAAAGAAGCTTGGGCTTGTCAAGATTATACACATTTTTCTAACTATTTTCAGGACACAAAAAAAACCTTTAAATTTTCACCAAATCGCCGGTCACCATAGCGTTAACTTAATTGAGAATTACTTTTGTTGCATTTATTTTATATTTCCTCATAAATTTTGTACTACACACAAGTTCACTAATTAATAGAAGAATTGTAAATTGTCGTAAGAAGTAATTTATTGCATTTAATATTTATATAGAGGCAAATGCGAATTTCATAATTTAATTTAGAACGCTATTGGCGGAGGGGAGAGCCAACACATAAGCACCGCTTTATAACCGCTTTATAAGTTGTTTATACTACTACCACCATTACTACGGAATAACAATAAATAACATTTGAACGCAGCAACATTTATTGTTTGACAGACAAGCATTTAGTTAAACAAGTGAAAATGCTACAATCGATCAAGGTGGACCAGTGAATACCTTAATACACTTATGCTTCAATTCTGCACCAAATATTATTCATTATAAGAATTGTGATTTTTTCTCAAAAGAAAACTTGTGTTAAATTAGGACTCGCATGGGAAGGGTGCGCAATGTTCCATCTTCACTGCACAAAATCTGCTACCTGTAAGTACAGTATAAAAATACATTGTTACACATTAAACACACACATGAACGCCTAAATTGATTGCAGGTGCATCTATCACATCTTATGTAGATGCAACTGCACTCGTATGAGTACAGTGTTCGTCAAATCTTGAGAGTGTAGAATAAAGAGAAATTAAATACTCAATGAATGAAAGTCAATGAAAACTGTTTAACATATAGTATGTAGGTATAGGTGTCTACCACTATTTAAAAGCCAGTGAACATTTTGTAGCCGATTCTAACCAACCTTTATTGCTCTACATCACTTGGCTCCTTAAATTATGCTACAATTAGTTTAATTGTGCCAGAAATGCGAGGTATGGCCAAATAAGTCACTTCGTGAAATATCATGAAATAGGAAGGGGTCCTAAAATATAAGAAATAGCGGTCGGGAGGAGTTCTATATATGGTCCGATTCGGCCATTTTTAATAGGGCTCCTTTTTGAGCCAACACAAATCCTTGTACCAAATTTCATCGAAATAAGTCAAAACATACAATCTGTAGCTTAATATTTACATGGACAGACAGACGGACAGGGTTTAACTGATTCAGATTTTGATTCGGAATCGATCGGTATAATTGAAGGTGAGTGTGTTATTTGACGCTTAGAAGATACAAACATGCGCACAAACTTAATATACTCTTTGCCACAAGTGAAGTAGTGACAACAAGTGAACATTTTATAGAACCGATTATTAATACTTTTTTTTACTTTACTTTCACTTGGTTCTATAATAACCCCTTAATTAGACACATTTTTCAGATCAAATGATTTTTCAGAGCATATCTCCGCTTAAGTTAATTATTGAGATAATTGAGTAGAACGAAGATTTTGAAGCTAATCAAGAACACTTCTGGGTGTTGCAAATGGAATGATAAAGCTACTGTATCGCCAATCTTAGTCGGAGAGTGTGGAAACGGTAAAAACGTTCATTTGCTTCATCTACACCCTACTATATATATTTTGTATATGTATTTATATAACGATAAATAACAGCAACGTGTTTAACATGAATCATGCACATGGCTAAAGGTTGAGAGTTGAGGTTTCCGAAACCAGTGAGTAAATGAATTGTTTTCGTTTCATGGACGCCAGAGTAAAATGAGTGATTTTACAGCAGTTTATGTAGGTGTGTGTTTGCATTTTATTTCTATTTTTGGTTTTTTGGTTGTTTTTTTTCAATTCACAGACTAAAACCCTTCATTGGTGCAGTGTGTCGCACGAACTTACACCGTTCAGTACAGTGTCGGATGCATTTGAAAAATTATATATATAACGACTAACCAAAGAGGCGCGCTTACGCTTTATAACAAGAGAGCTTCAAGTGTTTAGTGTGTTCACATAACGTAATCAAACGTAATCATTTCTCGATTCATTTGCATATTTGATATCTAAACAATAATATTCAATGATAATGTGTTGTACTGCTACCGACGGCAACATTTCTTTGTGAAATTCCTCTTTTTGGAATTATGCGATTGAAATATTTGTATTAAAAGCACGGTAGTGTTTGCGTTTGTTTAGAAATTGAAAATGGCTTTGACCAATTTTTCTTTGCCCTTTGGTACCTTAACGGCACCTTGGAGTCCGGCCGCCTCGCCTCTGCATCCCGTACACCAGCAACTGGCGGCTAGTACGAATAATTTATTGTATTCACCAGCCGAACATCAACAACAAGCGGACGGTTTGCCGCCTGCACTGGGTTCGAACTTGTATAAAAACAATCCGTATGCAGCGCCACAGCAGCAATCCAATCCGACAAATCAGTTTCACGTCAATTTAAATAATCGGCGTAAGAATACCTACTTACCGCCCATACCGCCACCTGGAGCTGTAAATACAAAATACCAACAACAACAACAGCAAAATTTTTTCCAACATCAGCAATTTAGTCATACAAACCTACAGGAACACAGCAATACGAACAATGATAATCGTCACAATTTAAGTTATCAAGCGCCAGCATCCTCATCGTCCTCCTCCCACTCTTTAAGTTCCTTCGCCGGAAGCCGCAATACACATCACTATGCTGACGGCTCATATGTGCGGCAACCTGGCATACACTCAGATCAACAGCAATATTTCAGTAATTATCCTGGCACAGCGACATCTTATCAACCGCAACATAATCATGCTGTACAAACACCGGCCAGTACATATGGTGCAGTTACAACGGCTGCGGCTACATCTACTGCCACCTCCTCCTTAAATCATAATCACAAGGCTGAGCATGCTACCAGTGCGCAAAAAATGAACGACAAGGACGAAAACGAAAACAATCATTTCCCTGAAAGACCGTCAGGCTTTACTCGTGTACAGGCGGGTCAGGGATCACGCACTCAAGTGCATGCCGTTTTGGATTATGATTTGGAGGAGGGTGAAGAGGAGGACTACTACGACGCCTTAGATCAAGTAGATCCCGCCACAGGTAGAGGTAATAAAATGGATTGTGTGTGTGTGCGGATATCTAAAATTATATAATAATGAAATTATGTTCCAAGAAAAAGGAATCAAATCAATCTATAATGATTACATGCGATCGAGAAGATGTTTTTTTCAAATTTTATTTTCGTCTCTTTTGCCTGAATATATAGTTCAGTGCTTAAGAAAATTATATATATGTATATAGATGGGGGAGGGGTCTGCAAATTCTCATTATAGTACGTGGTAGATAGTTTTTTTTTTGAGAGTTTGTATCTTCAGTCTTTCGTAATGTTATTGTTAGTGAAAGAAAAAAAGCATATAAAAAAGCTTAAGTCATATATGCAGAATGTGGGCGTGGCATACACGCAAATATATTTTATATTAACGACTATTAACGTACTTGTCATATATTAACTCAAAGGATTGAAAAACACAATTTATAAATTGTGGGCGTGTCTGCTATAAGGTGCCGCTTGTTTTCAGCTGCAATGTTGCAATGTTGGGTTGAAAGTAATTTATATGTGTTGTACACTTTCAATGTGGTAGTTTCACTTTTGTTGTAGGCATGGCTGCGTACCTATTTATTGCATTTGGACTTTAAGTAAGTCCAAAATGTATATACAAAATTTTAACGTAATTATTCAAATTTTGAAAATGTAAGCATTTCATCTCTTAACGGACACACAAGCCACTGAAGATTGTATCGATTTGTATCCCCATCATTTATAATGTGCTCAGTTTAAAATCATTCACCTCATCAAATAAAAAAAAGTCCGCTTTCAAAAACAAAACAACAATCAAACGAATGCTAACGTTTAAGTGTTGTCCAAATCAACTGTTTTAATAGCTAATCATCTAGAAATGCTTTGTTTAGAAAAACAATTCGCGTATATCGCCATAATGCGTTGCAACGTCGGAAACACTAAAAAGATGCTACAAAGTGAACGCCAATCAATTTCAATTTCAATTTCAATTTCAAGTTCAAGTTCATCTCAATTCAAAATTATGTTTTAAGCAACATTTGGTTGAAGTCGGTAAATGGGAACGATCACTAGATAATAATGCATCCTGAAATGGTGTTTTTCCAAAAAAGAACATCTTTCACTGACTTTTCCATGTATAGCCATATATGTATGTGTGTGTGTATTAAAAAAAAAAATTCGAGCAAAACTAAAATAATCGCCTCGAGAGCGATTGCAATTGTTAGTTACAAAAAATTTTAATCAAACCATTTTCTACGATTAGAATTATTTAGCGTTCTCCCGTTATTTTTCTTGGAGTCAGAGTCACAACTATAAAATTTGTATTTGTTTTTCTATTACAGAGTTTGTTGTATTTTCCAAACTTAAGGCAAGTGAAAACGTTATAGTCAGTCAGGGCGGACGACCATTTCATTTATTTCCAGGCGGGCGGTTGCTATATAAGACATTTTGTGAAATATCATAATATGAAGAGGGGTTCTGAAAATGGTTCGATAGGGCTAAAATTTGTTACATGTATTCATTAAGCCAATTAACTATTATTCACTAAATTTTGTCAAAAACTATTAAAAATTGTGATTTTTTGCCATATAAAGACTACCGGGGGAAGTTCTAAAAATGGCACAATTCGGTTAATTTTCAATAGGGGTCTTTTCTGAGCTAACACATGTCCTTGTAAGAAATTTGATCGAAATATTATTAAAAAATGCAACCTGTACCTTAAGCACAAAAATATATAGGCAGACAGATGGACAGACGATTGTGAATATAGGACAGAAGTTACAAATATCTGCATAAACTGAATATACCCTTTGCCACTAGTGGTGCAGGGTATAAACAAACAGTAATAGCATTAAGTTATTATTGTTATTAATTACAAATGTAGAGTTCAACAGTCCAGTCACCAAATGAGAAATTCCAAATGACGTCGCTGTGTCACCTGTAACTGATTATCTGCGATATTAAATGACGCAATGAATAACATAAAACACTGTGAAATATATATATGTACATAAATTTGATCAACACTTTTTATAAATACAAATCTCTGTGTGTAGTAGTGCTTGTGACTCAACTATCAATCAAGAAGTGTGAAGAAGGATTCCCAAACGTCCAGCACGTTTTTCTTTGATGAATAATCCACTCGAAAATCAATACATAAAATGTGAGAAATGGAAAAATAATTGAATGAATGTTGAAAGCCCGATCACTTAGTTGTAAAATTTATGTTAAAAGTAGCGCTTAATATAAGCGATATATTGTTATATAAAGCAAGTCACATGAAGAGAAGTCTTTATAGGTACCACTTATGGCATTTGTAATTCCCAAACGGAGAATGTTACACCCACCTTCAAATGCAGATTGCTTTTTAAAATTGGCGAATCCATCAAGAACCACGCCCACAATCGACAAAAGTCTATTTAGGTACCATAAAAATTAAGCGACAAAGTTGGAATTCGGTACAATCCATGGATGTGCTAAAAAATAGGCGTGATTCAATAACAGATACGCCCAAAAACGATAAAAATATATCTGCCACAAAACTTGACATTTGGCATGCGCATCTATCATTATCTCATCCATGGATGTGCCAAAAGTGAGATGCGCCCACAATTTGCAAAAAACCATATCAAAGTTACATTCCACTTAAACGTTGATACGTAATACATGCACTAGTAGAGTAATCGTGTATCTGCCACATCCACTGTTTGTGCGTACATTTGGAGGATATTTTAGATTTGGTGTAAGTCACTTTTAGTTTTCTAACTTGTTTTTTTTTTACCCATTTCCTTATAATCTTTCCAGTACACATGTGCCATAGTGTACAATAGTTATTAATTAGTTATCACCTAAAAGAGGGTATGATTAAGAATTGTATATTGATTGGCAAATGTTGTTTGAAATGAATCGAAAGAATAAGTCTTTGCGAAGGAAACATTGGTTTAGCAATGTGTGTAAAGAGTTCATGGGTAAAAGCAAAAAAGTAAAAAAATATGAATAATTTTATGACCGTGAGAGAATTTGAAGAATTTTGTGACCGTTAGAGTTAATTAGTATTAGTATCTATAATCTGAGTTGTGCAACAAAAAAAACTTTACAAGTACATATGTTTTTCTATTCAAATTTTTTATGAAATATGCATACGAACCAAACAGTATTAAGGCTATCGAGAAAAGTTGCTACAGTTTTTGTAGTTTTATGGCCTCCACATAGTATCGGGGGTAAACTAGGTTCGTTATTCCGTTTGCAATACCCAGCAAGAGGTGCCAGAAAGAAAGTATATACATAGATGTCCGTCTGTTGTTGATATTTTCGCAGTTGCAATTTTGAGTTAATATTTTTTAGAAATATTCCCACTTTCAGCACTCGGGTTCCCTTTGAAGCTTCGAGAAATCACTTAGAAGCCGCGCCCATAAACTACAAAAAGTTGTAACACATTTCTATACTTAAGCCCATTTATCGAGGTGTCAAAATTTAGTGCGAACGGATGATAGACACGCCCATCATTTATAAAAAACTTAATTTGATAAAGAATTATACGGAATACATACACCATGAAGCGGCATAATCAGATGTCTGCCACGCCGCCACGCCGCCACTTTGCATATGGTTGTGTAGGGTATTTAAGATTTGGCCTAAGCCAAGTTTTGTCTTTTTTTGTGTGTTTGTTTTGTGTAGAGTGTAACAAAACGGATTTGTCATCATTTGTTATATATATTAATACGCGTTTGCTGATCGTGTGTTGGATGCAAACATAAACGGAAAATGTCTAAAGTTAAAATATAACAAACAGCAAAATGTAGATTTTCAACAGAAATATGAAAGGTCTGGTTTGCCTTGAATGTGTAAAAATGTACTCAAATAACTTTAAAGAATATTTTAAGTGTGTTAATGTGCAAGTGATCTATTGTCACCGCTCCAACATAAGATCGCTAAAACTGAAACGAATTTAGTTCAGTTTTAACAACACACGTACAAAACTTTGATGCTTAAGCAAGATCATAAACCAACTTGGAAAATTAAATGTCACGGAATTGTACAACATCCTAGTGTCGTAAGTCATTCTAATATAAATTTCTTTTTTTTTTTAACATGTGTTCATTAAACTTCATAGGTGTAGAAAGAGATAATTAGGATTAGCGTCCTTGTACGTACTCTTTATATCCTCCTCCACATAATACGGGAGGAGTTTGTCATTCCATTTGCAATACTCAGAAGGAGGCCTCAGTGACACTATGAGGTATAAATTTTCGATTACCCTAAAAAGTTTAGTAGATCTATACATGTATGCCCGTGTGTCCTTGTGTTTGTCGCTATATAAAATGGGCAAAATCGGTCAAGAGCCACGCCCACAACTAACAAAAATCTATTTATTTGCCACAAAAAATGAATTTTGGTGCTTATATCTATAATTATCTCATACATTGATGTGCTAAAAATGGGAGTGGTCGGATAACAGACACTCTTACAATCAATAGAAATCTATTTAGCTGCCACAAAAAGTGACCTATGAACTTTAAATTTGGTATGCATATCTATTATAATTTTATTTATACATGCGCTAAAAATAAGCATGGTTTAATAATAAATACGCTCAGGGAAAAACGCGACAGGCTCGATGATGCGCATTACATTAGAGGACCTTATCATGTAACTGGCACGCCCATCTTTTCTATTTCGATGAGGACGGTGCTTAAGATTTGGCCTAAGCCAAATTTAGTCTTTTTACTTGTTTATCACTACTTTTTTTACATCTTAAAAACAATACCATTAAGATATTTTAAAAATAGTCCAATCCAAAGTATTATTAATTAATAAATAATTTTTTTTATTTCACCACCTTGTTTTAAAAAAATATTCAAAATTTCAAAATTCGGAAATACTTCAGGCCTTCTTAAAAATATGTTTTTATAGGAGAAGGGTTTTTAAAAATGGTTCAACTTGAACGGAAACCGTGGAGCATCTGCTCTATAGGGAAAACAATACAAAACACTTGGAGTCAGATTCCCGGAGGGTCTAGGGTCACGAGCAGATGCTAATAATTTTGACCTCAAATGACATATAGCCTCCTCGGGATGGCTTTACTGAGTATGACTTTGAGTTATGTTCTGTTTCGTCGGGTATCACAATGGGTCTACTTATTGGCCTAAGTGTAACTTTTTTTGTTTAGCGCGCACCCGTGTAACATAACCGAACTATTTTCAATAAGATATTCTACACTTACATATATATGTTGGATGTGTGTGTGTGTATAATTATTAATTTATTTAATTTCCCCCTGTCATTGATTTAGGTAGACAAACAGACCGATGCCCGAGAAATTTAAGTGTCAGATAGAGTTACGATGCATTGCTCTTAAATGCCTTTTTACCCCCATTGTAATAATTCTTCATTAATTTATTAATATGTTAGCAAAACACATAAACACACACACACATAAAAAGAAAGAAACATTATGTGTACATTTAGTTAGGCTATTAATTCATTATTGAGTACGTTGCATCGAGAACATTTTATTCATTTATTCATGGGTGCAATCCACAATGTAAAATGTGGAAACATTTTCCATACAATTGAATCAATATTCGACCGGCAATTTATTTACTCATACATATACATCAAAGTCTACACAATGCGTACTAAAGAGTAGTGCTTGTGCTTGAGTCAATTACATTTTATATTCAATATTTTATAATCATATTGGGTTGTGAGAAATTTTTGAAACCTGCAAAAACTTGTTTAAAAAATTCACCAACTTACCTCTGATTTGGCATTTTAATTTTAAAAGTTATTGCGCAATCATCGTGCACAACACCAGACAGTTCGGTAGTCCATCAGACGACACTTATTTAGCTTATCACGTGCAGTGATTTTGAACTTGTTTTTTTATACCCTCCACCTTAGGGAAGACGGTATATTCACTTTGACCATCCGTTTACAACACATCGAAGGAAGCCTCGGAGATCCCACAAACCATGTATATTCTTAAACAGCATGAAAGGAGAAATTGTTTGAGACATGTCCGTCCGTCTGTTGTTGGTACTCTCACGGTCGTAATTTTCGAGATATCAAATTGAAAGTTGGCACACTTATTCTTAGTTTAATTTCGCTGCTCAGTATTGAAATTGGGCAAAATCAGTTAGGAGACAGGCCCACAATAAACAAAAATCTCAACATATCTCGAAAAAATTAATTTAAAAAATTTTACATCGCACAATACTATGCCTATCAAGTTGAAATTTGGTATAAGTATAAGTGGTACCGTTGTTCAACTCTGGCGTGATTGAATAACGCAAACGCCTATAATTAAAAAAAACACTATTTGCGTAAGTACATGAAATAATCGTATACATAAATATGGCAAAAGGAGCTTATTTTTTAGAGGGTTATAAAAGGTGGAGGGTATTTAAGCTTCGGTATTAACCGAACTTCTCTATCTTGTTTTTTTTTTTAATTTAATTTTGTTTTGTTTTTTGGTTTTTTGGTTTTTTGTGATACAGAAATGACAACAAAAAAAAAAAAATTGTACGCGTAATAAGGATAACTGTACTCATGACTTTTTGAAATATTTACGCAAAATCTGTATGTCGAGAAAAGAGAAAGTTATCGTATGAGGCGCACATACCCTGATTTAGTGCATTCCTTAAAAATGCCAACAAGAAAATATGGAACAGGTATTGCGCTTAAAATACATCTTTTTACATTCGAGTAGGCTTCATTAATATGCTGTAAAGCACTTGGAAAGGGCTTTTACTTGATTATATAACTGAATTACGAGGTGAGATGTGTTTGGGTAATAAATTTTAAGCCGAATAAATAATGAAGATGGAATCGTACAAGTTCACCTAATGCAATAAACAAACTTACAAATACAACAACATCATTTTATTTTTATTTTTATTAAGGCCAATTTCATAGAATGGCAGGTATACTAAATTTGTTATAGTGCTTGTTCCCTCCAGGTGTCTGTACGTCCGCTTGTTATTGGAATGCATACTGCCGCAAACTTGTATTGGTTCCCATTTAAATTGGACAAAAGCCGTGACCACAATCGATAAAAATTTAGCTATGAAGGGTAGATAATGTATTGATGTGTAAAAAATAGGCGGGGTCGATTAACAGACACGCCCACAATACATGATTCAAATTCCAAAACGTGAGCAATTTTTCTAAATTGTAGGCATGGATGTTAAGTGAATTTGGTCTTTTTCCCTCAAGCAGCTCAATACCTCAGTTTCTGTGAGCATAAGTACACCAACAAATACACATATGGACGTATAGATGGACATAACACAGATTGTGAACCATACGCGCTAGGTAGGGTGTCTCAACGCATATTATGTGGGAGGGTGTGGAATTATCAATAATTTATTATTTAATTAATTTCGTTCACTCAACAGTGCAGAATAATAAATAAGAATTTCTCTCCGCGCTAAAGTGTAAAGATGAGAGTGTTTTGGTTAAATTTATTACACGTCTGGATAATTCCTGAATTTTTAAATTTGAAACTAATATTACCATTGACTTGTTTATTTGTATAGGTGGTGGTAATAATAAATCCCCAGTGTTGCCAGTAACAGTTACACCCATACAAGGTCCTATATTTGTGAAGAATGGCACTGTACCAGTGGTGCCATTGTACTCTTACCCAACCATCAATAATGGAACATTAATACAAATACCCGTAAGTATGACGCACCAATTCATTCCCATCTTCATGTCTAAACACTTTATATAAATAATTTGTTGTTTAATACATATTAAATATTTCATCCCTAAACAGTTGTAGAGGTGGCAGCGTTCATGGATATTTAATATAAGCCGCCCTTCCGTCTGTCTGTGTGTCTGGTTGGTCAGGTCTTGGAAGCCGTTACTTTAGTGATTTGTGCAGTTACTGTACAATTTCAATTCCGAAGCAATCTTTGATGGTTATCTATTTTGTTTTTGCTATACTCTCCCCATAAGATAGGTAATTTGTTTGTTTGTTTGTTATTCCCTTTGCAACACCCAGAAGGCGTCAAAGGCGTCAGAGACCCTACGATCTAGACATGTATATTTCTAGATCGTATATCTGCTAAAAAAATTTACCATAAATTGCATATTTATAATTATCTAATAAATCCATATTACAATAATGGGCTGGTCCGATAATAGGCACGCTCAAAATTTACGAAAAACCATATTCAGGGTAAAACTCGACTTGATACGTAATAAATACACCATTTGACAGCGGAATCATGTACCTGCCAAGCCCACCCTTTGTAAGTGGATGTGGAAGGTGTTTAAGACTTGTCCTAAGTCAAATGTAGTTTTTTGTTTTGTTTTGTTTTTTTGATGTTTGTACACGTTGATACGTTCGTACGTATTTTTATGTACGTACTCATATATATGTATGCATGAGTTGTTGTTTGTAAATATTAACTATAGACGGCCGTGTAAAATTGTGTCAGTTTATAGATAATTTTGTATTTTAATGCACTTTGGTTTGCTTTTGAGTTCTTGTGGTTTTTTGAATAATTATTTTAAGATTTTACGACACTTAATAGCGCTTCATGAGGACGGGTTTTAAAAATAGATTGATAAGGTTCATTATACCCTACAGCACATGTGGTAAGAGGATATATTACGTTTGTGCGGATGTTTGTAACTTCTAAACGGCAATAATACAGATCGAATCAGAAATCGATTCTGAACCATGTCTGTCTGTCCATGTAATATTTTGCCCAGTTCGCATTTTTTTGAAATATTTTAATAAAATTTGGTAGAAAGACATGTTTTGGCTCAAACCATACTATTTTTAAAACCCCTATCCATATAAGGTCCTTTCGTAAACAATTTTTTAAATTGCAAAAAATCGCAATTCTTAATATTTTTAGACAAAATTTGGTGAAGTGTAGTTAATTGATGATAAAATGATATTTCACGAAGAGACTTATCTGGCACTACATGCGCCTTTACTGACACAACTTGACTAGTTGTAGCAAAATTTGTGTAACTAAGTGGTGCAAAGTGATTAGAATGTTCAAGTGGGTACATGGGGTGCCTTTGTAAGACACACCTCGTGTATGTCATTATTCCTACAATTAAACTCCCTTCATTCGATTATTCGATGTGATAATTGACTATTGTCACTTTCTGTCAAAACTATAGAGCAATGATTATGTTTTTTGTCACAAAGCGAACAAACCTTTTTGGCATTTAACAACAAATAAAACTGAACAATTAGTCAATGCTAATAATAGGTAGTAAAGAGTAGTTGATTCTACCTGACCATATACTATCCTACCCCATTTATTTCCATATAAGCCATTTCGTGTAATATCGCTATACGGGAAGATTTCTTTTTTGATTTAAAACATGTTCTTTTACCAAATTTCATCAAAATATCACAAAAAATGCGACTTGTAGCTTACGTAGAAATTGACAAAGACATGGTTAAATAGAATTTGAAAAATGATAGATACCTGAAGATTGCCATTAAGGCATTACACATCTCTACACACACTTAATATAACCTTTGCCACAAGTGGTGCAGGGTATATTTATGTTGTAATCGTTAGCAAATGAAGAATAAAACACATATGATGAACTCATCTTGTAAACCAACAATTATGGACAAAACTGGCACGTAACACATAGTTTTTACAGTTTAGATTGAATCATATATAAAAATTTATATCAACATGCACTATTCTAAAAATGTTACAAATACTTAACATTTTATTTTGCACGATGAGAAAAATTTGAAATTTGGGTTAATTTTTACATTTTCAAAGGTAAGATAATCTGAATTTTATACCAAAAGTGGGTCAAATGTTTATTTTGTTTTCAAATAAACAAGTTTTCAATCAACGTCTAACGTAGAGTAGTGAAAAAGAGCACAACTACTCAACATACAAGCTTAAATTATCATCCACATTATTCCAAGTGAACAAGTTTATTAATGAACTATTAATTAAAACATCATAAGAGGGGCAGTAGTCAATACGACTAGCATAACGTACGAGTAAATTTATTAAATTGTACAGCTTGGGTTAACATGAATATTGTGTGGGCCGCCTGACTGCTGCCAAACGTAATTGTGTATGACTGCAGAGAGATCATGTGTCGCTGGGAGTTGTCATTTTATTTACTCAAATTCATTCATAATTTCTGTCTTTTTCTATATTTTCTTTGCTTGGTGTTTTGCGATCAATCAATACAATAATAATAGTATGACATTAGTTGGCGGATGCATGTACATGCAAATGTTCCGATACCCATGCAAATAATGAAACACGTGTTTACGTAGAGGAAATAGAAAACGAGAAACGTGATGAGTTATTAGCCACTACCTAAGTAGTGTATATACAATGCACTGACACACACATTCTCTATGTCTATATTTTCATCAACTGTGCACTTGTGACTCGAGCAATGAATTTTGCAAAGCATTTGTAAAAGTTTTATTGTTTTTATACCCTGCACCACTGGTGGCAAAGGGTATATTAAGTTTTTGCGGATGTTTTGAACTCCTAAACGGCAATCTGAATCCATGAACGTCTGCCTGTCCATGTAAATTTGTGCATAAGCCACTGGTTGCATTTTTTAAGATATATAGATGAAATTTGGTACAAATTATATTAATCCTAAGGGAAACTCTATTGAAAATGGACCAAATGGGACCATTTTTGCAGTACCTCTTCATATAAGGTTCTATTGTAATGGAAGTCTTTATTTATGTGGCAAAAAATCGAAATTTTTAATAATTTTGGACAAAATTGCATAAAAAATAGTTAATTAGCTTATAACAGGGGTCTGCAATCTTTTTAATTCGGAATAGTCAAAAATTAAGTTTTTAAAGAGCCACAAAATTTTTTCTTGCCAACAATAAATAGTACTCGCATAAATAAAAAACTAATCTATTTATTCATAAGAAAAAATATCTATTTATTCATATATATATAAGTAGTGTTTTTTACAACAAATTAGCTAATATATATATATATATATAAAAAATTTAAACAATTATACATTTACTTACAACACAAACTTGTACCTTAATGACAAACAATTGAGCAAACAAATTCAATGGAAGCGTTGACTTTGCATGGTTTTAGAAAGTTTGGATAACTTGTCGTTTTAAGTTTTTAACACGATTTTAAATTTTCCTTTGTTAGTTGGCTTCTTACATTACTTTTAATTATATTCATGCAAGAGGACGAACGCTTGCTTGCACGAATATGTCGATCCGAAGATAATCAGCACTCCAAATGTCAACTTCGACAGTGACGACTCGTGTCCTGGGGGAGGGGTGCGGTGAAAAGCGAGTACAAGTGGCTGCGAGATAGAATTGGTGCCTAATCCACGTTAATCGATTTAGAACGATTTTTTAATGTTTTTTTTTATTAAATAAATAATATATGCGTGTGGAACTGAAGAGCCGCATGTTGCCGATCCCTGGCTTATAACAAATTTGAACCCGATCGGACCATTTTTAGAACCCCTTTCCTTTTATAATGATATTTCTCGAAGTGACTTATATGTGCCAACTTTCGTGTTTATTAATAATTGTGGCATAATTTAAGGAACTGAGTGCTGTAGGGTATTTAATGATCGCGTTTGACTGACTATATCATTTTCTTTTTCGTTTTTTTATTTTTTGCAGATTTGGTGGACCGCTCTTTCAGTTGCTTTGGGTTTAGATATCAGTGGGGATGTTATTAAAGGTGTGCCGTGCATAAAGCGTTACAATCAATTATTCTGTCCTACTGCTGGCAACAGTTATCCCATGTAAGTGGAAAATGAATTTATTGTCAAGAGTTTAACATGTTGCTGAGGCTTTGATAATATTGTTCATTGAAAGCAACAATTGAACAATGACACAAACACATATAGAAATTTAAGCTTCTAAAATTGCTTCACTTTAAAACTTGAAGAATACCTTTTAGGCATTATATTGAGCAGAAATTTTCTACAAAACCATTTGGGACAAGACTCCATTTATATAATACAATTTATATAGAAAACTCCGTTTGAAGCAGAATTTAACCGAATCAATTAAAAAAAACTAAAATAAAAAAAATAGAACGCCCGAGCAGGGACTTGAACCCTGGACCCTTGGATTAAAAGTCCAATGCTCTACCGACTGAGCTACCCGGGCATGTGTTGTACTATGACCAAGTGCCTACAAGACTCATATTATTTAAAAATAAATTTGTGTTAAAGACACAATTTATCCGACATTACGTTCACTTGTTTTTTATGCATTAAACACTAATTTCGAATAACAGCACAAGTCACTTTCATGCTTTAATTCATTAATTTTTTACCGAATAATTTGTAGTGAAAAAATTGAACATTTCATTGATGAAAACAAAGCCTTGATGCGTCGAATGTACGGTGACTTTGAAATGAATATGGATAACGGGGGACCCAGAAAACAAACGAAAAAACGAAAGAGAAGTTTCATAGATGACCCTGATTTATTTATACCGCCCGGATCATTCCCATCAACCATATTGGATGATAATCCGGCGGAGATTCATGCCGAAGAAGCAGGCGAAACGTATTTCGGTAAGCTAAGGAACAAGAGGCAAGCTAATAAGGCAGGCAATCGGAATGCCAAACAGTCGAATCCAAGTGGGACAAGAGCGTCAAACTCACCATCCACCGGAAGGTAAGTTGTGGCAGAATATTATAGTCCTTATAATCATTTACAACTTCTGAAATACAGATTAGATGCTTGCGAGTCGAAAATTGAGATAGTGACACCCTACTGGGCATCGAACTCGGCCGGAAAAATACGCGCCATTGTCAATACTCAACATTTCGAGCAAGCTATACATCAGGAAATATGTTCGTAAGTATTATGGTTTCGTATCAGTTCATATTGGGATAAACATTCTCAAAGGTTGTAACTTAACTTAAAGGGCTTAAAGAAAAAATTTGATAATTTTGAACATTTGTAGGGAAAAGACGACAATAGGACAATGGTTAAAGATTAATTGTTGCAGTAAAAATTGAACGTTTGTAGCGGTCATCCATTTATTTATTATTTCTTTTCTTATAATTATATTTTTAGAAAAGCCCAAACACCGCGTTGTCAGGGCGAATGTGGTTGCGAACAAAAATACAAATGGCATCGTTTGTTGGCGTATGATCCCGATAATGATTGCAAAGGCATTTTCATGGATTGGTTCCTGTTTCCATCCTGCTGTGTTTGTAGATGTAATCCATAGTGCCATACTTTATTATATATCCATATATGTTGATACGCATAAACTGTTTCCATTCAATTCATTGCATTTTAAGAATTTAAGCAAACAACTGAATACTTATAGTATGTATAAATAAATTTTCTGCACATCCACAAATATATATTTTTTTCATTATATGATGATATTGTAAAAAAAAATTTTGAATATACAACAAACCGTTCCTTCATGCATTGATAAAACTAACCTATAATAAGAATGTTTAAAAAATGATTAGATGCATCGGCCGGGAATCGAACCCGGGCCGCCCGCGTGGCAGGCGAGCATTCTACCACTGAACCACCGATGCTACATATAATAACGGGGAAATTTTAAAATAAAATTTCCATCACACGATTATTACTATTACATTTTATTTTTCTCTTTTATAAGTTAAAATTTTTTGTTTCATTGTATTTTTTTTTACCTACACGTTCGTATCTTAGCAATGAAGTTGAATTTTGCTATATTTACTTTTTTTTTCTTTCTTTTTATACCCTCCACCTCAATGATAGCGGTATACTAATTTTGTTCTTCCGTTTGCAACACCCAGAAAGAGGCGTCAGAGACTCTACAAAATATATATATTTTTAATCAGCGTCAAAAACTGAGTCGATTTAGACATGTATGTCCGTGTGTTCATGTGTCTCTCTGTAGTTGGCACTCTCACGGGCGTAAATTTTGAGATATTGAGGTGAAATTTTGTACAGGCACTTTTAGTTTTTGCACGCAGATCGCTACTTAAAATGAGCAAAATCGGTCACGCCTACAATCGATAAAAAACTATTTATATGCCACAAAAATTGAGCTATAAATGTAAAATTTGGTATGTAAAACATGACCTAGGAACTTGAAATTTTATACGCGATTACATAGTTGTTCCATCCACTGATATGATAAAAATGGGCATGATAGGTTAACATACGCGCCCACAATTTACAAAAAACCATATTCAACGTAAAAGTACACTTGCAAGCTGATGCTTAATACATACACTACTAGAGGGCGCAAATATATTGCACAGATATATATGCCACTCCCACCGTTGTGGAGGTGGAGGGTATTTAAGATTTGGCCTAAGCCAAATTTAGTTTTCTTACTTGTTTTTATATTTGTTTAAATTTTATAATATGTATGTATGTAATGTAAGATCAGCTGTAGATATTATTATAAAACATACGTAGCACGATCAGCTGTAATGGTGCAAAGCTTATAACAAAGCTCTTATAAACAACGCAAAAGCTCAGCCACTGGTCTATAAAAAGGCGATCAATGCACAGTAAATCAGCTAGTTTTAGACTAGCTTGGTTTTAGGGTCTAGATAGGGGAGTTGACTATATCCTCTCTAATCTGGTTAACATTTTTTGTAGATAGAAAATTATTCTTCAGTTAGATTACATAGGAACCAGACACGAGAGTTGATGTTATCCTCTCTACTCTGAATAGCACTTTTTGCAGCTAGCTAACATTACACTAGGCACGAGTGTTGCTTAAATCCTCCTCTATCTCAAGCTAAGATTACACTAGGCGAGAGTTGATTACATCCTCTCTAACTCAGTAACGACATAGAGAGCACGAGAGTCGAATTATCCTTTCAAAATATATCCAAAAGATTCTATAACACAAAAAGCATTTATATATACCAATCACTGTCCGAACTCTTAAATAAGCCAAGACACAAATGACACACTAAAGACACAGATAATATCCACTCGCGCCAGTTACAACAAGACTTTATGCAAGAATCTCATATTTAACAAAGCAAAAACACTAAATAAAAGTATTCACAGCAATTTGTAACGAGATTTTTACACTACGCTGGGGTTAAGCCGTCAGCGTAGGGTATCTCGTCCATTTATTCTTTTTATTAAATAAGGGAAAACGTTTTAATTATTATAACCGATATCTCTTTTATCTTTATTGTTCTAACTCTAATATTATACAGGTACTCACATATGCAATTGCGTACTATTCTCAATATTTTGATGCTTCTCCCTACCACTCTGGCCACACTCGCTGCTGTACTTTTATACTTTTTCAGATGGATCGATACTTACAGTAGCCGAATGATTTGTTTTAAGTATGATCTTTTTGACAGCCCGCTAGCAAAAGAGATCGAGAAATATGCTAACATCCCTAAGCTCGTTATTTCTCATTGGAAATTATTGGAATCCCGACAGTACTCGGTCGGTACACGATGACGTGGCAGCGAGTGGTAGCCAGATTTACAATATTGTTTTTAGTACTAGGTTTCCTATGCTAGACGTTATAAATTTATACAATTTGTTCTAATATGAAATTAGTTGACGGGGAAAACGAGAGACGACTTTCCTCGTCACAACCTATTGTTAAGCAACGTCGAATTTTCTTTTTTTTTTAAATATACAAAACATTGTAATTCGAAGACAAGATCAAAAATAAAATCTGTTTATTATTATCTCTTGAAAACAAAACTGAGTCTTTGGATTGAACTCTGGCTGGCCCTGGGTCTACTCCAGCACCCATCAGATTTCTTACAATATCAATTTACAACCATTTAAAATTTTCCAATAAATCCTGCGTTATATACTCCATTATTTACTCCTTTTTATATCCTCCACCTCTACTATTGAGGGTAAGTGCAACACTCGGAAGGAAGCCGCGGAGACAATCCAAAAACTCTTGATCGGCAGCCAACTATGAATCGATGTATGCATGCCCTTTGTTGGAGCGTTCACAGTTTGAGATATCGATATGAAATTTTATATAAATATTTTTAATATATTTACGTCCATGGGTTCCCATTTAAATTGAGCAAAATGAGTTAAGTGCCACGCCCTCAATCTGTAAAAATCTCTCATAGCCACAAAATTGAAATTTTATAAACTTATATATAAGTTAGGCATACATCGATGTACATATCCGTTATCCGCCCACCATTTACAAAAAACTGTTTTTTGTATAATATCTGATGTCGAAGTTGACACATATTACCTACACTGTTACAGTACGGAATCAGTTACTTGCCACGTCGCCCACTGTTTGTATACGGTGGTGGTACGATTTGGTCTAAGGCAATTGTAATATTATTGTATATGTATGTATAGTTTTTACAAATTATTAGTAGTAGGAATTATTTATTGAAAGTATTAAAAAACTTGACTTGATTATAACCCATTTGGTTTAATTAAAAATAAAATAATGATATAAATAAAAAAGAATAATATAACTTGTCGCTTTGGTTGTTCTGCTCCGACTGTTTTAGTTTCTTCTTGCTCTCTAATTCTCTCATCCCACATGTATGAATTTGAAGAAATATTCATTCCATCATTATCATTATATATATATAAGAATATTGGAGTAAATAATGTTTGGCAAACTTTTTTTCAGTTGGAGAGTTTTTTGACTGAGATTATTTGCAGTTACTTATAAAAACACAAAATAATCGAATTTTTATGATCTCCTTAAACCAGATGTGATTGCTGTGATTACGATTCGTCTGTCCTTTGTCACAACTTAGACTTGTCAATAATTTCCCCCGTATACATAAGGATTTACTTTATCATAAACCAGAAAAAAGTGAAACGCCCGAGCAGGGACTTGAACCCTGGACCCTTGGATTAAAAGTCCAATGCTCTACCGACTGAGCTACCCGGGCACTGAATACTCTTTTTTTGAAGTATTCATAAAAGCAAAACAATCATTAGTATATATTCTCTAAATTTAATAATCAATATCAACTTAAAACTTGCTATGTGTACGCAATTACTTAAGCTGCTTCGTTTTATAATCAAAGTTTAAAAAATGTCCCGTTTATATGGTAAAAAGTGTGTATTTATCACTTGAAACAATCTAAAATACATGCAATATATTAATTTAAATTTTAGCGTCCTCTAGAATTGAGTAGTTAAAGCAACGCGTTTGCTTTTTTTATCAAAGGGATTAAATGACAAAGATAGAAATTTATATTTGTACTGCGATGTTGTGAACGCAGGGTATAGTGCGTTTTTATGAGATACAGCATCTGAGCCGTACTTAGTATAAACGAGACACAATACGTATTATATTTTTAGGAGGGATATAATTTCGAATTATATTGACTACATATGTGCAGAGTACAGGAAATGCAAAAGAGCTTGATAGATAAGAAATATATTTTTTCCGTTTAAATCATTGGATTCAAGGCGATTAAAGATTTAGTATTTAGCTTAAAAAATTTCACAAAGTAAAATAATAAAATTTAACAGCAAGTAAATCAAGTAAGAAAATTAAATTTGGCTTGGGCCAAATCTTAAATAGATTTCATATGTACATGCAAAATGTGGGCGTGGCAAGTATATGATAATAGTGTATGCATTATGTGTCAGCTTACATGTTGAGTTTTACACTGAGTATGGTTTCTGTAAACTGTAGGCGTGTCCGTTATTCGACTATACCCATTTTTGGACTCATGGATGGGATATTTATATATATGCATATCAAATATAAACTTTATAGCCCAATTTTTGTGGCAGATAAATACAGTTTAGTCAATTGTGAGCGTGGCTCATAATCTATAGGATCTCTGACGCCTCATTCGAGGTGTTGCAAACGCAAAAACAAAAAATAGTATAAACATAAGATCACATAACATAACATAACATAGCATAGCATATCACAAAGGATAGTTTGTAAGAAAGGCCTATATTATATACTCGTATATATACTTGTTGATGTATTTTAATGAAATTTAGGCAAGGACGGTTATTATTGCAAATGGCCCTGATCGGTTCATTTTGAGGACGCTTCTCTAAATTTAAAACAAGAGTTCAGATAAGACGATTGTCTAGCTTCCTTAGTGTTGTTGTAGTTGTCCAAGTGTTTCAATTGAGACTCTTTTCATAAAGTCTGCTAAAAGTGTTTCCTTTTCTTTACGTTTCTCCATCGAGATAAATGTTTTCTGTTTTTTATATGTCTCTTCTCTATATGAGAGCATAAACATTCCACACATTCGCACAAACTTTGAGTGCTCTGTATTGTGTTTTAATATCTACAATCTAAAAGACACCATATATGACATAAAATAAGATTCTCGACTTGGTCTTTGTAGGGGTCAAATGTGCTGTTTTTCGTATGTCCTGCATGCGTGTTGACAATTTGTTCTGCATGTGAGAATATTCTTGGTTTTTCATAACCTTGGCGATGCTTATTACATCTGTTGTTCAAATTTATAACTTTTATGCGTTTATATATGTCTACGGGATTGTACACCCAACCGATCATATATTGTATATAAATGAGTGCGGGTGAAGGAATGTGTTCACTTGTGTAAGTACTTGTTGTTGAAATGTGCAGTTATGTACTAATCGCTTCTTTCCTGTACGTGTGTTTGTCTGTTGTTGGCTGTTTAAGTTTTTAAGTTATATGAAGTTTTAACTGGATTTTTATAGTGCTCTTACGTTAATTAAAATATTTTTTGCCAAGAATGTCATTTTCAAAATGTAAGGACGCCATCATAATAAAATTAAACAGACAATATGAAATAATCTTTGGCAAATGTATTAAATAACACTTGGATCTATTTTTACAAGGTCGGTAGGCGTGCGTTTTCGAAAACAATATTTAATTAATCATATTTTGAATTCTTCTTCTTCTACACAAAATTGAAAACTATAAAGATTTACAAATAATTATATGGTAGAATGAATTAAAATGTTGTAGACAGTTTCCGTGGTGTAGTGGTTATCACATCCGCCTAACACGCGGAAGGTCCCCGGTTCGAAACCGGGCGGAAACAGGGTCTAATTTTTTGTACAAACTTTTTTAAAATAATTTTTTATTAATTTGTTTCTATTGCTCTAGAAATTAAGTTTAGGGAACTTGTAAATATCAGGAGTATAGTAAAGTTGTGGTTCTACTATAGCGCTGATTAACTAACTATTATCAAGCACCGCTTACGGCGAATGGCATAATACGTTTGTGCCGATATTTGTAACTCTTAAAAAAGAAATGCCACATCCACCTTCATCATTCAGAATCACTTTAGCGATTTAACCTTGTCCGCCTGTTTGTCCAAATAATATATATAATATATAACAGGTTGGATTTTTTAAATATATTTTGGTGAAATTTAGTACAAGGACGTGTATTGGCCCAAACAGGAACTCCATTTTGAAGACTGAATTGAACCATTTTTAGAATCCCTCCTCATATGAAATCCTATAATAAAGAAAGTCTTTATGGCAAAAAATCGCAATTCCTAGTATATCCCATATAACCATATTACGCCAAGGGACTTACACGACAATGTCCCGACTTTACTGATACAACTTAAATTAACTTATTACATATAAAATGATTGGGTGTAATCGGGTGAGACGTTTTTACTTGTTAATTTTGAACTTTACGAAACAAGAAAGTGTCAGTTTTCTTTTTTATCTAAATATTTTTAATTGCATTCATTTCAACAGATGACTAACATCTGTAAAATGAACATGGACAAATAATTCTTTGCTTGGATTTTAATGGTAGTGCAGTGGCTTATGTCAAATCTTGCAAACGGAATGACTAACTAAGTACACTATGTGTATTATATGTAATAGGAAGAGTATAAATAATACAATAATCTCGTAACATTGTTATAAGTAAAAGTTTGTTTTGTGAGTAAATCGGTTGAAATTATTTGTAATTTAATCTACTTGTGATTAGTTTGCTGCACACAATGTTTATTATTATTTGGATGCATCGTTTTATTTCATTTTTTAAATGTTTGCAATGTTCATTAAAAGTTTTTATAAACGTATTCATTTCAATTACGAACTTTATGATAAGCGCGAAAAGTTGGTCATCAGTTTAACTGAAACCGAACTGTTGTGGGTGGCAAAGCATAACAAAATGAAAGAGTATTCAGCAAGGCATTTTCGCAACACATTCTTTATTTGGTGCAGTGATGTAAACCGGGGCAGAATTTCTACAGAACTATATAGCGTTTCCACTTTAGTATGCGCATTTTTTTTAACATGATTTGCAAAAATAAATTTTAGTTCAAAATGAAAATATTGGTGAAACTTTTGGAGTCGCTCGGGCTTTAAGATTTTTTTACTAAAGTAGGTACTCGATAGAAAATCCTTTGTAGCATAAGGTAATTGGGAAGAGGAATTTAAGTGAATCAATGAATAAGTTTGTGTGGATGTTTGTAATCCCTAAGCGCCAAATGCCACACCCATCTTTAATTGTATCTATCGATTCAGAATCAAAATCTAGATCGATTTAACCATGTCCGTCTGTGTGGCCATACAAATTTATGCTTAAGCTACAGATTGCACTTTTTGACATATTTCGATGAAATTTGATACAAGGACCTGTTTTGGCCGAAAGAGGAACTCTATTGAAAATGGACTCCTTTCCAAATAACGTTATATTATAATGGAAGTCTTTATGTTCCAAGAAATCGGAAGTCTTAATATTTATTGACAAAAATTGGTGAATAATAGTTAATTAACTTGGTAATGGACTGTGCCAAATGTGGAGACCCTATCGAACTATTTTTAGAACCCGTTTCCATATAATGATATTTTACGAAGTAACTTATCTGGCAATAGCTCGCGTTTACTGACATAACTAAACTAATTGTAGCATAATTTAAGGTAGGGTTTTAAATGAAATGGTCTGGCTTGACCGACTATTATATTTTTACTTATATGTTAAGGTGGGTTAGACCAGTTAACTAGTTGACTAAAATTTGTCAAAGAACACGTTCACACCACAACAAAAGCTACACAGATTACATACAAATTTTCTCAGTATCGCACAACTCAGTTGTCCTATAGAATTGTGAAGTTTACAGTGGACTCTTAAGCGTTGAATGCATCTTCACATCGATTGCCCTAAATAGAACCATATATATATATGTATATATGTAATATACATAAATCATCGGTTCTACATATTTATGTTGCCTGCGTTCTCAACATTGTCGCATGTATAGTGACATATTTTTAATCTTATTATACTTGTAGGTGTAGATTGTACAATCAAGTTAATTTACAACCTCAACTTTTATGGGTTATTAAATTCTTGAGTTAGATTTATTGGGAGCATAGCGTGCTTCAAGTGCCATAACATTTATTGTAAGTATTATCGTTATCGCAAGAGCTAAGTTGCGTTGTTCCATTATCCAGTTAAGTTGCAGTTAAACTGATAGTAAGTTAACCAAGTCAATTGAAATTTTATGATGAAACTAATTCAAATCAAAACTAAAAGAAATTTCTTAATCATCAAAACTCAGTCAATCCAGACATGTATGGCCGTGCGTCTTTCTGTTGTTGGCATTCTCACATTCGCACATTTGCTTTGATATTCTTAGCTTTTGGTGATTCTACTTTTTTACTTTTAGTAAGCCTCAAGGAAAGGTGACGTGAGTTATCTTGCGCTAGCATAAGGCCTAGGTAGTGTAGGTTAATATGTAATGCGACATGACCGAATACAACTTTTTCAATTGCTTTTAATTTAATTTAATGTATGGGCTCCAGTTATTTTTATATTCCACTTTATGTGTAAACTTGTAAGGAATGTAAATATTATTGTAAGTATAATAAAAAATGTTGTGGTAAACAAAGCTCTCGAATAAATTGAATGGAAAACATGCACATATAATAACTCATTATAATAGATGATGTAAAAAATATGTTTTATTTATGTCAAAGACGTTCTAAATATTTCAGCAATATAGATAGTGATTGTCACATATTTTTCATATATTCTACTTATACCCAGCACCCCAAGGTTGGGGTATACATAATTGCTTTGTTTTAAAAATTTGTAAAACCCCGATGGAAGCGTGAGGAATCCAACAAAGTATATATCAATCAAGATCCTTATTCTGAGTTGATCTAACCATATCTGTCACTGCATTTCTGTGTGGTATTAATTCTCTTGATTGCAAAAATAAAAAATAGTTATTGATTTCAAAATAGGCCACTCTCTTGGTAGTCCCTAAACGCTGGTTTGCAGTGAAATTGGGCAAAATCTGTCAAATGTTACATTCACAGTGTTTGAAAAGTTTTTAAAAAAATTTTTGGTAATAATTATAAGCAAACAAAAATAATTTTAAAAATTATTAAAAAAATATACACTTGTGTTTCCGCCCGGGCTCGAACCGGGGACCTTCCGCGTGTGAGGCGGACGTGATAACCACTACACTACGGAAACTTTAACTTCAAACTTGACAAATACTCGATACATTCAACTGTTTAGATCGTGTCTATTCATGAAATATTAAATAATTTCATGAATATAGTTCATAACTATAATAATATTAATAATAATAATAATGTCATACCAACCTCGTTTTTCATGGTAACATTTTTAACTGTCGGTGGGTTACCTCCAATCTAATGCGACGCATGAATTCAAATTCCAGGTGAAAAAACTTTTAAACCTTTTTCCTTAACTGGATTTGAACCCGTGTCCTACAGCGTGAAGAGTTTATTCAGCCAAAGCCTTGGCCCACTCACTTATACTTAAATGAAACTTATAACTATATACGTATTCAAAAAAGAAAGAACAGCTAAAAACAGAAAGGCCGTGAAAAACGAAAGTAGGTGGATCACCTTTTTCTAGTCATAAACTTAATGAGCTTTGAACTCGATGGAACCTTCCCGCATGTAATTAATAGAAAAACTAAAGAAAACTCTGTCTATGGTATTGATACATTAAAGTAAGTCCTACAACTTACTATATGTATATTCTTGATATGCATAAAAAGCTGTATGGAAATAGCCGATTAGTCTAACTATGTTTATTATCTATATGTCCAAATAGATCAATCTAGCTACAACGTCAGTAATTAAAGTGCTCACGGTTGAAAAAATTAAAGTAGTTAGGCTTAGTTTATTGACTCAGTTCCCCATTTCCCAAAATGGGCAAAATTGTAACGTAATTTGTTGAGCTATGTAGTGTATGGTATTAAATGATCCGGCTGGACTGACTATTAAGAAGGTTTTTTGTTAAGGAGGTGCGAATTCATGATTTGAATATAATGCTACCTTTTAGTGGATTTCTAATAAAAATGTCAAAAATGGATAATATTGGAATGGTTAGAGATGTACGTTTATATAGAAAATGTCATTCGCTCTCAATAAGATGTTAATTTTTCTCTTCTTTTGTGGAATGTCAAACAATAGTGAATGGAACAAAAGATCCTCTACTTTTAAGTTAATATAAAGGTTTTTAGGTCGAAAATGTGTCATTTATCACGAGTATATTATATACAATAAATTACACGATGATTACCACTATTTTGTGCTGTCTGTCTTGAAGAAATAATTCAATTTCTCAACAACTCTGTAAAAGTTATCGACCTAATCGAAGGAGTATTTTGTCATAATAGTTGAAAATAAAATTATTTGATTAATTGCATTTTTCAAGGTCCTAAATGGACAAATCCCTCGAGAACTAGTTTAACATGGTAATACGAAGACATTCTGTAGCTTTAAGAAGATGAATGAATGAATACCTTTGAGAAGTAGAACAAAATCTAAAGCTAAAGGCTTGCGTATTACTTTTGCAGACTCTTACATTACACCAAATCACAATGACGACATCAATATAAAATAAAATAAAAATTCGTTTTCATATTAGGTACATTGCCAAAAAGTTGTACAAACATCTACACCATATACTATGTAAGGATTTGTAGATGAATCACTTTTACTATGTAGAACGTAATATAGTTGGAAATGAGAGTGTGTGTGCTTGTTATAAATAAACGTACCGAAGTATCTTTTATACATTTGTGGATGAATGATTTTGATATATGAACATGTTGGTTGCAACGCAGTCATAAAATGGGAGGAATTTGTTTTCAAAAGGGTAAAATTAAACTAGGAAAAATTTTATACCATTTAGCGAAACGTAGAAGCAGAGCAAAACCGAAATCTTTGAGGTTCGCTAAAAGAAAACATTTAATACCCTACACCACTTCTTAAATTATGTAATTTTAGGCCAATTAACTATTCTTCACCAAGTTTTGTCAAAACATATTAAGAATTGTAAATTTTTGCGATATAAAAATTTCTGTTAGAAAAGTACCTTATATGGGGAGTGGTTCCAAAGATGGCACGGTTCGGTCCATTTTCAATAGAGTTCAATACGTGATCTTGTAACAAAATTCATCGAAATATCTTAAAAAATGCGACCTTAGAAATGTACACGGACAGACAGACGGGCATGGACAGATTTTGACTCTAACCAATCGGTATAATTAAAGATGTGTGTGGCATTTGCTGCTTACGAGTTCGCTACAAATTTAATATTCTCTACATAACAGTGTCGTATTGTGGACGTGTTCCTGGACCAATCTGTACCCCAGAATCATTCCATGCTGATATAAATGTATATTCTGAAGTTTTTTTTATAGTTATGAAAGCAATAACAAAATCAACAAATACCCACCACAAGTTGGGCGGTGCAGATGTAGAAAATTCCAAAATTTTCAAATTTAATGACTTAAGGAGATATATATATATAGTATATACACATCATAAAATAGTGTTTAAGTCATTATGAATATATGGAATTATATGGTTATACGTACATCCCACGGAAAAGGCGATTATACTCACGTGTGATAATGAGTGAGAAAAGCGCAAGCGCCTAATTGTGGTTCAGTTGAAAGCCATGTTGAGTGGAATGGATAACATTTTTAAGAGATTTTCGTCATCGCGTAAATTTACACATACATACACATATGCACATTCCTTGTATCTTTGCTTAACAATGATTTCTTCTTTTTTTTGTTTTTTTTTTTTGCAGAAATCTGCACTTGACTACTCTTCATATCATACACACTTGTGGGTATGTATAATCCTATGGTGCTATCTATTTTATTCGCATGGTTAAATAAGAGCATGTCTTCATATTTGCGATGATGTTAGTGTACTCTTGTATTTTCAGCTTATTTTATTAGCTGCGGCCCACACACCAACGAAGGGTGAAAAGAGAAAATTACAGTTTTCAACTAAACCAGATAGGAATTGTACTAAAGCTAAGAAGCGAAAGTGTTTCAAATCATTGTTGCCATTGTTATCGTATGCCTGTATGTGTGTGCACACATATATACATATATATATCTGTTGTCACAACGCTAAAATGAGAATCTTTCTTCCGGGCTATAAATACAATGGTTACTGAAGGACATTTGTTCACAACCGAATTGCGTTATGTTAGATAAGTACAACAACTCAGTTTGAGAACAGTTTTACAAAGAATTTAAAAAAAGAAAAAATTGTATATATTTTGTTTTAGAGATTTGTACAAATTTTCAAAAAATCCAACAAACAGTTCGTGATCGTTTATGGTGAAATATATATATTAATAAGAGAAGAACAATCGTTCCAACGGGCAAGTGTAAGTGATTAGGAACAAGGAACATTATGAATATATGTGTATGCGTTTTTATTACAACAACAAAAATACATGTAATAATTCATTAAAACTAAATTTGAATTGAGCCAAATCTTAAAGACGCTTCACATCTACAGACAAATGGTGGGTGTGTCAGCTGTAACGATTCAGCCCTCTAATAATGTACGCATTACGTATCAACTTGCAAATCAAATTTTAAGTTGAGTATGGTTTTTTGTAAATTGTGAGCGTATCCACGCCCCTTTTGGCATACTGATGTATAAGATAGTAATAATATGTGTACCAAATTTCCAACTTTATAGCTAAATTTTTAGGGGTAGATAGACTTGACACTTGTCTGTACAACATTTCAATTCAATATCCTAAAATGTACGATCATGAGAAGGTTAACCATCGCAGGTACACAGGGACATACATGTCTAGATCGACTCAGTTTTTACACTCTTTAGAGTCCCTGGATGTTGCAAACGGAACTACAAACTCAACTTATTCCCATAATGTGGAGGGTATAAAATTATACCATTCGATTCAGAATTAAAATATTAATCATTGAATATAACATTGTTTGTCTGTCTGTCCATGTAAAATTGTTCTTAAGCTACTGGTCGCATTTTTTGAGATATTTTTATGAAATTCGGTGCAAAGATATATCTTGGCTCTGAAAGAAACCCTATTATTAAATTAACCGAATCAGACCATTTTCAGAAACCCTCTCCACATACGCTCCTATTATAATGAAAGTTTTTTATGACAAAAAATCGAATTTTTTGATATATTTTGACAAAATTTGATGAAGAATGTGTGCTGTTGACAAGATTGAGTAATAATTCACTCTTTTTTCAATGATATTTTATAACAGCAAAGTATTGTCAATTGAATTACTGAAACTATGAATTATTATTCCATTGAAAGGTTGAACATAAACATATACATCACAAGACTGCGGTCTCCTAATTGAATTGATTTAAAATTAAGAAGAAAATACTTAACGATAAGAGAAAACGCAACTACAATAAGACTCCAATTAGCGAAAGGGGAGAGAGGCACTTACAATACCGATACAATACTATAAACTTATTAACATTCAAGCGGAAATAATAAAAATGCATTTTACCAGCAAGAAGATTAACAAAAGTAATGTCAGCAAATCTCCTACAGTTGCATTGAGCAGTAGGAATGGCACTTTATCTTCAGCCTCAACATTACCATCGTCATCATTATCGTTAGCGTCATCAAAAAGGGCAGGCGTTTTTTGTGCCAAAAAATTTAGTGGGGCAAATGTTAGGCTTTGCTGGTTGTTGATGCTGCTTTTGATATTTTTGGCTCATCACCAAAACTGCGAATGTCGTTATTTGCCGACAAGGTCACATGGCGATGATTTGGATAAATTGCGTGAGCTGATGCTGCAGGTGAGTGCTATAACTCTATTAAAGCAAGAAATACGACCATTTAGGAGAAAACTGTATGCGGCTTTGGCTGAAAAAGAAACACGTTTATAATTTAATGGCTTTGTGAAAGTATACGACGTTTATTAATTATTGCACTTGCTTCTTTGAAAGGTTTATGGATGTTTGAAAAAAAAAACCTCGTGCAAGTTATTAAAAGTTCAGTCGAGGACTCCATGTAATATTATTTTATAGCCATAAGTGGGATGGTTTCGATATTATGGTGACACCATATGAATTCAATTCAATTTCCGATCCAATCCAATCCAATTGCTTATAAAAGTCAATTACTTTTTATTATTTGAATGTTTGCCCTGTTTTATCGACTCATAAAATATTTGCAAATCATCTCCAAGTTGAACTTTGCACCAAGGAAAATTTTTATATCCTACACTTACATCCTACACCACTTGTAGTGAAGGGTATATTAAGTTTGTTTGTAACTTCTAAACAGCAATTGCCACATCTACATTCAATTATACTGACTAAAATATGAATCGATTCAACCATGTCTGTTGAGTTATTTCAATGAAATTTAGAATAAGGACTTGTGTTAGTTAAGAAAGGAACCTTATTGAAAGCTAATCGGACCATTTTTAGAACCCCTCTCCATATAATGGTCTATTAACATGGAAGTCTTTATATGACAAAAAATCGTAATTATTAACATTTTTGACAAAATTTTGTTAAAAAGAGTTAATTGGCTTAATATTTACTTAAGCTAAATTTGTATCTGATCGGACCATTTTTAGAACCCCTATAATGATACTTCACATAGTGACTTATCTGGCAATGCCTCGCTCTTGCTGATACAACTAAACTAATTAAATATTAGTGCTGTAGGGTATTAAATAGCCGGTGCGACCGGATTTTTCACTTGTTTTTTGAATTATGATCGTGCTTGTTGTGGGCGTGCCTGTAAAGAGATGGGGTTTGTTTTAAATAGCAACCTAAAGACATTATGTCTCCTTCAGGGTATCGCAAATGGAATGACAAACTGAGTACACCACCCGTCTTATATGAAGGGATTAAAAAGAAATGAAACTAATAGTATAATTTTTTAAGTGGAATGTCTCTGAGTGCTACTACCACTACCATCACCACTTGGATGACGAAATAAATTTATATAATTTACAATGCGGATAAGTCAATAAAAATTCCTTGAATATTGTAAAAACCTTGTTTATTGGTACAATATTTCAATAACATCACAAGTGAGAAGAAATATAAGGTTTCGCTTATTAAATAACCGGTTAAAGGTTTTCATTGAGAATTCAAAGTATTTATGAATATACGAATGTGTATGTATGTGCATTTCAATGTTAACTATACCAATGTAGTAAATTTCATAATAATAAGCCATACGTATGTATGCAATGTATGAAAATTAAACGCCAACTTTCATAAAAATATCTCAAACGAATATGAAAACTAAATTTGGCTTAAATACCCCCCACATCCATAACAGTGGGATTGGCAAATATATATATATATATATATTGCGCCCTTTAATAGTGCATTATGTATCCGCTTGGAAGCCTAGTTTTACGTTTTACAAAAAACCATAATCAAGTCTGTTATCCGACCATGCCCATTTTTGGCACATCAGTGGACGGTACTTATACGCATACCATATTTTAAGATCATAGGTCAACTTTTGTGGCAAATAAACAAATTTTTGTCGATTGTGGGCGTGGCTCTTGACCGATTTTGCTTATTTCAAATATAAATCCGCGTGCAAAAACTAAAAGTGTCTGTACAAAATTTCAGCTCAATATCTTAAAATTTACGTTCGTGAGAATGCGAACAAGAGACGCACACACGGACATACATGTTGTTACAAACAAAAGAACAAACTTAGTACACCCACACCACTAAGATGGAGGGTATAAAAATGCGAACAGTAGCTTAAGCACATATTTGCATGGACAGTCAGGTGGACACGGTTAAATCGATTCGTAATGTGATTTTGAATCGATTGGTATAATTAAAGATTGGTGTGGCATTTGCCGCTTAGAAGTTACAAACATTCGCACAAATTTGGCTTGGGCTAAATCTTAAATATCTTCCACGTTTATATAAAATGCTTTTTTTATTATCCAAATTTTTCTAATAACTTTATTATGTTTGTATTTTTGTTGTTATTCCCACTTAGTACGCGGTGTGTGAACGCCGACAGACAATTGTATTGTTGAAAAATACGAGTGTGTTACTTAACTCACCATCCCGTCTGAAACATATTAACATAATCATTATTGCTAAATTTGTGAACTACATAGTGCGAATTAGTGGATGTATGTGTTGCGGTGGTAGTATGTGTGTAAGATTGAACGTAATGTTTATTAAGCAAGTGAGTGTGTGTGTGTGTGTGTGCAATGCACTTATATATGATTGATGTGTTTGTTAATTAAGTAGCATCTTGTGTTGCAATCTCCATCAAATGTAAATTATAATGAAAACTTGTAATGTGTTCAAGCTTCTTAAGTACAATATATTGTGAGCATGTATTGTATTTAAAAGCTACACCAAACCCGAGATATAAATTTTTTTTAAATATTTACACTAATCTATTGCAGCATTTCTCTCGTGTTCATAACTCTTGATTTGTGTTGTAAAACACAATTGTACAACAACATATTACAAGATATTATTTGTAATATTTTTAGATTCTAGAATCGAGCAACGACGATGCCCAGAGTCGTAGCGTTGAACCGAATCGCAACAGTATGCTTCATCGCGACAATTGGTTAAATGCTGTAAATTCTCTTAATAATATGGATGCTGTCTCCCGAATATATAGCGGTCCAGTTCGGCCCTTTTATAATAATGGTCGCTATTATTAAATGTATCACGAACCAGAGCAACGGCAGCCTTCAGCAAAGTCAACTTGTATCTGAATTGAAGTACTCCATAAACTGAATGGAATTATTTATCTGTATTTACCTTTATATATGTTTGCATGTATATGTATTGAACGTTTGTGTATAGACGGTGCATCAATGAATTTATTTAACGAAAATTTGAATAAATATTTAAAGGATCACATTTCAGTGCTATGCAAAGTTAAGACAGTTATTCGCATTTTTACCAAGTAGAAAACGTGATTGCAAATTAATTGTTGGCATCGAATTAATTCCTTAAAATGCGTATTATTTTTAAAATACATAATTTACAACATTTTACAATTTTTTAATCGACAAGAGTAGAGACCAGTGCCAGTGTATTGTCATTAACTCACTACATTGGGGTCGATGTACTAAATTTATCATTCCGCTCCGCGTATACATTAGCAAGTATATATGTGAGTTCTTGATCAGCATCAAAGGCTGAGATGATTTAACAAAGAGAGTGTGTCCGTGTGTCCGTGGTTGAAACGTTTGTTAAATAAACTAAAAACCTTTACAGGAAGAAAGGTTGTAAAAGCAGTTCAATCTATATCAAAATTAGAGCATATAATTTTTAGGCTATGTAAAAAACCTCCATTAATTTTATGAAAAAATTTTTCAAGTTCCAATTTTTTGTCACATCATGGATCATTTTGGTAGAAAACGTTATATGGAGAGAGATTTGGTATAATCAATTATTAAACTAATTAACTATTCTTCACCAATTTTATACAAAAAAATTCAGACTTTCATTATATCAAAACCTTATATGGGGACGGGTTGCAAAAATTGGTAAATTAGGTTTATTTTCAAAAGAGGTCCCCTTTGGGTCAATGAAAGTTTCTGCATCAAATTTAAATGAAATTTCTTAAAAAGTAACCTGCAGTTTTTGCACATATTTACGTGGACAGACAGATGGACAGAAAAGGATTCTTAATCCATACAAACATGCCCATAAATTTAATATACCTTTTTGCGGTGGTAAAGATTAAAAAAGGGGCTGCAGGCATATAAATATAAATGTGAAGCATACCCAAGATTTGGTTTATGTAGCCTTTTTAGTCATTTTAACGTAAAATATACATAACATTACTTAGGGATGGAATTTAACATGTGCATACCTTGAGAGCACTTCGACATAATTGAATCACGAACAGCTTTAATGTAATTTCTTATACAAGAAGAAAAACATTTAAAATTTTTGTTTTTGATAATTTTCTTTAATAATATTGAGGGCGTTGCTATGAAACGAACTAATCAAATTGATTCATGCAACGTTTCATTATAATTGATTGCAAAATTTTATATAGGAAGAAATCTTTAAAATGCATTTATGAAAATGCATAAGTTTTGAAGTTGTCGTTATATTAACGCCAAAAATACTCGGATCTAATAATATTGTGCGTAGAGGAAAGCATAAAGAATGGTGTTAAGTAAATTTATGTAACTGCTTACTTATAAATATTTAGTAAACAGCATCATCATTACATCGTGGCCAGTTCTTCATCACTTGAAAAATATTTATTTTAACACCGAAATCCTGTTTGCTTTCAATTAATTTACCTGTTGAAACACATAACACTAACATGTTTCTTTCACTTAATTTGGGCGAAGAGAATGAACAAGTGTTTGATTACTTCATTGCGTGCATATACAAGCACTCACAACCACATGCAGTGTTTCAACTTTAGTGCAGCTCATCACTAACAGCTTAGCTGACTTTGCAAATTTAACCAGATTTCGGCATAATCACAAATGCCCCTAATAATAAATACAAAATGATTTTGCGAGCATCGATTATATGGAAAAGTAGAGGAGATGTTTGCTAGATAATAGTTATATAATCGCATGGGAATGTTTGGCTGTTGCTCTCTGCTCGGAATGCTGTATTTACCGACCAGTTGGCTGGATTAAGTCAAAATACATCTGTGCATTACTCAATTGAAGTTTTATCAAATAAAGTGTTCGTTGTCGAAGAAGCAGTAGAAGAAGAAGAAATTTATTTGGAAGAGGCCGTTTACGAGCATACATTTTGGTGTCGTAATGTGTTACACGTAATTGCATGCATTAATTTACTTCGGGGTGTGCACCTAATTTTCTGTTTCAATAAAAGTTTTCACTTGACCACCTTGGTAGCTTATTATTGTATTAATACCTATTAATTTAAAGTTTATATGTTGGTGCAAGATGTCACTTGTTTCCTTATTCAAATACACACAGGTTACTAAGGGGTTAAGGAGACCATTCCAACATACGGCTTTGTCGCTTAAATGATTATGCAATAAAAATAAAGAGAATAAGTATGAAAACTAAATTTGTCTTAGACCAAATCTTAAATATATTCCATATCCATATACAAAACGGTGGGCGTGACAAACATATGATTATGTAATAGTGTACGTTTTACATCTCACCTTGCAAGTTGAGTTGTGCGCTGAGTATGGTTGTAATTATAGGCGTGTGCAATTTTGCAAAATAAAGACATTAAGGGATGTCATAATTATGGATATGCGTACTAAATTGAAAGTTCGTAGGACAATTTTTGTGGCAGATATATAGATTTTTGTCGATTGTGGGCATTCTTAATCGATTTTGTCCATATTCTGTAGAGGATATCGGTCAACTTTTAAATCGTCTCCTTTATATGCAAAAAGTGGGCGTGTCTACAGGCCACTATTGTGTTATTTTTTGACTCCGTAAAACTTTGTTTTTATAATTAGACCTCGCCCACTTCGATCACAAAAATTAATGGGATAAGTATAAATATGTGTCAAATTTCATCATTTTCTTTTATATCAATCTGTCAATAGTTATAATACTTCTGATAAATCTCTAACATATGTCAGATAGACATACTGAAAGACGGATCGTATGCATTTGTAAGCATTTTGTTAATCTTCTTACCAAGTATTACGAACTTATCTATAAAGTACGTGTGTTGTACAGTCAGCCTCAACAGGGTGAGGATTGCAATAAAATTCAACAAGATTTCAGTAAACAGTAGCAGGTGGTGATGTTTATTGTTTGTTGGTGCAGTTGATGTTGATATCGTGAAGTTGATATTATTAATGAATACAGCTCGAACTCAGTCTGTTTACATTCATAAAATATTGAATTAATACGGTTTCGATTTGTTTGTAGGCTCCTGTATATGTGAATCGGCCAGCATACAGACTAATGTTGTATCTTAGGTGCAAAAATAACACCGACTGACAGTGCAAACAATAAATAAAAGGAAATGTCTGGCATTCCACATCACCATCACCATCACCAGTGAGTGAGTGATAGTAATCAACGTAATAATTGAGAATATCCTTGTGGTTTAATTTTTTGTTTTTGTTGTTGCTGTTTGTTTTTGTTTTAACGTTCCACTCGCACTCTCCATTTCAGCTGTGCGGTAACAGTTTACTAAACTGTTCGATTGATTTGCAACGGCGAAAATATATCCAATCTACTTAAAATTATTTTGGATGAAATACTAAAGATTTTTCTTATTTATGGATTTATTTTTAAATTATTATCTAAAAATGTGTTTTCTTTAACTTAAAAAAACAGCGAAAGCTTATTCAAATTGTTGTAAATCGCTAGCTCAACAAATAGAGGATGCCACTGCTTGACGTGTACACTCCAAAACTGCAAAGTCCCGGTTTTCCATAAACCTCATGAGTGAGATACCCATGCAAGGTGTAGGGTGTAAAAGAGTTGGGAAAAAATAAAATCACCTTTTCCGCTTATTATAGGATGAATACACATCGATTAAAGCAGAAGAAAGCTTTGGTATAGAGTGCAGTTTTGAGATGATCATAAATGAAGTTTATGATGTTCATTAGCATTCATCATTAAGTGGAGTGGCATTGGGTCAGTTGTTCGTATGCAGCTGAAGCACCAAGCACAGCAGCGATAGACTGAATAACCTGATCTGATATACATCTTTTGTTGGTTTGCGTCAAATTTCATATGAATGTGGTGAGGCAGGTCATATATGTATGTATGTCAGTCCATGTGTATCATACATAAATATACGTAATTGCAGATGACTTGATTTCGTTTTGCATCGTTTCGCTTTCCATCCACAACCACTAATGCGTTTTGTCGAAACGATGAAGCCAGCAGCGGTCGAATAAGAAAAGTTAATAAACAAAACAAAATTAAACTATTGCATAATTCTTCAGTTTATATTGTTTTTATACCCCCTACATAAGATGCGCGATATACTAAGTTTGTCATCCCATTTGCAACACGTAGAAGAAGGCGTCAGAGACTCTCAAAAAATATATATTTTGGTTCAGCATTAAAAAAAAATCGATCAAGTGCCACGCCCACAATTGGAAAAAATTTATTTATCTAATACAAAAATTGAGCTATTAAGTTGAAATTTGGCATAAATATCTGTAATTATCCTATTCATCCAGGTGCCAAAATTAGCGAAATGGGATAACAGACACGTCTACAATTTACAAAAAAACGTATAACTCGACTTGCAAGATGATACGTAATACATACCCTATAACACGGCGTAATCATATACCAACCACGCCCACCCTTTGTATATAAATGTGGAGGGTATTAAAAATTTCAAATTTAGTATTTTTACTAATTTTTTTTTGTATATTTTCTGTTAGCCCCTTGTCTGCGTCGCTTCCTTACTACACTTTAAACAGTTGTAATAAATGCAGAGTTTTAAATATCCCACCATTGCTTGACTACCTGGATACATTCACCTGTGGCTATAGATGGTATATTGTGTAGATGATATATTGTTCGTTTCGCTGTTTGAAAAAAGTTTCCGTTTCTCTTTCTAATTAAATATTATTACCAGAGGTACTCTATTTAGTATGTATGGTACAACAATTATTATTATTTTTAAATTTGAAAAGAAAAAGCAACAAAGTTTTCTTATGATAGCATCTGAAAATTAACTGTTTTCTGAAGTTTGGCTAAGTGCAGGAACACACCGTTCATCTTATTATCGTTACAGGTGCATAGCGTACTTTCATTATACCTTCCGCATCATAGTATCGGTATATCAATTTGGTTGCTGCAGTTGCAACTACCAGTAGGAGGCATAAAATAAACCTATAAAATAAATTTATTCTTAATCTTTAAGTGGATCATCAATGACTGTTAACAGGCGCTATTATGGGCTAAGTAAGCAGTTCAACAGCAAAGCCATCACTCGTGCGATAAAACTTACACTCTATATGAAAGGTTTTTGGGGTCCTGTACGCGTTGGCGATGAATTCCGAATCAGAAAAAATCTTGAGCTGTATGAGCTTTACGCCGATATTGACATTGTCCGTCGCATAAAGATTCAACGTTTGCGATGGCTGGGTCATCTCGGCCGTATGGATGAAAGTGCTCCAGCTAGGACGGTGTTCGAAAGGAAACTCGATGAACGTCGCACAAGAGGCAGGCTGAAACTACGGTAGAGGTATCAAGTGTTTGATGCCCTGTAAACACTTGGTGTACAACCTGAAGAAGACGCGCTCAAGACCGAAGCGCGTGGCGTTCTTTTTTGCAACAGGCCAAAGACCTACATAGGTTTTATAACCTATGTAGGTTTTTGGCCTGTCATGATGATGATGAACTATTATTATTCCATAAAGTTTGTCAAAAAATATTGCATTAAAAATTGTCCGATTTGGTCTACTTTCAATAGCGTTTCTTTCTGAGCCAAGACATGTCTTTGAGCCAAATTTCATTGAAATATCCCAAAAACCGATAGCTTGCGCACAAATTTACATGAACAGACAGACAGACGTGGTTAAATCTATTCAAATTTTGATTCTGTTTTAGTTTGTTTGGAAGATTCGGGTCAAGTTACCCTTCACTGAACTCTTAAACTATTGAATTTTTATCCTTCAGTTAACGTTATGATTAGAAACAAATCGAACATTGTGTGAACAGTCATAAACATTTTACGTTTTTCTCTCCTTTTGTTTATAATGGTTTAAGACAGTTTTCGTATTTTGCTTCAAAACTTTTAAACAACATTCAAGCCGGTGCTGTGAAGTCTACAGTGCTTTTTTCCCTACCAGTGAAATTGTTTTTGAATTCTTTTTTAAAATTTTTTTTTTACATTTTTCATGTAAGTGGTTCCACGTTCGCGCTGTTAATGTCTGGACACATTTCAAATGTTGCGTAAATATCGTGTTTGTCACATTTTTCATTTTTTTATTTGGATTTGTTTTTAGGAAGTTTGACTGCGTTCACCTACAACTGATGTATTGCGCGCATTTCGGACTTGAACAAGATCATTTCATATCAATTGGATAGCGCGATGTGTTCGACGTTGCATCATTTTACGGGACCAGTGGTGGGATTCAGTGGCGAATGTAAATCTCTTTTTTATACATATTACAACAACAAAAAATAATTGGCAACATTTGCTTCATCTTGGTCACTCATAAGCTGCGACATTAAAATATATTTATTTACTTTTTATTAATACAAACACACAAACATACGCGTGCATGTTGGACGTGTAATATATTGCTTAATGTTTTGCAGTAATATTGGCAGTTAGAGTTAATCTGTTGCCGCTCAGCGGTAATCGCTGTGGTGCATCTTTGTCATATACACAAACAGGCATACATGTAACTAAGTAAAGTGTTTGTTGTTTCTGCCAATTAAGCCCGTTACGGGCTCTTTTGTGCAATTTAACAGAATTCCACACATGTGTTCAACTATAATGCAAATCTTTTCAAATGCTTTATATTCGCACGCAGACTTTTGACATTTGAAGTTTCTCACAGAAGCCACACGTATGTGTGAGACAAAGAAAACATTATAATTATCACAAACAAACATGCCTTGTGGTCCACTTGTTACCATTATTTGCTTTAGTCACAAATCTTTTTTCAAGGATGTTCAATTGCTCATTATCATCAAATCGTTTGTAGGTCTGCTTTTATAAGAAGGCGGCAAAGGCCTCGATTTTCTGAGCATCAAAGTTAACCAACTAATGACGGAGCTTTGGAAGTTCTTGGAATCTTTATACGGCTTAATATTTATACCAAAATCGGCATAAACCTGGTATTAGAAGTTATTACCAATATAGAGAGTAGACTTTACAGAATATATTTCAAGGTATTATTTATGTCGAAGGGCGTATTCTTTATTTATTCTTTATTCTATTAGTTATAAAAACCAATTTTCAACTAATATAAGTTATATAAATAAGAGATATAAAAAAAAAACAAAATAAAAATTAGATAAATAAATAAACACCAGCAGCAGCACCAGCAGCAACAAAAAAAAAAAAAAACAACAACAACAACAACAACAGTAACCTCTGGAACAACTTAGAGTTAAAAAAACACGATAAAATCAATTAAAAACAAATATATAAAAAATAATGATTTCAAAAGGGAATAATAAAGAATTTACAAAAAAGAAAGAGAAAAAAGACATGATTAAGCCTACAACTAAAAATTAACGCTTAATGAAACAAAAGGACATTACAAAATCAATTTATATATAAAAATAAAAGTAATATATGTTAAATAAGTAAAAGTAAAAGGTTTTAAAAAAATATGAAAAAAGAATATATATATAGAATAAAAATAACACACTATTGGTTAAGGACCAACGAATCTAATAGTTTGGTATATTATGTAAGCAATTTCTTACTCTTCTGACGGATCAAATACAACAATGAGAAAATTTCTTTGGACTGACTCCAATAAATCAATCTGACATCTATAACTAGGTGTCCAGACAACCGATGCATATTCCAAAACTGGTCTCACTAAAGCAGTGTAAAGCCTATAAGGAGCCCATAAGGATCCGTAGGATTCCTTAGACCACCTTTTTACGAACCCCAATAACGACTTAGCCTTATTCACAGAGGTTTCAAAATGTAAATTGAACTTAAGTCTTGTATCAAGTAGAACAGTGTGGAGGCTATTTAAGGTTCAGCCTGAACCAAATTTAGTTTCTTTACTTATTTATGAATGTACCCATTTAATTTGAACATTTAAAGCTTAGAAATAAATTCCAAGTGGATTTTTTCTATGCTTTCCTATAAAAAAGTTAAATAAAGTCAAAGTTAATTTTATTCAGAATTTTATACAGAAAGCGATGGATGAGTGGATAGACGTTTACCACTTCAGACACTAACGTATAAAACTATGGAGGCAATGAATGATTGGCATCCCACAATGCAGTTACTTTTGAAAAACTCGATCAGTTTTAATATCCATTAGCGGTACGTAAGCAGTCAATTAGTAACGCATAATATTCCATTTGCAGAATATAATAAACGATATGAATTGATGGAAACTCATTCAATTTGGGTTAATTTGAAGGTTAAGTTGGCAAAAGGCAAACAATCTCTCAATTGGGAAATACATGAGAGATTGAGAAAAACTAATGCATTTATTGCACTAAATGTAGGCCTTCTGGTCTACTTGACATTAAGATTAACTCAAATAACTCGCAGCTGTCTTAAATGGAAATCAACTGCCGCTACCAAGCAAAACATTTGATCAACAATTGTTTTGGAATCAATGCAAATGTAAATCAATGTAAAACAGTGGTCTGGGAAAAATCCGTTTACTAAAAAAAAAAAAAAAAAAAAAATACCAACAACAACATAAATAAATAAATGAATTAAGATCACCTTGAACATCATAATGATGTACAAGTCCAAACATACATTTATATGTAGTTATAGATATAGAGAGAAAGGTAGGGAGAGCGAGAGAGAGAGAGGGAAAAAGATAGTGAGCGAGAGAGATTCGTGCTGTAATGTCAGTTGGAAGATAGGTGGGGATGCATATTACTTGATGAAAGCGAAAGTGTACATCAATCACACACACATACTTGGGCTTCATTTAAACTGCAAAACTGCAGCTGTTGATAGTGTGTTGGTGTGAAGTGAGAGGCACATAAGCAGAAAAAAAGTGTTGCAAAGTGCAGCAGGTAAATATAGCCGACCAATTTATAGGCTGTGACAAACAACAACAACAACAACAATAACAAAAACGACGAAATTTGCTGTACCCACAGCCAATGTACAATAATTGTTTTGCCAGAAATTAAATTCAGCAAATTCTTTGTCATTGTTTTTGCTCTCCATGGTGCAGTCTAGCGTTATGTTGTTGTGACTTCTTCTTCAGTTGCTGCTACCATTACTGCTACTCTACTACCACCAGTGCCTCAGCTAGACACTCACACTAACACACACATACACTCCATCTGTTGTTGTATGTCGTTTACCTTATTGTTGTTATTTTTTTTTTTTTTTGAGGACTTTTGAAGAGTGTTTTTAGCAATAATTGGCGCAACTATAAAAGATACGAAGAAGCTCACCAACAATCACAGACCAAACGCGAGTGTTCAACAGTACTCACCTCAATTTAACTTCAATTAATTTTGTATCAAATCTATACAAACGAACGTCTCTGTATTAGTAGCTGTGCATAAAAAAAATTCAGTTCGATTTTTTTCAATATTTAATAAAGTACAATTTATATCCTTAAGTGAAAATATAAGACAACACAATTGTTTTTAGGCTACTTACACAGAAAAATATAATAATATAAAATAAAATAAAATAAAATAAAAAAGAGGAGTGATTATTAAAAATGAAGTCTTTTGACGCGGTATGTGTATGAGTGTGTTAATTTAATTAGGAGAGATCGTGCGTGTGTGTGTGTTTGTGTGTGTATGCTGCAAAATAAAATTTGATTTATTTGTTATTCTTCTTGTCACATCTTGTGTAGATATTCGTGGTATTGGTAGTGGTAGGCGTAGCAACAGCTCGCCCCGAGCCACCTTCCAACAGTTATGCAGCTCCACCTTCCATCAGCTATTCAGTACCCAGCATACCCAGCATACCCAGCATTAGTTACGGTGCACCTCAACCAGTGTACGGTGCCCCTGTACAGCCGCCCGTAATACACAAACATGTTTATGTGCATGTGCCTCCACCGGAACCTGAATACTTGCCGCCTAGGTAAGAAACTGTCACGTCCAAAAGGATGTTTGTTTTTTTATTCATTAAAGTTGCGTAAATTGGAGTATTCACTTGACCACTTGCACACCTACACACATCTTACGCACGCAATAGTGAAGGGATCGTAAATAATGTTTTTTAGGCATTTCCATTTACAGTCGACATATTATCACTTCCTCTCCAATCCAATAACAAGTTTATTCACCACAAAAAAAAATTTCATTGCATTATAGTATTGTACCCAAAAGTGTGTGATCGATTGTCATGCACGCTATCCGTGCTAAAACCTCTTCAATGTCAAAATGTTTAAATGATAATAAGTTGTAAAGTTAAGAAGAGGCCACGATTGATTCCTAGACATGTACCGCAGTCAGTTGTAATTATTCCATACAGTTAGCGATGTTTAGATTGGAATTTAACTCAATTGTAAGATTTGTAACTTCACTTGCGTTTTTTGTTAGTGCGTGAAGCGTATAAAAATTTTTATTTAGGAAAATTTAATCAACAATGGATGGGCACTTCAAAATGTTTGCGTTAAATAAAAAATGTGTGGACACACACGGGAGAGGGTAAGAAACTGAACATAATAAATGGAAGGATAGTTTTTGACAGTTTTTCCCAAAAAGTAGATTTTATTGATTTCCATGTAAAACACTGCAGTAAAAGATTGACAGAGAAAGAGATTGACGTCAATGCAAAACGTTGCATTTTTTTCTTTAATCGAAATTGGAGCACGAGGCTTTTCAATATTTTCACCTTAATCATTTTTTTCTACGCGATGAACTCTTTTATTTGATACTCATGTCAAGGGGTCATAAAACAAGTGAAAATATCATAGTCGGTCAAGGTCGACCATTTAATACCCTAACCAACTTAGTTTTTTAAATTATTCTACAATTACAAGAGTTTAGTTGCCTGAGGAAACGGGAGGTATTGCCATATCAATTACTTTGTGATATTTTATGGAAAGGTTCTAAAAAGAGTCCGATTCGGTGCGTTTTCAATAGAGTTCCTCTTTAGGCCAATATATGCTTTTGTGCGGAAATACTTTAAATTTAATGAAATAATCTCAAAGATAACTGTTGTTTACGCAAAAATTTATAGGGACATACAGCCAGACAGACGGACATGGTTAAATCGATTCAGACTTTGCTTCTGAATGGTTCAGTATAATTGACGATGAGTGTGGCATTTGCCCTTTAGGAGTTACAAACATCCGCATAAACTTAATATACCTCTTGCCACAAGTGATGTAGGGTATAACCAATGATCCCCAATTTTAAGTCACTCGCCACATTCAATTTGAACCGACAACACTTAAGTTTTAGCATTTTACTTATAATTTCATTTGACACTCTCATCAAATTTTTCCGTATTCTTCCGTGCATTATCTCGAAAATGATTACGAAAGATTATTGAATTTAATCACTTGGGCTAGGGTATGTGGAAGTCAGATTTCGCCACTTCTGATGTCTTTTAGTTTTTCCGTTTGATGAAATGCTTGGCAAATGTAGTATACCTTCTGCATTTGGGACGTTATATTTGCGGCTACAGTCAAAAAACAAACTTTATATGTATAATCGATGTTTACCGCACTAATTGATTACTAATCATCATGAAAGCAGTTGAAAGCACTTTGCAAATAATTCACTATATCAACAAGTGAAAAAACTACATTTGGTTGAAGGCAAATCTTAAATACCCACCATCAATGAACGACAACTTCCCCAGAAGTATGATAATATAATATATCTTCTAGGCTTATAAGGACTACGGAAACTTTACTTAAAAAGTTGCTACTTTTTCAGTTCTTGTTGCATTGTGGGCGTGTCGCTTGACTGATTTTGCCGAATTTCAAAACTATAAGTACATTTTACAAAGTTTGGAGTCGATACCTCAATTGTTGCAACCAGCAGAGTGATTACCGCAGAACTCACACACACACACCAGACAGACAGACAGATATGGTTAGGTCGACTCAGTATTTCATGCTGATTTAAAACGTACAAAGTTTGTGGCGTCTACGGCGCTTTCTTTCGGGCATTGCATATGACGTTGAATTTAAAAAAATTAACAATTTAATGATCATAGCAAAAGCTTTTAGTTTTTATACGTTTGTTGCTGTTTTAATACCCTATATCATCACATTGGGTAGAAGGGTATCTTAAATTAATACTAATATTTGCAACTCCTAAATGGAAAATGCCACACGCACCTTCAAGTATACTGATCGATGTGAATCGATTTAACCATGTCCGTCTGTCCGTATAAATTTGTGCTCAAGCTAGAGGCCACATTTTTAAAGATATTTCGATACCATTTGGTACAAGGACATGTATTGGCCTATAGAGGAAAATAGACTGAATCGGATCACTTTTAGAACCACTTTTGTGGGGTATTAAATGGTCGGGCTTAACCAACAATAACATTTTTACTAGTTTTATTTGCTTTACTTGTTATACCTTCCACCTTAGTGAGGAGAGTATACTAAGTTTGTTCTTCCGTTTGAAACACCCAGAAGGAGGCGTCAAAGACCCTTTAGAGTATATATATTCTTGATCAGTATCAAAAACTGAAATAATCTAGATATGTATGTCCGTGTGTTCGTCTAATGTTGGCATTCTCACGAACGTAAATTTTGAGACATTGAGCTAAAATTTTGTACAGACACTTTTACTTTTTGCACGCAGATCGATATTTAAACTGGAGAAAAATCGGTCCAAAATAAAAATCAACTTATCTGCCACAACATTTTATATGTGAGCTTGCCTTAGCCACATTTAGTTTTCTTACTTGTTTAAGATTACCCCTTGCATTAACACGCCAAAAATGGGCATGGTTGGATAACAGACACGCTCACAATTTAGAAAAAACTATACTCTACTTAAAAGTAGACTTGAAAGCTGATACGTAATACAAACATTATTAGAAGGCGCATTATATATATATTTGCCAAGCCCACCATTGTGGGTGTGGAGGGTATTCAAGATTTAACCTAAGCCAAATTTAGTTTTCTTACTCGTTTTATTGTCATATTGGCACATGGTTCGAGCATGTGCACGAATATTAAGTAATGAAATAACAGTTATACACGTCTTACCTAGTCACATATTTATCTATACTGTAATTTAATTAGTTATTCATTGTGGTGGGCTACTGGTGTAATTTATTAGAAATGAACAAATTATTAGCAATATCTCAATATCTCTTTGCATACACAAATACTATGAACTTATAACAACGGTTAAATAAAAATACAAGAAAAAATATTATAGTCGATCAAGACCCGTCATTTAATACTCTAGACCAGTTAGTTCTACAAATTTTGCTGTTGCGAGATGTTGCCAGATTATTATTAATTAAATTATCATTAATCAGTTCGAGAAATATCATTATATGAAAAGGGGTCTGATCGGGTCTAAATTTGTTAGAGTTAGTTATTAAGTTAATTAACCATTCTACAAAATGTGTTCACAAAAAATACTAAGAGTTCGATTTTTTGCCAAATAAAGACTTCCATTTTAATGGGACCTTATATGGGGAGGGGTTTGATAGATTTTCAATAGAATTCCTCTTTGGATTAATACACGTCTTGTATCAAATTTCATCAAAATATTTTAAAAAACACGACCTACATGGCAGGCTGACGGACAGACTAACATGTCAAAATCTAATAAAAAAAATAAAGAATTTATAATTCGGCCTGTTTAGCTAAATGAAATTTTCGTTAGATTGAATTGCTGCTTCTCCATAATAGTGGGTGTGACGGTCTAATTATTAATTCTAATTATTGTCCCATACTTATGTTCGCAACCATGATTGACCACAGTGCTGTAGGAGGAAAGTCTTTTTTGTTTTAAAAAATGCGCTGCAATATCTTTCACATTTTGCAATAGTTCGTTAGAGGAAACTTGCATTTTACTGAAACGGTTTTTACTAAGCAGTGTTAATTGCTAATAACACCATAACCGATCACAGTTCATGTCAAATTGAGAAGGAAAAGAAATTTGGGAAAATCACTCTTTTTAACGCATACTTTGATATAAACATGTGTGTATTGTAGTATAATGTAGTTTTCACTGCTGCTTGGCAATTTCTATCATTTCATTATGATCTCCTTAACCACTCAAATATTTCATTGAACTTTAAAGTAATAATGCACTATAATTATTTAGTATATTGGCCAGTCTAACGACGAATGTGTGTAGCACTTTCGTCATAGTTATATCATCCAATTTTCAAAACTCGAAACGAGGTACGTATGAAAGATTGGCGAAATAACAGTTTTTTCAACTTTGTCGTAATTTGATAATTTGACTTATGCGTGAAATTGTTTATTTAAAGGCAGGTGCGTACATGTGTGTGTTTTGTATTGGCACGTGCTTTAACAGAGTTGAGTGTTGTGTATGGCTACACAAAATTTTTCATTTGCTAACTCAATCTCTGCAGAACGCGCCATACACGTGAACTAAGTTTGTTTTCTATTGTGCAAAAATTTGTTTTTAAACATTCTCTATGGATCATTTTAAATTTTGTAGAAATATTGGCTCTTTCACGATAGATTTGTCCCTACGTTCTTTAATTTTTGGATTAAAAATTTAGATGTTGAACTTAAATTATATACCAACTAAAACGTCACGCCCACAATTCACAAATTTTTTTAAAATGTGTTCTGTATTTAGTAAAAATCATAGCCATTCATTTAATCTACTTACTATGTGATATTAAAGTAACAGTGGGCTGCGGTTGATGTTCCTAAAGGCCACTTATACACTTGTGGAAAATTAAACAAGTGACCAGTTAATACCCTACACCACTTAACCCCTTCAATTATGCTACAATTACCTTAGTTGTGTCGGTAAAGACAAGGTATTAACATATAAGTTACTTCGTGAAATATCATTATATGGGAAGGGGTTTTAAAAATAGTCCGATTGGGTCCAAATTTGGCTTAAGTAAATATTATGCTAATTAACTATTCTTTATCAAAAATTGTTAAGAATTGCGTTTTTTGCCATATAAAGACTTTTATGTTAATAGGTCCTCATATAAGGAGGGATTCTAAAAATGGCCCGATTCGGTCCATTTTCAAGCCAAGACATGTTCGCGTACCAAATTTTACCAAAATATCTCAAAATATGCTTGAACAAAAATTTCTACGGACAGAGGGACATGGTTAAATCGATTCAGAATTTGATTCTGAATGGATCGGTATAATTGTAGGGGCGTGTGGCTTTTCGGTTTGGGAGTTACAAACATCTGCACAAACTTAATATACGCTCTTACCGCATGTGGTGAAGGGTATAAACATTATAATTTACAAGATACAATCACGTTCATAGATGCTTCTGTCTGATTGTTACAAATGTTTAGGAAAAGTAAGTGACCTCAAGGTGGCGGTGAAAATAATGAAACATTTCTGTTTACAAGTTTGTTCACTGTTCCGTTAAAAATATTACATAGTACTGTCGTTTTTTTTTTTCTTTGTACATATGATACATATTTTTCTAGTCATGGCAGTGCTTTGTATATTTTATGTCACTTTGCATTTAGTAACAACTGAAATAACATAACGGCTTCACTTTGCTTGGTTTTGTGGCATGTAATGGGTTTAATTGTTGTTAATGTTATATGAAAAACGTCTAAACGTGTATGTGTGTGTCTGCACTAACATATGAACTATAAATCATTATAGTAACAAAATAAAGAAAACTTCCTGTAACGTACCACTGATTGTTTTTCTCTTTTTTCTTTCTTTCTTTTTTGCTTTTGTTTCTATTCAAATATTTAGAAAACCGATATCCGTGGCACCAGCACAAAAGCACTACAAAATTGTGTTTATAAAAGCACCCTCACCACCGGCTCCCCAGTTACCTGTTATACCGTCTTTTCCACAAACCGAGGAGAAAACACTGGTGTACGTGTTGGTTAAGAGGCCTGACGATCAGCCCGACATCATTATACCAACCCCGGCACCTACTCAACCGAGCAAACCCGAAGTCTATTTCATACGGTACAAAACGCAAAAAGAGGAGGGAGGTCCTTATCCCAGTAGCGTTGCTTCGATACCGTCGGGTGAATATGGTGCACCAAGCGTACCCTCAGGACCATCAGCACCCACCTCTACGTATGGAGCACCCTCCCATTGAACGGTTTAGATATCTGGACTCCACGACAATGACGATTAAGGCTATCACTAATCTCAAATTGCAAACTCGATATTTTTTACACACAATTAACTAAATATGCTACAACTTCTCTGTAACATGCTCTCTCAGCTGTTTCTGTGTAATCTCTCTATCTAACTTCTACAATACATACTTTTGTCTATATTCTTTGTCTTCTTTACATCTGCTCTGGACATGTTTTATTCATATAAAGTTAAGAAAAAACAAAAACATAAAAAAACAAAATATTTTTGACGTGTGACAAAGTTTGAAGTTAAGTTTAAGTTTCAATTATTAGTTCATTAAATTGTTTCTTTGAAATGTACAGCACTCGAGCCGCACAACTACACATGCCGTGTTATCTGTTGTTGTTGACTCTTTATATCATGAATTTATTATTAAAATGTACATAATGTTATGTGTGTTTTTTATGATTATCATTTAAAGAATACCCGGGTGAGTACAGTATGCGATGTGAAAAATTATTCGTTTTTAAGAAAAACATCAGAAAAAAAAAACGGAGTGTTATTGCAGGCGGAAAATGTGTACATTTATGTGGTAAAATGCAAGCTTTTAACACCAGCTAAATAACATTCAACACCTCTTGTACAATGAAAAATGTGAAGAGTGTGAATGAGAGCAATAAAAACGTCGAAACAACAACAAACATTGAAACAGCACTCATTTGTAACATATTCTCTTTCAGTATGAAACAAGTAAGAAAACTAGACCAAATCTTAAATACCCTCCACATCCTCATATAAATAAGTGGTGTGGCAGGTGGCAGGTGGCATGATTACGGCCCCTAATAGTGTACTTATTATGTATCAAATTACAAGTCGAGTTTTACTTTGAGTAGGGTTTTTTGTAATTTATGGGCGGGGCCTTTAACCAATCAATATTATTTTTATTTCATAGCTCAATTTTTGTGGCAGATAAATATGTTCTTGTCGGTTGTGGGCGTGGCTCTTAACTGATTTTTCCCAATCTAAAAAGCGTTCTTCATGAAAAGTGTACAAAATTTCTGCCCAATATCTCAATCATTTTACAATCGTAAGAGTGCCAATAAAGTCGGACATACGGACATATATGTCTAGATGGACTTAGTTTTTGATGCTGATAAAAAATATACTATGTATATAATCTGACCCCTTCTTCTAGGTGCTACTAATGGAAAGGCAAACTTAGGTTAGGCCTCTTTTATAAGAAGGGGATAAAAAATTCATTCAGGGATATTTGTTGATTGTGGGCGTGGCTTTTCCAATCCCTTCCAATCACTTTAAATAGAATCTATACGTATCAAAACGAGAAATGTTTTGTATAAAAGTTTAGCTTAATATATAAATTTTTCGTACCGTGAGTGTGCCAGACAAAAAGAGAAAAACATGCCCAAGGACATTCTTAAGAAAGAATACTTATATCTTATGCGCCTCCTTGTAGCTGTTGCAAGCAGATTGGTAAATTAAATATATCCTCCCATGTTATGTGGACGGAATAAAAATGAGTATTTGGTAAAGTCACATATTAAGGGTTTGTTATGAACAGATCGATGAACTAAGTTTATCTTCTAAAAAAGAGCGCAGTATATAAAATGTGTTAATCGAAGGCTTTTTAACACTTGGCAAACAATTTGCTCGAGTTTCTGACTGCACTGAAGCAAACCTATTGATAGGAAATGCTGATAAGTGTTGTACTTGTACGAAAAGAAAAGTCAAAGTTGAATAAGAGCTCCACTTTAAATCGAAATGGTCCTTGCATTTTATAAAATGCTGAAGTATGCATAACATAAATTTTGTACTTTCGATAACAAAATTCTTTTAAAATTTCACAATATATGAAAAAGTAATCTTACTAAATAAAAGGAAATAAATTTTGGAAATTATTTTCATACAATCCCATAAGCATACTTTCGGGATTGTGTGAAAATTATACAATTGCAAATATGCATTGTTGGAACCTATGAAAAGGCGCAATTAGCAGGGGATTCCTAAACAGTATCACTTTCTCGAAAAGTTTTAAACATCAAGAATTTAGATTCAGAGACCCTAAAAACCCTATTCCCTTTGACACAAATGGTGCAGGGTATTGTATGTACAAGATTTACATATAAGGGATTAAAGAGTTTCTCAAATATATCTCCTATGCTTGTTATTTCTTATTTCATGGAGGATTTCCCACCAATTAGCAAAAACGTTAGGTTCTTAATTATCTTGAATAGTTTTTAACTTCAAATGATTACAAAGTTGGCAAATGCTCCATAATGAGAAAGTGCTTAAATGGGAAACAAAAGTGATGTAAAGCGGTAATGCAAGGACAAAGGAATGTACGTTTGTTTTCACTAATTACTAATTCGAAGATAAATATGCAGATAAAGAGACACTCTTGAATGGAATTGACCAGTATGGTATGGGGGTGGTTTCAACATGAACTTATCTACTCTACGTAAGTATTGGTGTTTCTTGTTGTACATGTTTAAGGGGGTACACTTGGGCACTTGGCTACCGCAGGCGACACATGTGTACTTAAGCAGAGATGTAATTATAATTCAACATTACTCCCGTCTGTGACGATTTTCCTTTGTTTTGGTAGATATTACCATACATGTGCTTCACTCCTAAGCATGTCTATGTTTAAATCACAACAATGTATTGTTATGCTATACAAGTGTGTGAGATGGGTTAGAATACGTTGACCAGACACTTTTAATCACTTTTGGCAAAAAGCATATATCTTCGCTCCCTTCGCATCCCCGTGTCCTTCATTTTTGCACATTATTAGCTTATATGTAGTATATATTGCAATGTGTTGGAATGTGTCTGTGTGTACATTATAAAATTGTTATTAATTTTATAACGTACACACTTATACATTTTATACTTATAAGCAAATAAATTACATTCGCTGCACTCTCCTCTTCTCATATACCTATTAAATCAGCACTCTATGCAGCATTACCCTCTAATAGACAATGATAAATATTATTGTTTACACATTTGTTCGCTTATGCACATTAGTCCTGTAGTGTATGTAACTAAGTGTTAGTCTCGTTGTAATTCGCCTCCGATACTAAACATTGATGCAATTTGAATATAAAAGAAGTAAGAAAACTAAATTTGGCTTCGGTGAACTATTTAATACCCTCTACATCTACAAAGATGGGCGTGGCTAGTATATGATTACGCACTGTAATAGTGTTTGTATTACGTATAAGCTTGCAAGTCCAGTTGTACGCTGAGTACATTTTTTTGGAAATTGTGGATGGATGGAATAACTATAGATGTGCATGCTAAAGGTCAATTTTTGTGGCAGATACGTAGATTTATGTCGACTGTGGGCGTGGCTCTTGACCTATTATTTCCATTTCAAAAAGTGATCTGCCTGAAGAAATAAGAAGTGTCTGTATAAAATTTTAGCTCGAAACACATCCGGACACACAGACATACATGTCTAGATCGACTCAGTTTTTGATGTTGATTAAGAATATATATAACTTGTAGGGTCGTTGACGCCCCCTTTTGGGTGTTGCAAACGGAAGAACAAACTTATTATACCCTCATAACTAAGGTGAAGTGTATAAAAACCCGGTGGGCATGGCTGGTACCTGATTACGTTAATGAGTAAAGTGAGGTTTTTTGAAAATTGTGGGCGTATTTGGACGTTATACTAACCCGCGCTTTTTTGTATAAATATCGTTAAATAAATATGTGCAGCAAAGTGTAACTTTTTGAATTTTTGGTAATAGATAGACTTCCGTTAATTGTGGGCGTGGAAAAGCAACCTACGCACAAAAACTAGAAATGTTTGTACAAAATCTCAACCTAAATATTATAAACTTTACGCGGACGGATATGACTTTAGCGATTAAACTATTATTTATGCGAAACAATCCAATACATTAAATGCATACTTTCTGATTCCATAGAATTCAAAGTAAATGCATATGCCCCAACTAACTATTAACTATTTTCAAATATTTCTCCATTTTAGTTGGTCATCGTTTAATTGACTTAACAAACAAATCTCTTAAATTTTTCCCCTTTTTTTCTTTTATAAGTAGAACCATCACAATATGTCCCGTAATTGTGGAAATTTGATATGTAAGCATAAATGCATTTAGATAACAAAACACAAAAATCTGAATATTGATTTGTGTTCGATGCAAGTGAATATCAATAAAATCTTCTATAGAAAAAGAAATGGAATAGAAATGAATCAAACCGTTAACTCGACCATATACTACAGTCTGGATGATGAATGGCAAACACATTGTCTGAAATTTGTTCAAATATAGTGAATGGAAAATAAATCTGTATAGATGTGCTAGTTAAATTACTAAAGTATTTATGTAGTGCGGTTTATTTAAAAATAAAAAAAATATGAAATGATTTTTTTTGTAGACTATTGAACAATTTACATAAACGAATATATATTTATTCGCATGCAGGATTACAGCATTCAAGACCACTTTTCTCCACTTCATTGCGTGGAGCTTCTCTGTGAGACCGACGTTATACAATGAATTTATGGCTGTTAGATAATATTCTATGATTATCTAACAAATTGGGGAGTAATAGGTTTATATATAAAAAGAAAGAAGCGAATTTTAAATTAAACTTATTTGGTTAAATTTAAACTTGAATTTTTTGATCTTACTTAAAAATTACGCACTGAATAGCTTGGAATCTAAATGAATGGTTTTTGATTATTCGGTTGATGCCGAAGATTCTAATTACACATATGTGTAATTAACCATGTTTGTCTTTCTATCAATGTAAAATTGTGTGCTAGATTTTGACCAAAGTTTTTAAGATATTTCAATAAAATTTGGTACAAGGGCGTGTCTTAATAAAGATGTTCAGTATTAAAAATGGACCGAATCGGACTATTTTTAGAAGCCCTTTTCATAGAGCCTCTCTAACGCTTCCACATTTGTTTCTTATTAAATTTTACTCAAGCCTGCGAGAAATTTTATATACAAGTTGAATTTTCTTGTTCGCCCGTACACAACGGTCTTACGTCTTGGACATTGTTATCCATGGGGAATGCCACAACATTCATATTACACAAACACATGGCGTACACATGTATAATAATAAAATTTAAATTGCATTGTTTTGCTAAAGTTGTCGGTGTTTATCCAGAAAGTTTAAAGGGCAAATTATGTAACATTTGAAGCAAAACCTCTACAATGTGTTCAAGAATATAAGAACATATGAAGAACAATAAAAGAAGCGAGAAAAAGAGAGCAATTGGAATAGGAGCATAATAAGGAAATGTACTTAAAAAACTATTCAACGCAAGCGTGAACGAATATTTGTCATCCTATCACGGGAAGTAAAGGAAAATAGGACTTCAAAATCTACTAATTTTACAGCTGGACATAAGTATTTATTTTATAAATTTTGAAATTATTTGCATGAATTTATTTTCACCCCCAATCCAGGGTATATAAACTAATCGTATTATCATTTTTGTTAAAAGCACGCTTTAGAGAGTTTTTACAGTTTATACATTTGCGTTACGTATTATCCTTATTAAGGAATACTCGAAGGTATAACTCTCAAAAACAAAAACATATTTTTGCATTGCTTTTTTTTATGTAGTAAATCTAAGGATTTGTAGCTGACATGGGTGGCAAATAAATGTTGTCGAGCTGGCCAGAAATGTCTTACTAAAAACTTTTATATTTATGTATATGTAAGTATAAGGGCATTTCTTGTTTTTCCACTTTTGTGGCTTGAGTTTGGCTGTGCGTTGCTACTTATACCCTCCACATAAGATGAAGGAGTATACCAAGCCTATCATTCCATCCGCAACACACAGAAGGAAGTGTCACAGATCCTACAAAATATATACATTCTGGATCAGCATCAAAAACTGAGTCGATCTGGACATACATGTCCGTGCACACACCCGGAGTGTGTGTGTCAATTGTTGGCATTCTCATGGTCGTATAATTTGAGATATTGAGCTGAAATTTTATACAGACACTTTCAGTTTCTGTACGTATATCGCTATTAAAAATGGCCAAAATCGAAGAAGAGTCACGCCCAAAATCGACAAAAATCTATCTATCACAAAAATTAGGCTGTTAAGTTAAAGTTTTGGTACTCATATGCGTAATTTTCCCATCCATCGAGGTGCCAAAAACGAGCGTAATCGGATAACAGACGTGCCTACAATTTACAAACATACCCAGCACAAAAGTCGACGCTGATACGTAATACATACACTATTAAAGGTCATAATCATCTGCCGTGCCCACTGTTTGTGTATAGATGTGGAGGGTATTCAAGATTTGACCTAAACTGAATTTAATTTTTTGTATTTAATTTTTTCTAACATAAAATTCGCATCCAATTGGAAAACTGTAACAAAATCAATTCATTTTTTTAGACTCCAAGCCTTAAAATAGAGCCATTTAATCAAAGTCAACGCGTTGGTGTTTTTCAGCAAAAAATATATAAATGTTGTTTAAATCCATTGAGCTACAAAAATAGGGACGTTGGAAAAGAGAATTTTTTTAAATATGATAAAATGTAATGGTAAGTGTGAGTGACCATATGTTAGATAAGTCTACCTTGGTCATTTATAATCACTACCAGGTAAAGTAAACAAATGCTTGGTTTGGTAATCGTACTAAACGTTGCAAACGCATAAACAACCATGAAAACATATTCATATGTAATATATATATTTCTGTAACTGCCAGCTGGTCAAGTGGTCTGCTGCTATGTTTTTAAGAGTTGGAGAATGGAGGCGTACTAGAGGATTGTCTAGAAAAAAGCTGTGAAATATTGAAATAAATATATATCATTTTTCTGGGGAATAATAGCAGCAGCAGCAGCAGCCACAAAAAAAAACATTCAAAAGCAGTGGGGCGAATCACATTTTCACTTAGTATCCGTTCTGGTTCTTATCACGATTGTTTTTTGAATTGCCCCAGCTCATCGCTACAGTTCATACATTAACTCATACGGCGTGTTTTTTATTGTATGCTCTTTAATTTTTTTTTAAGGGGCACTTGGGTATAAAAATTTGGAGGGAATATTATACAAAAACGGGTGTAACGGGTGTTGTCGGCGAAAGCAATGAATGGTACGATAGGGCTCAAATTAGTTCCAGCCAATTATTAAGTTAATTAACTGTTCTGTACCCATTTTTGACCAAAAAATATTAAGATTTGCGATTTTTTGCCATATAAAGACTTTAATTATAATTAGGATTTTATATGGGGAGAGATTCTAAAAATGGTTCGATTCAGTACATTTCCTCTGTACGACCTGTACGACATACAGACGGACAGATAGACGTGGTTGGTATAATTAGGAAGTGTTATAAATATCCTTTGCCTCAAGCGGTGCAGGGTATAAAAATGGAAACTTTTTCAAAGTGATGGGATAAGAATTCTCTACTTTCTACAACTCGAAAGAAACAAGTGCTTTTTCGCTTCACTTAATCTGCACCACTTATATATATAATAAAATATTTTGAATTATTTAACTGACATTATATATATAAATAATTTTCCATAATCATCCATAACTTTGTTATAGTACTCAAATAATATTCAATTATGACAATTATTTTTATTTTTTTTTTCCTTGCATATTGGTTTGTGAAAAATATATTTTTTTGGTCATTGGTTTTGCGTAGATTGATTTTCAATTAACTGTTAACTGAAAACATCTGTACATAATAACATTCTTAATACAAATTTGTAAGTGAAAACAGTCGACGTCTAGATTTTAGTGGAAGTGTTACTCTTGAAAATTAGCGAGTGTTAACAAAGAAGAAAAAGAAAAAACAAAAAATGAAAGTCCTGTTATATTTTTGTCTTCTCACTGCTGCGTTTAATTTAAATGCAGCTGCCTACATGAATAACCGTAAGTTATTAAGAAATACTACCACATAAATAAATTACATGCCACGCCAGTGGTCAAGCAATTCGAGAAAGCATACAAGTCACGAGAACCTTCCTAAAAAATATACCGAGAAAGAAAAAAGAAATGATGCTCGGAAAACAGTTTTTTCGATCCAATTGTTTTTATCACTGGTGATCTGGTTCACTAGATGAATATTTTTAAAAATAATTTCACCTACTTACGTCACCTACTTTTTCATTTCAATTTCAGCAATTTGTCATTTACCGCCTGGCGAGGACGGTAATGGTAAATTTAGCTGCCGCGCCTTTATACCCATGTGGTCCTATGACAAGTTACAGAGACGTTGCGTCTATTTCGTGTTCGGTGGTTGCGGTGGGAATAAGAATCGCTTCTTGACAAGAGCAGAATGTGAGAATCAATGCAGTGGCAATTAGATAATATTATTAAACATTGATGTGAATATGTACGCGCAGAAGACTTGACCATTTAAGTAATTTTCTTCTTTTATTCATTTATATGATTAAATATATTTTAATAAAGAAACATTAAGCAAACTTACAATGCTCGATGCAAAAGATTTGATCGATTTGATAATGATTCGGAATCAATATCTGAATCGATTTAAGCAAGTTTACCTGTACATATGTTGGTGGAGAACAATTGTTTGGCGTTTTAATAATAATTTGAAATTTAAGATTATCTGTCGTGAAAATCTGACGGGTTAGAAAAATTGAGATCAAAAATCAGGATCAGATTATCTGCAAGAAATATACGATTATTATTTTTTCCTTTGTATGTTTTATGCTTTGAAGACTGTTTCTTTTGTAGCGTAGACCATAAAGGTCATGCGATAGACTTCATGAAATATTAATTCAATGTCGTTGCCACTACAACATGACAAGTTAAAAATGTAAAGAGACAAAAAGTATTGAACATGATTTTCCTATCACAGCCAGAGCAAGGAAACACCTTAAGCGCATATTACTGGGGCAAACAATTACCATTAACGCTTTATTGATGCTCATGCTAATGCAAAACGAGTAGAAAACGATATTTGGCTTAGGCCAAATTTTAAATACCCTTAACATCTATACAAAAACGGTGGGCGTGGCAATTATATTATTACGCCCTCTAATAGTGTATATATTACGTACCAGCTTTCAAGTCGAGAGTTACGCTCAGTATGGTTTTTGTAAATTGCGGGCGTGTCTGTTATCCGGCCATGCCTATTTTTGGCAGATCGATGCATTATAGGTATGAATAACAAAATTTCAACATGATAGCTTCATGTTTGTGGCAGATAAATAGATTTTTGTCCATTGTGGGAGGGGCTCTTGAACAATTTTTTCCAGTTTAAATAGCGTTCTCCGTGCAAAAACTGCATAGAAGTGTCTGTACAAAATTTTAGGACAATATCTCAAAATTTACGACCGTGAGAATGCCAAGAACAGACGGATACGCGGACATACATTTTTAGGTAATATTAGTTTTTGATGCTGATCAAGAATGTAGATCCTTTAGAGCATCTTTCATGCCTCCTATGCAAACGGAATGAAAAAGAAACAAAACTTAGTATACCTTAGTATCTTATGTGGAGAATACTGCGCACCGCAGCTTTCTTTTCTCTTTTTTTATATTTGTCACCTTTAGTGTTGAGCGTATATTAAGCTTATTATACTGCTTACAAATGGTTAGAGTTATCAGAGTTTATTCATCTATGTCAATATCAAAACAAAAGTCTATGTCCGCTGTGGATATGCCGGTATCGTGTCCTGTTTTTGTTATTGTTATATAATATAAAGAAATTAAAAAATAAGTGAGTTGACAAACTCTCTTAATTTAACATTTTTAGTTTTCACATTTTACTCTAAACGCTGCTCCTGGTAGAGTGTATTTAAAATTTGCTGTAACACACAAAACTAAACTCAGTTGGTTTCAGGTTCGCTGTGTGTGTAAGTTTGCATGTATGCTTGTGTGAACCTCTATTAATATCTATCGATGATGCATATTTCATGTACGTGCACGATTTTTTGCATACAACTTCACAGTGCTCTGCCTATTACACCGATCGCAATATATTACCTTCGTCACAACACTTACAACCTGAAAAGAAAAATTATGCATTAGAGTCTCAATAATCTTGTTGATAATCGGAATCTCAATGGATTCGATTTCTCTGCCCCACCCAAAAGATTTCTAATTTGGCACAAATGCGTCATATTTCCATAAGAAATTGATTTGTAGCGGTATTGTATCAATTAAAACAGGTTCAGTGCAACAAATTCTCTTCAAAATCTAACAAGTATGCATGAGAAACACCGGAACCATAAAAAAAGAATGATTACCATCTATTGGTTTAATATTATTAATTTATATCGGTTATTGGCCTTGATTAAATTTTCACATATTTTACATTTAAAATTGATTTAGGATCTTAGAGGTCTCCTTCAATACGTGGATAATATATTGCGGGTAAAAGGCAACAACAACGACAACAATAATAACAATTGCAAATGCAAAAAGCATTTTCACGTTCATCATCCAACACTGATACTCCTCTCTCATGAACAACGCGAAAACAAAACAAGTAAAATCTATGTCGGAACAAGTAAGAAAACGAATTTTTCTTAAGCCGAATCCTTAATACCCTCGAAATCTACATACAAAAAATAGGCATGCTATGATTCCGACCACTCCCATTTTTATCACATCAATGGATGGGATTATTATAGATATTCATATCTAATTTAAAGTTCATATGTCAATTTTTCTGGGTGGTATATAGAATTTTGTCTATTGTGGGTGTGTCTGTTATCATACCATACCCATTTTTGATACATCAATATATATGGGAAAATTGTTAATATGTGTACCGAATTTCACTTTTATAGCTCAATCTTTGTAGTAGGTTAATATATTTTTGTAGATTGTGGGAGTGGCTCTTAACTGATTATCTGTACAAAATGTGCGGACATTATGTCTAGACTGACTCAGTTTTTGAGGATGGTCAAGAATATGTATATTTTATAAAGTCTCTGATGCCTTTCTCTGGTTGTTGCAAATGGAATGACAATCTTAATTCACCTCTCATTTAATGAGCAGGGTATAAAAACCATATACGGTTAAAATATTGGACACCCTTCATATATATTCGTAAAGTGTCTACGTGGCCTGTATGCGTTTTTTTAACAACTTTTAACAACTAGAAAATCGAATACTGACACAATTTGTTTTTCATATTTTGTGGACGTATCTGATATACAACAGCGCCATACATACATATATACATGCCATATACATACCCACTCCAACAATATGCGGTACTTATAATAAAAATGTTTGTACAATTGTACTCATACTCGTACATAACTTTATTTATTCAATTTTAACCCTGTATGTGTAAATGTGTGCGTGTGTGTATGTAGGTAATTGTACTTATTTTCCGGTACATTATAAAGTATCGGTGTGAGTGGGTGTCTCTCGGAAACATTCTTTTGTTGGAGTTATTGCTGGTACTTAACAGCTGAGTTGAACCCCGTCCTAAATAACAATGAGCATCATATGCTTCGTATTTACATCACCTACGGGTAACATACACCATTCCATTAACACACGTGAATGCAAATGTGTCCTTAGAATTCATATTTATGGCTAGTTTTAATGCAAGTGTCCATGTGTAATTATCATAAAACTTAATGTTGGCAACACCGTCTACTAAAACATTGGAACGGAAGTAAACATTTCTAATTGCACAACACACGACCACACCGTACCGTAAAAACTATGAATAACAGACTGTACACGGCCACTATGCATTCACTTTCAACTCGTAAAGTGTAACAATACTGCACCCGCATATTAGCTTTTCTTTTTATAGAATATAAAAAGTCATACAACGGCCCCTCATATAATTTTCTAGAACACAAATGTCGTATAACACTTTTTTCTTGTTACGTTGAATATAACACAACGTGGAATATTGAATTCTCTGGGTAATTATGTTTTATTGGTGAATGTGGCCCTTATGGTGGATCAAGTGGGTACAGCTCTGCCGCGGAACAGAACATGAACATGCAAAACAATCATGAAAAGTCGTCACGTAAGTTTCTATTTAATAAGAATTTTCTCACAATGCTACCGTTGTATGCTTGGATGTTTTGTCCATAACCCATAACCCACCCTTCAAGAATAGTACATATTTGTAATTTTTTAAGGGAGTACCCTACAATATGTTTAAAGTCTTAAGTAAACTAAATGCAATCATTTATTGGTTGATTCCTTGTTCTGTAAAAAAAATGTAAAAATAACGAGTGTGAAATAGATTCACCCTCATCATTTTTACCATTCCGTTCATGGAAAATATAGAAATTTGAATAATTTTTTATTTAAAACCAACATGACAGTAATTTGCTTATAAGAGAACTTAAACCATTTTAATAGAAACTGATTCAAATTATTCCAAGAACATACTTGTTTCCATTATTATTATTATTGGATAGCAATTGAAAATAGATAAGAAATCGTTGAATGTATATACATTAGGCAAGGTAATTAATACTGTAGATACGATTTCATTTATTGCTCTCTCGAACTCCATCCACTTATACACGGGTGAACATATGGCAAGAACATTGCAGCAATATAAAGTCATTAAGAATGAAATTGAACAATATGATCTGTAAAAGAGATAAACGTGTAGGAGGCAAACACTAATAGAAATTAGTCAGCAAGTGAGTGGTCCAACCAACAGTCAATACCGACCAAACTCTTGAGCATAGCATATATAGCGCACCAATATTTTTCAAATAAGAGCATCTTTTGGTCTTTTTTTTATATATAGAAGTTACGAAGCAAAAAACAAACATTAGGTATTGAACAGTTTTTACTGCAGCAACAAAAACAAAAAGGAACACGTTGTTAATGTTTAATGGATGGCAAAAACAAACAAAAAAACAAGTAAGAAAAATCTAAATGTCATGTTGGGTCAAATCTTAAATACCCTTCACATCTACATACAAAAGGTGGGCATGGCATATGCATAATTAAGCCCTCTAATAATGTTTGTATTACGTAACAGCTTGCAGATCGAATACGGTTTTTTGTAAATAGGGGGCGTAACTGTTGACCGACTACGCCCAATTTTTGGCACATCAACGGATGGGGTGTAACTGCAAATATGTGTACCAAATAACTCTATATTTATAGCAGATAAATAAATTTTTTATGGATGGTGGGCGTACCTCTTAATTGACTTTTCCCAATTTAAATAGCTACCTAGGTGCACAAACTAGAAGTTTTTGTGGGAACACTCAAAAATTTCAAAATGATGACTGCGACAGTGCCAACAACGGACAAACACGCGGTTGACATTGTATGGTTTCTGATGCCTCCTTCTGGGTGTTGCGAATGGAATGACAAACTTAGTATACCTTAGTATCCTATGTGGGTATAAAAAGAAAGCTTCTGAAGAAGAAAACACTTTGAAGTGCAAGATAAAACAAGTGGTACGGTATGGTCGGCAAAGTTCGACTGCTACCCTACATTGGTTATCTACCACAATTTTATGATAAAAATTTATTTCAAAATAAAACGCTGGTTTGGTTGTAAAAATAATCCCTAATCAAACCACTCCGACTAAAAAGTGCTCCTGTACAAATTTTCATTCAATTATCTGCACTTTGGGCTTTAAAAATAAGATCTCATCGAAGACCAGCGATTTATTACCTGAATCCATTTTCGAGAGTTTTCGAAATGGATTCCTACGCGTTACAAATGCTTTAAAATATAATATAACTTTTGCCGCAAGTGCTATAGTATTCGTATATAAATATACTTCAATTAGTGCACATATTTGGAAAAGAGCTTAAAACAATAAAACATAATACGAGCGTGTGTATGTGCTTATAGAGTATAAGCAGACCGGGCAGTACATACCATACATCAAAGCAAGTTTATATTGAATACGAATGCATGAAAATTCCAAGATAATTAATTATAAACAAATCATAAGGGCACACATACACACGTGTAAGAAACGGAAGTAATATTTCGATCATATGACATCAAGTTTGGGTTAAACAAAAATGGATTCTGGCAACACTTGTTGTACAACTGTGTTATGTGATGTCTACACCGAACTTATGATAATTGCATGAGTGTTTTCAGGTCCTCTACTGTAATGAAAAGATCGGAGTACTGCGATTCTCGCGATTCTGTTTGTATTTCCCAGAAGACCCTAGAAACTCCATTACATTCAGAAAATTGAATTGTTTGGTGCCGTTTAGACGCTGTTGGTATTTTTGAACTTTATTGCTTCAAACATTTTTATGTCCGGTGGATATGTGATTATTCTCTATCGCCTTATAACATATTTACACGTTTTTACGCATTTTCATTTCCTCAATTATTTTTATACGAGTATAATAATTTTTGTTAGATTTTGCTAATTCCTCACCTGTCCCATTTATGGAGTGCTACTCGTGTGTGGACACAAAGATTAACCCCTTTGTGTCTGAACTAAATACATTTTTTATAGTAATCTTTATAAATGAAATCCGTGCATGTAAGAAAATATGACATCAAACACGTTCGAAAACAAGTTCGATTTACAACAAGTTGTATAAACAACTACACTTTCAAACAGTTTTTGTTTATATTGCATGGAATTGCATTTTGCTCTATCAAACTGATTCATATTCGATTTCCCACCGGCCTCACCTCAATCATGATGACCTAGGATTTGGGAGGTATCGTGTGGATGAAAAGTTATTGCCTGTACCCGGAGGGAGGTCCTCTATTGCATTCGAATCGCATTGAAAACAAGTAAGACAACTAAATTTGACTTATGACAAATCTTAAATACCCTTCACATCTATAAACAAACGGTCAACGGGGCAGATATTTATATTACGCCTTCTAGTAGAGTGTGTATTACGTATCAGTTTGCAGGTAGAGTTTTACGCTGAGATAGTTTTTTTGCAAATTGTGAGCACGTCTGTTTTTCGACCACGCCCATAATTGGCATATAGATGGAAGGGATAATTACAGATAAGAATACCAAATTTCAACTTCATAGCTCAATTTTTGAGGTAGATAAGTGGATTTTTGTCGAAATAAGCGTGGATTTTGGCCGAATTTGCCCAGTTTAAATAAGCTGATCCTCTTTATGTCTACGCGTCTATACAAAATTTCAATATTTTAAAATTGACGACCGTGAGTATGTGAACAAAAGAGTCTCTGATGTCTCCTTCTAGGTGTTGCAAATGGAAGTACAAACTTAGTATACTCACCATCTTTTATGTAGGATATAAAAATTACGTATATAAATGAAAAATTGTACAACAATTTCAGCACATTTTCAAAATAGTCTTTGATGCGAAAGTCATGAAGGTTTCGCAATACATGGCAGACTTCCTGATCATTCAATTATATGAGATATATACTCATAAACAATACCTTGGTTTAGTGATCCACTGTATTAGTATAAATATGCTAACAAATTCGAGTTGGATATTAAGATTGCCATATGAACAAAGTCTGTTTTAACAAATAATTGCTAAAATTGTCGGAAAGAGAGCAAATCAGACAAAGTTTCAACATTTCATTATGGCATTGGGAGTTAACATACCATCCACCTAAATCTTATGGAGGATTACTAAGTTTATCATTCCGTATGCATATCCTAAAAGGAGACTTTTGGAACTCTATACTGTACTGTATATATTTATAATAAATCCTAAGTCGATCCGGAGATGTTGAGTTGAAATTTAATACAAAAAGATATCACTGTTTATAGGTAACTATTTGAATTGGACGAAACTATGAACTTGAATTTGATATTAATATTAATAATAGGTGTTATATTTGTCAAAAGTGGGCGTGGTCGGCTAACAGATTCCAAAATATGTTAAATAGAGTTAACCCAGTATCCGGCTGGTCAGTTACACTACTAGAAGTCATAAGTAAAAAATCTGAATCATGTTCGTCTGTTCGTTTGTCTGCCTATATAAATATATTGATGTAAGCTCTTTCAAACATGTATGGTTGTTGTAATTATTTCGATATCCACAAATTTGTAAAATATAATTTATCGTGCATGTACGTACATGACAACATAAAGAGCTATATGAAGTATTTAAACTGAAATTAATCAGCACGACTTTTTATACTTACGCTATAAGATCAGTGAATAGTGCTTTCATGTGCAATTTCTACAGAGTTTTTTAATAATTATTTGCTCAATGGAAAGAAATTTAAAACCAAACAGTAAACAAAGAGACGAACCGCAAAACATATACACACACAGTCACAGTATCAATAACATTATTTACATAATTTTAATATTAAATAATTCAACAGAGTCACCGCATAATAGATCGATAAATACAGACATACATACCAAATTTCAAGTTTACTTTTGTGACAGATATATAGACTTTTGTCGATTGTGGGCGTGATTCACGGCGGATTTTGCCCATTTTAAATAGCGATCTGTGTGCAGAAACCAATACGGTTTGTTCAGCTCAATTTCTCAAAAACAGACACACGGACATACATGTTTAGATTGACTCAGTTTTTAATGCCGATCCAGAGTATATACATATTTTGTAAGATCTCTGACGCCTTCTTCTGGCTGCTGGAAATGGAAAGATAAACTTAGTACATCTTAATATCTCATGTGGAGGGTATAATGAATTCATCGCGATATTCAAAATAATTGAAATATGTATTGAGAAGAAACAAGCATGTAGGTGTCTCTTGAAATTTGTAAGGGTGGCGGGTTACAAAACCATTTTTTTTTCAATAAATATCATATTTTCCACGTATTCATAGAATATTCATATATTGTATATATGAAAATTTGGATGGTGGGCTGGTCGACCCCTCAGCTATGTGTCTGCTAAGAAAGATAGTCGTGCTGATTTATAATATAATATATTGTACATTTGGATATGTGCATACATTCTTTGAGGTTTGATGCACTTGTTTGAAGGTATAGCATTGCAACTTGTATGATGGCGCGCAAAATTATCCCGGCATTTTTCTGTCACTTCGATGGTAAACAAACGATGAAATAATTTTTAGTTTACCGCGAACATTTCAGTTGGAATGTTGTGAGTTGTGCATCGTTGTTGGGAATATTCGAAATATTAACAAATTTCATAAATTGTCGTCAAGACTTTCATATTTTTAGAAAAGTATTGAAAGTTCCTCTAAATAAATGTTTAATCCGAATCGAACTTTCAGATGATTTTAAAGAAAAGTTAGGAAATATTGCCAAAAATAGTAAAGTGTGTTAAATGAAATAAAAATTTAACAAAATGAATGTTGAATGACACGAACGAATTCGAATTAGAGATTATAAAAATATGAATCTCCGGATTCGGATTACACCCTTCTATTAGTGCATTAAAGTGAACACATGACATTCGACACACTCGTTCGCCGTGGCTTAACAATGAATATTTTAATATAAGCACACTGTCTATTGAAAGAATGTAACCATAACAAAACAATTCTAGGAAATGTTGCTCTTTACGTTTCTTTCTATGTGAACAAATTCTTTCTTCCCTCTATACAGAATATCGCACACACTGCACACACACACTACCATAAGTTTAACATTAGTAGCTTCCCTTGCTATTAACTTATGATATGCGATAACAACAACAACAATTGCCAGCATTTTTATATTTTTATATCCTCCATCTTAGTGATGATATACTATGGTATACTAAGTTTGTTCTTCCGTTTGCAACACCCAAAGAAGGCGTCAGAGACCCTACAAAGTATATATATTCTTGAGCAGCATTAAAAACTGAATAGATCTAGCCATGTTTGTCTATGCATCCGTGTGTCCGCCTGTTGTTGGCATTCTCACAGGCGTACATTAAAATGGGCAAAATCGGTTAAGAGCCACGCCCCGAATACACAAAAATCTATTTTGGGCCATAAGAACTTGGTTGGATTTGGTATGCGTATACATAGTTGCCCGATCATAAAACTTGGTTTGTAAGCTAATACGTAATACATACACTATTACCTGCCCCTCCCACTATTATAGATGTGGAGGGTATTTAAGATTTGACCTTTTCTTAATTATTTTTTCTTATATGGGTTACCTTGTTATCCTTCTTTCATAAACAAACTTATATCTAGGTTGGAATTTTAGTCGCTGCACACACACAGACATGTTATATGTATATGGTGAGTTTTTCATTTTGTTCACCACTTCATTCGTAATCTTATTGCGTTAGGTATATTATTTGAATTATATTATGAAACTAACCAACTACTCATTTAAATTTCACTTAATCTCGTGGTGAATATAAAAAAACAATCAAGTAAGACAACATCAGCCCCGGAATACCTACTATCAATACCTCAAACAGAGGAACTATAAAGGCTAAAACGGTTCAAAAATTGATGCTGAACAAGAATGTATATACATTTGGAGATCTGGATCGCCCCCTTCTGGTATTTACAAATGTGTGAACCAAACCAATATACCCTCATATCATTATGATGATGAGCATAACAAGTGAACAAGCTTAAGCAAAATCGATTTTGTTTAATTTCAATACCAACTCTTTTGCCAAGTTTGGAGTAAATAACTCAATTTTTGAGAATGGTTGCCATTGGACACACAGTCAGATACACAGACATGGTTATAAGTCAATTGAAGTTGGTTAGAACACTTCTAAAGGCTCCTTTGGGTAATTGCAAACGGTATGACACACTTAGTCTACTTCCACGCATAAAGGAAGCTGTGTAAAGCGAAAAATATAAAACGATGATTGAAATTTTTAAATCAAATACATAAGTATTTAAAAAGAAGTAAAAAAACTAAATTTGGCTTGGGCCAAATGTTAAATGTTAAATACCATCCATATCTACATATAACGCAGTCCACTAATTATGATTTTTACGCTGGGTACGGTTTTGCGTATTTGTTGCCCTATCACGCCTATTTTTCGAAATATAGTTACGTATGCGAAATTTCAAGTTCATAGGTCAATCTTTGTGACAGATATAAAGGTGTTTGTTAATTATGGGCGTGTCTGTAATTCTACCGTGTCCATTTTAGCCAACCGATATATGGGATAATTATAGATATGCATAACAAATTCCAACTTAATACGCTTTGACACAGTGAACATACTCCCGCCTTGAACGTGCGTGGTCTAACAAGTAAATCGTATTGCTTACATATGTTATGTGCAGAGAATCTTTAAAAAAGCGCTGGAAGTAGTTATTCACTCTTCTCATATGTCACATTTTTCTTTTCAAATCACACTTTTAACGCTTTGGTTTTTCCTTTTTTTTGTTTTTGCTTTGAACCGTAACACAAAACAACAACAAAACACATCGCAAATGCTAAAGTGTTGACAAACACGAAATGAGCATTCCTCAAGAAAGAATTCCGATAAACGTGATTTCACTCCCAACCAGGGCGTACGGTACGGTTATGTAGATAATAAATATTGTGCATCCATACATGTACATGAATGGAAGTAACCATAGAGGAGGTTTTTTTTTTATTAATAAATGATCAAATAATTTCAATAATTTATGATCTCATTCTACTGTCGAACCAAAACAACACCACAACGAATAATAATAATGCACAAGCACTTGTTACAACTGAAGAAAATAACAACATACACACGACATTGTTGTAAAAATGCCATCGTAGTCTTCGCTACATTAATATAATTGCCAGCAATTTTATGCACAATTGTTGTCAATTCCGTCACAGCCAACACCATCGTATGTTGTGGCTGCTATGTTAAGTTAGAGTGAGAGGAATAGGAGACACCGACCTTCAATTTAAACTGCGCATGCATCCACGTTCATATGTAGACTGCATGGGGATGTGTGTGTGTGTGTGTGTGTGGGACATAAATAGGATACCAATTATCATAATCGATGTGTTTGAGCGCTTGGAAATGATAAACTGCCAGGCGGTGTTCACAGACAAAGTCAGCACCTTTAAGCGGCGGCAGACAAACATTTGACGCCATTTACATTTACATATGTAGTCGGGTAAATACATAATTGTTTCAAATGCATTCTTTGCGTTGGCATTGTTAACAACATCTCAACTTCAACACCATCAACAACCGATTGCTTTAGTGTTTTTATAGTTCACTGCTTTCCCTCCTAAAGGGTTCAAATTTACTCCTTTTGATGTTATTGTACAAAAGCACTTAAAATTATGGCTTTAATGTAAAACTTTTATCATTTTTGGGCATAACCATAAAAGTATTGGTTGGTGTCTCCTAATTGGTTGGAAAGGTTCTTGAAAGTACACTTTTCTTATCTACGTAACATAAGTATACATTTCTATTTTATTCATTTTCCATTTCTCTATAATGCGCTGGCAGTAGCCAGTAGTGTGTTTGTTTTTAGGGGATTGAAGCCAACCAGTTTCAGTTGTTCACATTTACAACAAGCAACCCTCTAATGTTACCTAATTTTTAAACAGCATTCCTCTGTTCAGGAGATTATAATACTTCACATATTATTAATGTAATAAAATCCATAAATAACATCTGGCGTTGACGCGGCACTCGAGTTTATTATTTACCTCTATTTAAATGTGAGTAGAGGGTTAAAACAAACTTTAACATGCTGGTCTAGCGTATTTTTGATTTTGGGAGCATCCTGTGCATCTTGTGCATCATCAAGAAACAAGTAAAAATGTTATAGTAGGTCAAGCCTGGCCAATACCCAATTTATGCTACCATTAGTTTAGTGGCATCAATAAATGTGAGGCGTTGCCATATAAGTCACTTTGTGAAATATCATTAACGGGAAAGGGGTTCTAAGAATAGTCCCATTGGGTCCAAATTTGGCACAGTCAATTAAGATACTAATTAACTATTTTTCACCAAGTTTTGTCCAATATTATAATAATAATAATTGCGATTTTTTGCCATATATAATTAAAGCTTTTTTGTAAAAGTAAACTTACAGAGGGAGGGGTCCTAAAAATGTTCCGATTCAGACCATTTTTAACAGAGTTCCATTCTGAGCAAATTCAAGTAATTGCACCATATTACATCGAAATATCTCAAAAAATTCGACCAATAATTTAAGCACATATGAACGGGCAGTCGGATAGAAGGACATGATTAAATCGTTTCGGATTTGATCGGTACAAACAGTCTAGTAAGGTAAGTCTAGTTTAGGACGTACAAACAGTCGCACAAAGTTATTATACCCTTTGCCACAAGTGGTGCAGGGTATAAAAATTATCTACAACAGCAACATCAGTAGTTATGAAAAATAATGTCGGATTCTATATAGAAATTTATGCGGGTATCATTTGCGTGCATTTGCTCTGATAATTACATGAAAATCGTAAAAATGTACTAAATATACAAAGTTGGCGAAATTTTTAATGTCGCATGTAAATACGAAACAGGCACCGAGTAAATAAAGCTAGCAGCAAATAATAAAAAACAATTTAACAAGCTAAAGAAGGAAAGGAATGAACGAATGAATGTATAAATGAATGAATGATGAGAGTGCTGTGGCGTCACAGTTCTGTCATACATTTCACATTAATGAAGCAACTACCACTAAAATGAAGGCGGAGTGAATATTCTCCATCGCACGCACATAGCATACGCAAACTTTAAAAACTTTTCAACCTTTTGTGATGTAGTAATTAAAAGCAATTATGCGTTATTATATTGAGACTTTTCCTTTTTTCGTTTTCTATCTTTTCATTGTTTTGTGCCCGACATAAATAAATTGAATGCGAAAAGTCAAATATTTACAAAACCAGTAAAATTTGATACACCATCAAGTGTAAGCGTGACTGGCCGCGTAGATATTAGGTTCATGTATACTTTAGCGTCGTGATTCATTTATATTATACTCGTAGACGTCATTTTATGCATCTTGAATGCTTAATTGGTGATTATTTAAAGCTGTGAGAGTTTCTGCTTCAACACAAAGCCGATAATTTATGTGGACAGTATGCTTACAGCGTAAAGTGTGTAAACTTTATTATGTAGGTAAATATTGTGAAGGCAGCTTTGCAGAAATGCTATTTTTAAATGGCACAAGTGTCTGCATTAATTGAACATGCAAGAGAATTGCAATTGGCAACCAAAAAAATTCTAAGCAGCTCTTTTGAAAATTACGAACTTCTGAACTGACATTGACTGGCATTACCGTCAAGTTTTGGGCGTGTCTGTTGTACGGCCCCGTAGTTTTTGGCAAATATTCGACTGAATCTAATGATAAACTTTGTATTAATCTTCATTCAGCTTCATAGGTTGATTTTGTTACTTTTAAATAGGTCAGATTGTGAACGTGACTCTGACCGATTTGAGTCAATTTAAAAAGAAATTGTCACTTCAAAATTTCAGATTAAAATCCTAAAATGAAATAAAACAAGTAAAAATGTTATATTCGATAAAGCTCGGCCCTACACCACTTATGCTACAATTAGTTTCGTCGTATTAGTAAACACGTTACCGTATACTTATATTACACTTCATTAAATGTCATTAAAAAGAAAGAGGTTCTAAAAATGATCCGATCGGGGTTCAAATTTGTTACATTTAAGTATTAAGCTAATTAACTATTTTTCATGAAATTTTGTGAAGAAATATTAAGAATTACGATTTGTAATAGGATCTAATATGGCCCTATTCGGGCCATTTTCAGTAGGGTTACTATTTAGGCCAAATTTCATTGAAATATCCCAAAAAATTCGACCGGTAGCTTAAGCACAATAGACAGACAGATGGACTTATTTAAATCGATTCATATTCTGATTCTGAATCGATCGGTAAGATTGAAGGTGTTATAAACATCCGCACAAATTTAATGTACTTTTTGCCACAAGTGGTGCGGGGTATAATGACTGTTATGGACTCATAGATCGACTTGTATGTTATTGCTGATGAAGACCAAGAGGGTATCTGATATTCTTTTCTTGGTGCCGGAAACGCAATGACTAACTTAGTATACTCATACAGGGTATATTCAGGCATATTTATGTACATATACAAGTTTATTACCTCACTTGGTGATAAAAAAAAAAAATAATAATTGATGAATGTCTTTTTAAGTGATTGCTGATCTTTTGATTGATTCTAGAGTAAATTTTTATCTGGGTCCTCCAATATTGTACGTATTTGCTATAAATTGGTTTTACGCTTGCTCTACATGCAGTAACTGTGCAAAATTCTTTTTAAAAAGTTATTCTTCGCATTTGGATGCATGTCACAATTCAAACGGGAGCTAGCAATTCAGGAGTCCATGATTACATATGTTGCTGTTGCTGTTTTTATTGTTGCTATTGTATTTCACATAAATATTAATGAAAAATGAATGCCACTTAGTCGATGCTGTAATCTACTTCAGGAGTATTAATGACGTTTGTGGCAATTGCGATGATGGGGATGGTGTGTTGGGGGATCATTGATATTGTGGTTCTGGTTGTCTCGAGTTTGGTTTAGTTTGCAGCCTTGTTTACATTGTTGTAATTTACTAATTTATTCAAAAGTAATTTATTGACTTCAGTTTGGTATTCCCAGCTCATTACACTTATTTTTAAATTTCCCACTTTATTTCATTGGAACATATTTATTTCAAAAAATATTAAATTATTTATTTAATAACAAGTAAGAAATTGTAAAATTGGCTTAAGCCAAATCTTAGGCGTATCAGCTAGCGAGTCAAGTTTGCGGTGAGATGGTTTTCGTAAATTATGGATGCGTCTGTTATCCGACCACGCCCATTTTTGAAACATCTATGGATGGTATAATTATAGTTGCGTATACAACATTTAAATTTAATAACCCAATTTTTATGACAGATAAAGAAATTTTTGATGATTGTGGGCGTGGCTCTTGACTAATTTGCCCATTTTAAATATCGAGCTGCGTGCAAAAACACAAAGTGTCTGTACAAAAAAAAAAAAGTTCAGCTTTATATCACAAAGTTAATGCCCGTGAGAATGTCAATAATGGACGGACCTACGGACATACATTTCTGTATTGTTTCAGTTCTTGATGCTGATCAAAAATGTATATACGTCGTAGGGTCTCTGATGCCTTCCTCTGAGAGGGTATAAAAAGCAACGGGTCTTGAGTGTTCTCCTTTATAAACATTTAAGTTTTTAAATATGAATGGACGGACATCTGTAAAACTTTATATAACCTGAATAATCCGTATATATTCTTACTTGAACAATATAAGGCCCATTGATGCTTTGTACATCCACTGCATAATTTTGTTTTGAGGAAAATTTCAACTTCATTTGCACAAATATATCCAATGGGGTGCACGTGTAGTTGGTTAAAGAGAGAATGACGTGGATTCATTCATTAAATACAAAAGTTGGCACAAGCAACACTTGCTAAATGTTGTAGACTCCGCTGGGACTGAGGCAGGCATTTATAAACAAGAATCGTGCTGTACAACATTGTTTGTACTTAGTTGGTGGTGGTGGTGGTGAAACCAACTCTGTGCAACTTTTCACCGAGTTATGTTTTGTTGCATTTGAATGAATGTGTTTATTATTCTACTATCTGTCACATCAGTTCCCTGTGCTCTCTGCCACTACTAAAATTATAATATGGTTGGTATTGGATGGCAATGGTTATGTACCGTATTCTTCAAGTACATATTTCAACTCTTATTTATGAGTTGTAGTGCATCGTTGTGGGTGGGTGGGTGTATGTATGTATGTGTGTGTGTGTGTTTATTGAAGTATGTTTTCCATGTTCTTGAGTTGTGTTGAAAAACGTAATGGCAACTAATTGTCTGCGAAATGAGACATTGACCTTTATACGCTACAATACAACTCGTACTTCAGATGTCATGCCCAAAGGTGGGTGCACTCCTTCTACAAAACGGCAAAGTATATACAACGAAAAATGCTCAAAGTTTTATAAATCTCATGGAGAAACAATAGAAAACATTTATCATTGATGATTTTCATCTGTTAAGTGAGGGAGGGTAGCATGATATGAGAATACAGGCACCCAAACTTTCACCAACTTGGGTTTTGGCAAAATGTCATTAATCAATTCTTCACCACCATTAAGTTAGAAGTGAGAAATTTTCTGGGATAACACAACAATGCACAAAGTGTGAGCGGCAAAAATCTGTTCGTTTATAATTCAAAATATATAAGGAAGCAAAAAAGCTCTAAGATGACATTCCCATTAAATTTTTACATTACTTGTGGTCGGGGCATGTAATTTATAGCCGCCTATCGAAATGTATTTTAGATTTTACCTTAACTAATGAAAGTGCGAAAGTGTTTTAAAAATTAATTTGTAGGCGTGTCTATTATGTGAACATTGATTACGTCGTAAATTTTAAAATATGATTGCTATTTAAATCGGGCAAAATCGGTCAAGAGACACGCCCACAATCGGCAAAAATCTACTTATCTGCCACAAAAATTGACCTATGAACTCAAAATTTTATATGCTTATTTATAATTATCCTATTAATCTATGTTCCGAAAATGGGCGTGACAGGATAACAAAACTCCTACAATTTACAAAAAAACATATTCAGTGTAACACTGCACTGACAAGCGAATACGTAATACATACACTATGAGGGGGCGTTAGGTTATGTCTGCCACACTCACTAAATCATTTATGGGCGTAGTTTTTAGCCAATTTTGCTCCGTTAGAATAATAATCTGTCTCTTCCCCATAATGTGCAGTATATAAAATCATATTCGCTCTCTCTTCTCTAAATTATATAAACAATCGTGAATTTATTTTGTTTTAATAAATAAATTATGAATATAAAGTGTGTGGTGTGACGGCTGCGTTACTACTCTTGGGGATCTTTATGAATATGTACAGTGATTGGAGGTTTGGAGCGCAGAAGAGTATGTGATTAATGTATGTGCCGTAAACAAATTGGCTATTACACCAATCGATGCAGAATCAAAGTCTAAATGGATTTAACCATGTCCGTCCCTATGTCCGTATGTTATGTGTACATGTAAATATATGCGTAAGATTTTAGGCACAATTTTTACGATATTTCGATAAAATTTGCTGTAATGGTGTGTTTTAATGCAAAGATGTGTTCTATTAAGAATGGTTCAAGTAGAACCACTTTTAGAATTCCTTCTCATATAAGGTCCCTTTCCATATAACAGAAGTCTTTAAATGGCAAAAAATCGCAATTCTTAATATATTTTGACCAAATTTGTTCAAATTAGCTCATGTACTAATTTACCTAATAATTAAATGTAACGAATTTGGACCCGTTCGGACTATTTTTAGAACCCCCTACCATATAATGAGATTTCACGAAACGACTTATGTAGCATTGTCTTGCAGTTTCATTTGTTTTATTGTAATCTTGTATTCTCTATAACAAATATGGCATTTCGCTCGCAACTACCTGCTTTATAAAGCAAATGGTGTACAAGGGTAATAAGTATAATAGACACACGCACAATGTACAAAAAACTTTATTTAGTACAGAATTCGACAATTGAGGGAAAATCTAATACATTTTACTGTTTTAAAAGAAAATGTTATTGGATATATGCCACGCTCACAGTTCGAGCAGTTTATGAAAGGTACCAAAGATTTGGCTTCAGCCAAATATAGGTTTTTTTTAACAATTGACCAGTATTTGTTATTTAGAACGAGAAAACCGATACTCTCAATTAAGCGGAAACAACAACTGATTAATTCTGATTGATATGAAGCAACAACTTCACACACATATGTATTTCAATTGCTTTGTACATGTGTATAGATGCATTGTCATCCAAATGCAAGCGTCACACTTGTATATAGTAGAAGCATACATTTCTTGTGATAGATTTGAACATCTGATGAAACGAATGTGATGTTGATGCAATTTACACACAGTTCGTACAATAATATTGGACAGCATCTTCAGCACATGCCCTAGTCATTAATTATGAATTCAATACAAAGTCATTGCCTGCTCTGCTCTGATACTATATTTTTTTGAACACAACCATTTCTTCCACAACCAAATGTAAAGTAATACAATAAAAATGTATAACAATAAAAAAAAAAAAAAAAAAATTGTTTACAAAATATTTCAAATTAAGGGAACACCCAACAAATACAGCACAAGCAGTCATTTGCGTATGCATTGTAGATACACTGAAACATGCACGTGTGTATGAATGTGAGATATTTATATGTACCTACGTGGAAATTAACTTGAGATCATGTGGTTTGAGGCATTTGGCAAGCAGTTGACGGGCCATTAAATAAATTTAAACTAGAAACTGAAGTAAACTAACTAAACAATAACAACAATAACAACAATAATAATAATAACAACAACAACATTTACTACCACATAACAAAACCTGGAAAAACACATAATGGTGTAGTCGGGTGGGTAGGCGAACCAGAGAAACATGCAAGAAATCTACGTAAGATTTCTTTATCTGTGTAGTTATATGAGAACACATGGTCACACATGTTCACAATACTTTATACAATACATTACAAAAATATATAAAAATGTTTACAGTTTTTTTTTTTTTTTTGTAAACATTCAGTACTTTAATAGGTTTTTTAATATAGTTGAATGCTTGCGGGAATCAGTTAATCTAATATATTCTTAAATTTCAGTGCAAGAGAGAGCTGGAGTAATGCGATCAGTTTCTAGTACCTAACTTTACAGTATGTGTATGGGTATGAGGGTGACTTATGGTTATGAAAGTTTTCATAATGAACGTTTGCGTTTAGAGTTAATGGAAAATTTGGGCAATGAAAACAAACAAAATAATTACAACAAGAGTAGGAAAACTAAATTTGGCTTTCGGCCAAATCTTAAATAACGCCCTCATCTATATACAAATGGTGGGCATGGCAGGTATATTATTACATCCTGTAATGTGTTTGTATAACGAATCAGCTAATATGTCGAGTTTTACATTGCATAATGGTTTTTGTATAATGTAGGCTCGTCTGTTATCCTACCAGCCCATTTTTGGTACCTCAATAGAATTGATAATTATAAATGTGCGTACCAAATTTCAACTTCATAGCTCCATTTTTGTGTCAGGTGAATACACTTTTGTCGATTGTGGGCGTGGTTCTTGACCGATTTACCCATTTAAAATAGCTATCTGCTTAAAGAAGTGCCTGTACAAAATTTTGGTTGAACATCCTAAAACACACGGACACACCTGTCTAGATCGATTCAGTTTTTGATGCTGATCAAGAATATACAATATATAATTTGTAGAGTCTTTGACGTCTCCTTCTGGGCGTTTCAAAAGGAATGATAAACCTTACCACCCATGTTATGTGGAGGGTATAATAAGGACAATTATTTATTTAAAATTCTTAATTTTCTTTAAAGTGGAAGAGTGTTGCTGAAAACATTACGTATAAATGGTTGATGAGGAATTTGTTTTTGTTGTTTGTTTGTTGACCATAAATTTATGTAGACTGGCGTACAAGTAAATCTTACAATAATGTGTCAGTTAACCTTTTTGTCATGTTTAAATGTTTACCTTACACATGCAATGTGAATGAATAGAGAAAACTCGTACCGAAAATAAATGGAAATGTGACGCAGATCCCTAAGAAGATACCCACTAACTTGTGAATCATATAAGAAGTACTTGAGACCTGTTCCTCTTCATCTCCACCTATTTGAAATCTCTGCATACATATAATACATTATATATGCCCTTGTATACTTTTTATGAACGATGTGCTTAAATTTCTTAAAATAAGCGTGTGCCTTAGTTTAATGCTCTCGTTTGCTCATATCGTACACGTTTGTCTACCCTAGGGTCTTATTTTAAATGCATTACCTGGATATGTATATGAGTTGTTTGGCCAGCTTTTCCTTTTGGACCAATTCTGGTGTTAGAACAGTTTCGTTGGTTTTTGTTTTTGTTTTCTGTTTTACTTTCATCCTCTCGTTGCTTTTATAAGAAAAACAAAAACAAAACAAGTTTATGATCATCATTACTGCAAGAAACTTTCTTCTCAAGTGTTTCCTCTGAAACTTTCCTAAACAAAGTCTATTTCCGTACTATGCACGACTGCACCTACGTAAGGCGGCCTATAAGGCCAGAGAAAGAGAAATGACGGTGGAGCAAAGTTCCCTGGAAGGATGTGTTGTAATGTTCAAGGTTTCATTAAGCCACAAGAATTATTGTTATTTTCACCGTTACAAAATATTTATTTTAATTTTGCTCTTTAACTTCAACAGATGCCACATAAAGTAAAGTTTCCTTTGAAAGTTTTTATCAATAAATTGTGTTAAGAGTATCGTAAAACTTGTAGCATAACATGGTGCAGAAAAAGTATAAAAAATTCACAAAACCGCCCATTTAACTCCTATGACCAATACCTTGGTGTAAGGCGAGCAAGACTGCAGTTGGACCACAAACAGTAATTAAGATGTGTTTTAACCAAGTCATAGCCTGAGAATTTAATTTAAATTTCAAAGCAACCTTTTACTTGTTTTTCTAACATTTAAACTTCAATCTAATGATCAAATATTAATCGTCTAGGCCATGGGTGGGGAACGTATGGCCCCGCAGCCGCATGCACCCGCTCAGAGTTTCTTCAGAGTGTGGCCTACATAATAACGGATAACAAGCAAATTTGGCTTAGACCTAATTTTAAATACCCTGCACATCTAAACACAAGCAGTGGGCGTGGCAAATACATTACTAGGGCTTCTAACGGTGCATGTATTACGCATCAACTTGCGTGCAAGTCGAGTTTTACACTTAGTACGGTTTTTTTTTAAATTGTAGGCACGTTTGTTATTCTACCATATTTAGCACACCAATGGATGGGACTATTAAAGATGTGTATATAAAATTTCAATTTCATAAGTCAATTTTTGTGACAGATATATATATATTTTTGTTGATTGTGTTTTAAAAATTTTAAATAACGCTCTGTATGTAGAAGTGTATGAACAAAACTTCAGCTCAATTACTCAAAATTTGCGACTGCGAAAATGGCAAAAACGGGCGGACACGCGGACACGCGGACACACGTTCGTGTAGTCGACTCAGTTTTTGATGCTGATCAAGAATATCAAGAAAATATATATTGTGGAATGTCTGACTCCTTCTTCTAGCTGTTGCAAACGTAATGACAAACGTAGTATAGCCCCTATCGTATGTGGAGGCTATAAGAATAGCAACAATGAAAAATTAAAACTTCAACGGTAAAAAGGTTCCCCACCTATGGCATAGATTAAGTACGTTTCGTTTTTGTTTGGTAAAGCTGTTCATGGAACAACGTTACCAGTTTACATTTACGTACATAATATAACGAATTTTTAATTAAAGTATTAACCACCCCGTGGTGTTAGAATATATAAACTGCGTGCACACGAACGTACTCTGCATGTTTGAGGTTACCTATATACGTACATTAAATTTTTAAATTTTTGCTGCCATCTCATTATTATTATATACGAGTCGAAAACTAATAATGGGCTTGTTGAAAAAGAAATGAAATGAAATGAAGCGAAACTCGTCGCAACTACTCCCACAATTTCCTAAATCGCTAAACTATGCAAGTGGTAGATAAGATAGATTTGCTTCTAATGTATGTACTTGCCCGTTCTATCCTTGATTTGATCGCTTGAAGCACTTTCAGTAAATTGCAAAAACTTATTATAGTTGTTGTTTGTTGCTGTTGCTTTTTGATCTTTTGATGAATCACACATACACATTTGAAATATTGTGCTTTACTTTCATTCTTTATACTTATATGAAGTACAATTTGTTCAAAATATTGGGTCGATGTAAGCTCAACTCAAATGGCCTGCGGGATTGCTTTTTCTTTGCAGTATTGCCAAGCCGGTTGAATTTTGCTTTGTGTTGCATATTGGTTTATTCTTTGTTTTGTTTTGTTTGGTGCAATAAGTTGGTTGTTTAACTTTTCATCACGCTTCATTTTGAACCGATTTTAGTGTAAGCAACTAAATAAATTTAAATAAGACGATGATTGATGTTTTTGGTTCATAAACAAACCATGCGAATAATGTGAAACATGCAACTTTTTCACATATGACATACTTTGGTTAAATGGAAAAAATTTTTAAAAATTTTTTGTTCGGCTTCACGGTGTTTAGGTACCTCACGTCCAATATTACCTTGACAAGGATTTTAAAAAGTCTGTTTTTAAAGAATGATAGCATTTCTCCCCTTTGGATATCATTCGCGCACATGGTAAGAAAATAATCTGTTATCAACACAATAAAACATTCAACTAACATGAATGTGTTGAAAGCGCTGGCAGCACATAAACTCAACACTTGTACAGTTACGAATAGTAGGACTAACAACAAATTTGGACACCCTAAGCTCAGGAATTACGACCACCCCAAATTGCAGACCCAAGAAATTTAAGAAGTGAGATTTAGCAGACTCTGGTCTTTTGATTTCCTCTTTAAAGTGAACAAAATCAGTCAACAGCCATGCCCAAATTTAACAAAATTCTCTCGTGGTCACAAATATTAGCTACAAAGTTTAAATTTAGAATATTTTTAATTTTTCAATTTTGATCTATTTAAAAGGAGTGAAGTCAAATATTTGACATGCCCATTATTTATAAAAAATATTATTTAGCTCAGATTTCGAAGTGAAATACAGACTCTATTAAGTTGTTTTCACGAATCTGGCGCGGCCGCAGTTTAATACCACTCCGGTCAAAAGGCGTTTCAAAGATATTTAGGAAAATTTTAAAAATATATTTGATATTCTTTCGAAAAAAATTTAGTTTTTTTTTTAAATTTTCATCTGCAAAATATTTAGTACTTTATTCCACAAGATGTGCTTTTACATAAAATTTGTTTCCCGCACATGCGTCCCCATTTCTTATTAATTTTTTATACCCTCCCCATAATATAGAGGGCATACTAAGTTTTTAATTCCACTCGCAACACCCAGAAGTAGGCGTCAGAGACCCTACAACGTATATATTTTGATCAGCTTCAACAACTGAATCGATCTAGACATGCACATATGTCCGTGTGTCCGTGTTTAAGATATTGAGTTAACACTTTTAGTTTCTCCATGCAGTTTGATATTTAAATTGGGCAAGATAGGTCGAGAGCCACACACACTTCTGGCTAAGATCTCTTTATATGCCACAAAAATTTACCTGTGAAGTTGAAAGTCTTATTGTATGCGTTTTTTTGTATGAGTTTTTTTACGAGTTACTACACTACACCACAAAAACTTTTCTACAGAACATGTGTGTGTTTTTCTTCATTTTATTTTGACTGCTTATAAGGTTTGCAGGTTTGCAGGTTTTCAGGTTCGCTATGCAAACAGTTAAATTCAAGGTGATTGCTATTATTGGTGCCGTTATTTCCTGGTGCCAACAATAGTTCTGGTTTATGCGCTTTTTATTTTTTCTTCATTCACTTCTATTCCATTTTATGAGGTATTCAGTGTTTCAAAAACTCATAAAAATGTAATAAAATACTTTTACAGACTCCAGTAGAGATTGGCGCGTTTGCAAAGTTTTGCAAGACTCTCCGAGTAGCATATGTGTTAACTTATAATCAGCGCAGTTGAAAGGAAATTTAGAAAAATAGCGACAAGTCTGATTTTGATTTAATAAACAAAGTTGCTAATCTTTATGTGCCTGCGACTGCCAATGTGCTGCATCCGTAAACTTTACGACACGTAAAATTCTCTTCATAAAGATGTAACCAAGCAACACTTCTGAATGCTGCATGTGGTGCAACTTTGCTATTCCTATTATTTTTTTTTTTTTTTTTTTTGATTTCTTGTCTTCCTGCACCTTTGGTGAAATCGAATTGTGTAAGAAAAACTTCAATAAATAATGAATCGTGAGATCATATTTAGTTTCTTTGCTTTTGCTTCGAACATGCTTGAGAGAATTTCATTGCTGGCGTACGGTGTGTGCAGGGTTCTATGCACAGACGTTTCATATGATATTGTATCTAGAAGACTAACACATGCACAGCAGAGTTTGTTTATTTCGTTGCGCATCAGCATATAATGTGGTGTGCGTCTGTGTACGTGTGCGAATGAATTATGTTGTTGTTGTTACTTTGTTTGTTATAAGAAGCAAAGGAAAATAATTTTTGTTGCTTCTATGACTTTTAGAGTTTTATTTATTGCGGTTTTGATTTCCTGGTGATTTCCTTTAAGGTCTGTTGCTCTGTGCCTGATTGTACACGCAAACATATGAAACCGAAGGAAGCAGTGTGTGTATATGTAACAAACATACGAGCAATACGCATCCAATGCAATCATTCAAGTCCACGTCTCAGTTATGAAGATGCACTAGTTGTGCCAATTACAATTTGCAAACCACTAAACAAACGATAAAACGTTATATTACCATTTTACATCATTCGTGCTCCCTTGCTACTTATTTAGCTGTTTCGTCCTTTGAAAGAAAAATGGCAAAGGGAAGAAATCACCATTTTTATAGACTCGCACATTAAGCGTCAAACCCTTGCTCTATCCAATTAGATTGGGCTTTTATTTTACCACCCAGATAATCTAACCTATCATTGGCAATCCCAACGCCACTGGTAAAATTCTGGCTAATGCCCTTTTCCAAACCCTAATCCTATTAATACGTTGATCCTTTTGATACTTCTAGCCTTCAGATAAGGGCGTTTGTGTAATTTTTTAACGGGCGAAACATTTAATACCATCACCGTACTATTCTGTGTTTACATTGACAAGTATTTTGTCATCTCCAATTAAGCAGTGCTTAGTTGTCTCAATTAGATCCTAAATTAAAACAAGTAAAACAAATGATAATGTCAAGCCCGACTATTTAATACACTACACCATTTCACTCCTTAAATTATGCTACAATTAGTTTAATTATATCAACGGGAGGTATTGCCTCATAAGTCACTTCTTGAAAAATCATTATATGGAAAGGGGTCCTAAAAATGGTCGCATCGGATTCAAATTTGTTACATTTAAGTATTAAGCTAATTAAGTATTTTTTACTTGCACTCAAATTTACATGGATTCACAGACAGATATGTTTAAAGTGATTCAGATTTTGATTCTGAATCGATCGGAATAATTAATGGTGGGTGTGACATTTGCCGTTGCGGGCTTACAAACATTCGCACAAACTTAATATACCGTTTGCCACAAGTGGTGCAGGGTGTAAACATTTTATTTTTCTCTTAGGCCAAATCTTAAATACCCTCCACATCTGCGTACAAATGATGAGTGTGACAGGTACATGGTAACGCTGCGCAATAGTGGATATATTAAGTAGCAGCTTGCAAATCAAGTTTTGCGTTGCGTAAAAGTGTTTTGTAAATTGTAGGCGTGTTCCTTATCCGACCGCGCCCATTTTTCACGCACTTTCGATGGATGGATGGGTTAATTATGAATTTGTTATTATGAATTTTTAAGGCAGATAAATATATTTTTATCGATTGTGGGCGTAGCTCTTGACTAATTTTGACAAATTTCAAAAGAATTCTACGAACTAGAATAGACACGTATCAAATTTCAGTTCAATTAAAATATATGCCATTATAAAATTATAATTGATTGCGACAAAAATGAAACAAAAAATAAACTAAAATTACCTTTTGAATAACATATGGATTGTGCACATATATGCCTTTATATGTAAGTTGTTCTTGATAAACTTTTTATTAAAATTTACTTTGGGCTGAATTTTATAAAATTACTTTTCCTACATAAATATAAAAATGTTCTTGTAATCGTTCACAACTATTTCATACGCAAATAAGCAGAGACATTGTGTTGCCTGGTGCCTTGGCTTGTGCACTTGATATTTATTCAAAGCATAGACTTGCAACTCTATCAACTCGAATCTTCTACAGAGCTTGTGTCTGTATATGTGTGCATGTGTTTGTTTGGTAAACATCATGTCAAAAACTTTTCACGCACCATACTCCTGGTTGAAGTTTTCCTTCCACTGCAATGTTCACATTGTTGAGAATTTTATGTCTATGTGTATGTGTTTGAAGATGAATAATTCTGCCGGAAATGCATATGGAGCGGGTGAAAAGTATGTGTGTATGTATGTAAATGAACATTTCTTCACCGCCTTCCTTGTAAATTATTAAAACATTTGTTCGCAGACAGTAGCCTTAGTGTGCTGTGGTGTTCCTGATTTTCAGAGCCAAAAATAAAAATACCTACGAAACAAAATAAATTTACTAGGACTTTCGACAAGGATTAAAGGTTATTGCATAAATATTCCGCAAAGGGTTTTACTCTTATTGTAAGGAATAGTGGAAATGATTTCATTAATAGGGGGAAACTTATACTCATCAAACTTGATGAGAGGTTAATGGTGAATGAATAATTGAAAGTAAGAGGGAAAACTATATATATTATAAATGTACTCTACGCACAAGACGATAACTAACTCTCTAATTCTGTTTGCAACACTGACCTACAACGTATTTCCTTTCATCTTGATCAGAATCAAAATCTGGATGAATACCATCAGACCCGCATCATTATACTCTACAGCACACGTGGTAAGTATATTAAGTTTGGGCGGATGTTTGCAATTCCTAAGTACAAATGCACGCATCTTCAAGTGTAACGAGCGATTCAGAAGGCAAGTCTTAATCGATTAACCATGTCTGTCTGTATGTATGAGCTTAAGCTACAAATTGCATTTTTTGACATTTTTCGATGAAATTTGGTAGAAGAACATGTATTGGCTCAGAAAGGAACCCTATTAAAAATGGACCGACTCGCACCATTTACAGAACCCCTTCTCATATAAGAAACTATTTTAATGGAAGCTTTTATATGGTAAAATATTGTAATTCTTAATATTTTTTGACAAAAATGGGTAAAAATAATCAATTTGTTTAATAATTAAATGTAACAAATTAAACTAAATGTAACAATGTAGAGAGCTGTGTAGTGAAGGGTATTAAATGGTCAAGCTTTACCGACTGTAACATTTTCACTTGTTTTTACAGTCATTTTTATATTCCCCAACTTTCAAATGAACTTTAATAAAATAATCTTTTACATACCTTGGAAAATTTCACAATGTACGGAAAGACTGTGTTAAATCTATATTTAATGTAACAACTGCTTCATGAAATGCCAACATTTTAAATATTTGTATCTATTTGCAAGCTCAGAAGAAAATCTTTTATAACTTTTCCTCTGATTATACGTATACTCTTCTTCTATTGAGTGGTAATAAAAGGAAAAAAAAAAGCTTCCTTTTAAATGTACAAAATGGACAAAACGTGTCACCGAGAGCACGTTTTTCGGTATTGTGGACACGAAATCAAATGTTCGAGTGAAAAAGCGAGCGTTAGGTAAATAACTCTTCAATAATGTATAAATTCATTGGACAAAAGCAAACGGAAGCTGTGTTTACTCGTACATAGAAGAGATTCGATGACACAATAGATGAAGGATGACTGCAGTGTATGAAAGAATGAATGGAATATGAGATCGAATGAGATAGGTTTGTATTTGAAAAAAAAAAAGAAACGATGAAGTCTTTATTGTGTATGTCATGTTACAAACAAGACAGGAACAAGTCAAATATTTTTATATGTCCTAGGCCGAATATTAAATACCTCCCGTTTTGAAAATTTTCATATAAAACGAACGCCCTGTATCAATCATGTTATGTTCCGCATCTTGAAGCTTGTTCGTTACTATTTATTAAACTGAAATTTTTTTTTTAGCAGTTTAGGTGAAACGAACTACTTTTTATTACATAAATCGATTGGAAACATTTTTAGGAATAAATTTCTTTATATCACGATGATTTGAAGCCTTTCAGATGATCATTGGAGACCCTTTTCTTCTAATGCTTTTTCCTCGATTTATCCACATTAAGTATTTAGCGAAAAATTCGCAACTGTCTATAATAATTAGTTTAGCTATAATTTACTTAGCCTATAAACTTCTGCTCCGTCTTCCTTTTCCGAATGTTACCAATGTTTGAATAGAACTAACTACTTTCATATATATGACGACGGACGGGAAAAAGTATATTTGCTAAAAAAAATTAAAAAAAAAAAACAAATGAAAATGTTATAGTCGGGTCATCTCGACTTTTTAAAAACTTACACCAATTCGTTCCACAAATTATGCAACAATTAATTTAGGCGGGGCATTGCCATATATTTCACATTCGTGCGAAGGTTTTCTACAAATAGTCCGATCTGGTCTAAATTTAGTACCGTTAATTAGACTGCACCAAGTTTTGTCAAAAATATTTAGATTAAAGATTTTTGTTTTAAAGACTTCCCTTAATGATAAAACCTTATATGGGGAAAGGGACATGTTTAAATCGATTAAGATTTTGATTCAGACACTTTGCCACAAGTGATGCCGGGTATAAATATGAAATCAAGGTATAGAGCGCTCTTGGGTATTGCCAAATAGAAATGCACGTTACACTACATACGTATCTGCAAAAATGTATTCTTCAATGAAATGGAATCCTTTCAAAAGTTGCATAAATGTTAAATGAAAAGTGAAATTTTTTTGGAAAAAAAAAATTAATTAAAAAATAAATATAAATTTTTTTTAAGGAAAATTTATAATAAAATCTACTTTATACCAAATTGGAAACCTTGGAAGCGTTTCCCAACGCATATATTTTTATAATGTTCAGAGCACAGAATTGGAATTTTATTCCTTGGATTGTGTGGTACCTGCTGATGTGTTCTATTGACTTGAGCATAACAAAAATTTCAATTAATTTTTCTTTCTTTGTATTCCTTGTTTTTTTTTTTTTTGTTTGCTTGTTTTTTTATTATCATTACCCATGCAATACATTTCGCCATCTGTGGCTCTTTTATAAAATGAAGAAATGGTGATGTAATGTTGAACAACGTGTTCAAGTATGAGCGACAGAACAATTTTGATTTACTTGCTACCCTTTACATGGTTCTTTATTTCTTCCCTTCTTTCTTTCTTTTTTTATTTGTTTAAAGAAACAATGTCATCCTTCTGCTTTTAAGGCCATAATTCTCTCTACTCTGTACTCGGTATACCATGAATTTTTATTTCATTGCGAGGAAGTGAAAATTGAATGATTTTTCTTTTTTTTTGTAAATCACAAAAAAATCCTTGAGCACAGGCAAATATATCTTTTTTTACTCATAAATTACCGCCAATTCTTCAATTTGACTGTTCATACAGAAAGGGGATAAATGGCCCACAACTTATTCTATTCCTGAGCTAAACATACGTATACCTGTACAACACATATGTAGAAAATTATTGTAGCGTAACTGTATTACTCCGATGAAATGTAAAATGTTTCAAAAAGCCTGGGGAGAGACAACCAAAGATTTGTATATTATCCCAAGCCTTGTGAATTCGATTGGCAGCCTCATTAGTAAATTGGTCATTAGTACACACACACACAGAATAGATCGAAAAATTCCTCGAAAACCTGAATTGAATCAAGTACTAATTCGAACTATTGTTTAACTGCAACATTATTAATGAAATTACAACAATTTCGTTTAACAATCTACAGAAAAACTAATCATAATAATACTTGCATTAAGTATATAATAAGTGAGGTGGTCGTTTTAGTACCTCGGTAAATTTAAATTGATGCTTGCTCTTAACACAACTCAACTATACAAACACGTTGGCATACTGGTTGGCATATATTGTGCAGAACCATGACACTCGTGTACAGCCTCAACCTCAACATATGATTATGGCATAATTGGCGATATTAGCTAAAGATACGTGTGAATATGTAATCAGCCATGTGCGCACATAACTCTGCTTGCATTTGTGAATATGTGCGCTATGGTGTGGAGGAAGTGAATAGTAATCATGCAATAATTATGCCCTATACTCTTTCTTGTGCTCAAGAGCAAGAGCATTCGCTAATGAACAGAAATACCACTAAACATCTAACGTATTTAAGTTGAATCGCATTTTTGATTGGTTATGGCAATTTTATGCTTTCCTGTTCTTAGTGTAACAGATTTTTTTAGGAGAGCCTTAGTTTTTAAAGGTGCTTAAATGTTTTATAGTGCCATTATAAATTCAATCATATTTCACATATTCGATTGCTGCCGAAAAAGAGAAAGCCGCTAATGCCTGCACCAGAACTTGTGGCAAAGGGTATATTAAGTTTGCGCGGATGTTTGTAACTTCTAAAGGAAAAATTACACGCTCATCCTTACAATCAAAATCTGAGTTTATGTATATAACCATGCCCGTCTGTCCGACTATTAGTTCATGTGAATTTGTACTTAATTTGAGGTACTTCGGTAAAATTTGATACAAAGACATGTATTGGCCGAGAGAGGAACCCTCTTAAAAATGGACCGATTTGCACCATTTTTAAAACCCTTCCTCAATATATAAAAGAAGTCTTTACAAAGCGAAAGATCATTTTGATAAAATGTGGTGGAGTTAATTAGTTAATTAGTTTCATAATTGGTTGTGGCTAAATTTGAACCTCTTCCTTTTTTGCTGGGAACCGACATTGAAGCTATATATCTTCGAAAGTTGCCTTTACTAACGGGTACAAAAATATAATTAAATTCAAACTTAATAATCAATTAAAAATGATTTAGCTTAGGCCTATTCTTAAACACCCTCAATATCTGCCCACAAATGGTGGGTGTGGCAGGTATATAATGACTCCCCCTAAAAGAGGACATTTTACTTATCAGCTTTCAAATCACGTTTTATGGTTTTACGCGTTTGTAAATTGTGGGAGTGTTTGCTACCAAATGTCAACTTAATAGCTCAGATAGATATGGCACTTGACCGATTTTTTATTTAAATAGCTATCTACGTGGAGAAACTAGAATTTTCCGTATTAGCTCAATACATTAAAATTTACGATTATGAGATCACTGAGGTATATCGCCTTCTGGGTATTGCAAATGGAATGACAAAAATAGTATACTGCCCAACTTATGTGGAGTTTATAAAAACGTGTTTCTAGGAGTATTGCATAACGTGACGATTTCATAAAACGCGTTGTGTGAGAAATTTGATTTACTCTTAATTGACAACAAATGTCGCCAGACTTCATCTCCAATTAGCTTTAGCTTTTGATTGCTTTGTTCTTGTTTTTGATGGTTTATGATATTTGTTATGATGCGGCCATTATCAGAATAAAACCCTTCTACAATAATCAATTTGCCTATCAAAAAGGCAAATCCACTACGACGGTTATCCATGAGCTGACGAATGTAGAGTCTAAATATATAGCTCTCACAGCTTTCATCGACATCCAAGGAGCCTTTGATAGCACGTCGGCAATAGAAAAAGCCATGGTAGACAAAGGAATACCAACGATGATAACCAAATGGGTTATTTCAATGTTAAACTCCAGAACCTTCACCACTGAGCTTGCACGGACGACTATGACAACTAGGGCCATTAGAGGTTGCCCACAAGGGGTTGTACTCTCTTCTCTAATTTGGACCATGGTCATAGATGACCTGCTAATAAATCTCAACAATATGGGGTTTAAAACACTAGGCTATGGGGATGACATAGCCATTTATGTTATGGGCTGGTATGAACAAGTTCTTACCGAACGAATGCAGACAGCCCTAATATTAACACAAAAATGGTGCCAGGATAGAGGTCTTAATATTAACCCGCAAAAAACGGTCCTGGTCCCCTTCTCCAATAGGAGAAAACTTCAATTAGATAACATTTATTTAAACGGTACCCAATTAATGTACTCAAGTGAGGTGACATATTTAGGCTTAAAATTAGATAAAACCTTAACATGGAATCCTCACCTGAAATATATAACTGAGAAGTCGACTCGCACCTTGTATGCTTGTCAACGACTTTTTGGAAAAACTTGGGGTATGGGTCCAAAAATGACTTACTGGTCTTATACCACAATTATTCTCCCGATGCAGCTTTGGCATGGTGGCCAAAGGTTAGGCAAACTACTGCGGCGAAAGCGTTGAGCAAAGTTCAACGACTCGCAACTGTGGGCATCACAGGGGCCATGAGAACATGCCCCACAGACGCACTGGAGATAAAGGTTACTTGAAGATACTGGAAAACTTCATAGATGACCCAATGATCAAAGTTACGGACTTTTCCCCAGCAGAGATAAAATTTACCCACCTCTACTCTATTAAAATTCCCAGTAGAGAAGCTTGGAAAAAGAAATCCGTGGTACCCAATCCAGGAGTGGTATACAGGTGGAAAGTGGGCAAACCGGAGCGGGCATCTACGGCTCCGGTTTTCAGAGAGCAGTCCCAATGGGACACCTTCTTATTATTTCCAAGGCGGAAACATATGCGATTATGGCATGTGCGTCGAAATGCCTGAGAAGGCGCCTAAGGAAGACGCATATATATATATATTCTAACAGTCAAGCAGCACTCAAAGCTCTAAATAGCTTCGTAGTGAAGTCTAAACTGACATCAGAATGTATGGATCTACTGAACGAGCTAGGCAAACATAATGAGGTTTCCCTTGTATGGGTGCCTGGCCACGTAGGGATCCCAGGCAATGAACGGGCTGACTGTGTAGCTAACAGGGGAGCCCGTCGGCAAATGATCGGTCCAAAACCATTCTGCGGTGTGGCTAAAACCCACATCATGGAAATGGTGGGACAACTAACTATGAAAAAGGCTGCCTCCCATTGGGAGACCTGCAAAGGCAAAAGGCAAGCCAAAACATTCATAAAATCGTCCAGGAATGCTGAAAAGCTCCTGGAACTCCAAAGAGGCGAGATCAGGGTACTAACTGGCCTTTACACGGGTCACTGTACCCTTAGATACCACCTTCATAAAATGGGGGTATCTGATAGTCCCATATGCCGACTATGTGAGGCGGCCCCTGAGACGCCTGAACACATATTCTGCAACTGGCTTGCTTCAAGCAGAAGCAGGCATCACATATTTGGAAAACATGTGATACCTCAAGAGGAAATGTGGAGCTCTGAGCCCAGGAAAATCTTGAGCTACTTTAAAAGCCTACGACTCCTGGACTGAGAGCACGGGCTTGCACAATGGACCTTATGGTCGTAGTGCAGATAGCCCTTATAAATATAATAATAATATGATGCGACCATCAATTCTTTAGAGCCATTAACACGAAGAAGTAAAAGTTTGATACAAATCAGATGCATTTTTAAAGAACTTCAACATAATCTTTATATTGTAGTTGTTGTAAAACATTTTTAAATACTTATAGCACGTAATGTCGTATTGAGTACATTTAACAAAAGTTTATCTAAGAAAAGCATAAAACAATTTCGTACTCATGCACGATATGGAAATACGGACATGCTACATAAGCTTTAAAAACTGTGCAAGTGTCTAAAATAAATTTGTTAATTTGTTTACCTAGCTAGCTAGGTTTGTATACATCTTAGCTGCATGGCCATGTTGTTGAATCGTATCTAGCATATAAGTGAAAGCGACTTTGGATGTCCACTGCTCTGCAATGAACAGACCTTCGAAAATTTATACAAAATTCATGTTTCATATTATTCAAACCTTTATGCAGCATAAGAGGTGAATCTGTTTGTTTGTTTTGAGGTCGATCACTGCAATTGAAGTTTATTCCCGATTGGAAAGAACCCTTTTCATTATTATCTGATTATGTACAGATCTGATTACGATACAGATTTACTAAATTCAGAAGTATTAAGAATATAGAGATGAAAATCTGTACCCGAGGTACGTGACTTTATATATTTCCACTACCTATGCTAAGTAATTTTACGCGAGTAATAAATGTTATATTGGAACGAAATATTTTTAACGGTCATAATATGATCTGATCAATGTTTACCGAACAACAGGTCACAACTAGCGACAAAAGACACATAACACCCCGATCTTTGAGAATAATTGTAAAATCCGTCTTTTTTCATTTTAGTTCAACTAATAATGTGTTTCTTTATAAATCGCGGGCGTGACTATTATACGATTCTAACAATTTCCAGCATTTATGGTCAATTATGGATAATGAGATTTTTATACCCTCCACCTTAGTGATGGGGGTATACTAGGTTTATTCTTCCGTTTGCAACACCCAGAAGGAGGCGTCAGAGACCCTACAACGTATATATTTTCTGAATCGATCTAGACATGTCTCTTGTTGGCGTTCTTCGGTGGTAAATTTCATGGTTAAGAGCCATGCCCACAACCACTAAGATCTCTCTATATGCCACAAAAGTTGACCTATGCACTTGAAATTTGGTGCATATATTTGTAGATATCCCATTCATCGATGTACGGATAACAAATATACCCAAAATTTACAAAAACCCATATTCAACGAAAAGCAATTGAAAATATTGGTCCAATCCGGTCCATTTTCAATAGGGTTTTCCTTTGGGCCAATGGGTCTTTGTACCAAATTTCAACAAAATATCTCAAAAAATGCGACCTGTAGCTTGCGCACGAATTTAGATGGACAGACGGACATGGATAAAGATTTTGATTCTGAATCTATCGGTATAACTGAAGGTGGGTGTGGAATTTGCCGTTTAGGAATTACAAACATCTGCACAAACTTAATATATCCTTTTCCTCAGGGTGGTGCAGAGTATAGCTAGACTTGCAAACTTATTCCTAATACATACACTATTAGAGGGCGATATTTATCTATTGTATATCTGCCATGCCCACTATTGTAGATGTGGAGGGCAGTTAAGATTCGGCCTAAGTGAAATTTAGTTTTCTTACTTGTTTTAGTTCAGTTGTGTGTTTGTGTAAAATATTTGCTATTGTGGGCGCGGCTATCTATCGATAATGTAAATTTTAAATTGAAATTAAAGATTTGCGGCCTTGATCGTTTCAATGAGTATGTATGGACGAACTGCTGCCGATGAAGAATGTATATAAACGTATATAGGGCTCCCTAAACCTTTCTCTATTACCAATCGAGTAACAAAGTTAGTGTACCGTTCACTATATTGTAAAGGTGAGAGTGTGGTACATATAAACACTCGTGAATTTCGCAATATCTAAGAATTCTGCCAAGTGGTACAATAAACAACCATACACCTGTATGTACTCATGTAAGCGTTGTGCTTTATATTAGGATATCCATGATAAAAACAATTCGGTCTCGCCCTCTTTGTAATAGCAACAAAACTGGTATTTCGTAAGTGTACGCAAACAAGTATATGTGTATGAATGGCTTATTTTTAAAGTGGCCCAAGTGCATTTTTCGTACGTTTACATACGTTTATATGTAGCTAGCTGGTCGTATTTATTCACAATTTTGTGGTAAAGAGGTATATTAAGTTTGTCCATCTGTCTGTAGCATTTTTTAAGATGTTTCAATAAAATTTGGCCGAAAGAGGAACACTATTAAAAATGAACCGAATCGGCCCATTTTCAGAACCTTCCTCTACATAAGGTTTTATTTTAATGGACGTCTTTATATGGCAAAAAATTGCAATTTTTAATATTTATTGACTAAGTTTGGTGAAGAATAGTTAATTGGCTTAATAATTAGACCCGATCGAACTATTTCCCTTCCCATATAATAATATTTCACGAAGAGACTTTTATGGCAGTGCCTCGCGTATACAGTTGCAACTGGAACTAAATTAATTGTAGCATAATTTAAGGAACTAAGTGATGTAGTGTAATAAATGGCGGGCTTGACCCACTATCACATTTTCACTTGTTGAAATTGTAATGATTGTGGAAAAGTAGACTTACGCCACTTTCAAAATAATCCATTCATATATGTGCATGTTCGTAGATATATACTTGGTGATGTTCAACACGTAAGTGCATATGTTTGGGAACAGCGTTTTATTGATTATAATTATTTAAGCAGACTACCTATCAGAGCCAACCCAGTTTATGGCCAATTTATTCCGCTTAAAGAAAAGATTTATTTTATTTGCTGTGAGATTGAAGCTCACGGATAAAAATTTTCTATAATACCATATAAGGTGATTATATGTGCTTTGCTGGCAGTTTTACATATCAACGAACATCTAAATTACATGCTTCCATAAAAAGCAGCGTATAAGACAGAGCTAAGTGGTGGTTACAATGGGTCTCTGATAAGACATTAACATGCGCGTAGAATATCATTAAAAAGTTTATTTGCAAATTTTTCTTCAAATTAGAGAAGTTATGGGGAATGGGAGTAGGCAAAATGAAAAGAAAGAAAAATTAGCTTCCAATCAATGAAATGTCGAAAGTCATATCAAGTGCTCCCCCGAAAAGTTTCACTTGCACCCACAATTCATAAAATCCAATAATTTCAACTTCTTATACCTGACCATGATTTGCTTTCGTAGCACCAGAGGAAGTTTTTACAGTCGGCGAAAACAAAAATTTAAATTTTATAAATTGCAGCCATTGGGGTTTCTTATCAATTCCATGAAAATTTACGCATCACTCGGATGGGGGAAGGAGAGGTAGAATAATATCAAATGATATTTATTGTAAAAATATGCTAGAATTAAAATAAAGTTGTTGTTGTTTTTTTTGTTCACGCAAACATGCCCATAAAAATAGCGGTTAATAGATTGTTATGACACGTCGGTTGAAAGGTGGTTGAGCTGCTATAAAATCACTCGAATAGATTAACAATGATACGTGTCTGCGTACCTATATATGGATTGACGTCCCTGTACTGCATGAATGCATTTAGACTTTTGTCAAGTTTTTTGAAACTTCAAATTTTAGCAAAATCAATAATATGGAGAGTACGGTGGTAAAGGTTTTCACAGATGTGCTAAATAATCATTTACTATACTTTCATTCTTTGTTTTTTTCTGCATTCTTCGGTAATAACGAATTTAATGAAACTCTCCCTCTCGAAGTAATTTCGCAATTTAACTTTCACTTAGGCCGTTTTATCTACGAATTTGTACATGTGTAGGTGTGTGTGTGTGTATGTGTATTCGTTCGTCCGTTTTATCCGGACTTTATGCTACCAGTGCCATAAAAAGCTCTTCCGTCCGTTCTTTCCCTTCAGTCTTCCGCAGTTAATGAACATTCTAATGGATTCGACCATTGTTAGCGGTTACCACTGCATTGTTGAAAATGTTTAAGACAACCAGCTGGAGTTCGGCATTTCCATTTGGTTTTTTTTCTTAGTATATATGAAAGAGAAAAAGAAATTATAAGTAAAAACGAGTGAAAATGTTGTAGTCGGCCAACCATTTCATACCCTACATCACTCAGCTCCTTAAATTATGCTGCAATTTAGTTTTGACTTTAGTCTCTTCGTGATATATGCTTATACGGGAAAGGGTTCTAAAAGTGGTCCATTCGGGTCCAAACTTAGCACAGCCAATTAACTATTATTCCACAAATTTTGTCAAAAAATATTAAAAAGTGCAATATTTTGATATAAAAAGACTTTCATTATAATGAGACCTTATATAGGGAGGAGTTATAATGGTTCGATTCGGTCCATTTTCAATAGGGTTCTTTTCTAAGCCAATACATGTCCTTGTACCAAATTTCATCGAAATATCTCAAAAAATGCAAGCTATAGCTTAAGCATAAATTAACGTGGACAAACAGACGGACACGATTAAAGCGATTTAGATTTGGTTTTGAATGTATGACCCTGGGAGTGCGAATGACAAATACTTATGTCTAGATCGACTTAGGTTTTGATGTTGATTAAGAATTTCCTCGTTCTGGGTGTTGCAAACGGAATAGCAAACTTGATATACCTCACATCTTGTGTAGAGTGTAATAAAAGGCGGATGGACAAGTAATCTGTAGGAAAAGTGAAACCTTTTTCTCTGTGGTGAGGGTTGCTCCTTAGTAATTGCGTTCAACTAATGAACTACGCAGTGGAATGATCTTAATTTCTAAAAGATTTCTTTGCACATGCGGCTCTTTTATACGCACAATGGGCAAACATTTAGCAACCAGGGGTTCTCTGAAAACTTTCAGACACTGGCATATATATAAAAGCCGAAATGTTCGAACTCTAGATATTTGCATTTCTTTTATTATTAAAGAATTCATGCGCGGATTACTTACACTCATCCTTAAGAGAATACTTGATTCTATAAAGATACAAAATTCAACAAAAATTGAAGGCTTCCAACTCACAGTTTAAAGTTTTTGTATTTGGTAAAAGATTTCCATCCCTTTCATACACATATAATTTACGTAAATTTTTAATAAAAGTTGAAAATTTTCTATTTCCTGTTTTTATATTCCATTCCATTGACGAAAATTGTCAAGTAGTTCGCTGATGTCCAATCAGCCAAACTATCAATAATTATAAGAAAAAGTGCTTCATTAAAATGTTGAGACGCTCCCCAACAGTTCGCTGTCAACGCACTAAACATCGACCTCTAAATGTAAAAGTTTTGAAACAGGCAGGCGACGAAACTCGGTAAGTAACATTTTCATTAACTTTACACCTGTGTTAAATGAAACTGGAGAGTAAACAAATGAAACGAGTGAAAATGTTATGGTCGGTCAATCCCGACCATTAAATACCCTACACTGCTTAGCTCCTTAAATTATGCTACAATTAGTTTAGTTTGGTCAGTAAAGGCGAGGTACTGTCATATAAGTCAGTTCGCGAGTATCACGATGACCCGATCGGGTCTACACTTTGGAGTAACCAATTATGAAGATAATTAAATATTCCTTACCTATTTTTTTCAAATAAAAAAAGTTTCGATTTTTTTCATATAAAGACTTATTTAAAATAGGGGCGTTACATGGGGAGGGGCTCTAAAAAATTCTCCAATCTGAACCATTTTCAATAATGCATATCTTTGGGTTAAGGCGCGTCATTTGCAGTTTAGGAGTCACAAACATTCGCACAAACTTAGTATACCCTCTTACAACATGTAGTGTAGGGTAGAAAAAGTATATGGAACAAGATACGGCAAAACATATTTTCATAATTCAATGCCGTTCTTAACATATGTATGTTGGTTTAGTGTGTGATTTCGGTGTCTTGACTAAAGAGTTGTTGTCTTGCCTTCTGAAGTCTTTCCCAACTTGTATGTAGATGGCGGTTTTTGTCTTCACATAATATTCACAACATATGTATAATATATATGTAATAGTGATTGTGAATGTTCTGTTTAGGTTTGTGTCTAAGATAATAAGGTTGTAACATAAAATAAAACACATGAGTAATATTTTCAAATAAATTATACCGTCAAACATTGCAAGGAAGTGATCGTTTAGATGGCTCGTTTACTACCAGTTCTTGTAAAAATTTGCCAAAAATTTGTGACAGCTTAACCAAGCGTAGTGTGTAGCTTCACATATAAATAATAATCTTGGATTTTCTTTGTCATCCCCCAGAACTTGGGAGGAAGTGCCACAATTGCTAGTCATTGACCAAGGAAAGGACAAACTGTAATTCAAACCTATGAATCAATTCATGAATCATACAGTTTTCATAAATGACTAACATAACGAAATTTCACGTACACGTATACGTATATAGGCATACGTATAAACACACATACATAAACATAAGGAGAATGTTGATTCTTGAAAAGTTACGCATATCTGCCATTGATAACAATTAGAAATATTCCTTTACAGATGCAGTGATGGTGACTCGTCTCAGTCTAGTCCAAAGAAAACGCCCACATTTGTAAGTACACTCAAAATATAACGAATTGTATACATACACCATAATGTTCCATTGGGGCAAGATTCAGTTCAAGCGGACGATGTTTACTGTTTTGGCAATTTTCGGGGTCAATTTTAAGAAGACTTTAATAGTGTTCAATTTTGACGATGTAGCACAAAAGTTTTGGCACCATCTTATGTGGAGGGTATAAAAAACATGTCCATTGAGAGACCTGTATACTTGAAGTACGAACACCTTGAGCACTGATCTTATATGACAGTTTACAGTTTACATGCAGAAGAAATTGGAAAAAAAATTGTCTAATTTGTCTAAAAAAAATGTTATATGTATGTGTACAACATAAAAAATATATCATACATTGATCTGCTTTAACATGCGAGTTGCTTCTCCCTTAATGTCGCATCTAGGACTTAATGGATATGCGGCAATGATTATCGAAAACAATTTGTAATTAACAAAATATTTTAAATACCTTCATGTGTGTTGCAGGCTTCGGTACATCGTATAACCAGACACCATGCGGGTAGCTTGAAATGTGCAAATGATGGCAGAAATGCTGCAATGCAAACATCATATGGAGAACAAAAGGAACAGCAAGGGTCGACGGCAGTTACGTGCAATGCAGCAGTAATGCAAGTTCAAAGGCCAACTTTTCATAAGTATCATCTGCAAAAGAGAATGAAACAACAACAACAACAACAACAACCACACAATGTACAGATGAACGTACAGCCAGCGTCGTTAACAAATGTGAACGATTTCAAGAATGTTTCGTGGTCACAGAATTTAAGCAAAAGTAAAACAAGTTTGACGTGTGAGAGGCAGCAACAACATCAGCAACACCCACAATTACAATGCATGGCGGAACGCATGAAGCGGGTCAGCAGTCCAGCTGATGTACCGAAAAAACTCTTAAATTCTGAACTCAAACCAACGCAACAACAACAACAACAACATCCATTATTGAACACATTTCATCAAGTACATAACAATGCTTCAAATAATCTCCTTGATATTTATAAAAGGAATTCATTGAGTCAGACCATATTTTCAGTTCCCGACTTGAACCACAAAGTGCAAAAACAGCAACATCAACATCAACAGCAGCAAAAACTGCAGCAGGAACAGCAAACACAAAAGTGTGCAAAAAATTTGTGGTCTCATCAATCATTGCATGCAGCCTCAGTTCAAAAACCAGGAAAAACGCTGCAATTGTTAAAATCTCCGAATGCACCAACGAGGTTTCGTGCTGGTGCTCCCCCCTTGCCAATTGTACAACAGCCCAGCTTTACTCGAAACACAGCTACTGCGTCTCCATGCCAGACACATTTTGAATTTTCCGATTCATACGATGAACTTGTAGACCCCAACCATGCGTTTACGTTAGAAGCAACAACAGCACCACCACGGCCACGACCACGATCAACACCACCACCACCACCTGCTCCATTAAATCATGTTTATGAAACTATAAGGGAGAGGCCTCTACCAACGACGCCGCCACCACCACTTTTAAAAAACCCCTATAATGCACCACCGCCCCTACCGCCCTCACGGCTGTTAAAGAAGAAATTTTTCCTGGGCACCTCTGAATACGTCCACAAATTACATCGAAAATCATCTTCTACTGTCAAGGAAACGGACACTAAGCAATTGGTGATGAAGTCAATTCCACTTCCGCAGCCGCCTGCATATGTTCCACCACCGCCTTTGGCCCGAGAAAGTAGGAAATTATCAAATTATTACAATACTCAGCGGCGAACTAAAGCAGATGGTGAACAAAAGCGTTGCATTTATCAAATGACGAATGATCGAAAAGTTCAAAAACAACAACAACAACAACCACTGCAATGCCAACCAAAAGGGACAACAAACGGTGAACTGTTTCAGCTGCAACAAAAACAACCTGAATGGCGCGAGCATCCTTTAGGAGCTTTTGAAGAGCATATACAAAATACAATCAATGAAGGAATAGGCGCCGAAAAGAACAAAACCAATAATAATAATAACAACAATGGCGCTAATAACAAAGCGATTGCCAAACCCAAACCCAATCCCAACGACGTGTCGCCTGTAGTGATGATGACGAATGAGCAACAAAACGATTTATGCCAACAAGATGCCGTCGCAAATAGTCGGCAACAAGAGAACGTGTTCAATACCGATACAAATAATCCGAAAACACAATCCGCACAGCCACCAACCTCACAGCCATTGCAATCTATGCTCAGTGGCACAGATGCGCTGCCAATGATGCGCCATCAACAAAAGCGCCCATCCGCATTGCCCATTGTCATGGAAGAGGAGTCAGATGAATTTCAGGATGTCTTGTTATTGGCAGAAGATGGTACCGCCAAATTACCGTACCGTCATGGTAACATCGAAGTTAGCCTGGAAACAGCTCAAGCCATGGCTGCTGCTGCTTACTATGCCCGGTAAGTGTAAATTGCTACGTACAGACTTGTAAAGAAATGAACATAATAATAGAGGATGGATGGAGGGATGACTGCTATTGTTGAGTTCATTTAATTAGATTTTTCCTAAAGTGTGGAATGTGGTGGAGTGTGTTATAAGCTAGTAATGTGCTCTTCTGCAATCTACTCTACGGAGTTGTCTATCATGAGTTTGTTTGTAGGCCACGGCATATGAATTTAGAGTGCACTGCGCGGTTCTAGTTGTCCTACTAAATACACTGTCCCAAGAGCTTAGGTGCACTGCCTTACCCAGGGTCGTAATTTATAGTTTTTTAATAACGCAATAAAAGCATTAATTGGCAAAAGTTAATCTTCTACAAAACAGCGACACTTTGAACAACATTTTCCACTTGTTTTAGCAATAAAGTCCCGGATAAATTTAATCTAAAATTTAAATATTTATTAATATTGACTAAAACTTGAAATCATTTAACAGCAGGGTTATACACATAATAAGATAAAGACTCAATGTTCTATTCTTTTCTATTCTTATATTATACTAAGCAGATGAATATATGGGTCTGTAGCGTTATTAAATAATCATCCTAAGCACCCCAATGATTAGACGAAACATTTCCTTCCCTTTTTTTTCTGTTTACTTTGGTTTGGTTCGGTACTTTCAGTAGCATGTACGTCAGCTGACTGACTGACTGGTCGAGATTAGTTTGCTATATTGAAATTTCAAAAGAAGATGCACTCATTTTTCAGACGGCTTTTGTTTCCATTCAAATGATTAGGCAATAATCTCCATTAAAGAAAACGTGATGTCTACTCAAAAGTAAAGGAAAATCCGTAAAAAGAGTTTTGTACAGCTTTGCGAAAATCGCAAATACCTTTTAAGTGCGAGTATTTTGGCAATTTTTTTGTTTGTGAAGGAATCGTCTTGGTATAAATTCCGCATGAGCTTCCTTATTGGAAGTTATAAATAAAAAGATTATAATAATTAATTTAAAGCACAGTTCTATCCGTCACCTCATCCATATAAACTTCAGTGAACGACGATAAAATCTGTACCTAAGTCGTTGTGAAAATTTGAAATATTTTTTATAAAATCACAAATAGAATGAAAATACTGAAAAACAAGTAGGAAACTAAATTTGGCTTAAGCCAAATCTTAAAAATCCTTCGGTGGGCGTGGCAAAATAATGTATATTGCGCCCCCTAATAGTGTATATATTACGTATCAGGTTGCAAGTCGAATTATTCGCTGAGTATGGTGTTTTGTAAATTGTGACTGGCTTACAATTATGTTATCCTACCACGCGCATTTTTGGCACATCGATAGATGGTATAACTATAGATATGCGTACCACATTTCAAGTTCATAGGTCAATTTTTGTGGCACATACTTGACAAATTTTGCTCATATCGAATAGCAATCTACCTGCAGAAACTAAAGGAGTTTGTACAAAATTTTAGCTCAATATCTCAAAAATTACGACCGTGAGAATGCACGGACGCACGGACTTTCATGTCTAGATCGACTCAGTTTTTGTTTGATCAAAACTTTGTAAAGTCTCTTACGCCCCTTTCTGAGTATTACAAATGGAATGCCAAACTTATATACTTAACTTATTATACTTATATCTTATGAGGAGGGTATAATAGTAAAATCACATTTGTGTAAAACTGGAAAATAAACCACACAATTAAACGATTCTTCTTTATTAATTTTCTTGCACGTAGTTCGTTCGTTTGTTTGTTATATATTGTGCTTATAAATTGCTGGGTTGATCCATGATTAATTTGTTGAATGAGGTTATGAGATTAATCGTTTTGTATTGTCTACGATAACTTGAGGACGAACAATTCAATCTTTGTTTCTTTTCTTCTAGAAAAGTTTGGTTGCTTTCACTGTATAATACATATCATTGACAGGATTTTAAATTTTCGAATCAACGAAATGACGAAATGACAATGCAAATGTTGTTTGCAGTTATTTCGTTGCGTAGCGTTGAAAACAAAAAAAAGTGAAGATAAGCAGGAGGCGGAAGATACGTTGTAAGTTCTTTAAGTGCAGAAATAGTGATTGAGAAATGTGGCGGAAAGTGATCTTGCATTGGAACAATTGTTATTTATATTTGTTAGACACTTTAGTGATGAGGGCATCCTAAGTTTGGTGTCTCGTTTGCAACATACAGAAGGAGGCATCAGAGACTCTATAAATAATATATAAACTTGATTAGCATCAAAAACTGACTTGATGTAGACATGTACGTCCCTGTTAGTCTGTTGTTGTCATTCATGTATCTTATCATGAGTTGAAATTTTATACAGAAATTTGTAGTACGTATACCTACGTTCCTTTTAAATGGGGCAAAATCGGTCAAAAATTTACCTATAAAGTTAAAATTTAGAACATAGATAAGTAATATTTAAATGGGCGTGATCAATAGGCACGGCCAAAATTAACAAACAAGCTATACTGGGCACAATTCGACTTGTAAATTGATATGCAATACATGCATATTAGAGATTATGGAGGGCATTTAAGATTTGGTCGAAGTGAAATTTAGTTTTTTTCCTTGTCTCTCTCTTTAATAATTTGTTCGCATTAGAGTAAAAATGTCTTTTTTAGTTCATTAATAATTTTTGCATCTATAAGTTTTAATGTCAACGCGTGAGCTTTTTTAAAGATAAAGATACGCTACACTTGAATCTGTTCTATCTCCATGACAAGTAAAGCGAAAAGAATGAAAAGTAAAGGAGCGAACAGTTCTATGAGAAGACACAAAGTACAAGTGCTGCAAAATATTTTGTTATAAGCATTACACACTATTTAATAATTCACTGTCCTAAGTGAGGTTGTCACCATATTATACACTACGCTGTTGAAGACATTTAGTAACGCACATATGAATGACAATATACAGTATTAACCCTTATATTTACATTAAGCAGAGAAGAGAAAAAATTAACAATTTTTGATATTTTCCAATGAATCATGGCAGAGAAATTCCATTTAAGATAAAACTGTTTAGAAAACATAAAATATAATTCCATCTTAACAGGAGGTACAGGAGTGAAAGCATTGTAAACTTAAGGGTTAATAAAACTAAGTGGCAAAATTGTTATTCGTGCTGCTGTAGCTGTAGTGTGAAATATTACAAATTCATTAGTGTGGCGGAAAATATGAAATTTGTTGTGTTGTCTGTCTACTGATCTCTCTGTTTTATGTAAAATGTGCATAAATTTGCTTCTCAAGTGCGAGTGTGAGTATGTTGTGGATGTTACAAAAACTTAATGAAGCACACTACCGTTTATCGCACTCTCTACGGCCAACTCTCACTTTCACATTCCTAGTCTCCAGTTTCCACCCACAGAACTTCCCCACAAGGCATCCATTCTGTTTTCTGTTACAAGGCAATAATATAAAATAAAATGAAAATAAAAATTAAAAATTCCATAAAAAGTAAACAATTGTCAAAACCGTCAGGATTAAATGAAAAAAGGGGGCGACAGAAGTAATGTGTGTGTGTGCGTGTGTGCCTATGATGGATAATGAAGCACTTGAAGTGTTGTAAATTGCTAAAATATTTGAGTGCACTTGTCAAAGTTTCCATTTCTCATAAAAGCATTTGTTTGTACAAAATTACTGAGTGTTCACTTTTCGGGGCGTTTGTTAAATGTCAAGTGAAGAAACTTCGCTTCAACTTTTATTCGCATAAAGTGGGATGACCTTGAATTAATTTAATGAAGTAGTTTTTGTATCATTAAAGTTTCACGTGTTTAGTGCCCTTCGCCTTTAGTACAATTGCACATTTATTCTTGGACTCTTTATACCCTCCACATAATATGACGGTATACTGAGTTTGTCATTCCATTTGCAATATACAGTAGGAGACCCTACAAAACATATATATAGTCTTGAACAGTATAAAACACAGAGTGGATTTAGGTACGTACGTCCGTGTGTCCGTCTATTCTTGCCATTCTCACGGTCGTAAATTTTGAGATGTTGAGCTAAAATTTTAGTTTCTGCACGCAGATCGCTACTTCAATTGGGCAAAATCGATCAAGAGCCACACCTATCTGTATATCTGTAACTGTACATGTTTGTATGCAGATACCCTCCACATCTTGTTTCCCATAATCTATCCAAGAAAATGATTTCCACCTTCTCTCAGAGCTCTCGCCATAATCGTACATATGGCGTCACCATATACTTTAATCGAATCTCATCAATATTGTATTAGGTACTAAAGCAAATCGTCCTGAAAATGGAAACTTTCGGTTTTGTATTCCAAAAGTTAGTGCTCTACCAAGTTGTTAAAGTGACACTTGATAAAATAATTTTCTATTACAGAACAAAGTTGTAGAATTAGTTTTTAAAAAATTTTGATCTCTACTTATTCTGACAGATAATGTCGTTTTATAAAGAAAACCACATTAACACGAGTGGCATTGTAATGGTGACAATAAAATTTAAACACGCACTTAAGTAACTGCACCCCCAAAAAAAAGCAACAAAAAAAAAAGCAGAGCAATGAAAAATGAACAGGAAATAAAGAGTGTTGAAATATCAGACGCAAATAACTAAAACACTGGGAAATTGAACTTTTCCCTTGTGATTGTTTCACATCAACACAGAGCACAGACAGTCTGCTTACATCGTTCAAGTTTGTAATGCCAGAATGAGGCGAAAAACTTTAGCTATTAACTAAGTTATTGATAGCTAATGGTTATATATTGGATTAGATGAATTGGGGCCAGATGTTGTGTGCTTCTTCTTCTTTTTCTTCTAGACATAACAAGCACCGTAAACCGCGCAGGGAGTGGGTTGCACAGTTCTACGCGTGTCCAAGTTGTACTTATTTAGATTTGTATCTTAAAAGTAATATGATCTCAAATGCCAGTGATTGAGGTTTTTTGGTTTGAACGCAAACAACGAGGACACGTAAGAGTAGTGAGTTTTCAACAATGCAAGGAAAGAAAAGGAACACGTGTCTGTGCACACGTGTCGCATATTAGCGACTGATGACACGTAAGTGGCATTCTTCTAAGAAAAATCATTGCAAGCGTAATTGATTTCTGTAATATGTGCTTCTTGAAATATGGATGCATTACATTCAAGGGTACACAAAAAATACGATAAATGTAAACATTTTCGGAAAAAGTAAAAATAAAAGGAAAGGAAGTAACAATATTTGGATTAGGCGGCATTATGTGACGCGTCGACGTATACGTTAATAAACATTGATTTCTGGTACAAACATGTTTATTCAATATAAGGGATTGTAAAATAAACACCTCAAAAGCTATTTGGAAAGCCTGTATCCAAAATAAATATATGTGAATAAAGAGTCGATCTAGCCCCGACCGCCAGTCTGCCCATCTTTGTGATTATAAGAAAAGCTACTGCCCATTGCGAAAATGATCTTTAAACTTGGCATAAATGCTCTTTAGTGTTGAAAATGGGAGTAAATGATTCAAGGACACTCTCACAGTTTAATAGAAATTGAAAAAATGTGACTTTTGTTCACTATTACACATAAATATAAACTAAAGTAGATGAACATTTCAAAATCTATGGCAGCCAGCCTTAATTACTGGCTTGGGCTTCTACTGCAACAGTTGCTAAGGTACAGCCGCATAAGAAAATCTGCGAAAAAAATTATTATTTTTATTATTATTTTTTTGGAAAACCCCGCTTTGTTGGGGTTTGTTTATGTGAAAGAAGTTTATTGTGCTACCAATCGAATCTGAAGGTGATGGCTTCCTGAGCCATATTTGCAATAGTTTTTACTAAACCTAAATCTAACAGTCACATACATACACGTATGCATATAAAAATGCAGCGTCGATATGTATAAAACGTTATTGAACTTAGCTAAGCCACCATACATCAAAATAACATATTGATCGCTTTTATACAACAATGATATTAAACATCTGCTTCCTCATAAATATTAAAAAAAAAAAACAAGTGAAAATGTTTTAGTCGATCAAGCCTGTTCATTTAATACCCTACTTCACTTAGCTCCTTAATGTATACTACAATTATTTTGGTCGTGTCAGTAAATACAGCGCATTGCCACACTTGTTACTTCATGAAATTTCATTATATGGGGACGGATTCTAAAAATGGTCCGATTCGGTCCATTTTCCAATAGGGATCTTTTCTACGCCTTGTACCAAATTTCATCAAAATATCTCAAAAAGTCAACCCTATACCCCATATATATAAAATATAATATATATACATATTAATACGATAACGCACAACGCAATAACGTGTGTAAAGTGTTTATGAAAGCAAATTTTCAAGTTTCTCCGCCTTTAACGTACTAAATGCAATGTGTTTTGGTACCCTGATGTCTTGCATTTAACATGATGCACGTGTAGAGCTAGTTAAATATATATACGCAAGTAAAAGTATGGGTGTCGATACCCACCTACATCATGTTCATGTTAAATGCTTAAGCGTTTTATTTTTAAAGTTTCTCCATTTTTGTATTAATTGAATTTCTAAACACATGAAGTATTTCTATACAGATTATCATTGTTTTCATTGCTGAACAAATTATAATAAGAAGTAAATTTATGGGAATAGTAAGCGACAATCTGTAAGAATGTTTTTCACATAATTTACAAATGTTTTCAAACCTGTCAAATACGAATTCTATGTATTAAATAAAAAGAGTTTTCATCAGCATGTCAAAGTTATTAACAAGACGGGGTCTTTTTTATACCCACCATCATTGTTTAGGGGGTACATTGATTTTGTTCAAACCGTTAATAGTTCGAAAATGGTTCGACCCACGCCCCAAATATATTTATTTTTTCTCGACATCCAGTTTTAAGTAGATTTAGACCTTCTCTCCGTTCGTGTGACTGTGTGAATATCTTGGTATTTTTGTTGGGACTTTCATGGTCGCAAAAATTGGAGGCGTGATAACTTGTTATCCGTTCATGTAAGACAACCGCTAATGTGTACACATTACTGTAAATATTAAATGAGGTGAATTAAAGCAAAAGATAGGTAGAAGAAGAGAATATGACTTTATAAGTAAATTATAGATATATGTTTATAACAATGTATGTATGCATGTGTAAATTAATTCGTTTATCCTAAATGATGTTTGGTACCAGCACCCGTCCGTTCCGGGGCAAGAAATTAATATTTCTATGACCCTATGAAGGGTGTCTTCTTTATGTGTTTTTTATGACTTCTTATACACGACAACCAGTTTATGGTTAAATTAATACGAAAATGTGCGCCTTTTGCACTAAATCGATCAAAAAAAAAAATCGCAATATTTTGGGATTTATTTATCAGCACAAAAAATTTCAGCACTTTTCACCACAAGAGTATATAAATCTATCATCAAAATCTGAGTCGATCTACACATTTGTCCATGTGCCCGTCTGTTGTTGGTATTCTCACTTTCGTAAATTTTTAGATATTAATATGAAATTTTTTACAGACACTAGACTGCTATTTAAAATGGAAAAATCGGTCAAGAGCCACGCGCACAATCTATAGTTATCCCAGTCATAGGTGTGAAAAAAATTAGCGTGGTAAGTTAATAAATACGCCCACAATTTTCAAGACGCCATACTCAGCGTAAAAGTCGACTTGCAATCTGACACGTAATACATACACTATTAGAGTGCGTAAACATGTAGATGCCACGCCCAATATTTATATGTAGATGTAGAGGGTACTCAAGATTTGGCCTAGGCCAAATTTAGTTTTCTTATTTGTTTTATTTTAGATTATTGCCTTGTAACAGAAAACAGAATGGATCCCTTGTTTAAACTAATAAAGCGTAACATCCGAATTAATTGAGCCCGTAGTTGTGTGTTTAAAACAATTTCAATTATGTTAAATGCGTTATGAAACTGTGTGTGATATATATCGATACTCTTCAAGAACTTTCTATGAAATCTCCAAAGTGTTCATTAAAGTGCTGCTTAAACCAGATTGACCAATAACACGATAATCCACTCCACTCACATTAAGGTATAGAAGGTATAAAAATTTAATAAAAATAAAAAAACAGTTTGTTTTAATATTTATCAAAAATAAAATTTTATTACCTCACAACACAAATAATACGTATTTTGTGTATGTGTGTTGTGTGTGTGCTTATGTGGGTATGAATTTCAGTATTAACCAATAATTTGATGCAAGCATAAAATAAATGTTTACATAAAAGTGATCTCCCAACAGTACTCAGTCGACAATTTGGGGTGATTACTTTCGGCACTTAATGTTGTTTGTTTGTTGGTTTCATGGGTAACAAATACAAGAATATACGAAACTGTGCACCATGGTAATAATCGTAACAAAGTTAAACAATTATTATCAGCATTTCCCACAATAAATAAAATTACATTAAATGCTCTGACATAAAAGCAAATATTTACATAACAAAAGAGTAAACATTTGACAAAGGAAGAGAGATAGAGCAGAAAATATTGCCAAATGTTAATGAATTTGGCTAAAATTTTTATGGAATTGTCGATTGAGTGCCAGTACACTGCAACCAATGGCAACGAAAGTACATGCAAAACTTTGCCGATCTCTGGTTTAAAGTATCAACGTTCATAATAGGTGTACCTTCACACTTTTTTTTTTCCTATTAAAAAGAGAATGGAATATCAGCCACGCCTACAATCGAGAATCACATTTTACGGTTATAAAAATAAAGCTATAAAAAGGCAAAATTTTGCCAAGTCTTAAAAAGTGGGTGCGTGGCAGAAATCTGATGATATGATATTTTAATATTACTAATATTTAATAAAAATATGTATTATGTAGTAACTTTCAAGTCGACTTTTATGCTGAGTACGGCTTTCTGTAAATTGTGGGCGTATTTATTATCTTTCCACGCTTATTTTTGGAACATTGATAGATGGGGTAACTATAGATACGCTTACTAAAATTTCGTTATGCGTCCACGTGGGTGTAGACGATTGACCTATTTTACTCATTTTAGATAGCGATCTGCGTAAAGTAACTAAAATAAAAGAATCTCAAAATTTAAACCCGTGAGAATTTCAACAACAAAGTTTGTCAAAGTACCTGTCATATTATGTGGGGGGTATAAAGAGTATAAATTTAGTTTAAGAAAACACACCTAAAAAGTAATTACTCCAAAAGGATTAACACACATACACACATACTGCATTTTTTCCAATCTTCCCTCATATCATTACTTGATAGAGTGTTTTCTTACAATTACTCGTATTTGCAATGGACTCTTGGTTACGCTTGTTATAGGTAATAAAAGTAGGAAGCAAGTAAATGGAACTAAAATTGAGAATCTCTCCACCTCAGTGATAATTGTCTTAAAACAGAAACGATTTGTCACGTGCTGTAGCAGCCATTTCTTACAAAACTGAAAAAGAAACAGCTAGCTCTAGATGTTATCAGTTAACGAAATTGTACGTACATACATACATACGCACACGCACATATTGTACTTGGTTAACATAATAACAGCTTAACTGAATGTTCATGTTCATGTTGTTGTATATCTTTAGGAGCAATTTTCTTATCACAACTGTCGCTACGAATTTACGTTTGGAAAACGTGTCCGTAATCTTGCTATAAACGCACGCACGTACACATACACACACCTATCAATACCACACTTTGCGAATTTAAAGTAAAGTTTTGTTTTTAGTTCTGTGTTACTGCTGTTACAATATATTGCGTGGGTGTAGTGGTGGTGTTTGTCACAATTTTAGACTAACTCCCCATCTCTGCATTGCCCTTTCAAAACATTTGTACGTTTTAACAAGTTTATTTTCCACGTTTTATTCTTCTCAGGTCGATAGAAATCTGTGTCCGCTACTGTAGCCTTTTATCCAATACATTAATGGTAGAAGGGTATTATGTTTAAGAAAGTGTTTGCAACTCCCGCAGGAGTTAGGGTAAATTCGCTTTTTATACTGAATCTGAACTTGATCAAGTCCGTCCATTCGATGAGGTGTTCTTGACTTTTTCTATGGAAATGCATCAAATCGGAGAAATTTTTAAAACCGTTTAAGGAAGATTTAAAAAAAAATGAAGTAATTATTTCAATAGCTGACGGTTCTTTGAATCCAGTACAACTTAAAAAGCGAAAAATCTCATTTTCTAGAGAAATAAACGCGAATTCCTTACGCTTGCTAGACTTCACGGAATTTGAAATCGATGGCATCACTTTTGGTTTCATTTTTTGCGAATTTCTTTTAATATGACACAAACGGAACTGACTGCAGAGATTGTGTTCCACTGTGTTCCTTAGTGGTGAAGCATATTTTTTAAGCGCACTTGATCGACTATAACATTTCCGCATATGTGTTTTACATTGTATGCACACGTGTGTATACACAAAACATTGTTAGTTAAACGATTCACTCTTTCGAGCTGCCCGTTTTGTCAATTTACGAGAAACAATTTTGGCATATCTTGACAGTTGGCAAGAGATCCTTTCTTAAACATTGTTTAAGAATGTAACAACCAATACATGTAACTGTCAGTGTATGCCTGATTGGATATGTGTGTGTTTTTGTGTGAGCTAAATCCTCATCGCAAAAATCAATGCTAAGCGTCATTTAAACGTTTATTTTTTATGTCAAAAAAAAAAAAAAACGTGTAAAAATGTTACTGTCAGTCAAGGCTGATCTTTTAATACCTTACAGTAAACACGAAGTATTGCCAGATAAGTAACTTCATGAAATCATTATATGGAGAGAGGTTTGATTCGGTCCATTTCTGCACCAAATTTCAATAAAATATCTCAAAAAATGCAACCAAAGCTTAAGCACAATTGCACATGGACAGACATATGGACAAATGAACAAAGTTAAATCGATTCTTAATCGATGAGATTTTGATTCTGAATCGATCGGTATAATTGAAGGTGGGTGTGGCATTTGCCGTTTAGAAGTTATAAACATCCGCACAAACCGAGTACGCCCTTTGCCGCAAGTGGTGCAAGGTATAAAAAAGTAAAAGTCTGACATCAATGTAAAGCCAAGTATGATACGTGATATGCACAAAAAAAGCGTTGGCAAGTTGTAGAATTTTTTCTTACACGAAAACACAATATGTGGAATTTTATACATCGCATATTTTTCCCATATGCTCACAAACACCTTTTTCCATTTCTGTACACTACACAGCGCTTACGACACGTGACTAGTTGAGCGTTTAAATTTTTAGGGGAACGAGTGAAAGAAGTGAAAAGGAAATTATTTCAATTCCAATATTGAGTATTTTTTATTGTGTAATAAATTACATCCTTTAGATAACAATAATTCGTTCTAACTGAATCGTTTTGTCTCCTTCATACACTCATCATATGAAGAGGAACTCTGACAAAAGAAGTCGTCGGAATCATTAACATTTTCCTTGTCGCCTAGGATTTAACTTGTTACTCTGGTTGCGGGGTTGCATAAATGCCAAACACACCCTTAAATATTTCAAACAATAATATACCACATGCGATGTAAATGGTGAAGGAGCTAATGGTCCTTGCAAAATATGTCTGGAACACAGAAATGGGGCACAAGTGAGAAAAGCAATGAAGGTGGGAAGCTTTAAATAACTGCCATAAATATGCCAAACATACGAGGTTCACACACAGCCACAGTTGTGTGACTGTGTAACAGTTTTCATAAACAAACATAACAATACCAATAATAAACTGTGAATTACTGAATTGGCGTTTCTGACTCTTCTGACTTTTCTTAGCATTAACTTATGCACAACATAACTGTTAAGTGCGCGTGGAAGATGTTTATAACTTTGTGTCATAATATATGAGTGTCTGGGGGTACTGGCTTTTATATGTATACGTACCTGTAGTGAAAGGGTGTTTAAATTTCTCACTCTTAAGTGTTTAACTTCTTAATTCAGTAAAAGGATTTGGCGGTGAAAAAGGTGCGGTACTTGCGTTTAATTAAGTTGTTGTGCATTTTTCTCGTTTTGTTGTTGTTACAGACAAACTTTTTATTGCACCAATCGACTCAGAATTGTTCTAGAGACCAATTTAAGCGGAAAGTGTGTCTCGGTTCAAATTCTGTAGCAACTGAGAGACAATATATGTATAATATATTCTAGACATGTCCGACTGCATGTCTGCCTGTTGAGATTTTGTAACTACTAAATGATCCAGCTTTTAATTATACCTTTCGATTCAGAATCACCTTCTAAATCGATCTATGCAATGTAACGGATTACCATTAGGTAGTAAGCTTTATTATACCCGATCTAAACATGTATGTATGCCCTTATGTCCATTTGTTGTTGGCATTATCACGTCGTAAATGTTGAGGTATTGAACTTAAATTTTCTTCAGACACTTATAGTTTTTTCACGCAAATCAATTTTTAAAATGGGCACAATCAGGCCACGCCTACAATCGACAAAAATGAACCTACGGACTTGAAATTTGGTATGTATATCCATTAATTATTCCATCCCTCGATGTGCCAAAAATGGGAGTGATCTAAAAACAGACACGCCCACAATTTACAGATTAAACCATACACAGCGTAAAACTCGACATGCTATTAAATTATGTACCTGCCACGCCCACCACTTATATGCAAATTTTCCCTAAGCTAAATTTTGTTGTCTTAGTTATTTTGAATTTATTATAAAATATGTCTGTAGATGGAATTAAACTGAGACAAAAACTTTAGATGAATTCTCCTTGTTGTTGTTGTTATCGTTTCGGATAGTTGGTTTGCGTGTACTTTGTATTTGCTCCATTATTGCACATTATTATTTACGTTAGTAGACAAATCAATTAAAGGCCAATAATGCTGGTCCGTTGAAATATAACAATAATAATAAAATCTAACTTTAACGAGGCACACAAGCATATATACACACGCACGCATGTATATATTATACACATATAGAGAAAAGTTTTTATTCAACATTTATTTGAAGCTTTTATTGTTTTACGCTTCATTTAACCAAATTTTGTTTTGATGGCTACTCCTTGGAAAGAAAACGAATGAAACTTTTTAATTTCCTAGACCATTTAGCTCCTTGAAATATATTTACTAGTAGTTTTGTTGTATTTGTATACGCGAGGCAGTGCCACATAAATTTTATCATGAAATACCATTATATAGGGAGGGGTTCTAAAAATGGTCCGATTCGGTATATTTTCAATAGGGTTCCTTCTGGGTGATATATACGTTCTTGTGCCAAATTTCATCGAAATATCTCAAAAAATGCGAGCTGTAGATTGCATACAATTTAAATCGACAGACGGAAGGATAGACGGACATGGTTAAATCGGATCAGACTTTGATTATGAAACTTAATATACGCTTGGTCACAAGCGGTACATATTATAAAAATATTGAAGTAGAGCAGCGATTCTAATAAGCACGTCCTCTCGAAAAAGAGAAAGTTATTCGAATTCGATGCAGCGTGTATCGTATAACTGGCGCAAACCCCAACAATTGATTGGCCTTCAGTTCCGTTTTCAATGTGGGTGTTCTGAGTTCGTTTTAAATCGATTTATATAATTATTCTAATGTAGAGCCACTGGGTTAAACACACACACACACGCACACATACACACTTATGCTTTGAACAATATTTGGCTGAGTATAAAACAGACGAAAACAGGCAAACACGCACCCAGGCTATTATCATCATTTCTATCGTCGTCAAAGGGCTTGTTGGTTAAAGGATCTGTTATGTGATAGTTAGGATATAGGATGCAGCATAGTGCCTGTTTTGTTTATTCTATTTGGACAGCAAATATTCTACGTATGGACGTGTACTGGTACGTATGGTATCCAAGTGTTTATTTGTACATGATGGTGCTGTTCTCCATTTTTATTATCATTGTGCTATTGCGTATGAATGTTGGATATTTGTTAAACAGCTCTTTTATTATTATTATTGTTTGGCGTTTAGTTTTTTTCGGTCTTCACTAAAGCTGTATAGAAAGAAGTACGTGCGCATATGTGTTTAAGTGTGTATGTGTGAGTATGTAATTGAGTGTTATTCTCTTAGGAGAGGAGGAACCCTTTTGGCACTCGTAAACACCAGTAAACCACAATAATGCTTTTTTATTGTTTTTTCCTTCTCTGTACACCATCCAACTCAAATTAATATTTATGTATCTTATGAAAATGAATATTTTATTTATTTAAAAGTATTTCATTTTTTTATACCCTCCACATAAGATGGGGGTTGTACTAAGGTTGTCATTCCGTTTGCAACAATCAGATCCCACAAAGTATGTATATATTTGGTCAGCATCAAAAACTTAGTCGATCCAGAAATGTATGTCCGTGTGTTTGTCTGTTATTGGCATTAACACGGGCGTTAATTTTTAGATATTGAGTTGAAATTTTGTACAGACACTCTTAGTTTCTGCGCGCAGACCATTATTTAAAATAATCAAGAGCCACGCCCACCATCGACAAAAATCTATTTATCTGCCATAAAAATTAAGCTATTAAGTTGAAATTTGGTATCTAAATTTATAAATATGTCGCTCATCGATGTACCAAAAATGGGCGTGGTCGGACAATAAACGCGTCTACAATTTACAAAATAAACCATACTCAACATAAAACTCGACTTTCAAGCTGATACGTAATGTATACACTCTTAGAGGTCGTAATCATATACCTGCCATATCCACCGTTTGTATGTAGGTGTGGAGGGTATTTGATATTTGGCCTAAGCCAAATTTAGCTTTCCTACTTGTTTCAAGTTATATTGAAAGTTAGTAGTGCTGGCAACGTAATCCAATCATATCGAAATTTACAAAATTTTCAATTGTAACAACAATAGCACAATGCCAAGTAAGTGATGGAAAGAAACTTTGTTTATTTTGAAAGGATTACAAATCCTTTAACTTACATCAACACTTAACGTTAACAAAATCTCATAAGTGCTGAATAAAAATAAAAAAATAATCACAAGAAATAAATATTTACTCCGCTTCAACCGAAGTATATGCACCCACCACTCTTGCCTTTTTTAAATTACAGCAGCAAGCCTTTTTTTTACTTTTGAATAACTTTTGAGATCTCAGTAAATTGTGTCAGATTTATCGAGGAGTTCACTTTGATGTCTTAGTAATAACAGCCGTGGACAATTCACCACACGGTTCCTAATGTTCCCGCTCTCTAGTCGACCGTTAATAAACACTAGTCTGTTTCTCTCTTCCCTGCTTCTCCAAATCCGTACCTATAATCAATCATTCGAACAATCACCGTGCTTGCCCCTTGATTGCAAAGCATTTTAAAAGTTACAGCTTTTTTTAACAAAAACGGTTTAAATGAAATGACAAAAAATAAAAAAAGAATACTTCAAGATTATTGCTATGATGTAATAATTTTTAATAAAAATGATAACACACAGATAACGCAGACAGTAACTGGAACAAATCCGATGTTCATGCTGGAAGCATTGCTTAAGGGGCTACATAGCGTTTTCCTTAAGGTAGGGGTCACAAAAAAGCTGGCAAGCATGTGGTTAAATTTTAACGCATACATAATGTGTGCTTTTATGTGTGTGCTGTTTATTCTTTGTGTCTGTTAACAAATAACTTTTTATACAGCGCGAAAAAGTTGCGGGTGAAAAGCGGGAAGAGTTGAAGATAATCCTCTTATGTCAACTGCACTTGGGGTAAATGTTGTTAAGTGTTGAAAAATGTTCCACCCATGCATGGGGTGAGGATGGAGAAAAGAAAATCAGTGCTAAATGGGAAGGGAAAAGTATTGTTTTCACATACATTGACGTGTACATGTAAGCGGAAAAAATGTTAAATAAAGTTGATATTTTTTATTGCTATTATATGTAGAATTTTTATTGTGAATGTGTGCATGCAAGGAATTGGTTGTAAAAAGTGTAAGTAAGTTAAATACTCTAAGTAAGGATTTTCATATTACGCTTAAATTGCTTGCCGCGCTCAGAGAATCGTAAAAAGTTAAATATGTTTATAAAAGAGGTGGAAAAAGTTCACAACATATGTATAGAAATTCTGGAGATAAAAAAGTCAACAAAACAATGTGTTGGTAACATATTTGAACATTTTTTTTTGTTCAAGTCTTTGGAACAGAGGAAAAGGAAATTCTATTGTACCCAGCAGTATAATGCTTTGTTCAAACGTTTAAAACTCTCAAAAGGAATTGTCGGAAATACTTCAAACTGATTCAACAAGGACTTGTAAATCGATCTTCCCATATCTACATATATGTAGATGGTGGGATGTGATCGCAAAAATTATAAATCGATTCCAAACAAGACAGAAGTAGTGGCAGTCTCAGTATGCTGTTGGGTATTAAAATTGGCCGTCAGTGGTCAAAGTACACACCCACAGGAAAAATCTTTTTAAGCGATTTTTGCGAAAATTATCTCGCATAGTTTGGGCGAATATCAACGTAGTTGCTGTAGTATCAACATCGTTGTCAAGTCGAATTCTGTGCCAAACAAAAATTTTTTATAAATTACAGACCTGCCGTTATCCGAACTCACTCATTTTATAGGTCAAGTTTTTTGGCTGATAGATTTTTGCCCAATGACAGGTGGTCAGATGTACGTTCGAAATTTTCCAGATCGACTTAGATATTAATGCCATTATTGTACCTTCTTCTGAGTACCAACTGGTAGTAACTTATAACATCTAAGTTACGACTTTCCATGGGAGAGGTTTAACATTCCGTACTATGGGTGTCGGGAGCCCCCAGGGTGATTTCACTCTGGCCCGACAATTTGAGGTAGGCCCCCTAGTGGGTGCATCATAGTGGCTGTGGTTTGTCATCAAAATAACATCTTGATGATGTCATCCTTGACCGCTGTAATACATCCTTATAATGCATTACGCATTGTATGGTGCCGTGAGATTAAGCCTTAACGGAAGGTGCTCACGTAAAACCATACAACTCTTCTTCTGAGTATTGCAAGCGGAATAAGAAACCTAAAACCGTCACAAAAATTATAAAATATGCTTTGCAGCGGACCTAATCTAAACATTATACTGCGTTACCTTCCGAAATGGAATCAAATGCAGTTATTTTTTCCGAAAAATGTTTTATATTGAATACTTTTTTTTGTTTTTTCCCCTGAGATTAGTCATATGGCCAAACCTTAATGATGACAAGAAAATTCCATTTACAGATGAATTTGGTTAACATTTATGAAGTCTACCAGCTGCTGAAAGGCTTTGAAATTCTAAGATTTAAACAGATTAACCAGATTGTTGAAGGGTTGTAAAAGAGGAAAATTATTCCTGGACAAATCATACTTGGCACAGTTAAAGATTAGATGATTGTTGTCTTCCTTCACTTGGCAGTTTGGCAGGTGTTACACAGATTGTTGGATTCAAGGCCAATCATGTGAAAATAGCACTTATTATATGTGTGGTCAGACATTAGACTCTTTTAAGTTTAAAGTCATTATTTCTGATTTTTGAACCAGTGATGAGATGGAGGAGCCTCAAAAATTTTGAAAAAGTAATTTCCATTGGAGACCGATTCATTCCTGTAAGTGACACTCCATTGACTTTTAAGATTGTGAAGGATCATGGTGGTAGCTTCTTTTATGGATAGTTTAGGATGAATGATACAGCCACATTGACTTGAATGTTTGGAAAAGTAATCAGCTCTTTCATTTATTTCTATGCCTATATGCATTTTTGCTGTCAGTAAATATAGCTGTTTTTTGGATTCCATCCTCAATGATAATATCAATAGCTTTTTCGAGGGCAACTAATTCACCCGAAAGGGGAGACAGAGATTCCTCGATTTTGAACAAGAAATTGTTATTGTTCGAAATATTACAAATCGCAAGTCCTGTGGAATGACAGTTAATTGAGGCATCAGTGGATATTATTGAGAAACCAGAGTTTATGAGACTTGAAATATTTTCTGAGTAAAATGATTTGAAAATTGCTGGAGAAATATTTTTTTATCAGCCGGACTGTGTATGTTCAGAATTACCGATAGTATGTTTGAGTATTCGGTGCAAATTTTTGGACACAGACGGTCAAAGGTGTCTTTGAAGAGGTAGTAGACATGGCTGTAGCTGAAATTGGACGGATCCAGGTTGACAAAATTCGTGAAAAGCAAGGGGTGATGAAGTTTGATTTTGAGAAGTTCTTTGGCCGTTAGATATAGTCCTCTTTCTTTGGGCGGCAATAATAGACTCAAAGCATAAATGATGTGAACTGGTGTAGATGGACATAATCCAAGGCATCTGCGCAGAACGTTGTTTTGAAATGACTTAAGTTTTTGGTTTATATACTTGGGAGAGTGCGCTGAAGTAGTTCTGGCATACTCGATTTTTCCAAGTACGACCGATTTTGAAACATTTAAAGCAACATTAGGAGAAAGACCATTTTTGGACGAAGTAATCATATATATGGCATTTAAGGCGGGACGCGCATTTTCAAAGGCGGAAGCATAATGCTCATGAACTGCAAGGCTGTTTTTGATGTGTCTACCAAGAAATTTAAAGTTTTTTACAGATTTAATTAGGGTTGAGTTGACGTATATAAGCGGCTCTTTCCGACCACCTTTTACTTACATACATTGTTTGAGACTTTTTAAGATTAATGCTGATATTTAAAGAAGAACAGATGTTAACAAATCGATTCGCTTTAGATTTAGATTCATGTGTCTGTATGTCCGTCTGTTATTAACATTCCTACAGTCGTAAATTTTTCCATATTGAGCTGAAATTTTGTACAGATATTTTTATTGTAGTTTATGCACTCAAATCGCTCTTTAAAATGAACCAAATCGGCCAAGAGCCACTCCCACAATTGACAAAAATCTATTTATCTGCCACAAAAGTTGACCTATAAACTTTAAATTTTTGCATATACATAATTATTCTATGCATAGATGTGACAAAAAATAGGCGTGGTCGGATAATAGGCACATTCACAGTTTACAAAAAACTACACTCAGTATAAAACTTAACCACCTGAGACATAATGCGTAGACTATTAGAGGACGTTATACCTGCCATGCCTACTATTTGCATGTAGACGTGTAGGACATTTAAGAATTAATCTAAGCCCAATTCACTTCTAATTTTCAGTTATTTTTGATATTAACTGTAAATAGTGGTCTGACATAACATAAATAAAAAATGTCAGTCATTATAGTTTGCTTTCAATTCTTGTTGTATGGCTTAATAAACTATTTTAAATGGGGAGTCAAGTGTCAATTTGATTGCTCTTGACATGTGGTTGTACCACTCTATTACAACCTACTCCATTTATTGCCTTGGTAGATACATATACTTTACTTTACTATAGTTGCTGTTGTCAAGTGGCTGACAGCTGTTAACATATGTCACAGTGACATTACATGTTTGATCGTTTTGAATCGATATAATGATGTAAGTAATGTAACAGTCGGTGTAAGGAAGATGATATTTAAGGCGCAACATAAATATTTCTGGTTTGCTTAAGAGGATTATTTCATGTTCACTTTAATGTAGCATGAAATTTTGAAATGTATTTTATGATTTGTTGTGCTTTAAAATTAATTTATAGTTTTAACTGTGCCTCTGCAATATGTTTTGTATAGGATTAATTCATTGTTACCCCCAGAATTAGAAGGGGCTTCAGATTCATTAAACATACTCTTACTTTTTCTGAGGTTGGCTGGAATAATTAATTAGGAAGTTGATAGTTTACGGAGAAAAGCTTCACTAATGCAATGTAAGTCCGTGTGTAAAGAATGTTCTTCTGGCACGAACAAAAAATACCTCACGGAGTACTAGGGTGCACTGTGCACCTTAGGACTGTAAAACATAAACGAATTAAAATATTACAAAATTTACAAAAAATGTTTAACAAGTAAGAAAACTAAATTTGGCTTAGACCATATCTTACTACTCTTATACTCTCCACATTTACATACAAGGGATGGCATGGAAGGTATATGATTACTCCCTATAACGGTGTATGTATTACGTATCAGCTTGCAAGCCGAGTTTTACGCTGAATATGTTTTTTTTAAATTGTGGGCGCGTCTGTTATCCGTTCAAATTTCTAGGGCAAAAGATGCATTTTTATTGCAGTTTAGAGATTTATATAGTTTATGGGCGTGGCAATTGACAGATTTTGCATATTCTAAAGAGCGATCTGCCTGCAGAAACTTAGTGTCTATATAGAAGTTCAGCCTAAAATTTCAAAATATACGAGTATGAAAATGTACACAACACACGAACATGCACGTCTAGATCGATTCAGTTTTTGATCAAGAATATATACTTCGTAGGGTCTTTGACGCGTCCTCCTTCGTTCATTGTTGCAAACGGAATGGAAAACTTAGTATACCCCCCATCTTATATGAAGGATATAATGAATAAAAATGCATAATCTTTAAATTTGAAATTTTCCTTTTCAACTGAACAAAATGGGGTAGAGTTAGATAAAATTGAAGTTTATATATGTACACACATACATCATCATCAAAATGTCTGTAGATTGGCTTTTCGTTCACTAATTCTGATATCGGCATTTTCAATAATTTGTTTTGACTGTCAGCTTTGTCAAACACTTGTCACGGTAAAATGTGGCGTAAATTGTCTGAATGAAAATCCGCACAAAAACTGGCTTAACACTCCAATAAACCGCATAGATATATAAACAAACACTCGCATGCACACATATTAATACGCTTTGAATGTTGACCCCACTTAAAAATAATCATTCCTACGAACAAACACATACATACTTACGTACGTACGTAGGTACACAATGCTAACAAAAGGGGGTGATAAGAACATTTTTATAACAAATCTGAACACGGACACGCCTTCATTTGTATATATATATATATATGTACATACACATACATGCACACGTACATATACATACATATAAAAAAAATTGACATTTTGATATAATAACGTACTTATCAAACAACAATGAAAACGGCAGCCACAGACATCAAAAGTAGCAGAACATTTTAACGCTGTTATAATAAGAACAACAACAACAACAACAACAACAACAATACTATTTCGTGTTGAATTGAATTGAAAACGTTACAAAAGTCCAATTAGGCCAATTTGTGTGACTGGCATAAACATATCATTGGATAGAGTTGTGTGCCTGTGTGTGTTTGTGTGCATTTGAATATACCAAATATACGCACATCGATGACGATGGCGGTGACGTTGACGGTGATGGTTGACGACGACGATGATAAACAGATAGAAACCGAAACCGAAAAGTATTGAAACCTATAAAATATACAAGTGAGTGGTCACATAGATGGGTGTGTGTATATGTGCTATACATATGCCACGATAAAAATAAAAGAGCAAAAGATAACGGTTTTTTGTACCAGACTCCCAAAGAAGCTTCGACATATAACTCGAGGGTAATGATTTTTGTTTGTTATTATTGTTGTTCTTCTCTATTTCGTTTATTCTACATTTTCAAAGTTTTCCTTAATTTTCACACTGTTTGTTTAGTGGCCAGCAATTGTCAATAATGTGTTTTTGCACCAAGCGGAGGGTGAGTTTTTTTTTATTTTTTGTTAACTTATTTAACTTTACGTCATTTTTTAAATGCCAAGTAATAAAATTTCATGGTCTAATTTGAAAACTTTCAACTGACACCTCAGCCACATATTAGAGTAGGGAAGAACAGCAATAAAGCTGAAGTATCACATTGTACAATATGTACATACACACATATGAACGATTAACAGAACTTTACGGAATGTAAGAAAGAACGTTTTCTACAAGTTTTAGCATAAATTCATATTGTTTCTGTGTTTAGTATTGAGTACTTCAAGTAAAAATATTTAAAAAGTGTTTTTTGTTTTTTTTAAACCCTCCGCATAAGATGGGTGGTACACTGAGTTTGTCATTCCATTTGCAACACCCAGAAGTGAATATATTTTTGAACAGCATCAAAAACATAGTCGATCTCGATAAGTATGTCCATGTGTCCGAGTGTCTGTCTGTTGGTGGTATTCTTACGGTCGTAAATTTTGAGATATTGAGCCGACATTTTATGCAGATTTTGAACGGAGATTGCTATTTAAAATAAGAGAAAGTGGTCCGTAGCCACACCCAAATCGACAAAAACCTATTTATCTCTTACAAAAATTGAGCTATTAAGTTGAAATTTGACATATGTATATATAAATATTACAATTGATGTGCCACAAATGGACGTAGTCCAATAACAGGCGCGCCCACAATTTAAAAAAAACCATACTCAGTGTCAAAATCGACTTGCAAGCTGGTATGTAATACATACACTATTAGAGGGCGGAATCATGTAGTTGGCGCGGCCACCATTTCTTTGTAGATGCGGAGGGTATTTAAAATTTGGTCTAAGCCCACATTTAGTTGTCTTACTTGTTTTTTATAATTTAGGTGAATCTGAAGTACTCGCAACAAACGTATGATTTTTCCCATCTTCTCTACTTGAGATGTTCTTGCAGCTCTCCAGATTTATAGAGAGAAAATAAAGTGCAATAAAATAAAATGGAATAACTTTATGGAACACTTTTGAATATTTCGTTCACTACTAAAACGAATAAACAGAACTCCCTGAAGAAAATGTTCGCTGCATATTTATACATAGTTTCAGTTGATATTTTGAGTGTTGTTATACTATCCATCTTGGGGATGAGGGTATACTGCGTTCGCTGTTCCATTAGACGCCTTTCCTCAACAAAGCGCAGAATTTTTTGTTTTCATAAAGTTCGATTTGAGTGATCAAGGGAAACTTCTGATTAAACGAGATTATAGTTCGGGATCCAATACTTTACAAACTTCACTTCGTATAGACATTCCACATATCCTGCAATAGATTCTACATGTACCCGGAGTGAAACTTCCGAAACAGTTGTTATTATTGGCGACTTTAATAGGTCGACAAAGTGTAGGTTAGCATTTATCTATTTTCTGTTATCTTTCCTAGTTAACCGAACATGTTTTCCCTTTATTTCGAATCACTTCACGTTACTTCGTTATTTATTGTTTTGTGTCTTTTTTTTTCCAACTAAGAGCCCATTTGTGTAAAAACATAATAAAGTCTAGAGAAAGGAGTGGTGGAATATGGAAACATATAAAAGGGATGCTAAAACGTTTTTTTACAAATTGTCAACGTTTATTTTCAGCTTCTTGTACACTCATAATCTATGTTTTATATACTTTGAAAGACAGACTCAATTTGGCGAAATATTTGTAACAGTAAAATTTATGATGAGCAAAAATATTTTGAAAAAATTGGTTGTAACTGTAAAAAAGTGAAGATTATCTAGAGAACGGCATATTTTTTTAAATTGTTGTTGAGTTTTACAACAGTTATCTTAGAATCCTAAAAAGTTTCAGTCAAACTAAGCCGGGACTCGCCAAGGAGATCAGTTATCGGTGTAGAAAATTAAAGTTCGTAGATGATTTTAATTTTCAAGGAAATCTTCCAAACCGAAAGTCTACAATTTACGTGCATTTGCACAGTTAATGGTAAATACTTCCTTCCAAGCTGATTACAACTCTTTAACGTTTAATCCGTAATTGTTTTGTACTTCAAACATTATTAACGCTTCAGTTACTTTCGTTCAAGTTTAGCTGTTCATTATATTATTTATATACATACCCACATTCCTACAGCTACCTTACTTAAGACGAAATTGTACACATAAAGACTACCTATGCAATTCTTTACTGAGCAATTATGTATCGCTGGGGATCTGAGTTAATAATATATTGTTATTCCAAGTTAAATGCTGTTTTTGTATAAAAATTCTCATATGCTTTGTATTGGTCAGGGTGTGTGATTTTGGTATGTGGGTAGTCCCACAAGTTGTATAATGTCCATCTGATGTATAAATGAAGCCAAATTTTGCCAAAGAATATTTGGTATTGCGATTTTTTGCCATTTAAAGACTTCCATTAATAATAGAACTTTGTATGGGTCCCTACCCATAAAATGGTCCGATGCGGTCCTTGTAATAAATTTCATCCATATGTCATGGACAGTCAGACAGACGAACAAACGGATATGGTTAAATCGATTCAGATTTTGATTCTGAATCGATCGCGTTTTAGGAGTTACAAGAGTTCCTCCTTTGCAAGACGTCTTTTTATGGTTGAAATTAAAAACATCATACTATATACATAGTTTCTTTTATAATGTAAAAATCATTTTTAATGAAACCTTTCACAAGTGTCATGTCACACTTACAATCTGTCATAAATCATTTGTTATAAAACAATATGCTCACTCGGCTAGACATTGGCATTCACTTATGAACCAGATAGAAAAGAATAATTCGCTTTATAATTGTTCTCTTGTCCATATAATTGTACATGTATACATGTGCATGAAGTAAGTATTTCAGAGACTCATCACTTATCATCCCTCTCTGATCATAACTGAAGGGCGCCTCCTTATTCTTTGAAGATCAACATATGTTTATTGTTTACAAATGAAATTTATACATCACCCTACCCAGTAAAACTGATAAGCCATCGGCTAGATGGGGAAAAGATTAGTGCAGTTATTCCCTTCACTATTGACAAAAGCTTTTCCTACCTCTGTTTACCTATGAAAACGTGGATATGCTTGCACTGAACAAGCTTTTGTGATAGCTCAACCGAATATAATCACTTTCACATATTTGAAATAGATATGAAAGAAAGAACATACAAGACATACCATACCCCACACTTACTTTCTATTTTATTGTTATTATTGTTGATGCTCAAAAATAACTTCATCGTAGGTATGAAGGCATACGCGTCATCATTTAAGCGTAGTAGTGCACGTATGACGCTATATAGAACTGCTGCTTTTATTTTTTTTTGTCAAATGTCTAGCAACATTTTGTAAATAATTTTCAACGTGTTGTGTCTCAGAAACTTGGCAAAAAGTTGATAATTACTATGAGAGAGAGACAAAGAAAAGTGGATGCACGTGCTACCATTAACAAGTCAACGATTGTAAACAACATTTTAAGGATACAACAGGATCTAAAAGAAGCATTGACATGTTTTCTCTCTTGCGCCTTTCATATTTTCTCTGGCGCCTTTACAAATATGGCATTGCCATATTCTAATAAATGTTGAGGCAACATTTTGATTTGCTGCAGGCACTGAATTTACCACACGGATGGTATAAGTGAATGCGTTTGTAAGGCGCCTATTTGGTGGGGACGTGTTGCTTGTTGTGGTCTCGCAGTAAACATCGCACACTCGTGTGGCAGTTCTGAAATGCATGAATGTTTTTGATTTTATACTAAGCTCCCCTAAAGCAAGTGCTTCAGTAGTTAATGAAACGTTGAGGGCAACGGAATATAGAGCACAATTGACCCAAAACACTGACAATATGAAGCCGGGCGCGTTATGAGGAACGATTTTAAATGAAAAAGTTTAATATAAAAAAATAAAAATAAATATGAAAATTCAAATTTAGTAAAAGTTGTTTCAAAGGTTATTTAAGCAATTATTGATTTGTTATTAAATAAACCGAAAAATTAGTAATAAAGTGACAATTGCTTGCTGGATATATTGCTCATACAACTTGTCCCAAACAGTTTACAATAATTTCACAAAAAGTGTTTAAAGTGAAACTAATTCTAAATTCTCTGATAAACAATTAGCAGAATGAACAGCACATAGCGGAATTTTATTTATCTACATAAACAACAGAAAAAAGCGAAAGAAAATGGAATACATTTAATACAAATTTATCATCTCTAAAACTTTATTAACCTTGAAAGTAAATCACTTTTTTTAATATTAGGCTATGCTTAGAACTTCAGCTTTCGAGCAGGTTCTCACAAGCACTCATGATTAGATAATCATAAACATATTTTATTTAGATAAATCTAAGTATTAAAGCAAAAGAACAATTCATTTTTATGCCTTACACCGCTTGTGGGGAAAGGGGTAAATGAAGTATGTGCGGATGATTCTTAAACGACCAAATCCACATCCAACCATGTCCGTCTCTTTGTCTGCCTGTTCATGTAAAATTGTGCTTAAGGTCACATTTTTTTAAATATTTCAAAGAAATTTTATACAAGGACATATCTTGGCTCAGGAAGGAACTCTAATAAAAAAGGGACCGAATCGAACCATTTTTAGAACTCCTCCCCATATAAGATCCTATCATAAAGGAAGTCTTTTTATAACAAAAAATTGAAATTCTTAATAAATTTTGACAAAATTTGGTGAGCTAACTATCACAATATTTAATTAAGTCAACCCGATCAGACAATTTTTAGAACACCTTTCCCTGTAACGATATTTCGCAAGGCGACTTATATGGCATTGCCTTTCGTTTACTGATCGAACTAAGTGAAACTAAGTAGTGTAGGTCGGGTTCGACCGATAATAATATCTTCATTTGTTTTTCAAATTTTGATGTTTTTGGAAAGGTGAACTCGCATCAATATCACTCACAATGGATCATACTTTTATAATACTTTTATGGAATAATTTTGTATTGAAGGAATGAATGAAAGAATAAACGCTTGAAAGAAAATAAAATTCTAATTTATACCAATTTATGCAACTAAAATTATGGACAATTCAAAGAAAAGATGTAAAATCGGTTAGTGTATATACACAAATTTGGCACTGTCATTTACTATGCTAATTAGCCATTCTTCTCTATAAGGCTTTATTTAAAAAAAATTTAAATGAGAATTTTCGTCAAATGAAGACTTTTTTTAAAATACAGCTTTATATGGGGAGGGATCCTTAAAATGGACCTATCAGGACGATTTTCAATAGTAGACAGTCACTTGCGTTAAAAGACATCTTTTAGAAAAATTTTTTTTATTATTTATTATTATTAAGATTACGACATTTACGTTGGACGTACAGACGGACCTACTTAAATTGATTCAGATTTTGATTCTAACCCCATCGGGTTAATTATAGGTCGGAATGGTAGTTACAAGCGTCCCCTTAAGTACAATATTTATTTTATTACTTTGGGTCACAGGGTATAAATACTTGTATAATTGAAAGAGGAAAAGTTCTATTTTCGTTTCACCAAAAGCTTCGTTTTTCATTGCAGATTCAGTTTTTTTTTAATGTAATTTATTTTATATCCCTGTTATGTGTTTTGTAATAATGTCCACCAACTTGTAAATTTAAATCAATCATTAATTTTAAAGCCTAGAGAAACATGTGAACATTTTTACTAATACAAATATTATTCACTTCAATTGCTTTTTGCAGAGTGTTGTTGCCGGTAATGTGCAGCTTGTTGACTTTTCCCTAGAGACCATAAACCCAACAGCTTTTTTTTACTATCGTATCGTATTTGTGTTGACAAAAACCTTTTGAAAAATACCACAAACATATTTACACACAATCGCATTTTCATTCCCGACATACCATGCAAACATTTTACATTTTTATTCCCTGCACATAAGATGGGGGTATATTAAGTATATCATTTCAATTGCAACACCCAGAAGGAAGCGTCAGAGACCTTACAAACTATATATATTCTATATAGACCAGCATCAAAAACTGAGTTAATCTAGACATGTATCATATGTCTGTGTGTCTGTCTCTTGTTGGCGTTGTTACGGTCGTAAATGTTACGATATTTAACTAAAAGTTGTTGCATGCAGATCGTTACTTAAAATGGGCAAAATCGGTCAAGAGCTGCGCCCGAAATTTGGTATGCATATCTATAGTTATTCCATTTATCGATGTGCCAACAATGGGCGTGGTCGTATACTCTATAATTTACAAAAAACCCTACCTAGCGTAAAAATCGAATTGAAAGCTGAAACGTAATACTTACGTAATCATCAGGGCGTAATCATATACCTGTCGCGCCTACCATTTGTAGATGTGTGTAGATGTGAAAGGTATTTAAGATTTGGCCAAAGCCAAATTTAGTTTTCCTACTTGTTTTTTTTTTTTTTGTTAGTTTTTCACATGTTGAGTTTTTGTTGCCACGAATAGCACATAATTAGTACTATTTAAAATAGAGAGTCAAGCACATCAGTTATTGACTCCTTGATTGTTTTAAGTTACAGTTTAGAGCACAGCACGTCATTGCGTACATATGCTATAAGGATAGGCTGTTGTCAACTTATGATTTTTAAAAACCTGAATCAACAAATGCGTAATAAATCATGAGTTGGGAATGAATTGAGTGGTCTCTTAAAAAGAAAGTCAAGGTGTGTACCTCAACAATGGAAAGTAACAGAATAACAAAATGGCAATCAAAGTTTTGATGTCAGGTAATACATACAAAACATAATATTCATATGAATGAATAATGTGCTAAAAGGCACTGGCGTTGCCGTAATGGTTTCATCTCATATAAAAACAAACACAAATGTTATATTTGCCTTAGGCCAAGACTTGACCAGCCACCAATGATTTTGAAGCATTTTTATATGAACTATTGAAGTCTAATTAATCTCACTTTTTGACAAAAATTGATGCAATTTTTTCGTCAATTTTGTTCAATTAATATAAAAAGGAAAATCATTACGTTTTTGTTGAAGATTTTCTGGTGGGCGTGGCCATCCCTCCTCATTTTCGAAGAGACGTTGCTCAAGTAAAAGTTGAATCTCATGCGCCGATCTTGATGATACTTACATCCTAGACAGACGTCTACATATGAGTAAAATGTTTGTTCCAGGGCTGTGGGATTTTCAAAAATTTGCTTTTTTTATTTATTTCGATTTTCGAATTTTTTTAAATTGATATTTAGATTACATTGCTGACCCAATGAGATTTAACAAATTTTTTCTTTTGATCCCAAATATTTTAAATTTAAAATTGAATAAAAAATTATTGGCAACGCTATGGCGGCGGGTGTGTTTCAGGGAGTGTTTGCTTCGCGTGCACTAAAGTATTACATATTAAAACGGGCATGTGAGTTTACTTATATATTTATTTATTTATTTGTGTTTTTTTCTTTTTTTTTTTTGATAGTTGATGGCAAAGTTGTTATTGTTGTTGGTGTTTTTATTATTATGTAATCGTGTACGTACGTTGTATGGTGTAAACGTTGTGTTGCATTGCACGCCACGGATTTTAACATACTTTTACAAAAACATAAATCCACACATGCACACTTACTTATATGATTCCAGAACACAGAATGGATTTACAGTAAATGTTATTTTGTACAAACATCAACCAACGGCGGGAAACACACACACACACACACACATGTACTTGCCCATAGAAGGAACATGTATTTGTTAAAGCGTCTGCATGAGTGAATAAATGAACAAATGAATGAGTGTGTGAGACTACAAATGTTATCTCTGTACATGTGAATGTTACACGCGAGTACACGTGACAGTGACAACAATGACAAAATTAATTATTTCAGTATTTCACCTGCCAAAACACACGCACACACCCACCTATCCCATAAAACATACTTTATGGGATAGATGGGTAGGGAAACCCTTTTACTATTGGACGGACACATTTAAATTAGGCAGCAATAAAGAAGGTTGTAAGAGATTTTATTCGATACTAACTGACCAGACATATGCAATAGAGCAAGTTTGAGCTTGATGAGACCACTGTAACAGCTTTTGTGAGGATTGTCAGCACCCGTGAAGTACGCCTTTGAAAGCGTATTAAAGAAAAATGCCTCAAAATGAATCACACGCGTAAAGTTCTACAACCATATAAATAGCTTTTAAGCGATGTAAAAAATTTTCCTCTATCTCTATTTTTCGCAATGTTACAGCAATTCAAACTTTGTTTTCAAGTGAAAACGAACACTCGGCGCATTAACAAAATATTATTATATGATAAAAATCCACAATTCTGGATATTTTCCTATCAAAATTCACATTCATTCCATTTGCAGGCTTAAAAATTTCCAAAAATTCTCTTTATAAAAATGTACGAAAATTTTTATACCAATCGATACATATTGACCAGAAGAATACAGCGGTGCACGTTTCAGCTAGATCACAAGCTTTAAAACGATATCAATGTATTTATATACTTCACTCATTATCTTATAAGGGGTATATTATGTTTGTTCTTTTGTTTGCTACACCCAGAAGGGGGCGTCGGAGACCCTACAAAGTATATATATTCTTAATCAGCGTC